>OX346245.1:109095519-110345519 GCA_947049315.1 Epistrophella euchroma | reverse complement strand
TAATGTGTTTTTTTTTTAAATTATGTATCCGTAACATTTCTTCTATTTTTAATTTTAATCTTTTCTTTGTTAAAAAAACAAAAAAAAAAAAAAAATAATTTATTGCGAAAAAGTTCAATCTATTGCATTTTTTTTGCCGAAAAGTGGCAAAGCTGATTGAGAACTGTTCAAGAAAACGAAATAGTAACAGACTCTCGAAAGACAAAGGTTCGAAAAATAAAGTTTCGAAAGGACAAAGTTTCGAAAGACAAAGAAAGTTACGAAAGACAAAGTTTCGAAAAACAAAGTATCGAAAGACAAAGGTTCGAAAACCAAAAGGTTTGAAATTTAAATTTTTGAAAAAATGTATCTAAGAATGCTGCGACGATTTCTTTTCGTTTTAATTAGTATACTCGTAAAATAAAGATGAGCAAACTCAGATAAGTAGTAGCCGTGGCGTGATGGTTAGTGCGATGGACTGTCATGCCGGAGGTCTAAGGTTCGATCCCCAGCCTCGCCACCTATTTATTTAAACAGAAAAAACGGCTACTGCCTCTTGCGAGGAATTGACAAATCCTCCAAGAGTATCTCCTGTCACAGAAAAGTACCGCTCGTTAGCCGTTCGGATTCGGCAATAAACTGTAGGTCCCCTCCATTCCTGCAGACACGCACACAGGAATGGTTGAGAGTTGTAAGTCACTAGGCCCTAGTTCTTCATGAGCTGTTGTGCCATCAAATTTATTTTTTTTTTATAAACTCAGATAAGAATATTTCGCTGATACTTACACAACTTACATAGCGATTTTGCGCTATAGTGCAATTTTATTTTTTCTCCGTTTGATGCAAGTCATAGGATTATGAACGTACAAAAAGGCCAGAAGCTAATAGCTTGTCTAACGAAATGTCAGAACAACCGTTTGATTATCGAGGGGGGTATTTTTTTGGGTGCGATTTTTCTGAGGAGGAGGGGGGTTCTTTTTTAAGACGAAGTTTTTATGGTGAGGGGAATTTTTTTTTGGGGGGGGGGAATATTTTTTTAAGGTATTTTTAGTGGACGGAGAAAATAATATCAGGCGTTTTTCTTTTTTATTTCAGAATTTGTTCAGAGCAGAGCACTGAATAGACCCTGAGCGAACGGAGTAAACTCTGAGCAAAGTATGCTCAACACACCCGAGCACTCAATTGTAATATCCGTCAAATTACATGGAAACTGTATGAAGTTGGCCGCGCTCAGTTTTTTACTCGGTCTGCTCGGTTGTTTTATACCGAGCTAATAGAGCGCGCTCTAAATAAACTCTGAACATGCTCTGAACGAAAAAATAAACACAAATTTGAACTGTTATACACTCTGAGCTAAAAAAGAAACACGATTTTTTGTTTGACAGTTCAGGCTCTACTCTGAACTAAAAAAGAAAAACGCCTATTATTATCTGAAAACAGTCTAGTTTACTTTAAGTGAAAAAGGTTTTGTAGCCTATGAAAGCGAATACTTAGGAAAAAGGTCCGACAATTATGTACATCATAGCTTAAAAGGTAGCTATAGTAATGTATGGTATTAAAGCTTGATTCACATTATAGTGCCGATATCGATACAGTCTCGATATGTTCTTACTCCGATAAAATATTCTTACACCTAAAACAATGAGTATATTCACACCATCGATACCGCTCCGATACCGATTTTATCGGAGCGAGAACGTTATTGATATAGTTTCTATGGAAAAAAAGTAAAAAATATACAATGCATGATATATGTATTGTATCTATGTAATTTAAATTAATAGAAAGGAGAACAAATGAATTAAATAATTTTGAATCGGAATCGGTATTGGAGCGGCAATGTGAATAACAGAAAGGGATTCTATCGAAGCGAGAACGTTTCGAAACTGTATCGGTATCGGCATTATAATGTGAATCAAGCCTTATTGTTCTTTTAAGGACTAAAAAAGATTGTAAAGATAAATTAAATTTTTGGTCAATAGGTAGTTCGATCAAGAAAACTGTTAACATTGGTGACTCCCCATTTTTTCCGTGGCCCGCTTAAAATGGGTTTTTTTTTTGAAATTCCGACCTTTTTTGGCGGTATTTCGTGATTCGGGATTTTGTGTTACGCTTCCATCAGCGCCATATTTTTATCTGAGTTTGCTCATCTCTATTTTATACTAATTTAAACGAACATAAATCGTCCGCAGCGTTCTAAGATTAGACCACCCCTCCCTAATGACTTTTGTTTTTTCTTTTCGCAGTATTTTTTAATTTATGACTATGTTGCGATCCCGGCCCTCGAGTTCTAAAACTTGGGTTTTTCATGAGTACAATATTATAAACAACTCAGCCAAAAATAAGAACTACCGGGTCTAAAGCAAGGTCTGATGTATATAGTTACTGGACGATATGTAGGCCTAAATATTTTTAATTTAATATATAAAGTTACCTTTAAATTGATGCATCACTATTGGTGCTGAAAGTAAAAAGAAAGATAATAAAAATACAATAAGTAAGTCATAATAATTTCGAATAGGTAAAACTAAGAAATTTAAAAGGATATAAGGAAAAACAAATAAAACAATCTGATTTTCAGCATTCAACTCAAAATGTATAAAAAAATGAATATAAAAACAACTAGTAAACTGTTAATTAAACCAACTAATTCAAAAGATTGCAGTCTTTGAACTATATTCTTGGTGTAGGTACTAGCATTTAAGCCATATTCAACTCTTATACTATATATATGGACATTTTTGGGGCCCATATTTCACAATATTAAATACCAAGTTCTAAATAATGGTCTTGTAGTACTCATAGTCCAGTCAACCTAAAATCATTAAATAAATGCTAAAAATCATGTAGTCTGGGTTATTTTTTTTTAAGTGGTAGGAGTGACCCTCAGGTTTAACATACTAAAAGTCCCCAGCCTACGCACGCGAGCTTAAGTCTGGACGGGGGGCTAAAGGTCCCTTTGGTAGTTTTTAGCGAATATTTTGAAAACTAAGCGTACAAGTGGAAAAGTCCACACTTCAAATGAAAATAAATTAAATTTCCTACAAAATAATTTTTTTCATATTTCAACCATAGAAGCAATAATAAGATGCAGTTTGGAAAGTTCAACAAGTCTAAAAAAAAAATCGGTTAAAACAAAAACTCAAAAATGTATTCTTTTATTTTCTTGCTGAAACAAGTTTTTTTTCGATTAACAGTTTGTGAAAAAATTGAAAATTTTGAACATTAATTAATAAATACTTATGCCCGTAATATTCACGCCGTTTAAAATCGGTTTATATTCAGAAGTCGGTTTAAAATTTTTAATAATATTCACTCACTTAAACCGACGTTAACCAAAATTTTAAACCGCATGATCCAACTTAAACGAGGCATTTTCGTGTCATTTAGGTACGGTTTAAATGGTTTTAGCTAATATTCAACATTTTATTGCTTTATTCAGTCGGTGCAAAATATTCAATCGTGTTATTTTCGGCGATGATGGCTATCCGGACACATTATATTTGTAAAACTTATTCACACATCGGGGTAGAGTTGACCAATTAACCAGAAAAGGCTTATAGACCGAGAGCTGGTAAACGATTTGCTCAAAGTATTTTATATCGCTCAAAAAATTTGTGAGCATGGCATTTGTACCAGTGCAAACTACATGCCATAAACCTTTTAGCGATATCGCGGCCCTAAGACCACCGTAATGAACTTTCAAAATTAAAAAAAATGAGTGAAGTTTAAGTCTATTATACCGCTCCAAATTTTGTGAGCATAATGTTTATATTAAATGCCATCATCGGTCTGGCAGCGATACCGTGGCCCTAACACCTCCATAATGCACTTTCAAAATGCAACCGAAAAAATCAGAATAGTTCGTGATTACTGTCCACACTCAATTTCATCAACTTGACAGTAATACCTCATACCTAGCACCACTATAATGCGCTTTCAAAATGCATTAATGCAACAAAAAAAGATGTTTTGAATCGATCCAAATGTTGTTTACATAGTATTTTTATGCGTCCAAACTAAATGCCATCAACCCGACAGCAATACCATAACACTATTGTTGTTTAATTGTCTTATTTTTAATGAAAAACAACAATTAATATAGTCTTTCTATTTTAACAATAAATATCTTAATTTTCACAATAGAAATACATTTATTCAATATATGTGTTTAGATACAAAAAGAAATTATTTATACTTAATATTGACGCGCACCCTGCCGTTGATAAAATCAGAATATATTAATGAACTTGAATTTGAAGAAAACTAACTTTCTCTCTACCGCATCATTTCCATCTAGTAGTCAAACTGAATATTACTTCGTTCTGTTTGTGAGACACTACAACACCACCATAATGCACTTTAAAAATGCTAATACTATTTTTTTGTTAGGAAAGTGCATAATGATAGCGTAATGTTCATGAAATCGCTGCCAGACCAATGAAATTCAGTTTGGAAAGATATAAAATTTGCAGCGGTTAAGAAAATTTTTGTTGCATTTTATATGTGCATTATGGAGGTGTTTGGGCTGCGGTATTGCTGTTAGGTTGATGGAATTTAGTTGTCATCTTGCATAATATAATATGATAGATATTGGAACGGAATTAACGACCGACGCGGAACTGCAACCAGATCAAGAAGAATTCAATTCGCAACAAATCGTTCAAGGAATGTTTAGAAGACGCAATGCGGTGGACGTTTATTGTTGACATTTTTTCCCAACGTAAAACACAATAAAGAGGAATGAAAGACATTTTGAATGCGTATTTGTGTTTATTGACACGAATTAATTAATTTATTTTATTTAAATTTAAAATGACAATTCGAAAAATAAATGTCAAGAAAAGCCTTTTTTAGGTTTTTCATACTTGCAATGCTATGCGAACGTTCGGTTTAAATCACAAATTTAAACCGACGTAAACCGAATGGAATTTTTTGCTTAAACGGAGTGAATATTACCGATTTAAACGAGATTTTGTCGTTTAAATTCTATCGGTTTAGTTCGGTTAAATGTAGTCGGTTTATTTTGACAAATTGGACCAATTAAAATAATTTCCAATGTGAAGTTAATAAACCTAATAAATTATCCCAGGGTAAATCATGGTGTCCTTTTGCGTATTTGTTGCTACCAAACAAATCATAGGATCATACCAATCTTTGTTGGATTCTGATTTACGTAGTATATTTAAATGTTAATTCCATAGAAAGATGAGTGCCTAAGGCTTAAACATGGAAACCAAAAATTCCCCTATTACACATCATTTCCGCTAAGGTTCAACCTGGGGCATAATCGGTGTGTTCGCGTTCTGTACAAAACATTTTTTATATAAATGTTGATGATGTATTTTCTCTAAAAATTGATAGTTTTGGACAGTACGTGAAGAAACCTTATATTTCTGTTTGCTAACTCGAAACGTTGTACGAATGAATTTACAGTCAAAACCCATAGGAAAAAACCAGTTTTGGGAAACTTGGTGAAAGTTGCAAGTTAACAAACAGACATAATAGAAGTACCAAGTTTCAAAACTGTTCAAATTATTTTGAGGTCCCCTTCGATGGCCTGACTGAATAGTTCGTGAAGTCAACTTAACTTATATTCGACGTTTTAATAACGCGTATTTATTGCGACAGCTGTTTAATTTATAGTACATAGATAGGTATTGCCAACATATAAAAAACTCAAATTGGGTCGTCTATTACTTATAAGTCAACCTCTTTTTTGGACCTAAGAAATGGATGAGTGCACAATGCACATTTTCCTCGATTCTTCATTTATCCTACGTTCAAATACAAGACCTTCGCAAACATATTTAAAAAAAAAAATGAGCACTCATCCATGAACCATGACAAAAAAAATGTTAGTGAAGAAATTTCCCACATTTGTCTCTGTTTAAAATGGTAATTTTTATTTTTAAAGCAAAGTGACCAAGGAGTGCCATCTCAGAATAATCAAACAGAAGGACGTTTCTTTAAAAATAAATAATAAAAAAAATATAACAAATTGGTGGTTTTTCCAATTTAAAACTAAGAGTTCCCCTATTTCGTAACGAAAACGATAACGCGTGTATCTGGGATTGGTAGCATTAATCTTTCTTTTTTTTTTCTTTTTTTTGATATAATAAAGAAAAATGCAACGCTTCAATGAATCCATGGGAAACTAAAATGACAAGCAAACTTTTTATTATTGTTCATCAATTAGCATTGTATAACTCACGCACATGATGTTGTAACCGTAAACACTCCTACGATTCTAAACATTATTGTCTAAAATTTATGTTGCATTTCACGATAGCTCACAAAATGTTTCAAACGCTTAAATATTATGCAAATCGAAAACCAATCAAATCGTTTGGTTTCTGACTAAAATAGTAACGATTTCCGGAGCAACACACAACCAAACACTTATAAAATGTCGGTGCGCGCTTTGTGTATTCGTATTTGTATTCGAATAGCAGAATATGTGCATACATACTTATGCTATGCTTTCGTGTTACGAGGAAAATGCTAAAGAAAAAGAAAACAACAAAATTCATTTGTACAACCACGACCGGTACCGGCAACATATTTGGGTAAAATTATGATGACGCTAAATTAATAAACAAAACCAAAGGCAACGCTGGAATTCATTGGGGCTCCTCAAACAGTTGAATCACGAAAGAGCACTATGTCCGCTTGAGTGTTGTTTACCATAAGAAACTGCCAATGTAAACAGGGTCAATTCAGTCAGTCTGAGAGCGAATGAAATAAAATACTTAAGCACATCACTGCCAAGGATTTTTTTTTATGGAAGAATTATCTACATAAATATGTACGCATAAGGCTTGCTGGCAAAACGATTTTAATTTAAATCAAGATTGTTAGGCATTATTATAGCTTTAAGAATTTTGAATGCGATCATTATAATGAGTAAAATAAACTTCATTTTAATCGCATCGCTTGTTTTTAATGTGTAATAGGAAAAAATGTAAGCAACAAAATAATATCGAAGAATTATATTTCAATTTGGTAATCAACAAATTTTAAGCACGATCATACATCCGGTATGGTATTAAGAATGGAAGAAAATATTTAAGTTAATAAGAGACGTTAACAATTTAGTTCGGGAACAATAGTCAGAATGGCTGAGTTCCAAAATTCATCAGATGCTCATTTACTGCCGAAACTGCGCTTCCAAAATTGTTTTAACTGCTTCGATTTAATTTTTTTGTTGCATTCCGAAACGTCAGACTTATGCAATGTAATATTTCTACAAAGCATCAAGTTTGCGTTGCTGATACGTATGAAAAATTTAGACATTACTTCCGCATCAAAACATTTTTTACATTTTGGAACTCAGCCAATATCTATTGAAGTTAACCCAGAAAAAAATAATTTCTAGAATTTTTTAATTTTAACAATTTATTAAGAATGCTTTAATAGATGGATAGAGAGGGGAAGTTGTAATTAAATCAAACTGAAATTTTTGTTTTGGTACAATTTAAGCATATGACACATGAATTTGGGGTACATACTTGTCATTTTTTGATGATTTTTTCTTTAAAGCCGGCCATTCACGATCGAGTCAAATGGCTCGGTGCCAATTGGACTGGTGGATTTATAACCTGCTGAAAGTCCAAATGGCTCGGCCGAACCCATTCACACGATGCAATTTGGCTCGGCCGAGCCATTTGGCTCTATCGTGTATGGCCAGCTTAATGGAGTTTTCCTTTGGTAAATTCAGAGTTCTGTCTAAAATTCGATTTTTTTCGTGGCGAATGGAGTACGATTTTAGATTGGTGTTAGTAAAAAGAGGGGTAGATCTGCCACAAAATCCAGATCTGTTAAATTGATTTTTTTTACGAGAAAAATCAATTTTGTTTGCCCATTGAAAGGCAAAAATTGTCGAAATCGGTGTTTCGACAGATCTGGATCAAAAATATTTGATTTTACCATTTACCATTGGGAAACCCCATTTTACCATTGGGAAACCCCATAAGTAGATATAAGGGAACCCGGGCATAACGGGCTCTTAAGGATTATTGTTAATAAAAACCGCAAAAATGTAAAAAGGATTTGTGAAAAACTTTTATTAAAAAGAAAATTTTTTAAAAAATAAGCAAAAGAAAGACAGTTTAAAAAAAAAAATATTTAGTATTTTTGTGCTTTGAAAAAGTCATTCAATTTGCCCATTATGCCCCAGTGCTGAGGCATAATGGGAATATGTGGGGTATAATGGGCACAGAGCTAAATTGGATTGCAATGCGAGCATGTTTGGTTCCATTCTTCAACATTAGTCTCACCCAGAACAAGAACAATGATACCATTAGCAAACAAGCTCTGTCCCGCCTGGAAAAAGAATCTAGTTTTCAATTAGGCCCTGAAAAGTTTTTCATAGTTACTAACAAGGGTTACAATAGGCATTCGCTAGGCTCTCACTAGTTATGAACCTTTTTGCCTCGACAGTTAAATCCTGTCTAAGCCCTGACCAGTTCCAATTAATCCCAGAAAATAAATTAAATGATTGGTATGAGAATTGGAAACATGACGATGGACATAGCCTATATTATAAAGTTATAAACTTTGTTGGTTTGTATGTAGGGGGTAATGTCTTGAGCTACTGAACCGACTCCATACATATCTTTGGGGTGTTGTCTCCATGTTGTGTGTATATAATGAAATAAAAATAAAAATTAGATTATTAAAATATAATTTAATTTTATTATTATAAAGTAAACTTTGAAATTATCACAACATTATTTATTAATTATATAAATTATAAAAGCGACGCGTTTCTGATATGTTAATACATTTTCGGGCTTCAATTTGTTGAACTATGGTGTTAATTAGCCAAGTATATTTGTCTATACATTCCAAAAACATGAAATTCTTAGACTTGATAGAGATAGAGTCCTTTTTATTATAATAAAATAACTAAAGAATTACAATGAGAGCTTGTGGAGCCAAAGCTTGGAAAACGACGAAGGACAATAATGTTAATTTACGAAACAATGAATATTGTTATTAGAGTTTAAATCGATCCTTATTTTATTAATTTTCATAAAATGTTTTCACTAGTTAGTTACTAGCTAGAGCCTCATCAGCACTTAACTTAATAAATATTCTCAGCGAGGCACTAAAGGGGTCTGTCATGTTTTCCTCGTCTAGATTTTCCTTACCGAAAACTACCCAGGGCCTTGTCTAAACTAGCCAAAAACTTGCCATTTTTCCAGCCGGGGTGGGAAACCCATCTTTCTGTTGACTGGGGTTTAAATACCCATAGTACAAGCACTCCTCATCTTATGAATTTGCTTCCTTATTGTTTTTCTTGTGTTGAAACCTTAAACCCTGTAGCCAAAACGCATTTTTCTTGCTTCATTCCTATCATTTTTAATGGTCTTCCTGTCATAATTTCGAACCATCTGAGAAAATGTAAAACATGCTGATAAAATCATATAGAAATTTATACTAAAAACATGAACGGGGCAAAATGGGGTCCCAAGCCCATTATGCCCCGCCCATTCTGCCCCAAACCTCTTTTTAAATAAATATTTTAAAAATAAGTTAAAAACTTAACCTTAATGGAAAAATGAATTTATGTAATGTATAAACTTATTTACTTATTTTGGTATCAAAGAAAGAGAATCCAATATTCAACTGACCAGTTTCTCGAAAAATACGCTTGAAAAAAGCTCAAAATAATAAGAACACTATCCAAAATTTTGTTTTGTTCAAAATGAAAAGCAACTGTCATTTTTATTCAAAAAAGGGGTTTCCCCTTATATACGAGCGATGTATTGAAACTGGTATATTGCGTTTCGGAGCTGACCCTTTATTCGACATAGAAATACAAGGGGGCCCATTATGCCCCGGGTTCCCCTACTTACAACAGGTAAAATATAACACTTTGTATATATTGGAAGGAAATGGAATGTTTCGTTTGTCAAAAATGCAAGCTTTCTTTAGTGCCAGCTGTACAACCGTCATTCAAAAATATTGATCCATGGTTCAAGAATTTGAATTCACCGATTTCGGCGGATTCAATATTAAAGAAGTGGTTAGTTCGCCGATTTAGGCGGATTAACTTAATTAATTCTAAATTAAGAATAACCTAAAATTTTAAAAATTTGTGTAATCGGATAACAAAATCCGCAGGGAAAAAACCGAAAAAAAATTGAAACAGGCTTGAAATGGTAATTTGTGCTAATAAAAAAAAGTTTAATGATCGGTCATATTTTAACACAGATAGCGTCAAAGACTAAACACACTCATGATCAGACAAACATTTCTTTTATCTGTTTTCTTTTATGTGTGATGGAATAAAACACGTTTTCTTGTCTTATGAAACAAAAAGGCTTTGTTTGATCGGTCATGTTTTTAGCCTTAAAAAAAAAAAACGTTACCGAAAATCCTAAATACACTCGCGCCACTTGTGTGTAGGTATTGTGAAGTTATCCAACCATTAAACGCCAAATTTTGCGTGTCAGAGTTATCCGCTCGCTAGCTCGCATGTAACTTGTCACAGAACATTTAACATTTAACGTCCACTAAGCCAAATTTTCCATTTGCAGTAGGAATGGAACTCTCCTAAAATCCAACCAAAACTTAAATTACATTGTAGCATGTAGCGCTGTATAATTTTTTGTACATTTTTACTTTTGCAGTGTTACCAACTACCGCCACGACTACCATCGTGTATCTGATTCGGATCGTTTAAATTTAAATTTAAGTCACTGCACATGTAAATGAGACACGTGCAATTGTGTTTGTGCATGTTTATTTTGTTGCATTAAAATTAAAAATTCAACAATTATTTAAAATTTTATATAGAAATTCATAGGCGTATTCAACTGGAATAATATTTGTTTACCTTTTCGTCACGTTTACTAGTTGCAGTAATACAAAGAAAAAACTGTTTATGCACACAAACTTATAGCTGTGCCTGTAGGGTTCGGGGTCACTTTACTTATGCTTAATCGATTAATTAAAACCAGTGACGCTCTATAAATAATAGTGTCAACATACGGCTCTCTATGTTCTTGTATCTAACTTGAAACAATCAACCCTATACCTACTCCACAAGGCTTTGCAACCTATCTGCTAGATTGACTGAACCAAGTTATTGATTTTTTATTATTGGCATAACGAACGAGTGCAAAATGTTAAATTGATTTCACAATTGAAAAACTCTTGTTGTCGTATTCTGTCTGAATAGTGTTTTCATGCATTGCAGGTCGCAATAAGTTGCAGTTATTCCTATAATGATAAAAACATATTCAACAAATAGAAACAGGGAAGAGAATGACTTCCGTGTATACTGTAAACGAATCTATCTATTAAACTCTGCTATCAACTAAGTTGTGAAGTCTCAAGTCTTGCAACAATGAATTTCATTCTTCTATGAGGAGAAAGTATTTTCCTTCCCGTCATCATCGGTCGCCGGAGTCTTATCTGTATACTGGAGTTCGTTTATTTTTGTTATTATCATTCTTGTTGATATTTGCTTATAAATATAGAAATTATCGCTAAACGTTAGTTGGTATTTTGTTATCATTATCTTAGAGATAAAAATAAATTTTTGTTCAATGCAGGTAGGCCTGTTGAGCGTTGTTAAAAGTGTAAGAGTTAAAGGAATTTTAAATAATTCATAATGAACCTTATGGACATTCACATTTGTAGACTTTTGGAAGTATTGTTTAGTATTTTATTTCTAACTAATTGTAAGCAGGCGTTTAATTTTCAAGATTATGAAAGTTTTAGGTAAGATTTCAAGCATACATTGAAGATGATAGCAGGGCAGGAATTAAGATCCTCAAATGTTTGTTCGACGAACAGAAAATTCTTCCCAGGCGTAACTTCTTGTTACGTTTTTTAAGTGATTCTTTTACTTTTTAAACTTCCGGTAATTCTTTTCTCCATATTGTCTTCTGGTTTTTTCTATTAAAGGCCTTGTTTGAGCCCAAAAATGTTGCATATAACATAATGTAGATGGATATTGAGTAGAAATATACCTTAAACATAACAACAAATACATACATACAGTGAAAGCTCCCTTAGCCGGACAGCGACGGTCGCAACACTTTTGTCCGTCTAAGGGAGTTGTCCGTCCAAGGGAAAAAATAAAAAATAGTTACATTAGGAAATGTATAGTATCTAGTGGCATCATGCTAAATTTTTGCACCTACAAGCCATGAAATTCATTCAAACTAAAAATGAACATAAAGATCCAAAAACAAGATACAAAAACAGACTACAGCTGTAGAAATAAAATCCGTTATGCATTTGATCACGACAGTAATTTGGTGACATCGCATCTATTGTCGCTGTGAACTAGGGGGACCATTTTTAATGCAAAATAAATATATGATAAAGTAGTTCTAAAAATAATAGTTGAAATTTACATACTAAAAAAAAGTTTTTGTCCGCCTAGGGGAATTTTATTTAACAAGTCATGGCTATTATTCTTGTCCGCGTCCGGGTAAGGGAGTGTCCGCTTAAGGGATCATAAAATGTATGGAATTTACATCCAAGATTGTCCGCTTAATGGAGCTGTCCGCAACAGGAGCTTTCACTGTATATACATAAAACATTGGTACATATTTTACTCTTTCATTTACTCCACTCTTGAAGAGTTTGTGACAGTAGCAGGGCTTAAAGGTTTTGGAATTACCTGAGACTTGATTTTTTTTAATTAAATAAGACAGTAAAATTCTTTAATTGACCACAGCAAAAAAAGCTTTTTTTATGCTTATTAGGGTGTCCGTTATTTCCCAAACTCTTATTTTTGGATCGGCCACCCCGCAAATCGAAAGTTTATGCGCTACGAAAAATTTATTGACCAAAAAAAGTTTTGTCCGAGGTCATTAACCAGTGCCTCTCAAGCCATACATTTCCCATACAAATTTGTATGGAGATTTTGAACTTTTAACATTTAATTTTTTTTTCTCTCGAACTAATCTAGCTATTCTTAATTTTTTTTCTGATCTTTTATGTAAAAAGAAAAATTTATAATTTATTTCGAATTTTAAAAAGTTCACAAATTTGTACTTTTCACCTTTAATTTTTTTTCTCTGAAACTAAATAAGCTATTCTAATTTAATTTTTTGATTTTTATAAAATAATAATGGTCTTAATAAAAAAAAATTAAAAATTCTGAAAAACGAAAACTTATAATTTATTTTAATTTTTTGAATTATTAAATATTTCAATTTCTTCCCCGTTTTTTAAGTTTACCTATTATATTTTTTTTTTCTTCAACTACGGCAGTTATTTTAATTAGTATGGGAAGCTTTCTTTCGTTTGCTTCTTTTTTGTATAACTTTACAACCGATTATCGTACGGAAATGATTGAGATGTATTCTTAAAAGGAATCAAATTTTCTTTAAAAATGTCCTTAACTAATTTTTTAATTACAGTACTCCTTCCAAAGTTATTGAGGGTTTAAAGTGGATGCTTAATTCCATAGTTTTTTGAATTCCCTGTTGAAAATACACAAGTAGCACAAAATAACTTAAAGAAGGATTTAAGAATTCTAAAGCGTTACTTGTATTTCTTCTTTAAAAAGGATTTAAGTACATATTAAGTAGAGAAAAGGCGCAAGTGGGCGGTCCGATAGAATGAATTAAGAAGATAATTTGATTCTTAAAATCTTCTTAAATCAGAATAATATTCTTCTTAAATACATCTTAAGTCCTTCTTTAAGAGGTGTGGCATTTCTTAAGAAAAAAAAATATTTATTTATTTGTTTTATTTTTATCATTTTATTTATTTATATCTTTTGTTCAATTTTAGTCGCTACACTATTTTCTATATTGACATTTTTATTTTTCATTGTATTTGAAGAAACTATTTTTTTTAATTACCTAGGCTTCCGCCAGGATTTGAACTCGAGATCTCTCGCATGCCGTTCCTGTGCGCTTCCTACTAGGCAAATCTGATAAATGTCAATGAATGTTTAAAACAGCTAGTTAATAAGAACGTACCTATAACTTTTTCTGTTGTGTTAACAAAAAATTCCTTCTTCAATTTATATATTATAGCAATAATTAGAATTGCTTTTTGTCTGCATTAATGGCCCGTTTTTTTATTTCACAAAATTTATTAACTTCATAAATTTAATGTTGTCTATCTTACACGATAACCTTAATAAAAAAGAAGCAGGAAAAGACATCATATCAAATAGCACAATTAAAAAAAAATTGATGGAAGCGACTGGGATTCGATCCCAGAACTTTCGGCTTGACAGCCTTACTCACTTACCATAACGACGCGGGAAAAATTATTAATACTTCATTAAGAAGGCTTAAAGAAGTGTTAAAGAATCCCACAAATACCGATTTAATGCGTTAAAAAAGAAACTTTTAAGAAAGATTTAAGAAGTATTAAAGATACAAAAAATACCGATTTAAGAAATGCCAATTGAAGAAGTATTTAAGAATGATTAAAGTAGAAGTGAATAACATACCAATTAAAGATTGAATAAAGTATGAGTTATGAAATGTGATACCGAAATTATACTATTTTGTGCTTCTGGTGATCGTCTGTAATATAAGTTTCATGAGATAAATATATTCATAAAAACACAATACCACTGCTTTTCAAATCAGTTATTATAAAAAAAATTCCTTCAAATTGATTGCATCATGAACCGAAAATAACAATAAAAATGCGCTATTTTAATTGTTTATTTTTTGTCTTTTTTATTTGCGTTAAATAATTTTTTCTCTTAAGTGATACCTGCCTGGAAAAATGGCAAGTTTTTGACAAGTTTAGGCAAGGCCCTGGCAAGATTTCGGTAAAGAAAACCGAAAAAAAGACGAGGAAAACATGACAGGCCTCTATTAGCGCCTCGCTGAGAACATTTATTTAATAAAATACTAGTAAGGCTCTTGATAGTTACTAACTATGTAAGTATAGTGAAGTCGTTTTATGAAAATTAATAAAACCGGGATGTTATTATATCCCAATAAAAATGTATTTGTCGTTGTTAATTAAATGTGCAAATTTAAAATAATGAAATTAAATCAGTGTGTCAAATAGTAAAATCTTAGCTGCAGACAAATACAATGAAACATTAACATAAATAATCTTGTGATGTATTTTCTCTTTCAAATATCATTACCATATTTTTTTTATTTTTTTTATGTATGTGCACATATTTTTGGGGGGATCACGTTGATCTTTTTTTTTCAAATTTGACTTTCCATTCAACCAAAAATGTTGACACATTCACTAAACAGAAAGTCAGTAAAGTTTAGAACAGAACATATCTCATCGAACCTGAAAAACTTGTTCTCTTTTGTTCTAAACTGTTCCGAACCAAAGTAAATGACATTTAACTAAACGTCAGTTCAGTTTGAAAATTTAATTTTGCATGTACCCACAAGAATTTTTTAGTGGTCCGTGTTTTTTAATAAAATAAAAATAAAAAATTAAATAAAATGGATTCGCGGTTAATTAGTGAATATAGTGAACTTTTGCTATTTTTATAAAGAACGTGTTTTGAATACCTCCCAATCTCCCAATAAGCAACAGAAAGTGCACCCCTGCAGAAGCACATACGATGACAAAGCCGGGCGCTGCACGCGTTTAAACTGACTTGACGTAAATGAACACAAACGGCTTCAATATTGGGACTATGAGTGCTATGGAGTAGACAGGACCAACCAGGACGACCATCCGTTTATCGGCAAGCTGGAACGTGACATATTTGGAACAAATCTAGTTTTTTTTTACTATTCAGGGCTTAGGCAGAACTTAACTGACGAAGCAAAAAGGTACATAACTGGCGAGGGCCTAGCGAATGCCTATAAAAACCCTTGTCAGTAACTATGAAAAACTTGCCAGGGCCTTACTGAAATCTAGATTTTTTTTCCAGGCGGGTAAATTTATTTCAACTCATACAACAAAATTTAATATGAAGATTGTATATTATAGCTGAAATTGTGATGAGCGACCTCTAAATATTAATTTAACGGCTGAAATTTTACCAGGCTTATAATTTCACTAAAATCTAACTAAAAAGCTAGTGGCATTAAAAATAGGAGACATTTTAATTTTTTTGAATCGGTCTACGTATACACGTAATCTCACCATTTACTTTGGAAATAGGATTACCAAATGAAAACGCTATATGAAAGTTATCAACAACCCCAGATGTTCTTAATTTGTAGATAGAGAATGAAGATGGTACTGGCACACAGTTGTGAATCCCTTCTCTCTTCGCATGGTATTGAAAATGTTTAAGTTTGTTCGTCCAAAGCAAAATCTGAATTAATAGGACCATGAGGACATAAAATGAATAACAAAAAACTACAAAATTTTAAAATTCGTATCGTCTTCGCAATATTAAGGATGGATTTAATTTAAAGAATGAATTTTTGTGCGGTGATGCTGGAAGTCAATAGATAATACTCAAACAACTCACCATCATCATAGAGTTCTAGATACCCTTTATCTTACAAAAAAAAAAACTCAAATAAATTTGTATTGCAGTTTTGTGTGTCCTCAAGCAATTCCTTTAATGGAACAGTGAATGTGTAAAGTCACGTTTAACTTGATTCAGCAAGACCGGATATTGTTGAAAGGCGTCCAATGACTCCACCCAATAGCGGCACGACATCTAACTAATAACCAAACCTCCTCCATCCTCACACCTCGCAACCTAAGCTCTTTTATAGACCTTCAGCTGCGAGAACGCTATATAAGTACCTATGTCTTTCTTACTTTGGACGGCAATACGTGTCTAAAGCATTAAATTCGGAGCAAACAACATGGGCATGGTTCTTTGGTCTCTCTGCCTCATAGGGTCATTTGTGCTGTTGCTGTGCTTACAAAACAACAACAACAACATTTACCTTTTTTCGCTTGATACCTGCATGGTAAATTGTAAATGAAACAAAAGAACTAAAATGTATGTCCAAACTAAGTTCTTTTTTTTTTTTTTGCATTGTTGCAACACTGAGAGGTTGTTATTGTTGTTGTTGGTAGTGATGGCTGCCGAGCCTGGGGCAACCATGCAGACACAAATAGAAGGTATAGGTAAACCTCTGTACAACGTCCACGATATTATAATAGCAGCCATGTTAATACCTACATATATGACGTATATACATACATACGTGAAACTCAGAGCAGCACACTTTTTTGTTTTTATAACCAGAGTTTCCATCGAAAGATTTATCAGAGCTCACAGCTGCTCTTTCTGTTTCCTGGCCATTTAAACAGAACAATGAATTATTAAAACATTCGTTGGTCCTGGAGTACCTACATAAATATTGGAGGGATGGATCAATGTGCGTGATGTGTTCAATACATTATGATACGATATGATTGCAATCGGAAATGGCATTTCTCTTTTCAAAATTATTTAATACATATCTACTTTTATTTTGATTCAGAATTATTCGTAAATGCAAGCATTTATGATGCGGGGAATACCGTTAACAAAACCGAGTGTACATGTAAAGGTATACCTATATGAAATGATTCCAATTTTCATTAAAAACGTCTAGTGGTGAAATTCAAAAACAAGAACAAAAATGAAAGGGAAGGGAATAGGTTAGTTTGTTTTGTACGCAATGGTCTTTTAGTCCATTGAAATGTTACATTAACCTTGCATTTCATACAGGACAACATTTTTTTTGATAGATCTGTAGGAGGGATCAGTGTGAATGTAAAAACGAGTTTTCTGGGTTGAACGACCCCCCATTTGGCAGCCATTTTGGAAAAGGGGGCATAAAAAGGTTTTCGTGATATCTTGAGAACCATATTCATCGAACAATCAAAATTTTACCATATTTGTGTAGAGAATTAAATTCTCTACAATTCTCTTTTTATCGTTAAAATTGAAAACAAAAAAGTTATAACCAAAAAAAGATGACTGTTCTAAGAAATTTATCTTAAAGAGGATATAAAATGAATAAAAGAAGAAGATAATGAGACCCATCGCCCACTATAGGCAACTTTTTGTTGCGCAACTAAAAGTTGCTTGGAGTTGCTTGGAGTTGCTTGCCATCGCTCACTAGGCAATTTCCGAGCAACTTTTGGGTTCAGTATTTTTAATTAAAATGTTAAATTGACCTTGTATTTTGGATCAATGACGATACAAAATTCGTTCAGTGTGAACTTTTAGTTGTTGCGCAACTAAAAGTTGCTCGGAGTTGCTTGCCATCGCTCACTAGGCAATTTCCGAGCAACTTTTGGGTTCAGTATTTTTACTTGAAATGTAAAATGTATTTTGGATCAGTGACGATACAAAAGTCGTTCAGTGTGAAAATAAAACTTGTTTTTCGGGTTAAAAGCCCTAACTTGGCAAACATTTTGGAAAATTCCCGAAAATTGCTGGAATTTTCTCGGAAATTGTCTAGTAGGCGAGGGTAAGCAACAAAAAGTTGCCGGGAAAAAAATTCCGCGAGCAACACCGAGCAACAGAAAGTTGCGCAACTAAAATTTGCCTAGTGGGCGCTCTCCCATATAAGCTAATGTAATTGGACTGGGAGCAACAAAAACTTGCCTAGTACTTTTCTTGACAATTGTCATCTTTTTTTGATTATAACTTTTTTGTTTTCAATTTCACGAAAAAAAGTGTGTTTAGATAAATTTTAGAGATTTTAATTCTCTACACAAATATGGTAAAATTTTGTTTGTGATATGTATGGTTCTCAAGATATTGCGAAGATCTTTTTACGCCCCTTTTCCAAAATGGCGGGCAAATGGGGGGAGTTCAAACTCGGTTTTACACTCACACTACTATTACCATTTCCAACAAAAATGTATTTTCACTTTTTTCGTAGCATTAACTGTTAAAAAGTTACAGCAAATCGGAAAGTCGAAAAATCTGTAAAAAAGTGGCAATAAGTTGTGAAAGTGGAAGTTTTTGGAAAATATCTCAAAAACGGTTTCTCACAGAAAAATTTTATTTTTTTTTTGAGATATTTGCAAAATAATACCATTTTCATGACATTTGACCCCCTTTAAGAAATTTTTTAACTTTTCATTTGCTGTAACTTTTTAATGAATAATAATACGAAAAAACCGAACAGACCATTTTTGTGGCAAATCGTCTCAGCTACAAGATTGAGGAACAAAATTTTTTCTCTATCACAAACCGTTTTTGATATATTTGCAAAAAACTAATTTTTAGACTTTTAGCGGTCATCGGATCGATGAAGAACTCTCTCAGTTTTTAAAGAGTCCTATAACCAACGTCCATGCCAAATTTCAGCCTCTAACTAATTTTTTACTGATGGGATAGCAAAACTAGTCCCACAAGTTCTTATTACCAAAGGCCTTACCGAGTATTTGACATATTTTTCAAATTTAGATGATCCCTACTGAAATATTTTCAGGGCCTTGACTAAACTTGGCAAAAACTTGCCATTTTATTTTTGTTACAAATTTCAAAAAAAAAAATATTATTTTTTCTTAATAAAAATTTTCTGTGTTCTCTGAAGAATTAAGTTTTTGTTAGATATTATTAAGGAAAGGCTACTTGAACTAAGGGAAGAAATACTACGCGCGACCCAATCGATCATTTTATTTTTTTACACCTTCAACCTGAAGAAATTTGCCAATTTAATTTGGAACTTCCATTTTGTTGCTGATATAGTTCTAAAATCAATTGATTGACAGACAAGCCTAAGTTGTGTTTCTCATATTTCAATTATTGACCCATTTTATCAATCAATACTCTTTGAATTTATTATTAATATTTATTGTATTATTCATACTAGAATGTCAGTTTATTAGACTTGACCATTCTTTATTCAGTCAATTTCATTGAATTTTTGAACAACAACAACAACAACTTAAAGGCGCTACCACCAATTGTTTACGAATTAATTTTAGGTATTTTAATTCGTTTTATTTTTGTTTGGCTGGAGCTCCAAATGCATTTGATAAACAAATAGCACATCTCGACCTTTGTTGTCAGTGTCAGTGGTCATAAGTAGTGGAATGCGTAGTGCATAGGACTTCGAATAGAAGACTAAACAAATCTGATATGCGTGGGTTCAAATCTCATGGCGTGCATGTAGAAAGTTTTTCACAATAAAATTGGATTAAAGCACAGCACCACTAAAAAGAGACTGATGATAGGGCTTGGCAACCCTTGAAATAGCTATATCTCCAGCCTAACAAAAATAAAACGAATTAAAATACCTAAAATTAATTCGTAAACAATTGGTGGGTAGCGCCTTTAAGTTGATGTTGTTGTTCAAAAACTCTTTGAAATTGTTTAAATCAATTCTTGTTGATTGACAATTAATTATTCGTTGCTGGAGCATTATTTGTTTTTTTATTTTTTTATATATACATATGTACATACATACATATGTACTACCTGATTCTGTGTTAAAAATGTACTACGTATGCATATAAATATGTTTTTGATGTTATATTTAAATTAATACGTAGTTAAAATAATATGAAATAATATTATAATGTTGTCATTTAATTCAAACTTTGAAGGTCTTAGACCGAGAGCCCACAGCAATTTTCGGGTGTGAGTGATTGCAAAAATTCAATGATGTAATAAGTTAGTTTTTTATTTTTCATTTGCAAATATGCAAGTCTTGCAAGCCGTAGTTGGGGCGTTGGCAAATAATGCTGCATTGAAAATGCATTTTTCTCTAAAAGCCCAGATAAAAGATATAGCACTTAAAAAATTATATTTAATAAAAGATTTAATCAAAATTAAGTTTTATAGTGCGTCTTGCATACAGAAAGCCCACCTAAGAGGTCTTATGGACCCCTATATTTATGTCTGTGGTATTCAGCTCTTTTATTAAATAGTTTTTTTTTTATGGTTTACCTTTTACCTGGGCATTCAGAAAGAAATGCATTTTTAATGCAGAAACGCCCCAGCCACAGCTTGCAAGACTTGCATATTTGCGAATAGAAAGTATAGACCTTGCATCATTGAATTTTTGCTTTCATTTACACCCAAAATCTGCTGTGGGCTCTTAGTCCCCTTTCACACAGGGCAACTGAGTTGCCGGCAACAATTAGTTCAGTGGCGAGAAGGGCAGGAAGAAAGAGGGGGGAAATAAAATCTCCCCGGTCAACAAATTCAGGAGATTTTTTTGACGTTTCTCTTCACACTACGTTTGTGTGCGTTCAACTAAGGTAGTTTAAAAGAAAAATAAAGAAAATCTCCGGGTTTTTGTTGCTTGCGTGTGAAAGGTACAAGAGATTGTTAAGGAGATTTAAAGAAAACGTCAAAAAAATCACCGGCAACTAGTATCTTCGTGTGAATGGGGACTTAGTCTATTTCGCTTTTTCCATAATGGCGAAATTTTGCCTTTTAAAAAAGTATCGCAAAGACGAATAGAAACTCTAGATCCTAGACGGACCGCTCTCTCATACCTATGTTTATGGAACTGCAATTTTTTATATACCAAAAGAAAAAATCAAAACCATTTATAAATTTGTTTTAACCTTTACCGAAATTGAGTTCACAATTCTAAAGCCAGCAAACAAAAATGTTTGAAATACAAAACACCATTTTGACCCAAATTAATTAAAAAAAAAATTTACACCTTCCTTATACGTATAGGTAACTATGTACATTTGTTAAGTAGGTAGCTATGTATACGGTTAAGAATTATATTGATTAGAAAATTAGGGTAGCAACCGACTTATGAACAATGATGGTAGAACAAAATCAAATCCATTTCCACATAATATGCATTTCAGACAAAGTTCAAAAAGATCAAATCACTATGTAGCCTATCGCTGTCACTCTCACCTGGAAATTTGTGGCTGAGACTTGAGGTTCGTATAAACCTCTATAACATGCAACATGGCGTGGCGTGGCTGTCTTACCATAATCCTATTTGAAATTTGAGTTAGCGAATCAATTGTTTCATTGTTTTTTGTTACTTTCCCCAAGAGGGTTGGCCCCCTAAGACCTAAACTACACCGCATATGTTCTGTATTAGAATAGTCTTTCTTTCTTCTCGGAATACAACACCCGCACCGCACTCTATAATGTTTTGTTTTTTGTTTTTTTTTTTTTTTTTTGAGCGAGTGTGTCATCAATTTTACTAAATGTGGAACTTGTGAAATTTTAAACTAGGTTATGCTTTATTGCAAAAATACCTGCAGTTCTATCGAAATGTGCATGCATCATTGGAAATTATACACTTACCGACGCCACCGCGCCGCCGCCATGCCGCCCGCCACAACGTTTCTAGCTATATATTGGCTAAGTTAAGGCTATTTCGTTTGTTTTTAGTTGTTTCAGGGCTCACAGGGTACAGACATTCTGACCGCTTACCCAGTTTCATTGGAAATGTATCCAAATGACCCAATCAGACTTAAGGCGATTACCTTCAACTAATGAAGCTCTAATGTTTTGAAAATATTTTAATATGAAAATAAAACGAAACTTTTTTTTGTTTGGTTTTTGGTTCGCCTGCAACCGCCATGTCGTAGGTAGTGAATATTGTTGCAATGTTGCAATTGCAACTGCATACGAAATTTGTCTTGAACAATCAGAAGAAGAACAACCAAGTCATGGTTTTTGGCAAATGATGTGACATCAGATTCAAATGTTGCAGTTGAAAGAAATATGACTTTTTGCTATATCGTGTGAAATTAAAACACTCGTAACGGTTTTCTTTGTTATATTGCAAGATAATGTTCTTGTCTTCCTGTGTGAAAATTCTAAAATCGGGATGAA
This sequence comes from Epistrophella euchroma, assembly GCA_947049315.1. NCBI lineage: Eukaryota > Metazoa > Arthropoda > Insecta > Diptera > Syrphidae > Epistrophella > Epistrophella euchroma. Next base: position 110,322,880 of record OX346245.1, on the reverse strand, counting down.
GATTGAAGTATGTAGATATGCAGCAGATGCAGATTAATGTAAAAAAGCTTGAAATATCCAAACTATTCACTCTTGAGTATTTTTTTTTATGGAATTTTTCTCTTGTATATGTGCAAGATTATATCAACTTTTTTTTTATATTAGTGTCATATTCTTCATATTCGTCATTCAAGATGGAATTTTAATATTTTTATGTAAAGCATTTGGTGTTTTTTTTTGTACTTGGGAAAAAGTGTCGGCAAGAATGCGTTTTTCAATTGTTTTCTGTTCTATCAAGTCAAAAGGAATTAAATTACAATTTGTATGTGCGTTTTTCATATTCTACGGTTTCAAGTATTTGAGCATAGTGTAAAGAAAAAAAGTTTTTTTGGACTTGCTTAACAAGATGGGAATTCAAAATGATAAGACATTAAATCCAATGCTTTGAAGGCCGTTTGATTGAAATCGCGTTTAATTTTATCCGAAGATAACTTTTTGATACTAATAAGGTTGAGGTGTAGGGATTTAGGGAATAGTCCAGTAAGAATAGACGAAAAATCGCCCAAAGAAAGGAAAAACGTAGTTAGTGGCTGAAATTTGGCATTGATATTGGGTAATGAGACTCTTTACAAACTGAGAAAGTTCCTCACCGATCCGATGACAGCTATATCAGTTACAAGGGGCGTTTTTCTTTTTTAGTTCTGAGTTGGTTCAGAGCAGAGCACTGAATAGACCCTGAGCGAATGGAGTAAATTCGGAGCAGAGTATGTTCAGAGCACTTCGATTTAATTACGAAACGCACCCGAGCACTCAATTGTCATATCTGTCAAATTACATGGAAACTGTATGAAGTTGGCCGCGCTCAGTTTTTTACTCGGTCTGCTCGGTTATTTTATACCGAGCTAATAGAGCGCGCTCTGAACAAACTCTGAACATGCTCTTAACAAAAAAAGAAATACAAATTTGAACTGTTATACACTCTGAGCTAAAAAAGAAACACGATTTTTGTTTGACAGTTCAGGCTCAACTCTGAACTAAAAAAGAAAAACGCCCAAGGGGTCAAAGGTCATAAAAATAGATTTTTTGCAAATATCTTAAAAACAGGTTCGTTTGGAGAGAAATTTTGTTCTGCAATTTAGTAGCTGAGGCAATTTTACCCAAAAATTTTCGGTTTTGTGTAGCATTAACCGTTAAAAAGTAACACCAACTCGAAAAGTCAACAAATCTATTACAAGGGGTTGAAGGTCATGCAAGTATTTGTAGGCCATGAAACCATTTTTATGACAAATTTTTTAAGAACAAAAATAAGAATAGCCGTGATTTATTACTTTTGTAAAGGGTCTCTCTATTCTGAAGTTCCACAACCAAAAAGAAAAAAAAAACAGCTAAAAGAAATAAATAGCAAAAAAAAAACTTTAAATGTTCGGGCAACTTTTCGCGCGTTTCGCGCGGTCGCCATAATAATCCTGCCGAGAGGACCAATTGCAGTGTGGTGGATAAATTTGAATCCACTGGGTCAGTGAACGATCAACCAACTCCCATTATGCTGACGAAACGCAAGATCTGCCGAAAACATTGCCGCTGTCTGTGAGAGTGTGCAGGAGAACCCGAGTTCGGAGGCAGTCAAGACTCCAAGAGCCTCCAATGCTTCCCGAAAAAGTCACTGTTTGATGTGGATTTTTGGCTGGCGGCGTCATCGGTCCATATTTATTTGAGAACGACGTTGTACAGGCCATCATCATCAACGCCGAGCGCTATAGGTCGATGATTACCATCTTTCTTTTGGCCGAAATTCGATATATGGACACCAACGGCATGTGGTTTTAACAGGACGGGCGCTATGTGCCACACAGCTTACACCGAAGACTCACGAGCATATACTTCGGCCGATAACGGATTCGGTGTACGCGAGCCGTTAGACTTTTTCTTGTGTAGTTTTCTGAAGTCGCAGGTCTATGCAAATAAGCCGAAAACCACAGAGGTGCCATCGGACATTTCAGATGAGCGCTACCCAAAGAACCGCGGTGGGCATTTGAACGATGTTATATTACACAATGGCATCGATAGGCGTTTCAAACGAATACAAAATTTCTTTGATATCTCACAAACTATTTTTTTTATTTAAATTTAAAGATAGAAAGAGCTTAATGAAAGACGCTTTATTTCGTCCATGTGTCGATGGGAGCATTGAAATGATTTGCGTAAATTTGGCTTTCGTGCATGTGTCGTGGTAACTTTTTTTCCGGGGACTTCTGTTATGATTTCCGAAATAATTTTTCTCCAGTAAAAGTAGTTAGTAATTTTCTTCTTTGTCGGTGAGACTCCTATCGACTGCGTAATTTTGTCTAATTGCGTAGCAACAACAATCTCCGGATACTGACGGATTAACTAATAAATGACGAACAAAGCCAACGAAACAAGCACAACGAATTTCATATCTGTACGTATAATGTTACTTCCCTTAACAGGCCACGTTCCAAATAATTGTAGACAAGTTATCCACAATGGGATATAACACAACCTTAAGTAATTATCACATTTCATGTTAAATAGGTTATGCCAAGAATCACAAGCTCGCTAACACTATTAAAAAGTTATCAGATCTAATGAAGACGCAAACTCTTAACTCTAAGGGCCAGTTGTACAAATATTTGATCCGTGGTTCAGGAATTTTAACTCACCAATTTCGGCCGATTAACTGTGGTTCAACGATGATTCAGGCATGTAATTGGCTTTTAGTGCATATTAGAACCTTGAACCATCGTTGAACCTCAGTTAACCCGCCGAAACCGGCAAAAAAAAATATTGTTTTGTTTTTCTTCAAAATACTTTTATAGCTAGCAGCATTGTGGGAACGTAAAAAAAATAACGTACGACACTTTTTGATAGCTCTTCCAGTTGCGTCTGCAGCTCCAGTTCCAGCATTGCATTCTGTTCAGCAGTAAGTCCATAAAAGCGTCTGTGCAAACGCCCGTAGGTCCCCTCCATTCCTGCAGACACGCACACATGAATGTTTGAGAGTTGTAAGTCGCTAATCCCTGGTTCTTCATGAGCCGTTTGTGCCACCAAATTTATTTATTTTATACATATGTACATACATACATACATACATACAAACATAAATATAGATGATTTTTTAATTTTTTTATTTTGTCATCGATTTAAATGGAAAAACAATCAAAATAGTATTTTTTTAAAAAAAAATCTCAAGTATGATTGTGTTTATGGAGGTTTTCCTTGAAGTTAATTTGTCGACCTAAACAATAAAATGAACTACGCAGGCATCAAAGTTCTATGACACTTATTGCGGGTGAAATAAAAGGCTTAAAGCGGTACCTATAGGCTTTAAAACAAACATAAAAGCACTCTTCGAACAATATAATCATTTCCAGTACATTGCCATCAAAGCGTTAAAGTATAGGTACGTACAAATTGTAACAGGACGGTCCTGTTCTTTGAAAAATTAAAAAAAGTTACAATAAACAATGGTTTGCGTCTTGCATTTGTAACTGATTTACGCATTCTAGGGCACCACATTGCATATAACACGCTTCAATTGTCATTATTCCACGTGACATCAATTCTTGGTGACGGGTAATTATCTCCTTGTTGCATGTTGCTTGTTATTTTCTTTTAAACTTTCAATCACCTTCAATTGGCTCCCGCCATCTTTGGGATGTGCTGTGGTTATACCTATTTATTTAATAACAATCATTGCACATTTGACTTCTAAGGGAGAAGAGAGCTTGTAAGTGTCACAGCCCTTTATAACTTATTGAATACATAAGTAGGTGCACCTGCATGGAATACCCAATAAGGGTAAGTGAATTTTGTTTTTTTTTTTTTTTTTTATATAGTAACCTATCAGCTACATTACCTACATATATAGTAGGTTGGTATACCTAAGTATTCAATCCTCGAATAAATCAAAGGAATTTCACATGAAAGAACCAACTAATTGATTCTGAACACGTTTTGGAATTTTGTGCCTTCGAAAGCTTTACCCCACTTCATCGCCTCGCATGATGGCTTTTATTCTGACTTGGTCATGGACAAGTGAATGTATGTATACATACATATATATTAATGGGATGTTAATTTTATTGAATCTATTTTTTTTTCCTTTTAAAACACAAAGAGATACAAACAAATGAGTTAGAATGTATTTCTAACAACCGTTTATTTATTTGATCGGGTATCGAGTATACACGAAAACACATTAAAATGAATCAGCAAAAATTCTTACTCACTTTTTGGCCAATATCAAATTGCAGCTTTAATGGCATGAATTGGGTAGAGATTTTGTTCCACCAGGATGACACTCAGCTCAATTCCAAATGAAAATTTCTAGGGAAATATCTCCCCGGGAATAAAATATTTTTTCTCTACAATTAGATATAATTGTCAAATAATGCAAAAAAGCAGTTCTGAACATTCAGAATTCTCAGTCCCGTTATCAAAGATAAAAATAATCTACCGGGCAATTCGGAATAAGAGCATTTTACTCCAAAAAGAATACCTACGTCTTCCGGGGAGTTTTTTCCTGGGGAATATTTAGAATTGGGCTGAATAGGTACTTATGCTTTATAGCAAAGATCTTGTAATTTGACGTCTTGACTACTCGACACAGTGAATTCAACACGAAGAAGAAAATTATCGTATAGGTAATAATCTACTTTATCTCTGGGATGATATTTATCAGATCTAGTCGTGGTAATGAGCAGGTGCCCGAAGTTCTGTTTTAAAACTAATTGCAGAATGTATTCCTCTCGATGGAAAAAAGTTAGTGATGTCTTAAAAAACGTTAGTCCAAAGGTTTACAACTTTTTATACATTGAACAGAAGTAGATTGGTGTTCTAAGGTAAAACTGTAGGTATTCGTCCCAAAAGTTAATATTCATAAGATATATTATGTACTAGAGCTCTCGATTTTAAGAGTGTTTTTAGCTACACATGTATTCGTGTCACGTGTAGGCGTGTAGGTTCTAAATAAACGTGTAAATAAAAATATACGTGTGATTAAAATTCTTTTTTACAACCAATCGTGGTGTCCTGTATTAATTTAGGATAAGACTATTTTATGATTTACTAAAACTAAAGCCATGCGAGAATTGAATTAAAATGTTGATTAAATTCCATCCGAGATCAAATTCTTACGTTTTCACACAAAAAAAATCATCTTTGGATAAAAATTCATAAAAGCGATTTTCAATTAATTACACGTGTATTTTTAAATACACGTGTAAAAATAAATACACGTATTCATACACGGATAATTTAATTACACGTGTAACACGGGTACACGTGAACACGTACAATATGTAGGTATATAATGGGCCCTAACAATAATCAAATTTAGTTACGACTAAAATTATTTAAATAAAATGGAGCATAATGGAATGGGCTCAAAATAATATTGACTCCAAAAAATTGGGAATAGGTATATATTGTTTGGTTAATTATTTAGGATCCATAACGTTATGGTTAATTTCACTGCAATATTTAAGTCATAACTAAAATTTATTATTGGTAAGGCCCAATGTTTTATTTAAAGGACCACACGCTAATGTAAGTACATAATGTAGATACAGTGAAAGCTCCCTTAGCCGGACAGCAACGGTCGTAACACTTTTGTCCGTCTAAGGGAGTTGTCCGTCCAAGGGAAAAAATAAAAAATTATTATGTAAGGAATGCACCTACAAGCCATGAAATTCATTCGAACTAAAAATGAATATGAAGATACAAGAAAAAAGATACAAAAACAGACTACAGCTGCAGAAAAAAAAATCCGTTATGAATTTGATCCCAAACAGTAATTTGGTGACATCGCATTTCGCATCAATGTCGCTGTAAACCAGGGGGACCGTTTTTAATGCAGAATAAATTTATGTAAAAGTATTACTAAAAATAATGGTTATAATTTACATGGGTACTAAAAAAAAATGTTTGTCCGCCTAAGGGAATTTAATTTAACAAATCGCGGCTAAGGGTAAGGGAGTGTCTGCTTAAGGGATCATAAAATGTATGGAATTTACATCCAAGATCAAAAACAAATAGGTAGGTATTATTTAAATTATTATCGTATTGGCACGCAATTAATAACCCTTTCGTACCACCACCACACTAACTCCATAGACTCATTTAGCTTTCGATTTTACTAAAGTATGATGTATGTATAAGTACAATAACCTTAAATAGCACTTGATAAAGAACACTTTACAAAATATCAATAGGTATCTGGTATACCTATGCATACTTTCAGGTCGTTTAACAGCCATTGTTTGCAAAATAAATTTTTAAAAAATTTCATTTTCCTCGTAGTCCTTTACTTTGCGGAATCCCTAACGTTATTTTACTTTAATGTAAACCTATAAACAAAAATTCCCCAGAAACCCTTCAAGTGAAATATGAAACCAATAATAACCACCCCTGCTGTAAAGGTTGATGGCAAATTGAAGTACCTATGTATTTTCCATTTTTTTTCCAAAACGAACCAATAACACTCGTACTTACTCGAAACACATTAACAATGTCCGTGAACTATACCGCAAAATGCCAATTCCTTACATCCCTACATACCCATTGTTAAATATTCCCCTGTCTGCTCTATAAAAAAAAAAAAACATCATAAAGGCCTATTATTGTTGTAGTTGTTGCTTTACCAATGATATTCCCAAAAAAAAAAATGCATGCACACACGCAACGCACATAGTAAAATAAATAAATAAATAAAATAATGTATAAACCTGCACACCCAAATAAAATATTATTGCAGAGGACGGATTCCCGTTTCCCGAAATGAACATATGGCGTGCAACGTCAAAATGGGATAATGATTCGGAAAGTACATATGTATATTCTGAAAAATAAAAACAAAAAAAGAAAACATTGAACATGAAATGAAGTTCTTTAATAGTCAGTCGTTCATCGACTCCGTCTTGAGACAAAAATTGCAGTCTCCCTTTCTTTTCCAACCAAATTTATGTTTCTCAACAGAAATAGATTTGAACGATGCGATGTTTGTTCCAAAAACAAAAAGAAGTTGAATTCTCTAAAACCATGGATACGATACCAAGTACGTATTTGAAATTGGCTACAATTTTTATTATTAGCACGCCAAGCAATGAATCATTTGGAAGTGATTAAAGAAGAAGAAAATTCTCAAGTAAAATGTCTTCCAATTCAACACATGAAAATGCATCTACACAATCTTATCTGGAAACTGTGGCGCAAAGGACAGTTCTATACCAAGTTAAGTTTAAAGAAAAGTTTTCAGTTGCAGTACGTGACAAAATGTTTCTTAGGCCTATGCCAATAACAATAAATTTCTGTTGTTTTATTAGATTTTTGTGATAAGCATTCAACTTGTTGGCAGTGCATTGTTCCTTTTAAATCTTTTATTTTTTTTTCTTATAAATAACTCCTAGGTTAGATCTAATGGTAAATCTCTAGAGTCTATAAGGTTAGTTTATAATAGACGTGCGTTTAAGTGCCGTTTCTTGACACCATTAAAATCAAGTCTAACACCAGACGGCCAGGCGCGTGTTTTTAGTATTTTTTTTTTTTTTTTTTTTAACTTGTCCATTTTTTTTTTTGTAATTGTCATCACAAGAAGAACTAAATGTATGTATTACTAATACAAGCCCACTATATATTATTACCCCATTAAAGTTTTGGTAAATATGGTATAGTATTTATTTATGAAAACAAAAAGAATTCTATTTAAAAAAAATTGTGTACATACATACATTTCTATAAATTTAACACAAAGACATACACCTACTACGATACGAGTACTAGTAGTTACGGTGTTTCTTTTTCATTGACTGATAAAGTATCAATCGCAGAAAAAAGGTAGAGGTAGACCCATATTACAGCACAATACCACAGAATTTATACATACATTTGGTTTGGTTGTTTCTTGTTTGTTTTTTAAGGTTTGTCTCTATAAGAACGCCAATTAAAACGCTATTAGCCAATTCGTTCCGTTTTTTTTTTTTACATTTCACTTGATCATATCATATTAATATAGTCCAGTCAACGAAGTCCAGTCAAGACAGGAGGGGGGTAAGGGTCCCCTTTTGTACTATTTCGTAAATATTTTGAAAACCAAGAGTATTAGCGGAAAAATTTACACTACAATATGAAAGTAAATTTAATTTTCTTCAAAATAGGTTTTATTCATATTTTTGCATACTTCTTACCTCTAAAGATGCAGTGTTTTTCATATCACAAAAAACACTGTATCAAATAAATTAAATAAGGATATTTTAACTCTCGCCACCTTCTTTAACCAACCCTCATACCTTCTTTCTCATCAAGTCAATGGAACTATCATGAATCGATACGTATTTACCTTTTCTATAATTTCAGGGTTAATTCATCAAAAAACGTTAAATTTTTAACGCACTGACATGGTTTTTCAGATTTTCTGACATTTGTACCCCCCATATCTCTCTTAGTATTGCTCCTAGCAAAAATATGAATAAAACCTATTTTGAAGAAAATTTAATTTACTTTCATATTGTACCTACTGTACATTTTTCCGCTAATACTCTTGGTTTTCAAAATATTTACGAAATAGTACAAAAGGGGACCTTTACCCCCCCTCCTGTAGGACTATTCCAGAAAGCGCGGCGGTTCGGATTAAAAGCGATAACTCAATTTCGACCATCTTCGCTTTAGAATTTGGATTATTCTTAAAAGCTAACAAGGGCGAAAACGATCCTTCCAGTTTCTCTCACTTTATGCTCAAATTTTCCAGGCCACTCCCATTTTTACTTCCACTCTTCTCATTTAATTGTCAATTTGACAGTATGTAGCTGTTTGCCGTCCAAAGAAGTTTTTTTTTTTATTTTTTTGTGCATATTTGTAATTTTGCAATGTTGTTGCTCTTAACAAAAAAAAAATAAAAACATTTTGATGGAATAGTGCCGAAATTGAAGAAGACACATAATTATTTGCAAATTATTTATGTATTTACATTTTCTTTCAATCCGCCACCTAGACACCTATCGCTTTCAAACCCAAAATGACATGTAGTGAGAACTTTCGCTTTGGCATGAAAAGCGAATCGCTTTTGAGAATAGGAAAATGCAAATCCGCCATCAAAAGCGATCCGCCGCGCATCTGAGAATAACCCCCCTGTCTAAAGCTCGCGGGCCTGGACTGGGGACTATAAGTGTGTTGTACCTGGGGGTCACCCCTACCACTTAAAAAAATAATCCAGACTACACGATTTATTTCATTTATTTTATGAATTTGAGTCTTTGTTGACTGGACTATAATATGATAATAAACTTTTGATAAAACAACTATCCTGCAAAAATAGCAAGTTATTCCCAAGTTAAGTCAAGCCTAACGTTTTCGGTGCGGAAAATCTAAATGAGAAAAACTCTTGAAATATTCGTGACCAACAGCATCCTGTTTTTAACAAAAAAAAAAAAAAAAAAAAACTTTGAAATCTTCAAGTAATCATTTTGTGATGTTATGAAAAAATGAAGTTAAAAGTTTTACAGATTCAACTTGATGTATTTCTGTATTGTGAATAAGCCAAGCCATACTTTATGACCACAATGTTGGGTTCGTAGAGTTAGGGCTTGTAAAGTCAGGCCTTGTAGAGTTATGGGCTTAGACTTTCATGAGATCTGTGAATACGTTCTGTAACTCTCACATCGAAAATATCAGTCGAGAAACGCTGAAAAATGGAACAAAACTCATGTATTTTGTTTCAGTTTCACTGATACCTTTTTCATAGTGAAACCATTCTGCGCTAGTGCTTTGGCGAACTATTGTAGGTGTAGGTAGGTAGGTAGGTAGAAATGGCGGCCAACGAACAACTAGCTCGTTGGCCCAATTAGCGCAGAAAAGCACCGTTTTGATACCATAAACTCGTTGGAACCTATTAATGGAAGAGTTTAGTAGAAGCTGGCGAGAGGCCATCCGCTCAGTGTCAGACATTTTAGTGTCAAACTAGTCACTACGTCCTACAAAATTACGGTTACCCTGCCCGTGTCCCCTCAAGACTCGAAGTCTGCATACTAGCAGTCTAGCGGATCAGAAGGGGGTCGATGCAAAGGCTACCGTTTCGTCGTCTATTGTACATGAAATATTTTTTGTGAGATAACATACTTTACCATGGCCAAGCTAAAGGTAGCACCGGTTTTTGCAGCTATCTTTGAAATTCGAGTCGTCAGAAATGGATGCAGCTCTAGAATGCACAGCGCTAACAGCTTTCTTGTATCAGAGAACTGGCTCCTTTCATATTTTGTGGTTTCTACTAAATTGTCTTGCGATATACAAATGTCGTAAGCCGGATTCACTTAACAATTTGGTTCAACTTCTTATTCTTCCGTTGAAGGCTTTTTCCACAACCCATTTCAAAAAAAAAAAAAACTACCGTGAAAAAATAAACAATTACAACTATTGAACCTATTCAGATAGATAAGTTAAACAAAATTCATAATAACTGCATTTTTCAAGTTTGCTTGCTATCTCATATCTCAAATTTGTTTAAAAAATGGAAATAAAAGTGGTGCGTTCCTTTTATGTAAATTAGTGACTATTTTTAACTTTTATAAACTTCGATCGTTCATAAATTCGAAAAGTGTAGTGTAACTTTAGCTTAAAATCGTTCCTAAATTCAATGTTGATGTGTCAAAATAAAACATTAGTAGGGTTGAGCCAGGTTTTCTTGAAAATTCTTAGTGTTGTTTCAAGTGCAATTTTAGTGAATGCATAACTTTCCTTCAAACGAATATAAAAACAGTTCGAAAACAACATATCGATTGTCTACTGTTTTCCAGTTAGTTTACAAAGTTCATCAAACATTTGGCTTGTTCATCATCCATCAACATAACCGCCATAATTCATCTTCACTTTAGGTACTTACATATACCTACGTGTCTTTTTCAAAAAAAAATAATAATCCGTTAAAAAACACAATGCACGTTTAGGTCGCACGAACTTGCTCTTGGCTAAATATAAAAGATGAAAAAAATGACACTTTCAAGAAATGTGTGTAAAAAGGTGGTACCTACATACTTAAATCGATTACTTTCGAATTGAAATGCAATTTTATTTAAAATTTTTACTAAGAAAGTATGTACTTGCTTCTAAAATTGGAAGGGAATTGATAAAGTCATTCCCGAGATAAACGAAATACCAAGAAATAAAGGTTTTAGCAAACCGGCGCGAAACATTCGGTGCGACTACTGTTCGACGCCCAAAAAAATGTTTCAAGATTCGCATAGCACCAGTGAATTAATTACCACATAAAACATTTAAAAAAGGGAAAGTTTCCTCGTCCGCTCAGAATGTTTCGCGTTGGTTTATGAGAGCCTTAAAGCGATGTTTTTTTTTCAATTTGTGAAAAAAAAACCGTTTAAAATTACATTTTGAGAAAAAAAAAACCTTCTAGATAAGCTTCTTCCAACCGTTAGGCTCTACCTCAATGTACACTTTTACGCACAGACAAACAGACGACCGAAAATGAACGGAATATCTTTTTTTCAAGACTTAAATTAAATCTCAAATACAACACTTTGCCCTATAGAGCCCAAGTAAAAAGAATTTAAGAAATATCACCTTTATTCATGTTCAGGTAGTTTAAAAAAAAATACCTGCCAGGAAGATAGGAACAAACAAAACATAAAGGAACTCCATAAACCGGTCTTAAGAAATATTCGTTAGAAAAAAAAAATAAAGCAACAGATGGCAATAACAACATAAGGGCAAAAAAATGTAATAAAAACTCACCTAAGACGCAGGTGCATTTTAAGCATCATGTGCTCAATGTCTTATTATTATTTGTCCACTCAAGTCCGGATGTGAAGAATAAAAAATATATGCATCCAAGAAAAAAAGAAAACACCTTTGAATGGAGGCGGCTAATATACAAATTATTTTGTTCGATTCATACTGAACCAAAAATATGACTAATTTTTTTAATTTAATTTATTTTTTGATTAGATCATCACTACCTAGGTATTTTTAAAACAACTTTTTGTTTGTGATCTTTTACATTTTCAATCAACTCTTGAGTGATCATCTCATGTAAATAAGTTAAATGAAATATAGATTAGTTAAATCTTATCAAATTCTGTATTTTCTATAATCATTAAACGTCTGTTGATGCACATTCAGCAAACAAGAAGCATACTCTACTGCACTTTACATCACAGGGGGTCAAACCAATCCAGATAAACGAATTTGAGATTATACAAGACTTGACGCTAAATGGAGAACGAATTAAGAAGAAAAAAAAAACTATAGCTACTTCTTGTCCCCTTTTTCTGTATCTCCGTTTTGGATGGAAGTTTCAAAGATGATAGAGAACTTTATATTTTCTAAATAAAAACGCATTTAAACAAAAAAAACTAAAGAACTGAAATGTATTTGAAACAATTTAATTGAGCAAACGACTTGCATTAATCTTTGACGGTGCGATGGCTGCTGCAGCGCAGCGGCGGCGGCGGCGCTGTCTGACATTTTCAAGTGCGATTCATCTTTTTACTTAATTAAAAGTTCTTGATTGTCCGCGCCAATGCTGCACTTGAGTGATGGTTTAATTAAAATATTCAGAAGAGTATAAAAATGGATGAATTAAAAGAACAGAATGGAAAGGAAAAATAAATTACACAAAACTTCTGAAGAAATTGTAAGAAGTTGTAATGTTAAAATTAGAGATGGTTTTGTGATTTGTTTTTATTGAACACGCGACAAAAATTTATGCATTTTTATATAAGGGTGATTTTGTATCGAATTTTTAACTTATTCTTATTAAAAAAAAAAAAAAAAAACACAAAATATGACCTTAAACAAAATACCTTATATTTGCATTTTTATTTCTTCCTTTTTCGAGTCGTTTTTCATTATCTACAGTTTTGGTCTAGTTTTATTATTCAGTAGTAAACTCAAAGGGATATTAGTTGATATTTTCAACAATTTCATTCATTTTAAACCTATGAATTTATAACTACCCAAATCAATGTGCCTAATAATTATCTGATGTCCCATGTGAAGCTCCAAGCTCCAGTCAACAATAGCCTGCTTTAATTTATGTAATTGGTGGTTTAACTATCAGCAATTCTGATGTGGAAAAAGCACTATTAAATTTGAACAGCGACAAACAGCCTGGCCCAGATGGGATTCCTCTCGTAGTTCTTAAAATGTGTGCTACAGCGCTTTCGGAACCCCTTTCGCTTTTTTTTAATAGCTCTCTTTCTAATGGAGAATTTCTTTCTGATTGGAAAACATCGTTTATAGTACCCATTCATAAATCAGGTCCCAAAAAAGAAATTTCTAATTGCGCGTCCAATTTGTAAGTTGTCCACGATTTCAAAACTTTTCGAAAAAACTTGTTTGCGATAGATTTACATTTTTGCTCAAGAAAATCATTTCATCTTTCCAACATGGCTTTATTTCCGGTAGATCAACAACTACTAACCTTTTTTTTATTTAAACTTTGTCTTAAAAAGCCTTAAAGATGTGAATCAAGTCGATGTGATCTACACAGACTTCGCAAAAGCCTTTGATAGAGTCAAGGCCGCTTCACAATGCGACGAGAAAACGAGACGTCAGCGTGACGAGAAACGCTTTCATCTTTTTCTCGTTATAAAATCGTTCCTCAATTCACAATGCAGCGAGTTATTCACAAAAACAGCGTAGAATTATTCGTGTTTGTCAGTGAATTTGGGAAATAAAATACAAAATTTGAAAAAAAAGAAAATGAAAATGTTAAAAAAAATGCTTTTAGTACTTTTGGGAGTGTTCATTTACAAAAAAGCAAAAGGCAAAAAAAGACCAAAAGTGAGCAGAAGAAGACGGTGGGAATGTTAATGAAGACAAAATTAATTAGTCGCAAAATAAAAATACATATTTGCTCGCCATTTTCGGTATTTTATTTATTTATCTACACAATTAATAAATACAAATACAGATATGTTCGGTGTCCTCTTCTCAATTGTCAAAATGAAAATCGTCGTCTCGTCGTCCTTTTTTCAATTTTTCGAAATCATGGCGTGACGGGACGACGAGAAACGCTTTATTTTGAATACTCTGGTATATTCTCATTGCTTGAAATTGGTTTGACAGCTACAACGAGCTCTCGTCATGTTCACGCCTCGCTTCCCCGTCGCATTGTGTAACAGCCTTCAACCACTCAATCTTACTGAACAAACTTGAAGGAATAGGTTTTCATTTAAGTATTTTGAAATGGCTGGCGTCTTATCTAATAGGGCGGGCGCGTTCAGTTTGTGTCTATTGATAATTTTATTTCCAGCCCTATATTTGTGACATCTGGGGTCCCTCAAGGTAGTCACCTTTGACCTCTCCTTTTTCTGGTTTTCATGAATGATTTGCCAGATGTTCTTTTACATTCTACACGTCTTTTGTTTGCAGATGATCTTAAGTTTCTTAGATGCTGATTGCCTTCTTTTGCAGGAAGACCTACAGAGACTTAGAGATTGGTGTTGGTGTACTTTAAACCAATTATCTTTAAACGTCACTAAATGTCAATATTTTTCTTTTCGTAGATTAAATTCGCCTATTTTCTTTCAATATAAAATTGGCATTAATGTTCTAGAAAGAGTTTATGTAAAAAAAGTTCTCGGTATCATTTTTGATCATAAACTAAGGGTTTGTTACACAATGTCTGATTAAAGTTCCCCATAAACTATCCGACACATAAATTATTCGCAACTTAAATCCTCTCATTAAAAAACTTTGCGTTTCACAATCATAAATCTATGTGTCGATTAGCTAGTTGTCAGCTATTCCAGTTTTCCAAAAAATTTGACTGATTGAAAATGTTGAATCAAATAATATTAGTATAATTCTAAAATTGTCAATTTTCTATTAAACTTTTCAGACCGAGAGCTGGACAGAGGCCCGAATACGGTTTAAAATGTTAGAAATTGGCCGCGTTCGGGGGCAAGCCAAACCTATCCGGATAGGTTTGTGTTGTTGTATTGTAATGCCATAGGAAAATTCAGCTGATGAACCAAACAGCTGTTGTCAAAAACAAATCTAAAGCTATCCTAAAATTTTCGGGATACTAAACTATCCGATGCGCAATTTGTGGAACAGCTGATTACATCTAACTATTGGTTTTCGGGTGTCGCTTGAGTAGTTGTTTGTTTTTATTTTTGTTTTTATACCTATACAAATTGTTGCAAAAATAAACAAAATGAAGATATCTGTCACAACATACGTTTTTGAAGACACAGCAGAGATCTGGGAAAAAATAATTTCTGGTACGTACTTAAACTTTTGTCAGCTGTTTTGATTTTTGATAGGTTACCTACATATCCGGTTCGTTCGAAAACATATCAGATACTAAAGAATCTCATATACCCTATCTGAGTACCCCCCGAACGCAGCCATTGTGCGTAGATACATGGATGTGAGCGGTTTTAAAAAGTTTTTTTTGTTGTTTGCATTTTGAAAGTGCTTTTTTGTGTTGTTAGGGGCAGTATATTGCCCTGAATCTTTGTAATTTGGGTCTTAACGCAAAATAAACGACCTTTTAAAAGCTCTGTTACACAAAATATCCGTAAGTCCAAAGCATTATTTTGATGTATGTATGTTTATATGTATTCGTTGTGTGAGTCGCACTGACAGCAGCAGCAGATATTTTAAATGCCAGTTTAATTTTTTAATCGTAACTTCAACCGGCCTGTAAAATATTCAGAACTTTAAAGTGACACTTAGACCTATTCAGATATTGTGAAACGTAAATGCGGTTTTTAAGTGACAAATAAGTTCCATGTAGCTTAGGCCGTGTGTGAATTGAGTTAAAATCGCGTTAAATTTTATCCGAAGATTAATTTTTGACACTAGTGAGGTGAATCTGTACGTAGAAATGTCAAAATTTAATCTCGGATAAAATTTAATCGAAATTTTAAACGAATTCGCACACGGCCTAAGTTGAAACTTTAATCAGACATTGTGAAGCAGACCCTAAATCTCATTAAACTAAAGCTAATTCCATGTTAGGTTTTATTAAACAAAATTCAATTGATTTCACAGACCCATACACTCTTAAATCACTGTTTTCTTTATATGTAAGGTATGTCCTAGAATATTGCAGTGTGGTTTGGAATCCTTATTATAACATTCATTCGAAGATATTAGAAATTTTCCAAACAAAATTCACTAGATTTGTTGTTCGGAAACTTGGTTGGAATATTGAAATGCCTTCCTATGCTACAAGATGCCAGCTATTCGGCATACAGTCACTTGAAAACCGTCGCAAAATCTTCTCTGTTATGTTTATTAGTGATATTTTGTCACATCATATTAAATTCCCTCAAATTTTAACTTTAATTGATATATACGTATGCTCCGTCTCGTCAATTAAGAGAACGTATTTTTTTTTTTAACTAAGAATAGAAAATTGTCAAAAAAATAAAATGTTTGTGCGTTTAAACATTTTGACGAAAAGACGTTTAATTAAACGTATAACTTTTTAAAAAGAAATTTACCTCGATATTTTTTTTTCGTATAAATTTTACGTTTTTTTAAGATTTGAAATGCAAAAAAATTGTTTTCCTTCAAAACTTAAAACAAATTTAGACATCGAATTAAAATTCGTCTTTTCAAAATGGCGGCTTAAGCACAACACTCAAGGCTATACGCAGTTTTTAAATAATCAAGGAGAAATCTCCCATCGTGCCCAATCATATAAAAGTTCATTGGCATATTTTTCAAAACCTCAAAGAAATTTACTTATTTTCTACCCCTTGTTTAATTTGTCCTGTTAAATTATTCTGTTCTATCTCGCAACACCCTATAATATGAGTGGCTGAGTCAACTGAAAAAAAAAACATAAATACGTAGCTCGAAAACCACTTTTCTTAGCTCTACTAATGCTAAATTTTGACATTTTGTGAAAATATAAATACTTAGCTCCACAACCGCTTTTTTTGCATCTCTACTAAAGCTATTTTTTGACGTTTCCTAAGACACATGCATTTGTATTTTGTTTCATGCTCTATAACTACTGTCTTGGAGCTGTGAAGGCGATTGCTATATGCGCATGCGTTCTTTGAAGCTCTGCAATGCCTGAAAGTTGAAGTTCGCTGGTTAAGAGATCAAGTGAACATTATTTTGGAGCATATTTAAAGATATATGTGGAAATAGAGCTTAAAGTGTTTTAAAAAAAAAATAAAGGGAGCTGTGGAATTATCTTTCTTAAAGCTGAAGCCTTAGATAACACTTTTTTAAAGCTGTAGAGGAACAGATTTGCTTCTCCTAGCTCCAACGATGTTTCTTTGGGTCTATATTTTAACTTATTATTAAAGTATATATTTTTTAGTCTATAATATGATTTTGTAATCTTTGATTGATTTAAATAAATAAAGAAGAACAAATAAGATTGCAAATAATGTTTGTGTTTTAACAAAAAGCTAGACAAAAAACCATACAAGGGGAGAAATATGGTAAAGTCCAAATAATCGATTCTTAAGGTGAGTTGTGTATTGTGTTATAAATCTAATTTAAATTTAACAAAAAATAAAAACCTGTGTACTTAAGTTTGAATATCGTCTAAGTTATAATCCTTAACAGATGTTAAATAGTTACTAAACAATAATGCTATTAAATAATACTTACAGGCAACTGGACAGGATACAGACAGCTGTTTCTCCATCCATAGTTCTGATATTCCACAAAAAAGCCTTAACTTTGCCACCACCGAAGAACCAACGAAGAACCACCGAACAACCGATGTTAACCGAAAAATCATAACTGCCCCAAGTACATATATTGAAAGTAATTTCAATGTAAAAAAAAAATTCTTTTCTTGTATAAAATATTTAAAAAATAATTCTTTTTATTTTTCTTTCACTTGGATGGCAAATACTATTCAATAATATATTTCCACTCCGTTTTTTTTGTTTTTTTTTGTTTTGTTTTTAACCTAAATGTACATATAGTTTATTTCTTTTTATCTTAATTATATTAGAAGTCCTTAATGAAATTATAATTATTCAAAACTATTTTAACTATATCCGCCAGCCCTGGTCGTCGTCGACATTCGAGTCTGTGTCGGAGGGCTCTTCGCCGTACATATCGGCTAATTTTCTGAATCGCGGCCCGAAATTCGACAAATAGTCGAAATTGAGATCGCCGTCGTCTGTGCACGACGCTAAACTAGATAAGCTACCGTCACTGTTGCCGTCACCTTCGTACGCGTAATGTCGCACATCGTCGACGGGATACGCGCCCGAATCTTTGTCACAGTTTTCTTTTTTATCGCCTAAGAATCCCCCAATATCGGGGATATCATTGCTATCTTGCATAGGATGCATGTTATCCTTGTAGATCTTGTCTTCATAGAAGGGTTGAGAGCGCAGAACGTTAAGATCATAATCTGTGTCCCGTTCACCGCCACCTTCGTCCTCGTAATTGATAATGGTTTCTCGAATATCGTCGATGTCTTTCTCGTGCCATCCATTTTTCTG
The DNA here is from genome assembly GCA_947049315.1 of Epistrophella euchroma. Taxonomy (NCBI): domain Eukaryota; kingdom Metazoa; phylum Arthropoda; class Insecta; order Diptera; family Syrphidae; genus Epistrophella; species Epistrophella euchroma. The sequence continues at coordinate 110,304,437 of OX346245.1, read as the reverse complement.
CTTTTTCTGGACAACAACGGCCAGCAAAATTATCAGCATCAGTGCAATGCACGTCAAAATCGCTATGATGAAATTTCGATCTATACCAAATGAAACAGCGCCAGCCATGATAGGTTGGCATCCTAGGTCGACATTTTTAAAAACTGGCGGGTTACCCAAATTATATGTGTGTCCATCAACAGTCAAATTACGAATACAACCGAAGTAACCGGTCGTTTTTGGAATGTGCGTCCAATTAAGCTGTTTACCAAGCCGCTCCAGATCGATTGGCGTTCCACCCAATTGAAGCGGGGCATTAACATTAAGGAACTCATTGGGACCTTGCGGAGCTCCTAAGCTCATACAAGTTGACAGTTTGCAGTTATCAACTGTCATTTCAATGCTAGTACTCTGCAACACAATGTCAAGGGCGTAAGTCCTTCCACTTTGCAACTGTATATGACGATGTTCGATTCGTATTGCTCCAGAACCATAGTCAACTATTAGCACCGGGTATCCTTTGATTAGCTCAAGTGAAAGGAAGTCCGAAATCGGCATCAGGGGGTTATAGTTTAGAGGTCCAACGTACATAATAAGTCCTGTATCTGCTTGCGGTGAGATTTCCATGGAAATTTTTGTATTATCACAAGGGGACACAGGCTCGTACATCGCATACCCGCTGCCATAGAAGCCTATTAATACTAGTTCACAGTTCGGCCCATTAAATCCATCCACACATTGGCAGATATCATCGTCGTTAAGAGTTCCACCATTCAAACAGTATCTCTTGGGTTTTTCTTCACAGACACATTCGGCTTCGATAAACGCATTAACTCCCACAAAAGACGTCATATTCGAGTAAATCATGTAGGGCACATTTGACTTGTGCAGAATATTAGTACAGGAAGCTTCGCATTTAAACTTTTCCACCAGGCACTCGTCTATGTTAACCATAAGCATTTCTAGATCCAACTCGTTTTCGATTTTACGCTGATTTTGGGCAACTATTGTGTTCAATTTCTCCGGCGCGTAGTAGGGACTGCCGTGTGCTGAAAATCTTACATCTAGGGTCCGGTGAGCGTGCTCTAGCACAGTAAATACATCCACATTTTCCAAAGATGTGTTGAACAGTTTTGCTAGGGTCTTTTGAAGTTGATCCTTCAAGCTCAATTCATTTGGACCTCCGTACCGTGGAACCGAAATAAATTCTTCTTTTGTTATATTGACAAATCGAATGGAACCGCTCTTATCCACTGCTTCTTCTGGGATTTCTTTAACTATGATGGACACCTCTGCTTCGACTGAATGCCTTGGAATAAAAGTAGACTCTTCTGTCACTCTGAAGTAGAGATCGTAATGGCCACTGGGAATTCCTTCTCTCATTGTTATCATGCCACTACTTGGATTCAGGGAAAAATATCTTTCCTCTTCTTCGGCCTTATCTCTCCATTCGAACGTTTTATCATCCAAATCCCAGTCGTCTGGATCATCGACAAATACTCGACCGATCTCTGTGTCTGGAGCTTTTCCCATATAATTGTAGATGAATATGCTACTAGAACCTGCACTCATCGCATTATCATTAACGTCCCCTATAATCAAATGAAGAATACTGACGCTACTTTGTTTTGGAGTTCCAGAATCACTAATACGAATAGGAATGAAATACTCTTTTTGCTCTTCTCGATCGAACTGTACATTTGCAAACAAATAGTCATTGTCAATAGAGAACTTGGTTTTGATATCTGGAGACGATCCCGGATCAATTCCGTATGTGAATGGTGGGCCATTCTGCGGTTCGTCATAATCGTTAGCTTGCAACTGCACAACCTGTCCAGGATTACGATTTTCCTGCCATATAACAGGCATCTTATTTGTTAAAAACGGTGCGTTATCGTTTATGTCCTGCAAGGTAATAGTAACTGGTGTCGCTGTCTTTAGCCCATTTCCATCTTCATCGATGGCTGAAATCAGGACCTGCCAGTTTTTGTGGCCATTAGGAAGATCTCTGTCTAGGGGCTGGATCAGTCGTAGACAACCTTTATCATCGATAGTTAACATTTTTTTCTGTTCCTCCTTTGTAACTGAATACTTGATATGCTGATCAGCCAATGGATCCTTAATATCTGGATCGAAGGCTTCAATTTCCAAGATGCAGTAATCTGGAACTTGTTCTTCCTGGATGGTTTTGCTGTACTTTTCTTTGAACTCTGGAGGGTTGTCGTTGACATTTTCGATTTTAATTGTCACTGTTGCGTAATCATCGTATATTCCATCGAACGCTCGAATCTTCAGCACATACTCTGTGATTTTTTCGTAATCTAAACGATTGTTTACGGTTATTTTGCCGGTTTTTGCTTCAATTTTAAACGATTCGCCGACATTTCCACTTTCGATTGTGTAGACTATTTGTGAAGCATTATCTTCATCTACGGCTGTTACTTCGATAACTATAAAATTAATGTTGGCATCTTCGGGAAGTTTTTCAGCTAGATACTCTGGTCTTTGGAAGTGAGGTTTATGATCGTTTTTATCAGCAATTTCAATTCGAAAGACTTGCTGTCCCCGGTTAGGTTCTCCATTCTTATAGAGCGCCGATGGTGAGTTATCACTCGCAATCACTTTTACATTATAGAAGTCCCGCTCCTCTCGATCGAAGGTTGTCAGAGCTGTTATGTTACCTGTATGTGGATTAATGGCAAAGAACTCTTTATTGTCAGCTAACTCGAACGAAACAATATTATTTGCTTCTGTTCCGTCCATGTCGAAAGCTCTCACTTGCATTACAGGTGTTCCTGCTGGCTCGTTTTCTAAAATAGTTCCCGTTTTAACCTCAGTAAAATAGGGAATGTTATCGTTGACGTCTTCAATTTTTATTTTAATCACGTGTTCGGCTACCAGATCGTATATATTTCGTACTGACATTGTCAATGTGTAATCGGTGATGGCCTCATAGTCTAGCGTCTTACCTAAACTTATCGCAACAGTGTTTCCAATCTGGTTGAAGACAAACGTTTTTTTGCTATTGGTTTGCTCCGTCCGCCCGGTGACTAATTCGAAAATAACTTCGGGCTTATCAGGTACATTTGAAACAGCTTTCAAAGTTGCTATCGGCTCGGAATACTCTTTGAAATCTTCTTTAAGGTAAATGGTACTTTCGATGGGGTTAATGAATGATGGTGGTTTCTTGCTTGACTCAATAACTCGAATTCGCACTTCAATTTGTGCATCTTGTGGTGGATCTGGAACAATGTTATATGCTCGAACTGTTATAGTGTAATACTGACCAGGACGTTTGTCAATAGCTCGATTAAGGTAAATTATTCCAGCAGCTTTGTCAATTCGAAAATACTGAAAGTCACGTTCGTTCAAAATTTCATATTCTATAATACTGTTGTCGCCATCATCCAAATCGGTAGCAGATATTCGCATTACGATAGCATCGGGCTGAAAAAAAAAAAAGAAAAAAAAAAATACGTTATTTATGGTAGTTGTTATTTATTGCGAGAAATAATTAAAATCGATATGAAATCGAGGAAAGACAAAAATTAAGTTTATGCAAAAAAATCGTACGGGAGGGAGCCTATTCCTCCCCGTTTAGGCAGGGGAGATTTGCGTAAAGTTTTTAACAACATTAGTTTGAAATAGATTGTTTTCATTATTTTCTTCAAAATTTTAAGTTTTAATAATTCAAAAACTCTTCTCTCGAATAATTTGAATTAAAAACGTATTAAAACGTGCGGTCTTTTGGCTTTAAAAAAAAACTATAGCATAACATTGTAGGAAGTGTTGCCGTTGTTTTTGAAATATTTTTTTTTTCTATTTTAAGTCGATTATTTAGAAAATTGCGCCTTCCACCTAAACGGGAGGAAATAGACCCCCTCCCATACGATTTTTTTCTTGACTCAACCTACACTTTTTGTCACACCTTAGCCGAATCACCCTGTATATAAAATTTTGATTTCAATCAAAATGTAAACAAAATCTCAATATTAAACTTATAAAGAAACGCGAGTACAACGGTGTAATAGATTAAGAGAAAGAATGCTCCTGACTATAACAATGGACCATTTTCGATAGAAACCCTTGGTTCGATGAATAGTGACCGCTGGCGAATGTCTGGCCAAGAACGATGCCTACCAATCAATACTGCAGACTAGAACCAGAGGTCTTGAGAGAGAATCCCGGTAGCTCTACGGGCAAAAAAGAAGAGAGGAACCACGACTTCTTATTAGGAAAAAGATATAGAGCATGAGAAGCAGGCAGTTGAGTCTATGGAGGGTTGCAAGGGGAAGGCTGATGATGTAGTTTTACCAAATTGTGAAGCCATCCACCCAAGGGCTGCAAGACTATAATAGAAGCCTGTCAACATGAGAGTGTGAATATGGTGATAGACACAAATTCGGTGTTAATGTAACGGGAGATGACACTGACGCATCTGAAAAATTTCGCACGATGAAAGTATATCCGATGAATGGAACTTTGGCATGGTGTTCCCCATCGATAAAAATGGAGAATCTCTGTCTCCTGACCGTCGCATACAAAATCATGTCATCTGTACTGTGTGATCGCTTAAAACTTTTCTGATCAGTAAAACCTTTTCTGAATTCTTTTCGTTCTCTTTTCTTTGATTTCGATATCCTTCCTTTGTAAGAGGCTCTCTAATAAACGATCATTTTTTAAAATTTAAATGAAAAAAATCCTGTTAATATTTCATTTTCCTGTTCTGTGAATGTTGAATAGAGAAATTTGGCCAAATCTTTCAAACAGTAAACTGTTTTTAATTTTTAATTAAATCATATCTTTATTAAAATCATACGAAATAATAGTGTGTCAAACTATGCATGTATTCGACATAAGATGTCTGTCAAGTTAGCATCACCATACCCCAAATTATTAATGTCGAATTCGTTTTAACAAAAAATTCGATTTTTTTTTAAACAGAATCGATTTTTTTTCTTTCAATACAGGGAATTTGTTCAGAAAAATCGATTTTTTCTTCTAAACAATTCGAATTTTTGATTAAAAGGAATTCGACATTAAAAAAAAAAACGTGTAGTAGCCGTGGCGTGATGGTTAGTGCGATGGACTGCCATGCCGGAGGTCTAAGGTTCGACCCCCAGCCTCGCCACCTATTTATTTAAAAAAAGAAAATACGGCTACTGCCTCTTGCGAGGAATTGACAAATCCTCCAAGAGTATCTCCTGTCACAGAAAAGTGCCGCTCGTTGTTCGGATTCGGCAATATACTGTAGGTCCCCTCCATTCCTGCAGACACGCACACAGGAATGGTTGAGAGTTTTAAGTCACTAGGCCTTAGTTCTTCATGAGCTGTTGTGCCATCAAATTTATTTTTTTTTTACTAAGTCATTAGTTGTCGTGAATTTGTCGTAAATTTGTCGTAAAAGGTTCGTTCGCGTACTCCCCAAATCTACGAATTTTTACGAATTTCAACAAATTTAACGCAAATTGTGTTCGTTTACGCAAAAAGAGAGCGCTCTCGAGAGAGTAAATTATTTCCCCTTTCTGCTAATTTCAGCCCAAAGAAATTCTTCGGGCAGAAATATGAGTTCAGTCAAAAGTCACTTTGATATTTGCCAGAACATCTCTTTTTCTTATACTCCTCTGTTTTATTTAATTTAATGTAATAAATTAATTTTTGCTTACTTTTTTATTTTATTTTGAAAATCTTTTCAAAGAAATGATGACGATATTTATTTTTTTTATTGTTTTCAAATATTTGACGTTAAAAAACTGGTAAAAATTATTTGTTCAAAGCATTCGCGTACTATTTCGCAGTTTTACTTCTCTCTGAGAGAATTTCATCCCCACTCCTCAATATTTGATAGACTGTGAATTTTAGTGCAAAAAGTACACGAACGAAGCTAAAAATAGAAATTTTTTGAAAAAAAAATCCAAAAAACTAGAAAATGGGATTTTTGCATCAAGTTAGCATTACCTTAACTTTAAATGCCTATATCTTTCCTAGAAGCTTTTTTGCCATGAAGTTTGTTTAAACAATTGTCGCTCAATGTCCTTAAATAAGTTGTGCCATCAAAGAATTATCGCGCTCTTTTTTCTTAAAAAAATTATCAAATATGGGAAAAAAAATAACATTGAAAAATATTTGATAGATTTGTTTTTAAGAAAAAAGGACGCGACAGATTTTTTGATTTATCTTTTAAAAGTTTCAACTACGCCATTTGTGACCATTTCTAATATTGTTTGATCCATTCTAATTTTTGATCCATTCTAATATTTTATAATCACAGATCTTTCGATAAAGTTTTAAAATCAAAAAAATCTGAGGCTTAACTTTATAAGCCCGGGCTTTTCTTGTAAGTTTGAATATTGAGTGAAGTTGGCCAGGAACCACTTTTTCTCCAGCCTTTATCCTTGAACATTGGGTGAGATATGACATTATGCGATGAGTCATCTCCATTCCGTCCATGTTTTGTCTCAAATAATCATTACATTCTTCTAGTTTTTCAAAAAATAAATAAACATAGCATCGAAAAATTTCATCTTCAAAGCATTTCAGCCCATATTTTAATAGTATTGTCGTCTGTAGAACTCATCCAGAACACATCTTTTTGTGAATAAAACATGAAAAAAAGATAAAATCTTTTCTACAATGAAAAACGAAATAAGACAACTGTGCTGTATCATAGCAAACCATGATCATGAAACTTTTCAGGGAATCTAATGATGTAGGAACATTCAGTCAACTTAACTTAACAAGTAGATATCCTCTCAGAAACGACAATTTGCTAGTTACGTCACTTTGTGAAAAGAGGGACGATATAGATGTATGTTACCTTATCAGCTTTTTGCATCTTTCAGGATTTACACACAAAGGAAAAATTTTTTTTTTAGATAAATGAAGAATAGTTTCAAGGGTTAATTTTTATTAATGAATATTGAGTTTGAATGGAAAATATTTATTCGTTATGAAAAATATGGTTCATGTCCTTCTGATTTGAATACCTCACTCAACAAGATGAAAATAAGAGTCACCTCCAAGTATTTAATGTATAAATATGCTCAGTATCGACCAATAAATGTGATCTCACAAATTATGTTCCATTAAAAATTGAGCAATTTAAATCAAAAGATTTTCTGCTCTGTAATTTAAGTAGGAAATCCTGTTCATGTATAATTTTGATATTAGTCATGCGTTTAGGAAAATAATACCACTGATCTCTAACCAAAAACAGCTGGAAACAATTTTTGGAATACTTGCGTTTAGCCGAATCAAAAAATAATTACGATCTTTAACTATACATGACGTCATAACATCGTTACTAAATTTATATTGAAGTGTCAAATATTAACGATTTCTAACTATTTTAAACTCATGTCCATTATATGAATTGGAAGTGTTGACCTGAGAAAGAGAAAGAACTCTCACCGATATGCCACCTCCGCCCCGTGGTTAGCTTATCGGACTGATGAACTGATAAACAGAAAGTCCGACGACCGAATAAACCAACTTTTTTGTGTTCTTTGTCTCTCGAGGATAAATGGCACATAACTGGCAAAGGCCAAGCTAATTTCTATAGTAAACCCAATGAAAAAATAAAACAAAATTCATCCGAAGTCAATATCATTATTTGTTTCATTCTCGAGATATGGACGAAGAAAAAAGTATCACGAACTTATACGTACAATTTAAACATCCCATCTATTCCTGCAGACATGATCACAGGCACACCAAATTTACAGATAAGGTGAGAGGCACTTTTTCATGACAAGAGTTACTCTTGGAGGACTTGTCAATTCCTTTAAAGAGGCAGTTCCCGTGAAAAAATGTTTGTTTTTAGGTGGCAGAGATCCCGCGACTAATGGCGACGTGATACTTACAGTCCTTCACATTGATAGGCCACGGGCAAATACTTATAAGCACCAGACAGCCGAAAAACGAGAGCTCAACTAATTTTCTTTGGATATTTTAAAAAAAGTTGCAGACCAATGCTGCAATATTTATAAGCTCCGCTCAGCGCAATGTGATTTCATTCCGATGGAGTGATGTTTAAGTGAACATGTCAATATGAAGATGGTGCTGTTCCAGTTTTCTGCCACATACATAGGTATATAATGTATTTTCCAAAGCAACAATTTTTTTTTTTCAAACCTAGTTGGTATCTTCTCGAGTCAAATTAAAGACACAAATTAATATCCACAAACCAAAATATATTTAAAAAAAATAATCAAATCTTTTACATCTAAAAACTCGGCGACATAATAATCAAAAATAAATATATATATGTAGTATGTATGTATATTAATTCACCTCCAATTCATATGCTACAATATAATCCAAACACATTTTCAATTTACATATATTAAAAATACTCAAAGTTGACTTGGAAATAAATATGATGTCTGTAGGTACATATGTACTAGTTTTAAATAGATCAAAACTGTTTTAAACGGTTACTCACGGTAGACCCGAATCTAACTGCTTTAAAAGTTATCCACAGAACGGGTTTCTGGTAAAGACTAAAGAGAAGCAAAACAAAATTAAGGAAATTTTTTTTTTAAATAAATTACCAGCTAATACAGAGACTGACACATTCAACAACGTCTAAAATTGCGAAACTACCAACGTGAGTTCCAGTTAATAATAAATCCCATTATAGATGTTGTTATGTGGGTAGGTAGATTGTTACAAGAACAAAAAACTAAAAATACATTATTTCACAACAGAACGATAAAAAAATAAAAAGTCGCAATAAAACTTAAATAAAAAAGCCAAAGCATTGTCATAAGCTTAAAAAAGAAATGCAAACCGCAGTTTTACTAGTTTTGGGATTTACCCCTGAAATTAGTGGTTTTGTATTCTAGATTGTACATTTTTGCAAGAAAGGATTTTTTTTAATTTTTCGAATCTTGAAGGGTTGATTGCAGAATTGTTTTTCCCTTGAGAGGTCAATTTTATTCATCATGAGGTTTCTACGTTCAGAAGACATAGGGAACTTCATATGTAGCCAACTACGTTCGTTGAAAGCAAATTCGACTTAGGAACTTAGTTGATGACTAGAGATGTCATTAATGCCAAACTACGAACTTTACTTGAAACTTTTATCTTCCGTTGATAGGAATAATATTTTGATCTGGAGAGCAAACACATTTTAACGGACCTTCAAGCCGGTTTTAGAAAAAACTTTTCTAAAATAGATCATATCTTTACGCTTACTTCAATTGTCAAAGCTTTCCAAGCCAGGAAAAAGAAAGTATATTCGTTCTTTGTAGACTTCAAAGCAGCCTTTGACCTAGTCAACCGAAATGCGCTCTTCTACAAGCTCTCACAGTTGGGTCTTTCTTCAAAGTTTATAAAAGTGATTGAAGAAATGTACACTGAAACGAAAGCTGCTGTTTGGGATGGAACTGTTTTTTCTGAATGGTTTGAAACAAGTACTGGAGTGAAGTAAGGATGTCTGCTCAGCGCTTTACTGTTTTCAATTTTTATAAACGATATAGTAGAGGATTTGCCTGGAGGAATTAAAATTGCTAATTCTATTGTTAATGTTTTATTATACGCCGATGATCTTGTCATATTATCAGAATCACCAGAAAACCTGCAGTTGATGATTAATCGATTAGCAGCTTACTGCAATAGATGGGGACTAACTATTAACACCGAAAAGTCCAAAGTGATGGTATTCTCTCAAAATGCTCGGAACCAGTGCGCAAATAGATGGTACTATAATGGTAATCTGTTAGAAGTAACTAAGGAAATTAAATATCTGGGAGTAAAACTGAATTCAACCTTAAATTTCAACAAACACCTTACAGAAAAGGCCAACACTTCACAAAGCTTGCTGAATTCGTCATGGAAAAATGTGTTTTCAAACAATAGAATTGTTTTATCTGCCAAATATAAAATATTTGATGCAGTTGTCAAATCCTGTCTTTGCTATGCCTCACAGGTTTGGGGAGCAGATGAGTATGAGGTTATTGAAAAATTGCAAAGGAATTTTTTGAAAAAACTTTTTAACTTACCCCAAAACACACCGAATTACGCAATCTATTTAGAAACAGGAATACCAAAACTCTTAACAAGTACACTTAAGACACAGGCTGATTTTATTATCAAAACATGTGCTTCTCAGGATTCCAGAATGTCCAAAAAAATGCTTTTGTACGAGTTGAGGAACAAAGACTGGTGGATTGCTAAATGGCAAAGTATTGGTGATTCTTGTGGTGAGACACTGCTTTTTGATTTAAGTAATTTAAGCAATCTAAAAGAGCAACTTTACCGAATAATCCAGAAGAATGAAGACACTATACGGGTTAAATTTATTGCAAAGGCTCGTGAATCTGAGAGCAGGTTGTTATACTCGCAACTTAACTTCAATCTTAATAACAGAAACTACTTTAATGACTCACTAAGCTACAAAGAAATTTCTTTAATTTTCAAAGCAAGATGCGAACTTCTCGGATTAAATGGCAGTCCTTATAATGGGAGCTTCAATCAGTTCTGTTCGATATGCAACTTAAAAGCAAAAGAAGATTGCTTCCACTTTATCAGTATCTGTCCGATATTAAAATCACAGAGACGTTTCTTTTTTGGTAAAAATACCTTGACCATGCAAGAAACCTTACAAATTCTAAATGAATTTAACTGGAAATTATTGAGCAACTTTTTAAAAGAAATTTATAATTACAGAATGTTATTAATAACTGAATATGTTTGATTTAAGTTTATATATTTAAAAATGTTAAATTTTTGGATATTTAAATATTTGCTAACCAGGCTGACGGCTAAGCCATAGCTCCTAAATTCATAAATATGTAAACATGTGAAAACACTTAAAATAAATGAATTTGTTACTTACTTACTATTTTGATCTAAGAATCACTTCACAGAAGGCAGAAATCAGTTAGGAATTTTGTAATATTACTTATTTGTAAACTTTTTTAACTAATAATACATTTTTTAAATTGAATCTTAATTTATTTATTTCAAACTGTTAAGATAAACGTGAAAAAAAAACAAGTCACCGAAGTATAAAGTTCAGCTTGCATTTTAATGACAAAATATAATCAGCTAATATTCTGACACAAATGCACTTGACTAGGAATGTAGGGATATATTTCTCACCTAGCTTTCCAGCCATTTTCCAATAAAATTTACCTAGATTAGAATTCATATTTTTGACAGCTGACCAATCAGAAACTAGAAACTTGCCTAGCTTTCTAGTCACCTATGTCTTCTGAACGTACCCATTGCGCCCTACCAAATTTAGTTACCGACTTAAATATTTCAATAAAGTGGACCATAGTGGAATGGGCTCTAAATAATAAACCATGCATGGTATTACCTAAATACTAACATACGTAGACTATAAATAATGAACTATATATCGACCTGACTCCAAAAAATTGAGAATATAGTGTATGGTTAATTATTTAGGATCCATAACTTTATGGTTAATTTCACTGCAATATTTAAGTCACAACTAAATTTGATTATTAGTAAGGCCTTTCATTAAAACCTATATTGACTTCAACGAGCTTGTATATATCTCAACTTTGACAGGTAGGAAAGCGGGCTCGATCGGCAGTGTTCAACTATATTTTCCTTACAAAAATATTTCTTGAGCTTGCTGAACACAATGCTGTAGCTGCAGCAAAAGTTTACTCAACTTTAACTTTTCTACTCGATACAAGATGTATTTGAGATGACATGTATGAGATCGTTCAGCAGTTTTCTCTTTCATAAACAAACCAGTCATTGAGAACAGCACTACACCATTGTAGAAAAGAAAAAAAAAGAAAATGCACGACTGGATCGCACAAACTTACTCTTGTAGTAATTTTTTTTTCGGATTTTTTAAAATTGAGTGTATTGTAAGCCTTAAGTTAAAGGTAGTATTTTGTTAGTATGTATACAAAAATTAAAAATATAGCACACTGCGCCACCCTACTGCACATTGCACATACACATAACATAATGTAGTACATGGGACTTGAATTGAAAAATTATTAAAAATCAACATATTTCGAGATTAATTTAGTAAAAAAATCTTCTTGTATTGATTTTAGAGTTAAAAAAGTACACCATCTTGTTTTTGAGAAAAAAAAATCAAAATAGTAGGAGCGGTTTTTTTTTAAATTAATTTGTATACATTTATATAAAATTTTGAAAACATTTTTAAGAAAAAAAAATTGATACACCATGTTTTAGTATTTTATAATGTTGAATTAAAAATTAAATTTGGAATCATCTACCCGTTTTTGAAATATCAAATTTTCAGAAAACATTTTAAATCCAAAATTTGTTTTGTTTTTTTTTTTAAATTTTGATATGCAGTATGATTTCAAGTTTTTAGAAGCTTTTGTATACAAAATTTAATTTGAATCGGTTATACAGATAATGACATAGTCTAAAATAAAAAAAAAAATGGTTCTATAAAAGGTACTGTTAATAATGGCTAATTGTAAATTTTGTTTTTGGTAAATGATAGGCCGTACTAAAATCAGTATTCGAAACAATTTTAATCAAAATCATAGGAGTTACTTTTGAGAAAATTTAGATATTTCGTAACGGTTTTTTAACGTTTTTATGGAAGGTACCGTTAATTTTGACTATAACACAAATTTTTATTCAAAATATTCAGGGTAATGTAAAAATCAACCGAGCCGTTTACGAAATATTTGGTTTTCAAAACAAAAATTGAAACTTTTTTTAAAAATCCAATACCTCCTATTTGAATTTTTCAGAAGATTGTCCATAAAAGAAATATCAAAATCAACTAATTCTTTTTCGAGAAAATCGAAAATAAAAAAATGCTTCTATGGGAGGTACCATTTAAAACCAGAAATATGATTTTCATCAAAAGGTAACCCATACAAAATTTATTGATTTTTTTAGAGAAATATGTGGAGCCATTTTTGAGAAAAATAAGATTCCAAAATGCTAAATAATATTACCGTTATTTCTGGTCCTAAAAAAATGAAAAAAAAACGTGTCAGGGGAATGTCCAAAAAACGCTAGATACCTGCCAAGTTAAAATAAAATCTCCCATGCGTTTTCTTGTTCTAAAACTAACAAATTTCTGCCAAATCCGAAAGGCTAAGAAGATATTTTTTTTTTTTTTATTACTCATGGTCAGTTTGTCAATTCCTTAAAAGGTAGTTGCCAATAGTTTCTTCTTCGGGTTAAGAAGGCAATTAAGAAGCAAAGCCTTGTCTAGAGTAAATAAAGTGTCTTTGTATATTAAAGCTCTGGCCCGAAGAGTCTGAATCTAACCCCGAGGGACGCTGAAGTAGAGAAAGACCGCGACTCAGGTGGCGCAAGCAAGTGAAAAAGGACTTCAATTGGAAACAGCTAGTTGGAAAAAGCTAGTTGGTTGAAGCTCTGCACTTCGGACTGCAGTGCCACCTTAAGTAAGGAAGACAGGGAAAATTCAAGCTGACAAGGAATAGAGGAAAACTATTCGTCTCAGAGCCCATAAGTTTATAAGAGCATAGTCTGATAAACACAGCTGTCTTTAGGATCCTGAAAAATCTCAAAAAATCTTGGGCTTCTAACTCAAGGCTTTTTATAGTTAAAATCAAGTCTGAAACCGGAGATCCAGTTGGTCGACTGTTCTTAACGTAAACATCTTCAAATGAAGATGAGGCCAGCACTCAATTCAGCACGTAATACCCAGTGATTTACCAATGCATGCACAACAAATGCTACTATTTGAAATGACTCAGCTATCTTTAGGTAGAACTAGAGGTACTTAAAACTATTAAAATTATGCACCTGTAACCAAAAGGCTTTATGGTTTAAAAATAAACAAATTTGATGGCACAACAGCTCATGAAGAACTGGGGCCTAGTGATTTACAACTCTCAACCATTCCTATGTGCTTGTCTGCAGGAATGGAGGGGACCTACAAATTATTGTCGAATCTGAACGCCTATAATGTGAGCGAAACTTTTCTATGGCAACACATACACTTAAAGGATTTTCGCAATTTCTCACAAGAGGCAGGAGCCGTTTTTTTATTTTATTAGATGGAAGAGGATGGGGATTGAACCTAAACCTCCGGCATGACAGTCCATAGCACTAGCCATCTTGCCGAAATGTTTTAATCTCAAAATAAAATAGTGTTCATAAAATTTGTAGGTTATGAAATTCTCTACAAGATTTGTTATGAAGACTTTTTTTCTTAAATCACTCGTTAAGAAGTTATTAGCCTGCGAAGTGGGTAGAAACTGAAAATTTCACAAAATACGAAATTTTAGCCTTTTTTGGTAGCTTCATAGCTTTGTTGGTATTGGTTTTACCTACAAAAAAAGTACAGAGAGCATGTTTGTATGAAATTTTGTTTTCTACAAGTTGCCAAATAACTTTTTTTTCCCCATAAAGTACGCCAGAAAGAAGTTATGGGCAAAAAACTCAAAAAAGTTCCAATTTTGAGCGGTTTTTTTTCAGGATTGTGAAGCAGGCGGAGGGGGCGTGGTTGTGGAAATTTGTATTTATCATCTACCGACCATATTATCTAACATATCCAAAATTTAGAACTACCCGACCTTTTGAAGGGTAACCCTCCTTTTTGTTGTCTCTATTTACTGGACTAACATAAGTTTTAGGTTGTAAACACTTACTTGTGAGTCTTCCGACATTGATTCATCGTATTTGGCTTTATTGAATACCGGCGGGTTATCGTTTATATCCTCAATGGTAACCTTGAATGTGCAAACATCATCCAGAGGCGGTCGCCCGTCATCAGTCGCTTGTACCGTAACATAAACCGCCTTCTCATGAATCGGTTCATCACGATCGAATGTGTGAGCCGTCACTATAACGCCCGTATTTGAATTTATATGGAATTTTGGCCTTTCACTAGCCGACTGGGTTAAGCTGTACTTGATTGTCTGACCAGGATCCGGATCCTCAGCCTGTACTTGAATCACAAATGTGTTTTCCGGTTGTTCCTCCTTAACTGAAGAAGCATATTCGAGGCAGTTTTTGAATGCCGGTTTACGGTTGTCCACCAAATTCCAATCCTCACTTGAAGAGCCACCATTTCCGAAGAAAATGCTGTCGCCGCCATTTCGTAACGTAGGCGGATTTTGATAAACTGAATTCGATTCACGTTTCAGACGGAGTCTTGTCGTTCGAGTGTCGTTTTTGTAACCGATTCCTATGCTTCCCACCGTTGGCGAAAATTCACTGACAACCTCATCACCACCGACAAAGGCGATTGTTACCCCGCAACACCACGCGACCGTTAAAAGTAAATTAAATGACCCGATAAACATTTTAATTTTGTTTTCATTTGGTAAATTAAACTTTAAAAAAGAGTCCACTTTAATTGGAAAGGTATTCTGTATATTATATATTTGTGGGAATAAGTTAACAATTAGAAAAAAAAAACAGATTATTCTATCAAGTTGCAATGATTCTCATTTGTTTTAACTTCACTATGCTTATATATATATCCATGTATATATTCATGTATGTATGTATATATACTTTCAATCAAAAAAAAACAGGTAGATATAGAGGTAAGCGATAAAGTCAGCGGTTTTTTATTCACGTATCCGTCTAGGTAAACGAGAAGAGTGGTTAAACAAAGAAAAAAATGTAATCCTCTAGCTATTTGTTCACAATACAATCATTTTTTTTTGTATTCGAATGAATTTTGTAAAATGAGTCACAGGCGCAGGCCAAGTCCACAGTGTTGATGAAGATGCTGCTTTTGCTGCTGGAGCTGGATCTGAAAGTGGTACTGCAGATGATGATGATCGTCGTTGTGAAAGGCAGGGACAAGGAGGTAACACGGCATTTTTGCTTTCGAATGCATTTCATGGAACGACAGAAAAATTCAAACCTGAATTGCTTTACACACACGAACACGAAATGATGATAATTTTCATTCTTCCTTCCCCTTCTCTTCTATTTTTGATTTTATTTATTACACTACACTACACTACAGGTAGAAAACTCAGGTAATACCAAGAGTAAA
Source organism: Epistrophella euchroma (assembly GCA_947049315.1). NCBI lineage: Eukaryota > Metazoa > Arthropoda > Insecta > Diptera > Syrphidae > Epistrophella > Epistrophella euchroma. The sequence goes on along the minus strand of OX346245.1, from coordinate 110,288,488 downwards.
AGAGAGCTACCTATTTGTGAAGCGCATTGACACAAACGAGACGCGCAGAAAGGAGACGTTATCCGGTATTTTTTCTCTCTTGTTAAATGTAAAAAGGGTTTATTATTTTTTTAATTCATAAATAAATCAGGCCAAAATATTTATATTTTCTGGATATTAAGAAACGAAAGTTAAAATGGGAAAGATAGGTATATAATAAATAACACTTTTAGTAACACGATCGTTAGCTAGACACAGTGCCGCTCCACGACTCGAACACGTCGAAAGCCAAACTCGTACTTCAGCAACATTTCTGTTTCCAAATTCCAAGCGAACAAAACCATTGTATATAAAATCATTGAATATACATATACATATATAAATCAACCCAGTTGCCACAGTTGCCATTGTGTTTTATATACAATGCAGTTGCCTAGGAATGGACAAAAAGAAACATGCATACAAATACATTTTTGTTGTATATTTACAAACATTGGTGGGTGTTAGTTAAACGCACACTCTCATTCAATAATGTATATAATATAACTGAACTGAAACCGGTTTCTTACCACAAGCTGCTTACTGCATTTTTGTAGTTGGATGCATTTTTCAACCACTTGTTGGAAGTTCTTTTCAAATCGATTCGGTATCTGCTGCCTACATTTCTACAAAAATGGAGAGCAGCCGCTGTAAAAAAAAATTGAAGCAACATTTTTAAGGTCAGAACACAGGTAGGTCTAAGGTTTTTGTTTTTTCGTTTGGTGTGAAGGCCCTCCCAAACCAACGCGATTAAACGCCGCGACAATAGAAAACAATAACAACAACACGTGGTTGTCAAACAAAACAACCAACACGTTGTTGTTATTGTTTTTTATTGTCGCGGCGATTAATCGCGTTGGTTTGGGAGAGCCTTTATTTCAGAGGGCTCCGTATTCTACACAATTGGTCAGTTTATATTTCAGAGCGCTCAGTAATTTTCCTCCGTCACTTTAAAAGAGCAGGAGCATTAAATTTAAATAAGATTCCTATATTTATGCAGAAAGCTTAAATTTTGGTTTAAAAATAAAATGTGTATATTCTTTTTCACAAAACAACTGCGCTAGCGGGAAAAAAATTTATACATTTTATTTTTAAACCAAAATTTAAGCTTTCTGCATCATTTTTTTAAGTTTTCCTGTGAGAAACACTATCCCAAAGTGAGTGTGAAAATTTTTACTTTTGTACTTTTTCACTTTTTTGGCTTATGTAGTTAAGGCTTTACTTTGTTCATTGAACGTGCCGACTTTAGAAAAGGTTTGGATAGCTAATTTCGGTGTCTAAGTTGGACAACCGATGGAAATGTTTATTAAACGATTTTGGAGTTGGACAGCTGTCTAAAGTTAGACATATACTTTGGAATGGGTTTATTAATAAGACTGATACATAGTTGGTCTTATTAATAAACATTGTATGTATACTCGTCTCCTCATTCCTTTAGTTTTGAAGATATTTGTATATTATATGGTGTCTTCAAGCTCTGAAACTACAAAAAATGAGACATGACATTTTTGGTACACTTTTGGCTTTGAAATATCACCCTTTTAAGCAAAAGAGTCCGTTTTGGATCCGCACAAGTAGTCAACAACGTATGGAAAACTTCGCGTACGGATCCGCAAAACTGCGTTTGGCGGCTCAAATTAGTATTATCGATTATTATGGAATCCACAATAGTGGATCCGTATTGAATCGCTGTATATTGTTCTCTTTTCTTTCCACGTGAAATCGATGAAGAGAAAAGAGAGAGCACTACCTGCGATTCACTGCGGATGCAGTTTTGCGGATTCCATAATCGGCGTGATTGAAATTAGAATCACCACTAACCCACTTGCGCATGTATTGTGAGAGAGAGAGTTCACCTCACTCATCGAAAACCGAAACCAAAACAGATTCAAAACGAATCGCAAAAAAGTACTTCCCCACTTGAATTCTACATTTGGCCAGTTTATATTTCAGAGATCGCGGAGGAATCCGTATTCGCAGAAATATAAACACAATTCCTCACAAAAATTTCTCCGTTTTGCTGTCAAAAAACTGAGGAAGGTTTTTTTTGGATTCGTTGCTCAATTATTTTTTCTCAGAAATCAAATAAGAAAGAAAGGAAAAGCAATTGTTTTTGAGGAATCTTGTTTATATTTAATGCTCCTGCTCTTTCAAAGTGACGGAGGGAAATAACTGAGCGCTCTGAAATATAATCTGACCAATTACCTACAAACAACAAAGATTTTTTTCATTCCAAGTTTCTCCAATCGAGTTTACCTACAACAAACGAACAAAGCTTTTTTTTTATTTACAATTTACAAATATATTTGATTGCACTACAAAAAGACGAAATGAACGAATTCTCAATTTTTCATAAGAAAATTATAAGAAAAAAGCAAAAAAAACTATATCTTCGCTCTTCACTTGCATGAACTAAACCACGATATACAGATACAAGTGGTCTTATTAATAAAGATTGTGTAACTTTAGGTAGCCGTCCAAGTTTTTAAAAAACCTTTTTTAATATTTGCTAAAGTAATCTATCTTTTTATCTTGCTTTGGGCAACGTAATATATTGTCTAAACCTAGAGAAATGCAATATTTTTTTTTATTAAAAAAGCATATTTCCGACTGTTTTAAAATACTTAGACATAATTTAAACAGCCAAAAATCTAATTAATAAGACCAAAGGTATGCTCATTACAAACACTCAACTCGCCATCTTGGCATTTTTATGACGTCACAATCATCTTTGAGTATTATTTTCTTTTTTAAATCAAGATTAGAATTTAAACAAATTATTTTTAAGTGATAGTGATAAAAAAAACAATCCAATTATATGGAATTATGTTTTCGCTCTAAAGCCTAGTATACAGTTCTTTTGAATAAAAAAACTATTGTGGTAAAATAAAAAATCTTTTTTACCGGAAAAAAAATATCTGTGGTTAAACAAAATTGTTTTTAGTCGAATATTACACGGTGCCTCAAGAGTCATGACTATCTGATATTTTGTCTCTTTCATACTCATTTAGGTTCATAAAGAGTCATAACTCTTGAGGCACCGTGTAAGCACAAACTATATTTTTTTGCACAAAACAATGGCCACGTTCAGAAGTCACTAGGATAGCCTATCTTGGATACTCGAGTATCCATATGTGTTTCTGAACGACTAAGGTGAGATAGCTTATATTTGGTATCAAAAATCAGCTGCTCTTGATATTTCTCATAGGATAGATGAGTATACCAGAAATTTTAGGATAGCTTGAGATCTCATTTTTGCAAACTGCTGTTTTGTAATCAGCTGTGTTTTTACTAGGGATTACAACAACACAAAGCTATCCAGATCGCTTTGGATACAATCCTGAACGAGGCCAATGTCACTGACATTGTTTTGCGCGAAAAACAATCGTGGTGAGTATAATTTTTTATTTCTGGGGATAGTTCACAGTTCAATAAAAAAAACTTTTCAGCAGAAAAATTTTTTTTTGCGATAAAATCGCTCCCATAAGAAGTACATGTATTTTTTTTTTCGAGGAGGAACTGTATACTAGGCTTAAACATTCATAAACAAAGGTGTGGGGAAAAATGCCTGTAGATACAAAGAATTTTTGTAGGTGTGCGTGAAACACTCAGTTTAGCAAAGATCCAAGAAAGACCGAGAAAGTTGGGTCAGTGAATTTGCTTGAAGGCTATTGTGTATATTAATATAGTTTTCTTTGTAAGTTTATACACAATTTAGTAGTTTTCTGATACAGTTATAACTTATTTGTTTTTTTAAAGGGAATTTCAAATTAGCAACTTGAGATTTAAAATGGAAATCGAAGAACAATCGGAGAAAAAAGAATCCAAACTAACAGCTGCCCAAATATCTCGAATAGAAAGAAATCGAGTTAAAGCCCAGAACTTGCGCAAAGGAAAGCTAGTAAGCAATCCATATTCTGTAAATAAAATGTACTCTAATTAAATCGTTTGCATATCAGAAATATTAAACAAAAACATTTATTTAAGTGATTTGAATGTTCCTGGGAGTTCAGTCTTTAAAGTTCAAAGTACAAGATTCGTCGATAGCGGTGGCGGTTTTCTCATAGAAGCCCCATTGACAGCTAGTCAAGCTCCTCCAAGCGATAAACCAGCACCAAAGTTGTACGAAGAACCTCCTGTTACTTTTCCTCTTACGTACACCGAATGTTTGGAATGTGCGGATAAATTCAATGGTTCTTACCTTCTCGATAATTTTGACCATCCTGTCTGTGATAAATGTCGTGACCCGGAAGAAAAGCACTCACTCATCACTAAAACTGAAGCTAAGGCCGAATATCTGCTAAAAGATTGCGATTTCGATAGACGAGAGCCTACTCTAAAATTCATCAGCAAAAAGAATGCACGCTACACCAAATGGGGTGAAATGAAACTCTACCTTCTGCTACAGGTAACAAATTTGTCTACATTTTTTTAAAGACATTTTGCTAAATTAAAAATGAACTAGGTTCAAAAAAGAGCTTTAGAAGTATGGGGAAGCGAAGAGGAGGTAATAAAGCAACAAGAAGAACGCGATGAAAAACGTATTGTTACTAAAGTTAAGAGATACAACAAGCAAATGAAGCAACTAAGAATGGACGTGAGGAGTAGTCTATACACAAAGAAACTAAAACCGATGCATGTTCACGAATTCGGTCCTGAAGTATACAACGAGGAGGAAGATACCTATTCACATTCCTGTGTGAGTTGTGAATATTCAGAGACGTATGAGAAAATGTAAATCCATAAAATAATGCAAAACTGCCCTTTTCAAATGAAATTTTGCTGCTTTTTTTAAGCAAAATTTTGAGGGGTTCAACCAAGATAGATTTTTTGTACATTTTTTTCAATAATAATAAGCTTTTTCCCTCCCGATTCGATGCGCCTTTAATTAGTTATAACTACCTAGTTGATTTTATTATGAATATTTGTCTTAACTCTTGAAACAATTAACCATATCAAGGACCATGGATACTATTGGATTTCTTGCCGCTTACAAATTGGTATCGATTATTATAACCACTCTCATCACGAATCCCATCGTAATCGGAAACTTAAAAGAAAGAACCGAATCCGTTTGTAAAGGAAATCAATAAAATGAGTTTTTTTTTTTTTTTTTCTTTTTAAATTATAAGTTTCAGACTACGATGGAATTTGTGATAGAGCTGAATAATGCAGGATTCATTTTCGAATCTTTCAAAAGTGAACTCGGTTTTCGCTATTTTGTAAACTGGGGAATGTAGAAAGCATTATTGTTTTTTTACATCTTTTAGAACTGCTTCACCATCGTAAATTAAGGACTAATAATTTTTTACGAATAAAAAACCTTGTTTAATTTTATACACCATAATATTCTACAATTTTAAAACCTTGGTATAATTTCATATGAAATGTTTGTCCACTTCCAACTGGAATCATATTTCGACATTCATAATAATCGAGTCGGGATTTTAGGAAGCTTCAAATTGGAGGCAACAGCTCGTTTCGAAAATTAAAATAATATGTGTTTTTCTTGAAACCGAGGAAATGGACATTTTATTTGAAGAACAGAAAAATTACTATCTTGGATGATTAATGATATCTATCGTCAAAAACAAAAAAAAAATTGAACAACGTTTTATCAGATTAAATATATATTGAGGCATTGGTGTACAAGAGGGATCTAGGCACGTTTCTTTTTAACGTTTATACCTATAACAAATGGTAAATCCGCATGGTTTTCAGATGATGGCTTGCTGGATGTTGTAACAATTTAAAGGTGGGCATATTTCAAAAATGCAATTCGATGTGAATAATTTTATTGTTTGGCTTAAAGCAAATAAGCTCAAACTGAATGGGCCATCTGACACTGGGTCAATTTTAAACCAGAATAACCCCTAGGTAGCTTTTGCTTCAATCGTACACGGAGTAAAGAAAGCTGGCGCAAAATTTTGTGTGTATGAAACGAATTTATTTGTATAGAAGTATTTTTTTTCTTTTTGACGTTAAGAACAACAAAAAATTGTTCGGTTTTAGAAAAATAACAATTAAATTCCGCATAACAGATTTTTGTTTCCCTAGAAACAAACAACTTGTGTTTGTATTATTAGTTCAACTTTGTTATTCCTCTCAAAACAAGGAAGAACATTTTGCCCTAATTATTCTACATACTTCAACTCTCTCGCTTCATTTTCCTCAGGTTTAATTGCTCTGGTGTGTGATAGCCCAATGTGCTCAAAACAAAAAAACAAGAGAAAACAATGCTTTTGAAAACAGAATAAAAAAAAATTAGAAATATCAGTTTTTAGACGGCACGCATGATAAGCGTAGTCAGTCCACAACACACCACACGATACATGAGTGGATCCGGATTTATCATCGTAACCGATCGGAATGAAATTTTCTCCGATTTCTGCGAAATGTACGAATTTTTTATCATTGTAGCCGTTCCGATAGGCCAATCGGACAGATCTGCGAAAAAAAAATTAATGTGCGTTGAAAATGTTAATTTCGTTCGTTGCATGCCGATGAAATGTCAAAATGACAGCAACGCATCACGAATTCATGCGATGTGTGAAGATATTTTCTTTCCGATTTTCCCGAGAGAAAATTAGAAGTGGAAAATTTCCCGTAACCATACGATACGATTCGTATACCATTAACAGAAAAAATCGTATGATCGAAGTTTTCTCCGATCGTACATTTCACTGAACTGATACGGTAATAGCGCTGATAAAACTTTTACGCGAACGTTTAGCAGAATAAGGCTGAATGTGAGAAGATATTGTGATACAAATCTGGAAATAACTACTGAAGTTAAGTACCTTCGTATTGCCATACACAATAAATTAAAGTTTAATAAATACATTGACTTCATAGTGAAAAAAATATTTCTATGATAAAATTTTAAATAACCATCAATTTTGTTTTTGTGCAGTGAAAAAATTATCAATAGAATTCAACTTCTTCAAAATAAAGTAATGCGAACAATTTTAAGGTGCAACAACTATTTTCCTTTATGATATTTGTTGGATATGTTAATGTGGCTAAGCGTTAAATAAAGAATTTTAATGAATTTTTCTACTCTTCGTCTTTAAAATAAAAAAAAAATAATCTTTCTCCTGCTTAGAGGGGATTTCAAATATTGCGGTCGTATTTAAAAACGTTGTCTAACTTAAGACAGCAGTCCAAGTTATAAATAAACCTTTCTAATTTTTGCTAAGGTAATCTAACTTTTTATCTAATTTTGGAAAACAAAATCGATTTTCTAGACCTTGGCAAATGCAATATTTTTTTATTAAATAAATCACATTTCTACCTTTTAAAAATACTTAGACACTGTTAAAACAGTCAAAAATCTAAAAAAAAATATGACTAAAGTGTTTTAAAGTCATAAATTGATGGCTGAGGAGGGAGATGGACAAAGTGAAACGTGCAAGGAATAGACAGAATCAGAACTTCCTAGGTCAAGCTGGGACAAATTTTAAGATGTTCTTTACATTACCATAACCATATGGCTTGAGAAACCAGCAATTCGATTCCTTAAATCTTATAGAGCTGCAAGATACTAGAGTCCAGTTTTACAGTACAAGACAATACAAAAATGTGGCCAATATGGGAGGTAAGGGCACGACTGGGTCGCACGAACTTGCTCTTGTAGTAAAAGTTTCTTCGAATTTTAAAGATTGAGTGTAATATAACACGTAATTAATAATTATTTATGTGAATTAATAATAATAATTTGACCAATTACTTGAACTATAAATGTTTATGATAAATCGGGCTTTTTTGGTCGCTTCCTTCTATATGCAAATAAAACTTTATTTCATATATTTTCACTACGTTTCGTCGTAATTTCTCGACATCATCAGGGGTAGTTTACTAAATCTGTAGAAACTTAAGATTAACAATTTACACTTTTTAAAATTTTGAAGTTAAACTTACATGAAAAAACTTTTTGTTACATTCAAATAATGATAATTTTAAACTTGAAATTGAAATTTTCTAAAATAAAAATTAATTATTTAACATTATTTGAAAATAAATAAAATAAAATTTTAATAAAAACCTTCAGCACAGCACTTTAGAAAAACTAAATGAAAATAAACAATTAAAATTTAATAAGAAATTATACCGGTCTTAATGCAAGAGAATAACTAGCTATTGTAATGTCTCTATCCTCCTGTTTATTCATTATTTTGTCTATATTTTGTTGTATACGTAGACTTTCAAGTGTGTATCTATTATTTCTTCTCTTTTCCTTGTCCATTATTATTGTATTATCAAAGTCTGTAGAGTGTCAATTTTCTAGTATATGTTGTGATAACCCAGTGGATTCTATTTTGTTTCGAATATCCGCTCTGCAGACTTTGATAATACAATAATTATGGACGAATGCGTACGAACACAAAAAAAAGGAATTCATTTTTATATAAATGAGCAATTTCCATAGCATGAAGCACAGTATTCTATGAAATATTTCTCTCGGAGCCACCACGGAACCCTGGGACCACACGGGCAAGTACTGGTAAGCAAGTTGGGTACATACACTACCTGCCAAATTCGTATCTGTGTACTTGTTGTGACGTAGGCGGCACGCAACTTGCCGAACAATTAGTTGCTTCTTCGTTCTTTTTCTCTGCTATTAGAGCGAGATTGGTGACCGAAATTCGATTGATCTCCCAAACGAGATGGGTTAAAAAAAATTAAACATTTGGAATGAATATTCAATAAAAAGAACGATGAAAGTTGATTTAAGTTAACTCAATTAAGAAAAAGAACGTACTACCTGCTCTCAACTGGCTTGGAAAAAGCCAAACCAGTAGACGTTAACCCCCAATGAGTCTCATTTGTTGTTTCAATGTGGGAAAATGGAAATGGTTGTTGTATCCACAGTTCACATAAACGGCCCCCCTATCGAGGTCACCGTCGGAGCGGAATACTCTCCGATTTCCTACGAATCAGAGACATTTTGCTTCGAGGTAGTTCTCCGACCAACAAAATGTCTCCGATTCGGAGGAAATCGGAGAGTTCCGCTTCAACGGTTACCTCGATAGGGCCGAGTGTGAATCAGGGATTCAAAATCAAAATGGCCGCACTAGCTCAGTTTTTTTTTTTATAGAGATGCGTTTTCAACATAAATATACATGAATATTACTAGATTTGAATGCTAAAAGCAAGACAACACTAAACAAATTTGTTTCGGCCCATTAAACAGTTGTTTAAAGTAATTTGATTGAATTTTTTTTTTAAATTTCAATTTTTGAACTTAACGTATGAAAGAGAACGAACCCCTTAAGTTGTTTCTCTAGATAATATAGGTACTCTATGATGTCTACTGTGGTTGTATCAATGATTTTGAAACGCCTCGAGCTCAGTTTTCCCAATCTAAACGGGCAAGAAATTCGTCAACCAACAAATCCTCACCTTCTTGTTTCTTCGTGTGAAGAAGGTGTTGTGTATGTGTAATGGATCACCCGGTGTAATTTTCAGGTTAACCAACATTTGCAATTTACAAAACCAAACTGCTGATATCGTCGTCTGTTCTACTACATAATTTATCGTCAGTTCAGTTTTTGTAGATTTGCTTTTGCATCGAGTGGACTGATTTTGACAGCCGCTCTTCAGTCTTCACAGTTTCACAAATTTTTGCCACAAAGTAATAATAAAATTGCAATTTTTCTTCTTCAATTATTTAAAGCAAGTGTAAATTTAAAAGTATTTTTTATAATATATATCTCGCCTCTGAGCGACTCCTACAAATTAAAGAGGGTGTTGGTTGAAAGAACCCCAAACTTGTTCAGCTTTTTTTTATCATTCGCTTTCGAGATTTTTTGTTTCGTTAGTTTTCTTGATTCATTTTGCTCTTATGTTTACTGAAAGGCCATAATGAATCATATTTATATATTCTAGTACAATTTCAATATATCGTCACCTCAAAAGAACCAATTTTTTGTTTTCTTCAAATGAAAATTTAATTTTAACACTTAAAATCATACTTAAATAGATCGATCAATTGTGAAAAATATAATCAAACATCAAATAAGACCAAACTATGGAACAAACGAACATCAGTGATGCTGAAAAAGTGAGAATCGTGTCGGATTTCATTCTTCATGCACCGCCTGGAGAATTCAATGAAGTGTTCAATGATGTCCGCGAATTGCTCAAGAACGATGGACTTCTCAAAGAAGGTGCTAGCTCGGCATTTGCTCAGTATAATAAAGATCAGTTGACACCGGTCAGAATCGATGGAAGCGATCACAATGCTGTTATATCGGAACACAATGATTTAGGTAAGAAAGCTAATGCGATACAAATATGCATATTTATGTAGTTAGGTAGGTACCTACACTTAATTGGGGACAAGTTTTCAAAGCTGTGCCCATATACGGTAATCATTCGATTAGGATTTTAGGATTGTATTTGGCTGGTTGAGTTTAAAAAATTTGTTTCTGTATAGAGAACTGCTTTCCTGTTTATATGCATCATAGGTACTAATGAAAGCGACATTCAAAATAATTTTGAATTGCTCTTATTCAAGTCAAGATTCAATCAGGTGTATGTTACTATTGTTATTTCTTATTAAAATTATGTAAGCAGTTGTAAAAAATTTATAAATTGCAGTCTTTGTTTAGAATTCGACAAGTCCTTAAATGTTTTTCTTTCATTTTTTTTTTGTATTAAGTAATTTGAGGATTATAATTAAGATTAGAATTCTTCATAAATAATAGGTCGCGAAGAACATTAAAACTTTTTTAGGAAGAGTAAAATTTGCAAAAAAAAAAAAAAAAAACGATTGATCAAACGGTTTGTCATAGAGGCGCCTAAAACAGTGTTATGGCTGTATGTTTTCTGTCCAACTAGTTGCGGACGTTTGTAAGAAACACAAATAGGAAAAATAAGGAAAATTTCAAAGCTAGTCACTAAGATCAAAAGGCAGTGATTGGGTTGCCGTATAAATTATAAAGCTGGCCATACACGATAGAGCCAAATGGCTCGTCCGAGCCAAATTTCATCATGTAAATGAGTTCGGCCGAGCCATTTGCACTTTCAGCAGGTTAGAAATCCACAAGTCCAATTGGCACCGAGCCATTTTTGGCTCGATCTTGAATGGCCAGCTTAAGATACGGCGGTAAAACTAGATTAATGCTTTTTTTTATTCATTTAATTATACCAACATATGTAAGAAGAGCTAGATGCTAGGAAAACTTGAAACAAAATTAACAATGGTAACATACAAGTTTTTAAGATTAGTGGCCAGTTTCACATTGCAAGCTTAATCTCTGATTTAAGTTTAAATTTAAGTTCACCAATTAATTCAATTTACTGTAGGTACATACGTTTAAACCTTAACTGAGTTCGATTTTTAGTTTAATTTAAACGCGTATATTCTGCCGTTTAGACTTTAAAGTCAAGTGTAGAACCGTTAAACATTGTCAAATATAATTATATTCCTTACTAACTTAATTAATTTAAAAATACAGTCCAACTCTCAAAATGAATGAAAAAAAATCGACTTATAGAAACTTTGATTTATAGAAATAAGAAAACTTTTAGATTTATTGTTTTATTTAATTATAATAGGAAAGACAACAAATTTTAATCAACACAATAATCTTAAAAAAACTCAGTAATCATTCGTTAACATATTTTATTACATTTTGCTTTGTAAAATGTTTCAATTTCGTGAATTGAATTGAACAAAATATTTTTAAGGCTTCATACACTTAAGTTTGCCTTGGGTGCCTGTAAGTAGGTTTTCATCTGGATCTACATTAGCATCATCTAAACTGTCAATTACTTCAGAAGCTACCGATACCGAAAGCAAAATCTCTTCATCAGGCTTCATATGACAATGAATAATTTAATTGTCCTATAGTTAGTGTATTCTTAAAGGCTTCACCTCATCTCGTGTGTATTGTGTATTAGTGGAAAATTCTTACATTTCGCTGAACTCAGGTATGGGCACGCCAAATTATGCGTTAATTTGATCATAAGATCACTCTTAAATTTACTTATGACCTTCAGTTTTTGACCAAAAGTAAGATTCTCTAATTTTCTTCCTGGAATTAGAAATTTTAACATCCACGCATAAAAATTTAATCCGAAAAAAAACTAAAGTTTGAGTGAAAGACATAAAAATATATTACATACCTCCTCAAACGACTTCCAAAATATGAAATCACAGTAAACTAAGACAAATAAAAAAAAAACTTCAAACAAAAGAGGGTTTCCCGAGTCAGAGAAAACTTTGCGTTGATTTAAAAATGTATGTATTAAACAAACTTCCAAAATAATCACAGTAGACTACAATTAATTTGAAAAAAAATTAAAATAAAACGGATTTTTCCTAAAAAAGGAACAAAAGTTCGAGTTAGAGAGACTTTTTGCCACCAAACGCAGTCTAAAAACTTCGAAATATAGAGAAATTTGAGTTACAGAAGTTCGAATTACGGGGGGCAAAATTCATGAAAATGAAGTTGAATATTCAAAGTTCTCAATAAAACTTTGAGTTATATAGAAATTCGACTGATGGAAATTCGAGTTTTTTTTTTCTCATCCATAACTAAAAAATATTTGTCATGGTCATACATTTCTCCTTAGCAAATAAAATTAATTAGAGAATTGCGCTATAATAGCACCATAACCATAAAATATTATTCGTAGAAGAGAATCGAAATCAAAAGTTTTTTTACCAATTGCCAGCTGGGGATAGTAGTCCCAACTCACAATACACAAATTGAAGGTAATATATGGCTCATCTAGAAAGTTTTTCACAATAAAATTGGATTAAAGCTCAGCTCCACTAAAAAGGAGACTAATGATATGGCTCGACACCCCTTGAAATAGCTATATCTCCAGCCAAACATAAGTAAAACGAATTAAAATACCTAAAATTATTTCGTAAACAATTGGTGGTAGCTCCTTTAAGTTGTTGTTGTTCAAAAATTCAATGAAATTGACGGAGTAAAGAGTGGTCAATTCTAATAAACTGACATTCTAGTATGAATAATACAATAAATAAATAATAATAATAACTAAATATGTTTTGTTATTATAATAAAGTACATACCCTGACTTTCAGTATCTAGTGAACATTTTGACAATTATCACCTTGAACTAGTCACAACAAAAACCTACAAACTTATTAAAATCAAGGGTTATAATATTGAAATTAAAAGCGTCCATATTAGGCGGTTATATTACGTCTATCTATTGGGCACGGGGGTCTCAAAAATTTGTTTACAATCGGTCTATGTTAGTTTGATAAGTAAAATGTGTAAAAAATGAAAATTGAATCTAAGGCTTGTTTATGACTTTTGACAGGATTTTGGTCGCTAACTGTTATGTCAATACTCAAAAACATAAATAAATAAATAACTAACGGCCAATTTCTTGACAAAATTCTAACCCCTAAAACTCGGTTTATCGAAAAATTAGAACTTGATTGAGTTCTAACTCATTTCTTCACCGAGTTCTAACGCGTTAGAACTTCGATTTGGATCTCAGTTTGAGATAGAACTTCGATAAATTTGGACCCTCGAATTCGGGGGTCTAGAGACTTAGAACTCGGTTTAACAACATTTTTATTTCTTCAAAAAACTTATTTGGTAATAAATTTTGATTCGGCTTTAAAAAAAAAGATACAAATCAATTGGGGATAAATCTAGTTTTAGGTGCAAGCCTTCTCGCGTGCGCTAAAAAATGCATGTAACCAGATAGCATGCAGGACAAAACACAAATTTGTGTACTTATATGTACATATAACAAGATTTTAACTACTATATTTTCCTGGTGAGGAAATAAACAGAAATGCATTAATGCTGCCCTTGTTGGTTATGACAAAAAATGCATCTAATGCACTATTTTCCTCAAAATAAAGTAATTAATGACAATCGTTCGCATCTTGACACTGAAGAGTGCGAATTTGAATCTGAGAGACATTTTGAGTAATCTTAACCCGGACAGGAGCCACAAAAAACACGATCTTTGTGGCGTTTTTGGAATAACCTTATATATCATTTATGTAGGTAGATATATTGTTTTAAAGTTATCCTTTTTATTAATTTTAAGTAAGTGGGCAATTTTGTTGTGTCCAATTTAGTTGCATATGCTGGTGTTGTTTTTAATTCTCGTGGTACCTATAACATTTTTTTACATTGTGCATTTTGTTAGTTGAACTCGCACCAGATTTTTGTTTCATGAAAGAAAGCCAAAAGACATGTAGTATTGCGTGCTCAAAGCTCATCTTAAGTAATTGTCATTTTTTTAAACAATTTGTCAGAACCACATTCATAATCAATGATTCGGGACATTGGAACCGTTACCATCTTCTTTTTTTTTTTTGATGCACTTTGATGCACATGCACACTTATCATTTTGGGTCCATTTCACGTCAAAAATCTGTTGCGATTATATCGGACTAATATAAATATTTACACTTGCAAACACCAATTATTCAAAAATCAATACGCGCGAAATTACACAACATAGAATTGAAAACGAAATAAAAACATCAACACCAATACAAACAAAACTGGCACAGCAAAAATGAGAATGTGTTTTTAATTAATCAGCAAAATAAAAGAAATATTCACGGAAAAAGAATCCAGCAAAATGAAACTGACAAATATTTAAATATTTGTTGATAGATTGTCAGAAATTTGTGTCAGAAAATGATACTGGGTGCTACAAAAGTATTAAAATATACACTAGAACTTCGTTTCTTTAAACCGAGATCTAAAGTACTTAAAACTCAATAGTGATCTTAGACCGAGTTCTAAGGAAATGATTAGAAGTGAAGAAATGATCAAGTTCTAAATGTTTTTAAAACTAAGTTCCAAAGATAAACCGAGAGTTACTGGATCGAGTTTTAAATTAATTTTAGAACTTTGTGAAGAAATTGGCCGTAAATGTCTCATTATTCGGATAATTGTTTATGTTAAAACATATTTTATCATTCTAGGAAGCGGACGCTTTTACGATCCACGCACTAAGCAATCGTTTAAATACGACCATTTGCGAAAAGAAGCCACTGACTATCAAAATTTAGAAAGCGATGCATTAGCAGAGTCATGGCGTTCTGCACTCGATATTGAAGCAATTGCATATACTTCCAACCACTACAGACACGGCGTAAGTAATCGCAATTCCATTATAAGACCTAAATTGAATTTTAATGATTTTCCGATGTTAGGTCTGCTCCGTGTTTGGAAAGTCACAAGGTGGCCAAATAACATTAACCATCTGTATTGAAGACCATCAATTTCAGCCGAAAAACTACTGGAATGGCAGATGGCGATCTCAGTGGCATGTTAGCTTTCAGCCAGGTAGTGGTAGTGCGGAACTTAAAGGTGTCTTAAAAGTGCAGGTTAGTAACATAAACAATTTTACCATTTACAAAAATACACATAGTAATATTGTTAATATGTCTAGGTGCATTACTATGAAGATGGTAATGTACAGTTAGTGTCATCGAAAGAGTGCCGTGATGCTCTCATAGTAACTAATGAACAACAAACAGCCAGAGAGATTATTCGATTAATTGAAGAAGCCGAAAACGAATACCAATCGGCAATATCCGAGAACTATCAAACAATGTCGGATACAACATTCAAGGCCATGCGCCGGCAACTTCCAATCACCCGAACTAAAATTGATTGGACTAAAATCGTGTCGTATAGTATTGGTAAAGAACTGAAAACGCAATAAGGCATTTATATAAAAAGAATTATTCTTCTTTTTTCTTTAAACGAAACAAAACAAAACAAAAAACCTATTAAAACAAAAAATAAAGAAAAATTTATCAACTTATATATATACTTTGTTGTGCAAATAGTGGCTGGCTTATACAAAAGCAAAAGTATTTCAAGAGTATGCCGTTCAAAACAAAATTGTATTAAATTAATAAACATTTTATATTTAGTTTCCTCCGTTTTGTATTAAATTATTTTATACATATATATTTTCTACAACACAAAAACGATTCCGTATAATAGGTTACTCTCTTATCTCCATTGGTTATAGTTTTTTTATAAACTATTTTTTTTTTTTTTACAAACATTTGGATTCGTTTATAAAGTAAAACTATATAAATTTTTATAAATATATATTTTTATCAGTAGATAATAAAGTGATTCGTCATACAACAAATTAATTAAATAAAAAACAAAATTTATTTACATTCTATTGACTCATATTTAGTATTCTTTTAGATTTTCATTTTGTTGAGTACGAGAACCCTTTCGTTTAAATTAAGTCTGTTTTTTTGTTTTTTTTTTAATTCAATTACACCGTTTATCGTTCCGACTGAATCGTAAGAAAACAGAAAATTTTATGAAAATGAAATGCTTAAAATATAAAAAAAAAAAATATATAAAAGAAAGAAAGCTCTAGTAAATAAAGTCGTCAATTTGTTAATCTTAAAGAGATATACTTTTTTTTTTTATTAAATGTAATTAATAAATCAATCCAAAGGAGAAACATTAACCTACTTTTATTGAGATTTATTTGTACTCTTTGCAAAAATCGGAAATTGAAATTAAAATTTCATTTGTCTAGAAATATTTGTTCGAAAACGCAATTTTTGTACTTGGTTACTCTACTTTATTTGCTAATTACTTTCGAATTTCGAAAATTTCTTTTGTTATCTATTTCTAAAAGCCAAAATGTAAGTCTTTATTTAAAAAAAAATAATATCAACAATATGTTTTGATAAAAGGTGCGTTCATTTACTTTGAAAATCTGTGATTTTTTGTGCATTTGTGTGAATTTCAGACCAATGTCGCAGTTTTTCAAAAAAGAGAACGCTCTCGAAAAAATAAAATATTCAGCCTTATCATCGTAACCGATCGGAACGAAATTTTCTCCGATTTCTACGAAATGTACGAATTTTGTATCATTGTAGCCGTTCCGACAGGCCAATCGGACAGATCTAAGAAAAAAAATTAATGTGCGTTGAAAATGTCAAATTCGTACGTTGCATGCCGATGAAATATCAAAATGGCAGCAACGCATCACGAATTCATGCGATATGTGAAGATATTTGCTTTCCGATTTCCCCGACAGAAAATTAGAATTGAACATTTCCCGTAACCATACGATACGATTCTTATACCATGAACAGAAAAAATCGTCCGATCGGAATTTTTCTCCGAACGGATACGATAATAGGGCTGATTTTCCCTATCTGTAATTTTAACCTCAAGAAATTTCTTTGGACAGAAATTAACGGCTCAGCAAAATGTCAATTGAAAGCAAATGAATGAGTGCAATACAAAGTACAAAGTAAGGGATCGGACCTATAAATTGTTAGACCTCGATTGTTAAGCAAAATCGGAACTTTTTACTGTACACCAAGTTCTAATAAACGAAAATCGAACGACTATTATAGTACATTCAAATCACGGTAGTGCCCCCTGCCAAGACGAGCAAAACGAGCGGCGAGCACTACCTATATTTTCTCGTAACGTTTCGTCGGATTTTCAAACCCTCATAACTTCGGTCTGGATAGAACTAGAGAGCTCAAATTTTTCAGGTTAAGTCCGCGGACATATAATATACACCAAATTTCATATTTCTAGCTTTTATACTTTGGGTGTAATTCATACCCAAAAAACGTCGATTTTGTCACTGACCACTCACTCATCAAAACCTAAAGGGTACTTCCCAAAGTCCTAGAAAGCTGAAATTTGGAATGTAGGCTAGGATTAGCACACAAACAACAAAAATGTATGAAATCTATAACTTTCAACCTCCAACACCCCAAAAATGGGGGTTACATCTAAGACAACAACAATCTAAATCTAAATCTAAAAAAAATGCATATAACCCACCTATAATTGATGTAAGGGTTGTTTTTTTTTATTTTGTACTCACAAACACAAAAAACAATGCACAATATGTCTTTGCTTGAAATAAGGGTTGTTTATGTACATATTGTATGATCTTCACCACGATTGGTGAAAAAATTGTCGTGCCGGTATCGCTTAGCATAATTTGCGCAAGTTTTGTGTTTAGGAATTTGGCCACGTATCCTTGGAATTATATGTATGTATGTATGCATTTGTACTTATATTCAGGGGTGTGAATTCGCTTCGTTCGAAAATAAATTAAGAGATTTTTCATTGACGGCATTGTGGAGTTATGGGCTTGGCTCTTCATGAGATCTCATAACTTTTTCACATCGAAAGCGTTATGTGCATGTGAGTGTTGGCGACCTTTTTTTACATGAAATGTTTTTGGTGGGATTCGTTTGTTTTCGTTCTATATTAAATGAGTCTAAATGTGAAATCCGATCTTTTTTCTCCTTTAATTTCGAAAAGGGTCATGACTTGATAGTCCAGTAAGAATAGACAAAAAATGCCAAAGAAAGGAAATATAAGTTAGACGCTGAAATTTGGAATCGGCGTTGGTAATGGGACACTATAAAAACTGAGAGAGTTCTTCACCGATGTTTTCGACCGTTTTGAAACATTTGCCAAAAATTCATATTTTCCTGACTTTTGGTCCCTATTTCACAGATTTTTTGACTTTTCCATTTGATGTAACTTTTTAACGGTTAATGGTGCGGAAAAACCGAATAGACTAATTTTGTGGGAAATTGCCTCAGCGAAAAGATTGGGAAAAATTGTTCTTTAACACAAACCATTTTTGAGATATTTGCAAAAAAAAAAAAAAAACTCCCATGTTTATGACCTTTGGTCCCTTTTAAGAGATTTTTTGACTTCGATTTGCTATAACTTTAACGGTCAATGCTACGAAAAAAAACGGAAAGGTCATTTTTGTTGGAAATTACCTCAGCTACAAGATTGGGGAATAAAATTTTCCTCTAGCACAAACCGTTTTTTAGATATTTGCATACAGCTAATTTTTATGACTTTTGACCCCTTATATTGACCTAGCGGCCATCGGATCGGTGAGGAATTCTATCAGTTTTTAAAGAGCCCATTACCAACGTCCCTGCTAAATTTCTTTTCTCTTAAAATGTAAGTAAATAAGAAATACGTATTGTCAATATTTTTTTAAAATGTTTCCTGCATATGGAATCATCTAAAATCGCTTGCACAAAGCGTCCCACTTCGATGTTCTTGTCTAATATTTTACTGAGCACACAGACTTTATAAAAAAAATCTGTAAAAACACAAAAAAGCAAACAAAAACCGAAGCATTTACAGACGAATTTGTCACACGATTTGAATGCAAGGTCGGAGCATAGTGCTAAGTCTTCTACTTGGCTGATTTACTTCAGTAGTATATAGAATTTTTATTATTAAAAAATCTTCGTATATAATGCAGACGACCAATGAAAAAAAGGTTCTATTGAATACCAAATGGGGATTGCCTCTAATTTACCCTGCTTTTAATTTTTCATGCCTTTGCTTTTAAACGACAGCGATTTTTAATCTTTGTTTCTCTTTTGGTTTCCTTCTGATACTATCCGAATCCGTTCGTAATGGCAATTTGTATGAGATCTCCCACTACAATGAATTCTGTGTTTTTTTCGGAATTCGTAAGAAGTTTCCGATTACGATGAAATTTTTGATAGTGCTGAGTTCACCAAAAAAATTTCCGGACGAAACTCGCAATAGTGCTAATTGTAATGTAATTTTATTAAATAGTTTCAAGATAAATGCTAATGTTTATAAGTTTTACAAAGCCTGTAGCTTTATTGTTTTTACATTTCAAATTAGAACTACTGGCGTCCGATTCTATTTTCATACATTACTATTTGAAAGTAAAATGCGATTTAATTTTCTAGAATCAAAAGAAGAATCGAGTTACAGTAGGGCCTCTGATTATCTTTTTGTATTCACCTTTATTTCGGAAGGGGTTTTAGTAAAACGTCACGGTTCAAGAAACGACGACTGGTGTTTAAGTTGAATCAAAAGTTATTGGTTCTCTCCGCTATTAACATTGCTCACCATACCTTTGGTTACGTGAAATTTTCACCAAGTTTCCCTGAGTTTTCTTAGCTATGGATTTTAAAAGCAAAATGTGAAAATTTTCAAGAAATTTCAGGCTACCAAGTTGTATAACTATAGTCGTTTTACTGGAACGTCAATTTGTCGCTTTTCAAGAGCTGTGTCGCTTTATTAGCATTTTAGCACAACGAATACTGGAATAGAGTGAAAATCTTGATATAAAATAAAAAACAAGGCGTTCCATTTTTGCAAAAATTTTGTAGGTCGCATAAATTGGGATTCGATCAAAAGACCTTCGGCATAAGAGTCTTAAATACTAACCTAACCACGCCTCAAGCTACTACCTACCTACTTTGTACCATTCACAAAGCAATATTTTAATTATAATTTATTTTGGTAGGTGCACCTAGCTATCGAACGAATATAATAAATAATAAATGATATTTAATTAGCTTTTTTTATTAAAAATCTCTTGTCGGGTTGTGATTTAACCTCTAAATCTAATCTATCCAATACCCAGCCAAGCTCATCGGTTCTAGTTGCCCAAAAGAAGATAGTTCCTATGAGAATAAAATTATATTCATATATCTAAAGCACTTAACAAAAAGTATACCTCGGTCCTTTGGCCCTTTCACAGAAACTTCAAATTGTGCTTTATGTCCATCGCAGCTGTTCTTTTTTTCATCAGCTAAATCAAATCCTACTTCTTTGATGGGTTCACCCAGGAGACTTACAGCGCCTGAAAACTCCTAACAAATTCCATTTATTACATAAAACAAACATGAATAAATAATTACCTTTGTGCTGGCGGAGCGTCTGAAGGGCAGACTTGAAGTACTGTGTATTCCGAATGCGTTCCTGAATTTTGTATCGCATATACATGACACCAGATATAGAAGCTACTGCACCATAAACAACTATTTTGCCCAGCGTTGCGTTTGACGGGATCCTCATTTTAAGATGCTCTTTAATTACCTTTAAAAGTATTGGACTTGACCAATTCCAATAGTAGGTAGATATTATTTAAATAGCTTATAATTTATGATGGTATGGCCGCGATGATAGCAGAAGAATGAGTAGGACACTGATCAAATCACTAAAGTAGGATAGGAGCCCTAGGAGCACTTGTCTCAGCTGGGCAACACAACACGACACGACCACTCAAAGTTGAGCCCTGGACCTCCACAGGAAATAATTCATTTCATAAAATTTAACAAGCGATGGATATTTCCACCCCGAATTTCATGAAATCAATTTCTTCATTTTTTTCATACCATCGCAGAAGAAGAAAGACTGCTTTTACACGTTGGAAATTCCTTTGTCCCCTTTCACACGCGTCCCCTTTCACACAAGGCAACTGAGTTGCCAGCAACAATGTCCCCTTTCACACGAAGATACTAGTTGCTGGTGATTTTTTTGACGTTTTCTTTAAATCTCCTTAACAGTCTCCTGTACCTTTCACACGCAGATACAAAGTTGGAGGAGACTTGCTGTATTTTCCTTTTAAACTACCTTGGTTGAACGCACACAAACGTAGTGTGAAGAGAAACGTCAAAAAAGTTTCCTGAATTTGTTGACCGGGGAGATTTCATTTCCCCCTCTTTCTTCCTGCCCTTCTCGCCTATGAACTATTTGTTGCCGGCAACTCAGTTGCCCTGTGTGAAAGGGGACAATTAGTTCATAGTCCCCTTTCACACGAAGATACTAGTTGCTGGTGATTTTTTTGACGTTTTCTTTAAATCTCCTTAACAATCTCTTGGACCTTTCACACGCAAGCAACAAAAACCCGGAGATTTTCTTTATTTTCCTTTTAAACTACCTTGGTTGAACGCACACAAACGTAGTGTGAAGAGAAACGTCAAAAAAATCTCCTGAATTTGTGTACCGGGGAGATTTCATTTCCCCCTCTTTCTTCCTGCCCTTCTCGCCTATGAACTAATTGTTGCCGGCAACTCAGTTGCCCTGTGTGAAAGGGGACTATGAACTAATTGTTGCCGGCAACTCAGTTGCCCTGTGTGAAAGGGGACTTACTTTGGCAGTTGGAGTTCCTGTGTTCATTTGAGTTGTACGTCGTAAAAATGAATCGTGATACCAGTGTTCATCCATTCGCTGTGCAGTGCAAGTGTCAGACCGAATTAAGTTTTTACTTTTCGTTTGGATTTTCTAATTCCTACATTTTCTAAATTAAAATTTAAAAACAAAAATGAATGTTTCAACTATATCACTTACGTTTAATATATTAAAACAACGCATCTTAATACCACCTCTTTTCGTTAGAAGTTATGCAAAGCCCATGGCAGGTATATCTTTAGTTACATATTACACAAATCGAACATATTTTAAATACCTATTTTCAGCCTCTCCAATGGCAAAAAAGAAAAAAATGGGAAAACTTGGTGCAATTGTAGAGAAGAAAGAAATTCCAGTTGAAACAGATGTAAATAAATTGGTTTCATATTGTTGCGGAAGTAACATTACCAAAACTGGAGAAGACATTAAGGTAAGCACAACTCAACCGGCACACTTCTTGTATCCGTAAGAATTGTAATTTTATTTTTTCATATAAGCTTAAACCTGACTCCGAATATCCCGAATGGCTCTGGAAAATTAACTATCAAGGAATTGTTCCATTAGAAGAACTAGATCCTGAATCGAAAACGTACTGGAGAAGGATTCGTAAAATGGCACTCAGAAGAAATAATAAGCTTGCAAAGCTTAAAAAATTTTAACTGAGTACCTACCTACCTAATTGCTAATGATTATTGTCTTCGATCAGAACATTTTATTATAAAGAAAACTTGCTTTATTGTATAAAGTTTTAGTTTCTGGAAACCAGCTGATTATATTTTTTATTATATTATTTATTTGGAGTGGAATTGCATTTCAATAGTGTTAAATGAAAAATTCGTAGTCCTTTTTTCTTCAAAAATTCCTCATAAACACGCCATTAATACATTCATGGATATTGAGTATGTTGAAATTAGCTCAGGCGAAGCCTTTTATAGTAATTGACTACAAGGTTTGGAAAGTTATTACCTAATTTCAGTCAAAAAATAAAAAAACAGATCTTCAATGTTAAACAACAGTTATCCATTTCCTCAAACGCCGCGAACTGCAGAACGGATTATGTGGTTTAAAAATATATTAAAAAATTCTTTATTTGAAATTTAAATTTGGAGGAATGGACAACAGGGCCCCTATTTTGCAAAACGATTATCCTTGAAATTACTTCGTTATCGTTTAAATGCGATTACGTGTTACGAGAATCGTTTTAGTTAAGCAGTACTCGTTATTTCTTACGACTGCTATTTGGCTATCGTTTAGCTTTCGTTTTTTAATGTTTGACAATGCGGATTAGGAGTGGAATTGGTAGTGCCTCCAAATAATGTTTATTTTCGATTTCTGTAGACAACATCTTTATTAAATCTTTTTCGTTTTACATAACCGCTCTTTGTCATGACTATCGTTGACTTTAGTACCGTTTACTTGCCGCATCAAATAGGACCCCAGTCTTATTTTATACTAAGTTAAAAATTAGAGCACGATCATTTGGAAACGCATTTTGTATTTACTTCATTGACGAACTTTCGGAACTGAAGATCAAAGACTATTTTTCTATTCTATTTTTTTATGAAAAATCGGGCTTTTTTTGGTCATTCAATATATTATGCAAATAATAAAAATGCGATGAAATTCCACTGAGGCAAACTTAAGTAGGTTTTGGGTGCGGATTGTGATCCGGTTGAGTGCGTTTCCTAAGATCTGCCGCCTAAAGATTGTGCTAAGCATTCACCGGTGTACCATACAATAATTCATACATCTTTCAACATATTATGTATCTGTCGGAATATTTCATGGAAGATGACCTTCTACGTGAAGATATCAGACAGAGGCCGGATGGAATGTCACGACCAAACATGTTACTGGACGGTCCCAGTCATAACAAAAAAACCTTATCGAAAAACAAATTCGAACGGCATCTACGCAATAAAAAAACAATAACTGCGAAAAAATTCCAAAGACGTTGTAAGCAAAAAAAAAAACCCAAAGAATTTCATGTACCGTACTGTTGTGCAATTAACATCAAATGAAGAAAAATACTATTGGCACCTTTAAGAAAAAAAAGAAAGATTTTCATGTTTTGTTTTTTTCTTTTACTTGAAATTCGTTATATAGAGTAGTAAAATTTTTCACTATTCGTTATTTAGAGATATCAACGGGACTTCAAAGTATAATTCGTTATACTGGACGTTCATTATATAGGCATTCATTATACTAAATGTCCAGTGTACTAAGTAGTAGTACACAGCCAAGCCAAGTTCATGGAGCCGTTTCGAGAGTAATACAAGATTTTTCTTAACAGATTTTTAACAATTTTTCTATAGGCAACGTAATTTGTGGTTCTCAAAACTATACTTTCTTAAAATATTCTAGTTGTGATAACTTTCAGAAAAATCGATCGTATCGTTTTCGAAATATTGAAAACAAAGTATTTATTTTTTAGAAAAAAAATTCGAATTTTAAAGATTTGAGGTTAATATAAACCCTGTTATGTTTTACAGTAAATAATAGATAACCTTGCAACCACACATAGCAGGCCTCATGCCGTGGCGTGATGGTTAGTGCGATGGACTGTCATGCCAGAGGTCTAAGGTTCGATCCCCAGCCTCGGCACCTATTTATTTAAAAGAAAAAACGGCTACTGCCTCTTGCGAGGAATTGACAAATCCTCCAAGAGTATCTTCTGTCACAGAAAAGTGCCGCTCGTTAGCCGTTCGGATTCGACAATAAACTGTAGGTCCCCTCCATTCCTGCAGACACGCACACAGGAATGTTTGAGAGTTGTGAGTCACTAGGCCCTAGTTCTTCATGAGCTGTTGTGCCATCAAATTTATTTATTTATTTATCTGGTCTCCATGGTATAACATTTTTGCAAAAAAAATTAAAAAATTACGTCTCTCCTCGAATACCTTAACACTAGGACCACCAATGAACGATTTTTGTTGTTTTTTTATTTTATAATTTTCTTGAATAACTATTCTAATAGACATACTAAAATTTAACACTTGTTGTTGCATTTTTATTATTTTTATTATTATAATTTTTTTAAATTAATTTTTCAATACAAAAACTACAAAATATTTATTTTTACAAAAGTTTGACCACCTGTTAAAAAATAAAAATATATGAGAATATCCGTGGCCAATTACTTTAAAAAGTTGCCTGTTTAATGTACTTTTCAAAACAGTACAACAAATGGTTCAGTCTACCAAAATAACAATAAAATTTGCTGTTAATCAACTAAAGGAGCTTTTCCCGTACACAGACATCTCTCTAAAAAAATAATTGTACATAATCCGACTCCAGAGACCTCGAAACGTCGAGAAATGTCAAAGTTTTCAATTTCACAAATCGGACCTGTTACAAATAACTTCCAATGGAAAGTTAATAACGGACTTCTGGCTTTAAAAAAAACTATAGCATTGGTCTTGTCGGTATTTTTAAATGATTTTTTTTTGTATTTCAAATCGATTTTTAGAAATTTATCATCTCGCCTATTTGAGAGTTTTAGTTTTGGACTTTAGTTTTTTTTTTGACAAAAAACCGTTAGAAATAGAGATGTGGAAATAGATTTTTTTTTTGAAATTAATCTAGTTATTTGGTCTTTTTACAGTTATAACTTAGAAAGCGCACCATCTATCGGTGAGGAGGTTATAAAGAAAGTGCATGTTGAAATTCAGCTTGATAGGATTTTTTCCGAAATGGATACTTTATTCTGACTAAAATTACTGAGTTGCGGCACTATTTTATAAAACAAAGGTAATAATTTTTGAGATGTTTTTATATACAAAAAAAAATAATAATCCTTTAGAAAAGGGTTTAAAATAAAGTCAGAATTTAAACTTATCAAAAAATAATGAATATGGCGCGAGTTTTTTGGAAGTAGCGATAAGGAATTATCAGGTTTGTTGTTAATGTCATGATGTTACAATATATTTTATAACATTTTAACTACACGCATTTAAGATGTAAGGTCTCAAGTTGTAACTGGGAGTGTATAGAAAAGATTGCTAATTATTGTAGGGCTCGAACCCACACATCTAAGCTAGCAGTCAAGCACTACATCAACTACACCCTTGCTACCACAAAAAACAACTGAAGTGGGTAAAAAAGATCCATGGTTGTGTTATACTGATTAAAATTTTCTTTCTAGCAAAGGGAGTATTACGGCGAATCTTGAAAATGATGTAAATCTAAATACCTACATGTACATATTTATTTCAATTATAAATTCAAATAGATTACCGCGGAAAACTTTGCAATCATTTTGTCACTTCATAATAGTAAAGATGTAGAAAGTGTACAATTTTAAACATGACATTATTCAGTCTGTATGATAAAAATATTTCTCATTAACCTGGATCGTCATAAAAATCAATAATGTTGTTATTGAAATACATAATTGTATTCCACTCAAAAGTAATATAACTCATTAAAAAAATGTTCTGTTTACCTTTTTCGAAAGATTGGCGGTAGCAAATAGTCATTAAGAAGCCTACTCAATGTGCATCGATACCTAATTCTTTCAATCAGCACAATCTTATCAAACTTCCTATCGGTCTCAAGGGCTTTTCTCTTTGTCAACTACCGAGAAGCCATCAATCGCATTTCGAGTATAAAATCAATGACTTTCGGTGATATGATTTCAGTTCTTTTGGGCTAGAGATTTTTTAGCCAAAAAAGAGGCCATTAAAAATTTTTTTAAAAAATGGGAACAAAAATCGTTATATTCAGTGCTTTTGTTTTACTAGTTACATGTTCCGTTGTCAGTTCAAAAAGTAAGTTTTGATAAATTAAAACTCTGATTAAAGTGAAAGTCAAAGAAGAAAATCTCAATATAATATTTCAACAATTTTAATTAATAGTTTCTTTTAACAAAAAATATAAAAAATACATGTGTAGTGAGGGTTAAAGCAATAACAGTGAATACCTAGTTATTTTTTTGAAACTTTATGAATTCTATGCTTATAAAACCCTTTCTTTTAACAAAATAGGAGTAGGAGTTTCCCTACCTTAAATAATTTGCAGTGCAACTAACCAATTTCCATGAAAACAATTGTTAAATCACCGTCATTTTCATTTACGAACCTCAGATTTACCGTGAACAAAATAATAGGAGTTTTGTATAGATCTTTATTTTTTTTTAAGTTTTATTTCAGTTTTTTCTGCAAATTCTTTGATCAGATTTACTGCGTGAATTCCGTTTAAGTGTGTAAAATGGATTAATTTTTGAATAACGGGACGAGGGAAGAACAACTTTTAGGCCTAGATCAAAACATTCATCACAATTTAAATGCTGGTGCTCTTCATATCTTTCCATGCATAGAAGTTGCCAAGGTACTAGGGAGTGAAATCTATCATAAAAGTGATAGAAAAAGTGTAGACCTTAAGAAAAACACCAACTCTGCTGGGCAAACAAATTATAACACTTTCCTTTTTCATATCTATCGCGGTCAATGCCAATTTATTGTATGTAAGCTCTCAAACAATTTGCAGACATGCACAGGAAACACGGACAAATTTGTTCAATTCTTAAGAGCTTAGAACAAAAAGCAGGGATTTTTATGTTCTACTCTAAACCAAACATCAGAAAACATAAGAAAATATTTTATAGAGCGACAATACTAAATATTATTTCATTTTTCTTCCTTATAACTTAAATTTTACCATCAGATCCAATCAAATTAATTTCTTTTCTCATCGCTTTCAAAGTTCAGGTCTTTTATATGAGTATTAACCGCGTGCCGGGTGTTTTTTATACAAAATTACACGTCGTATTCACAATTACCTACTAAATAATTCAGTAAAAGTTATAAAGTTGATGGAAAATCATCAAACTTGAAACTTTTGTTTATTTTTTATACAAACAAACAAATTGTTTCTTTGTTTTATAAATAGTATTTAAAATAAATTTAATAGAGTTCCAGCTCATGTAGAACTAGAGTCTAGTGATTTACAACTCTCAACCATTCCTGTGTTACCGGCACGAATGCAGAAGAAATGAAAACAAAAATAAATAACAATTATGAAATTAAATTATTTTTAACGGGGAAAATGTTTTATTTATTTATTTACTATGATGAAATCTATTTATATGTAATCCTGTTCTGTTATGCGCCTAAGAACGCCCAGGTGCAAATAAAGTGGGTTTCCAGGAAAATGAATAAATCCTCAGATCTCATTTCTTTACGATTTAGATTAGAGTAATTAGATTAATAAATGATTTATTTTTTTTTAAATTTACAAAATATTTTTAAATACATCCATTTTCGAGCATGGCCTAAGCTGTCTGCCAGTTGGCAATTAAAAACTTTAAAGTGACAATATGGTCTTTTTTTCTAAAATACGCTATTTAAATCGAAGGTAAGTTGACGACCACAGTATGTAGCTAGGTTATTCCAATTTTTGAACCAGGACAGTTTCTTTCTTAAAACAACCTCAGTAAGTTTTCTGGGAAGTCTGTTCTCCTCCATGTTGACCGTTTTTAATATGTAGTCTACCTGCATTTTCAGCGTTGAGATAAATGTAGGGGGCAGACCCGTCTCGAGCATAAGAATGTGATTTGCAGTACTATTCGAAAGCTTCAACGTTCTCTTTAGAAAATACCTCAAAAGTTGTTCTACCTCATCGAATTCTTTGTGACCCCATACTTGTTTCTTTACGAATAAAATAGAAAATAAGTTTTTGAATACAAATTTTAGCATATTACGTTTTTAAAATAGTAAGGAGTAGAGAGAGAAAGATTAAGAAGCATGGAATAAATAAAAATATTTTAAAAATATTAAAAAGTTATGTATGTTTTGTAAGCGATAAATTTTAAAAATCTCAAAACATTAGATTTATGACACGGGAATTTGAGAAATTTATTCTATTTTACAACTCTCGATGAGCTATGTACATACATATGTATGTATACATGAAATTTTTAGAAAATATTTTTAATTGGAAGTTCGTTTAAAATCGATCACAGAATTTGTAGCGAACATACAAACTGACAAAAAGCTACGAACTAGATTAAAAATTAATTTTTTTGTTGTTTACTTTATTTAATGTAAAATCTAATAATTTAAATCCTCAGTTTAAAATGATACGATAATAGTGATAAAACAATTTTATAATTCATTATTCAGTGTTAATTGCTATCGTGATTTTTTAAATAAGTTTCAACATGGCATTTATTTATCATATAATTAAATTCCTTCTCATAATGATATAGCCATTTAACTGCTTATCTTGGGTGATACAAGTCTGTAAACAAATTCCTTATCGCAAAATATGTCATGTACCATGTTCTTAAAAAATGTCTTTGAATTTCTTACAAAAATTAATCACTTAACTAATGCAAACATTTCATAATTCAGGTGTGTACATTACGGAATAATATTCATTTTGCTCGATTTTAAACTGTACCTATCTTTCAAGGAGTGTCTTAAAGTTAAAATGTAATTTATTTTTCATTACTCAAGGTTATTAAGCTAAATTCTATTCTATGCTTGTGATGGTAACTTGTTTCTTGGAAAATTGTATTAGGTCGGTACGATATTCTCCTGACTGTATCGTTTTCTTACTTTTAAATTGAACTAGAACGTTTTATTTTAACCGTGTATTGTTCGTACTTGTACATTGTTTTTAAAATGAGTAGGTTATTCATTGAGAACGTAGTTCATTTACATAGAAAGGGAATCTGTTTTTCCATAATACATACTAGGTTCTTTTTACCTCGTTCCTGCTACATATTTTATGTGTTTAATTTTGCCATTATTCAGCTTTAAGCATTTAAGTTTATTTTGGTGATGATAAGAACCTGATTTTCATTTATGTTTCCGCATTAAAAAAAAAAAAAAAAAAAAAACGCGAATTCCTGCTAGTTTGCACTTTTGTAAAATTATTTTTGAATTTGTTTGATGTCTGAAGGGAATTATATTATAACTGTTCTAAATGCCTGTGGAACGTTGTCCACACATTTTTTCCGTTATATCACCTTACAGAAAGAACACTCTTTATGGTTTAATACCTCAGTTTCATTATTGCTGAAAAATTCTTTAATAGTTTATTTAGAAAATTTAAAATCGTGTTTGATTACTCTCAATTCCGCATTACCCAGAGTTACATAGTTTTCATTTAATAATACTCGAAATATCCGATTTCGTCTTGGATTCACAAGATTGAGAAATCTAATTGAATTCGTCATCTACATTTATGTTGAAAATGTCCTTTTTATACTATACGCTACAATTTATTCAGCAATAACTGTAATAGATTCAATTCAAACTTTGTTCAAGTAATGGGGTTTTTATTTTGCAAAATATATTAAAGTAATGTACTTAGGCCCATTTGCTGAAACGAAACTTATATATTTATGTTCAAGTTAAACGCTTATGTTTCACTTTTTCCTCAGCGTAAACTGTCACATAAGTTCTTATGTTGAACTTAAATATTTAAGTTTCGTTTCAGCAAATGGCCCTTAAAACTTTAACTTTGTAAAAATATATAAAAATAACTTATTTAAGCATCTAAAAAGAAAACGTCAAATAATAACGTCCGCTTGATAAAAACCGTATGTTTGCTTCAATTTTTAATTTTAGGTTACCTCAATTAATACACCTTTATATTTTTAGTGAAACAAATATTTATTTAATAAATCTTAAAAAAAAAATATTTCATCATTAAGGAACTTTAAGATTAACCAGCTTAGGTCGAAATTGTCTATAATTTGTGTAGCCCAAGAATGCCACGAAATGAACACAAGAAAACGCTGATATCGCCAGTATATATAAATGTGGCAGTTTCTTGGGCACTGGTGCATATAAATGACAAAAAACTAAAACTAGACTCATCACACATGAGCTGCGATAAGACCATTTCATTTTTCGGGACACTTTATTCTGAGGTTCTTTTTCATTTATCAGTCGAAGTATAACTTGAAATATAATAATCGTGCACATAAATGGCAGAACGAGATTGTCTTTATCTAAAAGCGGGAACATACTGAAAGTAGAAATCTGTAGAAACCACGTCATCATGAAAGGCTCAATTGGATAAAGTAACATCGCAGGTAGGCCCGGAAGTAAAATAGATTTCTCGTGAACTTGAAATGAGAATAAAAAAAACGTCAAAGCTGAATTGAAAAGCGCATAGAGGAAGTCCTGTTTGCTGGGTTTTCGGTAGAGTTGAATTGCACTGGGAATTAGAGCGATACCAGTAGTGACCAAGCATATAAGTGCCATGCGTTCATTGCTAAATATTGTTTTTAATTTAATAGCAACATTCAGGACACACCACACATTTGATACTTTGTCTTCAAACACTCCTCGGTATATAGGAAATATGCGCCGAATAACGCTGGAGAAGTTATCCCAAGAGTTGATCCAAGGAAGCCAAAGAAGACCGAAAGTCAGTATGACACTTATTCCAATTTTCATTAATTTAGTGATTCTTTTGTAGTTAGTTTTTTCCTGGATGCAACTTTTAAGCAAGTAAACAAAAAAGGGAACAGCGTGGTATAGCTCCATTTGTTTATAATTTAGTGCCATAGAGAAAAAGACTGACCCAAAGATTAAACGTCCTTTCAGTATTGCCACAACAGCCAGAGCTGCTAGTCCTAATGATACGTTGTTGTATTGAAAGTGTCCGTTGTCTATAAGTATTTCTGCTGGATAGAACAAGCATACAGCTAAGTGTTGAAGAACCCAAGTTGAATGTCCTTTGCGGGTTTGTATAGAATTAATTTCTATCACAGCCAACAATAAAGCCGGAATGAAGATTAAAGCATCCGCAGCTAGAACACTTAAACGCATAAAAGTCTTGTGGTGTTCCGATTCAAATCCCCTCGATTTATGTAATTCTACGTATGAAGAGTTTAGTGTTCTTGCTATCTTTCCCAGCCAGAAACTGTGATACGCGGTAAGTGGTGGATAATCTAGACCCCAGTAAAGCAAATCGTTGTCACTCGTATTTTTGTACCAAGTGGATACTGGTAAGTTGACGCAAATCTCCTGCCAATGCCTTTGAGCTTCATAATCGCCGTACATTGGGGGTTTTGCAGCACCGGAATACGAATAAAGAGAAATTATTGAACGTAAAGCAAGACCAGAGGTTATTAAAGCTGCGTAGCTTATTTTATTCGTAGTTAATAACATATTTTTTGTTTTTGCGGTTTCTTTACGCTCCAATAACTTGATTGAACAAACTTAACTTGAAGACTTGCACTTAAGCTTGAACCTGCTAAAAACAAAAACAAAAAAAAAGTCAAAACATTTGACAAGAAGCGCGGAGAACGTAAGAACGTATGCTGCGTATGCTCGTATATTTTAACTGTACACTAATGATTGAAAACTAGAATAATTTCTATCAAGTATTTTTTTTAGAAATGCTTGCAGTTTGTATATACAGATAATGATATGTTATTTACTTGATATAAGAAACTATTCTAGAGTTTATTGCAGTTTTTTTAGGTTATGTCATGAAAAAAAATGATAACAGAAATATTTACTTACTTTGTTTATTTTATATTTACACCATTGAAGAACTTTGATTTGACTTATTAGCTGCATTTTATTTTCCCCCAGATCTAATCCGGATCAGATCATGATAATAAAACAAACTGGATCACAAATTTTATTTATTTCTCACAGTTGGCTTTATTTGCACAATAAAATTGACAGAAGGAAAATTTTCACAAATATTATTTGAAATAATATTTGGTATTGAATGTTTAAAATGGAACAGTTTTATTTTTTTAGTTTAATTTTCATTAAGTTAATAGTTTTTATGTATTTATTCCGTGCCTCGCGACGCGTCGTCTCTATTGAATGAAGAAAAACTCATAAAAAAAAATTGGAATGATGGCGGCATTTGTTTGATTTCGAGAATTTTTAATTTTATTGAGTTTTTTCTGTAAATCTCAGCAGTGGTACCAACCTTTAAAATTAAAATATTGCTAGGGAAGTGTTCAAAAAATGGATTTCGAAATCCAAATCTAGAAGCAGACCTGGATCTTCTGTTGTTTTTGTATTACTTGTATTTATGTTTCCAAATCCAATCCGGATCAGATCTGGGGGAAAATAAAATACAGCTATTGAAAACTTTCATAGCTTTTCATTACATATGGTGGCTTCAGAAATATTTCATAGAATACTGTATTGCATGCTTTAAAAATATTGCTCATGGAGGCTACACCTCCGAAATAATTTCAGTATTTTTTTCTGCATTGAGTGGGGAAATTATTTTATAAAATTCAATTTTCAATCATGTCGTCACTGAGCAAACACCGAATTATTCGCGCTATCACCAAACGTACATCGCTTTGCGAGTTCAAACTTTACTTGAATAGCCAAAGCTCAACGCGATTTTAGAAAATGGGTGATAATATTCTACGAAGAAATTTTTGTCTAAAAATAAAAATTTTCTAGACAGAACCAAATATACTGAATATAAAGATATGAATCCTCGGCTGTCATTTGAGTTTGCCTACAAGCTCTATCAGATAAAAAATGAGAAAGTATGTGTAAAAACGGCGGTATAAAACTCACACATTCACAGTATTTATCTTCACACTGCCCTGCTATATTGTTGGATTTCACATCTATTCATCAACACAAAATTGAATTACAAATACAACAATGTAAAAGAATGGGTTTTGGAAGGTGAAACGTACGAAAGATTCATATCTTTATATTTAGTATTTTTGGACAGAACTGCAGTCACCGTCTGACATTCAACCCGACAACATCAATTGTCTCTCTGTTTGCTCAATCTAGTTTTTTGCTATCAACAGTTACATTCTTTCACCGGTATTTTCTTTAATCTTTTTTTTCCGGTATACCTCCCTTACTGTTCTGCTGAAGTGCGTTAAATAATTTGATTTATGGCCACTGGGCCACCTGTGCTTTCGGGGAACAGATTTAGCATGCTCGATAAGGAGCTGCGATCTGAGCCCCACTTTAAAAAAAGAAAAAAAAATGCCAACAATGAAATTAATAAATCACTCCCAATAAATTCTGATTCGAATGACCCAAAGTTTATAGTGATCTCTGCAAGTGACGAAAAAAAACCCCTTTCCTCTATAAGTATATTTTTACTTAAAAAAGCTATCGATGGCATTAGCTCTGGGTATGAAAGTGTAACGGAACTACGCGATGGTAGCCTCCTCCTGCTTGTGAAATCCTCAAAAATAGCTAATCTATTCCTCGACCAAAAATCCTTAGCAAATCTATGCCCTATCTCTGTCAATCTTCACCCTAATCTAAACGCATGCAAAGGTACTGTTTACGCCCCATGCCTGATACAAGTTCCCGAAGAAGAAATAATAAAAGAAATGAGCGCTCAAGGAGTCACTCAAATTTATAAATTCCAAAAAACAACACCCGACAACAAAACCCGATACACCGGCCTCATGCTCTTTACATTCGACCGCTTTCGCCCCCCCACCACAGTTAATATTGGCTGGCACAATGTTAAAGTGGAGGAATATTTTCCTTCCCCCATGCGTTGTCGCAACTGCCAACTGCTTGGCCATACCACCAAAAGATGCTCCAGTTCACCTATTTGTGAAACATGCAACTTGCCCCCCCACCATCCCGATAAGTGCACCCGTACTTCATGTGCTAACTGTCACGAAGAACATCCATCGTCTTCAAAAACGTGCAAACGTTACCTCAATGCCAAAGAAGTACTTAAAATAAAAACAATACACAAATGTACTATGGCCGACGCAAAAAAAAAATTCAAAGAGCAAAATCCGTTGTCTTCAATTTCGACAACATATTCTACAGTTGCAAAAGGCATTTCTTTGCCAAACACATCATCTGTTCAAACTTCCCCTCAACCTTCTCAAGCATACTCTCAAACCACACAAACAAAAACAATAACACAGGTCCCACAAATACAACCAACTTTAAACAATTCCCCTCCAAAAACATCATCCATTCAACAAACCAATACACCTAAAAACCTATTACAAAACTTGCCCACGGCGCCAGCCGTTTGCACTACGGTTACTCAAAGCAATGTATCAAATTCACTCCCCTCTTCCCCCCCTCTCAACTCCGCCACGTCGCACACCATCGTTACTAATTCTAAAACTTATAGCCCATCTCGCTCTACAAAATCACCACTACTATCTTCAACAACACCTTACACACCCACACGAACTCAACCAACGAACCCACACTATACACAACCGATTCTTCCATCACCAATCTCAAATATTTCAAATACTCTGCTATCGAGCAACACCTATTACATGACTGACAACAATGATGATGAATCAATGTAAAACTAAAAATCTTAACCAAAGTAATGACTCTGCGGCACAGGGATTGAATCAGGCGGGCACCTCTCGGGGCGTGCTTGGTTCAACATCTGGGTCGCGGAGTCACGATCATAAGCACCCAAAAATTTCCACCATAAGTAATTCATTTCAACATAATAACCATCTCGCGCATAAAAATTCTTCACCTATGACTCACCAGCCTCTGAGTGTTCTACAATGGAACTTAAAAGGCTATTTCAATAATTTGCATGAACTTCAATTATTAATAAAGGATTTAAAACCAAACATTATTTCCCTACAAGAGACACATATCCCATTCAACTTCCAGCTATTCCCACCCAAACAATATTCTTCATATTTCCATAATTTTGATTCCATCTCTAACTCTAAGCAAGGTGTATGCCTCTTAATCGACAAATCTGTCCCTCATAATCACATCCCAATAAACTCAAATATATCGGCAGTAGGTGTCGTTATCAATTTAAATATAAAAATCACTGTCATCTCCCTCTACATTCATCCCGAACAAAAATTTACAGGTAAAGACCTAGAAGATGTTATGTGTGGAATAAACACCCCAGTTCTATTAACAGGCGACTTCAATTCATGGAGTCCGTCTTGGGGCTCTGAGAAACTCAATAAACGCGGCCAACTTGTGGATCATTTCATCGCTAACTCAGGGCTAGCGATTCTTAATGACGGGCGACCTACCCACTTTTCGACGCATAAAACATTCACCCACATCGACCTTTCTCTTATCTCACCCTCTCTTCTCCCCATATGTTCGTGGAATATTTCGGACAATCTTTCTGGCAGTGATCATTTCCCCATACTTATAACCCTCACATGCAACTCGTCCAATAAACAACAGAAAAGCCCGAAAAAATTTCTGTTGAACAGAGCTAACTGGGACCTTTTCCAATCGTCCATCTCAAGCGCATTAGTCGCTAGAAAAGACACTTCCAACATCAACAAGGAAGCATCAGTTATTCACAAATGCATACGCACTGCAGCAAATATAGCAATCCCGCAAACTAGCGACAATTATCATTCAAAAACAGTTCCCTGGTGGAATAAAGAAATTAGTATACTCCGAAATCTTAAGCAAAAAGCTTGGCATACTTTTAAAAAATCGCCCACTGACTCTAATCTTATCTTATACCGGAAGCTGAACGCTAAGTTCCGTAAAACTGTTAAAATTGAAAAAAATAAGTGTTTTGAAAAATTTACCGCGACCATTAACCCTAATTGCTCATCCCAGAAGCTATGGGCTAATATCAAATTATTAACAGGTTCTTATACACCGAACACTATTCACACAATTGTTACGGGTACCAAAGCAATTAACCGCCCAATAGACATAACCGAGCATTTTGGTCAAAATTGGGACCAGCTTGCCGATGATTCGAATTTTAACTCTGCATTTGTAATTGAAAAATTCAAAATCCTTAACGACACCAACGTACCTTTCGATCCCAGCCCCTCCGCTCTTTGCATTGAATGCCCTATAAATATGATAGAGTTTATCTCTTGTTTGCATTCAGTAAAAGGTAAAACACCAGGTTTTGACCGCATTTCCTATGATATGCTTAAAAACTCCCCTTTTTCCTTAAAAACAAGACTCTTGGCGTTATACAACAACATCTTTCATACAGGAATAATTCCGCATGCCTGGAAAGTAGCGAGTATCATCCCACTGCTAAAACCAAACAAGGACCCTTCTTCCACCTCCAGTTACCGTCCGATCTCGCTCCTTCCTTGTGCAAGCAAAGTACTGGAAAAAATTATCGCCAATCGACTGACATGGTTCCTTGAGAAAGAAAACTTAATTGACAATCGACAAGTTGGCTTCCAAAAAGGGAAATCTACATTAGATGCGCTCCTGCATCTTGACCATTTTATCTCCTCCACTCTGTCTGAGAGAAACCATGTATCGATTTTGAGTTTAGACTTCAATAAAGCCTTTGACAGAATTGGAGCACACGTTGTCCTAAAAAAACTGTTAAATTGGAATATTGGCCCTAAAGTATTCGGATTTGTCAAATCTTTCCTTTCCAACAGATGTTTTCGTATTAAATACTCTGACATATACTCGAAAATCTATAAGCTTAACAACGGTATCCCCCAAGGATCACCACTATCAGTAGTCTTATTTACGGTAGCCTTTAATGAAATCAGCAAAATCATAGACAGTTTCAAAAACATAAGTCATGTTCTGTATGCAGATGACCTTATCATTTTTTCAAAATGTAAAGACCTTAATATATTAGGAGCTACTTTTTCCCGCATTACTGAAGCCTTGATGGACTGGAGTGTACACTCTGGGGCTACCATCTCATCCCAAAAATCTGAAGTTTTTCATGTTTGTAAAAAATATAACTGTAACAAAACTATTGATGTAAACTTAAACAATAATCTTATAAAAAATGTAAATTTCATTAAAATTCTTGGTCTCATATTTGACTCAAAATATAACTTTAAATATCAATGTACCTACATCAGAAAAAGCCTTACTGCCAGGGTTAATTTAATCAAATACCTATCATGTAAAACTAGTTTTGCCAATGTAAATAGTCTTATCAATATTGTAAAATCAGTTATTTTATCTAAAATTGACTATGGTCTCCCAATTTACGGTAATTGCTCCCAATCCTCGCTACAGCTCATCAAAACTCCGTATCACGTTGCAGTCAGAACGAGTCTGAAAGCCATCCGATCAACACCTATTAAAAACATACTTACCGAGGCAGGCTTACCAAACTTAAACGATAGAATTTGGTACTTAACTTCAAGCATCATTTACAAAATCAACTCACCAATTCGTACACCTATCCAGAATGATGCCAAGAAGATCTTGCATTGGAAAAAAACGCCGAGACTTCAATCAGCACTATACAAAGCTCTTACATCTGGCAAAGAATTAAACATTCCAATTTTAATAAAAAATACCAACCAAAGCCGTCTACCCCCTTGGAAACTTCCAAGCGAAGTCATTAACACAGACCTATCGATGTACTCCAAATCATCCACCAATAATAACATTTACAAAACTTTATTCCTGAACATCGCAGACAACTACAAATCCCTGGGCTGGAATTTGCTTTTCACCGATGCTTCTAAGACTGATAGCCATACATCCTTTGCTGTGGTTGACGATAATGGTTCCGTTGTCTCCAAAGGCTTACTACCAAACTTCTCTTCAATTTTCACCGCAGAAGCTTTTGCGATATTCAAAGCAATACAACACGCAAACAAAAAAAAAACTGTCATATTCTCTGACAGTCTTTCTACGATCTCCGCTGTTAAAAATATATCCAACTCCTTTGGTATAGCCGAAAAGATACGTAACCTTCTAATATCTAACAGCAAAACTTTAAAAATAGTTTGGATTCCTGGTCACTCCGGTATCAGTGGCAACGAAGCAGCTGATAGTGAAGCCAGGTTTGCGTTAAGGGAACCTTTAACTATGTTTTATCAGTACAATAAAAAGGACATCAAAAATCTCATCCTCGACAATTGGAAATTTAGAAAAAAAACATCCTGGGATAATTACAGCCACGCCTACAAAACCTTTAATCCTCAAGGTATTAAACCGATATACCCCCATAACATCTCTCATAAGAAACTGAGGATTTACATAAGACTTCGACTCGGCCACACATATCATACGCACAAACATCTATTCAAAAGGGAACCGCCTGCTGCATGCCACCTTTGCGATGAAAGACCCCCACTTTCCTTACATCATCTCCTCTCCTGCAAAAAAAACTACCTCAACTACCAATAGCATTTCCGAACATAACCTCTCACACCTACTTTCCGATGTCAATTTTGATAACATTAATACTGTATTTAATATTATATCAGCTCTCAATCTAGAAAACTGTATCTAGTTCTTAATTTATAGTAAGCCTTACTTTCATTTTTTTTAATCTATCTAGTAGAAAGCCCTGGCAGCTAATTCTAGTCCTAAGTTATTATTAATTTTGTAATTTACTTACATTTTAATAAAGTAATAATAATAATAATAATAATAATGGACAGAACTGGCATCCACAAGAAATTTTTACTTCATGACACATATTTTGCAATTGTTTATTTCTAGTGTAGTGGGTTTCTATAAAAAATTTCTTGCCACATATTGCTTTGCTCATAGAAAGCTATGAATAGTATTATATGAATAAAGGTAATATCATTAGTGTTTTCATTTTTGTTCTGTTCTGCGCACCTATCAAAATCGATAGAAAATGGTGGATCCAGTGCTCCTTTGCTTGTCAAACTTCTATATTTGTTGTTGTTTTTACTAATGTAGTTTGAAGTTTTTGGGGGCACTTGAACAACCATTTTTTAATTTCTGACTGTTTAAATTTTGACAACCTGCGCAATATATTACCTTAGATTTGTGTACTGTGGATGTCGCACATGTTAATCAATTGGAAGTTGCCTAGTAAACATTGCCTAGTGAGTTTTAAAACCTAAACTGCATTGGCCACTTTTTGCAAAATTACAAAAGTAAAAATATTTTTATTCCCGCTAGAGCAGTTTGTGAAAAAGAATACACACAATTGGTCTTATTAATTAGATTTTTGGCTGTTTAAACTATGTCTAAGTATTTTGAAACAGTCGGAAATATGCTTTTTCAATAAAAACAAATATTGCATTTCTCTAGGTTTAGACAATAGATTACGTTGTCTAAAGCAAGATAAAAAGATAGATT
The DNA here is from genome assembly GCA_947049315.1 of Epistrophella euchroma. Lineage (NCBI taxonomy): Eukaryota > Metazoa > Arthropoda > Insecta > Diptera > Syrphidae > Epistrophella > Epistrophella euchroma. Next base: position 110,248,518 of record OX346245.1, on the reverse strand, counting down.
ACTTTAGCAAAAATTAGAAAGGTTTTTTAAAAACTTGGACGGCTGTCTAAAGTTAGACAATGTTTATTAATAAGACCAAATATTTTTTAAACGAAGATTTAAGCCTTAACTACATAAGCCAAAAAAGTAAAAATGTGAAAATTTTCAAACTCATTTTGGGATAGTTTTTCTCACTGGAAAACTTATAAAAATGAAGCAGAAAGCTTAAATTTTGGTTTAAAAAGAGTTGTATACATTCTTTTTCACAAAACAACTGCGCTAGCGGGAAAAAAAATATTTTTACTTTTGTAATTTTGCAAAAAGTGGCCAATGTAGTTAAGACTTTAAGCTGTCTGCATCATTTTTATAAGTTTTCCTGTGAGAAACACTATCCCAAAAGAGTTTGAAAATTTTCATTTTTGTAATTTTTCACTTTTTTGGCCAATGTAGTTAAGGCTTAAGCCTAGTACGCAGATCGCGCTAAAATTTATCTTCCATACAAAATTCCTCCAAAGATAAATTTTAGCGAGGACATTTAGCTAGGCAGTACGCAGTTCAGGCGCTAAATTTAAAAAGTCTCCACTTAATTTAGCACGCGAAATAATGCTCAACGCATTCTTTCACAGATAAATTTTGACATTTGTGCTCTTAGCAAACGATTGTAGAGATAAGAATTGTAGAGATAAAATTTAGTTTAGCTTGAACTGCGTACCTGGCTTTAACAATGGTTTCGCATAATTATTTCAACGCAAAATAGTTGTATTTTGGCATCACTTATTCGGTTGTTGAATTGATTGTTTAATTAAACCCTGAATGAGGCCATGTTTCATTTTAAAATTTGCGTCCATCTCCGTATTATATTTGTAATTTTGAGTGTTTTATTTATTTGTTTCGTTTAAAATAAGTGTTTTTTTTATTTTCTTAAAAAAATATGAAACAGTTTTAACTAATAACGGATGCAACATACATCTATGTACTGCTATTTTATAGCAATTGGCGGAATATCATAGTCCTAGTGATTAAACAATTAGAAAAAATAAGCCATGGATATCCCAGAATATAACTGCGGAGTTCGACCAGAAGAAAACAAAAACGATAAATTAACAAATTCTTATTTGATTGCCATGGATTCAGGATTCGATTCCATTTACAATGGCTGTGCTTCTGTGCTAATGGAAAAGAGTTTTAGCAGAGAAAGCTTTGACATCTTTAGCCCGAATTCTACCAAACAAACCCCTATTAAACAATCTTCATCGGCCTTGAAATATCACGTATCTACACCTAAAAACAGTGCGTGCATCAAAAGGCATTTATACAGGTCCTTCAATACCAGTTCTCTTAAGCGATATAAGTCCGAAAACAATGAAAATGAGCCTAAGACTGTTAACACAAGTATTCGCTATAAATCTGATCATCTCAACGACAGTGGCTGTCCTCTCAAGGGGTTGCACAACTATGATTTCTCACCACGGAAAAATATACTCAGTTCCACTACAAATCATCAACTTTCATTTATAAATGATTCGGCTTTATCGATCTCGAAGAATTTAACTCAATATGAAGAAAATCACATTGAGCAAGCTATGGTTCCCGAAAGGCCATCAAAATGCCAGCGACACGTTGCGCCATTGGTTGTGCACTCGAAGAGAAAGTTAGATATACCACCAGTTGACGATAAGGAATCGAGTCGAATACACTTCTATGGAACCCGATTTTTGAACATCATTGGAAAATTAGACCCCCAATATACTCCAATTCTTGATGACATATTGAAAAGATTGAGCAGCAAAGATTTGTTGAACATGTCGCTCGTATCGAAGAACTGGAATACAATAGTGAGATCTAGAGAAAAGGCCTACGCCAGAATACAACAATATCTTAATGAATCGCGCGACTTTAAGGAGAATCTCAAGGAAACAACAAAACCCGCCGCTATTGTCCGCAATAAACGTCACCCATTTTCACAGTCCAATATCGTATCTACCTCAAAAAACAACGAAGACTCATCACTCTGTAGTAGTTTCTCTGAAAATCAGAATGTTGTGCAACAGCTCTTTGACAACGAACGATTGGCCAAGTGTCCACGTTGCAGCAGAGCGAGTATTATATCTGATTCTTTAGCTCGGTTACCAGCTTCATTCAACTTCAATTTTGTACCTAAAACAACAACCAGTGACTTAACATTTGTAAATAAAAAGACGGACAGTATTTGCAATGAAAAACCTGTAGATAATAAGATCGATAAGGAGCTACCTCAGACCTTTAATAAAGATTTTGGTATTTGCAAAAGCGTGGGCTGCCAATATGTATTCTGTCCCAAATGCTTTGGTGATTATCACCCTGGAAAGAATTGCATAACATCGGGACCAGAATCTCCCTCGAAGCTTATCATATGTCGTAAGAAATTAAAGATTGAAAATAATTCTCACTCCAAATCAAGCTCCAAGCGTCAATTGAGAAGATTATGTTTTTCGTAAAATCAATAAATAAAATATTTCCTTTTTTTATTTTTTATACTCGTATCTATGTATGTAATTTTGTCATTTAATTGATTTAATTTTTTAATAAACTTTTATAAACAAAAATCATTTCTAATTTTTTCTCTTGGTTGCAATGTTTTGAGTCCCATAGAAATGAAATAAGAATCGAAATCTTTGATTTATGGCTGAGGTAATTGAGTGCTAAGCTAGTTAGCGTCAAGTGTTTGATCAATTATTTTTTTTTTAAATTGCTAACTTCCTGCAGAAATATCTACATAATGTATTTGAAAAGTAATTGGCTCCCTGTGTGTTAGAATGTCAATTAATTTGAAGGTCTTTCTATGAAAGAAGCAAAGAAGATTACGAGTTGATTTGAAATAAATAATTATTATTGAATTAAGCAACTTGAATGATGTACCTAGATATGAGTTCCGAAAATATACGAGATAAAAATGTGTCTCTATATCTAAATATACAAGCAACATATCTATATGGTAGTATAAAGAAAAATTAGCTGGAGATAGCTAAATATCCGCGACTTAAGGTATTTGTGTTGCCGCTACTCAGTTTTTGCACTCCCCACGCTACAAAACCTTCAACTTCTTTTGGAACCCGAGTGAATTCGACAGAAAAAAGACTGGGGTATACCTAACTGCTATAAAAGATTTTTTGACTAAAACGAAATTGTAAAATGGACTTCAGTCGAATTTCAGATAATCTTTACTTGCGATATATAGGGACTATATATCGCAAGTAAAAAAAAAAAAACAAATATTAGATTTTAACAAAAAAACTTCCAAAAATACTTAAAAATGGTGTATCAACTAAGATTTGTTAAGGAAATCAGATGGTGTACTTTTTTTTATTTATTAAAAAAAAAGTAGAATACTCCTATTCCGAATTCCCCGGTAGAATATTTTTACCACCGAAAGAAGTTTTAAATATTCAAAACAGATTTTTTTTCAGTATTTGACATATTATAAATATAAATATATAAATTGTACAAAAAAAAATTACTTTCGGGGAAACATTTTCATTTACGGTCATATTATTCACTCAGTACATCCAGATTAAAACTTAAATCTGGATGTAAATCATACAAATTCAATGTAAATAATATGGCGAGTGAATAATATGGCGGTTAGAATTGGGCTTAATAATAATAATAATAATAATAATAATATTGATACTGAAACAGTTAATTTATGAACTGCAACAATAGTGAAATAAAATTCATCATTTTTCGATAGTAAACATTTTATTTATGGTATGCTCGTGTATAACAACGAGTTTTTGGGATTTTCAGGGCTTAGAGAAGATTCTCCATCAGCAAAAAGAGATTGGTTTTGTATTATTATGTATAATGATCAATTTCTTTACTAACATCTTGTTTTTTTAAATGGGCTTTATTTACACTAGTGTGATAAAGTAACCCAACTGTGATATAAGTGTTTTTTTGTTCGTAATAATTTTTGTGTTCAGAAGTATTATTTATTTATTTATTTATTAAACTTCTAAAGTAATTAACGAAACTTGATACTTATGTAATTTGACAAAAAACAATGAGTAAAAAATTTTAATCTAAAAAAATGTTCAAAACAATCTTCAATATATTATTATTGTATTTATCGTTTTTTAAAAAAGATCCAATAAATCGTTGCCCCTAAAGAAGTTGACAAAAATCAACGAAACGTAGGGAGAAAATATGGAATTGTTTTAATTCGCATACAAAAGGAAAGATCAATAAAGCCCATTTAAAAAACAAGAGATTGGTTTTGTTTTTATTTAATAACTCGTTTTCATTTTATTTTACAACAAAATGCCCAGCTTAGACTTAATAGAGATTTAAATTATCTACAAAATAAGATTAACGATAACTGCAGGTTGCTTCTTCTTTAAGTTAATGCGGATAAAATTGATAGCTTTCGAAAAATTTATTTCCAAACTCAAAAAAAAACTATTTTTTTTTTTTAAATTTTACGTTATTGAACGCTTGTTTTGTTTTCAAAATTCAATGTAATTATCAATTCTAGGGCAAATACCAAAAACAATAAGATGCTTAAATGACGTTTTTGAGAAAATTGAAAATACTTTACTACTTTTTAAGTGAAAATAAGATCTTTGAAGCAACTAAAATAAAGTATTTAAATCGAATTAAAGGAAAATATATCTTAGTTATTTTTGATTTTTTCAGAAACGATGAGTTAATTATAGGCATCTTGTTTTTGGTATTTGACTTAAAATTGATACTTGCATTGAATTTTGAAAACAAAGCAAGTGCTAAATAACGAACATTTTATTAAAAAAACCAGTGATTTTTTTCATAATTTTGAGATTTTTCAAAAACTATCAATTAAAAAAAGAAACTTATTTAAAAACAAAATTGAAGAATGCATTTATGGCTGCATTTATATTATTTTTTTTTCGGAAAATTGCCCCTCCCACTTGAACGGGTAGACTATATCCCTCCCTTACAATTATTTTCTTCTTTTGACTCAACCTACAGGCTGTAGTGTTTTTATGCGTCTTGTGCCAAATAATATTTTTTTGTTATACTGCAGATTATGCTATTTGTTGTTATAAATTTACTATTGCGCAATTCTGGATAGCGGTATTTTAGGCACAAAATGAAGAAAATTTAAATACATTGAAATCGTAGAGCAAAGTTATAGTCGAGAATCGATTCTATTGATTACTTATTTTTTTTTAAATCAAGTTGTTTTCGGTTGGCCCTCGCGAAATGGAGTTGAAATTATTTTTAAGTACTTAAAACTGAGCTTGAATTTACCCCAAACGCGATGAATCACCACCTGAAACAATGACGTGATAGCTATAAAACAATAACGTTATAATGTACTTAATTATAATTAATATTATCATTGGAAAAATGAACTATTACAGATAAGAACATGTTACAAAAAAATTGGAATAAATAAAAACTTTAACTAAAAAATTTGAAGTAAGAAAAATACAGAAGTAATTCCGAAGGAAGAGCTTTCGAATTCTAGAGGGATAAATGATTATAAACAAAATAATACACATGTTAATAGCCTTAAATAAAAAAAAAAATAATTTAATTAAAATAGTGGTACACTCGGGCGTATACGCATTTTTTTATTTTATTGAATCTTTAAAAAAGTTTACTAGATATAATTTTCATTTTTGCACGTTAGGTTTATGCCGACTGAAAAAAAACTGTTTTGATAAATGGCTTTTCTCCACTTAAAGCAAATTATGCATTTTGCAGACAAGCGCTAGTTCAATTAAAAAAGTTTTACTATCAATGTCAAGATAAGCTACCAATGTAATTTTTTTAAAGCAGTAAATTGTCTATCTCCATCACAGCCGCTGGTGAAAACAGCTTAATGATATTGATTCTATTCTCTCCTGAAATACGACAACTGTATTATCGCCAAGCCAAACCCAAGCACGAACATACTTGTTCAAAAGTACTTTATAAACGCTTTTATTTTTTTTTATATCACTTTTAGTCTAGTAACTTTATGCATTACAGATCAGGTAGTTCTGTTTTAATCAAGTTCAAGTTTTCGAACTCGAGCGCCGAACGCAACATGGTCAAAATCCAAAAAACCTGCGAATGTTCACGCTTTTTTAGTTGTCGGCAATTTTCACCCTAAAGGACTAGTTTCTCGACTATAACTTCGCTGCACGATTTCAAAGTATTTAAATTTTCTTTAATCTGAGCCTAGAACCATCTCTGTAGACCCAACAGTTTCTAAAATAACGCTATCTGAAATTGCGCAATAATAAATTTATAACAACAAATAGCATAATCTGCAGTATAATAAAAAAAAAATAGTGTTTGGCACAAGATGCCTAAAAACACTACAGCCGGTAGGTTGAGTCAAAAAAAGAAAAAAACTATAAGGGAGGGGTAGTCTACATCCCCCCGTTCAAGCGGGAGGGGCAATTTTCCGGAAAAAATTACTTTAAATAGAAATAAACGCATCAAAATCCAGCGACAACATCTGGAACAAAATCCTCTACCTTTTCTTGCAGCCAGAAATCCATTATTCAATTTTCTTTTTAAATAAGGTTTTTTCAATTGATAGTTTTTAAAAAACTCTTTTCCAAACTCAAAATTTTGACAAAAATCACTGATTTTTTTTAAACTCTTTTTGTTTAATAAAATTTTACGTTATTTAGCACTTGTTTTGTTTTCAAAATTCAATGCAAATATCAATTTTAAGTAAAGTACCGATAACAAGATGCTTAAAATTGACTTGTCTTTTCTGAAAAAATCAAAAACAACTAACCGCCATATTATTCACTAGATACATCCAAATTAAAACCTTGAATCCAGATGTATTTGCATTGAATTTGTATGCTTTAAGGCTCTCCCAAACCAACGCGATTAATCGCTGCGACAAAAGAAAACAATAACAACAACGTGTTGTTTTGTTTGACAACCCCGTGTTGTTATTGTTGTTTTCTCTTGTCGCGAAGAATAATCGCGTTGGTTTGGGAGAGCCTTTACATCTGGGTTTAAATTTTGAATCTGGATGAATCGAGTGAATAATATAGCCTTAAGATATATTTTCCTTTAACTCGACTTATGTTATTTAAGTTTCACTTAAAAAGTAGTAAAGTACATATTTTAGGTTATTTTCAATTTTCTCAAAAACTATAAGTCATTTGAGCATCTATTAGGTTTAACTGGGCATTTTGTTGTAAAATAAAATGGAAACGGGTCATTAAATAAAAACAAAATCTTTTTGCAGATAGAGACTTTTCCTTAAGCCCCGAAAATCCCAAAAACTAGTTGTTATACTAACGAAGTATACCTAAACGCATCCATAAATAAAATGCTTACTATCGAAAAATGCGATTTCATGCCTTTTTTTGACGATTTTTATTTCACTATTGTTGTAGTTCATAAATTAACTGTTTTAGTATCAATATTATTATCGAGCTCAATTCTCCTGGTGTTCCCCAGGGAAGCCATTTGGGTCCAGTTCTTTTTATATTGTTTGTAAATGATCTTCCGTCAGTTTTAAAGTACTCTAATTGTCTTATGTATGCTGACGATGTTAATATATTTAAAACCATTTCTAGCAATCTTGACTGTGAAAAGCTTCAAATTGATCTAAATGCTTTCTACAATTGGTGTGCACGTAATTATTTGTTGTTAAATATCGACAATTAATTATAAATTTTACAAGAAAATTGTCCGTTTTATATTTTGACTACAGTTTCAATGGCGTAAATCTGTTAAATGTAAATGATGTATCTATCCCTGGTGTATTGTTTGATAAAAAATTCACACAGCATATCAATATGACATGTAATAAAGCCAATTCAATATTAGGTTGGATTAAACGGGAATCACGTCAGTTTTCTGATCCTTATGTTATCAAACAACTATTTACCACATTTGTCAGACCCATTATAGAGTATACTTGCCAGGTATGGACCCCCTATTACAGTTGCCACAAAATAAGAATTGAACAAATTCAAAAAAGGTTCCTAAAATTTGCCCTAAGAGGCCTGGGCTGGCAGAATCCATTGACTCTTCCTTCATATAGTAGCCGTCTAAAACTCATAGATTTACCCAGTCTGGAGCGCAGACGTTCTTATTTATGTTCTGTTTTTATTGTTAATCTTATTGATGGTAATATCGATGCCTTGAACCTTTTGTCTCGCGTTAATTTTAATGTTCCAAATCGTAATGTAAGAGGTTGTCCTGACCCAATTCATATAAAACACTGTCGAACCAACTATGAGCAAAATTCACCATTAAATAACATGTTTAATTTGTATAATGTTTATCATAACTTATTAATAAATTTTTCTGATGTATCACATACTGGTTTCAAAAAAATAATTTATAATATTTTATAATTTATTAATTCTAAATTCTAAGAAATATTTTGTACGCTAGATATTCATTAGCTTGATTCAAATAAATAAATAAATAAATAAATGAAAATGTTTCCCAGGAAATAAATTATTTTTTTTTGTACAGTTTGATTTATAATATGTCAAATACTGAAAAAAATCTGTTTTAAAATTCAAAACTCTCATTCCTTCTTTCGATGCTAAAAATATTCTACGGGTAATATGGAATAGGTGTATTTTACTCCCAAAACAAAACGTTAATTTTTTTTTCAAAAAAATCAAACTATTCAATTTATAAATGTAATTTCAACAAAATTAAAAAAATGAGTTTTTAGTTTTAAAAAAATTAAATTAAAATCAGCAATTAAGTTACGATTTAATAAAACCTCTGAATAATGAAAAAACGTTGGCAGCAGATGTGGAATAATTTTTTATTTGCATTTAAAATAAAATCGAAAAAAAAATTGCATAAATATGTGCATATACACGAAAAAATGATGAACATTCATTTCCGCTTCAGCTTCATATTTTTTTGAAATTCAAATATTTCAATATACCGGGTAGTGAATTTTTTGAGGGGAAATTTTTCAGAATTGTATCCAAAGCGATCTGGATTGTTTTTTTTTTTTTTTTGTTAATCCCTTGTGATTTTTTAGTTTTTGCTGTATAAAATATGCATTTTTTTGTGACGTAAATTTTCACCAAGTTTATATACCTTTATGGGTCTGTTTGGTAATGTGAATATTCTAATAAATATTTTGCTATAAAAAAACCCATAGGAACAAAGAATAATTACGACAGTTCTGGGGGGCATTTGAAAAAGAAATCTGTTTTTGTGCCACAAATATTTTCCTTTTATTTTCCACAGAAAAAAAGGAAAGTTTTTTCATGTTAAGTTCGTAACATTAACTGTTTTTTTTTAATAAATTAAATTTCTTCATAAAAAATTAATGTACTTAAATTATATCCCAGAAATCTTCGATATTATTGAAAGAATATTTTACAATTAAAAAACTATTTTTTTTTTAAATTAAATTTTAGTTTTTGTAATTGTTTGTATGTAGTAGCCGTGGCGTGATGGTTAGTGCGATGGACTGTCATGTCGGAGGTCTAAGGTTCAATCCCCAGCCTCACCATCTATTTATTTAAAAAGAAAAAACGGCTACTGCCTCTTGCGAGGAATTGACAAATCCTCCAAGAGTATCTCCGGCCACAGAAAAGTTCCGCTCGTTATTAGCCGTTCGGATTCGGCAATAAACTGTAGGTCCCCTCCATTCCTGCAGACACGCACACAGGAATGATTGAGAGTTGTAAGTCACTAGGCCCTAGTTCTTCATGAGCTGTTGTGCCATCAAATTTATTTTTTTTATTTATTAATTGTTTGTATTTATTCTTTCAGTTGAATTCAAGACTTCTTTGAGAAATATCCTAGAAGCAAGGAACTTATAATTTATTTCGTTAAAATCAATTTCATAAACAGTTTCGTCTCGTTAATAATGGAATATCTGCAAAATTCAATTTAAAGTTTTTTGTGACCAATGCGTTTCGCCCAGGCACGACAGTTGGGCTCATCAGTTAGATGATGTCGTACCTTTCTAAGACGCAATATTTTCGTCGATGACTATACCGACTCTTAATAAAATCTACAGTATGCACTGCAAAAAACAAAAATAATTCTTTTATTTGTGTTTTCCTTCTTCTTAACTTCGTTGCCAGACCCCGGGCATACAACAACAATTTTTCTAGGTGCAAGAATGTAACCATGTTCCCCTGCCTAGAATGATATAATTTGCAGTGCATATGCACTGTATAAAATTTTATAAAACAAGGAATTCAAATTGAGTCGGTTATCCCTTTTTCCCTTTAGAGGTCGAAATTCTAAAAAAAAAAAGTTTTTCCCATGGTCCTCCAGCATTGCTCAGTTATACTAACTTTAACTTTGGATCATGATTTCGACAGAATAAATGATTAGTAGAATAATCTCCGCCTAACTTTGTTTTCTTAGAATGTATACAAATTACAGACTGAATTAAAGAAATAGTTTTTTTGCATTGATAAAAATACATACAATTTTTATTTTTTCTGTTTCAGAGCTTGTAGTTTGCTACCAAGGAACATGGGCAACATATCGTCACTCATTTGGAAAATTTGATGCATCTCATATTGACCCTACACTTTGTACCCATGTTATGTATGCCTTTTTCGGCATTGAGCTAGATGGACAAATCCGAATAATTGACCCATATCTTGATTTGCAAGAAAATTGGGGACGAGGAAATATCAAAAAATTTATTCAACTTAAAAACAAAAATCCTGATCTCAAAGTTTTAGCAGCTGTGGGTGGGTGGAATGAGGGTTCATTAAAGTTTTCAGAAGTTGCAAACGATCCAATCAAAAGAAGTCGTTTCGTGACGTCTGCAGTTGAATTTATAAAGGAACATGATTTCGACGGTTTGGACCTGGACTGGGAGTACCCCAATCAGAGACATGAGCTTAAAACTAATGACGACAAAGCCAATTTTGTCACTTTGCTAAAGGAATTAAAGGAAGCGTAAGTTGAAGAAAATAATATTTCCGGCAACTCATATTAAATTTTCTTTTATAGATTAAGTAGGTATAACCTTCTTCTAACAGCTGCTGTTGGATCAGCCGAGTTTTCTTCATCTGTGTCGTACAACATACCAGAAGTTTCAAAGTATTTGGATATTATTAACGTCATGGCCTACGATTTGCATGGTTCTTGGGATGATGTTACTGGTATTAACGCTCCGCTCTACGAAGGGCCAAATGATAAAACAGAGATCGAAAAACAGTTAAATGTACACGCTAGTATTTCATACTGGTTAAATAATGGTTAGTTTACACTTGCATATACATAATATTCGTGATTTTGAGCATTTTAGATCATGACTGACAGTTCGGACTGAATTCAGTCATGCTCACCAAAAAAAATAGGAGCATATTTATAGATACTGCCCGAGTTCGGGTGGCAGTTCGATAGCCTATCCACCTATTCAAGTATTATTAAAAGTGGATGTGCATTAGCTGCGTGCCACCACCACCAAATTTTATAGGCTTCGAATGCAGCTGTCAAACAATAAAACTGGATCGACATGATCACGTGACTTTCGGTAGCGCAGTGCATAGTGCATATGGGCTGCGGAGACGCTGGGTCTATGGTTCGAGCCCCAGTGACGGCAACAATTTTTTTTCAAATAAAATTGAACATGTACCACATAGTCTGATGATCGGCCTGTAGTGCGTTCTTTCATGTCACTGTGGTTAACTATAGTTGTTAACTTCGGTCGTTCCTTTAATTCAGAAAAGTTACTTCGAGTTAACTTTATGACGTCGTTCCAATTCAAAACCAAACGACTTCTGTATCCACAGTAAACAAGGTAATTGTTCAGTTTATATTTCAGAGCGCTCAGTAATTTTTCTCCGTCGCTTTGAAAGATCAGGGGGGCATCAAATATAAACAAGATTTCTCAAAAACACTTTCTATTTTTTTCTTATTTGATTAATTGCAACAGAAAATAATTGAACGATGAATCCGAAAAAAAATCTTCCTCAGTTTTTGACAGCAAAACTGAGGAATTTTTGTAAGAAATTGTATTTATATATTTCCGAGAACACGGAGCCCGTTGAGATCTCTAAAATAGAAACTAGCCAAATATATTGTTAAAATTAAAATTATTAGAAGTTAGGAAATTAGTTAGAAAACAACTGTTTTTTGTAAATCCCAAAAAAAAGTGGAAATGTAACCGAAGTTTCATATAATAATAAATAAAATCAATAAAGAAATGGTGAAAGGAATTTTGTTCCAACGGAATCTGCTCCATCTCTGAATTTATTCCACTCTTAGTGAAAATCAGTTCCATTTTTTGAAGTGGAGCTGATTCCCACCGAGAGTGAGAATTTATTACACGTAAAATTTTGTGGAATACTTTCCCACCTAAAACTTTACGAAATATGGATTCATACATTTCATGTTCATTATTTTAATTGATATTTTTCTACCAAATAGAAATAAGACCGCATGAGTCGTGTGGCCTTCAATTATTCCGAAACAAGACCGTCGCGTCGTGTCTTATTTTCTACTCAGTTTAAAACTGATTTAGGTAAGAATAGGATTTTACGACTGTTTGCATACAAGCAAAATTTTGAAAAATGAAATTTTAGTAAATGGATTTTAGAAATACAGAGTTTTGTGAAGAAAATTTTAAAAATATAATAATATAATAATGAATTTGGCTTACCCCGAGACCACACGGGCAAGTACTGTCAAGCAGCAAGTTGGGTACATACTACCTGGCAAATTCGTATCTGTGTACTTCCTTCTTGTTTTCTACTTTAGCGTGGGAGAAGTTGCGAACGATTTGCTCAAAGCATTTCATACCAACAATTAAAATTAAAAATTTGATCTGTCAAACGAAATTGGCTGAAACAAATAATTTAAATAGATTTAGAATGAATAATCAATAAAAAGAGCGATGAAAGTTGATTTTAAGTCAACGTTAATAAGAAAAAGAACGTACTACTTCCTTCTCAACTGGCTCGGAAAAAACCAAGCCAGTAGACGAGCAAGTTGTTTTGTTTTTTATGTGTTAGTAAAAAAATGTAAGTGTATTGCACCTTGCTTGCCAGTACTTGCCCGTGTGTCCTCAGGGTTTAGAAAACTCTACAAATTATCGAAAAAATCGTGCGCTTTTTTTTAAATTATTTGCAGAGCTTTCTTAGCTGAATTTTCAAAAACTGAGTTTTAAAAATATTGAACACCTAATCAAGTTTTTGAAAATTCAATCGTACATAATGATGCTCGGTCTCATAAGCGGCTCTATGAGCTAAGACTAACCTTCCCCATCTGCTTCCTGAAACATTACTTAGCTAACCATAAAAATCATACAATTTGAGATTTAAAAAAATAAGTTTTGTTTTTAAAGTAAAATTGATTTTAAAGCATATTAATGTGTTTTTCTCACTGCAGGTGCACCACGTGAAAAGATTGTTTTGGGTGTGCCATTTTATGGGAGAACATTTACTTTGGCGGATCCAAGCAAGCACACAGTGGGGTCACCACACACCGGAACTGGCTTACCGGGACAATACTCCAATGAACCAGGTCACATTGGCTTTAATGAAGTATGTGAAAAACTACAGAAAGAAGATTGGACATATGTTTGGGAGGACTCACAAAAGGTGCCGTATATCTATCGCGGAAACCAATGGATTGGATTTGAAGACCCAAAAAGCATTAAATATAAAGCTCAGTACGCAATTGACCAGGGTTTAGCAGGCGTCATGATATGGTCTCTTGAATCAGATGATTTTCATGGAAATTGCGGTGAAAAGTACATATTACTTAAAACAATTCATTCTGTCCTAGATAACCGAAGTGTAGAAAATGTGCCTATGAAAACTCCACAGTTGCCAAGTTTAAACAAATATCGTCCTCCAGCGATTACAACAAAAGCACCATCAACATTTGAGTGTACTGCTGGGGCGATGGGATATTTAAGGGACCCCAAGGATTGTTCTACTTTCTATTTTTGTAATGGAAATTCTAAGTACACCTTTCAATGTCCACAAAATTTGGCTTTCGACACTGAACTGAATGGTTGTAATTATAGTCAATTGGTTAATTGTAACGCATAAATCACTTACTAGTATTTTTTATAATTTGTAAATTTTGGCAACGTAAATTAAAGAAAATATTTTCAGAGATACAATACATACTTAAGCTTTGTTTGAATATTTAACTGAAATCAACCTGCTCTACGTTTAATAGATTAAAGGCGAGTTTGTAAAAGTGGGACTCATCCTCGGATCAAGTGTCGTTCATACTCATTTCGGCCGATTATAGTTGAGCACCAATCAGGGTTTAAGATGTATACCTGTCTCTTTTTTAACTTGTATTTTTTATCAATAGCAATAGTTTTGGAAGGTAGGGAAGTATAAATGGCGGCCCCGCGAGCAACCTAAAGCTCGGTAACCCAATTAGCGGTGAAGAGCGCCGTTTTGATACCATAACTCGTGTGACCTATTTATTTAAAGCGGTATTATAAGAGGGATTTGCGAGTCAAAATGCCAGGCTAGGCCGATTGTTGTTTTCAGAAATTTGTGGTCTAGGGAGTCCGACGGGAGACATGGTGCAGTAGCTACCAAGTTCATCTTAGAGCCCTTTCGTCCCGTTGAGGAAAGAGATCAAGTCTTTGATCTTCAGTTCGGAGAGGCCTTTCCAAATGACTGTGCTCTCATTCTTCCTAGAGAGGTATACATTTGCAGAGGAAATGAAAGACAGTTTCCCTTTCCTGCTGGTCCCCACATCAACGACAGTGAGTATTGTGAGGGATGCCCAGCTTCGCCGCATGTTCTCCGACTCGTGTTAAAAACTCTTCGAGAAAAATGACATGGAGCATTGGCGGAAACTATAAGATGCGGGTCCAGAGAACCACAACGAAGTTCCTGATTATTCCTTAATATCAAACAAGAACTATACAATGCATTTAATTTAATAAATGATACCAATAACTAAATCTTTCAATTCCTATTTTTAAGAAGTCAAGCTAAGGAGTGGCTCTCCTTGGGCTATATCCAATCGCGTATTTCATTTAGGTACTTAATTTAATAGAAAAAGAGACGATGTCTGCTAAAATCAAATATTTCGTGAATTTGAGGTTAAGTATTCTCTTCTATTAAATTTTTGCCACCTTAAAAAATTCTTAAATAAGAGGAACCATCTTAACGTATGTTTATGTTTGTGGTTGACCAGTGCTTTGTAAAAACTTTGCACATAGATACAATTCTTGTGGCCAAGTTTTATGAGGTCATTTACTCAATAAGCCTTCAATTTACTAGCTTTGATCCGCAGCGAGTTTTAAACAGTTTCAGACCGCCATATTTACTCATTTTTAGTCCGAAGTCGTTCCACGATCACAAGTGAAAAATTGTGCTGTTTTTTGCTAAAGAGAGCGCTCTCGAGAAAAAATTTTCCCTCCCAGATTTGGTCCGAGAAATTTCTTTTGGCTATTTCGTACTAATTTGCAAATGTCAGGCTGACTTATGTCAGATGCATTGGCGTAGTTAGGGATTTTTCCTAGGGGGGGGCAACCAGCCAGCGGATCACAAGTTCGAAATCATGGCTGTACCTACGGGAGACGGGGTATTTTTGCAAACGTTAACAAATTTTTGTTGGATTTTCAACATTATATTCTGTTTGCTTGTGCGTACTTTATAAGTACCACGTTTATGCGGTGTTGAAGCGAACTTGTTTTTACGTAATTTACTATCGAACTAAGTCAAAAAATTGATTATTCTCCCATTTTTTTTTTAAATTCTTTGTTGAAATATTTTAGATCTATTTCTCTATAAATCTCAAGAAGAACACAAAAATTAATTTATTGCATAATAAAGCAAATGTCTTCAAAGAAATAGAAAGAGGTGAGGGGTGCAATTCAAATTTGTGAAAATGCATAATCAATGAGGTTTTTAACCCTCATCGATATCAGTTGTAGTTAAAAACATATTTTATTTGATGTACTTGGGAGATACAATTAAAAAAGTTTTGTTTTCTTATAATTGTTCGTAATTTTCAAACGGTGTTGTATATTTAAAGAAATAGGCTACTAATTTCTTTAAATATACAATTTGAGTTTTAATTTAATGCAAACATTATACTATGAGTATAATAATTCAATAAATATTGTATTATTTTTATAATTCATTTGTTTAAATTTTAGCAAATAAAGAAAAAATCTTCGTGCGCAATCATTTTGAGGGCAAAAGTGGTGCGCGTGGTAATAGTATGAAACTTCGTAGGTTTTTGCTTAATTTCAATTTTAAAGACTTTGTATGGAAATTCATACATTGATAGTAAAGTTAAATTTTATAGTTAAATTGTTTAAATTAACTGAAGTGTTTAAGTTCCATTTATATAAGTAGTTTGGTAAAACCCTGCAGGGCCTCGGGGCATTAACCCGTAGACTGTGTACCTATACTTACCCAATAAATTTGTCGATATTGATTATTTTTAATTGTTTATAAGTAAACAAAACATTTACTTTAAAACCCGGATAAGTGCCTCACCATAAATGTCTCGTTTTGAGAGATACTTATGCGGGTTGGGCAGTTATAAAAAAACCCGCTTAGGTGCGCATAAGCACCTATCTCTATATTTACAAAAATAAAAAAAATTCACAACAAAAAACATTTATTTTATTTAAAAAAATAAGAAATAACATTACATCAACTGAATGATATCGGTAACCTTTTAAAAAGAAAGCGCTAGATGAAAGGAAGTTTTTGTCTTTTTCTTCCGATTTCAATTGTGTCAGAAAAAAAAGTTGTAATGCCAACAATTTTATACTTTGGCTCAACAATTTTCGTTGGTTAAAATGAACCCAAATATCTAAATTCTTGAATTAAGAATGCGTTGTTGACAACGATATAAGAATTTAAATTTTTAAATTAACAATAAAATTGTTAAACCCTTAAGAACTAAAGTTCTTGCCTCAAAAACTAGTTTTTAAAATAAGTTAAAAATTAAGTTCTTGCCCCAACAATTAAAAATGTCAGTTAATTGAGAGCTTTTATTGTTACCCCAAATATTTAATTGTTGAGAAAATTTAAAATTAATTTGTTGCGCCAACAATAACAATTCTTAAAAGTTTGTTGCGATAAAAATGTATTTTCAATAAAATACACATATATGCATACATACGTACCTACAAAAAAATCAAAATTTTCATGAAATCTTGACTTTTTTGTAGGAATATTTTTACATTTCCTTGAAAACACATTTTTTGCAAATCCTTTGGTAAACATTATGTACTTCTGGAAGAAACCGGCTGATTAGTTCAGGCTTAAGGGGAGCGGCCTTCTTCGCTTCCAATTACTAAGAGGAGGGTATCGTCACTTGGGCAGCATGATAAGTGTTCACTAGAAAAGAAGTTTCTAAAGGTAAAATTAATTCTACTTAGCGATTTTAGTCTTTTGCTTTACGCAATGGATGAAAAAACTTGCACGTACTTCTAATTTGCACTCACCAGTGACACTACTGGAATCGGCGTCGCGTTGGCGGCCACCAAATGAGTGGTGCATTTTTTTGTCATTAAATTTACAGTTCCTGCAGTTCAAGTACAAGTTTTTGTTGTGCGAAGAACAAATTGTTGATTTTTTGACAATTTTCGTTTCAATATCAAGAATTAGTTCTTGAATATAAGTAATAAATTAAAATACTTAAAGCAACAATTTTCATTGTTGTGCCGAGAAAAATAATTCTTGAAAATAATTGTTACCGCAAGTACTGATTCTTCAACTAACAATTCCATTGTTGATAGGAAATAATACAAATAAGAATTGTTTCCACAACAAATTTATACTTGGGAGAACAATTTTGCATTTTTAATTGTTTTAACAAACAGAAAATTAATTCTTGTAGTAAAAACTAGTTCTTAAGGCAACAATTTTAACCTTACAACTTTTTAAAAGCGCTAAATTCTTGTTTTAACAACTTTTTTTTTTCTGAGTGCTTAAAAGAATTTTCTTCAGGTAAATTTCAATAAAAGTACCTAAAAAAAACAAAAGGCAATTAAGCGGGATAGGTAGTTAAACGAAAGGTACTTATCAGATGACTTTTATTTGAAAAAATGCTCAAAATTTCGGTTCTAAAAAATAAAAGGTACTTATGCGGGTTAGGCACTTATGCGATAGGCACTTATCCGGGTTTTACTGTATCTTTATAATCTAATCAAAATTTCTTCAATGAAACTTTAATCCGGTTTCAAAGTCAAAAGTGCGCAAACTTACCCCAAACTAGACTATCTACGGTATCCTTAATATTTGGTTACTTTGTCTTTATTCTTTATGTGTTATTTATGTGTTCTCAAAGTCAAAAGTTTATTAAATTTTACATTAAATACATAGCATCCTTATTTTCTCTTTTCACAAATTTCAGGGAAGGGGGTTTGAACCGTCAGTAAGCTTGAGGCAGCAAGATTTCAGATTTCAAAAAAAAAAAAAAATGAGATATACTAGGTGAGTTCGCATACAACATACAAGTCCGAAACTACCCAAAAATGCCATTTTCTACCAGATTTAGTCCAATCCTGTTCACGTATGCACATTTTGGATAGAAGCGAGCGAGTCTCCAAAAATTTAAGTTTGAAAATTAAATTTTGAAAACTGTTCACTAAAACAACGTAAAATAAAATAAAAAATAGATATCTGACTTTACAAAAAAGTATAACGTCCCGTTGTGACGGTTACAGTTGTTTTTTAATAATTTATCTTCTGTTGTAAGTCAATTCTTTTAAAAAATTGCCCCTCTTTTTTTTTAATTTTCTCTAAAAATAAAAGAAATTTTTGCATCTATTTTTCTGTTTTTAACTAAAAACTAATAGGAGCATTGAATTTTGAAAACAAAATTAATACTTAATTGCGTAAAATTTTGAAAAAAAAATTAGTCTGATTTTGTTTTTGTTTTTATTTCAAAATGTTGAGTTTGAAGATTAATATTTCAAAAACAGCTGTATTTAAAAACAAAATAAAAGTAGAGATTTCTCTGGCTTTACAAAAAAGTATATCACGTCACGGCTGACTTGACTTATAATGGAAACAAATTATTAAAAATTACAGAAATAACGTGCAATGGCGCAATGCTATGCTTTCGCCCATACATATTTTTTTTTAATGATACATATGTACCAGGTTTTAGGTAGATTTATCATAAATCTCCTCCAAATCCCGTGATTTACCTACCATACAAATTTTAATCTCCACAAATCAAGATTTAAAATAAATACCATTTAAATCTTCATAGGACCAATAGTTTTACAATTTGAACAGATTACAGATCTATTCGCTTATTCAGCGCAATACAATCTGATTTTTGTTTTATCGTTTGACACAAAGCAAACTTGCCATCTCACTTCCACTTGATGAGAAAAATGACCATTCTGTCAAAATAAATCTACTTTTTAAACTTTTTGTCTGGTAAAAACACTGGGTATATAGGATTTATCAAATCTAAACAAGATTAACTTGCGGTGAAAGCGTAGTGTAAATCTCCTCCCAAATTCCGTGATTTACCATACAAATTTTAATCTCCACAAATCAAGATTTAAAATAAATCTTATTTGAATTTTCATAGGACCAATAGTTTTACAATTCGAACAGACCTATTCCCCTATTCTATTCAGTGTAATAGAGATCTCTACCAAATTGTCAGTTTCAAGTGACAGCAAAAATTTGGCACAATGACAGATGTTGGAAAGAAAAAAAAAAAGCGGGCTAATTTTAATTACAAAAATCTAGCTATGTATTTATGCCATAAAAAGATTAAAATATCTTATATAAAGTATAAAAACATTTTTACTTGCAGGTTTTCTATAAAAAAAGGAAAAAAAAACCATTCCAAATATTTATTTGCCTCCAAAATAAAACCAACAAATGGCTGCCACTTAAATGTCATTGTGCCAAGAATTTTTGTTTGACATTTAAATATGAACGACACAGAGATATATTGCTGTTTGTTTAAAAGCTCTATTAGGCCGTGTCAAACAGAGCGCGGTCCGGCGGTCTTTGTAAGAAATTACAAACAAAATTTGCCCGCCGCGTTCTTTCCTTCCATGTTGAAGTATTGACCGTCCCGTCGGCCCGCGTTCTGTTTGACCAGGCCTTTAAAGGGTTTTATTCGAGTTAAAAGGAATTTGTGACAGTTTTTGTGAAAAATTTGTGCAAAATTGCAAAAAAAAATACGTAGCACGTTTACACAGCACTGTTTATTAGTAGGTATTTAAATATAACTGGTCTATAAAACATGAAAAAAAAAAACAAATTCTAATTAAGAATTTGAAAAGTTTATTTAAGTATTTTATTTTAATTTTCCTTAACAGAAGGAAAATAAAAGAAAACCAAAGATTTAAAATCGAAGAGGGGAAAGACAAAAAATCGCATTGGAAAAATTGTTCAATCACTCGATTTCTGTAAAATTTTTCATGAAAAAAATCGGACAATGGAAATCCGACTTTCCAAATCCTCAGTCATCTGAACATGCTTGAGAAATTTTTAGAAATCTTTCCAATCTCCAATCAACTTTTTTTCATGTGCGTGTGTCATGTTAAAACATAGAAGCCGATACAAATCTAAAAATTATCTTAACTTTCCGTCACCATTGGCATCGTAGTGGATCTTTCGCCATCAGTTTTAACAAAAAATAAGACAAAATCAAAATCTTTTTGCAGCTTCAAGTTCTAGTTGGTAGTTGAATATTTAAGTTTAGAATTAATATTTAGTTTTATCAATTAAAAAAAAACTTCCACCATGAGCGATTGGAAAATGCAGCGAGAAGAAGTTGTAAAACTAATAAGTTTATACAGACAAAATAGATGCTTGTGGGATTATAGAAACAGTGAATATAAGCGAACTGACTTGAAGAGGGAAGCTTGGCAGAAATTGTCGGAAATTTTTGGAAAAGAAGTTAACGAAGTCAAGAGAAAAATAAAACATTTGCGTTCCTCATATGTTACTGAAAAGAAAAAAGTTGATGAATATTTTGGAGTTATCCCAGCATACCGACCTAATCTATTTTATTATGATGATATGAATTTTTTAGATCCCATTATAGTATTGAGGAAAACATTCAATTTTGAAAAATACGAAAGCACGGTACGTGGTCTTCATGCTTCAGTTTGGTTTTTAGGCTCTTAATTAATTTTTTTAGGATCCGATAGCAGAGTCTAACGAAGAACCTATGGATAATACTATAAGCGAACATTATATTACCGAGGAAGAAGAACCAACGCCACCTATGTCTCCTCAGAGGCTTCCTGAGTCGCATCACAAAGAAAACAAAAAAAAACACCGACTTGCTCCATACTATTCAAAGTTAAATGATGCAGTGAATACACTTGCCGATATCTCACGAACTACATCTGAAGACTCTGTATATACAGCATTTGGGAAAACAATAGCCTTGCAGCTAAGTCAGCTCTCACCACTAGATGCGACGATTACTATGTCCGAAATACACCAGGTTTTATCGAAGAACATTATACAGTCGATGACGTCGAAAAGCAGAGGATTGTCTTCAAGAGGCAAAAGAGAAACGATGGTTGGTCATACAGACCGAAAACTTTCCGTGTCCCTGCTAACAGGATCATTAGAAAACGGAACGGGTGTAGAGAATCAACCATCTGAGTTCGATGAAGCTTCAATGTAAAACCTACCTAGTTACTTTTGTGTTAAAAAATAAAATTTAAGTATAAGCTTGTACGAATCGAGTTAAGGATTTTTTTTTGAATGGTCAAAAGCTATAGCAAGCGTTACATGTTAAGAAACACAGAAGTTTGGCATAGTGACTTACAACTCTCGACCATTCCTGTGAGCGTGTCTGCAGGAATGGAGGGGACCTACAGTTTATTGCCGAATCCGAACGGCTAAGGTGAGCGGCACTTTTCTATGACAAGATATACTCTTGGAGGATTTGTCACTTCCTCGCAAGAGATAGTAGCTCCGAAAAAAACTTAAGGTGAAAGCGGCTGGTATTGAACTCCAGACCTCTAGCATACGCCGCGGGCTACTACAGGTGCTCGGTATAAGATGCGCATAAAAAGCTAGAGCGAGTAGTTTGGGTTAAGACAAGAAAAAAATCGTATAAGAGGGGTTTATTTCCCCCCGTTTAGGCAGAAGGGGCAATTTTCTAAAAAATTGACAAAACAAAAAATATTTAAAAACAACGGTAAAACTTACAATTCCATACTATACCTTTTTGGAAAGCCAGACATCTCTTCTTTAATTTTCATTTTAAATTAAGTTGTGTTATTGAAAAATTAATTTTCTAACTCGAAATTTTGAAAAAAAAAAAAAAAATTTAATTTGGAACTGATTTTCAAAATTTTAGTACCAATTTTATTTTCAAAATGCAATGCTCTTATTAGATTTCAGTCAAAAACAAAAACTCGGATCCGGAGGGGCGATTTTCTAAAAGATTTGACTTAATACAGAAAAAAAAATTATTTAATAACAAAGGTAACGGTTACGACGACATATCCGATTTTATTTTGTTTTTAAATTAATATTGAATTCCTTTAAATAAGTAAATCGATATGTTTAGAAGAAAAAATCGGGTTTTCTGAACAAATTCCTTGTAAAAATAAATAAAAAAATCGATCGTGTTTAGACAAAAAAATTGTTTTGGTAAAAGGAATTCTACATAAAGTTGTTTTATTTCGAATTCCTTTTAAGAAAAAAATCGATTTGTTCAGAAGAAAAAATCGACTTCTCTGGACAAATCCCTTGCATTAAAAGAAAAAATTCTGTTTAGAAAAAAAATCGAATATTTTTGGTAAAAGGAATTCGACATTAGTGAACAGTTTTTCAAAACTTGTGTCGAATTCCTTTTACCAAACATATTCGATTTTTTTTCTAAACAGAATCGATTTTTTTCTTTTAACACAAGAGAAGAGATTTGTCCAGAATAGTCGATTTTTTCTTCTAAACAAATCGATTTTTTTCTTAAAAGGAATTCGACATTAATTTTCAAACTTAAATTTAAAAAAAAAAAAAATATTAAAAAATTGTATTCAAACTAATTTTGTTCAAAATTTTACGTTATTAAGTAGGATTTGTCCAGAATAGTCGATTTTTTCTTCTAAACAAATCGATTTTTTTCTTAAAAGGAATTCGACATTAATTTTCAAACTTAAATTTTTGAAAAAAAAAAATATTAAAAAATTGTATTCAAACTAATTTTGTTCAAAATTTTACGTTATTAAGTAGTATTTTTGTTTTTAATGTTCAATGTTCCCATCTATTTTTAGTCAAATACTAAAAACCAGATGTCAAAATGTATTCTAGTTTTTGAGAAAATTTAAAATAACAAAAGAAGTTTTCCTTAAATTCGACTTTCATCCGTTATTTTGTCGTGTCAAAGATCCTATTTCTACTAATTAAGTAGTAAAGTAGATTTCGTTATTTTCAATTTTCTCGAAAACTAAAAGACATTTTAGCATCTGGTTTTCTGTTTTTGACTGAAAACTAAAGAGCATTTGAATTTTGAAAACAAAATTAGTACTTATGTAAATACGTGAAATTTTGAAGAAAAAAAAATCAGTTTGAAACTTAATTTTTTTTTTTTAATTTCGTGTTTGAATGAGATTTTCAAATTAAAACTATCGCAACTCAAAACGGCTTAGAAGAATTGTCAAGCACTTTAATTATCTTTAGAAATACATACGTTCCTATGTATGCACATTCTTTTCCATCAACGATCATTACCTTAAAGTCTTAACTACATTGGCCACTTTTTGCAAAATTACAAAAGTAAAAATATTTTTTTCCCCGCTAGCGCAGTTGTTTTGTGAAAAAGAATGTATACAATTTCTTTTAAACCAAAATTTAAGCTTTCTGCATCATTTTTATAAGTTTTCCTGTGAGAAAAACTATCCCAAAATGTGTTTGAAAATTTTCACTTTTGTACTTTTTTGGCTTTTTTGGCTCATGTAATTAGCTCATACTTGAACCCTGAAACATCGTTAAACCTCAGTTAATTCGCCGAAATCGGCGAGTTAAAATTGCTGAACCACGGATTAAATTTTGAACCACGTTTGTACTGGCCCTCACACAGTTTAAGGAACAATCCAGATTTGTTCGTTTTCCACGATTGATCTGTGTTTTGACCCCATATCTAGATGGTTGAATCGAAAACCACATAAAACGCAATTCTTTTTCCTAAAGCCTTAACTACATAAGCCCAAAAAGTGAAAAAGTACAAAAGTGAAAATTTTCAAACTCATTTTGGGATAGTGTTTCTCACAGGAAAACTTATAAAAAAGATGCAGAAAGCTTAAATTTTGGTTTAAAAAAAAAATTGGGTACATTCTTTTCCTTAAAGCCTAGTATACAGTTCCTCCTCGAAAAAAAAAAATACATGTACTTCTTACGGGAGTGATTTTATCGCGAAAAAAAAATTTTCTGTTGAAAAGTTTTTTTTATTGAACTGTCAGTGACATTGTTTTGTGCAAAAAAATATAGTTTGTGCTTACACGGGCCGCGTTCGGGGGGCAAGCCAAACCTATCCGGATAGGTTTGTGTTGTTGTAATCCCTTGTTAAAAAACTTCTGATGTCAGCTGATGCAACAACAACTCAAGGTATCTGAAAATTTTTGGGATAGGTGGATAGCCTATCTCACTACCACCCGAACGCAAGCACGGTGTCTCAAGAGTTATGACTCTTTATGAACCCCAATGAGTTTGAAAGAGAAACAATATCAGATAGTCATGACTCTTGAGGCACCGTATAATATTCGACTAAAAACAATTTTCTTTCACCACAGATATTTTTTTTCCGAAAAAAAGATTTTTTATTTACCACAATAGTTTTTTTTTATTCAAAAGAACTGTATACTATAGGCTTAAAACAAATGCGCAAGCGGGAAAAAAATATTTTTAAGCTAACTACATAAGCCAAAAAAGTGAAAAAGTACAAAAGTGAAAATTTTCAAACTCATTTTGTGGTAGTGTTTCTTACAGGAAAACTTATCAAAATGATGCAGAAAGCTTAAATTTTAGGTTAAAAATAAAATGTGTATATTCTTTTTAACAAAACAACTGCGTAGCTGAAAAAAAATATTTTTACTTTTGCAATTTTGCAAAAAGTGGCCATTGTAGTTAAGGCTTAAGCCTTTCTTTTCCTTTCTCACAGGAAAACTTATAAAAGTGATGCAGAAAGCTTAAATTTTGGCTTAAAAATAAAATGTATATATTATTTTTCACAAAACAACTGCGCTGGCTAGAAAAAAATATGTTTACTTTTGTAATTTTGCAAAAAGTGACTTATGTATTGTAATTTGCGAAATTACCTCATTTCGGCTCTAATGAAAACGTAGTATAAGGCTTAATAATAGTAATAGTAAATAAATAGTAATAGTAAATAATAGTAAATTTTAAAGTTTTGAACGAAATTTCACGTTGCCAAACAGACCTACTATTTGGTTCATCAAATTACGAAGTGAAGTGTGGACTGCGCTAATGGTACCTCTGCAGTTAAAAGTCTCCACTTCCAATCTTTATCAATCCGTCATGTCAAAACATGGAAACTGATATAAAAAAATCTAAAATCTAATCTACATTTTCGTCGCCATCACCGTGGATGGCCAACAATTTGAAAGTAGAAAAAGTTATTGCCATTTTGCAATTTGTACGTTGTACTATTGAATGAATTTTTTTCAAAGTGGTTTTGTATCTACGAAATAAAATAAATAATAAATTTTTCATCATGAGTGATTGGAAAATGCATCGGGAAGAAGTTGAAAAACTAATAGCTGCTTACAAGAAACTTAAGTGCTTGTGGGATTTTAGAAGCAACGAGTATAAGCGATATGATTTAAAAAAGTATTCTTGGAAGAAACTGGGAAGTATGTTTGGGAAAGAAGCTCATGAAGTCAAGAGAAAAGTAAAATACTTGCGTTCCGCGTATGTGAGCGAGAAGAAAAAAGTTGACGATTCATACGGAACAGGCAAAATATACCGGCCTAACTTATTTTACTATGAAGATTTGAATTTTCTTGATTCAATCATAGTCTGTAGAAAAGGACCGAAATTTGAAAATTTTGAACAGACTTCTGTACGGTGCCATAGTAGCAATCTCTTTTTTTCCGGGACCTAATGTATTTCCATTTTCTTTTAGGATACCATCGCCGCCGAGGACATCGAGCAATCCCCCCACAGCCCTTTAAGCGAGAAGTATTTGGATGTTGCAAATGCGGTACCGTCACCTTCACCTCCGCCGCTTCCTAAGAAGAAGAAGACTACTGAGTCATATTCAAAGATAAGAAAAGAAAAACACAGACTAGCGCCCTATTATTCAAAGTTAGATGCGGCAGTAAACACCCTTGCTGAGGTGACGAAAACTACCTCTGAGGAGTCTATATACACGGCATTTGCTAAGACAGTAGCATTGCAACTGACTGAGCTTCCGCCAATTGATGCAACGATTACTATGTCTGAGATTCAACAGATACTATCAAAGAACACCATAAAATCCTTGATGACGAAAGACAGTCAAAGTTGCAAAGCCAATAGAGGAACGGTTGTAGAACATGCAGACCGAAAATTGTCCTTGTTGACCAAAGTAATGGACAATCAATTAAATGAAAACAGTCCTCTGCCAAGCGAATTCGAAGAAGTTTCCATGTAATATTTTTGTAAATTATATTAACTACTATGTATATAGGTATACATTCTAATAATAATACATAATAATAAACTTTATTGAGGCTTTAATTAAATTTGTACAATTACATTTTTGTTTTTTGTTAACAAAATTCATTTTTGTTATTTTTACCGACTTAGCATTGGTCTGGTATAGTTATATAATACAATCATGAAAATTATTGTAAATTTTCAACGTAATAGCCGTGGCATGATGATGGTTAGTGTGCAGGACTTTCATGTTGGACTTTCCCAGCCTCGTCCAAATATTAATATTAACAAAAAACGGTTACTGCCTCTTGCAAGGAACTGACAAAATCTCTAAGAGTATCTCTTGCCATAGAAAAGTGCCGTTCGGATACGGCAATAAACTGTAGGTCCCTCCACTCCTGCAGACACGCACACGGGAATGGTTGAGAGTTCTTGTTCTTCATGAGCTGTTGTGCCACCAAATGTATATATTTTATAGGTAAATTGTCAACTTCTCGAAAATTGTGTTAGGAAATATTACTATGCCCACGTTCGGGTGGCTTATGATAGCAAGTAACATTTTCTGTCAAAATTCAAAACAGCTGGCAAAAGGAAAATTAACGTTTTAATTTTTTAAGCGAACATTTGGTTTATTTCATTTCAAATTACAGTGCTATGCATTTAAAAAAATTTGTACAATATTTTATTCCTTTACAAACCACGAAATACCAACAACAAATGACGTGATACCAGTAAACCAAAAGTCAGCTGCAAACGTAATCAGGGTTCTCAAATTGCCCATCGGATAGTTTTAAGTATACCGTAAGTATACAGTATACCGTAAGTTTTAAGGAAAGCTTGAGATTTGTTTTTGACAACAGCTGTTTCGTTCATCAGCTAAATTATGGGATTACAATTACACAAACCAATGCGGATATACAGCGCTATTCTGCTACAAACTCACGTCAAAGTTTGTATTCTGCTATCCGTCGGAGGGAAATAACTGCTCCAAATTTTGTATAAATTTCGATAAAAACAGGATTTAAACAATTAGATTCTTTTAAGAATTTCAAAACTAAATATCAGTTAAGAGTTGCACTTTAAAGATTGAAGATTTAAAAAAAAAATAATTTAAGGCAAATTGAATGACACTTTCACGTGAATCGAAAGTTTCGATCGGATCGAATAGCAGGGCTGAAAGTTTTGGATAGTTAGCCGAACGGCCACTTTCACCAAATGGAAATCTGGGAAAGAAAATCGTATGGGAGGGTGTTCTATTTCTCCCCGTTTAAGCGAAAGGGGCAATTTTCTAAAAAAATTGACTTAAAACAGAAACAAAAATTAATTATTTAAAAACAACGGCAAAACTTACAATGCAATGCTATACCTTTTTGGAAAGCCAAAAATCTCTTTAATTTTCATTTTAAATTAAGTTGTGTTAGTGAATAGTTTTTGAAAAACTAATTTTCAAACTCGAAATTAAAAAAAAAAAAATAAAACAAAAATTTCAAACTGATTTTTTTCAAAATTGTACGCAATGAAGTACTAATTTTGTTTTCAAAGTTCAATGCTCTTATTAGTGTTAAGTCAAAAACAGAAAACCCGATGCTAGATTGTCTTTTAGTTTTTGAGAAAAACCCATACGTTCAGTAGACGTTAAAAAAAAACACAAATTTTTATTCGCCGGAGAATTTAATTAGAAATTTTTCAATCACAAAATTGATAATTCACTAATAAATTGTTTTCCAATTGAAAAAAACTTTGATTCTGTATTATTTAAGTTCCAAACAAAAACTAAATACTGAGAAAACAAATGTCACAAAAGGAAACGTCAAAAAAAATCCACAAATTTTTAAAAAAATTTAAAAATCCTGCCTCACTTGCCCATCTTTTTCACACCATTAAAGTGGGAACGAGAAAAAGTACATAGACATCAAAATAAATCCGAGGAGAGTCCAATGTGAACACCGTCTATCTAGTGCTTCTTCTTGATTAAAGAACTGTCAAAATTAGAAAGAGAAAAGACAGTCAGATTCTGAAAAAGCCCATCTTGCGACCTTATTCAAGTACACTGTATATATGTGATATACACCCATTTCTGTACTTCTTAAGCCTTAACTACATAAGCCACTTTTTGCAAAATTACAAAAGTAAAAATATTTTTTTCCAGCTAGCGCAGTTGTTTTGTGAAAAATAATATATACATTTTATTTTTAAACCAAAATTTAAGCTTTCTGCATCATTTTTTTAAGTTTTCCTGTGAGAAACACTATCCCAAAATGAGTTTGAAAATTTTTACTTTTTCACTTTTTTGGCATGTAGTTAAGGCTTTAAGCCAAAAAAGTGAAAAAGTACAAAAGTGAAAATTTTCAAACCCATTTTGGGATAGTTTTGCTCACTGGAAAACGTATAAAAATGATGCAGAAAGCTTAGATTTTGGTTTAAAAAGAATTGTGTACATTGTTTTTCACAAAACATTTGCGCTAGCGGGAAAAAAAATATTTTTACTTTTGTAATTTTGCAAAAAGTGGCCAATGTAGTTAAGGCTTTATTCAAAGATTTTCTGTTTTTTCAAGTGCCGCGCGAACGACCGCGCGTTTATTCTGTTCAGGAAGTCAAGAGGGATCTCCAACAAGAAATCTCTACACTCTTATTGAATAAGATGTCAAAACATGGGAAATATGGAATAAGCAATAGCAATAAAAAATCTACATTTTCGTCGCCAATCGCCATTGCCGTGGATGGCCATCAATTTAAAAAGAAAAGTAAAAACAAATAGTTGATAATTATTGCTCTTGCTATCTTATCCATTTAGTTGTGTTTTAAAAAACGAAATAAATAATAAATAATCTAATTTTCAATCATGAGTGATTGGAAGATGAGGCGGGAAGAGGTTGAAAAATTAATAGCTGCTTACAGGAAACTTAGGTGCTTGTGGGATTGCAGAAGCAATGAGTATAAGATATATGACTTGAAAAGGCAGGCTTGGCACAAATTAGGGAAGATGTTTGGAAAAGAAGTTAACACGGTTAAAAGAAAAATTAAATGTTTGCGTTGCGCATATGGAAGCGAGAAGAGAAAAGTTGATAATTCTTACGGGACAAGTCAAATATACCGGCCTAACTTATTTTATTACAAAAATTTAAATTTTCTTGATCCTGTAATAGTCTCTAGAAAGGCACCTAAATTAGAAAATTTTGAACATGATAACGTAAGCTGCCATTATTTGCCTATATTACTTTTTTCATCTAATAAATTGTAATTTTTCTTTTAGGACCCAATTGCCGAGTACAACGAACAACCCACAGAGACTACTTTTATCGAGCAGTATGTGCCTATTGAAAATGAGGAGTCACCACCTCCATCACCATTGCCGCCTCAGAAGGCAGCTGAGTCACATTTTGGAATGAGAAAGCAACACAGATCAGCGCCTCATTATCCGAAGTTAGATGCTGCAGTAAAAACCTTTGAAGAGGTGACAAAGATTGCTGAGGACTCTATATACACGGCATTTGCAAAAACAGTAGCGTTGCAACTGACCCAACTCTCGCAACTTGAAGCAACGGCTACCATGTCCGAGATTCACCAGATACTATCAAAGAACATCATAAAGTCCTTGCTATCAAAAAACAGACGATCTTGCAGAACCAATGGAGAAACGCTTGTCGGAGATGTAGACGAAGATCCATCCGAAATTCGATTAGGTGAAAGTAAGCATCAGCCAAACGAATTCGAAGAAGATTCCGTGTCATATTAACAAACATCAAACTTCGGACCTAGCACCATGAAAGAATGTGGGCGTTGTATTTATGATATTGATTTGATTTGCTTAAACAACCCTTTGAGAAATCCGATAAAAATAAGTTTTTATTTACTGCACTGAATAACACTTTTATGAAGTGAATTTATTTTTGCGTTAGAAAAAAGATAAATAGTTTCTGCTATACATATTTGAAACTATGCTACACCAAGAATTAATTTTTGTCTGCGCCTGAAATAAATACTTTTTCCCTTCTAAATCCATTTAGAACTTTTTCAATATTTTTATTAATCTTGGAGAAATCTTGACGTTGTAAAGATATTTTTAGGATTTAACTATAGGGCTTACGAGTAACAAACGATTTCTTAAAGAGGAAAGATTGAGGATTCAAGATTGGAAAGAATTTAGAAGCAGAAGAGAAGTACCTACTTTTTAATGCTACGTTGAGTTTCTTCGAAATTTTGAGTTTGAAAGTAAAAAAATCTCTGAAACTATTCACCAAAATAACTTGAATTTATGAAAACATAATCAGGCTTATTGTAAGTTTCACCCGAACAAAATTTCACCTCAAAATTTACTGTTCGCCCTGAATTTTAAGAGCTATTGTGAGTTTCGCCCGTACAAAATGTACGTTTTCCTCCTAATTCCTCCCTCGTTCGCCTACTGAAGATAGGTGAAAATTGAAAATTTAAGCCGTCGATTCCAGTACATTCTGCATAATTTTATGTTCGCAATAAGGGAAATTTTCGGAACATGAAATATTTTACGGGCGAAACTCACAATAGGCAAAAAAATTTTCCGGGTGAAACTCACAATTAGGCTGTATTGTACTGTATTGTGTTGCCGTTATTTTTAAATATTTCGTTTGTTTGAAGTCATTTTTTAGAAAATTTGTTTTCCTTGTGTTGACTATACTTACACATTCTAGTATTTTTATGCTTCTAATGTAAATCATCCTT
Organism: Epistrophella euchroma; assembly: GCA_947049315.1. Taxonomy (NCBI): domain Eukaryota; kingdom Metazoa; phylum Arthropoda; class Insecta; order Diptera; family Syrphidae; genus Epistrophella; species Epistrophella euchroma. The sequence continues at coordinate 110,217,301 of OX346245.1, read as the reverse complement.
TATTTATAAGGTTAAGATCCAAAAGTAATGAAAAAGACGAATTTCGGTAGTTGTAACTAAACGACCATAACTTAAGTTCTAATTCATAAATTCTTTCCGTTAATAGGTACCTAATTTTTTTCCATAAATTTTCTTTTGTACGTACATAATCTAAAACATATTATTTTTTTCTCAATAGAAAATACGATTTATTTTGATAGTTTGGAACATATCGTTCAAACTCCTTAATTTATCATAAAAAAAGATATGTGATCTTAAATGACAATACATACATATATCACAATGCTCAATCGAACCCATCGAAAGTCTATTCATTAAAAAAATTTTGATATTCATTTGTGAGTTCAGCGGGGTCAAAAATATAACAAAAAAGAAGTGGCATTCAATGTCCTTAAATTTTCTTTTGTAAATAAAGTTGTTTTAAATATTTTTTTGAATAAATGAAACTACCAGCAAACGATACAGAATAATGCCTTTACAAAGAGGAAGAAATATTACTTTAATTGTTGTTGGATAAGATTTTACTTCTTCCTTCGGCTTTTTTGTGCACTGGTAGTGGCAATGAAACAAAGGTACATTGATTTATTCCCAACGTTTCGACAGGGATTGCTGTCTTCTTCAGGGGATCTTTATTAAACATCCCTTCGCTTTTGCCCGTAGAGCTCCCGGGCTGCTCTCTCAGCAGCTCTGCTTGTTTGCACCATTGCTTGGTAGGCCTCATTCTTTGCTGCATGCGCCAGACTGCATTCTTCATCGAACCAGGGGATTCGTTGTGGTAGCCTAGTGAAACCCAGTACATCAGTAGCGACATTCCACGTGCAGATCCGAAATTCGTTGTCATTTTTTCGTTTGCTGGGGTCGTCAACATTAAAATCATCCATATCCAAGGCTTGTAGTTGTTTCGGAACCGTTGTTGTTTTCCGTGGTAGGGAAGTTACCCCGACGCACAACCCCCGACCTGGAGGACCAGACCTTTAATATAACTCCAAGGGTGGGGAGCCGGATACACCGCTCTTTAAAGGCCTGAGCTACGAATATGTCGTAGCAGCCCATATAAGGTGTTCACTAAGTAGTTAAACCTGACTGGAACTGTAGACGTCACCGTTGATTCCATCTGGAGAATTCTACCGCTGCCGCCTGGATAAAGGAGAAGTTCATTAGGAACACACCTCCCCCCACTCATTTGCTGCCACCTAAAACCGTCCACAGGGATTGGAACCCCATCTTCAGTTAAAGGTACTAGGCACCCGATGTTCACCACGGGGAGGTTGAGAGTAGGAGTTGATAGACAGGGGTTATTGAAGATACTTGTCTATACACTTTGAACATCGAATAGCCGGATATCCCAAACAAATCTGGATCCAGCATCCGAAATCCGATTTTGTCTGCTTCAAATCGTAAATGATATATTTATGTATGTATGTATGTAGCTTTTTAGGTACACTTTATGTATGTATGTATGTAGCTTTTTAGGTACACTTCCAGTTATTTTTCAATATTGATAATTAAGAAAACAGCAAAAATAGCTTTTCGCACTTTCGAAAATCAGTTAGCAATATAAAAGAAATAAATCGTATAAAAGTATTTATTTACATTTGAGAATATGCTAACAAAAATGTGCTAAGATATCAAAAAGTAGTAATAATGAAGAAAACCATGTAGACAAAAAACTTATATTCAACTCGTTGGTTTTGATAAAAAAAAATAATAATAATTAAACTAATTTTGGCTAGGTATAAATATAAGCAGAAAATTGTTTTAATTTCTTAGCAATACATTTACACATATAATTATGTTATATGAAAAATATCACTATCTATATTACAAATAGACTATGAATTACTCTCGGCGGGTATTCCTTTTTACCCTTGATAGTTCTTTAAAAACCAATCTAGAAAGCATGGACATGGCAATTACATTGGAAAAAATTAGCATATAGAATACTTTTTCCCATCCTTGGCTAGATATCATTCCTGCTATCAATGGACCCACCGCAGCACCTTAAAACATTTGTATTAAAGATATTTAAGTTAACTGAAAATCTATTTAATATAACATGTATTTATGTGTATTTATACCAATTGACCCAGTGCCATCTATAATAGCTGTTACTGTAGCTAAAGCCTTTGCATTGCCTTCCAAGGAACTATGCTGACCTAACTCAGCGCTCACAGATGTTGTAATGAGGGCGTATGGACCATTAACCAAAATCCCTCCCAAAAACAACAGTCCAATACTAATGGTCAATGAAATGGTTCCATAGTAGTTATATAAGAGTAGCTAAAAACAGAAGAATTTTAGAAGAATTTTTTTTTTCGGTTTTCATTTTAAAGCACAAAACTTACGACCGGACAAGCTAAAAATAGCATAATTGAGCAAGTAGTTGCTGGCATTCCAGTGTAATCGGATATCAGGCCCGCTGTGATTGCTCCAATAATACCTCCAACGTCAAATATTGTTGATAAATCGGCGCTTAAACTTGCACCCAATGTAGCTAGAACCCAAAAAAAAAAAAACAAAAATAGCATATAACACTAAACACTAATCCTTCTTTATTAGTAGGTACTTTGCAAATTAGTACCTAGTACAGCAAAGTATGTATAGTACCTACAAATCTTTTAAAATAACAAGTAGGAAATCGCAATTAAAATATTAAACTTGCTTGAAATTCGGTACAGATTAATCTAAAATTCCCATAGATATACCTACATATTGTGCTGGTTAAATACAACGATATTCTATGTCCGCTTTACTAGATGCGAACACTTTTTTAAATAGAGAAACCGGTGGCTGAATCACACGCCCTATTTGAGGTGTAAATAATATGTGAAAAATAAAAAACTGTGCGATAATTCTCGCATGCCGAAAATATTAACGTAAACAATAATTGGTTAACACTGTAGTTGACAAACAAAAAAGTTTTGTTTATTAAGTCATTCGAGCGAAATTTGGTGTACTACATATACTACATGTATGTAAAAAGTAAATTTGTCAAGATAATTTAATTTGCATGTAAAACAAGGAGGTATGTAATGTAGTTGTTTCGCCAAAAAAACTAATAAATACTTGAAAATTAAGGCCAACGAGAGAAAGTCGAAAATTAAAAAAAAAAAAAAAACGGTTCTATGGCAGGTACCGTTAATAAATTTTTTTGGTAGATTTTCTTTTAACTAAAATGTAGATCATGCTACTATTAGTACAGACAACAAATTTAAAAAAAAAATCTTCAGATCTGTTTTTGAGATAAACAACTTTTTTATAATTTCCAGCCGCAAGTCTCTGGTAGCTAGTGCTGAAATTTTCCTATATTATAATGTAAATTTACTTTATATTGTAATAAATAATAATAATAAATAATAATATTTTATGCATTGCATTGCATGTGCAAAAATGTTGCAATTATGAACTCAGCCATGCACACAGAAAGACAGACGGAATTGCAGGACGAAAAAATCGTTGTCAAAATCTTTGCTTTGACAGATCTTTATCAAAATTGAATTTAATTTACCATTGGATAGGGTATGGTATGTTTCGCAAGAATTGTTTGGCAAATTAACGTTTCACGGTGGTACATTTCGCCGTTTCTCGTTTCGCATTTTTTTATTTAGCATTTTGTTATTGCGCAATTTTCGTTTTGCAAATTACGTTTGGTTTTTTATATGATATGACAAACCATCATTTCGCAATTTTCGCTTAATATTTTGTTTGATTGGTATATTTAGGTTTGGCAACTTTTTTTTTGGCATTTTTTTATTTGGCTTTTTCTTATATGGCATTTTATTATTTTGCTATTTTTCATTCAGCATTTTGTTATTTCGCTTTTTTTTATTTGGCAATTTGATGTTCATTTTTTTTTCGCGCGAAATTTAAAGGCATGTAATTTAATGGAAGCCAAAACATTGCCAAACAATCGAATGCCAAATAAAAAAAGCTGAACATCAAATTGCCAAATAAAAAAATGAATAGAGAATATAAGAAATATAATGCACCTACTATAACTGCCCAATTGCTTAAAACCATTTTTTCCTTGGAGTAAAATGTGAAAATCCTCTTTCTGTTATGCTATTACCTTAACTAAGCAAACAAACTGAAATCTTAAATCGCGAAAGTGATTACGGCAAAAATTGCAAAACAACTAAAAAAAATATTACCAACGCAAGCACGACTAAGAAACGGCTCAGAAAAAAACTGTTAATTTTGAAAAGAGACGATGGTAATGATTGGTCAAACGATCAAAACAACTAAACAGCGAAATGATCTATTAGCGAAATAATAAAACGGCTTGACGATATTTATCGAAATGATTAAACGGCGAAACGTTATTTCGCAAAATAATGAAACCGCGAAACAATATTTTGCGAAAAAACACTTGGCTAAATAACAAACAATTTAACAAGGAAAAACTAAGGAATAATTTGCCAAATGAATTTTGCGAAATGATTGAAAATATTTTTAACAAAAAGCGAAATATAAAACCGCCAAATGTTAATTGCAGAATGATTGAAAAACGTAATGAATAAAAAAGAAAATGTAAATTGCCAATTAAGAATTGCGAATTAAACAAAATATTTAACGACAAAATATTTAAAGGCGAAACAAGAAATGCCAAATGAATTTTGCCAAACAATGGTGGCCCCATTGGATAACTGCATAAATATCTTCCTGAGCCCAGACCGCCTAAGACGATCAATCATCGTTTTGACATTAGCTTACCGTATTAAGCCTTAATAATTAAATTTTGGATCTTTGAAAAAATCCAAATAGAGATTTAATAAATGTACATGAATTCATAAGTTAAATAAAAGAAAGCGACTCTAGAAATGCCAATTTATAAAAGTTTTGTTTAAAAAATTACTATTTATGCAACAATTAGGATCTGGGCCAGAGAACTCCACTTCCGCTGGGCATACTTAAGAGTTTTTTCAGGTCGCGCGAAACGCTTTAATGCATTACCTTTTGTTATTGCAATAAACTGTTATAACTGCTATAAATTGGCATTTCTCTCTATTCTTGTCTTTAAAAAAACACGACTGTTTAACATTACTTACTTGAAGATTGAATGTATAGTGGCAACCAATAGAGGAAAGTGTAGCTTACAAGTTTTGAAAAGAATAAGCATAAAGAGAAGTCAATCACGCCGGGTATGCTAAGTGCGCTGATAAGTCCGATTGGCCGTCGATCTTGTGTCGAAGAATGTTGTCTGTCCAGAATAGGAGTCCGTTCTGTAGGGCGGTAGCTCACTTCCTGTTTACATAAATTATATAACAGTATTGAATACTTCAAATTAGACAATAGCAGATACGATTACAAACAATATAAAATTCTTTTTGAGCGGTGAAGATTTTTCGTAATTTAATAAAAGACATATGTACTTCTACTTCTCATGATATAGAATATATTGAATAAATGATTTACCCCATTAATGAAAATGAAATGAAAATAAGTTTGCTTTTGAACCCAGCTATGCATCCTGATACCCGTTTTATATTTCCTTTGCGTGCATAATGTGCTAAAGTGATTTGTTTAACTTGTTTGCTGTGTGTTTGCACATCAATCAATATATTGTTGTTTCATGTGTGTTTTAGAGTAACGTATACTGGTATATTTTTTTGAATTCTTCCATATTTTCCTATTTAAGTAAATACATACATACAAAACCCTCTTTCAAATCAATTTTGTTTAGAAAGGGTGGGGCAAAAGGTATGAACCGGTTTTGACCGGCTGGCTGGCGCTCGGCCTGTGGTTGTGGTGGGAAAAGGGGAGGCGTCTCGTTGTGGCAGTGAGAGTCTAGTTTTCAGTAGCAGCCATGGCTTGGACGGGAGAGCATCGTGGGTTTGCTGTTAGGACTTTTTTTTTTTTTGGAAAATTGCCGTTCTGTTATCGCCACGCAGAGAACCTTCCGACAGCACTTCAATATCCCTGTTGGGGGAAACGTTTCTAGCAGTAATGCAATTCGTCGTTGGGCTAGGACATTGAAAAACACTGGTTCAACAGCAACAATTTGGGATTATTGATCCTTACTTTTTCGAGGATATTAGGCGAACCTTCACTGTCATCGCTGAGCGCTATGTGACAATGTTGGAAGAGTTATCTTTAATAGAAATATTTCAAAAAATAAAAACATTTAAGCATAAAAATAACGGTTTCCTAATGTTTCAAAGCGTACATGGGGAAGACGAGTTTGCGAAAATTAAATATCCTTGGATTTCCATCTTTGAAACCCTAAAGAAAATTCTTACAGAATTTTAACAAAGTAGTGAAAAAATAAATTAAAATTTTTTTAGACGTTTTGGAATGACTTCACCTCAAATCCACCTTCTTTGAAATATAACAAAGAAATCAGAAAAAATGGTTGAGAAATTGGTAATGCGTAAAGCACTCATCGAAAGAAGATAGTGTAAAATATCAATAACGACAAAAAAAGAAATCAACTTTAGATTTCGATTTCGGATGGAGTGTTTTAAGAGATTGTTTAGATTGATAACGAGCGGCGCGTGACTAAACAGACTCATTGAATCAAAAATCAAAATCAAAAATTTTCTACAACGGTTTATTTCAAATTACTTTTGCAATTTATCTAAATACTCCAAATGATAAAAATTCCGTTGATTTTGATTGAATCAATTTCTAAAGGATATTATTTTTCATAAAAACTCATTCCAAATTATTGGTGACAATAAAAAGACATGTATGTATGCATCTGTAAACATCCTACATAGAACGGACAACAAAAAAGAACGAAAGAAGTAAAAGAAAGTAGTTGTTGAAGTGGCGGGATTTGTTGCACTTTTGTGTTTTGTTTTCAGGCAGGTTCGGCACCAAATATCTTATCTTTTTAAATTTTTAGCGCTAAACTTTATATTCTAGAGTCCCTAAAATAAACTGTTAAAATACTTCAATACATAAAAATAAGAAAATGCGTATTAATCGTGTTGAGCAATTCATATTATCATGTGTTAAAATAAGGTATGGTCCATAATATTTTTATCATGCAAATAAATCAATAAATAATAAATTGGATTCAAATTCTTCACCAACTAACTGATAAGTGGTTATGATTATAAATATAAAATTATTAGACAACACCACACATGTATTCAAGCTAGACATGCACTTACAGAATCCACATTGATTATTGTGTTAGGTGAATTGTCGATATAAGCCTAGTAATAAAATAAAAACGATGTTACTCTATAGCATGCTAGAGATTTCAGTGTATTAAACTTGTATTAATCAATTATAAATTAGAAAAAATAATAATAAACTTACCGCATCTCGAAAATCATCGACTGCTGCATCTTCAATATCTGATGAATTTGATATTCGCTCATCAATTGATGGCCTTGGGTGAAAACCAGCTTGTTCAGGAGAATCGACGAGAAACAAAAATATCATAAATCCCAATACTGCTGCTATAATACCGGGAACAATAAACGACAAGGACCAATCACTTTCAACATAGTTTGCTGCTATCAATGAACCAAGAATATTGCCAATGGAGGTATGGCTGTTCCAGATTCCAAATATAAGTCCTCGTTTTGATTTACCAAACCAACGGCCGACAACAGTAACAACACCAGGCCATCCTGTTGTTTGAACAATTCCGGCACAGGCTTGTATGATCAGAAAGTACCATAAGTTGTGAATGTTATAAGTTTTGGCAATTCCAAAGAGATACGAGAAAATTCCTGAGAGCATCATTCCAAAAGCAAGAAAATAACGAAGTGACACACGTTCGGCGACGAAACCTGATACAAACATTGCGGCAGCATAGGAAAATAAGAAAGCCGAATCCAAGGCTCCAAAGAGAGTTTGAGCATCATGTCCATCTTAAATAAATTTAAAAACACCGATCAACAAAATTAATTTAAAATTTTTTTTTTTAATGATTGCTTACCGAATGGCGGATATCCACCTTCTGTTGTGCTATTGTCTGGATTTGTATGATTTGTGTGCAAGACGGATTTAACAACAGAAATTGGCTTTCTTGTCATGTGGTAGCACATATATGAGAGATACGTGAGAACTAGAATCGATGATTCGAACCTGTAAATATAATTAAATTTATAATAAAATTTCATAAAGAAAGAATTCATAATTTTGTTTTATTTGCACTTAAAAATAAGCAATAAACAACTGTATGTTAGATCCCTTACAGATGTGACAAAAAGAGCCAAGCAACTGCCTAGACCTGAATACAATAATAAAGCTTGTTAGCGATATTAGTTTTAACGTTTTTTCATATGTGTGTATGTATTTGACCTTTATTTACTGTCTGTATTCAAAAATTTGTTTTTAATAGGGTGATGGCACTAGTAGTCAGCCCTTTAACTATTTTTTTATGTTTAACTGGTCCTTAAAAATCCGTTATATAATTGTTGAACGTGAATCTCAGTTTTACATTGGTTGACATTAGCAGATTGGGGCATAAGAGAGATATTTGTTTAAATTGCTACTTTAAACAAATTATTAACCATAATTCATAGTAAAGTCGGATTCTTGTATAGTCGGCCCCCTAAATTCCAGTAGTCGGCCACTAGAGTTGGCAGTAGTCGGCCCCCTTTAGTAAATCCATTTTTATATAGTTCATATGCCATTGCAAAATGTATTAACAAACCTTTTTTGCAACAATTTATAAATAAATAAATGACAGAAGACACAATACCTTAATAATTTATAAAAAGAAACTTGTATTTCAGTCAAATCTTATTTAATATAATTTACATAATTTTATTTACTAAAGGTGATATTACATTGTCATATACATATATATGACCAATGCTAGTCATATAAAATATGGCACAATGTTTGTATAGATGACAAGTATTAATAGACTATGCTATATATGTATGCCATATAATGTTCACAAGCTTTTTCTGTCAATTTTTGTTTACAAATATGAAACTGTTGCTACGAAAAATAAAATATTTAAAAAAATACGATATATTTGACCAATCACGTTTCATTAAATCATATATTTTTTTTAAATTCAAAATAGTTCATGATTGTCATATATATGGAGTCTTATATATTTTGTCATTTATATATTTTGTCATATAAATATGACTATCACACTTATATGACATTTTTGAGCCATATTTATTTGGCAAACTTGCCATATATATATGACAATGTAATATCACCTTAATAAATATACGGAACACATCATTCAGGTTAAAGATTCTCTTGGGGTCTTCTTAAGCATCAGCGTCAATCTCTGCTAAATATTCTTTCAGCTCCCGAAACCACTTCCTTACAAACTCCTCCGTCACGAAGGCCCGTCCTTTTGAGAGTTCCTCTGGTGTTCTGAGGGACAGTTCAGGATGACGTTTTAGGAAGGCGTAGTACCACATTTTACCCGGTAGGTTATCTTTGAATGGAGTCATACGTTTGTCCTCCGAAGGATTTTTTGGACCATATTCAAGAGGTCTGTGAGCTTCTGTGGAAAGCCACACTGAGTACAGTTTCCGGTCCCATTCTTCTTGGCTTCTCTAGAACTCTACCATGAAAGCAGTGTTGTAATTTACTTCGAGGAACCCCTACTTGCCTTTCTATTTGGCCAATCATTGTGTTCTCTTATTTTAATCAATGCGCCAGGCTTGTAAAAGAATGCAATCTTTTATGAATACAATCTTTAATGACTTCAATAAAAATATTGCATTCATTGATTTCACTTTGAGACTTCAAATTATGCACTTACGAATCATTTGACCCGAAGAGATTGTAACAACAATCAGTTGAATGCAATCTTTTTTGAATTCATGCATTATTTGCATTCATTTGCATTCACTTACATTCATTTGCATTCTTGCATATTTTCACCGATTTTTTTTTTGCAAAATTATGAGCACAGGTTACATATATGAACATGAAGAAATCAACGGGGAAAAGTTTAATGGGATCAAAGCACATAACGGGGGTGGAAGCAATCAAAGAATGCAAAGAATAAAATTGAATGCAAATGATTGCAAGGAATACAAATTAATGCAAATGAATGCAAAGAATGCAAATGAATGCAAAGAATGCATTAATTCACAAAAGATTGCATTCAACTGATTGCTGTAAAAAGAATGTCAAAAAATGGGTTACAATCTCTTCGAGTCAAATGATTGGTGATTGCATAATTTGTAGTCTGAAGTCTCAAAGTGAAGTCAATACGTTCAGAAGACATAGGGAACTTCATAAGTAGTCAACTACGTTCGTTGAACGCAAAAATGACCTCGGAACCTAGTCGATGACTAGCGATGTCATTAATGCCAAACTACCAACTTTACTTCAAACCTTTACCTTCCGTTGATAGGAAGAAAGTACTTTTAATAATATTTTTATCTGAGAATCACTTCACACAAGGCAGAAATCGGTTAGGAACTTTGTAATATTATTTGTAAACTTTTCTTACTAATGATACATTTTTTTTTATATTTAATCTTTTTTTATTTTTTTCAAACTCTCAAGATAAACGTGAAAAAAATCAAATCACGAAAGAATAAAGTTCAGCTTGCTGTTTAATGACAAAATATAATCAGCTGATATTCTGACATAAATGCACTTGACTAGAAATGTAGGGAGATATTTCTCACCTAGCTTTCCAGCCATTTTCCAATAAAATTTGCCTAGATTGGAATGCATATTCTTGACAGCTGACCAATCAGAAACAAGAAACTTGCCTAGCTTCCTAGGCACCTACGTCTTCTGAACGTGCCCAATGAATGCAATCTTTTAGCTGAACAGTGAATAATTTTTAAAGAGTACATTCGCAAAAGATTGCATTCTTTTACAAGTCTGATGTTAAACCCCTCTAAGAGGTACTTGTGAAATTCACGTTTGTTATTTGTTCTGAACTGTCCTTTTTCGATGCTGGAAATCTACCTACAAATATAACAACTCAAATCAATGACCTCAAATGAATGGGAATTCAACACTCCAAATTTGTAAGTTATAATAATTTAAAATATCTGAATTAAAACTGAATAAGAATTTACTGATTTCCACTCTCTGAAGTTATAAAACGCGATATAAAATGATTTAAACTTACTAAACATAAGGGCTAACATAAGCATACGTGTCGTCTATAGTCAGCCGCCTAATATACCCAAACGTTTATAGGCGGCTGACTACTGAAAACACATTCAAAATTTTATTTTTTTTTGCGCCAATCAAAAGAGAATAAAATTTTCATTCAAACTGCATACTCAGGTACAAATTTTTTTTTAAAAAGTTGGTTTCAGTAGTCAGCCAGGGGGGGCTGACCTTAGAAGAATTGACAAAACTGTGTCTTCTAAGGTCAGCCCCCCTTGTAAATATTTAATAGTTATTTTTTTTTACATTTTTTAATAAAAAATGACAAAAATGAACTATATAAAACATAAAAACCATCATATAATTTACTTACCTTCAATATTATATTAGTTACAGCTTATTTTCCAACACTCTTTCACTATTTTTTGTTTTACTAAAAACCATACATCCGAAACTTACGAAATCTTGAAGTAAACTTGTATTTTTAAGGAAAAAGCCTGCTGTTGCATTGGCACACATTTTTGAACCCAGACAGAAGAATAGTTAAGCTTTTAGAAAAAAAAATTAAGAGGAGGTTAAACTAAAACCGTTACTATTACGCCCAATTTTATAACGAAGTGGCCGACTACTAGAGAGGGCTGACCTCACACGACATCACCCTATTCAATGTTCTTATTTATTAAATGTCTACTAGTTTTGAAGAAAATCAGAAATTCAAAATTATATTATAATATTAATTTTTTATTTGAAATAATTTTTTTTTAGAAAATTGCGTCTCCCGCCTAGAGAGGAACAACAATGCAAGTGTCGTTCTGGGATCGTTTGAGTTTTTTCAACCTTCCCAATTTAAACAGGGTAATTCTATACCTACTAAGTTTTTTGTTTTATAAGATTCGTAGTACCTATTATGTTGTTGTCGACACTGGTTCTCCGAGATACAGTGTTTTGTAGGATTACATAGGAGAATATTACGATTTTACTTAAAATTTAAAACACAGCCCAGATGTACCTTAATTCAGAAATTTATTTTCGTTTCAACGCCCATTTATTGTGCTTATAAAAAACGAAAAGTTATGCATCGATTACACATACACATTAGATCAGTTCTTACATTACTGTAGTAAAAATTTGTGTAGTGTAGGAACGAACTAAAAGAATTGGAATTTCCTTTGTTTTCAAATTTGCCAGATATAAAAATAAATTGCTGAAACTACATAAATGAAGATATATTAATTTCAACATTAATATGTATTTTGTTTCCTGGCTAACAAAACACATTTATAATAAATAATAGATCGCTATCTTTGATGATTAGTACTTACAAAAAAAATCTGGGAAATAGAGTTCTGGGACAGCATTTTTGTGATACCTTTAATATAGTTTTTACGCCGAAAGGCATATCATTGTAGTTCGCAGACATTCTCCTTGCTTTATGAGGAATCATTAGAATTCCTCTTGCTTTGATTTGTTACTAGCTTTCTTTGAAAGTTAATCATGTATTAAAAAATTTCTATTAAACGTCACGGTTTAAACAAATAAATTCAAAATATTAGCACTGCGCGATTGTGATGAATTTTCAATTCTGCCACCAATTGCAATGCTGGCATAATTCAACATCGACTGGTCATGCTTTGTTTATTTTTCTTTTAATCTGCTTTAGATTTAAATCTTCAGTTTTGAAATTTCTGTTTACGAAGTTTATTTTTGATTTAAGTTTGACCAAATACTTTCTTAAACAAAAAATTAAATTAAATTCTTCGTTTTGCCTAGAAACAGAGAAACACGACAACAAAACGATAGGAAACGATCAACCGATTAACCAAAAGTCCAAAAACAAAAACCAACCAACAACTTCGGTTTCGGTCAGAACGTTCAACTTCAACCATACTTCAACACAGAAATGACAAGTGACAGGTGTCAACTTACGCTGTGTTCGATTTTCTGCTAGCCACTCATCAAGTAGTTCTGTTTTACTGCTTTATATACAGGATCGAGAGCAAAGAAACTGAATATGAAGAAATGAATCCTCGGCTGTCATTTGAGTTTGCCTACAAGCTCTATCAGATAAGAAATGAGAAGGTATGTGTAAAAATGGCGGTATAAAACTCATACATTCACAGTATTTATCTTCACAACTTACACATTCACAGTACTTATCTTCACACCACCCTGCTATATTGTTGTTGGATTTCACATCTATTCATCGACACAAAATTAAATTACAAATACAACAATGTAAACAAATGGGTTTTGGAGGGTGAAACGTACGAAGGATTCATTTCTTCATATTCAGTTTCTTTGATCGAGAGCTCGAGTTGGATTAAGCCTTAACTACATTGGCCACTTTTTACAAAATTACAAAAGAAAAAATATTTTTTTCCAGCTAGCGCAGTTGTTTTGTGAAAAAGAATAAACACATTTTATTTTTAAACCAAAATTTAAGCTTTCTGCATCATTTCTATAAGTTTTCCTGTGAGAAAAACTATCCCAAAATGAGTTTGAAAATTTTCACTTTTGTACTTTTTCACTTTTTCGGCTTATGTAGTTAAGGCTTTAAGGTCGGATTTTCGACACAGGCCTTTCGTTCACTGGTTGAACAGAATGGTGACGCAGACGGAGATGGAGCCGGAGCTGGAATAGCTGTCAAAATATTGAATACACGCAAAATCAATGTTGCGAACACAACGGAACGTAGACGCATACGGAGTTCACCAACTTTTCACGTACGGCACTTTTGACGTTTCAAATTGTATGAAGAAAAAAAAAACAACTTTTTGGGTCGGAAAAAAATATTGTGGTTATTTGTATCGCGAAAAAAATTATTTATTAAAAGAAAATTATTGGAAACAAAAAATGTGAACTCTGAGCTTGTACACAGTAATATTCTTTTGTTTTTCTTCAAAATACTTTCAAAGCTGTACAGCTCCATTGTGGACATGTAAAAAAAATAACGTACGACACTTTTTGAAAGCTCTTCCAGTTCCGTCTGCGGCTCTGATATATCAGAGACCCCAGCAATCTCCTGCTGATTCCTTTTAATGAAAAATTAGATTTTTTTCCTTCAATACAAGGAATTTGATCAGAAAAATCGATTTTTTTCTTCTACACAAATCGATTCTTTTCGTAAAAGGGATTCGACATCAGATGAGATTTTCTCTCTTTTGCTCTGTTGTGAGAACAGTCATCGATTTTAGTGTTTTTCTAGTACGCTTCAACGCGATCAAACGTTTTTTAGCACACATTTCGACTCGACTCCGCTCCTGAAGCGGTTCAAGATCTTTTTAACTCGATGCAGGTATATAAACGCCCGAAGTGAGCTTCAAGCTAGCTTGAACAGCACACATGGAAACGTAGATCTCTCTCGTTTTTTCACTTTGTGGGAACTGAAAATTGTTTATCTTTTGGCTGTCAATTTTCGGCGTTGACAGATTCGTAAAGTTCCCTATGGGCAGTTTAGCTTTGGGGCGCAGTAGTGTAGCGAATAGACATGAATGTAACCAACAGCCGTTCAAAAATCTTAAAAATTTTGTAATACACATGCAAATATAAAAGGAAATTTAAGGAAAAATTAAAATAAATAGAAAATTGAAATAAAAGAAATGACTAAAGTTTTGGAACATACTGATGAAAATTATAATAATATAGAACTGAAAGATGCCTGGGCGGTAATTATAATGTTTACATAATCATTTTCACTAATTTCATCTTGTGCATCCTTTAAAGATCCGCCCATGCAACATGTACAGAGAAGAATACAGTGATTGCACAAGCATCAAAGCCAGATTCCATCAATATTTCGTCCAAGGTGAAACTGTTGATTGTAGTCAATGGTTAACTGATTATCAAAACTGTGTTAAATACCAGGATTCAAATGGCAATAACGTTGAAGCCGGTGAAGCAATTGTACAAAGTGAAGAAGAACGTAGAAATGAACGCCTGAAAGCCCATTACGCAAACACAACGTGGAAAAAACGCCTGAGTCCTCCTGAAGACTGGGCGAAGCCATTGCCTGAATGGCTGGCGAAAAAGAATGAAAACACGTTTCTGGAAGTGAAAGCGAATGAAATAGCCGGTGCAACACCAGAGGTGGCAGACAAATCTTATTGTTCTATTATGTAGGCTGTATTTTATTTGTATAGAAAAAAAAATATTATGTTAAATTATACGCCCAAGTTATTTAACAAGTTTTTTTTTTTAACATTTTCGCTCCCTCAAAATAACTCATTTAAATGGAACTCCTTAAATAAGAAACACGAAGAGAAAACACTAATAGATAAATTTTTTAACGCAATAAAAAAAATCGTTTTTAACGAAACGCTCCCTTATCTATTCTACGGATTCAATTCTCTTCAGGAAGACGTCGTGAACATTTTTTACGGTAACCGGTTTTTAAAGTTATAAAATAAAAAATAAAAAAGCAGATAAGCGCCCATATAATTTGTATAAGACTCTAAATATTAATCTACGGCTGAAATTTTTCCAAGGTTATTATTTCACTCTAAAAAGCTAGTGGCTTCTTTGAAAATCGAAGACATTTTAATTTTTTTGAATCAATCAATTCGCTTTAATTTTAGCTGGTAATATATGCAACTATATGCTACTGCAGACTTGTACGATTTTAAGCAATACAGCAGTTTTTGTTGAAATGCTATAGTTGAGCCGCGGCTTATTATCTACGGATCAGGATAATTTTTTAACCCATAACACAAAACCAAGTCGGGATCCTCTCTATCTGGATCTATTTCAAAGATCCAAAAATTATTTCCAACTCCGGCGGGTAAATGGCTTCTATGGTAAGGTAGAGTTAATTCCCGTGTCAAAAAAGAAGACTGCAAATGATTGAAAATTAATAAAACGTAAGTAAAAAAGCGATGTTCATATATAACTTTATAATACGTGTCGTTCTATTTTCAAGGGATGACCCTGATCCAGATCCGTAGATAATAAAACGGGGCTATTATTTTACCTGCTGAGATCAATGTCTGCTACAGTTTAAAGGCTACCTAAGAAGTAACTGGTAAACTTTACGTCATTTCTGTGGGCATACTTAGTACAAAGCTTTAATAAAATAATATATATATTTACTCTTAACTTTATACTTCAAAATATCCACAAGCTGATCCAATCACTGCTCTAATAATTAGTGTCACGCTATATTCGTTTCTATTCCAGTCTTAAAAACTTGCTTGGACGTAATTGGTGATCTTCCTAGTTTATACAAAATATTTATGTACAAACTAAATGCCGATGTCTTAAATGAATTTTTTCTATAACGAACGGAGATTTATACATATTTTAGTTAATAAGGGAATTTAAACTTACAATAGACAATACTCAAAAACAGCTCGTCTACAAATCCAACGTAAATAGCCAATAAATGAATTATACTTCGTATACATGCACCTTTGAGCATGGCGCGCCATTACTTTTGGTCGATCAACAACATCACCGTGATGACGACTAATCGCTCGAATCGTGTTCAGGTTCCTAAAAATAAAATGCTTCTATTATATAGTAGATATGTGGTGTGTTTTTCTTTCTAATCCCAGAGGGAATCGGGTGAAATAAAACGACATCACGAGTCAGCGACCGCTATCACATAAAGAAATAGAGTTTCCTTACAAACTTTCGATAACAAGTATGTACGTAATTAACGCTGGCAATACAGTTTCACTGGGCTTAAGTATTAAGCGCCGAAAATTATCTGCACTCAGCTAACCCCGAAGGGAATAATTTGTTGTTGCATTTAACAAGTAGCCTAAACATAACTTTTTTAATCTAATTCCCTTCGGGATATTTTTAAATAAAGTCGTATCTTACCTAACAACAAAAAGCATGTTTCTTGGCATTTCTCGGAGGGTTTGCATTATTCTGTCGAAATTATTTTTGGCTATTTCTTGCATATATTCAATATCTTTGTCTGAGAGTTTTGTTTTGACCTGTCCTCCATTTATTTCGAATGGAACCTGAAACAAAACTTGGGCAAAGTTTTTATATTCATTAATGTTTAGAGCCAAGGCACTTCGTTTCATTCTCTTTTCGTCTTTCAGAACGGTCGCTTCCCAAAATTCACACAAAGGAAGACGTACATTTTCCGGCACAGTTTCGTAAAGTCCATGATCGAGAATAACCAATTCAGATTCGTCACTGTTCTTAGCTTTTCTGACAAAAACTTTAAGGCAAGATTAAATAGTATGAATAAATATATTTTTATTACTTACTATTTCCAGGATGCGGATCAGCGTGTACAAAGCCGGTATTAAAGATCTGTTCTGCAAAAATTGTAAATAATTTAAAATCTATTTCTGAAAGACTAAGTTTCTGTTTGTTCAAATCATTCGTGTTGGTAATTTTAAATCCGTCAATCCATTCTAATGTGATAATTCTCTGAAATGTTCGACAATATTAATATATATGTTTTATTTGCTTTTTTAGCATTTTTTTAATTATACCAACCTCTTTGGTGAAGTTCCAGTACACTTTAGGAATATGCACAAACTTGAATTTATGCAAATCTTTAGCGCATTTCTCAGAATTTTTACCTTCTTCTACAAAGTTTAATTCTTGGATGAGGTTTTTTTTAGCGTCACGGACTATCCAACCAAAATTGTAATCTTTAAAGAACAACTCAATGATGTCTTGCAGGAATATGATGGTTCCCAAATCGCTTGTAAAACGTTTTTGTAAATCACCATATTGAACCTGTGGGACATATGAATAATTAATTATTTTACAGTAATATATATGAAGGTAGCAGATTCATTTTAGGTTTAGGTGAGGACATCAATTCAGCACAACTAAAAAAATAATCCAATATTTCAGTAGCCTGGATCTAGATGATCAATCTGGACAACAGATTCCATACGACAGTTAAATTATGACGAGTTTAGTTTTAAAGCCTTTTAAACCAATTTTTTCTAAGCTGTTTCTGCGTGTTAAAGAAATACTATTGAAAGCTATCTGAAAAAAAAAAACTTTAAAACTAGAAGAATAAATTATGAGAACTTTTGTTCGTTGAGAACCATTTGAGCCAAAATTATTCTCTTCTAGCAAAGGTTCAAGGTTTCATTCATCGCGCATGCTTTTGTTTGTTTGTTAATTTTATTAAGCAACCATTTCCATTAAAAAAATTGTTTACATTTAATAGTCGTACATAATTTTTGTTGTTCCTTCATTTTGCCTAGTTTGCGAAAGTTGGAGCGGTATAAAACACTTTCAGAAAATCGTTCACCAGCACTCGGTCTATTAGGCCAAATTTGCATGATAGTGAACCCAATTTCGATACGGTAAAATATTCTTACACAAGAAATAATGATTGTGTTCGCACTATTGATTCTATAAACGCTCATTTTTTATTTGAAAATATTTTATCCGGTATCTGCACTATATTTTAAATCCGGCTCTGATTAACATATCTGACCAACAAAATTAATTTCGGCCCAACCTTTCTCATGATATTAGTTTAATTGTTTCAATGATCATTGAAAGTTAAGTAAAAGCTTGGGCATATAATTATTAATTTCAAGTTGTCAGCTTTATATTGGCATCAAAATAATCACTGATTTTGCTCTAAAAGTTCCTCAAAACTTAATCTAAAAAGGTTCAATTATGAGTTTTAATGCAAGCTATAACTGGCACCTGAACAAAAATGAAATGATTTTTATCGTTTGTTTAGGTTGGGCCTAAAGGTAATTTTGTTTTGGCAATACAATGGGCCTTTCCAATAATCAAATTTATAACTTTATGGATCCTAAATAATAAACCATACATTATATTCTCAATTTTTTTTGGAGTCAATTCGATATATGGTTCATTATTTATAGTCCACATACATATATTTAGGTAATACCATGCACGGTTTATTATTTGGAGCCCATTCCATTATGGTCCATTTTACTTAAATATTTAAGTCGTAACTAAATTTGATGATTGGTAGAACCCAATAAATATAATTGAGCTTTATATTGGTATCAAAATATTCAAAAATTTCGCTTTCATCCATAATCCAAATAAAATAAAACGATACCTAATGATTTGACTTGTTAGAAACAAAATTGGCAGCAAGTGTCTATTAAGAAAGTTTAGAGCAGTTTACTTTTCAAAGGAATGAAATGAATATGTTTATATAAAATTAATAAATAAATAATCAACACCTTAAAACCGCTCTCTTATCGAACAATATACATTTCGATCTAGGTGGCCTTAAGACAATTGAAATCTAAATGATACCATATACCTATAACAAGGAGCTGTAGATTTTATCGAGGAAAAATGGGTAGGTAAATTCGAAATATGTTTTATTTGGTTTTAAATAATTTGGGAGTTAGATGTATACCCCTGACTCAAAGTTCTGAAAATCGTGTTTTTAGCGCCCCATTAAGGGCTGAAAAAAACCCAGGCTTTTGTTTTCGATATCACAATTCACAATAAATGCACCTATAAACCCTGATACTTATTATTTTGGTTATACATAATGTACGTCGACTTCCAAAATTTGCTCCGGCAATAGTTGATCATCGAATACTTAAGCTGTTTGGAAACAACTAGTCCATAACTTACCTTAACTGCAACATTTTCCCCTGTTTTGAGCTTAGCTTGGAAAACTTGGGCCAAACTTGCTGCTGCTATTGGCTTGTAATCAAAATCCTGATACATTTCTTCTGGTAACAATCCAAAGTCTTTCTTAAATACTTTTTGAACATCTTTTCTGGTTGTTGGCAAACATTGATCTTGGAGCTTAGATAAAGTTTGAGTATATTCAATTGGCAGAATATGATTTATTGCGGAGACACCTTGGCCAACTTTAATGTAAAGTCCCCCGTTGCTTAAGCAAGCATCAAGCAGCCTATTGGCACTTTTAAGATGAACTTCTTTAACAAGTTCTTCATAGTCTTCACAATTTTCTTTCCTTTGAAGCAACAAGTAGTCGAAAGAAATTTGAGCTGCAACTTTTAATGAGCGTACAAATCGGGTTATTGCACCACAATAAGTAAGATCATTTACAACATAATCATACACAATGAATGTTGTGAAAATGCTTCCAGTTCCTATTTTGAAATAAGATAAGGTTTTTTTTTTGTTTATGTTGTTTTTAGTCAAATGTTTTGCTTGGGTGTAGCTTAAGCTACGTAATAAAATTAACTTCTGAAATAGGATTAAAATACGTTAAAGTAAACCATTGTATTTAAAATAGTGAACTAAAGTTCTTACAGTAAAGGAAAACATAATTTACTATTATAATACAACAATAAATTTTTCTGTACAGTGGAAAAAATATTTACGTTCTTTTCTTGTTTTGATACACAAACAAATTTACCAAAGTACTTGAAAGGTCTTCTGTCCCAAAAAACTAACGTAACGTTTCCATGTGGTATTTAAGCGAGTTGAATCGAGTTGAAATGAACCAAGTTGAGGTAACATAAAAAACAATAGACGGTGTTCACATTGGACTTACCCCTTGGATTTTTTTTGACGTCTATATACTTTTTCTCGTTCCCACTCTGTAGTGAGAAAGAGACAGGCAAGTGAGGCAGGATTTTTTAAATTTTTTAAAAATTAGTGGATTTTTTTTGACGTTTCCTTTTGTGACATGTGTTTTGTTAGTATTTAGTTTTTGTTTGGCACTTAAATACTACAGAATCGAAGTTTTTTCAATTGGAAAAATATTTATTTAGTGAAATATTAATTTTGTGATTGAAAAATGTATAGTTAAATTCTCCGGCGAATAAAAATTTGTGTTTTATTTTAATAACTACCGAACGTCAAAATAAATCGGTTGTGTGTGTCTGAACACGAGCTGACTGACTTATGCCAAAAAAAATCGTAAATCTGAGTCCAATGTGAACACCGTCATAGAGATCTCTACCAAATTGTCAGTTTCAAATGACAGCAAAAACTTGGCACAGTGACAGATGAAATTGGAAAGAAAAAAAAAGGCGGGCTAATTTTAATTAAAAAAATCTAGCTATTTGGTGCCATAAAAAGATTAAAATATCTTATATGAAGTATAAAAAGATTTTTACTTGAGGTTTTCTATAAAAAAAGGAAAAAAAAAACAATTCCAAATATCTATTTGCCTCCAAAATAAAACAAACAAATAAATGTCATTGTGCCAAGAATTTCAGTTTGACATTTAAAAATGAAGGAGACAGAGATATATTGCTGTTTGTTAAAAAGCTCTATTACTACGTTTCCATGTGGTATACTTGCATCGAGTTGAAATGAGCTTGAACTGACTCGACTGCATTTCAGGAGCGGAGTCGAGTTGAAATTTGTGCTAAAAATCCTGGGTTGAGGAGTTAACTTGAGAAACACCATAAAAGGCTCTCCCAAACCAACGCGATTAATCGCTGCGACAATAGAAAACAATAACAACCACGTGTTGTTATTGTTGTTTTCTATTGTCGCGGCGATTAATCGCGTTGCCGCCGAGATCGGCGAGTTAAAATTCCTGAACCACGGATCAAAATTTAAACCACGATTGTATTTTAACTCGCCGATTTCGGCGGGTTAACTGAGGTTCAACGATGGTTCAAGATTCCAATATGCACTAAAAGCCAATTACATGCCTGAACCATCGTTGAACCACAGTTAATCCGCCGAAACTGGTGAGTTAAAATTCCTGAACCACGGATCAAATATTTGTACAACTGGCCCTTCAATGGGCGTAGGTAAGCAACAAAAAGTTGCCGGGAAAAATTTTCCGCGAGCAACTCCGAGCAACAAAAAGTTGCGCAACTAAAAGTTGCCTAGTGTAAAGCTTCGTATTCATTATGCGCGGCATCCGCGCGCACCATGTTCGTCCGCGGCAAATCATGATATTTGCCACGCATATCATTTTTTGAGAAAAAGTTGATGAACCGCGGCAGCCGCTGGTGGCAGTCGATCCAATTGACAGCTAGTAGCTAGTGGCCAAATCACAAAACAAACTACCGTCTCAACTGCGCGCGAGCAAAATCATGTTCGACCATTGCCGCGCTTCAAAAATCCATCACGAATGGATCGATGGGCGGCATGTTCGAGCGCACAAATGTTCGAGCTGCCGCGCGAAGAAACCCGGTATTCATATTGCGCGGCTGATGCGCATAACAATGTTCGTTGGTTTGCCGCGCATAATGAATACGAAGCTTAATTGGATTGGGAGCAACAAAAAGTTGCTGGGGCTAATAACAAAAAGTTGCCTAGTGGGCGATGGGCCTAAGTCCCCTACTCAAAAGTAGAAGTAGGCGAACAAACCTAGAATTTATCAAATCAAACAGTTTTTTTTTCCACAGGGTGTTCTGTCTTATATTTCTGTCAAATTCGACGGAATTGGTTTCGGTGATTTGCATTTGATGAAAAAAAATTAAATTTTATTATTTTTGTTTGCTGTTAAGAATTAAAAAAACTAAAAGAAAAAACATGAGCGGTGATTTTGAACCCTTGGAACCAAGTTTAAAAAACATCATTGAACAATCTTCGTTAAAATGGATATTTGTCGGTGGAAAAGGTGGTGTTGGCAAAACAACATGCAGGTAAAAGAATATTTTTGCAAATATGGTTAAGAAAAGAAAATTCTTTTAATTGATATTTTAGCTGTAGTCTAGCTGTTCAGCTTTCCAAAGTTCGAGAATCAGTATTGATAATTTCAACTGATCCAGCACATAATATATCAGATGCATTTGATCAAAAATTCACGAAAGTTCCAACAAAGGTAAAATTTCAATTCTGTTCTTCATAAACTTGAAGACAAAAAGATTCTGTTTTAGGTAAATGGTTTTAATAACTTGTACGCAATGGAAATTGATCCCAACGTCGGTCTCAACGAACTTCCCGATGAATATTTTGAAGGTGAAAATGATGCTCTTAAGTTAAGCAAAAGTGTACTGCATGAGTTCATTGGAGCTCTTCCCGGTATAGATGAAGCTATGAGCTATGCAGAAGTTATGAAGTAAGTAGATTGCATTTTCAAAAAGACAGTAAAACTTTTAATCAGATTTTGCTGTCATATGAATCCGATCCTACATATTTTATTATGTGTAATGATTCAATTAGTATCCTTTCATACGCAGAACAAGCCCGAAAAGAAATTCCTACCCTACAAAACAAATTCTTTTTTTTACTACCTTTCATCAATATACCACTTTTGGGAAGGGTTCTTCACGTAATAGTTCCACAGTTCCCCCGCTTGAGAAAAAAACCCTTTCACGACTCTTTTTTTTCTTATTTCTTATGACACATTTAGCGTGTGTTCCAAGTTTTATCACTATACCGTTATTATTTCGCAGCATTTTACTTGTTTGACCCAAAATTCGGTCATCTTTTCAAAACTATTTTCAGGGTAGTTGTATCATATTCACATTAGTTTCAAAAGATCGGGATTTAAAAAGTACCCCAAAATCATGTGTCATATGTTATATTATACCGAGACAAATGTTTTCAGTTTGGTAAACTTCCACCTCCCCCTTACCCCCTATTTGAAATCGATTATACAGAAGAACCAATGAGCGGATTTCAGTAGACTTCGGATATGCTATACAGTGTGAAATTCTGCGTCGAGACCAATCTTAAATTCTTTTGAAAATAGTTTCACTATTATTTTTCAATTAACCTAACCCCTTCTCCACTGAGGCGGTTTTCCGCTCCGTGTGCACATTATGTAGGTAGGCCACGGGGTGCATCTGACAGCCCTGGTGCCATAGTTCTTTTTTATGCATCGCTCTAACAAACACTGTTTATGCATGCGAAAACATAAAATAAGAAATCGTCATAGCCAATCTCGGGCCGGGCTAACTTAAAAAAAAATAATTTTATATTAGTTATCTACAATTCATGTCCTTTCAATCAACATATGTCAGTTTTTAATCGACGCAAGGTTTTTTTTGGCATTCTCCTTTACGTTCGAACTTAACTGTACTTGTTTCTACTCAACCTACACGCTCCAGCTTTTTGTCACACCTAAGGTGAATCACCCTGTAGAATGCAGGCTTACAACTAACTCAGAATCTTCCAAAGAGGAGAAGAGTTATAGGGAAAAATTTACACATAATTTTTAAGAACAAAATTAAAAATCTCGGGAACCGTTACAAATCATGTTGAAGCAAATTACCTCTAAAACAGCAAAACAAAAAAAAATATTTTTTATGATTTTCAAACGGGAATGTCTTAAAAATGTGACGCAACAGAATATTTCTGACTTCGGATTTGGGCTCAGCACACCAAAAACCTTTGCAAAAGTTTACATTGTTTCTTCGGCAACAAAAAATACTTAATTTTGTTGTACAGTATTATTTTTTTTTTCCTTAATAACAACGGAACTATTAGTTGTACAGGATAACGCTTATCCTCAAATCAAGGCTCTACAATCATTATCCTAGAACATATACCACGTAGGCTGAGTATTTCAGCCGATATTCAGCTCCGAAGATAGCGAAAACTCCATTTTCAAACTTTTTGAACGAAAATTCCAATGTTTGAAGTGCTGTATTGCGTGATTTATTTCACCTGCAGAGCTGCGGTTAGGCTTAAACAAAAGAAAATTTTGCATGATTTAAAAATTTTTTTGAAAGATAAATATTTCAAAAGTTATAAGCCAAAAACTAAAAAATGGCAGAAAATTATAAGATGTTTCGAGCACCACGCTGTTAGCACAGTTCTTTCGAAGCTGCAAAATTGGTTTTAGACTGATGGTATCTATCCTAACAACTTACCAAAAATCAAAGTTGGGCGAATTGTTTGCCTTTATTGACTGGCCTACACTTTTGAAAGGTATTTATGACTTCAATCTTAAGTTTCTGTAACGTAGATTGTTTTCAGTCACAACAGGGATATTTTCTACGACATTTGTTAGAAAAAGTCATTTTTTTTACTCGAGAGAGAAATTGCCACTTAGTCACCACTCTACTACCACTCCACTTTGTCACCACTTCAGTTAGCGCCCTTGAAAAACTACTTTGAAAACATTTTAGTACCTTAGATTTAAATAAATTTAATGTTCATACATTTATTTATTCTTTTAATAGGTTAGTAAAAGCAATGAATTTCTCTGCTGTAATCTTTGATACTGCTCCAACTGGTCACACTTTGCGATTGCTTTCATTTCCACAGGTAATCAAAACATTAATACAAAAAAAAAATAATACTAACAGTTCGCTTACAGGTTGTTGAAAAAGGATTAGGAAAACTCATGCGGCTTAAATTAAAAATTGCCCCATTTATCTCTCAATTCGGATCGCTACTTGGGTTACAAGACTTTAGTGCTGATGCCTTGACTGTAAAACTAGATGAGATGCTTACCATAATAAGACAAGTAAACGCCCAGTTTAGAGATCCAGTAAGATACAACAACAAACGTTTTTGAATACCATAAATTTACTTTACCATTTTATTTGCAGGATCAAACAACATTTGTGTGCGTATGCATTGCAGAATTTCTTTCATTATATGAAACTGAGAGGCTTGTACAAGAGCTAACAAAATGTGGAATCGATACTCACAACATAATAGTCAATCAGTTGTTATTTAAGAAAACAGACCAACAACCATGTTCGATGTGTGCTTCCAGATATAAGGTAATTTGAACTTATTCACATTTTTTAAAGTAAGTTTTAATTTTTTTTTTTTTAGATTCAAGAAAAATACCTTGATCAAATAGCTGATTTATATGAGGATTTCCATGTTGTAAAATTACCGCTTTTGGAAAAAGAAGTGCGAGGTGGCGATAACATAAAAAAGTTTTCTGAAAACCTTATTCAGCCTTATTGTCCAAACTGATGCCACATCTAATTTCTTGGTGTAATTAATAAATTCCATTTTTATTATTATTTGCTTTTATAAGTTAAACTATCGCAATACTTCACCAAGCAATTTAAAAATCCCGAATAATGGATAAAATGTAATTGTGCTTCCAATGAAAAATTATTTGAAGGCAATTTAATTTGAAAATAATTATTTTTAAGCTGGGGATAAAATAAAACCTATAAAAATAAAAATGAGTCCGTTTTTGTGTTCATACGCCCATAATATGGCTGACCATCATCCGATTTGCATGCGATTTATTTCTATTAGTGGAACGAAGTTCGCCGGGTCAGCTAGTATTATATACAAATTTGTTAGATAAGTCATTTGCTTTGGTAAGACATTTCAAAGACCTATAAACCACCCGTATATCTGCAAAAATATCTAATCGGTTTATTGAACCGTTTTCCTGTACAGAATGATCAAGGTCATACAAACCAATTAAAGGAACAAATTGTATGGTTCATAAACATTATGAAATCCTTCATCAAATTGGAAAAAAAAAGAACAATTTCTGTCCACTTTTTTGACAGTGTTGCGTTAGTTACAGTTCTGATAAGAGTTGAAAAGAAAAAAAATTTATAGAACAAATTAAATAAATTTTTCAAAATTTTAAAATTTCCGTTTTATTTTTTTTTTTTGTTAAAAAGATTGTTTGTTTCCTTCTAAAATCTTATCAGTATTGTAACTAATGCAAAACTGTGAGAAAAGTGGACAGAAATTGTTCTTTTCTTTTCCATTTTAATGACGATTTCCCAATTGTATGAACCATACAATTTGTTACTTTAATTGGTTTGTATGACTTTGATCATTCGGTACAGGAAAACGGTTCAATAGACTGATTAGAAATGTTTGCAGATATACTGGTTTATAGGTCTTTAAAATGTCTTTGATTTTTAGTTTTGAGACACTGAAAGATTATTTTGATACAAAATTAAAGCTGATGGCATTCTTACTATTTTTAGCCAAAAACAATTTTCATTTTGGCCCGAGGTTCCACATAGAAAAATTTTAATAATGTTCGGCAAGGCAGTGCAATCATCGAAATTAAAAGTCAATTTATGTGGGAGGTTGGGCTAGCAAAAATAATTGAGTCGTCAGCTTCATATTGAACCCTATCGGTAATCTCCCGGGGAATTTTGTTTCCCACGGAATATTTTATTCCCAAGAACATTTTTCTGCTATCGTGAATCTCCCATGGAATAAATTTCCCTCGAACAAAAATCCAATGCAAACTCAGCCAAATTCCCCTGGAAAATTTATTCCCGATAGCAATAAATTCCGAGAGAAACATTTTGGCATCATTCACGTTCCCAATGTTTGAACTGTGGAAATTTTTGTTCGCGATAACCCCCATTGGCATCAAAATACTGATTTTGCTTTTTAACTGCCTCCAAACCAGAATTTAAAATTTTCATTGATGATTTGCAATGAAAGCTATAACTGGCGCCCGCATCAGTAGTTTAAATATAAGAGAGTTGTTGGACTGAAGTCTTTTACATCCATACACACATAGTGTTCATTCTTGATAGTTTTAATTTCTTTCAGTCGGTATATTTTTTGGGTTACCACAGTTTTGAGGTAAGCCACTAATGTTCGTATGTTTTTATTTTTAATATTTTGCGACGAATCGTATGGGTTCAAGCGCCAGTTTAAAATTCACTTTTTCTACTTCAAAACTCAATTTATTTCATAAGACTTTCCTTAAATAAAAAATCAAGTTATGATGTGAAAAAAGTGGATTTTCAACTAGCGCGAAAAAAAACGAATTGCATATTTTTATATTTGATTTTTGAGCTTTTTGAACCTTGGATCTGGTAAAGTAGGAAGTTTTCCTTAAGGTACATTTTTCTTTATTTTTTATTTATCTATTTGCGGTTATATATATAATTCTCAATAAGTATAATATGTACATAATTATGTTTGTGAACATAACATTTATTACGGGTATGTATAACATGATTTTGTATTAAACACACAATATTATATTAACTATAAGTATTTCAAATGACTATCAAATATTTGAAAAAAAAATTGTGTTCACAAATCATAATGCACAATCCTGGTATTTTTTAGTGTGGCAGTATGCTGTGTGTCATAATAGGGTAAGAAATAATGGGCTGAGAAGCATTTGACATTGCAAGAGCTTGAGACGTATTTATAGTCAACCCTTGGGCCATGGCTGGTGTTAAAGTTATTTGAGATGTACCCAGGATTTGCTGCGCATGGGTCGGGGCTAGTTGCTGATTAGTATTCGATAGTGATGTAATATTCTGCTGTGATATAGCCAACTGCTGTCCTTGTGAAGTGTTAGCAGCGATCGCTAGCGGAGTGCCACTAGATGTTATAATTTGTGTCTGAGGAGTTGCAATGCTCACGATGGGTGTAGCTTGGACTTGAACGGGAGCAATAGACACCCCACCGATAAGTTGTGTTTGTTGTTGTGAGGTCGTTTGGGTCATAGTAACCGGATTGACAACAGCTGAGCATTGGACATTGGTGAGTCGAAGTTGGGCGTTTTGTGCCAACAAGTACTCATTTGAAGCTCGAAGTTCAGCTATTTTTATTTCATTTGCTTCAACACGTCTCCGTAACATAACCTGCTCTTCTTCAAAGCGTCGAACTAAAGCAACTATGTCAATCCGTTCGATATCTTCCCGGAATCTTTTGTATGCTGCCGAATTCTCAAGAGTGTCGACATTTGATGAACGTTTCAACGACGGGAAATCATCACAACCCGCTACATAGCCATTAATATGAACTCCTTGGCCACCCATTACACCCCTGCATTCGGTGTGATTCCAAGAGGATACTGGCTGGCGCTCCATTCGATCAACTGGCCTCATAGATGGAGTCGACTGTACCTTGTCTACTATGTAACAATCCTTGTGCCGACATCGCCCATACATTGCGTACTCGTTGCAAGGTAATTGGTTGTCTTCAGATAGCTCTGGTGGAAACTCTCCATTAACGTTGTAATACTCCTGTTCCTGGATGGTGTAGTGTAAAAACTTGCAATTAACTCTGGTGCATGTTGAGTTCTGATAGTCATGACAAAAAACTACTAGGTCGGGTGAAACAACATGAGGATATCGACAATGTTTTCGGCGACATATTCCACGAACAAAGTCACGGCATATTCGATTCTTCAGAGAGTTGTTTGAGTTTCCGTTGCACATGTTTTGTGCTTTGCTGTCTATGCTGCTTTTACAAGCTGGATTCATTTTTTAAGCCACAATCGAATAATTAAGCCTGTTACTTTTAGAAAACGGGTTTAGGCAA
This sequence comes from Epistrophella euchroma, assembly GCA_947049315.1. Classification (NCBI taxonomy): domain Eukaryota; kingdom Metazoa; phylum Arthropoda; class Insecta; order Diptera; family Syrphidae; genus Epistrophella; species Epistrophella euchroma. The sequence goes on along the minus strand of OX346245.1, from coordinate 110,188,225 downwards.
ATCAATTTTTTTTTTAATAATTTTTAGTTCTCTAGAAAGAACAAGGGAAACAAATTAGCTTGTGGATACTAATATTGAAGGTACATGTATTACAATAGTTCTTAAAGTAAATTAGTTTCGTCTGAATTAAAAGCCCTGATTCTTCGCCATGATTTGATAAATTTAAAGGATAGAATAGTAATATTATTGATGAAATTTATTTTTTATTTTTTTCTTCGACTGAACCCGAATCACGAAAAAATTGCCTGACAGATAAAAGTGATACCCCACATCAATAATTTACTAACGGCCATATTATTCACTCATGTCGAATTCAATGCCCCCTTTCACACAGGGCAACTGAGTTGCCGACAACAATTAGTTCATAGTCGTGAAGGGCAGGAAGAAAGAGGGGAAAATGAAATCTCCCCGGTCAACAAATTCAGGAGATTTTTTTGACGTTTCTCTTCACACTACGTTTGTGTGCGTTCAACCAAGGTAGTTTAAAAGGAAAATACAGCAAGTCTCTTGCGACTTTGTATCTTCGTGTGAAAGGTACAAGAGATTGTTAAGGAGATTAAGAAAACGTCAACAAAAATCACCTTCGTGTGAAAGGGGATTTTCGTTTTTAGCAAGATTTACACGGATTTGCACACACACTACAAAGATTTGACATTTCTCAGGAGTTAACAGTTTTTTGCCGCAGTGTTTAACAAATATTCACAGTGTTCGTCATGTGTTTAAATAGATTTAAAACAAATATAGGCTCTCCCAAACCAACGCGACACATTCGGCGCGACAGCGACACTTTCCGCAATCAAAATTTATTCACAATGGCAATTAATGAGAGTCTCCACACTGCCGCGACGTGATTATTCACTGGCGCGATGAATAATCGCCCCTTTCCGCACTCAAAATTTATTTACATGGCGATTAATGAGAGTCCCCACACTGCCGTGACGCGATTATTCATCGCTCCAGTGAATAATCGCGTCGCGGCAGTGTGGGGACTCTCATTAATCGCCATGTAAATAAATTTTGATTGCGGAAAGTGTCGCTGTCGCGCCAAATGTGTCGCGTTGGTTTGGGAGAGCCTTAAGGCTGCAATTTGTTCAACCTCAACAATTTCATCTACCTCGGCCAACACATACGTCCCTCGCCAACGTGCTTAGGCCGTGTGCGAATAGACTTAAAATTTCAACTACATTTTATCCGAGCTTAAAATTTGATATTTCTACGTACAGATACACCTCACTAGTGTCAAAAATTGATTTTTGGATAAAATTAAACGAGATTTTAACCGAATTCACACATGGCCTTAAGGCCTTGTCACACAGAACGCGGTCCGGCGGTCTTTGTAAAAAATTACAAACAAAATTTGCCCGTCGCGTTCTTTCCTTCCATGGTGGAGTGTTGACCGGCCCGTCGGCCCACGTTCTGTGTGACACGGCCTTTAGAAATAGCAAAATAAAATTGCAGTGTTTAAAGTAGTCTTTGGCCCCAGACATATACCATACCTGTACAATTTTAATTTGAAACTGGCATCACTCCTGTCAAGAAAACAACAACAAATACAAAAAGTACACCCTGGTTTTTGAATGACGGAATAAAATTGTATTTTTTGTGTTTCGTGATAGTGAGTGTAGTTTATTTTCGTCTGAAGTCTAAAAACAATTTATTTTATTTATTTATCCAGAAACTTTTGATTTAAAATAACCACCTTTTGTAAGAATGTGTTAATACAGCATATTCTGTGAAATAATATAGTTACATTGACGGCGGTAAGTTGAAAAAGATTTTGTTTTTGGCAAAAAATTATGGAGAAGTTAAGGAATTTGTTTTGGACAAACATAGTGCTTTTTTTTGAGAAAAATCAATAAGGTACTTAGGTTTCAGGGTATCGTTTAGCTAAAAAGTTAATTTTTAGTTTCTTATTCTTCTCATCATGTTTCCCATTTGACAATCCATGTTTTCTTTTTCCACTACAACGTTCAACATACAAGGGAACACAGGAAGTGTAATGAACTATAATGGACTAGTCTATACGGGTCACGGTTTAGCTGAGAATTTTATTTTTCTTATAACTTATTCAGAGTTACTATTATTAATGTCGTTTACTTATCCAAATATTAACTTTTCTTATCATAAATGTGAACAGCTTACGTACTCTTGATAACAATATTTATGCATTATTAGTCATTCAAGTTCAAGTAGATGTTTTAAGATTCTTAAAATATTTTATACGCAGATTTGCCAAAACCGAGAAATAATCAAATGTCTCAAGCTGAAGGATAATTCAGTTTTTTTTTTTTATACTTATGAAAAAAGTGTATTTTTTCTACTTTAAGTTATAAAACGCTGTTTAGATTACAAAAATTGAGTATTGTATCACGGCAGTTTGTATGTAAGAGAAGTGCGGGATGAAGTCTCGCGAGGCGCGAAGAAACATTAAAACCGGACTCAGTCTCATTGACCCTGTTTACATTGGAAAAATTGAGTCCTAACTGGCATTGTCATCTACATTATATACCTGTTGTTTGAATGCGAGAATTTGAAAATTGTTTGTGTTTCAATGTATTTTGGGGGCGCCAATTATTCTCAATTATTGCAGATTCACATTTGTGCTAATTATCTAAAAACATCAAAGTAACTCAAAGAACGTACCAGAGTGTAAATGCTATGCATTTAAAGTAAAATTTCATAAACTTTTGACTTTGAGAATACATAAATACACAATAAAAATATAGTTTCATTCAATTGTCTTGACTTTTCACCGGACATCTGGCGTACCACTCTTTTTGTTTTTTGTTTCTTTATTCATTTCATTCTGGATATTCTGGATAAACATTGGGCGCGTTGGGGCGGCAATCCAAAGTTATCCGGATATGTTTTGTATTGTTGTAATCCCTTGTTGAAAAATTTCTGATGTCAGCTGATGCAACAACAACTCAAGCTATCTGAAAATTTTTGGGATAGGTGGACAACCTATCTGTCTATCACCCGAACGCAAGAAAAGAAACACACTCACTATAAATATTGGGAAAACCCACAATACTCTATTCAAACGGTGTTTTTCTTCAGTTTGTCACTTTTAACTCAAAAACTATGCTTAAAATTACAAAATGCTTGAACTTTGGTACAACTAAATTGAATTCCCTACAAATTACAAACCTATGCAAAGTAAAATGTACAAAGCATCAAGTATGCGTTTTTGATGCGTATGAAAAATGTTTTATTTTAAATTTTGGAACTCATTCATACATATACGTCTTTAGTCTGTACTGAATTTTGGCTTAGGGGTTTCGCGTTGTATGTCATAGTTTCAATGAGCTCTAGCGGCTATACGAGTTGTCCAAAATAATTGATAAAGGTGCGCTCTACCGGCCAAGCCTTTCAACCGAAAAATACATTTTAGGAATGCAGTTTGTAAGAAATTTAATGTATATAATTGTGCATACTTGTTTTTCCCCAAAAGTTCATGATTTTATAACTTTTTGGCAAAAACCTAAAAAAAAGTCGTACGTTTTTAGGTTTTTCGTGCTTTTTGTTGTGAAGCCATATCCGGGGGAAGTAGCAAAGTTGAAATTCGGATTCAGCACCTCCAAAAACATAAAAAACCATTGAGAAAAATAACTTCTATGTTTTTTTCTGTAGCAGTCATATATTACCCATGACCACGCAAATCATAGTATTCATTATATAAACACAACAAAGCATTCTTGTAAATACAAGATACTTACATTGAAAAACAACAATTTTTGTTTCTAAAAACCGATTTGTTATAATCAGTATGTTCTGTATAAAAACAATCTACTTTATTACTCATTTAAACAAATGGCGCGCGGTGGAAAATATATTGTCGTGAAAAAAGAAACCAATTTATGAATGCGTGTTGTATCCTGCTCAGAACCGCTCATGCTCATCAGCGAGTCGTGTGTTATATGTTGCTTTGAAATTTTTTCTACGGTTTTCTCTAGCTCACGCTCATGAGTTTTTGAAAACTGCTCTTGCTCGTGAGCAAAATATGAGCTGAGAGCTTTAAATGAGGCTCATGAACGAGCATTTCCGTACCCTGGACTATTCAAAGCTCTTCTTAATTTTAAGTCAAATTCAAATAAAACTGAATTTTTCTCTGAGTATTTAGTACATGTCCTATATAAAATCGTCTAGTCGAAAATCCCAGATCATTTTAGATATTGCTTCGGGTGTAAAATCGGGTTTAAATGAATTTTAAACCTCTCAATTTAATCCGCATTTTTAAACCCGACAAAATTAAATGCTCCCTAGAAGGCTGTTTAAATTAAACCGAATTAAACGTGACGAGGTTTAAAAAAGATTTATTTTCGGTATAACGAGTGAATATAATGCGCTTGGGCTTAGCAATCGGGTTTTACTTACTTTGAACCCAGGTGTACATTTAAAACCGGTTCCAAAGAAAGGAATTTAACTTCACATATGTACGTACATGTATTTTACAGCGTTTTCTTAATTTTTAACTGACTCCAGTGTCCCGCCTGTAGAATTTTACTAGCTAATATTTCTCAGAAAACAAGTCCTTTCCCTTCTTTTGACTCTCTTCTTTAAATGTTTCAATGTGGGCAAGGGGGGCTTGGAAAATTGTATAACGTTAGATTTCCTTCTTTGGAACCCTAAATAATATTCTCTCGAAGTTTGAGCGAAATCTAAAATAGTCCCCTTTCACACGAAGATACTAGTTGCTGGTGATTTTTTTGACGTTTTCTTTAAATCTCCTGAACAATCTCTTGTACCTTTCACACGAAGATACAAAGTCGGAGGAGACTTGCTGTATTTCCCTTTTAAACTACCTTGGTTGAACGCACACAAACGTAGTGTGAAGAGAAACGTCAAAAAAATCTCCTGAATTTGTTGACCGGGGAGATTTCATTGCCCCCTCTTTCTTCCTGCCCTTCTCGCCAATGAACTAATTGTTGCCTTGTGTGAAAGGGGACATAGTAATATAGTAACAAATTTTGAAATCGTTGATACGGTCATTAGACCAAATAAATATGGTCCATGATTTTTATTTAAATTTTTATCTTTATTTAATTTTAACTTTTTGATAATATTTCTCTTGAAAATTTGCTTCTAGTTTTAATTACAACTTTTTTATCTTCTATTTTAAGGTAAAAAGTATCTTAACCGAAATTAAATAGCCTTCAATTATTTTTTTTTAAACCGCTTTTTCCAAGAAGCTGGACAAATTTGGGTTGGGCCAAATTTTTGCAACGTTACTGATTGCTCAGTTTGATAATATATTCTTTGTGAGTATGAAATGTCGAAAATTAATTGTTTGATTCTCTCCGATGTTGGTCAGCATTTATATTTCTAAAGCTATGAGTAATCCATAATTTGTAATCGTAACTGTTATAAGTTCGACACACAGTGCTTAGTGTGCAATAAGCTCTTCTCTAATGTTTTATTAAAAGTAATCATTATCATACGTAAGTTATTGTAAATAACCTCGGATTTATGGCTGAATGTGACCCACACTGATACCTTCCCATTGGTGCCCTTGAAACTCTATACCTGATGTTATTTTTTATAAGAAAATTACCAACTCGAACTATTCGAAAACCTTATCAGTTGTGCAGTCAAGGGAAGACCAAAGTTGTACTACAATCTTTAGCAGTTTTTTGTCTTTTGTAATTATGTTGGCTTAGAAAAAAAAACTGTCAGTTGAATTCTTTTACGAAGTCTCTCAGTCATCAATTGTGACATTGTATGTATGTAGAATAAAATGAAGTCAACAATTTTTAGCAACATCTTGCAGTTTTTTTTTGGCTTAGAAAAAAAAACTATCAATTTGATTTTTTTTGTATTAATTACCAATTATGGCATTGTGTGTAGACTTAAATTATCCTGAAGTCATATGATTGCTTTTTCCAGAGATATTCAAGCCGAAAATCAATTTCCAACAATTTTTACCAGTTTTTCTTATTAAAAAATGTCAATTGATTCGAGAAATAAGCTAATTGAATTTCTCTGAAAACCGTTTCTGCACGTTATGGCCATCTATAAAATAAAATTAATTCTAAGTCGATATCGCTATTCGTTTTTGAGATTTCGTCGACGAAAAAAAGTTCTTGAACGTACAAACTTACTTACACACATTACGCAGACATTTCTTAAAACGATGAATTCGCATTCCAGAGACCTCGAAATGTGAAGAAATATCAAAATTTTCGATTCGACAAATCGCACCAATTACAATAACTTTCAATGGAATGGGATGTTAATAAACGTCTAAATTTCTCAGTGACAAGTAATAAGCGAATTGGTTAAAAAAAAAAACAGCTAAAAAGCAATGGACAAAGGGAATTGCCCAGCCCATTTCTGGCCAAGAGTGTACACGAACGAAATTGGTATCAAATGAAAGAAGTTAAGCTGGTTATATGAGCGAAATATTTTCAAAATCGTTCATGTGATAGACGATTTATTTGAGCATGAAGTTGCCGATTGCAGAACTAAGATTTTAGCTTTTTTTTCAAATAATTGTTCATAACGTGCGAAATGGATGACGACATATAAAAATGATTTAGGTATAAAATGAAAGGTGTTTTGCTTGTCTCTAAAATAGTGCTAAATTTTTTTTATATTATAAAATTACATTTTGAGATATTCAGCCTTATTATCGTACCTGATCGGAACGAAATTTTTTCCGATATCTACGCAATGTACGAATTTTGTATAATTGTAGCCGTTTCGATAGGCCAATCGGACAGATCTAAGAAGAAAAATTTAATGTGCGTTGAAAATATCAAAGTCGTGCGTTGCATGCCGATAAAATATCAAAATGGCAGCAACGCATCACGAATTCATACGATGTGTGAAAATATTTACTTTCCGATTTCCCCGTCAGAAAATTAGAAATGAACAATTTCCCGTAACCATACGATACGACTCATATACCAATGAATATAAAAAATCGTCCGATCGGAAGTTTTCTCCGATCGTACATTTCTCCAAACGGATACGATAATAGGGCTGATTAAGATCCAACTTCATGTGAAGCATATTTTTATGTGGTCTTTGGCACACCGATATACAGGGTGATTGGTATAAGGTGCACCAAAAAGATGGAACGAGTAGGTTGGGTTAAGACAAGAAAAAAAATGTATGGGAGGGGTGGTCTACTTTCCCCCGTGTAGGCAGGAGGGGCAATTTTCTAAAAACTCACTTAAAACAGAAAAAAAAACATTTAAAATCAACGGTACAATGCCATGCTATACCTTTTTGAAAAGCCAGAAACCTCTTCTTTGATTTTCATTTTAAATTAAGTTGTGTTAGTAATAGCCCTTCCACACTATCCCATCGAGTATTAATACATGTCAAAAAAAAAGTGTGATAGAATTACTAACGACTGCCAAATTTGTGTGAAGAAAAAGTTTTTCATATTTTGCTTCCACACTTGCATCCAAAAACTCAGTTCACCATAACTTCAAACCAGAAGGGCTGTCAAGTCATGTGGGATGAAATTTCATATTTTGTCTCCACACTATTATTGACATGTATTAATACTAAGTGGGATAGTGTGGAAGGCCTTTAAGCAAATATCTTCACACATCGCATGAATTCGTGATGGGTAGCTGCTCTTTTGACATTTCATCGGCATGCAACGCACGAATTTGAAATTTTCAACGCACATAAAATTTTGTTTCGTAGATTTGTCCGATTGGCCTATGATACAAAATTCGTACATTTCGTAGAAATCGGAGAAAATTTCGTTCCGATCGGATACGATGATAAGGCTGTATATTTGTGTACTGTAAAAATAAATAAATTTGATGGCACAACGGCTCATGAAGAACCAGGGCCTAGTGGCTTACAACTCTCAAACATTCCTGGGTGCGTGCCTGCGGGAATAGAGGGGACCTACAGTTTATTGCCGAATCCGAATGGCTAAGGTGAGCGGCACTTTTCTGTGACAGGAGATACTCTTGGGGGATTTGTCACTTCCTCGCAAGAGGCCCGGAAAAAACTTAAGGTGGAAGAGGCTGGTATTGAACCCAGACTTCTGGCATGACAGTCCAACGCACTAACCATTACGCCATGGGCTACTACTGTGTAATGTGCTTCTCAATAATCCAAATAATTTGTTTTTCCACATTAAGAAACAAAACGCCCTTTTTTTAAAAAAATATGGATCAAAAATCCAACTTTTACTACCTGTACGTTTTACGTATTGTTCAGGTAAAAAACTCTGGCAAAAAACCTAATCTTTAATTTATAAAATCAAACCCCAGAAGTCAGTTGATTACTTTGGACTCAAACTTTTGGCCTTCAGTGTATGTACATATATAACAGTCTTCGCAGACTATAACGTCCAATATAAATCCGAAGCCACCTATTATTTTGTCCACTTATCTTGTTCTACAGGAAACACTATCAGCCATATTATTTACTCGATACATCCAGATTCAAAATTAAATCCAGATGAATTTACATTGAATTTGTATGATTCACATCCAGATTTAAGTTTTAATCTGGATTTATTGAGTGAATAATATGGCCGTATGTGACGTTCTTCTTTTTATTTTCAGCCATATTACGAATCAAAGAATCCATCATGATCTATCATAAAAACTGCCTTTAAGAACGGATGCGGTAAAAGTTTTTTTTTTTATTCTGTCTTTTACTGATTGTTGATGCCAAAATTCACACATTAAAATTGATATGTTGTTCTACGTTTGATCTCAGCGCTGATTATTTTTTGTCTGAGTTTGTAGTGGAATTGGAGTTTGGAGTGAAATGTGTGTTCTATAGACAGAGTTGGATAGCCAGGATTTATAAATTTGGATTTTTGTCTTACAAGACAAAAACTTATTAGAATATGGAATAGGGTGAAAGAGGTTAATGCTGATTTCCAATGGCGCGTTCGCGTTAGAGACGCTTACGTATACGTGCTTTACAAACGCGTTGACATAACAGACGACTTGAAGAGAACCTGAAAATCAAAATGAACCTACATAACTGTAATTTCGAATTCCTTTCAACAAACTATTCCATTATTTTTTGAAAAAAATCGATTTTTTTCTTTCAATTAAAAGAATTTTTCCAGAAAACCCGATTTTTTCTTCAAAATAAATGATTTTTTTGTTGAAAGGATTTCGAACATTAGTTTAACTGTCAAAACGCACGCTGAAGTTGATTTTTTTCAACTTTAACGTTGAGGTAGCTTATGTTACGTTGGTTTGTTTACATGCTAATAGGTGCCAAATCGTAACATAATACCCAACGCGTCATTGGCCACGTTCATCACTACGTTTTTGACAGATCTAAAAATTCAGTTCTGAAATACGTAACACTGAACGCACAAAAAAGTGTGAAATTATTTATTCTGTTTTTATTATTTTTTGCAATTTAAAATCAAAATCCGAAAAGCAATACGAGACCCAGGCGATCAGACCACACACCAAAAAAAAAACTGGATCAATAACTGTTTTTTTGTTGCTTTTAGCTGTCATTTGAATTTTCAGATAGAATTTTTCATCTGAAAATTCAGAAAAAAACGTAAGCAACGTAACTAAATGTCAATCGACGTCAACTGAATTTTTATGACTGCTGGCCAATCAGAAGCTCTAAAAATGACAGTTCAGAACTGTCAAATGTGCTGTTGAACCCGGCCATTGTAAACAATTTGCTTATAGGATGTTTCATTGGTAAATTTAGATTTTAATGAAAAAATTGATTTATTTTGTGGCGAATGGAACACAATTTAAAATTAATTTATTTTTGTGACTGTGTTTGCGCATTATAGCCTCTATGTCAATATTTCGAAAAAATCTTCATCCAATCCATCGATTTAATTTTAGTAGAGAAATATGAACTTGATAAAGTTGCCGGTTCATTTTAAACTGCTACACTTTATTTATCAGCAATTATTTTCCACATTTTTCAACATAATTTTCACAACCGAAATATCAACGAAAAAATTGCAAACTGACAGCTGGATTTATTTTGGTATTAGTACAAGGAGGGGTAAATCTGCCTAAAAATTTAGATTTGCAAAATTGATTTAAAATCAAAAATAAATCAATTGATTTTGCCCAATGTAAAGCAAAAAGAGGGGAAATTGTGTTTTTGACAGATCCTAATCAAAAATAAATTGATTTATTTTACCAATTTAAAACCCCATTAAATTGCTATGTGTGAGCTTTCGCGTTGAAAGAAAAATCTGTCAAAGCGACGCCTAACGCGGCATTGGAAATCAGCCTTTGGGATGGTTACATCCGGTTCTTGTATTGCAAATTAATTCTGATCTAGACAAATAAATAATGGCTAAAAGAGAATAATATTACAATAAAACAGAATAAAGAAGTTATTTTTGTAATACAAAAATTTTAACATATGTATTATGAATGTTTTATGCCAAATGGCAAATCCTAAATCTCTTATTTTTATCTATCTATATATATAAAAATGAAATGGTTTTCGTTTGTCACGAACGGCCCGGTGGATTTGCTTGATATTTTTTTGCACAATGTTCCGATTTTTCTGTGGAAGGTTCTTAGCTAAGAAATCTTTCAAAATTTTACACCCAAATAGGTTCTTGATGGTTCTTCTATGCAACCTGTTTATTTTAATATTTTGCTTATTTGGTTGCTATGCTGTTTACAAAAAGGTCCATAGAAACTAATTTAATTTTGGTTGTTATGCTTTTTGCCAAATGTCCATAGCAACAAATTTAGTTATTCATTAAAGAAAAGTCGAAATGTTAATAAAAAATTACGGAAAAACTAAAACGCCGAAACTTGAGATAACTTTGACCTAAATTAAATTAAAAAAAATAATCAAAAAAAGAGGAAATTTTGTCGATTATAGTTAACGATCGCAAGGGGTCATGTCTTGGCACTGGCATCTTTAGGAATCACTGCCACGTTGTTGGATGGTGGACGCATGGTACAATCTGCTCTAAAGCTTTCACTGAATATGCAAATTAACGAAAACCCGACATGCAATATTTCCAAGCCAAGTGGAATGACAAAAGTTCTGCAGCAATGCAAAATAATGAATGCACGATGGTGCATAAAAAATCATTAAAAGCCTTGAATCGAACACTGTAAGATCTACGTGGAAATCAGCACCTTTTCGGTGGTACACTTATAATGCTAGCCGGTGATTTTCTACAAACACTTACCGTCATCCCGAGCACGTCAAAACCCTTCAACTGACTACATGCGTATTCACTTGCAAACATAATCAAACTGCACACACGTTTTCAAAACAATTGTTGAATATTGGAAATGGGAAAATTGTTGCAGATGTTTCTACCGGAGTTATTACCTTTTTTTCCGGAGTTGCACAGCACTACAAGAACCACATTTGGTTAACCCAACCAAGTTTTTGAACTCCTTTAAAATTATCCGGTTTGCCACCGCTTCCGATTCGACTTGCTTTTGCCATTACATGAAACAAGGCGAAAGGGCAAGGCCAGTCATTGGAAATTTTCGGAATCAATTTGGATTATCGTGTTTTTCACATGCCGAATTTTATTTCGCCTGCTCACACGTTGGCAAACCATCAGCGTTGTTTGTGTAGGTATGCCCAAAACGGCAAAACCAAAAACGTTGCTTATTACAAGGCATTAGAATAAACATGGAATATTTTATGCAGATTAAATTATCATTATTACCGCCATATTATTCACTCGATACATCCAGGGGGGTTATTCTCAAATGCGCGGCGGATCGCTTTTGATGGCGGATTTGCATTTTCCTATTCTCAAAAGCGATTCGCTTTTCATGCTAAAGCGAAAGTTCTCACTACATGTCATTTTGGGTTTGAAAGCGATAGGTGTCTAGGTGGCGGATTGTTGGCGAATTGAAAGAAAATGTAAATACATAAATAATTTGCAAATAATTATGTGTCTTCTTCAATTTCGGCAAATAAAAACACACTATTCCATCAAAATGTTTTTATTTTTTTTTTAAGAGCAACAACATTGCAAAATTACAAATATGCACAAAAAAAAAAAAACAACTTCTTTGGACGGCAAACAGCTACATACTGTCAAATTTTTGGAAAAAACTGACAATTAAATGAGGAAGAGTGGAAGTAGAAATGGGAGTGGCCTGAAAAATTTGAGCATAAAGTGAGAGAAACTGGAAGGATCGTTTTCGTCCTTGTTCGCTTTTGAGAATAACCCAAAGCGAAGATGGTCGAAATTGAGTTATCGCTTTTAATCCGATCCGCCGCGCTTTCTGGAATAGGCCTACAGATTTAAACTTAAATCCAGATGAATTTACATTGAATTTGTATGATTTACATCTAGATTTAAGTTTTAATCTAGATGTATTGAGTGAATAATATGGCCGTTATTGTTATTATTTAACTCTAAATTTATAAAATACAAAACTACATCTTCTATAATCATGTGCATGGGTGTTTTATCATTTATTATAAGTCTTTCCCAATACACAAATCGTTTATAGGCAGGACAACGTCTGCCGGGTCAGCTAGTTTAAATTGATTTATTTTTTTTGTTCATCCAATAATTGCATTTTAAATAATTTAGTTTGTTCTATTAGATTGCTCCCAAAATATAGTATTCTAACAAACATAATGTACAAATGGATTCTCCGTTCCATTTCCAAATCCTTTTTTTTTTTAGAAAGTTTAATACAATTACTTACATTTCTTCTACTTCCCTATCAGATCTTAAGTAGGTAACAAATAAACATGTCTGCGAGTAGTTTAAGGCAATATTTCCTGCTATGGAGTGTGGATTACTGGAACTTAGAAGGTACAAATTTTTTGGATAAAAAAGAATTATATTTGACTTTGTTTTTCTTTTTTGGGTTCTTATTCTTATCTTTTTTGATATTTTTACCTTTTAGTTGATTTTTCGTTACTAAATTGACACCAGTTAGAGTTTGTACTTTGCAGTTATTATTTGTATTATTATCGTTTTATTTTATGATTTATTTAAAATTTTATCAGCAATTCAATTTTTTTTTATTTAAATATTTAATATTCTATTTATTCTTAGTTATGACAGAAAATAATTTCAAATCCAGAGATATTGGCCTCCGGGCTCAGAAAAAAATTCTCTCTCGCATGGCAACAAAAAACATAGCAAAGGCCTTTATCGATGGAACTACGGCATCACTTCTAGATAATCTCTACAAGCTTTGCAAGATGCATGTAAATAAAATAGTATTTTAAAATTTTCTTCTAAAGGATTAATAATTTTTTTTTTTTATTTCAGACCGGCAACAAGAAAGACGCTGAAAAATTAATAAAAAATATTATCAAAATTGTTATAAAAATTGGAGTTTTACACAGAAATAATCAATTCAGTCCAGAAGAACAGCAGGCTGCAGAACAATTTAAACGAAAATTTCAAGTAAGTTGGGTACAAATTTACTCACCTCTTGTCGTTAGTAAAAACTTGAGCATATACTTAATTCTATTATAAATCACTTATTGTTTCCTTCAGCCTGTAAGTTTTTAGTACAATTTAAACATCATAAAATCACCGAATTTGATGGTTGCTCAGTCCTTAAAAAAAGAGACTCTTGGAACGACCCCAACTGCAGATGTAATCTGCTGTGATAGTGAAACAATTTTTCAAAAGTCCTTCCGACTACAAGCCCCACTTGCTTTACTTTTGATTCCGTTTTTGATAGAAACTACTTTTATAAATTACTAGCTGGCCCGTCCCGGCTTCGCATGAGTCATGTAGGTATTAGATTAGAAAGAATTGCTGATTCTGTTCGTTTACTTCCCAAAAACTGCCAATTTCTACCAAATTTATTACAATACTATTTTTACATGAACTTTGAAAGCACTTTATCTAAAATTAGTGGAAATTGGTAGTTATGGAAAGTAAGCGAAGATAGATATTCACCCTTATTCCGAAAGGCGTTTTTCTAAAACGCCAACTGTCGTTTTTGGAGTCGTGTCGTTTTTTTATTGGTATTCCGTAGCTAAAACTCCAGCGTTTTTCTCGCTCTTACATTCCACAATACGATCCACCAAAAAAAAACTGATATTTGACATATCAAATTGCTTACAAATTGAATATTTTGGTTTTTGGAAATTATATTTGTGTTAATTTGTTTTAAACATAAGAAAAAAACAGAAAAATGTATAGTGTAGCAAGTTATTTTTCTTGGAGCAGCAGTGACGACGAAGATGAAGAAAGAAAAAAGAAAGATTTGATACTGCAGAGGAGGTGGATTTCATCTAAAGCAATTCCTTTTCCATCCATAATTTTTCTCAGAACCTTTTTTAAAGTTTTTCGCGAGGTGCTCAATTAGGGTGAAGCGTCAATGTATGAAGAAAAAAACAAAGTTGTTGAATCAGTTTCTTCGAATACCTCCAGTTTGTTCATTTAAACGATTAGAATAATTTGACATAAAAAAAAATTATTTGGATACAATCTTTAGCCCTCTACCTCAGCTCGAAGCTATGAAAAGGGGTGTTTTTTCATTAAATTCTAAACTTACTTTGAGTTGAGGAAGAGGACTAAAGATTTTATCCAAACAATTATTTTTTGATGTCAAATTATTCTAATCATTTAAATGCAACAAACTGAACTGCTCCATACTTTGACCCTCCATCCTAGTGCTCATTTCCCTCCACGAGTTCTATTAGTCGCATTTGACTTTGGGTTGTTATTTTTACCCTAAACAAGTTATGATATTCTGAAAGCTAATGGCCTGAGCTTCCACGAGTTAAAATTTGAAGCATGAGCCTAAGACAACCAGTAAGAAATTAATGTATATAAGTGAGTGACACAGTATCTTAACTCAATGCATAAATCTGGTCGGCCAGCCGATCTGCCCAGGATATGGGGTGGACGACCAGGCGTTTCTGTATCCCCTAATGATTGTATATAGCTACATAAGTAAAATTTTCTTTATATCAATGGGTGGTTACCCCCCTAAAAAATGCACTTTTTTTTTGGTCGGCCAGCCGATCTGCCCAGGATATGGGGTGGACGACTAAGCTTTTCTATATCACTTAGTGAAGCTCTAACGCTACATAAGCAAAATTTTCTTTATATCGATGGGTGGGAATTTAGTATAGCCGCCTCCCGATCTATAAGTTTTAAAAAATCTTACATTCTTACTCCTGTCGTCAACAAATTTCTCGACGACAGATTTCGACATTTTTATAGACGTTTTTCTTATGGAAACGACTAACGGAATACAGAAAAAAATACAGTGAACGCGTTCCACAAGAGAGAATCGACAAATTGACGATTATTTGGCGTATAACGCTTTACGTAATACCAAGTTCACACTGTCGTTTGTTTTTTGGTTGATTAACGCCTTACATAATAAGGCTGATTGTATTGTATTGTGTCTATATGTAACTGTCTAGAATTTACTGATAAAACTAACATTTTTTTAGCAACATTGGTAAATATTTTGTTTTCATATTGGATTATTGTTAACAGAGTTCTTAGACAACAGTAACTTGGGTGGCCCGATTTTTGTGTTTTTGGTTTTTTTTTATCGGTTAAAAAAGTAGTTTAATAAAATGGATAATTTTCAATAAACTTATAATTAGTTGCTGCCACCTTCTTCCATTGTTTTTTTCGTTTAAGTTTTTCACTACATCGATTTTTAATCGTTGCTTATATTTTGATTTCCTTCTGATTGCCCTTTTAAACACTGCAATATTTTAAGGGCCAGTTGTACAATCTTGGTTAAAATTTTGATCCATGGTTCAGGAATTATAATTCGCCGATTTCGGCGGATTAACTGAGGTTCAAAAATGGTTCAAGGTTTAAGTATATGATAATAGCCAAGTAATTGCCCGAACCATCGCTAAACCTCTGTTAATCCGCCGAAATCGGTGAATTAAAAATCCTGCACCACGGATCAACATTTAATCCACGATTGTACAACTGGCACTAAGAAAATTAACTTTGCGCAAGTAAAAAGATTTCATCTATCTGCACTCTTTACTCCACTTGATTAAGCGAAGTTCACAGAGTAGAAGACGAATTGAAATAAAACATACTAGAACAATAACGAAAAACACAAAGAAGAAAGGGCGATAACTCGATCAACCTCAGCAATTTCGTCTACCCCGGCTACGACATATGTCCCTCGCCTACAAGCTTAGAAATCGCAAAAAAATATTACAGTGTGTGAAAGCAGTCTTTCTTGTTGACGTTTAGTGTATTTGTTTGTATTGCCAAAAAAAAATTAACCACCTAACAGCCAGTGGGTTCACTAATTTTTGGATCATAAATTAGATTCCAGATAAATAGCAGGATCTTACGTTGTTTTTGCAATTACTTGTTAAATTTGATCCGTATCAGATCATGTGGGATAATAAAATGAGGCTAATGAAAATAAATTTTTTTTGCAAATATCTCAAAAACTGTCGGTCGTATTTATGAACGTTGTCTAACTTTAGGCAGCCGTCCAAGTTATAATTAAACCTTTTTAATCGTTGCTAAAGTGATCTAACTTTTCATCTGACTTTGGACTACGAAATTGATTGTCTAAAGCTTGACAAATGAAATATTTTGTTTATTAAATAAAGGATATTTCCGGCCGTTTTAAAATACATAGACCCAGTTTAAACAATCAAAAATCTAATAAAAATACGACTGTGTTTGTTTTACCGCCATATTATTCACTCTATACATCCAGATTTAAATCCAGATGAATTTACATTAAATTTGTATGATTTACATCCAGATTTAAGTTTTAATCTGTATGTATTGAGTGAATAATATGACCGTTAAGGAACTATTGTTTTCTAAAAACTTTTAGATGAAATAATTTGCGATAAACATAGTTTCATGACCTACAAATATTTGCATGACCTTCATTCCCTTGTAACAGATTTGTTAACTTCTGGAATTGCTGTAACTTTTTAACGGTTAATGCTACGTAAAAACCGAACAGTCCGAACAGTTTTGTGGCAAATTGACTCAGCTACAAGACTGCAGAACACCTATTTTCATGACCTTTGTCCCCTTGTAACTGACCTAGCCGTCATCGGATCGGTGAGGAACTTTTTCAGTTTGCAAAGAGTCTCATTACCAATATCCATGCCATATTTTTGTCACTAATTGTTCCTTTCTTTGGCATTTTTTCGTCTAATTCTTACTGGACTATTAAAGCTTTCCAAAGCTTAACCTTCCGTCATTAGCCTAACCCTACCCCAATCTTTTTTATGGTACTAAGATCTGTTCCAAGGTTACACTAGTAAGTGCTATTTTCAGTTGACACTGTGTTACATTTCTTATCGAATATGGAATAGGAATTGAACACTCGCAAAATACAACCTAAAACAATATAGGTGTAAATTAAGACCCACACCCCAACCGTCAGGTAAATAATATTTAATTCTGAAGGTTTGAATGAAAGAACAACAACTTGAGTGAGCTACCACCAAGTTTTATAGGCTGGAGTTACAGCTATTTCACGGTCGCCAGGCCGATCATCAGACTCCTTTAGTGGTGCTTAGTCTATTTATGTTCAATTTTATTCGAAAAACATTTTGCCCCACTGAGGCTCGAACCTAGACCAAGCGTCTCCGGGCCAAGTGCATTACGTACTGCGCTACCGAAGGTCACGTGATCATGTCGATCGAGTGCAGGTTTTATTGTTTGACGAATCAACTAGCATTTTTACTAGCCACACACAAGCTTGTTGTTGTTCATTCGGGTTCTTTCTTTTTTCTCGATACTCTTTTCATAAGTCAACAATTCGTTGAACATATAAGGAGGGAGATTGTATGAAAGATTTGACGCTGGTCAAGAATTAAATTAGAATTAATTGAAAGAGTTTTTTGTGTGATATTTAATTCTTTTTTTACTAGTAATAATTACTTTACATTAGAGTTCCACAATGGAAGCAGCATTTCAAAGCACCAAGCCATTATGTACTTTATCAACTTGATTTTTTTTTTTATTTCAGAATACTCAACTTGCTGTGATTTCTTTTTATGAAGTGGACTACAGTTTTGATTTACCATATTTACAAAAATCCTTTGCGGATTCCCAAAAGGCACTCAAATCAATTGTTCAACCTCATTTAACCGAGAAATCTATAAATCGCATAAACGAAGTATTTGAGTTTTTTAGTGATGCAAAACTCTTGGAGATCGCATTCAAGCCAGACTCACCATACCGTGAAGTAATGGGTCATATTGTTGCCGATATTAACCAAGCTATGGAAACTGGGGACATTTAATAATAACAAAAAAAAAATGTGGTGCTTAAAATCATCCTATATTTTGGGTGATACACATAACATAAAATACGTCCCATTTTTTTTTAAATGTCGAATTTTAACACACAAAATGAGAACAGAGTAGCAAGTTAGAAATTCTTGTCTTATTTATTAGTGCAGTGTATTATGTTACTTTATTTGTTAGTAAATTTATAGAATATTTATATGTTTTTCTATATTATAGAAAGAAATACGAACAACTTTTTTGTACCAAAAATAATGAAAAAAAAAAAATATCTAATGAAAATTTAAGCATATCGCTCCGCATCACGTTTTTACTACACTTTTTGACTATTTTACGAAAAACTATATCACTTTGAAAGGTTACACCTAGTTTTAAACTTTAAAAGTACTTTTTTAAAATGAAAAAAATATATATATATATATATATTCAAAACACTTAATGCGGACCAAATGGTTACAAAGAAAATAAATACACAAAGCAATTATTTGTATGCTTGGATATTATAAACAACTTAAATTTTTTTGATATTAAACTAAAAAGTTCATTCAACTATTTGTATGAATAATATTTTAACAAGTACTGTTTTGAATGATATTTAAAAAAAGACATAATCTTACATTCCTTTGTTTTTATTTTTATTATTTAGCTTGACTCTGCTATTCGTACGTACATATGTATGTAGAAAATTACAGTTTTCATATTCAATAAATTTTATTCCCTCATATCTGGGTTATTCATCCCGAAATGTCACTACTCATGTTAGAATTTTTTAAGAACAGCCGTTGTTTTTGGCTTTAATCATGATGCTTTTGTCATTTATTGGCTTTTTATTTGATTTTCAAACAAACTTCTATAATTGTTCCATTGAAGGATAGCAGAATAAGGCAAATTATATCAGTTATTAGACATATGCCATTTTGCTATTGGATGCTAAAACTAACTTGCCTACCGAAGAAAACATATCCAAATGACAATAAATGGCACAAATTATTATTGTTATTATTGTACAATTGTATTTTATATATATATATTTTTAAAACTCTTATTATTATTGCCATTATACACAGTTTATTAAGTTAAGTTACGAATTGTATTGCATATTTATTTTTGAGAAAGGCATATATGCCTGGTTAAAAACAATAGGTTTTTTTTTTAGATTAAATCGTTGGAATTAAACACAAAATCAATTAGTTAAGTTATGTAGAATGTCGATATGCATCGTCGTGCACGTGCCTGAAGAGACAAATATAAGCTTTGCAATATTTGTTTTTACTTTCTTCTTCTTCGAATTTGGCGTACAAATTGATGTTCGAAATATTATATGTTGTGCTGCACACAATCTATGTTAAGTAAATTGTTAAAATTAGCCTAGTAATGTACTTAATTAAAAGCAACACACATAAAATATTAGCTCCAATTGGAGTTTTGTTTTCTAAATAAATACACAAAATCATATATAATTAATTAATGTTGTTTAATTTTTCGTAATATTATTCTGCCCGACTATCATTTAATGATTCACGTTCTTTTCTAAATATTTCTAATAATTTTTCACTTGCGGATTGTTCAATGTCAAGCGGTTTGGAGGCTTCAACATTTGGATATGTCATCAAGTTAGATTCGGGAGTTTTAAGTAAGAATGGAGACCATGGTCCTTGGATCGAAGGCACCTCTGTGTGCCACATTTTCCTTAGGCGCAAAGAACTTGATGATCCGTTCTGTAGTTTAAGCATCTGAATCCATTTGGATACGTCTTCTTTCGTTGAATTTCTGCAATTAAGCCACTCACGATCACCATTTACTGAAAAGTGTAAATATATACATTATGATGTATGTACATTAAAATAAAATTTTTTCATTACAAAAAACAAAGAGCGTTTCTATTTCAGACAAAAATATATGCATATTTCCTGTCAGAATATAAAAGCATAAAATAATTAAAAACTTTGCCACATAATAATACGGTCAAACGCAAGATTTGCAAAGCAAGACACACGCAAACATAATTATAACATTTGCTCTAGTGAAATTTTGACGGGTATTCAAAAAAATCATTATTTCCATGTATTTTTAATCCCTGTACCAAAAAAAAGTTCTTTACCATCTTTTGAGCTATTACTGAAAAACTATGAGTTTTCTAGGTGACCAATTATTTAAATTTAATAGTTTCAGTTTTTTATTGCGATTTTTTGGTCAATTTTCTCTAATTACGTAAATCCATAAAATGACAGATCGCTTTCGACCCATGGTGGCGCAATGGGATAGTAGGTTGCTTCTTAACCGAAGGGTTCGGCGTTCGAATCCTGCTGGTAACAATTTCTATTTTTATACTTTTTTTTTATTCCGTCACATGCACAGTGTGCATTGTAAATCGTATTATTTTAATTTCGTCACATGCACGTATTAATCTATTGAATCCTATAGTATTTTGAACTGGACAAGATGCAAATGAAAAAAGTTCACTCGGTTTATCTGAGATTCGAACCAGCGACCTTCTGGTTACTAGCCGTCTATCCTTCCGCTAGGCTAAACCGCGATACAGAATTTGTGTCTTGAAAATTAATTACTTTTATCTTGAGCGTTTTAATAAAATAAAAAAAAATTAAAATAAATAAAGAAATTCAGCCTTACTGAGACAGGCTGAGTTTCGAAATGCATCAGATGCGCATTTACTGCGCATCAAAATTTTTTTAGCTGCTCCGAGGGGGTACATTAGTTCTTTTTATGTGATTTTCATATTTTCTTATCGTTCAAAGTATTTATCGAAAGTCAAAACGAGAAAAAATTGCCTTTTAAAACGAACTCGTATGTTAAAAAATAATCGGTGTATCGGATAACATATTTTTAACATTTTTGCCAAGTTTCATTTTTATTTATTAACAATTACAATTTTACGGAATTTTTTATTAAAAGACTAAAAATCTGCCTGAAATTTGTATGGGAAATTTCAAGTGCTCGGTGGCACGTGGTTAACGTTAACCGATTTCAATGAAATTTTGCAGAGAATATTTTTAAGTCAGCCTTATCACTTTTAGGGGAGGGGGGCGAAAAAAATTCGAACATTGCCAAAATAAGTGCCAAGTTTAATTTTATCGCGACTCTTGGCTCGAGTTTTGCAGTATTTTCAGGGGCGCAGTTTAAAAACAATATTTTTAACCTTTGTATAGCATCTTTATATTAACAAAAATTGCATGTCCCTACATTTGACATAAACAATTGGCACAGTTTTAATAAATTAGTAGACAGTTTGAAGAATCGTTTCAGGTTTAGGTTTAGGAACAGAGATAAATTGGGCACCACCTTCGTGTTCTTCAACAACGTAGAGCTTTACGAATAATCAAATTTATTTATGCCTTAAATATTACAGTGAAATTAACCATAACGTTATGGATCCTAAATAATTAACCATACATAATATTCTCATTTTTTTGGAGTCAATTCGATATATGGTTCATTATTTTTAGTCCACGTCAATATTTAGGCAATAGCATGCACGGTTTATTATTTAGAGCCCATTCCATTATTGTCCATTTTACTGAAATATTAAACAGCCCTATTCTGCTAAACACTCACGTGAAAGTTTGTATTCTGCTAACCGTTGGAGGGAAATAACTGCTCCAAATTTTGTATAAATTTCGATAAAAACAGGATTTAAACAATTAGATTCTTTTGAGAATTTCAAAACTAAATATCAGTTAAGATTTGCACTCTAAAGATTGAAGATTTAAAAAAATAATTTAAGGCAAATTGAATGAAACTTTCACGTGAATCGAAAGTTTCGATCGGATCGAATAGCAGAATAGGGCTGTAAGTTGTAACTAAATTCGATTTTGAGTAGGGCTCGTGTTTTTTTTTTTAATTTAAATCTAGAGTAAGATTTTTTTTCGAAACTTGTCCTACCTATAGCGGAAGTAAAAAAGGGAGTGAGCGTAAGTTGCTATATAGTAGAATAATCAAACACTAAGCAATAAGCATACATTAATCGACAGATCAACATTGACTTGACAGGGGACCATGAATAATCAAATTCTTGGACATCAAGCTTCAAACACAGCATTGGATTGTTGAAAATAGTAATTATTTTTTTTGTTCAATTCTACCCTGTAGACCAACCAGTTTCTAGAATACAGCTGTTCAAAATTTTGCAAATTTTGACAAATCTTAGAACAGTGGGTTGTGTAAATAATTTCAGAGCTCGCGTTAAGTTTTGATTCCATATTTAATTTTTTAATTCATTTTACAAGAGAAGGAAACCTAAGCTAAATGTAGTCGATTATAACATAAGGGGTCGAAAAAAAAATACTGAGTAGGTTACAAAGAATCTCATATGACTTAAGTAATGAATTGCTGATAACTTTGAATTGGATTGATCGGGACAAATTAAACAAACCCAACTTTTCTTTAAGAAGTGTAAAATGTGTAGGTTCCTCTGTTTTTCTAAGGGGTTTAGGTAGATTTGTTATGTAACTTTTTTTTAGAGATAGAAACTGATAGTTTTCCTTATAGGTACATAATGTTATTCTTATTTTCATTTTGATGACTTACGATATTCACCGACGATTACTGGTGTTCTATGACGCCTGGGTTTAACGTAGACCACAACACCGGGATTTTCTTTAGCGAAATCAATCAAATCCTCTTCAAGAAATTCTCTTTAAAAATAATTTTAAAATACAAATAACATTTTTAATAATGGTTTCACTTTATTACCTCATGCCTTTGCTGGAACCATTGTTTTTACAGAATTTTAATGTTATTCTTTGTAACTGGCATACATATCGTCCAACACCATTTTGTAGAGGTGCTCTTGGAAAACCAGATTTCATAAACAAATGACTATTGGACATGGCCTAGCTTTATAATTTTTCGTTTTTGCAAATACAGGGAGATACCAGGATATCAAGTAAAACTTCTACCAAACCAAATAAAAATATTTGACGTTTGTCAGGAATGGCTTTTGCTGTTTGAGGTTAGTTGGACGCGTTCGACGACTTTTTATTTTTTTAACATGGTTGCTCCACGAGCAATATTTCACACGCCGACTCCACAGTACATAGTTCCCTTTCACACAAGGCAACTGAGTTGCCGACAACAATTAGTTCAATGGCGAGAAGGACAGGGAGAAAGAGGGGGAAACGAGATCTCCCCGGTCAAAAAATTCAGGAGATTTTTTTGACGTTTCTCTTCACACTTCGTTTGTGTGCGTTCGACCAAGGTATATAAAGAAAATCTTGGGGTTTTTGTTGCTTGCGTGTAAAAGGTCCAAGAGATTGTTACACGCTGACTCCACAGGACATACAGATGCCCAAGATCCAAACCACAATCCAATCAACAATCAGCTTGTTTTTTCGCACTGGGCACTTTATGTCATGCCGATAGTTATGTCGATAAATTCCACTAATAAGTCAGAGCAAGAGAATCACACAAAAGTTCTTTTCAGTACTACTTTTACCTCTCTCACACACATGGAACGTCAAATCTCATGGCCAAGCTTTGAACAGAGCTCATGTTTGTTCAGAAATTAGTTTTCGTCGACATGTTCATAACATGGACATGGATTTTTGTGCCTCCATTGGATTTTTTGTAGATATGTTCATAATCCTGACATCGTTCATGGCCTGTGGAGGCGGCATGTTAAGGAGATTTACAGAAAACATAAACAAAAACTCCAGCAACTAGTATCTTCGTGTGAAAGGGGACTATGAAATCTTTCTAGTGGAGCCACCATGTTAAGGTAACAGAACAGACCTAATGTTTCGTTTTGGCATCACTTCACTACTCTTTTAAAAAAATGCAGTCTGTCTGCAAAGTCTGCAAATTTTAAAACGTCACGTTCACGTCTAGTCTTCTGTCTGCATGAATTTGAATGGTCTGTTTTTAGTGCTGAGCGTGCAAGTTGTGTGTTCAGCCTGTGTTAAAATTTATAATTATATTTAACCACCTTCACTTGTTTCGTTTAAAAATTGCATTTCTTTTTAAAATTAATTTAATTTCTTCAATGAGCTCGTTCTTTTGCGTATTATTGCCTCTATTTTCCAATCCGAGCAATGCGAACTCCGCAAACCTGTTCCAACACTTCGCGTGGACCACTTCAAGAACAACATTCTGGAGATGAAGGTTTTACAGATTAGTTTTTCTTAATTTAAAGTCTAGGCTCACTTTTGCTTCTATCTTGTGTAACATATCTGCATTATCTTTTAAATTTATTTGTATTTCAGAGGAATCGGTGGCATCACATAAAACTGAACGCTCGCAAGCATCATCTTCATCGTTTAGTCTTCAAGATTGCATTAATGAATTTAGAGCGAGGAAAGTGCATCGTTCATCCCAAAGCCAGAGTCAAAGTAATCAGAATACCGATGATGACTTGATAAATCAGAATAAATCGAATAAGCATAACGAGCGTATTAGTAAACCCTGCAAGGACGGTTTCTGCTACTGTTTTACTAGTGATAGTGATGATTTCAGAATCTATAAATCTGATGAGAAGAAAAGATCTCGCAGAACAGAGACCACTACCGACGAACAGGTCAGTATTCAGTACTATGTATGACATTGTTTTACTAGGTTTTTATTTTAAACTCAAAAATATACTTACATTATGTACCTAGTTGTAATTCTCGGTTTCGAATCATAGTTTCGTAAGAAAAGAGTTAAAAAATTAAAAAAACTTGTAAAAGTACCTATGTATGTATTTTTCAATCATATTATAGGTACTGTAGATTCCATTTAAATTGATAAAAGCTCTTTATTAATCCGAAGACTGCTAGGTGGCTACATCGTTGTACGTTGACTTAAATACACTTAAAAGACAATAAATCCTGCTGGCATTCAAGGTTTAAAGTATGACTGCAAAATTTCAATACAAATTTAATATCGTTTATGTACAAAAGGATAAGCAACAACCCAAAACTGATCCCTGAGGGGCCCCAGCTCTACTCCCATCGCATTAGATATTGAAGTGCTTAGTTTTTTGGGTTCTTCCTGTTAGGTACGATTTGAACCAGTTCAGTTCATTGCCCTTAATTCCATATATTTCCAACTTTCGCACTAAAATCTTTCTTTCAATTTGCTCTTGTGGTTCACTTAAAAAAAAGATACATAAATTTGATGGCACAGCAGCTCATAAAGAGCTAGGGCCTATTGACTTACAACTCTCAACCATTCCTGCGAGTGTGTCTACAGGAATGGAGGGGACCTACAGTTTATTGCCGAATCCGAACGGCTAATGTGAGCGGTACTTTTCCATGACAAGATATACTCTTGGAGGTTTTGTCAATTCCTCGCAAGAGGCCTCGATCTCCGGCATGACAGTCCATCGCTACTACTCGACTACTACCGATGTTCACTTAAGGGCCTGGTAATTTTCAAAATTTATCCGAAATGAGGTAAAAACAAAGAAAGCTATCCGATCTATGGCTGTTTTGATAACACAACTAGCAGCAAATTAAAACTACGAAGAAGAAGAATAATAAAAAAAAATAATAATTTTTGTTGTTGTTTAAGTGGACTGTATTGAATAAAACTTAAAGGGAAGATTTAAGTCCAATGCGTTTCGCCCAGACATGACTTTTAATGTTTTCTTAATGAAATAAATATAGCAATATTAAAATTTTCCATTTTAATATTTCTTAAAAATTAATAGCAAAAATCGTTACATCACAGAGAGTTTCATAGATGTTTGAACGGGGGCAGGGCAAACAAATCAATCATTTTTGTCTGCAACCCGCTTAACGATTCAAAACTGATCATTTTTTCCCTATTCCCTCCATAGCATCATTTGTGGTTAAATTTTATTACGTCAGAATGATGACAAAATTTTCGACTTTCAAAATCAATTTACATGGTGATTTATGAAAGTGTCCATACTGGCGCGATGCGAATCTTGATATACTTCGCTCATCGCATACTCGCTCCGATTGCTTAGCGCCGGTTTAGGACAACTTTGAATCTAAATATATAATAAATTGAGATGATTCAGAACGCCAAGCACGACTGTTCCCAGCAGATGCTTTTGGTCTATAGGCAAGCTTTTACTTCTTAATTTGTTGGGTTGTAAACTGAAAAGATTTTAAATTCTAATTTCTATTTTATTATTATTTATGTCTGATGATATTGTCGAAAAGTTAAATGGTTTAAAATTAATAAAAATCATCTAGCAA
This sequence comes from Epistrophella euchroma, assembly GCA_947049315.1. NCBI lineage: Eukaryota > Metazoa > Arthropoda > Insecta > Diptera > Syrphidae > Epistrophella > Epistrophella euchroma. The sequence goes on along the minus strand of OX346245.1, from coordinate 110,161,892 downwards.
ATGTAAATAAAGTTAATGACTTTTGTCTTTTAGATTTCAGATATGTCACACAATAACCACAGAATGAAAAGGAGAGGTACCGTACCATTGAATGCCAAAAAAAAGCATGATGTTCAATCGAAAAGTGTTCCTTCTCGAACAGTAACAGCGATAAGTAAATTGAAAGATACAAGTCGAACCTCAAAAGCACCACTTATTCACATAATCCAAGAAATACACAATAATTGCGTAGTATCGGAAGTGCGTGTGAACAAACATAAAATTCATCGCGAAAGTCCCCCATCTAAGAAGCAAATGACAGCAGAACAAAAAATTATTAATGTTACACAAGACATTCCCGCAAAACAACATTCCCCTGCCTACGTGGATCGTGTCAGCGAAATAGAAAGTCTAACCGAGGAATTTCAACAATCTTCATTGAACACAAGTTCTAGGAGTAGTGACAAAAATGGAGGACGTTTGTTACAAAAACGTCTGAGTGGTACTCATGTAGAGTACAAGCCCAGAAACCTATCAACCCCTCCTCGAAAACCACCACGAAACATTCCAGTTGTTAACAGTGCACGAACTTCAATAAGTACTGCACCTTCCATCCGAAATGCCGAAAAAATTCTTGATGATTTTCTGCGTCAAAAGGGAATAGCTGTTCCACAAATCACACTAAGCACGAAGCACAAAAATAATCGCAAGTCATTTCCACTATCCAAAAATTGTATTGTGTCAAATGATGTGATTGTGCCCACTTATCAAAAACAAAAACCTTCTTGCCCCTCACTAAGTGATATTGAACGTTTGGCAAGTGGAAAATCTAGCGAAAGTTATGGTGGTGTACAAGAAAACGCATTTAGCTGGCAGACTCCAAAGATCAGGGACATGCTTAATCTTGACACAACATCTAAAAACTTTCAATCTACAAATCCAGAGTGCGGCCCCCAAGTAGGTTGGAAAATTCCACCAAAGCTTGATATCGACACAGTAGATGGAGCTTGTCATAATCTAGTTGCCAATATGGAGTCAAAAAATACACCAGTCAAGTCAGAAATGCCAAATAATAAAACTGAAAGTCAAAAATTCATCCTTGCTGAACAATTAAAAAACTTTGTTTCCCATTCTCCATGGTCAAGTAAAAAACAAAAAGATAAACAAAACGTAAAAAAATCTAACTCATTTTTGAATGCATCAAAAACAAAGCTTCTAAGGTTTGTAACGAAGAAACCTTGCAAGGACAATAGATCGATAGGAGTCCAAACATTGTCTGATTTTCCAAATGAAACAATTAAAGAGAAGCGTTTTAGTCTCCAATCACCGCCAGGTAGCTATTTTTCAAATACTCCGGCTAAAACATCAAAGAGTTCCCAAACTGAATTTGATTTTTCACGAAAAGTACAATCTCCGCCAAGGGAAGAGAAAATTCCGCAACGTAAACAGCTATTTCCAACGCTTAATGTCCTAAAAGAGAAACCTCCTCGTAAAATAAACTCACAGAAAAATCAAAATATAACTTATAAATCTTACAACTCAGATTTTGATAAAGATTTAAACGTAACTAAGATGGGCCAGGTGCTTAGCAATATACGTAACAGATTAGAAGCTAGTGATGATCATGCAGTGGGAACATTTCGTGAAATAAAACGAAAAGAAGAAGCTGCTGCTGGTCATACAGCCTTTAGTTACGACTGTGTTGATGGCTACGAGTATCAAAGGGTTTTTCATGTTGCGGCACAAGCGGATATACATAATGAGCCGGAACCTTCTTATTCAGAAATCGAAGAAGATAGCTTCTTTATTACTGGAAGTCCTGTCTATGAGAATACAACTGGCATTGAACATTTTGTTGTTGAAAATGACCCCAAAGCAATCTATGCCAAAATCAATAAAACTCCAAAAAAGTCTAAGCTACCGCATTCGAGTTCTTTTAACAATATAATGGAGCAGAATAGTCCTCCTAAGCTGAGGAATGTCAGTAAGACTGACTTAACCATACAAAGTGAGATATTTTTGGAGAATTTGACTTCGGAAAATAATGCTTCTTTTAATCGTTTAAATGAGAAAGCAGAAAAAGTTCAAAATACATCGCAAGAAGAAAGGTTATATAGTGAACTTGTAAGTATATAAATTAGCTATTAAAAGCTTTGATTTCCTCTATCTCATGCATAATTTACACTTATCTATAATATATTTTGTATTTTAAAAACCCCATAAAGTTTATAGTTAAATTTTTTCTTTAATTTCAAACTGTTTTAGACTCAATTACATACATATTCACATTTGGTCTTAACCAGCGCAATTTCGAGAACTCAATTTCTAAATTTCTTACATATGTATTTCCTTGATATCTAACTGAATTTTTTGTTAGTTTCTGTGGTGGCGAAACTATCGTTAAAAAAACGCGACTGAATAGTTAGTATCTATATAGACCAAGAGCCGACAGCAAATTTTATGAGTGGATGTGTAACCAAAATATGAGTATGAGGGTTTGCATGTATCGTCATATCGAAAACAAAAGTCAAGCTAGGCTTTCTCCGCCCTTGGTGAGGGTTAAAAATCCCAATTTTGAGAACTTTGTGTCAGGGGTATACATAAATAATTGATTTTTTTTTTTTTTTTTTAATATTACGATGCTGCTAAGTTGAAGTCCAAACACCTTAATCTTGACGATGCGATGAAAAAACTTTGTATCAGGGGTGTATGTATATGTATGTACAGGGTGGCGCACCAATTGTGCTACAATAAGAAATTGGAATAATTTTTTTTAATCGATGTATTTCATTTATTTTTTTTATTGGATAGAAAATTAAATTTTATTTAAAAAAATTAATTGTTTTTAAAGATGATATACCGCAAATGACCTCCACGTTCACCCACGCATATGCGGCACCTGATCAGAAAATTGTTCATTGCGGGATCGCCTCAATTATTGTCTTAATGGACTGCTTCAATTCAGTCAAATTCCTAGATTTCGTTTTGTACATCTCCTTCTTGACAAAACCCCATCAAAAAAAATCTGGTGCAGTCAGGTCAGGTGAACTTGGGGGTCAGCGAAAAGTGGAGTTCATGGAAAATAATTTGTTTAGGAATTTTCGTTGGAGCACCACCATAACTGGTCTGGCAACGTGTGCAGTTGCTCCATCTTGCTGGAACCAAATACTGTTCAATGTTCGGCACAGTTCTGGGTAAAATACTCATTCAACATCTTTAAATAACGGTTCCCATTGACAGTTACTGTTACACCATTTTCTTCAAAGAAGTATGGCCCGACAATACACCTTGATGAAACTGCGTACCATACAGTGACTCGTTTTGGATGCAGTTCCGTCTCATGGAGCATTTCTGGATTAGATTCATTCCATAAATGACAATTTTGCTTGTTTACATTGCCGTTCAGATCAAAATGGGCCACATCAGACATGAATAAACAACTTGTCAATGTGTTGTCTTCTTCGGCCATTGCAATCATTTTTCGGCAATATTCCAGTCGAACAGGGTTTAACTTGCTTGTAATTTGGACGGAAACAAGTTTAAAGTCATCATGAAGTATCAGTTGTAACGACCGTCTGCTAACTTCAACTTGCCCCGATAAGTTTCGACTCGAAACGCTTGGATTTGCCTGTATTACCGATGCCACAGCCGCGATTCTATCCTGAACCCGAACATTGGGATCTCGATGGTACGGTCTTCGTGTGATGCTTCCAAATTCGGCAAACATGTTGACCAGCCCCATAATGGTTCATCTACTCGGGGGAGTACCGCTAAACTCCCGCCTAAATTTGGACGGAAATGATGGACTACAAATCATGGTACCGCTGCACTATCCAAATACTTTTTTCGGTATCCCAAAAGCATTCATTTTAATAAATCTAAATAGTAACCCGCAAAATAAAAAAAAAGCCGATTGCTCACAATTCGTTCGCCACCCTGTATAAACATGTCGATTATTATTTTTTTAAATATATTACGATGAAATCCAAGTCCAAACACCTCAATTTGACGATCCGAGCTTTAAGCGAACTTTATCGGCTTTTTTTTTGAAAGTTTGTTTGTTGATTTTTTGCGTTGTAGAAATTCTCCAACAAAATGCCAATAAGGTTAGCCAAATATTGCAAAATAATTGATCAAATCTCCACAATTACTTTATTTCGGCTTTCGGGAGGTTGGTAGGGTAAGCAGGGTATGTTTTTTGGTGTTTATTATTATCCTCCATTATATTGTTTTCGTTTTATTGATTACACATTGTGTTATTTTTTTTATTTGCAGGATAACATCGATGATTCGTATCAGTCCATCAACAGTTTTAGAGAATCCATTGCTAAAGAATCTGATCAAGTGTCCTATGAACTTCCCGAAGGCAATGAAAATCCCATTAAAGTCGACAATTTAACTGGCAATCAAAGTACACCAAAAAAGACAACACATTTCGCTAAGGTAGAATTTTATATTGATTCATACTAATACCAAAATCAGGCACTCTATTTTTCTTTTCTGGCTTATATTAAGAAAATCAAACAAACAGAGCAAAAGTACACAACCTTCTATCATGTGCAATCACTAAACATTTAGTTAAAATTTCATTTTCCATTAAAATTTTTGAATTTATATACACAAATGAATTGGCTTCTTTATTACTTCTTTTTCTATTGTTTTGGTGCGGTTATTTAAGTAAAGTTTCTTGAATTTTATTTTTAATAATTTAAAAACATATTTAATTTAGTTTGGTATGCAAATACCGAGTGACGAATGTCTTCATCAAACATCTAGTTGTCCAGCAACACCTGGATGGCTGCTTTATGATGAACAGCACTCTATTCCAGCAACAGAAGAGTCAATGAGCTTACGAGAGGAATCTTCTTCTGCTAATGCCATAATTGAAAACGAAAAAACACCAAATCTTAGTTTGTGGAGATATCGGACGCTCAAAGACAAATTTCGCAAGTCTTTTCGAAAAAGTAAACATTTTATCAAAAATGAAAGTAAACGCCTTTCGGGTTCCCTAAATTCACATAAAACCTTAAATTTCAATCGAGTCTATGAACCCTGGGATGAATCATCCTTGTGCATTAAAAATCTCTTTTCTATGGATGACAAAGCGCCAGTAAATCACCAATTAACACATGTAGTCAACATATGCCGGCATGTACCCGAACTAGAAGGTACACCAGAAATGGTGGAAGCGGAGCGGCTTCTATTATTTTCAACAGTTAAAAAAGATGCCACGTACTTGAACGCAAGTATAACTTCTCAAGACGATAATACAAATGGTATTTTAATGTTGAAATCTCTTCGGATACCAATTAAGAAAAACAATGCACAAGAGCTTTTTTTTAACTACTACTATATTGGAGTATTTTCCAATGGGCGACAGATAAAATCGACACAGTCAGCTGAATGTACTAATGGAGAAGCTGTATTTAGAAACTGCAGTATTTTATTTGATAATGTTAATCCTGATTCAAGAGTTCGGTGCGATATTTTCATGCTGAGACTTAGAAAGGTGTCCAACAGCAAAAAACCTCCTCCTCCGAAGACAAAGGTTTGTTTTTAAATGTTTTAAAGTATGCCATGAAACTATTATTTAACTTTTTGCAGAAGTTGTGTGAAATTTCAACTTCAAGTGAAGAAATTTTATCAAGATTTCGACCACACGCCTCATTTATTGTGCAGCCACGGGACTTTAAGCCTTTTAGCTTGAAAGAAAACTGCCCGAATGAAAGAGAAAACTTCTTCTGTTTACACGCGGAGAACTCTTTTAAATCTTCTATTATACCAGAAGCGCGAAATACTAATTTTCTTGATAAAGTGCATGTTTACGGTGAAGTGGAACAATTTTTTCGACAACATTTAACAAAGGGTTTTCTGAATGTCCAGGATGTTAATAAAAAACATAGTTGGAATCTTAGGTGGTGCGAGTTAAATTCGTTAAAATTAAACATATGGAACTGTCCGAATGATGTGGCTGATAATGAGCCAATAATTAAAATAGATCTTTGCTCTTGCAAATCTTTTCCTATTCAATGTGCAGCTAGAGAGATTTGCGCTCGTTCAAGGTCTTTTTGCTTAGAGCTAGAGGCGACTTCAACACCTTTGGTATATATTTTTTCAGCAGACAGTCAAAGTGATCTCAATAATTGGATAAGTGCCTTAAATGAAATCTTAGATTTCATTGCAAACTGGATAAAATAATTTATATCTGCTGTGCAATAGTAATTTTTTAAGCACAGACAGTAAAACAGATATTTGTTAAGTGTATTTTTATTACTATATTTTTGTCACCTGTTATTATTAATCACTGTTATTTTTATAATAAAATTTATTGTTACCATTCCATACATTAAACAAAAATTAGTTATAAAGCTACGTAAGCTATGAAAATGATTAGAAAAGAATCTGCTTTCAGTAGTGATCCTAAAGAGGAAGATTATTTCATACAGGGTGATTCGCATAAGGTGTGACAAAAGGCTAAAGCATCTAGGTTGGGTCGAGGCAAGAAAAAAAAAATCGTATGGAAGCTCTATCTTCCCTCGTTCAGGCGGGAGGAGCAATTTTCTAAAAAATCGACTTAAAATAGAAAATAATAATGAACAAAAATTATGTAGCTCATTTTCTTCAAAATTGTACGTTATGAAAGCAGTATTTTTGTTTCTAATATTCGATGCTCCTATCAATTTCTGGTCACATTTAAAACCAGATGTCTAAATGTCTTCTAGTTTTTGAGAAAATTGATATGCAAATGTGATCTCAGAGATGTCTCTACGTCAAAAAGTGAGCAAGCGAAGTCATTTTTTTTTTCCTAAGATGAGAAATTTTGCTGAGTACATCTCATTTTCCTTAACTTGTCTATTAAAACATTACTAGTATAGAAAATAATTTAGTAACGAATCTAATAATTCTAAATTTCTTACAACAAAAGTGAGGAATACATATAGCGGGTCAGGTATTATTTAAATATATATATATTTTTTTTTTGTTAATTTGAACGAAACTAATATTTCTACCGTGCGAAACCAGGGGAGGGTCAGCTAGTATTTAATTAACAAGCAGCTCCACACAAAAGTAAATGTTTGAACTTTTATGCCGCTTTTATTTTTGGTTTCTTGATGTTATTCGCTTTGTCAAAGTTCATAGGACCGTTAAATAAAAAACTAAAGAAAATAAAAAAAAATAACAGTTTATATTAGACGGTTTATTTTAAAATTATTAACGACAGTATTCTTTAACATCAAATATATATTTTTATTTTTATACTTAATAGATAATTATTGTGTTCAATAATTATTTATTTACACACACCACAGGAAGCATTTTTTAACTACAGGAATTTCTAAAACTCAGATTTTAAAATGTTGATGATATTTATTTGTTTTTATGTTGACCTGTGGGATCCGATGTGTAAATTTGAAGAGTGAAGGTATAAATAGGCATATTTATATATGTTTATGTATGTATGTAATGTATGTATATAAAACTGCAATAATATAATTCTTTTGATATGGGTAATGAAGGGAGGGCTATTAAGGATTGATTTGATTTATTTTTTGCTCATCTTCAATTTTAAACTAAAATAAATTTGTAAACCCTATTGGTGGTAGGGCTGTCGCCGATTTCAGTGACATAAAGAGCAGTTCCATTTGGACAAATAGCCAATGAATGTGGATTTTTGAACTCTCCCCAGTGTCCAATGATGGTTTCAGAACCTGGATCAATAGTAAATCCGCGAACCGGTAACATAGATGTTGGGCCATTTACAGCATAAACAATATCTCCGTACGCAGCTACATCAAAAACTCGTCCTAAATCAGGTTCTTGAATGGTGGCAGCAGGATGTCCTTCACCAAATGATGATTGTAAACCAGCTCTAAAGAAATAAATTTTTTTTAATCAATTTTTTTTTTAATTCACAAGCAAGGATTTCTTACTTTGGGCAAACGACACGCATATTTTCTCTGTCTGCGATACATAGAAGGTCCAAGTGTTCAAGTAAAGTGATTCCATGGGGAACTTGCAATGACATGAATTCTGAAAAGAGAGTAGGTAAGGTAGGCAAGTTACATTTTCTCAGGATTGTTATTTTTTTCCGTTTATGTACCGAATGTAGACGATTTGCAAGAATACTTGGTCAAAAAAGAAGAAAATTTAATTGGTGTGAAACCGTGAACAAAACAAATAAATGTTGTAGTTTAAAAAATATTGATTTAGAACAACCAAAACTAATGCCATTAAAAAATGATTGGAAGTGACTTTTTATGAAAATTTTGTTAATAAAGGTGCGGGTAATGTGGTCCAGGGCCCTCCGCCCGCTGGTGAGCATACTTTGGGCACCCAAAATTAATCAGCCCTATCACAAATTCCATTGTAGTAGCCGTGGCGTGATGGTTAGTGCGATGGACTGTCGCGCCGGAGGTCTAAGGTTCGATCCCCAGCCTCGCCACCTATTTATTTAAAAAAAAAAGAAAAAACGGCTACTGCCTCTTGCGAGGAATTGACAAATCCTCCAAGAGTATCTCCTGTCACAGAAAAGTGCCGCTCGTTAGCCGTTCGGATTCGGCAATAAACTGTAGGTGCCCTCCATTCCTGCAGACACGCACACAGGAATAGTTGAGAGTTGTAAGTCACTAGGTCCTAGTTCTTCATGAGCTGTTGTGCCATCAAATTTAATTTATTTTTTTTTTTTTTTATCACAAATTCCATTGTATTCGGAAACTTTACGAATCCCGGAAAAAAACTAACTAACCGAATCCGTTTGAAATAGCATTTTGTATGAGATTTCCCTGTACGATGGATAGATGCATAGTCTTGTTCGGGATTCGTAACAAGTTTTCGATTATAATGGAATTCGTGGTAGGGCTAAATTTTAATGGTTACATGAGCATATTTTGCTTTTGTGAGGGCTCATAGGTCATAAAGCTACTGTCAGGTTGATTATTTTTGAAGTTTGTTGTGATTTGATAACATTTTCAGTATTCTCAGAAACACGCTCATAGGGAATCTCACACAAAACTCGCCACAGCAAGGTGATTTTTATGTTTTAAAATATTTGTTGGTCGCATCCATTGTGCGTCGTAAATTTTAAATACAAATATAATTTTATAAAAGCTTTTATAAGCTTATAAAAATGCTGATGCTGCGAATGCATTTGATAAACAACAGCACGGTCAAAAGTAGTGGAATGCGTAGTGCATACGACTTCGACAGAGCAAATCTGATATGCGTGGGTTCAAATCTCATGGTGTGCATGTAGAAAGTTTTACACAATAAAATTGGATTAAAGCTCAGCACCACTAAAAGGAGACTGATTATAGGGCTTGAAACCCCTTGAAAAAGCTATATCTCCCGCCAAACAAAAATAAAACGAATTAAAATACCTAAAAGTAATTCGTAAACAATTGGTGGTAGCGCCTTTAAGTTTTTGTTCAAAAATTCAATGAAATTGACGGAATAAAGAATGGTCAAGTCTAATAAACTGACCTTCTAGTATGAATAATACAATAAATAATAATTATAATTTTTTTTATTCCAAACGAAGCCAAAGATGTGGAAGGCGATATTTTAGGCAAAACAGTGGTGAATTAGAGCTAACGGATAATTTTTCTGAATTTTTTAGTTTTTTTTTTAACTTCCCATTGGAAGCTATTGCAATTGGTCCAAATTGTCGAATCGAAAATTTTGACATTCTTCCAGGTTTCGAGGTCTCTGGAATAGGAATCCATCATTTTTAGAGAGATAGAGAGATGTCTGTGTAGTGTGTGTACCTACGTAACTTTCGTGAGCTTTTTTTTTGTCGGCGATATCTAGAGAACGAATAGTGATATCGGCTTCGAATACATTTTTTTCATATATAGATACATAGATAGGTTTGAGAAATTTGACTTTTTGTTTTAGTTATAAGTTTCGTTGCTGGTTAGAAGTTTTGAGTACACGTCAAAAGTCAAGCGACAGAAAATTGATTCTAGAAAGCCTTGTTTTGGCCAATATTCTACATGGAAAGAAGAAAAAGACATTCATATAGTTTTCTACAACACTGTTGATGAAGATCGAATTTTAATGGAAGCTGAAAATGATAATCAGCCTTATCATCGTACCCGATCGGAACGAAATTTTTTCCGATTTCTACGAAATGTACGAATTTTGTATCATTGTAGCCGTTCCGATAGGCTAATCGGACAGATCTACGAACAAAATTTAATGTTTTTTGAAAATGTCAAATTCGTGCATTGCATGCCGATGAAATGTCAAAATGGCAGCAACGCATTACGAATTCATGCAATATGTGAAGATATTTGCTTTCCAATTTCCCCGACAGAAAATTAGAAGTGGAAAATTTCCCGTAACCATACGATACGATTCGTATAACATGAACAGAAAAAATCGTCCGATCGTATATTTCTCCGAACGGATACGATAATAGGGCTGAATAAAAGCACAAAATGTGTGTGCATTTGTATTTCAGATATCGATTTGTTTAATTGTTTTAATTTTGTTCAACAATTTGGATAACTCGCAGTTTTGATAAGTCGAACTTTTTTTATGGATAATAGTTGTTCCGAGTTATCGAAGTTTGACTGTAGTTTTATTTTACAAACAGTGCCTGAATTGATTACGGCTGGAGTTTGTAAAAAAAAAATTATAAACAAAACGGCTTTAAAATTGTTGAAAAATGTTTTTCGTATCACATAAGTATTTAGAGCAAACTGCCCAACTTTGGTCTTCCATTATTGCAAAACTAATAAGGTTTTCGAAAATTTTGAATTCGTAATTTTCGTATAAAAAATAACATCGGGTATCGAGTTTTGAATCAGTGTGGGTAGCACTCTGTTCAACACAAAATCTAGTAAGCCACATAAATACGATGTTATCATACCAAGTGGAAGATAAAATTATATAGCTTTTAGTTTGGTTATCACAGTGCTTTCGGGATTGGTTGATTTTTTAAGCATTTGCAAACAAACTAATGAATTTGAGTGTGTATATTTTTTGGGTTGGTTTTTTTTTTCTCTGCTTCATTAGTTTTTTTACGGTCAAAAATAAAAGTAATACATGGGTCAATATTCCAAAACATTAATATTTTGCACTCAAGTGACAAATTCTCCAAGAGCATATCTTGTCATAGAAAAGTGCCGCTCATCTTAGTGCCTGTTTACATTGTATTTTTGACGAACGGCGCATCCAGTGAGATGGGTAGATTTTGTGTGAGTAAGAAAGAGAAGGGTTAATTCCACCCAAATTACGCCGATGCGCCAGTTTCATTAAATGTTTTCGGATTGAGCAGGAAGAGTTTTTTTTGTGTGAGTGAGAGATACATGGTTGTTAAGGATGTGAGATAGGGATGGGTAGATTGAAATGAAAGAATTTTTTCTCTATAATGTAAACACGAGGAACATTTTGATGAACGAAAATATGCTTTGTCAAAAATACAATGTAAACAGGCACTTAGTCGTTCGGATTCGGCAATAAACTGTAGGTACCAGTGCTGGGGGGCATTTTTAACGGAATTCCCTCCACGCAGTCGGTAAATTCCCTTTTTTACCCACAAATATTTTCTTTTTTCCCTTTTTATTTCCCAAGGAAAAAAAGTTGAAAAGTGGACTTAAAATGAAAAATATAAAAAAATAAAAACCAACAAAGCACATAAATAATGTTTAATTTGAATTTTTAAGAAATTAAAAAACAAAAAGACGAACATTTTAAAAATGAAAATAATTTTTTTTTTAAACTTTTTAAAGCAACTTGATTTAAAAAATTACTAAAAAATTAAAATATTAGCCCTCAAAACATCCTTTTATTTTAAATAATTTTTTCCATTGTAAATTAACTTTTCAGAAAATGCCACCTCCAGCCTCAGGGGTGTTCCCCCATAGAATGACCCAAAAATCATCCCCCTAAAATGTATTACACGAAGTAGATGACACCCTGTATATTATTAAGTGCATACAAGTACCAAACTTGAAGCAAATCGGTCCAAGCGTTTATGCTTTATTAACTGTGGAAGTGAAGAAGCAATTTATTTCTGGATATATCATGTTTTTTCTAAACACTAAAGATATATAACTGAACACGAATGTAGAAATAATCACTAAAGATATATACTATCTAGTCGTTGATAGTACCTAGTATATTCACGATCGCGATTTGTACCTATTGTGTAATTTATCAGGTGTTATAAGATCTTCTAAGAAATCATTCTGACATTTCTTGAACTTTATTTTCACTTGTTTCGAATTAATTGATTATAATTTTGTTGATTTGCTCTTTTTCGGGTAAAATTTCAAAAATCAAAGAATTCCCACAAAATGGGGCGGTTTTCCCTTTTTCCCTTTAGAAGTTAAAATTCCCACAAAAAGGGATTTTCCCACGATCCCCCAGCATTGGTAGGTACCCTCCATTCCTGCAGACAAGGACACAAGAGTGGTTGAGAGAAATCAGGGGAATGACACAAAAAAAAAAAAAATATCAGGGGAATGACTATCCGAAAGGTGCTTTATGGGAATTAAATTAAAGTTATTAGAAAATTTAAAGTTATATATAATTTGATATATACATAGGTACTTTGAAAAGACACGGAGGAGTAAACTTTTTTAATTTTTAAACCACACTATTTAATAAAAACACGTTAGGGGAATGACAAATTCGTTGGACGAAAAACAAAATCATGGTTTTGACTTAAAATATAAAGCGATACTGAGTTGTTCTCGAACTTTGACGTCAGTTTTCATTAAGAACAAGGTTTTTCCTTTAAACAAAAAAAAAATAGAGCTTCTCATCGATAGGTTTTTTATTTTTTAATTACATTTCTGGGATAGAAATGACCCTTTTACTGGGTACGCTCACCAAAAAGCTCTTATTTACCAAAGTGTTGCAACTAAAAATAAATTAACTATTGTGCAAGAAGAGTCAGCGTCGTGTTTAAAAGAGTGCATTATTAGACTTTTTTGTCCCGTTTTCAATTTCGTTGCTAAAGGTCATTAAATTTTTAAAAAAATCGGTTGGAAAACGTTAGGGATATGACATTTTCAGTGTTTAAATCCGAATAACGGGTATGATATTTTTTTAAAAAAATTTCTGAAAGTTGCGGCCGTTAAGAAAAAGTTTGTTGAAATTAATTCCGCTAAACATATAAAAGAACTTTACCGCTGTATATTTTTGTGGGGTCTAACTTTAAAGATTTGAGTCTGTGAAAAGAAATGTTAAAAATTTTTAAGTGTAAAGTGTTTTGCCTTCACACTTTTCCACTCCGGCTAATACGTATCGTAAAAAAAAAAAAAATAATAAAACGCACGACTGGATCGCACAAACTTGCTCTTGAAGTACAAGTTTCTTCGAATTTTAAAGATTGAGTGTATTAAAAGTAAATAATTTTTTTATGGGAGCCTGAAGTTTTAACTAATATTATACATTAAAGAGCTTAAATTGAAAAATTATTAAAAATCAACAACATTCGAAATAAATTCATTAAAAAAGTTTTCTTAAAGGGAGCGGATCAGAATTCTGGCTATCAAAATCCTGTATGACCAAAATTCTGTTTTTTCTTTTTTTGAAAATACTGTACGACCAAAATTCTGTTTTTCAGAATTCTGTATGTCAAAATTCTGTATATCCAAATATCTGTTTGTTCAAAATGCTGTAAGTGCAAAATTCTGTTTTCCAAAATGCTGGTTATGTCCAAGTTCTATATTTCGAAGAATTAGAATTTTTTGCATTTACATTTACAAAAAATCATTCAAGTACGATCTCTTTACAAACGAGTAAAATACTTATTTGTTACCAACGTTTTATAAATTCTATTTTCGTGAATATATTTCTTTTAAACCTCGATATGTGGAAATTGTAGAATTTAACGATGAAACTTAAAATTCTTCAGCAATATTGGTACAAGTCTGAAATGTTTTATTTGTAAAATTCATTATAGAATTTGAGTTTTTTAAGGAGGTTTTACATTGAAATCTTAATATTATGAATTTTAAAATAAAGGTACAAAATAGCTACATGAAATTTGGCCCCATTGAAAAATAGCCCCAAACAAAACATACAAAATTTTCCCCAAAAATTTATACAAAAGCAACAACAAAAAATTGATAATATTTTATGAATTGAGGTCATTTTTCATTGTTTTAAGGCTTCTTTTAATTTTTTTAAATTTTTCGGTTAAATTTCAGTATGAAAAATGGATTTTTTTCATTTAGTTGGGGTAATTTCTCCAGTTTTTTTTTTTTTTTCATTTTGAAAATGGGGTAATTTCTCCAATTTTGGGGATATTTTTTATATTTTGTTTAGGGTAATTTTTCATTATGATATATGATAATATAATGAGGCTTGAGTGTAGCAATTTTCCGAATTTTGTTTTCCTTACAATTTAATACAAATTTAGACAGTAAGTATACAAGAAAAATTGTTGTAATATAAGATTTCATTTCATTCAAAATTTCAATGTTCATTCTGTATTTAAGTAAATCTGTATGAGTAAAATTCTTTATTTAAATATTCAGCTTTTCAAAATTCTGTATTTAAAAAAATTGTTTTGATAATGTAAAAAAGTGCGCACTTTTTTACATTATCAAAACAATTTTTTTAAATACAGAATTTTGAAAAGCTGAATATTTAAATAAAGAATTTTACTCACGCACAAAAGTGCGCACTTTTTTACATTATCAAAACAATTTTTTTAAATACAGAATTTTGAAAAGCTGAATATTTAAATAAAGAATTTTACTCATACAGAATTTTGACCATACAGAATTTTGACCGTACAGAATTTTAAAATACAGAATTTTGTGTAACCAGCATTTTGAATTACAGTATTTTGAAATACAGTATTTTAAAAACAGTATTTTGACCCTACAGTATTTCGACCCCAACCCATTCTTAAATTGTTTAGAGATCTAAAAAAAGTACATCATCTGATTTCCTTAATTAATCTTAGTTTTGGATACAAAAATTTAAAATCGTAGGAGCGGTTTTTTTTTAATCAATTTTTTTTATATAAAATTTTGTAAAAATTTTTAAGAAAAAAAATTGGTAAACAATGTCGAATTAAAAAATAAATTTCAAAAAAAAATTATCTACCCGTTTTTGAAATATCGAAATTTCAAAAAAAAAAAAAAAATTTGAAATTTTTTTTAAAATCCAAAATTTGCTTTTTTGAAAATTTTGATATGCAGTATGATTTCGACTTTTGAGAAGCTTTTGTATCAAAAATTTTATTTAAATCGGTTACACACATAATGAGATGGTCGAAAATAAAGAAAATGGTTCTATGAGAGGTACTTTTAATAAAAGCTTTTTCTTAAATTTTGTTATTGTCAGATAGTAGACCATACTAATGTTAGTATTTATAACAATTTTAATCAAAATCGTAGGAGTCGTTTTCGATAAAATTTATATTTTCTGTTTTTTTTCGGTTTTTTATCATTTATATGAAAGGTACCGTTAATTTTGACTATAAGAAACATTTTTGTTCAAAATATTTTAGATAATGTTAAAAAACCGATAGTTACTAAGTTTCATGAAAATCAACTAAGTCGTTTTTGAAATATTTGGTTAAAAAAAAAAATTGAAACTTTTTTAAAAATCTAAAAAAAATTGAAAATTTTGGTATACAATTAATATTTAAATTTTTCAGAAGATTCTGCATGAAAAAATTATCAAGATCAATTTATTCCTTTTTGAGAAAAACGAAAATAAAAAAATGGTTCTATGGGAGTTACCATTTAAAACCATTTTTTGGAAATTTAATTTTCACAAGAAGGTCGCATATACTTAATAAAATTTATTGATTTATTTTTAGAAAAATCTTTCGAGCCATTTAAAAAAAAAAGGTTTTCCAAAAATGCTAAAAAAAATTATATGGCAGGTACCTTTATTTTTGGTCCTAAAAATAAAACGAAAAAAAGGTGTCGGGGGAATGTCCCAAAAACACTTAATTAAATTCGGCCCATGGGTTTACAGACAGACAGGCAGACGGACGGAATTGCGAGACCCACTTTTTTCGTCTTCCCTATCATCGTAATGTCAAATTGGATCAAAATCTGAGTTCGATTTTTTTACGAGTCCAAAACTTGCCCTATAGTACCTACATATATATCGCAAGTAAAAAGTAAGTTCTGAAAGAAGCGTCTCCCTCCCTGTATTGAATATATTAAATACAAAAATAATAATAATAAAAAAAGTTTTGAAAAAATCAACCTCTCCCGCTTTAGCGGTAAGTCCCCTTTCACACAAGGCAACTGAGTTGCCGGCAACAATTAGTTCATGGGCGAGAATGGTAGGAAGAAAGAGGGGTAAACGAAATCTCCCCGGTCAAGAAATTCAGGAGACTATTTTGACGTTTCTCTTCACACTACGTTTTTGTGCGTTCAACCAAGGTAGTTTAAAAGGAAAATAAGTACAGCAAGTCTCCTCCGATTTTGTATCTTCGTGTGAAAGGTACAAGAGATTGTTAAGGAGATTTAAAGAAAACGTCAAAAAAATCACCAGCAACTAGTATCTTCGTGTGAAAGGGGACCAACACGTTTCAGCTCAACTCGAGCTACGTTTTCAAAAATCTTATTTAAAGCACCCTGTATATAAAGAAAATTCTTTTCCGTCGGAAAATTTGCTACAGAAAGATCACATATTCAGCCCTATAGAGGTATTCCGTCGGAAAGGAAAATTCTCCGCCATGTCGGAGGATATCAGAAGAAATCCTTATGAATCTGTCAAAAATATCACTCAAAGACGCATTTCATCACAATGCAACGCAAAACACCGGCGTGCATTTCATAATTTCGGAAAAATGTTCCGAACAGCCGTTCGAAAAAACACCTTGAAGCTAAAAAATCCTCCGATTCGTATGAAATCGTAGAATTTTCCTCTCCAACGGATACCTCGATAGGGCCTATATTAATGGTAAGGTCTTACCTGGAGGTTGTGGTATGGTTCGCAAAAGTCGTCCAGCTGCATTGAATTTTAATATTCGTTGATTGCAATACCCATCAGCAATGAAAAACTAAATTATAAATTTATAATCGAAAAAAAAATAAAGAAAAACACGTATTGAATTTATTATACTTCTCCAGTTGTAGAGACTGCAACATCCGTTGGCTTACACAAGTGATTCAATGAAGAACCAGGCTTAAAACGTTTACCAATAGTGATCTGTGGTGTTTCCTCATATGGTTTGTACTAAATCATAATAATTTAAAATTAAAAAAAAATCTTTGATCTTGCTTTAAAATCGAGTGGTTTTGTTAACCTTGAATACTTGATGCATAGCAACATCTGTTATCCAATAGTTTCCATATGTGTCAATAGTCAATCCATGTGGCATGTAAAACATCGATGCACCCCATCCAAATTGAATACCACCAGTTTTTGAATCTAGTACATAGATTGTATTCTCTTTAATCGGTCCATATTCGATTAAGTAAAATATATTGCTATCATTGAATGTGCTGGAATGCAAAAGAAAATAATCGAAATCTATACTTCAGTATATACATAAATCCTTCATGAGAATTACTTTGCATCCCAATATCTATCGCCACGGTGGAAAATAACTGGATTACCATGTGGATCAATAGAAACTGCTGTTACTTGACCAAATGAATGCTTCTCTTGAGGCCAATTTTCTACGAGAATTGGGGTGGGCACATTTTGTGTTCGTTCCTCCTCAGAAGTAAGCTCAGAATTTCGTTGCTCCTGATTTAATTGAAAGAAATTTTTATTTTACTTTATACTTACCCACCATATCTGTTTATAAAATTTATACTTACATTCTCATTAAGGCGTCTTTTGATAAGCTTTCGTACATCATTGAAAAATTGGTCATTTAAGGACAATGCATCACCATTAGCTAGATGTAACCAGGTCCAGATAAATAAAATATTAACTACCCATTTTTCTAACCCCATATTGATTGGTCACAAGAGTTTTTAAAACTTTATTTTTTTTTTTGGAGAAGTTTTATAAAGCAGGTGCTATTGCCACGGAAATAAAATAGATATTACTCAATCTTATAGCCTGTCAATATTAGGGACTTAATGTCAAATGGTGAGTTTGCGTAAATTTGGTATTCAGGTGAGTTTTTGTCACATTAACTTGGTTGGTAAACTTGCACTCTTATCGATTTTCCAACGTGTTGCTCCTACCAACCCCCATCTGTTTTGCCGCCTGTCGTGCAAGCCCAAAATAAAACCAACTACAGATACCTACATATTTATTTTATTTTATTAGGGATAGATATTATATACTGCGACTATACAACAACCTAAAATACTTCAACTGGCATATTGAATATCTTATCGAACACATTACAGATAGTTCTGGCTTTGGAATGGCCAGATTGCTTATGAATTTTTTCGACTACTAAAGTATTTCAGAGTGCTTCCTTAAGGTCCCCAATCCCACGTTGGTTGCGTCCATATGTAACCGGTATTTGTCATAGAACAGAATGCATTGTAATACCGACCCGGTGACCTAATAACACAAACAAGACACACTTTTAAGAACTAATTAAAGATGCAAACCGCCCTTATTCGACAAACTCACCTGCAATAAGACCATTGAGGGCATTTGCAACGAAACATGTTTTGAAATTCTTCCTTGCACACCTCATTCCACCAGCATGTACGCTTAAGTTTTGCACAAAATTATTTATTTAAGATTTATTATTAATGATGTTTAATTTAGGAAAAAACTAAATTGCTACATATGATGTAGTTAAGTTACCTCTGTCATGTAACCATGAACACTTTGATCAGAATAGCTTCGTTTGGTTATTCTCGAGTGTGTTGGACTTATCATCAAAATACAGGTGAAAATTGTTAGGAGAATCTTTTAATTAAAATGTTTAAATTCCATTTGTTGAAGTTTTTTTTTTCTGTTTTTGTTTTTAAATTCGTTTTAAATACCTTTTTCATTGTCTTGCACGAAGAGATGCACTTTCACTATATATATGCACTGATTTAGATTCTTTTAAGGATGACCGAATAATTTACTCTATGCTCTATGTCCTCTGACAAGCTCTATTGAAGCGTAATAATCCTTTTATGTGTTGGGTTGTTTGTTTATATTTCGTTGCTCGGTCCATTGCTGAAAGTACCTACGCGAAGATTCACTTTTACGTCATCATATTAGATGGATATGTGAAGGAAGTCATTCCTTGCAGAAGGTAATGTGGTGAGAAGTTCTTTCAATTTTTTTGGTGAAGCTCTCGTATACAAACTTTAGATTTAAGGTTTCTTTTTCTTATCATATTGTGGTGGAATAAGTACCTAATGTACTTATATCTTGACAGTGGACCAAATTGCCAAAATGCAAAAATTAAATCTAGTTTTCAATAAGGCCCTTGCAAGTTCTTTATAGTTACTAACAAGGTTTTAGCAAGGGCTACTATAGGCATTCGCTAGGTCCTCGCCAGTTATGTACCTTTTTGCCTTGTCAGTTAAATTCTGCCTAAGCCCTGACTAGAAAAACCAGATTTATTCCACATATTTCAACTAGTGTCTGATACCTACAGTTGCTTCTAGTATGCATTGTTGACGGAAGACATTTCTTTGGCGACCCACGGCGACGGCCAGCAGGATGATACAGTTGGTGCCTCCACGAAAATTCATAACTTCTCGTTGTTTGTTGTGTTGATTTCTTCGAAAACTTCAGTGTACTTACCACGTTCCACCTTGCCGATAAATTGATGGTTGGTCATGTCCATTACAAAGTTCTCATAGTCCCAATATTTGTGCCGTTTGTGTGCATTTACGTCACGTCAGTATAAACGCATGCAGCGCCCGGTAATATCATCGTTTGTGCTCCTGCAGGGTTGCACTTTTTTTGCTTATTTGGAGGTATTCAAAACACATTTTTATAACGATATAATAAGATCCCGCTTTTTTTAATTTTCATAAAATGACTTCACTATTACTTACATAGTTAGTAACTATCAAGAGCCTCATCAGTATTTTATTAAAAAAATGTTCTCAGCGAGGTACTCAAAAGGCCCTATCATGTTTTCCTCGTCTAGGTTTCCCTTACCGAAATCTTGCCAGGGCCTTGTCTAAACTAGCCAAAAACTTGCCATTTTTCCAGGCGGGTAATTAAAGAATTTAGTTGTTAGTTAAAAATTTACTACATTTTGATCTAAAGCCAATTTTACTAGCTTATCCGACAGACGTTGTCCTGTCTTTAGCTATAATTTCGAACTGGAATAGATAATAAAAAAAATGAGTACACTTCTAGAGGATTTACCATCAAGTGAAGAAGGAAAAAACCAAATGTTATGACTCTTAAAAAAAATCTAGCCAAACGTGTTAAACACTAATAAATTTTTATATTTCCATTTTTGTTTTAGGGATCTTATAATCTATATTGTGTATACAAGAAGAGAGAGAGAGATAAAGAAACTTCTTTATTAATCTTTGCCTGTTTTAAGTTCCTATGTATAACATTACATACCCTTTAAAATAAATAATAAAAAATAAGCATTATACTGGAGTCACTGTGGTGTATACGTACTTTTTTATCAGCATATATTAGTTAGACTTAAAAATCTGTACATTACAGCTTTACAGTTCATTTTATATAATTAGATATATTTTGAATAACAAACCCCTCTTAAGCCAAAATAAGTCTTTGTGTGAGTTGAGTCAGAGTTTGTTGTTTTAGAAAATTGAAATCGATTGCGAATTTCATCCCACTAAAATATTACTTTCTTTCCTTTCTTCACGATTTACCGGATTTTTCGGCCAATTTTCTAACTTTCGGCTTCCTAATAAATATTCAATTCAAAATATTTTCGTCGTGTTAAAATTGAAAAAAAAAAAACAGCCTTAATGTGAGAGTCTATTCGGAATAGAACAATTAATACAAATTTGAAATAATCGAATAGAAAAATATTAACGATACGATTTTTAACATAACAACAGCATTATGTAAATTAAATTTATTTAAATAATAATCTCGCTTATTTCGAGAGTATATGCATTACTCTCGCAATAAGCTTCTGTATCGATGCACTACCAATTCGTATCATTCGAAAGACCGTTCGAACAAAAAAAAAAACAATTCAGAAAGTATGCAATTTATTGTTATCACGACTTTCCGACTTTTCCCGCCTAACTATCCAATTCATATTTAGATAGAGTGTTTATCTGGTTCAATATAAATCCAAAAACAAAATCCCCATCCAATTTGGATAATGTTTTGTTAAGTTATGCGCGTACGAAAAAAAAAAAAAAAAACAAATTAAGAAAGTTTGAAATTTTAAGATGTTTTTTTCGATTTTCTTAATTTGCCGTTCGAATTTTCAAATTCTTAAATTTTCGGCTCCGTTGTGTGTTAATCTGGTATAATACAAATCCAACAAAAAAATTCTCAATCAAATCGGATGATGTTTAGCCGAGTTATGCGCGTACGAACACAATTTCATTTCAGAAATTTTAAAATTTCAAGGTGTTTTTAGGTTTTTCCTAATTTTTAGTAGAATTTTTTAATTTTCCGTCAAATTTTCCAATATTCGGATCCGTTGTGTTTCAATCTGGTTCAATACAAATCCAATAAAAAAATCCCCAACTAAATCGGATTTAGCCGAGTTATGCGCGAACACAAAAAGGGATTAATTTTTATATATACATATACAGGTCTATTCACCTAAGGTGTGACAAAAAGCTAGATCGTGTAGGTTGGGTCGAGATAAGAAAAAAATCGTATAGGAAGGGGTTTATTTCCTCCCGTTTAATGGGGGGACAATTTTCTAAAAAATTGACTTAAAACAGAAAACAAATTATTAAAATAACAACTTTAACCGTCACAATGGCATGCTATACCTCTTTGTAAAGCCACAAATCTTTGCTTTTATCTTGTTTTTAAATAAAGTTTTTTTAATGAGCAGTTTTTCAAAAACTAATTTTCAAACTCAAATTTTGAAGAAAAAATTTAAAAAATTGTGTCCAAACGGATTTTGTTTAAAATTTAACGTTATTACAGGGTGTTCAGTATAAGGTGCACCAAAGAGCTAGAGCGAGTAGGTTGGGTTAAGATAAGAAAAAAATCGTATGGGAGGGAGGGGGTCTTTTTTACCCCGTTTAGGTGGGAGGGGCAAATTATAAAAAAAAAAGACTTGAAATAGAAAAAAAAATATTAAAAAAATATAACACTAAGATGTCAAAATGTATTCTAGTTTTTGAGAAAATAAAATAAGTAAGTTTTCTTTAAATTCGACTTCCATCCGTTATTTTGTTGCTCCAAAGATCCTATTTATACTAATTAAGTAGTAAAGTGGATTTCGTTATTTTTAATTTACTCAAAAACTAAAAAACATTTTAGCATCGTATTTTCTGTTTTTGACTAAAAACTAATAGGAGCATTGAATTGACATTTTTTTTTTTTTTCAAAATTTTGAGTTTGAAATAATTATTTTCAAAAACTATTCCATCAAATAAAATAAAGAAAGATATTTCTGGCCTTACAAAAAGGTATATATTGGCATTGTAAGTGTAACCGTTGTTTTTTAATAATTTTTTTTTTTTCTGTTAAACGGGGGGAAATAGACCCCCCCTCCCATACGATATTTTTCTTATCTTTGTCACAACCTTTCTTCTTAATTTTTTAATGGGCAATACAATTTTCTTTAAAAATAAATGTACCTACATATAGAATACATATGTACATAAATAAAATATTCCTACATAAAGATATTTGAATGTAAATAAAGGCTAAAGTGAAGTGCAGTATTTGCCCCTCGCCACAAAAGGCTCTTTGTACGTTTTCTAATTTTTTCAATTTTAACATACATAAACTTATCCATTGATAAGTGCTAAAATTATCAGCCAGTTGGCCTTTTAAATGTGGGGTATTAATTTATTTTTGTTTACGCATATATAAAAAATAAATCAATGTTTTAATTTTGTAGCAATGTAGCATCAAAATAATGCTTATCAAAATATTACTCACCTTTGAGCGAAATTCTATTTTCGACATTATATCAAAGGAATGTTTTTGGAATGTCGCAACTCGCAAGCGTTTTCATCTTATTTTCCACGTGAAAGATTATTCGTAAGTATATGTATGTGTGTTGTATATATAATTAGACTGATTTTTGTGTGAATAAAAGAACTTCTCAACAAGGCAAACATTTCAAAACTTGCAATCGAAATTCCATAATTTATTCACATTTTCCTTGCTTCTTCTTGTTTGAAAATTTACGATTTGAATTATAGTTTTTTTTTTTTGCATCCATATACCTGTGATAAGTGAAAAATGACATTTATTTTATTTTTATTTTCGCAGGGGTGGAGAAAGGCAAAATATAAATACAGATACAGATACAGACAAAATATTTTTTATTTATTTTTTGAAAAAATTCAATTCGCTCTAGATCTACAAAACTAGAGCCCTTATTGTGAGTGTCGTTTGTTTATCGATAATCGACCACTGCCGAAAATCGATTTTAGCTTTTTTCCAATTAATTGTTCATAACTTGCGAAATAAATGACGTAGACAAATAATTCCGGTATCAAATAAAAAGGTATTTTGCTTGTATTAAAAAAGTACTAAGAATGTTATTCTATCTTAAATACATTTTGAGATATTAAGTTTTAACTTCATGTAAAGCAACTATTTTTATACGGTCTTTGGCATACCGATATATTAAAAAATTCATAGATGACATATACTTTTTTTTGCATTAGTGCAAAGCTTAATTGGTCGACTTTAATTCTGTATAAAATTAACTGTTCTTAATCAAATGAGTAGGTACCTTATAATAAACAAAATATTCTTCCAAATGCACTTATGCTTTAGGTAGTATGAATGTTGAGATGCGCGATAAATTTTAATAAGTACCTTATTTTAGCAATAATAAAAACCAATTTATTACACACAAAGAAGTATATTTAATTATTTATTTATTTACCTATTTATTTATTTTATTTTAAGAAGTATATTACAAATATGCGATTGTAATTGTAATATGGTGAAATAGGCCACTGCAAAATTACAATTACAAAATGTTTTGCATTGTTCCTAAATAAACCGAGCATGATTTTGATCCATCACCTTTAAATTCAATAGATTTGATTTTTTATAAAATTAAGGAGTAGGTGGATATTAATAAAAGTAACAAAGATTATTTTTGATTTATAGTTTTTGGATACCAAAACTAATTTTCTAACATACCTACCGTTAACAGCGCACAATTTAATGTACAAGAGTGTTTATAACGGCTCATGTGGAAAAAAAGTAAGGATGTAGGTAGAGTTTATTCATTTTTAATCACAACGGAAAATGGTCTATGAAACATTTCCAAAGTTATGTACTAGCTACAATAAAGTGCGCTTAACGGTATTGACAAAATAAATCACTTACAGCCTTGTAGAAAATTACTTAATAGCACATCAGAAATAGGTAGAAATAAATACAAATATACATATTAAAATTTTATTTTTCAAAATAACTTTTTATATACATTATGTCCATAACCTCAATTTCGGCCAAAATAAACATTTCATATATGTAACTATCCTGAAT
The DNA here is from genome assembly GCA_947049315.1 of Epistrophella euchroma. Taxonomy (NCBI): domain Eukaryota; kingdom Metazoa; phylum Arthropoda; class Insecta; order Diptera; family Syrphidae; genus Epistrophella; species Epistrophella euchroma. Next base: position 110,137,406 of record OX346245.1, on the reverse strand, counting down.
TTACGGTATCAACTGCCTGTCACATTTTCAAACTGCAACTTTCAAAATTCATAATTCTTAAATTTAAAAAAAAATAAATGCTTGACGTAGCATTGTATATTGTGTGAAAACGATGGACATGGATGGAGGTTCGATATACAGTAAAACCCGGATAAGTGCCTCAGCATAAATGCCTCGTTTTGAGAGGTACTTATGCGGGTTGTGCAGTTATAAAAAACCCGTTAAAGTGCGCATAACCACTTATCTCTATATTTACAAAAATAAAAAAAATAACAATAAAAAAACGTTTAGTGTTATTTAGAAAATAAGAAATAACATTACATCAACTGACTAGCATCGGTAACCTTTTAAAAAGGAAGGGCTAGATGAAAAGAAGCTTTTGTCTTTTTCTGCTAATTTCAATTGTGTACTTAAAAGAATTTTTTCAGTTAAAATGTCAATAAAAGTATACAAAATAAAAGGAAATAAAGCGGGGAAGGCATTTAAGCGAAAGGTTCTTATTAGATGAGTTTTATATAAAAAAAATCCTCAAAATTTTGGTTCTAAAAAATAAAAGGTACTTAAACGGGTTAGGCACTTATGCGATAGGCACTTATCCGGGTTTTACTGTAATCCTTATTTTATATAGTTTGATCACAAATCGCTTAACTGCTCCCTTTGTTAACCCGAGAGCCATTTTTTCTATGGCGTATTTTGTATAAATATTTAGAACGCCAGTTTAGCAATTTTATATACCGATTTCAGTGGATTTTATCTGACGTTGAATGAATGAATGAATGAAAATTTTGGGTGTTATTTCACTGCAACCTTAAGATCTATTGTGCCCCCCACCTAGAGTTGTGTGATGAGGTTGCTCATTTACAGCTCAACCTCCAAATTAGATTACTTGAGGAATTTTATGTCGTTTTTCTTTCAGCCAAAAAAAATTGATCCCTGTGAGGGATTTTGATCCCGGACAAGTTTTTGCATTTCATTCAACCAAAAAAAATCAATCCCTGACAATTCGGGATCAAAATCTCTGATCCCGAATTAAAGAGAGATTTACACCTACATGAAACACGCACTTGCACACACAATATTTATAAAACGTCATTTTGTGCTTTTGTGTGATTCTGTGATTTTTTTTTTCATTTGCATTCCGTTTTCGATTCTTTTCCTATCAAAATTATTTTTTGCTTTATTAAATTAAAACTATTTTTGACAAAATTAAATTTGACATCCCACACACACATTTGCAAACAAAAAACAAATCCAATCTGCGTTTCTTTTGCCAAGAAAATTCGTGATCCCGTTCCCGGTCAAAATCCCTATTTGCAAAAGAAAAACGACATTAGTGTCTGGGGTATTTTTAGAGAGGATAGTCTGCTCTCTTCTATCTGGTGATGTCCCAGGTATCTATGTCTTTGGTGCATGAGTGCATCGCAATCGCAGTTTCCTAATAGGTGGTCCAGCGTCTCCTCATGGGCATTGAAGAAGAATACTAAGGTCGTATCTTCTTAGCTTACAGTGGCCGGTGAGGCCCGTTATAATGCGAAGTTTATTTCTACTTAAGCTAATGCAGGGTTGGAATCGTTCCTGGTTGTAGTTACCAATAAGGAGTTTCGCCTGCCTCCAGCTTAGGAAGTTCTTTCCAGTTTTTTAATCTTTTGTTCTCTTCTTCTGTTTTGATTTTATTTTTGATCACGTTTTCTCCTATTCCGCAGTAGGGTTCTGGCCCTGTTAGGAGTGTCGCTGCCCCTAGTTTTGCTAAGGAGTCTGCCTCTTCATTGCCCTGGACGCCGATGTGGCCTGGTACCCAATGAAGTGTGACATTATTTGTTCTTGCCTAGTTCGTTTAGCCTGCCCACACACTCCCATACTACTTTTGAGCTGATAGTATATGAGTTTAGGGCTTTGAGAGCGACTTGGCTATCTGAAATGATGGCAATGTTTTGATTTCTATAGTTTCTTTCGAGATTACATTCTGCACATTTACCTATGGAATTTACTTCTGCCTAGAAGATGCTTGTAGACTGGCCCATCGGCAAGGAAAGTTTGGTTCTAGGCGCAAAGATTCCTGACGTTCAACGATGGTCATTGATTCAGTCAATTAAATGCTTAAACCAGCGTTAGACCTCAGTTAATACCCCGAAATCGGAGAGTTAAAATCTGAAACCGATTTCTCATGGGATAGTGCAAGACGCATTTGAACAAAATTCTATTGGCCGAAAAATTGTTCGCTATTTTAAATTAATAAGCATAAATAAACAAGAAATAAATTAACTTCTTCCACTCTACACTTGAATGCATGTGGATATGAGTGATAATTTTAAAAATAGATCCACACTGATTCAGACGCCCAAAAGAGCAGTGATTATGTTCTATTTGGCTACGCAATTCACATCTTTGCGAGCAAAGCAACTTGCAAGGTAGGCCCAAAACACTCCGATGAATAATTTTACCATATGATGTTTCTAAAATTAGAAATATTGATGAATATTTTTGTTTTGAAATTAAAATAGATTATTTGGATATAAAAGTATGAACAGTTCACGATTATCCTCATACGTTTCTAAAGCCCCAGCGAAAGCGGAGTGCAAATTTTATTTTGAATCGTTTCGAAGAAGGTACGAAAACAGTGTTCTTAACTTACTTTTGAAAAGTTTCAACTATAAAAAATTAACTGCGATAAATTGTGTGTAATCCGTTGAAATTTGTATTTGTTTTAGATGTCAGTAGTGCCCCTAATGTTCCGCGACTGGTGGGATGATTTTGATATGCCAATGCGAACCTCGCGTTTGCTGGATCAGCATTTTGGCACCGGTTTAAAGTAAATAAAAAATCTACACTTTAATATGTGTTAAGTGCTATAATCCTGTTTTAAATTATTTGTGCATTTAGACGTGAAGATTTGATGTCTTCATTGTGGAGTTCTAATCCAACAGTTTTAAGGCAGGGATATCTTCGACCATGGCGACGTAGTACAAACTTACAGAAACAAGAATCGGGATCAACTTTAAACATTGATAACGAAAAATTCGAGGTTATCTTGGATGTTCAACAGTTTTCTCCAAACGAGATCACTGTCAAGGTCACAGACAGATATGTAGTTGTTGAAGGAAAACACGAGGAAAAACAAGATGAACATGGTTTTGTTGCAAGACAATTCTCAAGACGTTACCTTTTGCCAAGTAAATTTTAATTAAAAAAAAAAAACAAATATGTACAAATACATATTTAAAATTAAATGTATCCTCTAGATGACGTCAATCCAGACAACGTTGCTTCATCTTTGTCATCCGATGGATTGTTGACAGTTACCGCCCCCATGAAGAAACTACCACCTCCACCTAGTGAACGAGTGGTTCCAATTACTCAGACAGGTCCGTCAAGCAAAGAAGACAACGCTAAGAAAGTCGAAACAGCCACTTCTTAAACATGCATGATTCATAATTTTTTAGTTTTTTTTTTATATCTATTTGAATTTATATTTTAAGAATAATAAAAAAAATCTTTTCTATTTGATTATGTGTATATTTAACTAATTCGCCACTTGAATACAGAATATTTTTTACTTTCGAACATCGGAAAAAATGTTTTGTTCGCGTGTGTTTTACCTGTTGTAATTGTATACGTACATTATGTACATACAAAATTACACCATTCCGTCATACGTATGCAATTAGTTTGATTTTCTGTAATAGATCCAATTTTTTTTTTCAAAAACTTTGTCTTTGAAATTTAATTTCTCAAAAACTATTCATTTACCGTAATATTATTCACTCAATACATCCAGATCTAAACTTAAATCCAGATGAATTTACATTGAATTTGTATGATTTACATCCAGATTTAAGTTTTAATCTGGATGTATTGAGTGAATAATATTGCCGTTAAAGAACTTGTTTTAAACAGCATAGAAAAGAATTGAATATATACTTTCAAAAAACCTATAGCATATTGTTGTACGTACTTTCTTTAATTTTTAATAATTTATTTATCATTTTAAGACAATTTTTCAGAAATTGCAGGAAGGGGGTGGGGGAGGAGAGATAGAGTTTTTTGCCCATATAATTATTTTCTTAGAATGATCTCAGAAATCATCCCTAAAATATAAAGCACGAATTAGGGGACACCCTGTATATGTACATATTCCTGACTTCTGTGATGCATCACACTTTTTCAAGATACCCAGACCTCCAAGAAGCATTTCCTAATAAATCTAAATTGCTCTCCAACTTGTGATGTAATTTAGCGCAAGCATTTTGTTTGTTTTTTAACTGTACCTATGATATGCAATAGGCGTTATTTTTTTGCAATTCCGGAAGGAATGAATTAACAAAAACGATAACGAAAAAAATATGACATTCGGCCCTATCGAGGTAACCGTCGGAGCGGAATTCTCTCCGATTTCCTACGAATCAGACATTTTTCTTCGAGGTAGTTCTCCGACCAGCAAAATGCCTCCGATTCGTAGGAAATCGCAGAGAGTTCCGCTCCGACGGTTACCCCGATAGGGCCGATTAACTTACATGCTTAAATAACTTGACGTTAATAGTTAGCTTGCTATCTATAATTTGGTGACTTAAAAGTTCAAATTGTGAAGATTTATGCTGTTTTTTTTTGTTTGCTTCACCCATTTTCTGTTACACACCTGCGTATCCTAAAAGCATAACTACTTCACCACACCACTGTCAATTTTTTTTAGACGTTCCAGGACTGCAACCTACATTAAAAAAAAAAACTTTATTAACCCAAATTTGTCAAAATTAATACAATTTTATTCAAAACATTCACTGTACAGATTTTCTTTTTGTTTTTTTTTTTTTTTTTACACAAGAACAGACATGCCAGATTTGTTGGGAGTTTTATATAATATATCCCTAGATTTCAGAAAAATATCGTAAAATAGTTATGCATTTACCATCGCATAAAATTTAAATTTTTCACAGTATTTCTGAAATAAAAAATTACACGCTTTGTGATAAATCGCCCAATCTGACACGCCTGAACTGAAGTCAATTACCATAGGCCTTTACAGAGAGCTCTTTAATCTAAAAGTTAGCTTATAATTGATTACATTTTTAATAAATAAATAATGATAATAATACACATTCTTTAAGAAAAAATCTAAACATTTATCCGTATATGTATGTAGTATACTATTCTAAAAAAGGTTATTATTATAAACAAATAAATAAACTCTTACAACTATATACATACAGTTTGAACCATGATTATGATATACCAGACTAGTTTTCGAAAGCAGATTCGAATTCACACTTAAAATCAATATCATCGTCAATTCCATTCATTGTATTGTCTTCACTTTCAATATTTGTATGATTCTCTTCTTTTTGTTTTCTTACTTTTTTAGTAGATCTCCTTGGAATGTGATCAATTTCACTCATATATCGAGTTTTAGAGTTCTTAAGAACATTTTGGAAAAAATCTTTGCTTTTACATTCACTAAAGTCTTTTGCGGCTAATGTAACTAATCTATTAAAAACATCAAGTATATTTCTATATTTTTTTAGAGCAAGCTTGCTACTTCCTGTTCGACTGCCTCCACTCCAGGTCACATTAATTAGAAATGATCTTGCAAAGAAGCGATCTACTAGACTATAACAACAATTAGTTGAATCGAGTATTCCAGAATCTCCACAGATCCTTTTCATTTTAGTAATCTAAAAGAAAATGAAAAGTATTTAAAGTATGTATACAAGTTTTAAGAATCATGCGTATTAAACAAACCAAATATTCCACTTTTTTCGGGTCTTTGAGACTGAGTTCCAATTTATCGAGTTCCTCTTCGTTGGATATTGGAACATTTAATAAATCATGCATTGCAATTGTATTAGAATCATCGGGCAAAATTTGTTGCTTTCAAGGAAAATGAAAAAAAAACATTACCTATTACTAAGATTGATCATAATACAAGTACAGGTACCGATACCTATGTACAAAAAACAATGAGTATATTCAAATTATCGATATGCTCCTCTCATTATTTTTTTTGGAAGAATTATATTTTCGTATCGAGACTGATAAACATACAAAAATATAGGTATTGGTACTCAGTTTAAATCTGGTTTAAATAGAAAACTTCGTTCTAAAAAATCTTTGTACTAAAATTGTCTCCCAGAGTTAGGTAAAATTAGGATTCTTAAATCACAAAAATAGGTTGGATTTAGGATTTTATAGCTCTTTGTTAATGTCTTAACAACGCAAAACAAATTTGGCGACATTACCCCATCTTATTCCTTACATAAAAAGCATTTTCATATTTCGATTTCTGTTGGTCAGAGAGAAGAATGTGTAAAAAATGCTTTAAATTGTGAAAATTTCGTAAGCCAAAATAAATGCTCACAACTTATAACTTATAGTACAGTAAGAATAGACGAAAAAATGCCAAAGAAAGGAAATAATTATTTAGAGGCTGAAATTTTGCATGGACGTTGGTAATGGGACTTTGTAAAAACTGAGAGAGTTCCTCATCGATCCGATGATTCTATGAAGGGGTTCAAGGGTCTAAAAATGAGTTTTTTGGAAATATCTCAAAAACGGTTTGTGCTAGAGAAAAATTTAATTCCAATCTTGTAGCTGAGTTTATTTCCTATAAAAATGTTTTTTTTTTGGTTTTTTCGTAAAAGTTACAGCGAATGAAAAGTTAAAAAATCTCTCAAAAGGGGCCAAATGTCATGAAAATGGGATTTTTTTCAACGGTTTGTGTTAGAGAAAAATTTCATTTCCCAATCTTGTAGCCCATGTAATTTTCAACATAAATGGCTTTTCTCTTTTTTCGTAGCATTAGTTACAGCAAATTCAAAAAATTAAAAAAATCTCTAAAAAAGGGGCAAAAAGTCATGAAAGTGGAAGTTTTTGGCAAATATTTCAAAAACGGGTTGACATAGAAAAATTTTATTTCTCTATCTTGTAGCTCATTTAATTTCCAATAAAAATGCATTTTCACTTTTTACGTAGCGTTAACCTTAAAAAAGTTAGAGCAAATGGAAAAGTCAAAAAAAAATTTGGCCCCTTTTAAGAGATTTTTTAACTTTTCACTTGCTGTAACTTTTTAACGGTTAATGCTACGAAAAAAACGATAAGACCATTTTTAAGGGAAATCGCCTCAGCTACAATATTTAGGAACTAAGTTTTTCTTTAGCACAAACTGTTTTTGAGATATTTGCAAAAAACTCATTTTTAGACCCTTGGACCCCTTATAACTGACCCAGCGGTCATCGGATCGATTAGGAACTCTCTCAGTTTTTAAAAGAGTCCCATTACACACGTCCATGCCAAATTTCAGCCTCTAACTATTTTTTTCTTTGTAAAAGTCTATTTTTCCTGGACTATTCGAAACTAGTAAATCAAAAAAGTGGTCATTCCGTAGGCTGAACTCACGAACAGCACGAGTACCCTAAAAAATTTACAACCATCACATGAGACGACCAAAGTTATTAGATTATAGGAAGATGAATCGACTTAAGACATACTAATTTTTATACACATAACAGCTCTGTTTTAAAAAAGTTATTTTAATGAGCAGGATTGAAAGTAAGCATAATTGGGCAGCGTGTATTTGTGTTCAAGTCGCACGAAGCACGTTAATATACACCTACATTTATTGCCGATAAAATGTTATAAATTGGCATTTCCCATGTCTCGTCTATAATACTCTGGATGATAGAAGTTTGCCCCGCCCACTGCTGGCCCACTACGGCTGCGTATAAGCAGTAACGTTATAAACAAACTTGTTATAAATTAGCATTCGTTAAGTCAATTCAAATAAGGAGAGACTTGCAAAATTCTATTTATTCTAGTTTTATATTCTTACTTGCTCTTCTGGATCTCGAGAAATGCTATTGATTTCGCTTTCATATCTTTTTTTCGAACTATTCAGGATTTTTTTGAAAAAATCTTGGCTTTTATTCTCATCGAAGTCTCTTGAAGCTATTATTATCAATTTATTGAAAATAGAAAGAACATTTCGATAGTTCCTAAGAGCGAGCTTTGTAGTTTCTGTACGACTTTCACCACTCCAGGAAACAGTTAGTAGAAATGATCTTGTAAAGAAACGATCTACTAGATTATAACAACAATTAGATGCATTAAGTAATCCAGTTTCTCCACAAATTACTTTCATTTTGGAAATCTAAAAAAAAAAAATTAAAAAGAGATCAACAAATTATCAAATTCAAGATAGGAACACCCAATAACATACCAAATATTCCATTTTCTTACTGTCGTTGAGATTGATTTCCAATTCATTAAGTTCCTCCCGGCACGATATTGGAGTATCTAACAAACCCGAAATTGAATCATCTAGAACGAGAGATTCTTCGTTCATATTAATTTGGCCGCTTTTTGTTTCCTTTTCACTAAGATTTTTATTTAATTGATCAAGTCGATCTATAACAACACCGTTGAACTCATTTTGGTTTGCAAGTTGAATCAACATTTTATTTTGTTTTTTTAGGATTAGATCAATGTTTTTGCTCATGTTTTCTAACATGGAACTGAAATCAGTTTCTTCTAAATATTTTTGAGAATTATTATCTTGCTCTGAAGATTTTTTTATTGTTAAAGTATTTCTGGTTACATCAACTTTTTGAGAAAGTATCTTTTTATAACGTTTCTGTAAAAAAATAATAATAAATAACAATAGGTCTTGGATTCTAAATTTAAATGTACCTGGTTAATGCCATGTCTCGTTTGAGCTTGTTTTAAGTTTGTTGTATCATCGATTGATCCCCCGTTATCACTGTTTTCATCCATTCGTTCTATTTCGGCTTTCGCAGCTTCAAATGTTCTGAAGTTTGCCTTTCTCAAAATGCAAGGCTGTGATAACCAATATCTTTCTGGGACAGAACGTGAATTCTGTATTAATTTTTGCATTATAAACAAATTTGTTGTATTTGGCCAATACAAATTTCCTAATTTCTCCCAAGCTGAGGGAACAACTGTGAGATATGTTTGGTTATGCTCAGTTATTTGCACAATTTTAAACGACATCCTGAAAAATCGAATCTTTAAATCACTACTAATTTTTTAAATGAAACATTCGTGGTATTCATTTTAAGAGGATAAGTTAATTCATATATAGAAAGGTTTTGTCCGGTGATATCCGGAGATAACCTAAGGCCCTCGTCGTTAATAAATAATCCATGCAAAAAAACTACTTTTCTTCAGTGTTACTTTATAGTACAATAATTCCAAAGCCTAAATATATAAACAGAGGTGGGCCATATTATGTAAACTTATATATTAGTGCGATCAAGTAGTTCTCTCTATCTACTTTGATTCTTTTTTCTGCTTTTAGTAAGAAATTGAAACAGTGTCTTCAATAGAGCAGATCGACCAAAATTAACCATTTACAAAGACCACCGTATCTACGGAGTTACACATTTGTTCGCCACTTTTAATGGCGAAAAACTGTTATAACTTTTATATATAAAACTAGCTGGCCCAACCCGTCTTTGCACGGGTATAGAAAATCGTAAGAAAACAGTAAAATAAATTAAAAAATATTACAGATTGATAACTACTCAATGTAAAAATGTTAGTTGGCTCTTCCCTTGTCCCCACATCTACCTTCATTAAAAAAAAAATGCTATATTCTAATTTCTAACTTGATGAAGGACGAAAGTCCAAATATTTTAGTATTAAGTAGGATAAGGATTTATTTGCACAGCAATTTCCAGTTAACAACTGAAAGAAAGTTGCTTTGTGTTTTGTCAAAAATAGAATACATTCTAAATTATTCTATTGAAGGGTAATTTTTCCACCCGTTTTTCAAAAAAGTCTCCTTAGCGCTACCCCCTATTGCTCTACTCCAAAATATTTACAGTTCAAAAATTCAATAACGAAACAACACAACATTGTTTTTACTTTAATTATCCATTTGATGTACCCATAAATATTATAGATGGTTACTTATGCATACTCATCCAAGTTTCGTTCGTTTTTACTTTTGTGAGGATATTTTGGTTTGTCGATTAAAGAGAGCTCTAATGACAGACTGAAGCGACTGTCAGTTCGGAAGAAAAACGCTCAATTCAATACAATTTGAATTTGCTAATACGCAAAATATTAGTATGAATAACGGTTGGCTCGCACGTTCATAAATTCGGCAATCGTGAATATGGAAAAAGTGACTTACTGTCGCGGTCGGACTCAGGGGGGTTATTCTCAAATCCTCGGCGGATCGCTTTAAAAGCGAAACCTCACTTTCGACCGTGTTCGCTTTTGTTTATTTTCAAATGCGATAGAGAACGAAAATGATCCTTCCAGTTTCTCTCACTTAATTCCAAAAATTTTCAGTCCATTTCCATTTTTAATTCCACTCTTCACATTTAATTGTCAGCTGTTTCTTAACAACGTCCAACAATTTGTTTGTTTTTCTTTTTTTTTGTGCTAAAAGTATTTTCATTAATAACTTTGCAATATTATTGCTTTAAAAAAGAAAACGAAACATTTCGATTTTTAATTGCCGAAATTGAAGAAGGTAAATTAGTTGCAAATTATTTATGTATTTACATTTTCTTTCAATCCGCCAACAATCCGCCACCTAGACACCTATCGCTTTCAAATTCAAACCCAAAATGGCATCTAGTAAGAACTGGCATGAGAAGCGAATGGCTTTTGAGAAAAGGAAAATGCAAATCCGCCATCAAAAGCGATACGCCACGCATTTGGGAATAACCCCCCAGGTTTCGGGGAATTTTCTTCATCAAAATATGTTTTCAGAAACATACAAATAATTTATCACATAACGTGTCCTTTGAAAAAAAAACTTAACGTACCTTCCCATTTTGTATCAATTATTACTTATGAATGTTATTTTTATCATGAATACCATTATGGACACCAAGCTACTTTTGAGAAATATTTAGCCCTAATAGCCATTCCACACTATCCCATCGAGTATTAATACAATCATGTCAAAAAAAAAAAGTGTGATAGAATCACTTACGACTGCCAAATTTGTGTGAAGAAAATATTTTCATATTTTGCTTTCGCACTTGCGTCCAAACAAATCACCATAACCTCAAACCCCCAAGTGGGATAGAATGTGTGATGGTTTTAGAACCAATCCTAAAAATTTTCATGTATTAATACACGTCAAATTGTGTGAGATGGGCTGTCAAGTCATGTGTGATGAAATTTCATATTGGGCACGTTCAGAAGACGTAGGTGACTAGGAAGCTAGGCAAGTTTCTAGTCTCTGATTGGTCAGCTGTCAAAAATATGCATTCCAATTTAGGCAATTTTTATTGGAAAATGGCTGGAAAGCTAGGTGAGAAATATCTCCCTACATTTCTAGGCAAGTACATTTATGTCAGAATACCAGCTGATTTTATTTTGTCATTAAATAGCAAGCTGAACTTTATTATTCCGTGACTTGTTTTATTTTCACGTTTATCTTAACTGTTTGAAATAAATAAATAAAGATTCAATTTAAACAGTACATCATTAGTAAGAAAAGTTTACAAATAATATTACAAAATTCCTAGCTGATTTCTGCCTTGTGTGAAGTGATTCACAGATAAAAATATTATTAAAACTACTTTCTTTCTATCAACGGAAGGTAAAGGTTTGAAGTAAAGTTCGTAGTTTGGCATTAATGACACCTCTAGTCATCAACTAGGTTCCTAGGTAAAATTTGCGTTCAACGAACGTAGTTGACTACATATGAAGTTCCCTATGTCTTCTGAACGTACCCATTTTGTCTCAATATACATACATGATTGGCCTCGTTCAGGATTGTATCCAAAGCGATCTGGATAGCTTTGTGTTGTTGTAATCCCTTGTGAAAAAACAGCTGATGCAACAACAACTAAACGAATCTGAAAATTTTTGGATAGGTTGACACCGCCTTGGATAGGTTTCTGAACGCGAGGATTTACTTCCCACTTTTTTGACATGTGTTGATAGTCAGTGGGATAGTGTGGAAGGCCTTTAAGCCCTAATCCACAAAATGACGAATTTGAAAATATCGTCGGTTCGGAAGTAATAATAAGCAACAAAAAATTGAATGAATTAAGTAATTTAGTTCCATATATTGTAGTAGTCTAGTATTTATCCAAATGATAGTTTTTCTTTTATTCACAACTCATAAAAATGCAATATTAGCAAAAAAAATTCATTTGAGTTTTGTGTTGTTTCGTTTTTCTTCCGAACTGACGATATATTCTAACATTTTTATCACAATTCACCCAGTAAAAAGTAATATTTGTAAAAATATCTGACCTTTAAATGATCTCTTATCCGTCACCTCAGCCTTACCTTTAAAAAAAATTGTTAAAATCAAGGAGACCATGTCTTGAAAAACTCAATGGAGATAGAGGCACACAAATCTACATATGTCCTTGTTCTGGCATATCCCCATATGTATGTACATCAGATTGAAGATTGGATTGTACTTGTGAAGTTGGACATCATTCATGGCCAGTTTAGTAGACATGTAACCAAATTCTAAATTACATATACATATGTACATATGTATGTATGTATATTTTGAGAAAACAAATTTAAAAATTTTGTTCTCAAATTTTTGACAGCAAAACTGAGAAAATTTTTTGAGAAATATGTTCATGTAACTGAGATTGCTTTTATCTCAGTACAGCAGGTGTAGCTCTTATGTCCAACTGATGGCGGTGTTTAAAAAAAGTATATAAAATCACGCTCGTATGCAAATGCAATGTTGTGTCAAAATTTCAAAGCAATCGGTGAAGCCCTTTCGGAAATTACTCATACGGAACAAACGTACTTTTGCATTTTTATTTATATATATGAAGAAGATAGAAAATAGATTGTAAAACTAAACTAACCATCTCGTTTGCTTTGAAAAACTGCTTTGAAAAACTTCAAATTGATCATCTCGTTTTGGTGCTTAGCAATAACTAATGATTTATTTCAATATATTAGAGAGCATAAATACAATTTAGTTTATACAAAGTATTGTAAGAGAATAGAGAAATGTTCAGAACAGAGAATAAAAAACAAACAATACAATCGTATAAATATCTCAACAAATCCACATAAAATCTTTATCTACATACAAAACTCTGGAAAAACCAGAGCAGAAGATATAAATATATAGGATAAGGAAAATCCAATGTCCCTTTTTAGAATTATTGTTCAAAGACAAACACATGGAACCCATGTGCATCTTTAATACTACTGTGCAATATTTAATAATATTGTGTGGTATAAAGCCCGAATTATTCATTTTTCAATAGAATCATATAAAATAACAAATAAAACAATATTCATTCAAGGATCTTACTCAATTTATTTTGTATAAAGCTAGAAACAAGACTTGGAATTCAGAATTAACATAAGTAATTAACTTCACTTATTTTGTAACGTAACATTAGTAAAACTTTAATTAATTAAGCCAGCCGTTTCTTGTTTCAAACGTAAAATATCTCTTTGTAATTGTAACTTCTCCAATTGAGTTTGATGTTTTTGGGCTTCAATATTCTGTCGAAATATAAATTTTTCTTTTTCAAGCTCAAATCGCTTTTGCTTTAGTTCAAAAGTTTTTATTGAATATTTTAATATGCCTTTTAAACTGTCATTTATCTCTAACAAGATTTTTTTCGAATGTTTTGTATATTCTCGCTGATTTTCAATTTGAGATTTAAGTAATTCCTTTTTACATTTTCGACTTAAGGGAGGCGAATATCTGTCCGATGGTAAACTAGACTCATCAAAATCATGCGGTATATTAATATCATCAGACTGGTCTGCTACATGGCTTATTGGTTCATTAACAGTGCTTGAATTAAGAGTTAAAGGAGCTTGTGTTTCAGTCACTGCGGAAGATAATGTTGAAGTTACATCGCCACCAGCTTCATCTGGGACATATCCCAATAAATGGGCAACTTTTGTTTCGATTTTAGACAAAGGGTAGAATTTTTTTTTTGGCCATCCACGAGGTTCTGTGTTATATATTTTGTTTTTTCGTAATTTGTTTCTTATGTGAGATTTATGATCAGACCACACCTTTAAAGAACAACTTATAAAACAAAATTATTAGTAAATAATTATTTGCTTACTTTTCTCCATCCCTCTCCACTACGTCTAGGTGGCCCGTTCTTATTTAAAATATCAGATAATTCGTTCCACATGTCATTGGATTTGATTCTCAATTCGGGATTTTTTATGATCCCTTTTGAAATATCTGGATGAGCGATCATAAAAGTTGCCATCGCTTCAAATTGAGAAGGTTTGGTTTTCACACTGTTTTTTACGTCCCTAAAAATATATATGCATAGGTATAGAGAATTAAAGCAATCGTTCATGTTAAATATTTTATGTTTGTTTTCAATATTCAAAGATCCAGCCAATGATGGATCTATTGTTTAGTTAAAATTAAATACATATTTGTGGTTAGATGAAAGCAAAGAAATGAAGACATGGTTGCTTCTCTTTATATTTACACACTTATTTCTCTTCTCTATTAATGCAATGTGAAATTTGATGAAAATTTTTAGGTCCACTTTTAAGGAATGAATAATTTTTCATATTGTGTAAGACCTAGAGTTTTTCTTTTCGAAAATAGAAAGTAGGTACTTTTACTATACATATATGGCATGTAGTTGAAAGCTACGAAGAATGAAATGAATGCGATTCAATTTAGATGGTACATAAAATATATTTAAGAGGACGTATTTTTTTCTTTTATTTAGGGTTTGAAAAAAATTCTAGACTGGCAGAACAATAATTATTTGCATATCTATTGACACACTTTTAAGCAAGATTTTGTTGTGTTTGAACAAGTTAACAAAATTTTTATGGTACGTTTCTTTTGAATGCCAACGGTCTGTTACCTTAATCAAGCCTACGCATTTGTGTATGTAGTTGAAGAACATTTTTCGTAAATAGATTATGTTTTAAAATATTAGCAAATCTGAATTTCCTGAACAATTTCAATTCCTGCCCCTTTCCTTTTAAATGATGAGACTATATAGATATGTACGTAAGCATAGCCCAGTGTAACAACAGTCAGACATAAAATGTATGGACAAAAACATTATGATACGTTTTGATTTTTATATTTTTAAAGGAAGTGACTCTAGGTATGCTAAATTTTAACAGTTTTGTACTGTGTATGTAGCCCCGCAGAAGATCTTGCGGCCGTTTTGCTGGATTTCGCAGAAAATTGTAAGCCATCTTCATTCTTCCCTATAAACACAGGCGTGGTTTACAGTAGTTGTAAGTCACTAGGCCCTATTTTCGCAGGCACTTTTGCGCCACCAAATTTATAATTGATCTTTTAAACATAAAATGCATAGTATGTATATAACAAAATCTATTAAAAGTATAGAGTGGGTGTTGAAAACGATTTTTATATTTTGCTCGCATCTTAACAAATAAGTTTTACCAAATCCTCAAACACCCAAATGGGATTAAATATGTGATGAACCAATCCTAAAATATTGTATGCAGGTATTAACACTTATCCAACTGTGTTATTTCCGCACAAGATTTTTTCCTACATTTTTGACTTATTTCATACTGTTTGAGATATTTTATGTCGAATTCCTTTTACTAAAAATATTCGATTTTGTTCTTTCAATACAAGGAATTTGTCCAGAAAAATCGATTTTTCTTCTAAACAAATCGATTTTTTTGTTAAAAGGAATTCGACATTAGAAAGAATATAACAAAAAAAAAGAATATAATCAAAGTACTCCAGATTCCATTATTTCTTTGTATGTCGAAAAAAAGAGAGCTGCATTAACATTACGCGCTTTTTGGAAAAATTCTCAGGGCTATTTTCGAAATTGTCCCAGTTTGGTGTCGCTTTGTCCGCCACACAAATACCTTAAACAGAAAAACGGATTCCATGAACAGCAAGATTATTAATCAATAACTAAAGATGGCTTCACTCCTTAATCGAAACTAGATGTCTGTATGAATGTCTTGAAACTAGTTTTTCTTGTTTTTTTCTTCGATTTTTGAACAAAATGAAATTGGGGGTGGCCCCGGCGCAGTGGAAGCAGTGCTTGACTGCTAACCTGGATGTGTGGGTTCGAGCCCCAGTCTAGGACGCCACCCCTGGGATTTAATGAGATAATCAAAACCTTATTTCTCAGTCCACTGTGCCAACAAAAATCTATCCTATCCTTCTATTCCTTCTAACATTGCCTAATTTATAAGACCCTTGGTCTTACTGGCCAATATATGTTTGTGTTGTTTTTTATTTTTTTTTTTTTTTAAATAAGTGCACTTCTGCTGAGCGAAAGAAGTGCTCACTGTGCACTTACCTACTCATGATTTAGTTTGGGTGTTCATAAAATGTATTCATTGTATTCATTTAAATTTCTACGAGTACCCACGAAAAGGAAAAGAAACAATAAGCACTGTACTCGTTCTGTTATCAGAGAATAGGATTGTTCAGTGAGGCTGTTCCGGACAGTTTGAAACAGTTCAGAAGAGAAAAGAACAAGTTTTGGCTGTTCAGCGAAAAATTTGCTGTTATAAACTGTTCTGACTTGCTGTTCAGTGAGTCTGTTTGGAACAGTTTAGAGCAGGATTTTCTGGTTTGATGTACAATAACTTAGAACAGAGATTTGTCAAAATCAGTTGTTGTTCTGTTCTGACTATTTCTTAACTGAACAAACTTATGTGGTTTTTCTTTTAGTCGAAAAAACTTGATCCCTGTGAGGGATTTTGATATGGGACAAGTTTTTGCATTGCACATTAATGAATGTTGTACTCGATTTGTTTTTTTTTTTTTGAGTATACTGAAGTAATGCAATCATTAGAATACCTAGGTCAAATGAATGTAGACCTTTAATCGAAACTCTCTCCTATAATCGAATCCGTCAATCAATTATGCCCTATTAACAAATCATACTGATGATGTAAATCGCATATTTTGTCGCTTATACCAAAATTATCCTTTCACCTTTCTTTTTATAATAGTTTGTGCACTCGTCTTTAAAGAAATGGAAATATGTAGTCTCAAACTCCTCTGGAGTAAAATGTATTCGGTATGAACTTGTATTCATCCTACCAAGCTAATGACAAAAAACAACTTACCGATTTTCAGATGATTTAATGTCTTCCGAAGCAATTTTGTTTTGAGAGCCTTGATCTTGTTGCTTATAAGTGCAAGATGTAGATGGTGTGTCTTCTGTGCTAGTATTTTGCATCGATAACATGGGATCATCATCATCTTCATCATCAATTAAACATTCTTCATATAGAACTTCTTTAGTTGCCTTGCAAGCCTCGTCTTCGGAAGTCAGGTCTTCTATTTTTAAAATAGATTGTATGGGAGATGAAGCCATTTTCAGGATTACTTTAAAACAAGTGTGATATGAATATGTTCGATGTCTTGTTTAGAGCATTAAAACCAATAGAAATAAATGTAATGTTTTCTTATTTTATTCAGATTCCAGAGCACGTGATAAAAGGATTGGAGTTTTGATTTCGATTTGGTATTAATTTTTACACTTTTACTTCGATTTTCGACATCAACAAAAATTTTATGACAAAACCTAGCCAAACCGCGGCGAAAAGATGTCCCTCCTCGCTCATACTGTTTTAAGCGTGTTCAGCTGATAGTGAAATAGGGCAGTTCCATAAGACAAGTTCAGATTAATCGAGATTTCGAGAACTCTCTAAAAAATGGCTGATTTCTATTGCACGCCGAATTGGGCTTTTCCAGAATGGCTCTGTCTTTTCTCTTTCTAATTTTGACAGTTTTTTAATCAAAAAGAAGCTCTTGATGGGGGAAAACAACAATACAAACAAATACTGTTCGCGCCTTTAATAGTGTGTTTGTTCCCCCCCCCCCCTTCCAACATAACGCAAATATTCGGCGCGACGAACGAAAACAATAATAACAACGTGTTGTGTTGTTTGAAAATCACGTGTTGTTTTTGTTCGTCGCGCCGAATATTCCTTCAAAACCTGGAAGGCTACTGTCTAACAGCCCGATTCTCCCCTTGTGAGGAGTCATAAGTCACAAGCTCTTGTGACTATTTCTTGTGAGGATTATTGTGACTCGATAACATTTTTGGAATTCTCCCCCAATCCTTACAAGAAAAGTCACAACGAAACTCACCACACCAAAGTTGAATTTTGTTGTGTCATTTTTGGAACAGCTGATGAACAAAAAATATAAAAAAAAATTTAATTGGGCCATACAAACTTTTTTAAAATTTATAGAATGCAAGGTTCCATTTATGTTTAGCAATAAAGTGAGTGAATAAATAAGTTTATGTAGTATATTTTTTCCAAAATGGAAGTAAAAAATCTTTATAAAAATTGTTTGTGAAGCAATTTGCGTCTCTTGAAGTTCTCAATAGCCGTCGGACGGCGGCGATGTAGGTGCAATGATTAGTTTTACAACAATAGTACAATTGTGAAAATTTATTGATTCATTTTCGGATAAATCGAATCTAGAAAGTTGCAAATTTTTAGGAAAAAATATATAGAATGTGAAAGTAAAATGACAAAATACATGTAGTTTGTGTTTTGTGACCTGTACCCATGTTCTGTAACTATCGCATCGATAAAAATAGTCGAGAAACGATGAGAATTGAAACGAAACTCACTTTATCGCACAATCGGGTTTCTATAACTTTGACAGGCGATAACTTTATCGACTGAAACTCGCGGAATAGAAATGCCTGGAAAATGCGATAAAATGGGTTTCTGTATCTTTGAGAATCGTTAACTTTTTCGTTTTAAACGTCAAAATTTATCACTTGCAAAATAGTAGGTGATAACTAAACCATTGGGGTGACTAAAGCTGTTTTTAGTTTAAACTAAGTCCTTTCAGTGATTTTTGGAAACCATTTCCAATTCGACCAAAGATCCAAAAAAAATCTATACAAAAATAATTTCGGCATTTGCTTGAAAATCCGAAAAATGCCGAAATTACTTTTATATGGATTTTTTTTTTATCTTTGGTCGAATTGAAAACGATTTGCCAAAATCGCAAATAGGACTTAAATAAGGCTAAAAACCACTTCAATGAATTCAATGAAGTAAGTAGTTCTGAAATTAGATCATTTTTTACGTAACACTTACAAGAATTTCAAGAGAAATTCATAAGAAATACTCGTAAGTGTTACGTAAAAAGTGCTCTAACTTCAAAACTACTTACTTCATTGAATTGATTGAAGTGGTTTTTAGTCTTAATTAAGTCCTATTTGCGATTCTAGTAAACCGTTTTCAATTTGACCAAAGATTGGAAAAAAAATCTATACAAAAGTAATTTCGACATTGGCTTAAAAATCGAAAAGGGCCGAAATTACTTTTGTATGGATTTTTTTTCCAATCTTTGGTCAAATTGAAAACGGTTTACTAGAATCGCAAATAGGACTTAATTAAGACTAAAAACCACTTCAATCAATTCAATGAAGTAAGTAGTTTTGAAGTTAGAGCACTTTTTACGTAACACTTACGAGTATTTCTTATGAATTTCTCTTGAAATTCTTGTAAGTGTTACGTAAAAAGTGATCTAATTTCAGAACTACTTACTTCATTGAATTCATTGAAGTGGTTTTTAGTTTTACTTAAGTCTAGTTTGCGATTTTAGTAAACCGTTTTCAATTTTACCAAAGATAAAAAAAAAAATCTATACAAAAGTAATTTCGACATTGGCTTAAAAATCGAAAAGGGCCGAAATTACTTTTGTATGGATTTTTTTTCCAATCTTTGGTCAAATTGAAAACGGTTTACTAGAATCGCAAATAGGACTTAATTAAGACTAAAAACCACTTCAATCAATTCAATGAAGTAAGTAGTTTTGAAGTTAGAGCACTTTTTACGTAACACTTACGAGTATTTCTTATGAATTTCTCTTGAAATTCTTGTAAGTGTTACGTAAAAAGTGATCTAATTTCAGAACTACTTACTTCATTGAATTCATTGAAGTGGTTTTTAGTTTTACTTAAGTCTAGTTTGCGATTTTAGTAAACCGTTTTCAATTTTACCAAAGATAAAAAAAAAAATCTATACAAAAGTAATTTCGACATTGGCTTAAAAATCGAAAAGGGCCGAAATTACTTTTGTATGGATTTTTTTTCCAATCTTTGGTCAAATTGAAAACGGTTTACTAGAATCGCAAATAGGACTTAATTAAGACTAAAAACCACTTCAATCAATTCAATGAAGTAAGTAGTTTTGAAGTTAGAGCACTTTTTACGTAACACTTACGAGTATTTCTTATGAATTTCTCTTGAAATTCTTGTAAGTGTTACGTAAAAAGTGATCTAATTTCAGAACTACTTACTTCATTGAATTCATTGAAGTGGTTTTTAGTTTTACTTAAGTCTAGTTTGCGATTTTAGTAAACCGTTTTCAATTTTACCAAAGATAAAAAAAAAAATCTATACAAAAGTAATTTCGACATTGGCTTCAAAATCGAAAATTGCCGAAATTACTTTTGTATGGATTTTATTTGATATCTTCAGTCGAATTGGAAATGGTTTCCAAAATTCACAAAGAGGACGTCATTAAAACTAAAAACCACTTCAATCACCCCAATGAGGCATGTAGTTTTAAATGAGGCCATTTTTTAGGCAACACTTACAAGAATTTCAAGAGAAATTCATACGAAATTCTTGTACGTGTTGCCTAAAAAATGGCATCATTTTAAAACTACTTGCCTCATTGGGGTGATTGAAGTGGTTTTTAGTTTTAATGACGTCTTCTTTGTGAATTTTGGAAACCGTTTCCAATTCGACTGAAGATATAAAAAAAAATCCATACAAAAGTAATTTCGGCATTTTTCGATTGTCAAGGAAATGCCGAAATTACTTTTGTATGAATTTTTTTTTGGATCTTTGGTCGAATTGTTACGGTTTCTAAAAATCACAAAAAGGGCTTAATTAAAACTAAAAACCGCTTTAATTACCCAAATTAAGCAAGTACTTTTTAAAATGATCCTATTTTTTAGGTAACACTTACAAGAATTTCGTATGAATTTCTCTTGAAATTCTTGTAAGTGTTACCTAAAAAATTGTCTGATTTTAAAAGTACTTGCTTGATTGGGTTGATTGAAGTGGTTTAAAATAAGTCCTTTTTGTGATTTTTGGAAACCGTTTCCAATTCAACTAAAGATACCAAAAAATATCCATACAAAAGTATTTTCGGCATTTTTCTATTTTCAAGCCAATGCAGAAATTACCTTTGTATAGATTTTTGTGGTATCTTTAGTCTAATTGGAAACAGTTTCCAAAAATTACAAATAGGACTTAATCATGTTTCTTTAAAATAATAGGGTTCTCACTTACAGACTCGGAACTAGACTCTCCACTGGGTATGAACATGTCGAGAAAAACCAAATGGAGGCATTTAAATACATATCCTATTAATTGGACGGTTACTGTGGGTAATCATTCATCACCAGTGGATGTAGTATCTTATTGTGCAAAATACAAATTAAGTCACAAATAACGGGTTGATAATTCATATTTTGCTTTGAAACAGGTCCAACTATTGGTAGTCCACTCACTGGATCCGGTTGCAATGGGTGAATCATAGAAGGTTGGGATTGAGCTGTTTGAATGATCCCAGTAGAAAACACGTACATCTTTTTCGATGACATATTTTGGCAGAGGTCATTGTTCTGTAGAACACTGACTGCAAAAGATTTGTCCACAATTTCGACAACGATGTTTACGTTGTGTACATGAAAATTCAATGCGACAACGATGTGAATAGGCTGTCCGAAACATCTTATTTTCGTGTATTTTGTTGAAAATTTTCACAAAAAAAAAGAACTGTTGTAACTGTTGGAGTTGATGTTCGTGAGGTTATATGGTTCAGTGGTGAAGGGTTTCATGGAATCTAAAGATTTTTTGTGATTTGCCAATTGAGGGCGACGATGAATTGGGCAATCTTGAACTTGCAATTCACTATTAATTAAACAATAAAATAATCAAATAAAATAAACAAATAGAATAAACAAAACTTACAAAAATCCCTTTGTTTTGTTTTTAAATGTCAATATGACAGTTCATCTTATCGCCTTCCAATGGAAATTCCAGTCGAAAGTTGAAGTTATCGCATCGAGTTACAGAAACCAAATTTTTTCCAGAGGTGATAAGAGAGGAATGAATCGTTTCATTTTTTAACGATGTGATAAATTATCGCCTGAGTTACAGAACATGGGTACTGCTTTGAAGGAGATCACAATTTCGATTGTTCCTAAATATAAATGGTATGTATATAGCCTTATATTAATTAAAAATGGATATTGATAGTTTGGTAGCACTGCCGTAATCATTTTGAATTCGCTGGATTTTTGATTTTTTTCTTTTTCTTTTGCATTTGTTATTTTGTTTTTGAATTTTGACTTGTTTGGTTGTTTATGTTTATGATTTAAATTTTGTTAAATTAAAAGAATTATATTCTTTAATATTTGGTTGTTCTTGCTTTTATTTTTTAAAAACCACAGCTATTCATTTCTTTCTGGTAAGTTTCAAATTAAATTGCTTGCATTATATATGTATATACT
This sequence comes from Epistrophella euchroma, assembly GCA_947049315.1. Lineage (NCBI taxonomy): Eukaryota > Metazoa > Arthropoda > Insecta > Diptera > Syrphidae > Epistrophella > Epistrophella euchroma. Next base: position 110,114,929 of record OX346245.1, on the reverse strand, counting down.
CTGACATTTTTCAAAACAAGCATCCTTTTATGTTGATAGGTAAATGTTATTTATTTAAAAAAAAAAAACACCAAAATTCATTTCATGGTTCACAATTATTATAGGTATTAGTGCTTAAGTAATGGTTTTATTAAAGATACGGCAGGCAACCTTCCTTCCATTCTCTGCGATCCTGGGCACACTGATTCTATTTATCCAGACCAAGTGCGCTGGAATCTACAATGGCTTGGTCTTTATTTATTTATTTTATATACTTATTTAAATTTATTTATTCATATATACATAAAATTGTAAATGAAAACATAAATGGCATATATAATTATCTTTCTTCTCGCCTTGAACCAAGAACCTCTTGATTCTGTTGGAGTTAGGGTTACAATTCCAGAAGCCATTCAAATTTTAGTAAACAGATTTAAGGCTCCTTCAAACCGGTTCGAAACATTCGGAGCTAAAACGACTGAATAATGTTCAATGATTCGCATCGTTTGATGATACTGCTACGCCATTCCTAAGACAGTTGATAGGTCACCCATAGTAATAGACATAAAATGGTTGCATAAAACTATGATCTAATCTCTAATGAGCAAAAAAAGAAAAAAAAATTTATTCAATATTGTGGGTTAATTTTATCTGTTGTTGCTTTATGTACTTATACATTTTAAGAACACTAGATGTTTTTACAAAATGCTAGTTAAATAACTTAACCCTTACGGCCATATTATTCACTCGATTCATCCAGATTTAAAATTTAAATCCAGATGTAAAGCATACAAATTCAATGTAAATACATCTGGATTCAAGTTTTAATCTGGATGTATCTAGTGAATAATATGGCGGTTAAGCTCCAAATACTCCTCCCCTTACCCGTCCTTATATTTTAAACATTTTAAAACATTTTATAAATTAGTGATTACTGCTTCCTTAAATAACTTAGGCCCAGTTTTGCAGTGAACGAAAGTGACCTTTAAGTGGCTAATATGGGAGATAAATGCTAGATATCTTAGTCCACACTAACTTCAATGGGTGGAACTGAAGTTTCCCATGTTGGTTACTTAAGTGCTACTTATTCAGACTATAAAACAGAGAATTCCCAATTTGAGAAACTTGAGTTGCACTTATTCCGTTCCCCTTTTTCAGTGCGAAATCATCCTATTAACTTATGAGACATGTTTTTCGGTTATAGGTTTGAAGCGCTTTATTATTATTTTGTAATCGTACCAGACCCCATACCTTTACCGCCATATTATTCACTCGATACATCCAGATTTAAACTTAAATCAAGATGAATTTACATTGAATTTGTATAATTTACATCCATATTTAAGTTTTAATCTGGATGTATTGAGTGAATAATATATCCGTTAGTCGCAGAAACTTTAAGACGTTTTATTTTAAATTTGCTGAAGATTCATTAAAGATAATGACTTATAATATTACAGGGGAATAATAATGGCTTCTCCTTCGAAAACTAAAAGACTTCATAATGAAGCCTTTCCCGTTGAAGGAGCACTCGGTGCAACAAAAAACAAATGTAAGAGGAATATCAACAAGACACTCAAAAACTGCCAGCTTGATCAGAGCAAAGTTTTATCGACGATTAATGATGCAAATAGAATGTCATGCCAAGATAATAATCAGAGTAGAATAAGGTTACTATCAATTGAACAAATAAACAAAACAAAGAATTTAGTTGTTAATAGTGCCTTTGACGAAAACGAAGAAATTGAAAATAAGGACATTCGAAGTATTCATGAAAATTTATTTTGGAATGAAGTTTATAACTCGAAAACAATAACTACACCGAGCAGATGTCAAAAGGAAATAAAAGGAACACAAAAAACTTCTGCCAACGATATCATTGATAATGATAAGCTGCTTTCTGCAACCAACGATGATATTATTTGTGTTTCCTCGCCTTCACAATCTGAATTTAGTAAAACATCTCATGTTTCTAACTTACAAATAGAAACAACCTGCCCCGTTTCAGATATTGAAAGCAAACAAGAGCAATTGTTTTGGAATGATGTTAAAAATGTTTTTGCAAATCAAGACGACATTTCTCAAGTAGATGAAGAACCTTTAACGAAAGGGCATAGCACCGTTCGATCCATGAATGAACATAATTCACGACCTATAGTTAGATGCAAATTTGCAGCTAGAAAGAAAAACGCAACAAAATTTCTACATCAAACAGATGAAGTTATTTGTATTGACAGCATCGAAAGTGACGAAGACGAACCTTTATTATCTTCCTGGAGCAAACAATCTAAACAGCATGTTAATAACGGTAATATAAAATCTAAAGGTGATTACCAGGAAAGACTATTTTGGAAGCATGTTGAGGATGCATTTGACAATCAAGATAACATATTTTGGAAAGATAGTGAGACAGCATTTCAAAATCGGTAAGTGTTAATTAATTTTTATTTTATTAATATAGGTGACATTTCTTGACGTTTCGAGGTCTCTGGAGTAGGATTACATTGTTTTTAGAGAGATGCCTGTGTACCATGTACGTTCGTACGTTGGGAAGCTTTTTTTCGAAAGGATTTGCAGAAAAATTCAATTGGCGGTTTTTATTACAGTAATTTTAAAAAAAGTTGCAAAATGGCTTGTTTCTCGAATATCTTTTGAACAAATAATGCTATTGACTTCGGCCTGGTTTCATTCTGCGTAATGACGTAGTAAAAAATTGGTAATACTTAAAAAAATCAACCCACAGTTTATTTTTTTCTTTTAAATTAAAAAAAAATAGCATTACAAATTTTTAAAAAATATCAAATATCTTGAGAACACACAAAGATATTACTTTCGGGTTAATTTTATTTAATACACAAAGTTATAGTTGATGATCGGTAGAGTTTGTAAAAAAATTCAATAAACAGTTTTTTTCTAGGGCGAAAAAAACTGCAAAAAAAAATGCTAAAAATTGGTAAAAAATGTTTTTCGGCTCGAATATCTCGGGAATGATATCAACTCCTGGACAATTTTAGTCTACACACAAAACCATAATTAGTAATTGTTAAGGTTTTTAAAAAAATTCAATTGACGGTTTCTAGACAAAAAAAAACTGCGCAAAAGAAACTGCTAATAACTGTTGAAATTTTTCAAGTCGCATATATTTAGAGCAAACAGCCTTCCCTTGATTGCACAACTGATAAGTTTTTTAAAGATTTTTAATTGGTATTTTTTTTTTATAAAAAGCCTCTTTTTTGTAGGATACAGATCAGGAAAAAAAACAAAGAGCCATGTCGATTATGGAATCCGCAAAATTGCATCCGCAGTGAATCGCAATGTAGGGCTCTCTTTTCTCTTCATCGATTTCACGTGGAAAGAAAAGAAAAGAGAAGAATTTACTGCAAATCACTGCGGATTAAGGATCGCGGGTATTCCTGTATGTTTTTAACCGGACAAAAACAACGTTTTTTATATAACCGGTTTTCGGTTTATTTAGAAAAAAGATTTTTGTTGAAGACTTTATATTAGGTTAATTCGAAAAAATTTTTTTATAAAAACTTAATAAATATTCACGTGTATCTTAAAATAAATGACCTTATTGCGAGTTTCCCTCGAACAAAATTTCATCCGGATTTTTTTTTCGCCTATTGTGAGTTTCATCCGAAAAATATTTCATGTTTCGAAAATTCTTTTGTTTTGAACATTCATTTCAGTCGGAAGATAATGCCATTTACAACTTTAATTTTACTAATTTTTAGTAGGCCAGCGGTGGAAAATGTTAATTTCGTTCAGGCAAAATTTAAAATAGCTCTAAAAATTCCGGATGAACAAGAAATTTTAAGGCGAAATAGGCTGAGTTCTAAAATTCATTAGATGCGCATTTACTGCGCAAACTGCGCATCCAAAAATTGTTTAGCTGTTTTGATTTAAATTTTATTTTTTTGTATTCCGAAACGTCAGACTTATGCAATGTAATACTTTTACAAAGCATCAAGATTGCATTGCTGATGCATATGAAAAATGTAGGCATTACTTTCGCATCAAAACATTTTCTACATTTTGGAACTCAGCCATACTGTCCGGCACTTTTACTGGCAAGCATTTTTCATCAAAAAAATAAATCTTAAATGAATTCCTAAAGTACCGTTGGTTGAGTCGAAATAACAGCAATATTCGAACTATAGTTCTATGAGCTCATATCCCATCAATGCTGGCATGGTTTACTTTGTTTTTTTTTTCTCTAATTCTAATGTAAATAAAACAACGATTTTTTCTAATTCAAATGTCAATAAAACAACGAGCATTTTGATACCTCATTTGTTATTTTACGAGCTTTTCAAATCCCACGATCTTAATTTTAAATTAATCGAGAAATCAAAAAAATTACATAGAAATTGATTGTTTGTAGTCCGTTAATTATTTCGGCAATTTTCAAAGTTAAGCTTTTTTTTAAAACTTTACATTTCGTTGTTTTGATCAGATTTTCAAGATAAAGGTCTCAAAACAAAGATAAAATGTCAGGCTACCTTTGTGTTTACAAATTTTTGAAGAGGTGCATCTACCCTTAAAACGTAGTGAAGAAGCAGTTGAATTCGATTGTTGGAATTCTAAATTGAAAAGTTGATTTAAAATTTCAGAAATTTTAAAAATAATTATGTAAAGATATTTCCCGAACCCTTCTCTAAAATAATGTTGGTAATTTTGTGGACCTAAATTTAACAGGAGAACCAATTGAGGTACTTAAATCAATTTTTTTTTTACCAAAAAAGCATTCTAAATTCAAAAGTTGATGAAAATTTTCAGTTTTTTTTTAAAATCAGTAGTTATGGGGCTCATTAAGACATGAAAAATGGTAGGAGGCTTTTTTTGAATTTTCACCCAGTAATTCAATTTGATTTAAAAACCAAAAAAAAAGGAACTAACTTACCAAAATATTCCGTCCGCGTTCGTGTAACATGAAAATATACTGGACGTGCTTAGTATATTATGGATTAAACACTCATTTTTAGTATCCCCTCTCCTAAAAAGAAAGTCCTTTCTATAAGCATAGATAGACGTGATATTGGTCGAGCTAAATAGTCCATGTTGTTCCTTAGGAAGAGCTCAATTTCAAAAGTTAAGGTGTGGTAGGAGAGGGCGGATTTCAGAAAAAAATAAGCTTTAGGCTCAAAAGTGCTCAATTTCAAAACTTCAGATTTCGATTGATGTTAAATAAGTTACGATTAAACTTAAAAAATACATAGAAGAAAAATAGTTTACACTTAAAAAATACATAGAAGAAAAATAGGCTTGTCAGTGGGCGGGTTTGCAAACAAAATATATGTACTATATGACCTTCTAGCTTACATACATCCCAAAATTGACGATTTCTACCAGTTTTAGTCCAAAGTTTTGTCAATGTACAGTGGTGTGAAAAACATTCCGGTACATTGATTGTTGGTTTGTGATGTAAAAATTAAAAAATCAAATGTTTGCAATGTTTTCCCATTTTTATTGAATATATTTTATTATTTGAAACAAAAACCATGGAAATTTATCCATCAAAACAAAAAAGAATTCAAAAAATTAAAGTTAATTCAAAATTTTAATGTGAAAAACTAACCGGATTTTATTTTTTTGCAATTAACTTTTATTATTTATTTACTATTTTGTCCAGTAACCCCTGTTTTTTATCACAGCTCGGCATTGACTGGATTAAATTCTCGAAAACAGAAGCAGGAATATTCTCCCATTCATTTTTCAAAGCTGCAAAAAGAGAAGTTGTTGACGTGTGCTTTTTTTTCCCAACCCGCCTTTTTAAAATGGCCCACAAGTTTTCTATTGGGTTTAAATCGGGTGATTGAGATGGCCATTCTAAAACACGAATATTTTTAGTTACAAACCACTCTTTTAGCAGCTTTGAAGAATGTTTGGGGTCATTATCCTGCTGAAAAACCCAACGCAGAGGCATTTCTTCCTCTGCGTATGGAAGCATTACTGACTCCAAAATGTCTCTATATTGGAAACGGTCCATAATTCCTGTGATTTGGTGTATAGGACTGCAGCCTGCTCCTGAAAAACAGCCCTAAACCATTCACCGAGGCTCCACCGTGCTTTACTGTAGGGAGTACATTTGCAGGCTTTAATCGCGTACCTTTTGAGCGCCTCACTGTCCTTGCATCATCGAAGTAAAATAAGTTGAATTTGCTTTCATCACTGAAAAGCACACTCCTCCATTTGCTTAAAGAGCGGTTAAGATGATTTTTTGCAAATTCAACCCTGGCTTAAATGTTTTGATTAGGAATTTTAAGTCTTTCCCAAATACCTTTTACGGATTACCTTTTTGTTACGATGTTAAGCAGTAAGAAGAGGTTTTTTAGCTGGTCGAAATGCAAAAAGACCGAAATCTCTTAAACGCTTCCTGACCGTACTTGGCCCTATGGGTAGATTAAGTTCGTCACAAATTGTCTTTGAAGTCGCAAAAGGGTCTTTAAGCACGAAATTCTTTATGCGCCTATCAGTTTTAATTGTTTTTTTGCGAGGGCCTCCACCAAAATGATCTGCTTCTACTGATTTTCCACTTTTAAATTTTTTAATGATGTCGCAAACCGTTGACGTAGAATTTTTAAGATTTCAGCGTTTACTTTTTGTTTTATACCGGCTTGGAACTTTTCTATTATTTCCTATCGAATCGCGTTGCTATAAGGTGTTTTAGCCATTTTATGCACTATATTATTTCAACTTACACAGCTCTCAACTTGTAAAAACGTTTTAATCTACGACTTGAGTCAAAAGACTCGAAGAAACCGTTACTTTAACATCGAGACTTGCAATCTTCTTGAAATCCGGTTAGTTTTGCACAGGCATGTTACTGAGTAACTTTATAAAATAATTTTTTTTTATTGTTCTTGTCAACGTAGCATTAAATTTTTAAGGTTATTATTAACTTGTCTCATACTCTTTACAAATTATTAAAAAACTTTTGGAAAGTTGTTAGTTTTCTACTTGGTATTATGAAAATCATTACTATGGGAAAAAATCCGGAATGTTTTTGGCAGCACTGTACATATGAAAAAAGTGTATTTAGAGCTTTGTTAATTAAATGAACAGATTTATCATATCATGCTTTAGGTCAATAATAGTGTAACAATAAAAATTTAGCTTTCTTTGGCTCTTAAGTAAAAATATATATAATAAAAGTGGGTATTGCTGTGGGGGATTTTCATCAAACTATTTTATAGCAAGTTCAAATGGATACAAAAAAAAAACTATGTAATTTCATCGTTCAAAAACGAGAGTTATGGTCGCGATAGAAAAAAGATGAATTTTCCAATTTTCGGGGAACTTTCCCTGTTTTTTTTTTCTTACAAAAAAAACCTTATACTAACATTTAAAAAAAAAATAAGAAAAACCGGTCGGTAAATTTGTAGCTATGTACATAAATGTAGTTGTAGATCCTGTTTTATTTTTCGGATCCTGAATTTGATCGTATAATGTGTTCTCAATTTCTTAATTTTATTTTGTTCTGCTATTTACTCAATTCAAATGTTCCTTATTTCTTCTAGCGTTCTAACTGGATTAGTGGTCAATAAAACACATATCGATCCCAATGCATTTTTTGACGACTGTAAACAAATTATTGCAGTTAAAATGAACATAAATTTCAAAAAAACAACAGCTCTTAGAGTAAATGCTGTATTTTGCTGTGAATTTAAAATTATGAAAAATCAAATTGAAATTTTCGAGCTCCACAACATGCACGCGGAGGCTTCAAAAGTTTACAAAAATGATGATTTTGATTGTTGGTATTTTGAAAGTTTTCGCGATCCGATTCTTCTGAAGTTCTTCGAAAATCAAGAACGAGATAGTGGATGGACCCTATCAGCAATAATCGATTTGAAAGTAATTATAACTCCAATAAAAGTACTTCAAGGTAATTCATATTTCGAAGCTCCTGAAGAAATTCGCTTAAGAAAAGCATGTGTAAATGTTCAAAACAATGATAATGCATGCTTCTTGTGGGCAGTACTTTCAGCACTTTATACAAGTAAAACAGCATCATACAGAGTATCAAAATATCAAAAATACAAAAATGTGTTAAATTTAAATGGTATCGAATTTCCAATGAAAATTCAACAGATTCCATCATTTGAAAAGCAAAATAACATTTCGATAAATGTTTTCATATTGAAATTAAATACGGATAAAGACAGAAGAAATAAATACATAATTTTGCCCGAATACGTTGCTAGGAAGCCAAAAAAATCACATGTTAATTTATTGCTTATAAAAGATAAATACTCTGAAGATAGTGACTCAGAAGACGAAGATAGTTCCAAAAGAAATTATCATTATATGTGGATAAAAAATATGTCACGTTTGTTTTCAACCCAGTTGGGTCTACAAAAAAGGTTAAAATATATTTGTAATCACTGCTTATATTGCTCAAGTAGTGCAAAGAAATTCGAAGACCACGTACAGATATGCCACCTGAGTTACGCCAGTGCAATTCGTCTGTTATCAAAAGATTCAAGCCTTATAAATCACTTTTCTTCAATCAAAAAAGTTATGAAGAAGAAAAAAGCTCCATTTGCTATATACATTGACTTCAAGTGCAAATTAAAAGCTGAAAAACAAGTACCATATTCCATAGGCATGTATGTTAAGTGTGCGTATGATTCTTCACTATCATCTTACCAATTCCATCGTGGAGATGATTGTATGCAATGGTTTGCCAATACCCTTAAGGAATTTATTGAAAACGTCGAAACGGTTTTTATTTGTGATCTACCCAAAGCAAAACTATCTAAAGAAGATAGCAAATTTTTTAAAAAGAGTAATCAATGTTTTATTTGTGAGAAACTTATCACTAAAGAATGTGGAAAAGTGCAAAACAATTGCTGCTTCACGGGCGAGTTCCGAGGCCCAGCACATACGATTTGCAACATGAGTTTCAGAGACCATCGTACAATTCCGGTTTTTGTACACAATCGTAGAGAAAATGATTCGTTCTTGCTAATGGAATACCTAGAAACGAAGTACTTTAATCGAACCGATATGCATACCCAGACAAGAAGAAAAAAAAAGTTTATTTCTTTCATAAAATATAGTGATTGTGTTATTAAGCTGAGATTTATAAATTCATTTGAATTGATTAATGGAAACTTAGATACCTTGGCTACAAATATAAATGATTTTCCAGTCTTGCAGTTTAAGATGTCTGAAGGTCAATCTACGCTTCTGAACAAGAAACTTATTTATCCCGATGATCGTTACTGTAATGATCCTGACAGATTTTCACAAAACTCTCTGCCACCGATTTCAGACTTTAAAGATGTATCTGTTCAAGACTATGAACATGCTAGTCATGTTTGGAATAAATTCAAACTGAAGAATTTCGGAGAATATTCTGACCTGCACTTGAAAAGGTCTATTCTGCTTTTGGTTGATGTGTTTGAAGATTTTCGAGGAAAGTGTTTAGATAAATTCGAATTAGATCCAAGCTATTTCCACAACTTACCAGATTACTCATGGGATGTAATGCTAAGAAAAACCAATGTTACTTTTGAACTACTTACTGACATGGATATGTTTTCGTTTTTTGAAAGTGGAACAAGAGGAGGCTTAAATCAATGTTTGATTGAGTATTCCAAGGCCAATAATTCCAATCTAGAAAACTACAATAATCAGGAAGAAGTGAAATATTTGATACATTTCGATACAAACTACCTCTACGAATGGGCATTATGTCAATACTTACCTTATGGAAATTTTAAATGGGTTAAGGATTTCGATGGATTTGATATTGAATCTGTGTCTGATGAAGCACCTATTGGTTATATTTTGGAAGTAGATCTAGATTATACAGATGAGATTCATTATGAGCATAAAGATCTTCCATTTTGCCCAGAATATGAAAATAAAAGACTGAAAGCTAAACTAAATCATAAAACAAAATATATCATTCATTATCGTTACCTTAAACAAGCTATTAAAAATGGATTACGACTAACGAAAATTCACAGAATTTTAGAGTTTAAACAGTCCGCATGGTTAAAGCCTTATATTGAACAGAATATGAAACTGTCAACAGAATCATCAAATAATTTTGAGAAAGACCTTTTTGAACGAATGAATTATGGGATTTTTGAATATATTTCCAAAGATCTCCGAGAACAGAACAAAGGAAAAATAGTTACAAAATACGAAAAGCGTTTTGGGGTGAATGATATGGTTTCTAAAAGAGAATTCAGATCTATTGACGTTTTGAGTGATGAAGTCGTTTATATAGAATATAAGCCAATTGAAGTTGTAATCGATAGACCAACTTATTTATTGATGTGCGTCCAAGATTTGGCTAAAACGAGAATATACGATTTTCATTATGATTATATGAAAAAGAAATTCGGTGAAAAATGCAGTATGTGCTATTTGGAAAACGATTCCATTTTATATGAAATTCGAGAAGAAAATGTATACAATGCAATTAAGGAAGATTGTGAAGAGCTATTCAATACGAGTGATTATCCTAGTAATAATGTTTGGAATATTCCTCAGGTGAATGGACAAAAAATGGGTATGTTTAAAGATAGACATAGCGGTCGAGTTTTAAGTGAGTTTGTAGCCTTACAACCGAGATTGTATGAATGTAAATTTGATGGAATGGAAAATTTATCAAATACTAATAGTGTTGGAAAGGAAATCGATGCTAAACGAATAACATTTGAAGACCTTTTTATTAAATACGATAGCAAAAATAACGTTATAACGTAAGGAATGTATTAGGTTCCGGGTAAGATCTAACCTCGGGTTCTGGTAATCAGAAAGTTATATGAAAGGTTACCTATTCTCTGACGAATATCGATTTGAGCTTGAAGGGCCTTACCAATAATCAAATTTAGTTATGACTTAAATATTGCAGTGAAATTAATCATAACGTTATGGATCCTAAATAATTAACCATGCATTATATCCTCAATTTTTTGGAGTCATTTCGATATATGGTTCATTATTTATAGTCCACGTAAATATTTAGGTAATACCTTGCACGGTCTATTATTTAGAGCCCATTCCATTATGCCCATTTTACTGAAATATTTAAGTCCTAACTAAGTTTGATTATTGGTAGGACTCGAAGAGTTTAATAATTCTTTTAATAATCCTAAACAAACGAGGAAAATTATGTTAAACATTATAAATAAGACACTATAAGTATAAAACTTTATGTAATTAAATAAGAAATTTATTAAAAAATCATTTAGCAATGTGATGACTATTATTCATTGTCTTTAGTATTATATACTTAAATAACAAAAAACTAAATAGTTTTTACATTTATATTGTTGTTAATTAAGATAGATCTTTTTGATACTTTAAGATAAAATTTTTAAACTCAAACTGTTTAAATATTTGCTGTATTAGATCTATTAATTATTTTTAAAGTCAAATGAATGAAATAATTAGCGAATTAAGAGGAAAAATAGAGAATCAAAATTTATTTTTACAATAAAACGGTTTTTTTTTTTCAAAATCTGTCAAAAATTATAATTAATAGATAAAGCAAGAATAAAATTATATTAATATTTTTCAATGAATTCGCAAACAATGTTTTTTTTTTTTAATAGAAGTTTCATGAAGCAAAAATGCACCTATCTGGACAAAGTTTATTTTTTTTGACATTAATTTATTGGAATCATCATTTTGTATTTAAAAAAAAAATGTAAGTTTATAATGAACGTAGAGGCATAAATTATTATATCGTTGAAAAGGTTTTGTCCAATAGAACACAAACAGTAAAAGCTTGTTTGTATGTTGGGGTGGTTTTTATAAAGGTCATTGTTTAATTTTGATTGACCCCCATTCAAACTCTTCCAATTTGTTGAAACAAATTCCTGTGAATTTTTAGCTCTTAATAAATAACACGACAGTAGTTTTATTTCGGGAGTGGTAGTAATTTGGAACAACCAATGCAAAATTTCTCTGTCCTATCCATGAAGAAAGTATTTTATTAGAAAAATAAGAGAACTTCGCCCATGCGCTTCAGGGGAAATGTTTGCTCTCAGTATTGAAATCAATTTTGGCCCAAAATGTACATAATTACTACCATTTTTTGTTTGCACTTATTTTTAGCAGTGATTGAGCATGTTTACTTTTACGAACTCGGGGATAGTTCGTCTGACGGTTTCACAGAAATAGAATTGCTTTTTTGCACCTAGTGAATCGAAAAAGTGAAAGCAATGGGTAATAGCGAATGTGAATCTCATTTATTCGATTCACTTTTCCACAAAACCAAGATGGGCCCCCTGGACCTGATTCGCTACGAGCTGTTACGCCACCAAATTTATTATTTTATTTATTTATTTGAATGACCAAAATTAAAACAAGTTGCAAAGTTTCATCTATTGAATATATTTTTATATAAATTAATTTTATCCTAAGAAGAGCTTTAATTCTTAACTTTAAAATTAATATTTATGATATGAAATTATGTCTTCAACTGTTAAATTAAAATCTTTTAAATTTTCGTCCGTCCATTCATCGAATTCTTCAATCACTTCCTGTGGCAATTCATCTTTATGACTCCCAACCACACCTCTTCGGACGAATCTGCTGATGAAAATATTATTTTTAAAATGGAAAATATTTCAAACTTATAAATTATAAATACCTGAACTCTTCAACTTCCACTCCAGCAGCTTGTTTGATACTTTGAAATTCTTTCTCATGATTGCATGCGGGATTTATTTTCATTTTATCAAATGACAAATGATCAACAAGTTTTTCCATTTCATCGAAGGAAATTTTTTTATTCAAAAACTGACAAACATCTGATACAACTGCACGAAGATCAAATTTCATGCGTTCATAGCTTGTGAAATAAATATTTTGCTGTTCGCGCAATTGCCAAAAGTCTAAAACATGTGGCCAGAATGGATTAAAATTCACATAGCCATCCATGTAGGTGTGCATGAATTCTTCTTTGCTTCCCTTGTAGCCAACCATGCCTCTCCAATGGTGATAGTAGGAGATTGCAGCATCTTTTGGGTTTCGAAAGACATAAATAATCTGAAATCAAAAATTCTCAAAATTATTTAACAGAAAATTGTAACTTTTTGTGAAATCTTGGTATGGTGTGTTCAAAATGACATAATATGTAGATGGGATCACATCCGTGACAGAATTTAGTTCTTAATGTACTTAGGTAATGTAAATATGTAAATTCTAATTTTGTATAGCAAATAACTAGAAATTGTTCTCATAGGATTTCCATAATGTCTTTTAAATAGGTTATAAAGTAAAGTTTCATTAATGGGGCTTTCCATTGGTAAAATAAATCAATTTATTTTTGATTAAGATCTGTCAAACAGACAATATCCCCTCTTTTTGCGTTACATTGGGCAAAACAAATCAATTTATTTTTGATTTGTAATCAAATTTGCAAATTTAAATTTGTCGGCAGATTTACCCCTCCTTGTACTAATACCAACATAAAACCAGCTGTCAGTTTGCAAATGTTTTTCGTTGATATTTCGGTTGTGAAAATTATGTTCAAAAATGTGGAAAATAATAAATAAATGGTAGCAGTTTAAAATGAACCGGAAACTTTATTAAGTTCATATTTTTCTTCTAAAAGTAAATCGATGGATGAAGATTTTTTTGAAATATTGACATAGAAACTATAGTGCACAAATACAGTGACAAAAATAAATCAATTTGAAATTATGTTCCATTCGCCACAAAATAAATCAATTTTTTCATTGAAATCTAAATTTACCAATGGAAAACCCCATAAATAATATTTTTCTTTACTTTAGATGGCGCTCACAGTTCAGGATGTGCAATTAATTTGAAAATAAATAAATAAATAAATTTAGTGGCACAACGGCTCATGAAGAACCAGGGCCTAGTGACTTACAACTCTCAACCATTCCTGTGTGCGTGTGTGCAGGAATGGAGGGGACCTACAGTTTATTGCCGAATCCGAACGGCTGGTGAGCGGCACTTTTCTATGACAGGAGATACTCTTGGAGGATTTGTCACTTCTTCGCAAGAGGTAGTAGCCCTGAAAAAAAACTTAAGGTGGAAGCGGCTGGTTTTGAACTCAGATCACTGGCATGACAGTCCAACGCACTAACCATTACGCCACGGGCTACTACAATTAATTTCCCTAATAAAAAAAAATCCCAAATATTACCTTTGGCTTCTTAGTCCAGAGCTGTTTTGGTAAAAGTGATATTGGTAAATGTGATTTTATTAACCTTGGCGAATCCATTTCTTCAGCATGCTTTATAGTATCATGTTCCACATTTGGAACAACAGTTTGATTATTGGTAGGACTCGAAGAGTTTAATAATTCTTTTAATAATCCTAAACAAACGAGGAAAATTATGTTAAACATTATAAATAAGACACTATAAGTATAAAACTTTATGTAATTAAATAAGAAATTTATTAAAAAATCATTTAGCAATGTGATGACTATTATTCATTGTCTTTAGTATTATATACTTAAATAACAAAAAACTAAATAGTTTTTACATTTATATTGTTGTTAATTAAGATAGATCTTTTTGATACTTTAAGATAAAATTTTTAAACTCAAACTGTTTAAATATTTGCTGTATTAGATCTATTAATTATTTTTAAAGTCAAATGAATGAAATAATTAGCGAATTAAGAGGAAAAATAGAGAATCAAAATTTATTTTTACAATAAAACGGTTTTTTTTTTTCAAAATCTGTCAAAAATTATAATTAATAGATAAAGCAAGAATAAAATTATATTAATATTTTTCAATGAATTCGCAAACAATGTTTTTTTTTTTTAATAGAAGTTTCATGAAGCAAAAATGCACCTATCTGGACAAAGTTTATTTTTTTTGACATTAATTTATTGGAATCATCATTTTGTATTTAAAAAAAAAATGTAAGTTTATAATGAACGTAGAGGCATAAATTATTATATCGTTGAAAAGGTTTTGTCCAATAGAACACAAACAGTAAAAGCTTGTTTGTATGTTGGGGTGGTTTTTATAAAGGTCATTGTTTAATTTTGATTGACCCCCATTCAAACTCTTCCAATTTGTTGAAACAAATTCCTGTGAATTTTTAGCTCTTAATAAATAACACGACAGTAGTTTTATTTCGGGAGTGGTAGTAATTTGGAACAACCAATGCAAAATTTCTCTGTCCTATCCATGAAGAAAGTATTTTATTAGAAAAATAAGAGAACTTCGCCCATGCGCTTCAGGGGAAATGTTTGCTCTCAGTATTGAAATCAATTTTGGCCCAAAATGTACATAATTACTACCATTTTTTGTTTGCACTTATTTTTAGCAGTGATTGAGCATGTTTACTTTTACGAACTCGGGGATAGTTCGTCTGACGGTTTCACAGAAATAGAATTGCTTTTTTGCACCTAGTGAATCGAAAAAGTGAAAGCAATGGGTAATAGCGAATGTGAATCTCATTTATTCGATTCACTTTTCCACAAAACCAAGATGGGCCCCCTGGATCTGATTCGCTACGAGCTGTTACGCCACCAAATTTATTATTTTATTTATTTATTTGAATGACCAAAATTAAAACAAGTTGCAAAGTTTCATCTATTGAATATATTTTTATATAAATTAATTTTATCCTAAGAAGAGCTTTAATTCTTAACTTTAAAATTAATATTTATGATATGAAATTATGTCTTCAACTGTTAAATTAAAATCTTTTAAATTTTCGTCCGTCCATTCATCGAATTCTTCAATCACTTCCTGTGGCAATTCATCTTTATGACTCCCAACCACACCTCTTCGGACGAATCTGCTGATGAAAATATTATTTTTAAAATGGAAAATATTTCAAACTTATAAATTATAAATACCTGAACTCTTCAACTTCCACTCCAGCAGCTTGTTTGATACTTTGAAATTCTTTCTCATGATTGCATGCGGGATTTATTTTCATTTTATCAAATGACAAATGATCAACAAGTTTTTCCATTTCATCGAAGGAAATTTTTTTATTCAAAAACTGACAAACATCTGATACAACTGCACGAAGATCAAATTTCATGCGTTCATAGCTTGTGAAATAAATATTTTGCTGTTCGCGCAATTGCCAAAAGTCTAAAACATGTGGCCAGAATGGATTAAAATTCACATAGCCATCCATGTAGGTGTGCATGAATTCTTCTTTGCTTCCCTTGTAGCCAACCATGCCTCTCCAATGGTGATAGTAGGAGATTGCAGCATCTTTTGGGTTTCGAAAGACATAAATAATCTGAAATCAAAAATTTTCAAAATTATGTAATAGAAAATTGTAAATTTTTGTGAAATCTTGGTAGGTATGGCAGATGGGATCACATTCGTGACAGAATTTAGTTCTTAATGTATTTAGGTAATGTAAATATGTAAATTCTAATTTTGTATATCAAATAGCTAGAAATTGTTCTCATAGGATTTCCATAATGTCTTTTAAATAGGTTATAAAGTGAAGTTTCATTAATGGGGCTTTCCATTGGTAAAATAAATCAATTTATTTTTGATTAAGATCTGTCAAACAGGCATTTTTCCCCCCTTTTTGCGTTACATTGGGCAAAACAAATCTATTTATTTTTGATTTTTAATCAAATTTGCAAATCTAAATTTGTCGGCAGATTTACCCCTCCTTGTACTAATACCAACATAAAACCAGCTGTCAGTTTGCAAATTTTTTTCGTTGATATTTCGGTTGTGAAAATTATGTTCAAAAATGTGGAAAATAATAAATAAATGGTAGCAGTTTAAAATGAACCGGAAACTTTATCAAGTTCATATTTTTCTTCTAAAAGTAAATCGATGGATGAAGATTTTTTTGAAATATTGACATAGAAACTATAGTGCACAAATACAGTGACAAAAATAAATCAATTTGAAATTATGTTCCATTCGTCACAAAATAAATCAATTTTTTCATTGAAATCTAAATTTACCAATGGAAAACCCCATAAATAATATTTTTCTTTACTTTAGATGGCGCTCACAGTTCAGGATGTGCAATTAATTTGAAAATAAATAAATAAATAAATTTAGTGGCACAACGGCTCATGAAGAACCAGGGCCTAGTGACTTACAACTCTCAACCATTCCTGTGTGTGTGTGTGCAGGAATGGAGGGGACCTACAGTTTATTGCCGAATCCGAACGGCTGGTGAACGGCACTTTTCTATGACAGAAGATACTCTTGGAGGATTTGTCACTTCCTCGCAAGAGGTAGTAGCCCTGAAAAAAAAACTTAAGGTGGAAGCGGCTGGTTTTGAACCCAGATCACTGGCATGACAGTCCAACGCACTAACCATTACGCCACGGGCTACTACAATTAATTTCCCTAATAAAAAAAATCCCAATTATTACCTTTGGCTTCTTAGTCCAGAGCTGTTTTGGTAAAAGTGATATTGGTAAATGTGATTTTATTAACCTTGGCGAATCCATTTCTTCAGCATGCTTTATAGTATCATGTTCCACATTTGGAACAACACCATTAAATCTAGAATAAATTACAATTAAATTATTTTATTTTAGAAAAAAGTATATAAGCGACTCACTCCAGAAAAGGTGATCTTAATGTTAGATCAATTTCTTTTGCCTTCTCAAAATTAAAATCATTTAATATTAACCAGGTCATTTCTTGAGTCCATGTTGTACCACATTTTGTGCTCGTAAGTATCCAGACATCACTTTCTCTGACTTCGAAATTATGAACTCTGTCTAATATTGGAGTGAAAGACTCAGCTAAAGTGCAATACCTTTTCTTCCAATCACCGACAATTGGCACTAGAGGTGCTTCTTCTGTATACACCGATGTATATCCACCAGTTATTATCATTTTTGGAATCAGTTCATTAGGAACTGGTTCATCATAGAAATACGATTTAGGCATCTTCAAAAAGATAAACATTGTATTATGTTAGTTTTTTTTTTTATAAAATGAAATATTCAAAACAGTATTTTTTCTGGTTCTAAAATTAAAAAACAATTTGTTTATATTTTTTTTTATTTGTATGGGAAATAATCACTAACAATTTTTAATGCAATTGAATAAATGTTTTTAATTTATGGAGATTTGGAGATAGTGAAAAAAAAAACATTTGTTGGGGATTTCGTCCTTTGAGCGCCTTTCCCCATTGAATGTTGTCTTTACTTTTTTTTTTTGGACCAGGTGCAGAAGCCGACTTTCCAGTACTCGCTTGTACGCATATAATGGTGTGGTCCGTCATCCGGGCCAAGGGTGTGCCAGGCCATTATATTGAAACAAAAAAAAAAAAACACATAGTGTTAGCCCTATTTTCTCCGTAGATTAACCTAACCCCCCCAGCTACACAAGCAATTTTTGGGGAGAGTACGATAACTCAGGCGTCGCAAAATAATAGCAGATTTTTGTAGAGATGTTCAATAAAATCATTTTTTACTATGGGTGGAGGGGGGGGGGGGTCTATCTCCCTCCGTTTAGGAGATAGACTTAAAATAAAACAAAGAAATTTAAAAACAACGGCAACACTTACAATACAAAAATTGTAATTTTTCTGAAAGCCAGAAAGTTGTTCTTTTATTAGGTATATGTGTCAACCTAGTTATTTGAATTAATAGTTTTAGAAAAAAAATACTTTCAAACTCAAAATTTATCAAAAAAATAGAATTACAAAAAAAAAAATTACTGTTTTTTTTTCAAAATTGTGAAATTAAGTACATTGGCTTTAATTATTTGATGCCCCTATAAATTCTTAATCAAGCACTGAAAACTAGATGGTTTTATGTCTTCTAGTTTATGAGAAAGTTGAAAATTACCAAATCTATCCTTTTTTATTAAATTTTTATTTTTTGTTTTCTTTGACTTTAATGACTAAATTAGTTTTTTTTTTCTAATAAGAAAAGTACAGCAAGTATTTTGGCGTTACCTAGTATGCACCGCAAGGAGGTAGACTTCCATTGCATTCCATGTCCTATAGTCGGTCATTTAGTTATTTAGGTCAAGTCAAGTCAATGTTTAAATGAGTCTTGGAAACATAAAGCTTTACCACTTTTGCATACAAAACAACGTATTTAAGTAGGTATGCATACTTTGAACACTACAATTGCATTGTACAGGTTACATACCTAAACAAAAACAAACATAAATATTAAAAATTATATAAATTTGCTGCAGTCGTTACCTAGGTAATGTGAATTTTTTATAACATATTACATTTTCATGTCTGAAAGTTTTAAATGTACAACTTTGGGCCATGTATAGTATACAGCTATTGGCATTGGATGTATATAGGATAAATTCAAAATTTCTTTAAATGCAAAAGAAACTTTGCATACACCCAATCTCGCACCTACCAGGGGGGTTGAATGCACCCCAGCCCATACATATCTCACTGTTTATAAGCCATAATGCTGGAGCTGGGTACTGTTTTTTAATAATTTTTTTCTGGATTTAATCAATTCTTATATAAAATTGCCCCTCCCGTTATTTTTAATTTTAGCATTCGGTTTTCTATTTTTGACTCAAAACTTATAAAAGCATTTAATTTTGAAAACAAAATCAGTACTTAAATACGTAAAATTTTACAAAAAAAAATCTGTTTGAAATTTGTTTTTCATTTTTTTTTCCAAAATTTTGAGTTTGACTATTCCCTTAAACAGATTTTTTTTAAAAACAAAATAAAATAAGAGATTTCTGGCTTTACAACAAGGTACATATATCATGGCATTGCAATTGTAACCGTTGTTTTTTTTTAATAATTTTTGATTGCTTTTAGTCATTTTTTTTTTTTATAAAATTGCCCCTCCCGGCAAAACGGGGGGAATATACTCCCCCTCCCATACATTTTTTTTTTCATATCTTGACCCAACCTATACACGCTCTAGCTTATTGTCACACTTTAGGTGAATCACCCTGTTTAATGAAAATTTACAGTACATCCATAGAACTGTTGTCGTTAAAGCAAATCCTATTTTTCTCGAAAACGACTTCTACGATTTTGATTAAGATTTCCGTTTTTTTTCTATTTACATATATCTGTACAGGCTACCTAAAAACCATTTAAGAAAGAAACCTAGAACCACATTTTTATTTTCAACTATCCCAATATTATTTCAAATAATACTGCATATTAGATAAAATTTAAAAAAATAAACAACAAATTTTGATTTTTTAAAAAAATATTAAAGTTTTTTTAAGTTAATTAGTGCCAGTTGTACAATCGTGGTTTAAATCTTGATCCGTGGTTCAGGAATTTTAACTCGCCAATTTCGGCAGGTTAACTGGGGTTCAACGATGGTTCAAGGTTCCAATATGCGCTAAAAGTCAATTACATGCCTGAACCATCGTTAAACCACATTTAATCCGCCGGTGATGAGTTAAAATTGTGTTGAGTTAAAATTCCTGAACCACGGATCAAATATTTGTACAACTGGCCCTTAGTTTTAATTCAAAATTAACAAAAACTTAACATTAGCGTTCCAATTTATCACATTTAAAATTATTATCAGAATTCTAGGAGTCGTTTTCGAGAAAAATAATATCTATTTGTAAATTCATAGAATCCAATGCACATAAATATTTGAACTTGTTAATTTAATATGCACAAACTAAGTGTTTTAGGCACCAAAAATATAATCAATAATAGGTTTTGAAATGAAAAAAAAAAATTAAATTAAATTTGCCTTTGTATATTATTTGTCACACTCAATCGCTCACGTCAAGTAAATTTTCTTTCAAGTTTTCACTTTGCACTTCGTATTGCAATAACTTTCACTCTTTCAATTTTTAACACCCAACACTTTTTTTTCCCGTGTCGCCAGTACTTACATCACTTACTTTTTAATATATTGTTAAACTTATGGTGCTATAGCTTAATTTAATCGAACTTGACCATTCGATGGATGCCAATCGACTGTTCCAAGTCATCGAATGACTTTGTTGGTTACAGAAAGATTTAAGTTTGATGATATTTAAGTTAGACTTTGGGCCCAATCGGGGATGCGATTTTGCATCTTATAGTGGTAGTGGATATTGTAAAGATGCAATGTAAAAAAAATGCAGTATATAGATGGAATATAAATAATACTCATTATGTAGGTTACTTCAGATTTAATCAATATAATTGAGTAATAAAATATATACATATGTATAAAAGTATTCTTATTTTTATTATTTATTATTATATTACATCAATCGAATGCAATTACTGTCTTAGATTGAATTTAACAACAAATTAAAAGAAAGTTTGCATAAAAAAAGTGTGTGTCAAGGTTTATGCTGTTTTTTTTTTTTTTTTTTTTTTATGTGCAAACCCAACCGGTTACTTTCTTTTGGAGCTATACGAATTATGTAGATTTGTATAAACAAATATTAAGCAATATCTGCGACTGATTAGCATAAATGATGTGTCTGTGTCTAATTCAAGTATTACAGCATTTTTTGTATTGACATACGGCAGCTATAAATAAAAGTAAGAGTGATTAAATATTTGTTTACAATTAAAATTTTACATAACTCATTTTGAATGTGGGTCAAATCAGAATATATTTTTTACCAGACAGAGCTTATCGTTTGGAATATGCATATGTATGTACAATGTAAATAATTCATTTAAAAGAGAAAGCTACTTCTGAATGGAAGTACATTGACTTATCGTTTTTTATTTGCGATATACGTATAATAGTCCAGTAACCTTGTTGTCGCATAGGAGGGCGTATTTGCATAAGATCCGGTAGTCCTGATTTTTTGCTGTGTCGTTTATGATATTGGCCTCATGAAAAATCCAAGTTTTCGAACTCGTGCGCCAAACGCATCATGGTCAAAAAATAAAAAAAAACCGCTTTTTTTTAGTTATTGGCAATTTTAACCCCAAAGGATTAGTTTTTCGGCTATAACTACGCTCTACGATTTCAAAGTAATTGAATTTTCTTCAATTCGAGCCCAGAACCATCTGTGTAGACCTAACAGTCTCTAAAATAGAGATATTCAAAATTTAGCAATAATGAATTTATAACAACAAGTAGTATAATTTTCAGTATAATAAAAAAAAGATGGCTCTTGGCATCTTGTATGCATATAAATACTAGAGCGTATAAGTTGGGTCAAAAGAAGAAAAAAAATCCTCTGGAAGGGGTAGTCTATATCCCCCCGTTTAATTGGGAGGGGCAATTTTTCAAAAGAACTGACACGAAAAAGAAAACGGCTTAAAAAAATCCAAAGAAATTTTTTAGAATAAAATCCTATACCTTTTGTCAAAGCTAGGAATCCATTCTTAAATTTTTTTTAATAAAGTTGTTTTAGTCAACTGTTTTTAAACAATTCGATTTCAAACTCAAAAATTTGGAAAAAAAACATAGTTTTTTGGGTTTAAATATTTTTTTTTTTGTTTATTTACGTTCCTAAGTTCCATTTTTACTTTAAATATTCAATGCCCTTATTAATTTTGAGTCAAACACTAAAAACCAAATACTTAAATGTCTTCTAGTTTTAGAAATAATTAAAAATAACAAAGTCTACTTCACTAATTACACACCCAGTAATCTTGCTCTCTGAAAGGGTGGCGCCTTGTTTTAAATCCGGTAGTTCTGATTTTTTGCTGAGTTGTTTATGGTGCATGTGTTTTGAATAACCCAAGGTTTCGACTTCGAGCGCCCAACGCAACATCGTCAAAAATCGAAAAAAAACTGCGAAATTTTCGCATTTGTTTTTATTTACTGCCTTTCTACTTTAAGAACGCTTTACTATTTAATTTAAAGTAACTAAAAATTAGTGAAGTAGATTTCGGTATTTTTAGTTATTTCCAAAACGAGAAGACATTTAAGCATTTGGTTTTCAGTATTTGACTCAAAATTAATAAGGGCATTGAATATTTAAAATAAAAATGGTACTTGAACCAGTAGTGGATCCAGGGAGGGGGCGGGGATCATAGGGGTCATGACCCCCCCCCCCCAGAATCTGAGAAAAGAAGATCAACACGAAAACTTATAAATCTAAAAATGAGGAGAGAAAGAAATTAATTTTTATATTTTGTCATGGTTACAAAAATTCAGTTGCCTATTCCGATTATTGGAATTATAAAAAGTTCAGTAAGGCTTTATGCAGTTGAACGCGTTGAAGTGGTACACGCGAACGACGCACGGTGTGTTGCTGTGCACAGTGGAACTTTGTTTTCTTTGCGCTTGAAAACAATTTATAGTAAATTAAATGTTTCTTTACTTAGAGACTAATCGTTTTTTTAACGAGTTTTACCCATATTATTGACTTTAAACAAATCTGAAGACTAACTATTTCTTCTTACCAATCTATTAAAAACTTAACAATACTAAAAACTATAGTGGATTCTGAAAAAAATGCAGGTGAAGATTTTAGGAAACCTTTAAAATTCATTTAAAAAATATACCAAACCTAAAAAACCTTAAAAAAAAAAAACACCTATGTTTTCATTAAATAAAATATTTCTCGGACTTGCTAGTTCCTTCTTAAAATTCGAATCGCAACACCAACGTGTGGTATTTTTTGCTAAAACTTAAAGATTGCTTACGATGTAAGTAACGGTTATTAATAAAGTTATATTATGCACTTTTTGTTGTTTAGTCTATTGCCTATAGAGTTTTGTTTATCATGCCAATACCAAAATATTTCCATTCCGAAGTTTTTAAATTTTATTTTAGCAAAGAACTAGAGCATAAATCAAATATGATTCAAATTTGCTAAAAGAACAGTTTTTATGTAATTCCGTAGAGAAGAACTTCGTTTTTTTTTAGCTTATCTGAAACGGGTAGCGGTCATTCAAAAATTTCAGTCTTCCCAAATTTTTTTTTAAGCGGCTCTAACTTTGGTATATTTCGCCAGAATTTTTTGCCAAATTACCGTTTCGCGGGGGTTTATTTTGCCGTTTTTAATTTTACTTTTCTGAAGTTCAGCAAAACACATTAAAGTTTTTAAAATTTCGCACGTAATTTTAAGGCATCTAATTTAATGGAAGTAAAAAAACAATAGAACTCAAATAATAATCTTTCAGCGAAATAGTTAAACAGCAAGGCGATATTTTGTAAAAATAATGGTCAAATAAGAAACTGTTTAACAAAAAAAAAAAGCTGGACAAGAAAGTGCCTACCGAATTTTGCGAAATTATTAAAAAAAAATTAATTTTTCAATTAAATGTTTTGAATTAAAGGAAGCATTAAACGACTAATAGGCAAAACCAAGAAAAGTCAAATAA
The DNA here is from genome assembly GCA_947049315.1 of Epistrophella euchroma. Classification (NCBI taxonomy): domain Eukaryota; kingdom Metazoa; phylum Arthropoda; class Insecta; order Diptera; family Syrphidae; genus Epistrophella; species Epistrophella euchroma. Next base: position 110,090,774 of record OX346245.1, on the reverse strand, counting down.
ATTTTTCCAAGCAATGGTGACTCAAATTCCGCATTTGGTTTTAAAAGTAAGTAAGTAGTTGTAATTATGGCAGAAGCGGCGCGCTAGAACAAAATCCGCAGGACCCCTGTTGAAATCAGGTGTCTTTTCAGTTTTGGGCTGCATCATTTTTTGAAAAGAAATTATGTATGTAGGAATCCACAACTTCGTCCAAAATCAAAAGTTTTAGTATATAGTATGTGCACTGTATAGCAAAATTATTATAACACTATTTTACCATTATTTGATTTTAAAATTTAAATGTTTCCTGTTTTAAGAGCTTTTTAACCCTGGGTTCACACGTTTAAGAACTCGCCAACGAGTTGGCTATACATATATTCATGGATCTCTGTTAAAAATGGTCTATTCGAGGTAAGCGAAAAGCATGCTTAAGTTTCAATTTTGTTAGTAGGGCCAGGCAAAATGTTTGCAGTTCAACAGTGCATTAATCACTTGACTTCTTCATTCAACTTTAAAGCCTAGTACGCAGATCGCGCTAAAATTTATCTTCCATACAAATTTCCTCCAAAGATAAATTTTAGCGAGGACATTTAGCTAGGCAGTACGCAGTTCACGCGCTAAATTCAAAAAGTCTCCACTTCATTTAGTGCGCGAAATAATGCTCAACGCATTCTTTCACAGATAAATTTTGACATTTGTGCTCTTAGCAAACGATTAGAATTGTAGAGATAAAATTTAGTTTAGCTTGAACTGCGTACCTGGCTTAATTTGGTAATTTTTGGTTTTCCCGCTTCCATATTTTTGAAAAAACAATATGGCTTTAGAATTGAAAAGTGCGGTTTTAATTTTGAACATTTTTTAAGACGAATTAATTTTTTTATGTCAAATCTAAAAATAATTAATGATTGTGACAAAAGTCACAAGAAGCATACTGCTCCTTTTTTTGTTTTTGTTTCCTCGACAAACAATTTTTAATAGCTTCTAAAAAAAACATATTAAAAAATCGTTTGTTTAATTTTTTCGTGCAGTGGCGCGGTCCCCCTCAAATTGCGAAGCCGTATGCGGTGACACACAGTACAACTTAGAAACAGTAGTCTAGATTTCGTACAACTTACGGCTATATTATTGACTTTCTTCAAAGCTAGTTTTACTGAAAAAAACTAGTTCTACTGGAGTTTCGAGTTTTTATGTTCTTTAAAAAATTACTGATTTGATTTAGATGTCAAACTATGTATGAATATTTTGAATTAGATGTCAAAGTAATAAAAATTAGTGAAAAAATTAAAACTCGAAACCTGAATAGAACTAGTTTTTACTCAAAACTAGCTTTGAAGAAAGCCAACAATATGGCCGTTAGTCTCATATCTCGGTATCGTTTCCGTCTTTTGGCGTTTTTGTGTAGAAGAAATATCGAAGTTGACGTTGAATTTGAATTCAATAGCAAATATTTGATCCATGGTTCAGGAATTTTAACTCACCTATTTCGGCGGATTAACTGTGGTTCAACGATGGTTCAGGCATGTACTTGGCTTTTAGTGCATATTGGATCCTTGAACCGTCGTTGAACCTCAGTTAACCCGCCGAAATCGGCGAGTTAAAATTCCTGAACCACGGATCAAAATTTAAACCACGATTGTACAACTGGCACTCAGTAAATTAAAGCCCAAAAAACAGGTGGCGTTTGCATATATAAGCTACTCAGTAATAAAAAAAAATTGGCTGTTATTGATATTTCGATTACAATTAAGTGATAGAATTGTTTTTGTTTGTCGGCAAGAACCAAACCTCATTTCTATTGGAATAGATCGGTAATCGATCGGATTCGTTTGTTTGTTTTTTTTACTTTGGCTATTTCAAAGGTAAATTATTGATAAGTAAAACTTGAATGTGTAGTAGCCCGTGGCGTAATGGTTAGTGCGTTGGACTGTCATGCCAGAGGTCTGGGGTTCAATACCAGCCGCTTCCACCTTACCTCTTGCGAGGAAGTGACAAATCCTCCAAGAGTATCTCCTGTCACAGAAAAATTCCGCTCACCTTAGCCGTTCGATTCGGCAATAAACTGTAGGTCCCCTGCAATCCTGCAGATAACCACACACAGGTGATTAAGAAAGATCACAACGTGCGACTATTGAACGAAAACGTCGACAACAGCAAATTCTTCATTGAACCGCCTTTCGATATGAGCCAAACATTCAATACAGTGCGCACGCATCAGTTCAATTCGGTCAGATGTCTGTCGTTTGTCAGCATTGTAATGCAGTTAATTTTGAGAAAAAAAAAACCGCCTGGATTGTGTTGCGCGAGCGGCAGAGTTGCTTCCACCACCCAGGAAAATAGAATAAATAGAAATCTTCATGCCCCGAAACTGTGCAACAGATCTGCGTGTTCCCGAGTTGGGAAACAATACTTCTTACCGACTCTTCATTTACGCTCCGGAGCAGCGTTGCCGCACGAAATAAAATTAACGTGCCATATTTTCTGAAAAAAAAAACGTGCCAATTCAATACAAATTCGTATATTTTATTGGAAAAACTACCTCTGTTCATTTACTGCCCAAAACTGCCGGTTTTAGTCCGAAGTTTTGTCAAATTTAATACAAAAAAATAAAATTGAACCAATTCTGGCTGTTCTAAGCAATAGACGAACAAATCTACTGTAATCAATTTTATTACAGGGTATAATACAACAAAAAATTCAAAGGAAATGTCATAATGTTCTTTCGTGCTTTGTCAACAGATATGTTTTTCTGTCCACTTTTTAGGGACTTTTGGCCAATTTTCATTAAGTTTTGATGAAATTTGCTTCATTTTAAGTAAAATAATGGAAATAAAAAAACGTGTATATGGATTTTTTTCGTGCCACCGTGCCACGTGTCAAAAAAGCACGATCGTGCAACTTCGGCAACGCTGTTCCGGAGCATAAAACAAAAAAAATGTTGTGTATCATTCAGCCTTAAATTGCGAATACATACAATTATTGTTCTATTCTTGTTTTTTAGATTTTAATAAATTCAATTAAATTAATACTTGGTTTTATTCTATTTTCGCCAAATATTATTGGAAGAGATGAAGTCCGCCGGGCGTCGGGTCAGCTAGTAATGATATTCAATGGCTTACTTTAAAATAAAAAGAATATATATATTTCACTAACTTTTACGTCACGAGCTTTTATGATTGAAACTAGATACTTAGGTGCAGGGACATAAGGCCCAGGACATAAAGCCGAAATTTTATTTTTGGGGCTTATGTCTCGCTTGAGAGGGACATAAAGCCGAAATTGAATTTGGGCCTTAAGTCCCACCCAAATGGGACCCAAGCCCATTTTTGGTGTTTTATTTGAACGAAAATTAAGAAAAACAAAAGGCACGATTAAGATAATTCAGGCGCCGTAAAATAATAACGGATTTTTGTAGAGGGGCTTAATGTAATCATTTTCTACTATTGAAGGGGTGGTCTAGCACCAAGAAAAACATACTGCATACCGTCCAACCTCGCGCCTACCCCAAATCCTACAGTTGGCCATGCAGTGGGGTTGCAGGGGAGCAGAATGTCCCCCCAACTATACGCGGTGTATAAACAGTGAGGTATGTATGGGGGATATGCTGCCCCCCTGCAACCCTTTTGCATGGCCCACTATAGGATTTGGGGTAGATGCGAGGTTGGGTGAATGCAAAGTTTCTTTTGCATTTAAAGAATCTGGATTTAAAGAACCTTTGAATTCATCCTATCCAATTTAAATTGTGGGTTTTGATTTTATCAAATTCTCTAAAACTAGAATTGTAATTATATTTAATTAATAATAAAAAAAAACTTTTTTGGTCCTGTCCCGCTAATTAAGAATTTCCAAATGATAAAACTTAGGTCATTTAAGTTTTATCATTTGGAAATTCTTAATTAGCGGGACATAACATCCAAAATATTATTTGGGGGCTTGACTCTCATTTGGGTGGGACTTAAGGCCCCAAATTCAATATCGGCCATATGTCCCACTCAAGTGAGACATAAGCCGAAAAAAAAAATTTGGGCTTTATATCCCTGGGCCATATGTCCCTGCGCCATACTTTTACAGTAAAAGAAACACAAGGGTCACAATAAACGACGTAAAACCCTCATTTAGGTACGTATGTCATGAAGGTTTTTAATCGTTGTATGATCATCCAAAGCACCGTTTTTTTTTCTCACAAATACATATGTATTTCTATATAATGATATGTTATAAATTATTACAGAAGTATACACATACATAAATGTATATAATATGATTTGTTTTTTTGTTTTTTTCAATTTAAATTTTTCTAAATAGGTACATTTGTTGTAATTATTTATTACAGTTTTCCATTTGTTATACATACATACATAGATAATTAATATAATATATTCATTATTATTATATTCTTTTCATTTAAATATAGAATAAAAAGACGCCATGACCAGCATAGCCACACTTAGAATACGTTGAAGTCTATATAGTTAGGTATTAAATATTTATAAAGTAAAAAATATACAATTGATTTATTTTTTTTTTTTGTATTTAGTTTTTTTTTTTTTTTTTTTTGTAGAAAATAAGGTTAGACATTAGAAAGTGGTCTTCATTTTTTAAGTAGAAAAAGGAAATTATTCATGTTTAAATCACTCAACTCCTGGAAGTATATTATAGTTTTTGAATTTTATAATTTAACATAACATAACATAATGTATATGCAAAATTTAGTGAATGTTTGAAACCTCAAGATAATGCACATAATAAGTACAGATGAGTTTACATAAATATAGTGTTTTTATTCACTTTTACATCTAACATTGAACCAATTAACAGAATTCTTGGAAATTCTGTATAAATTAATCATACCCAAGTATTATTTTGTCTAACTTTAAACTTTATATTACCACCTTTAGGTTTGACAAAAAAAAAAAAAATATTTTGTTTTGGAGAGGCTTTTTTTTCGTATCAAACAAAAAAATATGCATCCATACATAAGTTTATGTATTTCAAAAACTCTTTCATATTTAATTTTAGAAAATGCGTCAAGCATTCTTAACTCAATTTTTCTTTCAATTTATAAATTTCAATTTCATCTAATTCTTGCCCCCATCATGATATGATAATGGACAATGAGGCTGGACTTGTTGAGGCGAAAGAAAGCCTGCGAACAGCCTTTGAATTGCCTTATGTTATTTACAAGCTGGAACTCCTTTGTTTGAGCCCAACGTCACTTGTTTAGTTTTTATATCAGCCAATGTGTGAACACCCTGTTCTTCGAACTTTTTCCACTGGGTATAGTTCTGCTGCATGTGAGTTATGAGATGTGGCATGTCAATGAAACCTAATTTATAAATAAAAATAAAAATAAAATATGAAATAAAAAATGCAATCCTGTGAGATTGAATTTAAGTTTTATAAATAAACTTACTGTCCCATGCGTGTATCATGTCCTGAATTATAAATTCTATGAATCCTATTTGACTTTTGGGTATACTACATGTGGCTCGGTCAAACATGGGCATGACAATTGGCAGTGAATTGGCTTTTTCCTCGTCAGTTTGCATGAAATATTCTTCGGCTATACGTCGAGCCCATTCCACGCAATAGTTGAGCGGTCTGGCAGGATTGCTTACATCAGCTACTTTAATAAGCATTCGCCTTATAAGAAGCTGGCTATCATCTTCTGATTGTACTATCTGAAATTTAATTAAAATTAGTGTTGTGCAAATATTTATATAAAATTAGTTTATTATTATTATCATATTTAAATATGAAAAAAATAAACATTTAAAATAAAAATCGTGGTGCGTCAAGATGGCGCCGCCACAGACGAAATTTAAAAATCTAAGTGATAATTAAGTGCTGCAATTTTAGCTGAGCACTTAATTCCCTTCCCCCTCAAACCTTCTTGAATTCCTTCTGTGGCGGCGCTATTTTGACGGAAGTGACGTCATCAAAAAAACTGCATTTTGGTCTGTGGAAAGAGAATGGGTTGAGGTAGAAAAATAAAATTTGACTTTTTTAAGGGCACTTAATAGTATCTTTAAGCCACTGTTAAAATTTCTTAAAAAAAGGTCGAATCAAAACAATCAAGAATTGCATGCAACTGTTGCATTCGATTTCAAGGTCAAATCGAAGAGCACTTAATTCAATACAGCGGCACTTAATTAGCACCTAATTAGGTCCTAATTCCTGTATCATTAGATTCTTGAATTCCTTCTGTGGCGGAGCTATCTTGACGTCAAGTTAGCACCGCCACAGATTTGACGGGGAAGGGAATTAAGTGCTCAGCTAAAATTGCAGCACTTTATAAGCACCTAATTAGGTCCTAATTATTGCATCATTAGATTTTTGAATTTCGTCTGTGGCGGCGCCATTTTGACGCACCTTAAAAATCGACGGTTAAACCGAAAACTGAAGTATGAGGATTTTGCTTAAGCTCTACGTTTTCTTAAGATAAGATCCCTAAAATAGCTAGGCCATCGCCAGTTATGTAACTTTTTTTCGAGAGACAAACAAAAATTGACTTCTTTGGGATTCGAACGAGAAACCATTCGCTTAATAATCTTATCCATATTAAGAAATAACTTTGTACTTTAATTTTTCATACCATTGTACAGGGGTTATAAAGTATTTGTTTTTGCTATATAAAAGGCATTTCTTATGGGATGTCAAAACTTGCCCTTCTGATATACAGGGTGATTCACTTAAGGTGTGACAAAAAGCTTGAGCGTGTAGTTTGAGTCGAGAAAAGAAAAAAATCGAATAGGAAGGAAGAGGGGGTCTATTGCTCCCGTTTAGGCGGGAGGGGCGATTTTCTAAAAAAATGGACTTAAAATAGAAAAAAAATCCTTAAAAAACAACGGCAACACTTACATATATTGTCATTCTATACTTTTTTTTAAAGCCAGAAATCCGTTCTTTTATTATATTTCTAATCAAAACTATTTGGGAGAACAGTTTTTAAAAAATTAATTTTCAAACTCAAAATTTTGAAAAAAAAATTGAAAAAAATTGTGTTGAAAATAGTTTTTTTTTTTTTCAAAATTTTACGTTATTAAGCAGTATTTTTGTTATTAATATTCGATGCTAATTTTTATTCAAAAATTGAAAAGTAGATGTTCAAGTGTTTTTTAGTTTTTGAGAAAATTAAAAATAATTAAAGGAGCAATTAAAAAAATTGACTTAAAACTAAAAAAAAAAATATAAAAAAAACAACGGTAAGCCCTACAATGGCATGCTATACCTTTTTGTAAAGCCTGAAATTTGTTCTTGTACTTTTCAAAATGAGTTGTTTTGAGTAACAGTTTTTCAAAAATTAATTTTTAAAATTAAATTTAAAAAAAATAAAAAATTATGTTCAAAATGATTTGGTTCAAAATTTTACGTTATTAGGTAATATTTTTCTGTTTAGTATTCAATGCTACCGTCAATCTATCGTCAATCACTAAAAACTGGATGCCTAAATGTCTCTTAGTTTTTGAGAAAATTGAAAATAACGAAATCTACTTCACTACTTAATTAGTAGAAATAGGATAAAATAACGGATAGAAGTCGAATTTAAGGAAAACATACTTTTGTTTATTTTAATTTTCTCAAATACTATAATATATTTTGGCATCTGGTTTTTAGTGTTTGACTAAAAATTTATGGAAGCATTGAATATTAAAAACAAAAATGCTACTTAATAACGTAAAATTATGAACAAAATCAGTTTAAAAACAATTTTTTAATTTTTTTTCTTACAAAATTTAAGTAATTTTTTGAAAAACTATTCACTAAAACAACTTAATTTAACAATTAAATAAAAGCAGAGATTTTTGGATTTACAAAAACGTATAGTATGCCGTTGTGACGGTTAAAGTTGTTTTTTAATATTTTTTTTCTGTTGGCCCTCCCGCAAATTTAAATTTTCTCAAAAATCAAAAGAACTTTTAGCATCCGGTTTTCTGTTTTTGAATAAAATGATAGCATTAAATTTCAAAAACAAAATTAGTACTTAATTACGTAAAATCTAACAAAAAAAAAGTTTGAAATTTGTTTTTTTTTTTTTTTTTTTTTCAAAATTTTGAGTTTGAAAATTAATAAGTACATATTTCAAAAACTATTCCTTAAACAGCTCTTTTTAAAAACAAAATAAAAGAAGAGATTCCTGGCTTTACAAAATGGTACATCATGGCATTGCAAGTGCAACTGTTGTTTTTTATTTAATTTTTGTCCGGTTTTAAGTCAATTTTTTAGAAAATGGACCCTCCCGGCTAAACGTGGGGAAATAGACCCCCTCCCATGCGATTTTTTTCTTATTTCGACTCAACCTACACGCTCTAGCTTTTTGTCACATCTCAGGTGAATCACCCTGTATAATGTATGGATTTATATAAGTGTATTTTTGAGAGTTTCAGAACTTCCCAACGTTTCAATATCAGGATCTGTACGGGTTCTAACAACCCCGGTACGTTGAAAAGATCTGTAACTCTCAAAAAACACACAAAATATTTATGTAAAGCTATTTTAAATCTTTAAAAAAAAAATACCATCAATTAAACTTACATCTTTTGGTTCCACATCTGCTCCAAAAACACTCACAAACTTTGCTAAATTTTCAAAGTGCCGCGTCATTTCAGTTGCTAGAATCATATCGATGATAACACTCCTCACAGATTTATAAGTATCCTTGTCTAAATTCTTAAAAATATTTATTTTATCATCTCCTAAAATGACAAAGATCGAATTTGTTTAAAAAAAAAAAAATTAAAATGCCATGAATGAAATTATTAAGTGTATGTATGTAGCACACTTACCTAAAGTTAATTTAAAAGTAGTTGCCGCATGATGCGATTCCAGTACTGTTAAATCATTATACATTATGGCCAATGGACTATTTGAGTTACATAAGAAAGCTGAGGATCTTCCTGGATGATCAATGTCATGGGCTGCGGATGCAATTAATGCTGTAGCTTCATCCATTCGATCCATCACCATTTCCTTAGCAGCTAATTGAGTCATAAATGCTCCAGTTGCCTTGAAAAAAAAAAATAAAAATAATTTAAATTATATTTACGTTTGCTAGCACTTGAAATTAGGAGTTCCATACAGCCCCAGGTCACGTATTCCATTGTAATCGCAAACTTTTATGAATCACGAAAAAAACCATCAATCACCTAGTCCGTTTGTAATGTCAACTTGTAAAATAGTAGAAGATCCCGCGATAGAATGACCTACCCACATCGAGGTACCAGATAAAAAGTATACAGTTATGTTTCGTAATTCTGTCTGTCTGTCTACCCGTACGCTTACAGATATATTTTTTTTAAACTAGGTTTCTAGCGTTTTTTTAACATTCCCCCGGCATGACACATTTTTTCGTTTTTATGACTAAAAATAACTCAATAGATTGTTTAGGGCCAGTTGTACAAATGTAGTTCATTTCCTGTGGTTCAGGAAATTTAATTCGACGATTTCAGCAGATTAACTGAGCTTCAAAGATGGTTCAAGGTTCAAGTATGTGATAATAGCCAAGTAGGTATATTCCTGAACCATCGCTACACCTTAGTTTATCCACCGAAATCGGTGAATCCTGAAACACGGGTCAACATTTAAACAACGATTGTACAACTGGCCCTTAGTATTTTAGTAAAAAGGTTATCTAAAAGTACACATTTAAATGAGAATTGATCCTCAAATAACAATTTTTGGTAGTAGATGGTAGGTGCATAGAACTGTCATGCCGGAGGGGTAGGTTCAATTTCCAGCCTCGTCCACCTAATAATAATAAAAAAAAAAAAAAATGGCTACTATCTGTTGCCAGGAACTGACAAAACCTCCGAGAGTATCCCTTGTCTTAGAAAAGTGCCGCTGACAATAGTCGTTCGGATTCGGCAATATACTGTAGGTCCCCTCCATTCCTGCAGACACAGGAATGGTTGAGAGTTGTAAGTCACTAGGAGCTAGTTCTTCATGTGCCACCAAATTTATTTTTTATTTTAATTTTTTTGATGGTACTTAGGTTAGGTTAGGTTAGGTTAGAGGGGCCGTCTAGATGTTGTTGACTCACTTAGACTCCAAGGGTACATTGTGATACCACTAAAAGAAAGTTACTCATGGGAGAGTTACAAAATTTAATGAAATTTGAGAGACATCTTGTGTCGATCGTTGCCAGTTCGCTGGTATTATCAAAGAAGGGATTACCAAGGTAGGTGTTCCTTCTATTGGAGAGTGCCGGACATGTACATAGAAGATGTTGGACTGTTTCCTCTTCTTCCTCATAAATGCAGCTTCTACAGAAGTCACTTGTGTAGACCCCCAGCTTCATAGCGTGTCTACCTATGAGGCAGTGTCCTGTTATGACTCCAATTGTGGAGCTTAAACTTTGTCTGCTCAGGGAAATCAAGCCTTTTGACCGCTTCAGGTCTATGCATGGCCATATTTGTGTAGTTGCTAGGCAGGTGGTACCCTGTGACCATCTAGCACTTGTTGATTCTAGAGCATATTGTTTGAATGGGTGTATGTTGTGTCTTGGTCTAACAGCGGGCAGAAGTGTTCCGTTTTTGGCGAGCTCATCAGCTTTGCAATTTTCCGGAATGTCCCTGTGGCCCGGCACCCAGATGAGGTGAATGTTAAACTGTTTTGTCATCTCATTCAGAGATGATCGACAGTCGTGGACTGTGATAGAGTTTGTGGAGACAGACGCGAGAGATTTGAGAGCGGCTTGGCTGTCTGAGAAGATACGTATATCCTTACAAGATATAACGTTTTCTTTGAGCCAGGATAATGCCTCTTTTATCGCCATTACTTCTGCTTGGAACACACTACATTGATTGGGAAGTCTATATGATAGACTGAGATTCAGTTGTTTCTAATAGATACCACTTCCAACGCCGTTGTCGGTCTTTGAACCGTCTGTATAGAAGTGTATCGCGTGTTTTCTTCTTGAGGTCCTCCTTCTTCCCAAAAAGATTTTGAGGGGATAGAAATATGGAAGTTATTATCGAATACCATTTTCGGGGTGGTATAGTCTAAGCGGTCTGGGATAGATCTGAAATTGTCTAAAATAGTAGTATGACCAGTGTTGTTACTGATCCATTGAGAAGTGGCTCTAAGACTCACGCATGAGTTGGCTGCCACCATTTTGGAGAAGATGTCAAGAGGTGTTAGGTTAAGGAGTACTTCTAAAGCTGCAGTTGGCGTTGAGCGAAGTGCTCCCGTGATGCACATACCTGCTGACCTCTGGATTTTAGTGAGTTTATTCAAATTTACCATCTTGTCCAGTGCGGTCCACCATATGACAACTCCATATGTGAGTATCGGTCTGATTACCGAGTTATATAGCCAGTGGGTTATTTTCGGAGAAAAGCCCCACTTTGAGCCTATGGACTTTTTACGAGTGCTACAGTAGCCTTCTTAACTCTTTCATCAATATTTGCCTTCCAATTTAGTTTTTTGTCTAAAATAAGGCCTAAATATTTGGCTTGGTCGGAAAAGGTTAGGGGTATTCCTTTAATTTTGGGTGGGCTAATTTGAGGAATTTTGTACATTCTCGTAAAGAGTTTCCGTTTTATGTGGGTTGACGTCCAAGCCACAGTGCTTTGCCCAATTGGTGAGCTTGTTTAAGGCACTTTTTAGGAGTTCCGAAAGAACTTGTGGGTGTTTCCCAGATACCGATATTGCGACGTCGTCGGCATAGGCAATCACATTGAAACCCTCTGCTTCCAATGATGTTAAGAGGTTGTTTACCACCATGTTCCATAAGAGAAGGGAAAGGACCCCACCTTGGGGGGTACCTCGATTCACCGATCTGGTGGTGGTAAAGCTCCTCATGTTGGAAATTATTGTCCTGCTGTTAAGCATGAGACTAATTAGATCAATGAGTGATTTCTCTATTTTTAGCTTGTACATTGCTGTTGTGATCGCGTGGTAGGTAGATGGTACTTACTTGCATGACATCAGCTGCATGTGTACTGTTGTGATATGTGTTTTGTGAATGGTAATGAGCCTCTATAACCGCCAGCCAAGTCTTGAACACATTCTCCTCAACATTAAATGTTGCAAACACATCAAATCGCCTAAACATTTCCATGCCCAAATACAACAAAGGCCGGTGTTCGGTGATTTCCTCTAATTTGAAAATATCAAATTCCCACGAGAGAGATTCTTCGAGAAGTTCCATGATGAGGGGTGTAGCCTTTTTAACAAAACAAAATTAAATAATTAAACTTAAAAAAAAACTATACATTAAAATAATTAAATTATTATAAAAACCTTCATCTTGGCTGGTAAGATTCCTGATGGCCGACTGCTTGATGTCCTTATTATAGAGTCATTTGAGCTTCTTCTTGACGAGTATATGTTAGGACCCTGAGAGAATATCAAAAGAATTTTTTTTTATTTTTATAATAATCAAATATAGCAATGAACTATATGTATAGCTTACCGTTAACAAAGCACCAATCAAATCGGTTGCTATGGGATCCTCAGTCCTTATTTCTTTCATCTGAGGGCTGTAAAGCCCTTCACGCTTAAGGAACTCCATCACCTTATCAATGAGCTTTGCTTCATCCGATGAGCAATTCTCCTGTACTTGTGAGAGTAGATTAATAATCTAAAGTTATCAAGTTGGGAATAAAAAAGTGTGCGATTAGAATAGTAACCCTAGCGGGTGGTAGTTTGGCAATATCAAAAATAACCCTACTTTTGTTATTGGTGCCTCTAATGGCAGAGAAGTGAGCTTGGCCAAACTAGTCCGGCGTAAGCCATCTGAGGCTACCGAGCGCACATCGAAACTTCCCCTTCGAATCGAATGAAGCGATCCCCTTGGTGCCTCCTTAGGCTGTGGCAATGAGGCAATAAAATCTGTCTGTCCTCCGGGAACATCAAAATTAAAAACATAATGTGTCGGTTGCCTAAATATAGTCAACACAACAACAGCTACTATCAGTAAAGCACGGCTCATATTGATTAATTAATTAAAAAAAAACAGAAAAAAAAAAACAATTCCAAAAAATTTGCTTTGCTATTATTTGCAAGCAAATGCTATACTCATAACATAATCGTACTCACCTGCCTATGCACGCCACAGGCACTACACGCACATGCATTGGTATGCCATCGTGTCCTTTTCTCTTAACTGTCAGGATTCCATCGAATTCTTTGATGTTCTTGCCTTGCGTGCTAATTGATGAAACATCCGAAACGAAAATATCCGCCAGCGGTTTACTTATGATTTCGTCCTTCGGTTATAACAAAGTTTGCAAAACACATCCTTTTTAAGTTAGTAAACGTAGAAACACAAATAGGAAGAAATAAAACTCCAGTCGATTATTCATTAGATGCTTACCAAACGCATGTTGAGCAATCGTTCAGCTGACTTGTTAGCGTATTGTATTCTAAGGACATCATCAGTGATTATTAGAACTTCCTTCAGGCGATGCAAAGCGGTGTACAATGCCTGCAGGTTGGATGTACCAGGTTTTTTATGATTAGTTAAAAAAAAAAAAAAAACACTCTCAAACAGCAGTTAAAATTAGAAAGAAAAAATCATGCTTAAAATTCAACTGACAGACTAAGTTATAAGAAAATTCTAGTTCCTAAACTCTATACTATACAGGGTGTCCCGAAACTCAACGTCAAGCGGGTACCAGGTGATAGGGCAGGTTGTGCACGTTCTGGGATAAGTATGAAAAAATTATCCATCTCGCGTGGTTTGGTAATTATAGCAATATTAAGAAAAATATTGAAAATCGATACCCTAGCTCACATTTTTAGATACAGTGGTCACAAATTTTAAATTTTTGCGGTGTTTTCTTTTTTTACGTAATCCTTAATAACCATACTATTGATCTCAGTCACAAATCCGAGAATTGATATTGTCAGTTTTGTAAGAAAAATAAAGTTTAACTGAGTCATTGTTCAAAAAAAATTTGTAAGTTAACTTTGACACTTCATATTTTTAAAAAAATGTACCACACTACCATCGGCAAGTTATTTAAAAAAGTGGCCAGTTTTATCAAGATTTCAAAATGGTACAACACTTGCTACTTATTTATTCGTAAAAAATATGATTGCTTTTTTATTTTCAAAAGCACCTCAGTTTACTTTATATCACTTTTACGAAAATAATGCTTTTTTGTGCTCAAATATCCGTTTTTCCGAGGTGTATGTCAGATAAACAGAGGCACTAGAATAAGACACTGTTTGCAGTAAGTTCTAGTGAGACAGATCAACATTACAAACGGTACACTACGATCTACGTTCTGTGGGCTACGTTCCTGCTTTTACTAGCAACTTCTCGTAATTGGGCGCCTTTGTGTTACCTTGGACTCGATTAGTGTTGTGAAAATTATGTTAGTTACTATCTAGTAATAGGTACTAAAAACCTCTCGCGCATGCCGTATTTGTACACAGCTCAAGAGTATGAGAACATCAATGCTAGTCCATTAAATGTTACATTAGCCTGGTATTTTATACAGTTCTAAATGTTTTTGATTTATGTTTAGGAGGGATAAGTGTTAGTGTAAAAAGGAATTTTCGGGGTTGAAAGCCCTTCCCTCTTTTGGACTCCATTTTGGAATAGGGGGCCTTAAAAGTTATTCGCTATAGCTTGAGAACCATGCATCTTACAAAAAAAAATTTAGCACATTTGTGTATGCGATTGAATTCTGTACAATAAATGTTAGGGCACTTTTTATCGTAAAATGGATAACAAAAAAGGTTAAAATTAAAAACAGACGAAAGTTTTAAGAAAATTATCATTAAAGGGATATAAAATTCCAGGTTACTGTAACTTTCAATGCACTAAAATGGATGTTCTCATATTCTTGAACTATTTACAAATACGCTATTCGCGAAAGGCTTTTAGTTACCTACTTATTACTTCATAATAAGTAACATAATTTTCACAACACATATCGAGTCGAGGGTATAACACAAAGGTGCGTACTTACGAGAAGTTGCGGTTAAAAGCACGAACGTAGCGTACCGAATGTAGATCGTAGCGTTCCGTATGTAATGTTGATCTGCCTCACTCAAATTTACGACAAACAGGGTTTTATTCAAGTGTGTTTTCTTACACACAACACCGGTAAAATTGAAATTTTAGTACAAAAAAGCATTATTTACGTAAAAGTGATATGAAGTAAACTGAGGTGCTTTTGAAAATAAAAAAGCAATCATATTTTTTACGAATAAATAAGTAGCAAGTGTTGTACCATTTTGAAATCTTGATAAAACTGGCCACTTTTTTAAATAACTTTCCGATGGTAGTGTGGTACATTTTTTTAAAAATATGAAGTGTCAAAGTTAACTTACAAATTTTTTTTGAACAATGACTCAGTTAAACTTTATTTTTCTTACAAAACTGACAATATCAATTCTCGGATTTGTGACTGAGATCAATAGTATGGTTATTAAGGATTACGTAAAAAAAGAAAACACCGCAAAAATTAAAAATTTGTGACCACTGTATCTAAAAATGTGAGCTAGGGTATCGATTTTCAATATTTTTCTTAATATTGCTATAATTACCAAACCAAGCGAGATGGATAATTTTTTCATACTTATCCCAGAACGGGCACAACCTGCCCTATCACCCGGTACCCGCTTGACGTTGAGTTTCGGGACACCCTGTATGTATGTATTTTGGAAGAAATGATGTATTAACTAGATAACCGACACAAGCTATTCGTTTTTGTTTTTTAACCCGACCAGCCAGATTGTTTTAACGCAAGGAAGTATATTTCTTAATAACACAAACAAAAAGTACAAAATTGAGTACATTTTCTAAAAGTGCGAGCCACAGCCCTTCGGAGAAAATTAAAAAAAATAAATAAAGTATAAGGAGGCATTCTATTTACAAAAGTATATTTCGTTACTGAAAGTTTATCATAACAAGTTTTTTTTTATAAATACAGGATAAATAATGGTTAAATTAATTAAAGCTAAACCCTTAATCAAACAAAAAGTGACCTCTCAAGGGGAGCGTAACGAAATCCCGAATCACGAAATCCCGCCGAAAATAAAAATAGAAATCCCGCCGAAAGATTATTTTACAAATATTTGTCGGGATTTTAACTTTAAGGTATTATTTTGTACTTTTTAAACAATATTTCTAAATTAATATTTTTTGACAAAGTATTTAATTTTATTGAAATAATTTTTAATTATTCTTAGCCAATGAGAAGAAATGGACTTGACGACGGGAAAAATTTGAAAAAAAGGAATTTTGAGCTCAGTTTGGCCGGTATTCTTCAGTTCTTTTCAGAACTCCGTAGAGGTAAGACCTCTTCGTTAAAGAGATATTGACCGGTTTTTTCAGTTAGTAAGGTTTTGGTGGGGGGATTTTAGGTTTGCGTGTTGGTGGGATTGGTAGGATTTGGTCGGTGGCAGAAGAGGGGGTTTTTGGGAGGGTTTTGTTTTGGAGGGGGGTCTAGGGGTAGTTTTGTGTGCGTTAATTTTGTTTGGGGGGGGGGGGGGGGGGGATTTTTAATTGTTATTTTGGGTCGCATTTAGTGTTTTTATTATTTTTTTTTTAGAGTATTTTAACGCTTAAAGCCCGTTTTCGATTTTTTCAGCGTTTTGGTAAATTTTTGGTACCAACAAGGCAGCTGAAGCAATTTATAATATTAAAATGTTCTTTTAAAGACTACAAAAAGATTTTAAAGTGAAATTAAAGTTTTGGTTAATAGATCCTTGGAACCCACGCAGCGTCCCTTTTGTGCAAGAAAACTGTTATATTGGCGCCTGCCTGGCGAAAGATCACGCCCAGAGCAACAGAGTTGCGTGAGCTGGTAAAGAGGGCGAAAAAGGGATTAAAAATCCTTTGAAACCCGCACAGCTAAACTAGACGAGCTAGAGGCATCAAAGTTTACACCTTTAAATTTAACTTGCGGCTAAACTAAGCGACCTAGCGACTTCAAAAATTCATATTCGTAATCTAGGAAATGCCACCTTCCAATTAATGCATCGCATGATATGAAAAATTGACTATTGTTTTTAAACGCGACTTGCGGCTAAAATAGCGACGAACTAGCGAGGCATCAAAGTTTACACCTTTAAACTTGACATGCGGCTAATCTAAGCGACTTAGTGACCTCAAAGAAGCATATTCGTGATCTAGAAGTGCCAGTTCTAAAAAAATAAAAAACAAAGTTGGTAAAAAGAACCTTCACAACAAAGTCAGCTGTTTTCTCGTAATAAATAAAAAAGTTTGTGTAAAAAAACACACACTTAGACATTTCTTCTCGGCTTAACTGGTTACGTTCGTTGTTCTGTTTCATACGACCATTGATTGACCATTCATAGAAAGGAACAGAAAATACATAAATATCAGCGCAGATACACAAATGGGTTTTAGAAAGTGAAACTTACGAATGTTTGGCATCTTTAGTATGAAATATCTTTGATACTTAAATAACTTTCAACCATTTGTCCGTTCACTTATACCGGTTCCTGTCTGTCGGTTCACTTATGTCGGTTTCACTTTCGAAAGAAAAAGTTTGCGAAAGCTTGACGAAAAGAGGCAAAAAACAATATTTTCCATTTAAATTCTTAATATTCGTTCAGTTTCGTACAACTCCGTACGTCGCCTTACGACTTTTTCTACTTAAACCTCCGTTTGCTTTCAGACCACCTATAATTGACGGAAGCAAACGGATGCTAATGTCAATAACGAACCGTTCCTTTCCAATCTGTCAAGAACATAAAATACCCATAATTGTCTTAACCGAACGGAAGCATCTATCAAGCGTTTTTTTATATTATTTTTTTTATTAATTTGTTGTGTTATTTTTTCAATTATTTCACCAAAATAAAACAGAAAAAACTTTAAATTTTTATTAATTTAGGAAATTTTTTCAACAAATAGTCAGCTGTCAAATTTAGGGACGCAAAATACGGTTGAGAGCAGCGTTGCCGCTGAAAAATTTTTATCTTGCCATATTTTTTGAAAAAAAAAACTTGCCATTTTCGTGCCACATGACAAAGACCACAATTTCTTCTATTATGTTAAATAAAACACTATAAACAATTAATGTTATTATGAAGTGTAATACAACAAAAAAATTAAAAGAAATCACTTGCTCTATTCTTGTATTGTCAAAAAATATGAGACTCTGCCAATTTTTATGGAATTCGACCCAATTTTTATTCAATTTCGTCAAAACTAGCTCTATTTTAAGTGCCATATTAAACTTTTTCGTTCCTCCATGCCACGACGAAATTATAGTGCCAAAAAAGCACGACCATCATGCCACTTCGACAACGCTGGTTGAGAGCGCACTTTTCGTCCCATTGCAAAACTGAACGAATATGAGCAATCCGTCATTATGCGTGTGTTATATGATTTTTTCTGTATTCGCTTATGTCGTTTTAGATAAGATTTTGGGAGTGTTCCATTCATTCCAATCGAATATGGAAAATTTGGAGTGAATGGAGTGAAAAAAATGTCCATATTTAACAGGAATAAAACACTCCAAAAACCAAACAAAAACTACATTAGTTTCGTACTGCTCCATAAGCACCGTTCCTACTATTATACTTGGGCCATTAAATTATTACACTTCGTTTAATTCAGTTTTTGTCTGAGCGCTCAGAGATTTGTTAAGTGGGACAAAAAATCTCAACGAAGATTTTTGAACCAAAAATATTTTGGATTCAATTCACAGGTACATTTGTGCCGTGGTTCAGCATCTTTAACCAACTGATTTCAAAGGATGGCTATGGCTAAGCTATGGCTAAGCCATTTTAATTTCATTTCTAGAAAAACACAAAACAAAACTCATTTCAAGTTTTTTTTTTTCTGAGCCTTTCTTGCCGTTATGTATTGCCAAAATGTGTCAAAAACTGTAAGAAAGAAAATTCTTTAGCTCTCTAAAAGCTTTTTCACCCCCAGTTGTTTCTAGGCAAACAAAAATCTGTTGTTATGCGGAATTTAATTGTTATTTTTCTAAAAACGAATATTTTTTTCTTGTTCTAAGCGTCAAATTGAAAAAAAAAAAAAAATACTTCTATACAATTAAAGCCGTTTCATGTACACAATAGCTTCGTTCGTGTACTTTCTGCACTAAAATTCACAGTCTATCAAATATTGAGGAGTGGGGATGAAATTCTCTCAGAGAGAAGTAAAACTGCGAAATAGTACACGAACGCTTTAAACAAATAATTTTTACTGGTTTTTTAACGTCAAATATTTGAAAACAAAAAAAATAATTTTCGTCATCATTTCTTTGAAAAGATTTTCAAAATAAAATAAAAAAGTAAGAAAAAGTTAATTTATTACATTAAATTAAATAAAACAGAGGAGTATAAGAAAAGAGATGTTCTGGCAAATATCAAAGTGACTTTTGACTTAACTCATATTTCTGCCCGAAGAATTTCTTTGGGCTGAAATTAGCAGAAAGGGGAAATAATTTACTCTCTCGAGAGCGCTCTCTTCTGCGAAAAACTACACATTTTTTACGTAAACGAACACAATTTGCGTTAAATTTGTAGAAATTCGTAAAAATTCGTAGATTTGGGGAGTACGCGAACGAACCTAATATTTTGCACCAGCTTTCTTTACTCCGTCTCCGTGTGTGATTGAAGCAAAAGCTAACTAGGGGTTAGTCTGGTTCAAAATTGACCCAGTTTGAGATGGCCCAATAAGATTAGCTTTGCTTTTTTATAATAAAAAAAAACATATTAACAAATGTCAGTTTCCACAAAGAGATTGTTTTGACGTTTGTGAATAATTAAGACACGGGTAATTGATCGGTCTGTTCGCTTATTTCCCAAAACAGCCAGATTTGGTTCAATTTTATTTTTTTTATATGAACTTTGAAAGTACTTTAGACTTTTATGGGCAGTAAACGAACAGAGGTATTTTTGGTAAAAGCCTAATTGCAAAATTAGTAAAAAATCACACCTTTTTAATATTCAGCGCTACATAAAGTGGCAAAAAAAAAAACAGCTGACGTGATGCTGTTAAAAGAATTAATGTCAAATACGTCTTGGTAAAAATATTTCTTTTGTTATACAGATAATTTATAAATTAAATACTAATTGTTTTTCTTTATAAAAAATGGATAACAAACAAAAACATTTTGGTGGGACTATGACAAGGAGTTTAGTACTGAACATTATGGTCAAAAAAGGAGCACAACCTTAAAAAAAAGTTCAAAAAATAGCCCACGTCTATCGAAATCGAAAAACCTGAAAAATACTGAAATGTCAAACAAAAGCGTGGAAACGTTCGGTAGAAACACTAGAAGTTTTTTTCGTTAGCCTTTTGCCAAAGACAGAGTATGTACGTTTGGTTTGAAAAGGCTATAACTCCTATGTTGGTCTCCTTTTTTATTTTTTTGCGTCCACGTTTGGTTATTGAAAAAAAAAGACCTTCTGGATAAGATATCAAGATGAAAGATGCTGTCTGCTAGAAGTTTGGAATATATTTGATCTATATTTACCAATGCATGTAAACGGGCATTCATATCAAATTTAATTTAATTTTGTAAGGTAAATCGACTCGACAGGCTATTTTATATGTGTGGTCCAGGGTTGTAAAAGCTTAAGCTCTTTTTTTTGCTTAAGCTCTGTCTTAATTCACAAGTCAGTAATGGATTTATGAATTAAAAAATATTTAATTCGCAAGCTCTTGATGATTTAACAATTGAATGAGTTTCAAATAACAAGCTTTTGGTGATTTGTGAATTGAAAAATATTTAATTCACAAGCTCTAAACTTTTACTAAGGGGCTTATTGCGGATGAAATAGAATCTTGTCGAATAGAATTAAAGTCTACTATCGTTATTTCAAAATTCTATTCGTTAATATTTTTCTATTTGACTTTTAATATTTGTACTGAATATTTTATATTTTTTTCTATTTGAAAGAAATTTCAATTCTATCAGGAATTTTGATCGACTTTTGTCGAATAGACTTTTTTTTAAATAGACTCTCGCAATAAGCCCCTAAGGGTTTGTTTCACAATGTCTGATTAAAGTTTCATTTAAGCTATTTGGAACTTATTCGGCATTTAAAAACCATATTTACGTTTCACAATATCTCAATAGGTCTAAGTGGCACTTAAAGTTCTGAATATTTTGCAGGCCAGTTGAAGTGCTGATTAACAAATTAAACTGGCAAATAAAATAATTACAGCTGTCAATGTGACTCATAAAACAAATGCATAAATTTAATAGTTTGGACTTACATATGACGAATATTTGTATGACGGAGACGAGAAGAAATCGTGTATATTGCGTTATGACAAAATCACTTACTTCACGATAAAAATACCACCCCTAACACCACAAAAACGCACTTTCAAAGTGAAAAAATCATTTAACCACTCAAGTTCACGTATCCACGCACAATTTCTAACGGTTAAAACTGAATTATATCAATTTGCAACGATACCACGGGCCTCGGTCCACTTCGCGGTCTAAAAAGTTCATCTAAGACACTTCAAAATTCACATTTAAGAATTAAATTAATAATTATTTGATTGAATATTTTCAATCAGTCAAATTTTTTGGAAAACTGGAATAACTGACAACTAGCTAATCGACACATAAATTTATGATTGTGAAACGCAAAGTTTTTTAATGAGAGGATTTAAGTTGCGGATAATTTAAGTGTCGGATAGTTTATGGGGAACTTTAATCAGACATTGTGAAACAAACCCTAAATAAAACAAAAAATTTTGTTTCACATTAGATTTAAAAAAAATTAAATGTATTTGATCTTATTATTAAAGTATATATTATAAATTTGAAAATTTACAGGCAATATTGAAAAAAAAGTTCTACCGACCAACGGGGATCGAACCAGCATCCCACGCATTGAAATTTCTTTTTATTGATTTTCTGACCGATCACGAGGGTATCGCATCTTAATACATACAACTAATCTCGACCAAATATAAACCACATGGTCGTAAATTAAAAAATCCCAATTTAAAAATCATAAGTTAAAAAGGTCTTATGATTATTAATTAATGTCATTCAATTCATAAATCACAAAGAGCTTATGAATTAAAACTAATTTAATTCAAAAATTAAAATTAGCTTGAGAATTAAAAGAAAACTTCATTATCTTCTCCCTTTCCACAAAAATGTCACGATGTGTTAAATGTAAGTCAAAAAATCATGCTGAACACTAAACTAAGCTGATTATGCAATTTGTATAATTTTTATTTTTAGTCATGATTACAAGAAGAAAGAACAGTGAAATAATCTCACGATCTAGATATCAACTACTGTAAAAAAAATAATATTAGTTTTACTTATACTATACATAATAAGAACTACCTTGTATATCCTAGAGGAAAGACACATAACGTATAGCATGTTAAAGAATGTTGGACAAAATTCCAGATATTCATTTAACAATAAAAACGGGCCTACATATATTCATTCACAAAAATGTCCTTTAATCGATTGCATCCATTAATGGATGTTACTGTGGTTTAACATTATATTTCTGAGTACCGGAAATATGCCTACAATGTATTATAAATTATATAAATGTATTTTTCTGAAGTATCCTTGGCCTAAATTGCGTTGTTCTAACAGGACATTGACTCTGACTAGAAATCAAATTCATGGGGCTTACAAACATTTTATTTTAGATCACATGCTTTTATGTAATTATAAATTATAATAGTTATTGACCGAAATACATTGCTACACCAGGACAGGATAGAAAAGGAAATTTAACAACTTAGCACTTAAGACGATTAGCCTTTAATTTGTATCCCTTTTAAAGCTAAATAGATTTTTGGTTTGAAATTACATTAATCAAAAACATAAATGATTTACTAGAAATATAGTATACGCACATTCAAACTCGATTTTTGAATTTCCTTAAATATATTACAAAAAATTGTCCTGACTACGAAATCCAATGACGAGAGTAAGATTAACTCTCACCAGTAATTCATACAAATATTCGCGTCGAATGTATAAAAAAAAAGTATAACTTTATGGACTTCTATAGCAGTGCCTTAAGTTTATTTCCAGAGGTCGCTTAACTCACATTCACCAAACCAATGTAGCTTTCTTTACTCACGAAAGCAAAACGAAAACTGAATGAAAATTATCATTCAAACTGCAATTATTAAAGCATTATATATGTATAAAGATAGTGAACAACGAGCATGATTTTTAAGGTTGCTTATCCCTATTGAATTTCGGTATTGCAAAGATTAGGGAGCACAGAAGTATATAGAATGAAAGACGAAAGGTTTTTTTGGGTAATATGCGCATCAGCATAGCAACAAAGCAAATATTTGACGTTTTTGAATTTACCCAATACTGGCAATGTGTGAGGTACGAGTGTTTAAAAATCATTTGATAAATAAAGTTATAATTTAAAGTCCAAGTGTTCAAAGTGTTTGCTAAAAATAAAAAAGAGCCTTCTTTTCGATTGGCAGTTCAGAAGCGTCCGGATTGCGTGTAAACCCTAATGTGTTCTATTGGGACTCGGAATGAGAGTTTCTTTCCTGAAAAGAAGAGAGTAGGTTTCTTGATTTAATTTTAGAATCGATCCCAGAATTACTCACACATACACACACTCAAACACAGATCTTCCAAATTGCCAATGGAAAAGGCGATCTGTCAAATCGCCAAAATAATGGCTGTCACTTATGTCTTTTTTCATTGTAGAAAATATTTTATCTTTTTGCTAAAAGATTTGCGCTTTTTCAAGTTTTTTTTTTTATACAAAACAAGATGCGTTTTAGATGAGATCTAAAGCCGACAGATGCGATCTTTCTAGTTTGGGAGATTTGATCTGCATTCACCCATACATGTAAATAGACATTCATGTGAAATTAAAAACATCTTTGTTTAGTGCATTGATTGAGAGTCTATATGTGTGAATTTTATCATCATCGATACAACTGAAATATGGGCCGAAATGCTTTCAAGCTAAAATTTCTTATGCCGATGTATTTTATTCAAAAGAGCAATTCTGGATTCTAGTGGAGATTTTTCACTTTTGACTTTGACAGATTTGTTATGCTTCCTATTTACGTATACTATCAGGCATTCTTTTGAGTGTCAGCTTAGCGAAACAACATTCACCGATCTAAAAATTATTAATTGGGCATTTAGCCATTAATTAGTCGTGAATTACTCGAATCGAATTTGGCGTTCGGTTTTTTTTTATGTTTTTTTTTTGCTGCTTCGCTAAGTTGATATCAACTCAAAAAGGAGTAAAAACGTGTCATAGCGAATAGTTTCTTACTTAATAATTAGCCGTTCAGCAGGTCTGCATTAGTTGTGACGTTTTTTTTGCTGCTTTGCTAACTTCGTGTCAACTTAGCGAAGCAGCCTCTGGAAAACGTATAAAAACATCTTATTGTAAATGTTTTAATACTCTATAATTAGCCGTTAATTAGTCGTCAATTAGTTGTCACAAATTTGAATTTGTCACTCTATGTTTTCTATGTTTTTATACGTTTTCGAGACGCTGCTTCGCTAAGTTGACACGAATTTCACATTTTTTGCAAAAAAAAAAAACATAGAAAACATAGAGCAACCAATTCAAAATTGTCACAACTAATTCACAACTAATTAACGGCAAATTATAGAGTAGTAAAGCATTCACTATGCGAAGTTTTTATGCGTTTTTCAGAGACTGCTTCGCTAAGTTCACACGAAGTTAACAAAGCAGCAAAAAAAAACGTAGAAAACATTGCACGAACATATTAAAATTGTCACAACTAATTCAGAACTGCTAAACGGCTAATTATTAAGCAATAATCGTTTTTACCCCTTTTCGAGGTGCTGCTTCGCTAAGTTGATATTAACTTAGCAAAGCAGCAAAAAAAAAAAAAAAAACATAGAAAACATCGAACGACAAATTCGAAATTATCACAATTAATTCACGACTAATAAACGGCTAATTGTCCAAGTAATAATTTTTCAATCGGTGAATGTTGTTTCGCTAAGTTGACACTTATTTGACTAATTTTGAAATTAATGAAGAAAGAAAAGATACATATGTATATTTTTTTCAACAAATTTATACAAAATAGGCATGTTCAGGAATATGAGATCTTAATAGAGATTTCGCTCCGTCAAATAATGAGCAAGTGAATCCAAAATTGTTTCCGAAGTGTTTTGACATATTGAAAAATGTTGTTAAGGAATCCTGTTTGTTCATAAAACTAAGATTGCTGAGGGTTCTGAGATCTCATACCTATTTCTGAAATTGTCTAGTACTAGTTTGAGTGAGTGTATTCCTTACAATTTATTCATTTTTGAAAACAGCTTAAATATTGTAACGATATAACCACTACTTGACTAGCTGCAGCGGTGTAATCACTGCCTTACAACTGCCACGGTCTAATCACCACCTAATATGCTCTCATGTGACAACAGCGCCATCTTGTGTAATTTTGTGAAGCTTTTGAGAAAGAGGGATATGCGCTGAATGGAATAACACGCCATCCTCTCTCTGGAAAGAAACCTTCTAGAAGGCTTTTGTTCTAGAGCTTTCGAGTAGAGCCTCGAAACATTTTGCTCACTAAATAAGGAGAAGCTCTTCAGCACACAGCACAGTTTATTTTTGAATCTTAAGCGGAAATGTGGGTTCTTTAAGCGAATATACCCCGAGTTCGTAAAAGTAAACATGCTCAATCACTGCTAAAAAAAAATTGCAAAAAAAATGATAGCAGTTATGTATGTTTTGGGAAAAATTTTATTTCAATACTGAGAGCAAACATCAGCGCTTCTAAAACAGCGAACACAATTTTAAACACACTGCAGTTTTACTTTTATGAACTCGACCATAATGTTATGTACTTGGACAATCCTTGGTTTTTTAAATTTGTAAAAGCCTAAGGAAACTTATCGTTCTTTAAAGCAAAATATTCTAAATTGAATTGAAATAAACTGTACAAGAGTAAAAATGTCATTTTCTTGAAGAGTCTCGGGACTAAAATAATGCGTATTCTACAAAACTGCTAATTAAGATTTGTGAAAAAAAATAAAAAAAATTGAAATAAATAACTAACTTCTTATACATATTTAATTTATACCCGCTCAAAAATGAATAAAATGTTTATAGATATCGACTTAATATTTAAAACATAATACCTGTTGCGTGGACATGACATTATGTGGTCTAACTATCGAATGAAGAATCTGCTTCAGTTCTGTGCAACAAATGGGTACACTTGTTGTCTCAGAAATGCACTAAAAATAATAAATACAAAGAGAAAATAATTGGATCACATTTAAGTATGGCTATGATGACAATTTAAAATGTTCTTACCCGATTTACGCCAGCGTCTAAAAGTGCAATTAATGGTAGCTCATCCTTGTCAAAAAAACTGAAACAACAAAAATTAATTCGGTATAATAAAAAATGCGCATAATATTTGTTAAATCATTCATCAGAAAAAAATAATCAAAGAGATGTTAAAGTGATAGATACAACTAACTATCTCCTGAGGTTATTCAAAGAAATCCGATTGGAAAACTATATTATAAAAGCATAAAACAAGAAATGTCTCACTTTGAAACTCATGGATAAATCGTCAGTAAACAAGATGGGAAAGACCAAGTGATATATAAAGTGTAGACAAGATATACACATAAGTTTGAAAAAGCAATATCTTATACTAAAACACAACACCTGAATCATCATCAAGCGTTCAGTTGATTGAATAAAATTGCAGAGGTGTTTTCAAAGTATCTATATATCTATCCACTTTCACAGGATCGTATGTGGTTCTATTGGGTGTTCGAAGACAAAAAGGAATTCCATCAGTGGCTGACATAGTCGAATGCGTTTTATTGAAAATATGTTTGACATGAAAGAACGAGTAGGTTAGGTACATTAAATACTCGTGGTATATAGGGTACATGATGAAGTGGTGAGAAAAAGACTCTCATCACAACCATGTCATGTTTAAGTACTTAAATCTGAAGCATTTTTATTTATAGCTTCTTTAGATATGAATAGAGTTAATGAACAACCACTTAATTGCATTATGAGAATCATCATCTACTTTCGTATATATATTAGGGTGGTGCTTATTTTGGCAATGTTTTTCATCGTTAATTTTAAGTGGGTAATAAAAATTTATTAAATATTAAAATATTTTTTTTATATACTTTACCATTTTTTTTTTTCTTAATTTTTGCAAAGTTTTATTTTTATTCATCAACAATTACAATTTTGGGGATTTTTTGTAGTAAAAGACCTGCAATTTGAATGGGAAATTTCAAGTGCTCAGTGGCACGTGTTAACTTGAACTGATTTCAATGAAATTTTGCACAGAATTTTTTTTAAAGTCAGCCTCATCACTTTTATGAAAGGGGGGGGGGGTGCGAAAGAAATTCAAACCTGGCCAAAATAAGCGTCACCCTAACATTTACCTAAGCAACATGCTTCTTAATGATTTATTTAGGACCTACTGATAACTCCTGAATTGGTCCAAAACCTATGGTTGACCGATAAATTATAGACTGTTCTATGTGCTCACTAAACGAAACTGCCCAATTTGAATAATTAAAACAAATATTTTACTTAATAACGTAAAATTTTGAACAAAATTAGTTTGAAAACAATTTTTTCTGGCTTTTTAAAAAAAAGTATAGCATGACATATGGGTCTTGTGACTAAAAAAAAAGTAAAAGCTGTTTTTGAAAGACGCTTAAGCTAGCTAGTCATAGCTTTTACTAGAAGCTAAAGCTAGACAGTCCTAGCTTATGAGTTGTTTTGTGTGAATAAAAAAGAGAATACAATTTTTAGCTTGAGCTGGAAAATTTTAGTTTAAGCTTCATGTGTCGGCATAGGTAGCTTTGGCTAAAACAGAGTTTAAAGATGGATAAGTCCGAAAATGTGTTTTTTTAATCAGTAAGCACCAACTGTACGTTAACTACTTATAGCTTTATTTCATGTGAATAAAAAAAGAATTTCGCTAAAAAGCTTCAGCTAGAAAATTCTAGCTTTAGCTTTATAATTTAAGCTTTTGTTTGTTTATTCACATGTTTTAACTTAAGTATAGCTTCAGCTTAAACTGTTTTATATATACTAGAGTGCAATGCAACGTGTTTTGGTTGCGTGCAAAAAATGTTTTATCATATCGTTTATCGTCCGTCAGTCTTCGTATCTGATCTGTATGTGCCGTGTGGGCGTGTACTGTACATCGAGCTCGAGATTAAAGTGGTTTACCGTTTTTTTTTATTTTTTTTCATTTTACTGTGTTATCATTTGTACCCAATATAAAAAAGAAATTAAATTCAGATATCTCAAAAATATCTGCATCCTCTGCTCAAAGGTTAATGCACCTCCTATACGCTCTGTTGAATCCCCTAAAAAGTACTTAAAGAGCCACTGCACATTTACATTTGAAAACCGATACATAATGTAAAAGTCATCATCACTGATTTCCGACAGTTTTCTATAGAATTTCAGTTGTCTTACGCGTATAAACTCGGCCATATTCGCACTAAAACTGAAGAGAATAATAAAAATAAGAACTAGTCAAACCTTTCTAGACAGGAATAAAAGAATCTTGAAATTTGTATAGCTTTTGCTATATTATTATAGCTTAAGCTATTTTTATTCATAAAAATTGAAGTTTATGGGTGGAAAAACAAACTACAAACTGAATGAATTTAGCTTTTGCTATATTATTATAGCTTAAGCTATTTTTATTCATAAAAATTGAAGTTTATGGGTGGAAAAACAAACTACAAACTGAATGAATTTAGCTTTGGCTATTTTAAAATAGCTATTACTAGAAAAGAAATTTAACTAGATAGCCAAAGCTATTTTTTATTCATGAAAAACTCAGCTTTTACTTAAAAATCCAAGTTTTAGATTTAGCCTTTTTTTTTCTTCACAAAACCCATTGTAAGTGTTGCCGTTATTTTTCTAATGATTTTTTTCTATTTCGAGTCGATTTTTTAGAAAATTGACCCCCGCCCCCTCCTATGATATTTTTTTCTTGTCTCGGGAAGAAAATCATACAGAAGGCGCTTTTATTTTTACCGTAAGTTGTCATAAGGAAATTGTAACACTTTCAGTGTGTAAAAAGTCTGATATGTATTTTAGTTTTTATTTAATATCTTCGGTTATTCCTACAAAAAAGTTTGTAAGGCCAAAATGATTCTTAACCCATTTCCGGCGGCTACCAGTTCCAGTTGACTTAAATATACCTAGATACACTTGGTAATGAAAAGAGTATCGAAAGTTAATAAAATTATCAAAAGTAAAAAAAAAAATTGACCTAAAAAATATTTTTTTTTTCAAAAATTAATAAAAAATCAAAAAAAAAATCAAAATATTTTTTTCCAAAAATGAACAATAAAATATTACCTATGTATTTTCTGTATAATTTGAAGTTTCTGAAGTTAACCTTTAAGAAGATAAAAATAAAAAATTGTAAAAAAAGGAATCATTTTCCCCAAATTAATTTTTTTTTCAAAAATAAAAAAAAAAAAATAAAAAGACTCATTTTTCCCAAACTTTATTTTTTTCTAAAAATGAAGACCAAAATTATCTATTTGTTGTATAATGATGAAGTTTCTGAAAACAACCCTTAAAAAGATAAAAATCAAAAACTGCAAACAACAATTGACCTACAAGAATATTTTTTTTTTCAAAAATTTAAAAAAAATCAAAAAAAGAGTTTTTTTTTTTAATTTATTTTTTTTTTCAAAAATCTAGACTAAAATTACCTATACGCTTTATAAATTTGAAGTTTCTGAAACCAACTCTTAGAGATACAAATCAAAAACTTTACAAAAATTAAAAAAACAATTGCCAAATGGGCATATTATTCCCCAGCGTTATACCCCGAACAATGTAAATTTATTTATATTGTATACTTTGAAAATAAAATAAAATAAAATAAAATAAAATAAAATAAAATAAAATAAAATAAAATAAAATAAAATAAAATAAAATAAAATAAAATAAAATAAAATAAAATAAAATAAAATAAAATAAAATAAAATAAAATAAAATAAAATAAAATAAAATAAAATAAAATAAAATAAAATAAAATAAAATAAAATAAAATAAAATAAAATAAAATGAAATAAAATAAAATAAAATAAAATAAAATAAAATAAAATAAAATAAAATAAAATAAAATAAAATAAAATAAAATAAAATAAAATAAAATAAAATAAAATAAAATAAAATAAAATAAAATAAAATAAAATAAAATAAAATAAAATAAAATAAAATAAAATAAAATGAAATAAAATAAAAAAAAAATAAATAAAATAAAATAAAATAAAATAAAAAAAACAATTGACCTAAAAAAAATACTCATCCTTTTGTTGAATAGGATGCAATAAAAAATTATGCTTCTTAAAAAATTGGTATATTATAAACATAAACACACAATATTTTGAGAAAAACCCATTCAATCTGATTTGAAAACGGAACGAAATGAATTATTTTTTTTTAGGTTCAAATGCTACTGGATTAGGCGAGCGTTGCGAGAACATAACGTAGTGCTTTTATCTCACCTGTCAGACAGGCAACTCATATAAATTGCGACAACATTTTTTTCAGAGTATAATTTGAATCTTTATTTACCTGTAGTTAATATTATTTTGAAAAATTTGATGAAATTTTTAAATATTTCAAAAATGCTACCTCAAAATTTCGAAAATTTCATATTTTGAAGGTGCAAAATCATCACGAAAAAAAAAACTTTTAAAAAAAATCCAAAAACAGGTCGATTCAATTAACTCTCAAATTTAGTACTAAGTTTATCTAAATTTATCATCAGTTTAGTTCCAGAAGTTTTCAGGTATGACGTTGCGTTTTCGCAACGCTAGTCGGAAATTGGTTAAACTTAATACAATAGTCCCTTGATAATGTGAACTAATTAAAACAAGAAGTTTTCGGATTTTAGAGGGATTCACATTACTGGAACATTTTTTTCAGTACTGGCAGGTGACACTTTCTGACCGAAGCTGCATTCAAAACCCTGAAATATGTCTAGACAAATAGCAAATAGTAAAGTCTCTAATATAGCAGACAAAACTAATAAAAGAAAAAAGAAAAATATAAACAAATTTACCAAAGAAATTCACATTTTAGGGTCCGAAAATTTCGAAAGTTCACATTATAAAGATGACAATGTAAAATTTTGGCGGTTCAAATTTTAGAGAAATTCACATTATCGCTAATTGACATTATCGAGGGACTACTGTATCATTGATTTTTTCAGATTTAAAGCCTAGTTACTGATGTGAAACGAAAAGTCTCATAAATGTCAACACCTTAAGGTATGTTGTGAGCAAATTAAAGTATTTTTACTTTGTTCAATATATTTAAGTATATCGGAAAACGTTAAGTTGTCCTCGGTGCCCCATCCTTCCCCTACAATAATCTTACTTTCTCCAAAATAATGGTAAATATTGGTTCCACTTTTCGGTAAGGTATATCTACTACTATTTAGTTAACCAGTTGATTTAATCAGCATTTCCATGACCTTGATGGAAGAAGGGACGTAAATGTAATTGGATAGTTTAGAGAAGGAAGAAGATTCACCTTCTGTAAAGATAGGCTGGACAAACACGTTTTTCCATCCACTCGGAACGAGACCAGTAGATTAAGGCCAGATGGAAATGCTTTCGCATAGTAGTTTTGCCAGCGTAGAAGGACACCTCTTCGCATAATTTAAAAAACAAGAAGGGATGATCACGAAAGGTATTTTCTACCAGAAAATCAAGGCTAATTTTCATTTAATTATAGAATTAAACAACTTGATATTAAACTAATTAGTTGAAATTCTCCATTTACAATTCCGCGAAGGAAGATGTGTTTTAACACCTTTAACTATAAATTATCCAATGGAAGTAAAAACCTGTCGTCATTTAAGACTGTTAATAAATTTTCATTACTCCTCCAGACCCTATACAACATTCGCGTAAAAGAGTGGGTGGCGGAAACAGGCCTCGGGTTTATTTACCGACAATTTTCCAACAATGAAGGTTGGCCCCAGGCTACTTGATTCGAGCTTCCCTTCAAGAAGTATATTGTTTGTTTGTAAGTATAAAGTAAAGTGTATCTATAATTAAAGCTTCCTTCTGTCCAAACAAAAACAGTGAATCTGAACGAGCACCCATCTTTTTTGAATTTCAAAACACACAATTAGGTGTGTGCTTTTGTTTTTTGTTATTTATTTAAATTTATTTATTGCCTTTGAGGGTTGAAATGTGAACCAACTTGACTAACTTACCTTTTTTTTACCACAGCTATTATTGTCGTAAAATGATAACCAGTTGTGTGTCGTATTGACCTGAAATAAAAAAAAAAAAAATCGATAAGGAATTAAATTTACATGTAAAATGATATTTGCAGACGTAGATGTAATTTTAACCTAGTTATGTATTCAGCATCCAGGTACTTTGATGAGCGGGCGTCAATGATTATCAGATGATAATTGTCCATGTTGGAATTGTTCTGTAGTGTGTCCAGAGCCAGCTCCTTTGACTTGACCAATGTCACTTCCAACTGCTGTCGATGGCAGGCAGTCGTAAAGACATCACATACATTGTCTGTCTTGTGGAAAACTAATAAGGCCTGTGGATGCAGGGAGTTAAATTTTTATCAAAACTGAGAATACTTGATTTTATGAAGTGAATTATATTGCCTTAAGTTGAGGATTCGGAGGTAAAACAGTTGGGTATTTTAGATCCATTAGAGATTTCTGTAAAAAAAAAAAAAAAGAAAAATGTAAATAAAATTGGTGTTCAAATTTATGATTATTTTTGTATAGACTGGAGTAAAAGATATTGCACAGGGAAGTGGTATTGGTCATTTTCTTTCATTTTAAACATCTCAAATTGTTATATAAGTCCATGTTAGGGGGATATGAACTTTAAAGAAAGAACGGCAGTTTGTAAAATTTTACACACAATTACAGGTTGATCAATTTGCAAAGGAAATATCCTGATATATGTACATAGGTATGTAATGTACCTTATGTAGAAGTCATCTAACCGAATTGATATATAGTGCTGTCAAATATCTAGAAGATACAGATTGAAAATCCTCTGATATCACCACCACAATTTTAGAGCTGATGGTAAATCATGGGGTTTCACATCAAAATTCTTCAGAAATGTATTAAGAGCCTATCCTGGGGCAATTTTTGTTAATTCTTGAACCGATTTTTATTATGGAGTTGCTTATCAATGCATGCAATTTTGAAGAAGGGAATTACGAAGGGCTTGTTTTAGGGAAAGACCGTAGATCTCCATTCAAAAGAGGAAACTACTCTTTCTAAAATCCTAAGGAATGTCATTACTGAGAGAAACAATTTTAAGAGAATTTTCAAATGGACTTTTAATGTGTGGTAAGATGGTATATAGTTACGGTGACCAACCGTCCCGGGTTTCCCGGATTGTCCCGTATTTCTATAGCCTGTCCCTGGTTCTTTTTTTAAGAAACCCGGGACGTACAAATGTTTGATAAACCTTAACTTAGGTTTGAAAGTGCAAATGTCCCCTAAACAACTTACAGCAAAACTAGAATACTAAATAATAATACAAATTTATAAGTGTTTTAAACTGTTTTTTTTTTTTTTTATCGCAAAACAAGTGTCCTATTTTTCTCGAAAGATTTTTAACAATCCTTTCTTCTGAAGCCTTGCTATTTTTCATTTACTCAGGAGGTTTCAATTGCAATGAGTTTGCATTTTGGATTATGAAAGATCTTGAATTAAAATTAAAGAAGATAATAGACGAACAATTTGTGATTAGATGAGTCGAAAAAAAAAAATGAATAGAACAAATAAGGAAATTTGAAGATAAGATATTTAAATCAGCGCGGTGCATAAAGAATCAGAAATTTTTAGTTGGGTAATTCTTCTTAACGAAGATTTTGTGAACCAAAAGCGACAAAATTAAAGAAAAAGAAAAAAAAATTACGTTGTAAATTTAGCTTAATCTTTTTTTTTTTTAATTTTTTTTTTGTTTTTTCTGCTATTATTTTTGCCTCATTTAATATCTAAAATTAATGAAAAAACTAATATTTTTTCATACATTTAAATTTTGTTACTTTTGTGCCGGATTTTGCTCTAAGAAATATGGTCACCGTATATATAGGTCAGTTGGTTAATTACAAATTACAAGTGATATACATTTTGCTCTATTTATCTTCAAGAGTTTAATTCGAATAATATTAAAAATGAGTATTTTTTACCGCCATATTATTCACTCGATACATCCAGATTTAAACTTAAATCCAGATGAATTTACATTGAAATTGTATGATTTACATCCAGATTTAAGTTTTAATCTTGATGTATTGAGTGAATAATATGGCCGTTAAGGTTGAAAAATGCTGACACCTTCAGGTTTTTGTTTTATTGAAATTATATAGGAAAAGGTCACAGTACACATATAGAAGGTAATATCTTCCGAGTTTTCATATTTGTTCAGTTCTGCGCATGTCTTGTATTTTGTTTTTGTAAATTATGGACGAGGGTCACTGCGATTCGGAAACACTTGTGTTTTGTTTTTGTAAATTCTGACAGGCAGGTCACTGTAATTTTCGAAGATTCGCAATATATTACCTTCAATATGTGTACTGTGGGAAAAGGTGGCCTAAAATGGCACACCAAGGTAAAATGGCCCCCTCGCTAAAAATCGTAGAATCGAACAGAATTAGAGGGTTTTGTGAACACAATTTATCATTTTATCTGGCAGTACCGACATACAGGAAATGTTAGAAATTTAAAGCTAATGTTTCAAATTTGACAGATCAAACTATCTCTGGCCATCTCCAAAAGTAGACTTTATACAATTTGGTGAAAAATTTATTGACAAAAAACTATAAAAAACATTAAATTTTGAAGAAAGTAGTAAATGCATGTAAGTATTAAGTATTTCTTAGTAATTTATTGAAATTAGTTGGCCTAGTACTATTTCAGTTTGTTCGGAATTAAAACCTAAATAAGAAAACCTTAAAAAAAAAATTTTAACGATCTACAGAAAGGCAATCCTGGACTGAGGACACTATCAAAAGCCTTAAAAAAGAAATAGGCTGGAAAAAAGTATCCAAAACATTCGGAGTTCCAAAAACTACACAGAGGAGATGAGCAGCCAACAAGAATAAGATTTTGAATGGCTTACAGAAGGGTCCACCTTTTCCAAGCAAATGGAAAAGGAGCTCGTTGACTATATTTTGCCTTTAGAATCACGTATGTTTGGACTCACTCATGGTTTTGGTTAACTTGCCTGGTTGGTTTACTTATGCAAGGGTAAAATTGCATACCTACCAGTATGCCATTTTACCCGGGCAATCTTGAACGTTGAAATTTGAAGACGTTTTTAAAATTATGTACTATAAATACTTTTTGGAACATTTTAAACTCGAAAAGCGAAAAAATGTAATAATGATGTCACTTTTTTCCGAAATTTGAAACATTTTTCTTAGGGGGAGCCATTTTAGGCCACCTTTCCCTAAACTGTTAAACGATTTTAATTTACCGATATCGGCAGATTAACTGAGTTTCAACGTTGGTTCAGACATGGCTCTTATTACAATACTTGCATCTTGAACTATCCTTGAAGCTCAGTAAATCTGCCGAAATCGGCGAGTTAAAATTGCTAAACCACGATTAAAATATTGAGCGACACGTTTGTACATCTTGTCCTTGTGGTACTAATCTATCTATTACTCTGTTTAGATAAATAATGGAATTAGGATTCAAATCTGTGTATAGGCAAGATTATCGCGACATCCTTAAAAAATAACGGTTTTTGCCATACTCGTACAACCGTTATGAAAAAGTTTATTATCTCGAAAATGGCTCGAATTTGACCATATAACACACAATTATAGTAAAATTTTCAAATATGTATTTGCACATTGAATTAACCTAAACGAAAATTGATTTAACCCAAACGCAAATAGAATTTTCTTTGCCGTGTAAAAAACCCCGTTAGACAGATAATAAATCAGCCCTACAATGAAATTCATCGTAATCGGAATTTTGTTACGAATCCAGTAAAAAAAACTATCACAGAAATAATCGTTCAATTCTCTGATATTTGTTTGGGGAATTATAAGGCTTTTAATTTAGTTGAAGAAATTAAGTTGTTAACATAACATTGGCTTGCAACGATACGGCGAAAGACTGCAATTTCGTATTTTGAAAAGCGAATTGAATTGGGCAGAATGTCCTTCCCCCCCATATATACCTCACTTTTTATACGCCGTAAATTTGTTATTTCTTTGGGAACTTATTTCGTTTTTTGTTTGGCGATTTATTTCATCGAAGAAGAGAATTTATTTATATTTATTTATTTCATCTATGAATTTGGGGGCTTAGAAAAAAATATTTTAGAGAGTTGTTCATTTTTTGGATTGGGGGGTAATTTCATTGGGGAGTTATTTCACGGAGCCTTTTATTTCCACTCACGCTCTGATAATGAACGATCATAACCAAGACTAAATTCAGATAACTATTTTAACAGTTGTTTTGTTAAAGAGCAAAAAACAAGTAATATAGAATTAATATATTAATTTTTGAGACAATGTTTACAATTCGCGCTCGCGAATTATAGATTTTTGCATTCGAGATTTTTTTTCTAGATTTTTGTTTTCTAAATTTTTGTTTTCTAGATTTTTTCAATTCTAGATTTTTATTTTCGAGAATTTTGTTTTCTAGATTATTGATTTCTAAATATCGTAAAACCGTATTTTAGTAAAAAGTTTTTTTTTTTTTTTCTACAAAAAGGAAACAATAAATCTAGTATGTAAGCAATTTTCTAGGAATAGGTTAAAAAAAGTCACAAGATTTTTAAAAAGGGGCTAATAAAGCCAATTTCGTTCATGGTCGCATGAGGGTAAAAAAAAAAAGGTTAAAATGCAACTAAAGGTCATAGAATTTTGTGAGCGCGATAGAGGACTTGTAAAGCAAGCTTCCAAGCAAGCTTCCGAGTGAGATGATGCGGCTTGCCATCACTCCTTCAAACCTAACCTAATCTAAGGCTTCCATTACAAGGTACATAATTAATCTTAATAAATTTGTACTGTGATTCTGCATATCGATTCTGCATTTGAACCATAATCAATAACTAAGTATACTTTCTTAAAGAAATACCAAATTTTTCACACATTTATTTGTTCAGACTATTTTGTCTAAACCCCTGGAAAGTTATTTCATCATCATTTAAAGTATTAATGAATGTCAAGATACAAAAGCTCGTGTTACAGAAGGTCAACGCAAAAGTTAATAATTGCAACATGAACCATTGTCATTTAATGGTCAACTGAAATAAATCTATGTAGTTCATTCGGATTGTGTGGACTTCAATAATTCATAAGCTACGAAAATAAAGTTCTTTCATACGTTATATAGGACTTTTGTTACAGAAAACACACATACATACATACATATATGCAAAATGATAAATGAAAGTCATCAGAAATGATATACGAGTAGTAGACGAGAGAGAATGGGTAAAAGGATAATAAGGAAATATGGTAGCCAGCTATATAAATATTGAGAATCAGCAAACTTTTTAAAGAAAAATTCATTTTGTTTGGTTATAATTTAAAACATATAATGAATGTTCGATTTCCTAAAAACGAAAATTTATGCATTTACATTATTTCATTAAATTCAAAGTTTATCCTCAACGAGTATGAACTATGTACATACATGCACAATGTATGTCGTCTATAATAAGTTCGAAATTTGCAGGTTTTTCTTGTAAATGTCGACTGGGCGACAAAATAAATTATCATCAACCCATTCATAGGGGCAATGTAATAAAAATAATGGGATTGTGGAAAGTTATGTATATGTAGCCTTAGGCACATAAATGTAGACGTGTATGTATGAACATGAAATTTAAGAAATTTAAGAAAACATAGTTTAAAAACATGATTTGAGTTCAAAAAACATGATCCACAGTTCTCAGTTGGAAAATAGTAAAAAGAGATCTTTAAAAAAAAACCCTTCGTGTCAAGTAAAAAAATATTT
Organism: Epistrophella euchroma; assembly: GCA_947049315.1. Classification (NCBI taxonomy): domain Eukaryota; kingdom Metazoa; phylum Arthropoda; class Insecta; order Diptera; family Syrphidae; genus Epistrophella; species Epistrophella euchroma. Next base: position 110,052,856 of record OX346245.1, on the reverse strand, counting down.
TTAAAATACTTTTGAAAATACAAAAATGGAAGGATTAAATAACATTAAAGTAAATTATAAAGTGACTGTGTGCGGTGGTAGCTAAAATGATGAATTGTATAATAGTGCCTTTTCCTTTCTTCATTATTTTTGTATGATGCATTCACATCAATTTACAGATAGGATATAAAATTACACGAAGACACTCAACCGAGATTAAGGTAGATTTACCTTAAATCTCCTCTCAAATCCAGTGATTTACCATACAAATTTTTATCTTAAATTAAAAATAAATCCCATTGAAATCTTCATAAGACCAATAGTTTTACAAATCGAACAGACCTTTTTCCCTATTGATCTAGTACAATATTCGAGAATAAAGAGAATATTTTGCGAGAATGGGTTTGTTTTATCATTGGACACAATCCAAACTTGCCATCTCACTTCCATTTCATTAAAAAAAAAAAAAAAAATCTACAATTTGAAAGATCCTGTCAAAGTTATTCTACTTTGTCTACTATTACACGATGACTCTAAAGTCATGACTCTTTTTTCGAATTCCTCTTTAAAAATCATTCTGTGAGGCACGTGCTATTACACGCTGACTCTCGATTCATGACTCAAATTTGACGGTTCTCTTTTAGTTTTGTTGTCCGTGTTAATGCTCTTTGTCTTCGCACCTACAAGTATACATGTGCTCTCGACAAGAAACGAACAGAAATGAAGCGACATGGTAAAACAACGAACAAAAGAAAAGGAAAACGTCAAAAAGAGTCGCCGAAAATTTGGCCCACGACTCTCCGGTTCACAGATTTTCCATCTCATTCTTTTTCTCTTTCGCACTCATTACTTTTGAAAAGATTCATGACTCTAGAGTCATCGTGTAATAGTAGACTTTTTAATCTTTTTGTCTGCTGGGAACACTATCAAAGTGCCATTTTAGCTATGTTTGTTTTCAAAACGAATAGCCGTACCTATTCGGGTTTTTTTTTTTTTAGATTTTAGAAGATAATGCGTAATTTTTAAAAACAATTTATAAAAAAATAACAACTTTTTGTCAGATTAAGAAAAAACATGATTTTGGACTCGAAAACATTAAATCATTTTTCGGGTCCAAAAAACATGAAAATCATACTAAATCATGATTTCTGGCAGCCCTGTTAAGGTGTCCTTACAATTTCTGAAAGAAAACATGGTAAAAAATACCTCATGGAAAGAAAATGTGAAAATTGAAGTAAGTTTTGTATTAAAAAAAAAACACTTTTATAAAATTCAATGTTAGATACTAAATTACTAAGCGGAACCAAAAATATATTTTTTTTTTTGAATTATCAAATCCGTTTTCAAGAATCCGTGGTATGAAATTGGTAGCCAAATTGACATCTAATTACTGGTCAACTAACTGTCGCAACTGCCATTTTCACATTTTACAAACATTTTTTTTTTTAAAGGAATTGAGTTTTTAATTGTTTTGTAAAGTAAATATAATTTACATTGTTTAACTAAATGATAAGGTTTAAAGAAAAGCAATGACTAAAATACAGGGTGGGGCAAAAGGAATGAACCGGTTTTGACCGGCTTGCGCTTGGTCTGTAGTTGTGGTGGGAAAAGGGGAGGGGTCTCGGTGTGGCAGCGAGAGAGTCTAGTTTTCAGTAGCAACCATGGTTTGGACGGGAGAGCATCGTGGGTTTGCTGTTAGGACTTTTTTTTTTTGAAAAATGGCCGTTCTCTTATCGCCACGCAGAGAGTCTTCCGACAACGCTTCAATATCCCTGTTGAGCATTTGTGTTTTTTTTTTATTTGGGGGTACATAAAGGAACAAGTTTTTCAACTTCGTCCACTTACCCTGGAAGAACTTAACATGGTGGCTCTACGAGAAAGATTTCATAGAATACTGTATTGCATAATATGAAAATTGCTCATGGAGGCTACTTCTGGTGTTCTATAAAAAATTCTTGCCACATATTGCTTTGCTCATAGAAAGCTATGAATAGTATTCTATGAAGAAGCAATTTTCCCTTTGACATCTATGGGTTTGTTTCAATTTTTTTTTGTTTTGTTTTTTTTTTCCAATGTAATTAATAAATTGAAAGTTTTGGTCTTTTTCTTGTGGATTTAAGCAAAATTACCAATAAATCAATTCTTTTAATTGTTTTAACTTCATAAATTTGTTCTGTGAAATTTTTGAGACAAATGAAAGAGCAAGCTATTGAAATGCCCAAACAACACTATTGCTCTTTCTTTCTATCGAAAGTGACAGATAGTAGGTAAACTGTGAAATATTTCAGGTGGACACCCGTTGTAAAGACAGAATCAGAAGTTACGGCAGTACCCATCGAAATGTGCAGAAGAGCGGTTGAAAACTTCAGAATTCGCCTTCAAGAGTACATCGCGGGTAACGGCCGCCACCTACGTGATATCATATCTTTAAAACTTAAGGTAAAAAACTAGATTTCATACTGAATTAGACAATATAAACAGAATTTCTAAGTTGAATTGTTTTTGTTTTACATCCCTTTAAAACCGGTTCATACCTTTTGCCCCACACTGTATGTGCCTCACGATAAGTTAAGTGTAAAATTTAATTTCATAGCAATTTTTTTTTTTTTAATTATTAAAAAACTACATATCGCTCATTTGTTGCAAGAGCATCATAACTCAAAATAGGATGTTTCGAGATAAATGAGTTTGAAAATTTCGTTTTCGTGGAAAAGCTATGGAAAAACAACAGTAGTGCAAGAAACAAGATGGTCGTGTGTAAAATTGAGAAGAAATATCGATAGGTATTAGAGTGGCGCTTATTTTGGCAATTTTCGATATTTCTTTCGCCGCCCCCCATAAAACGGCGATTTTTCATTACATATATAATTTTTAAGGGTAAAACGTAAAACCAAAAAAATTTCCTATTAGATTTGAAAGGTAATATTTAGAGGATTCCCTATCATGAAACTCGAAGGGAATTTCGGTTCCTTCGAAATATTGTGGTCCCCTCGAAAATTTTTCTGCTGTCGTGAATCTCGCTCTAATTAAATTTCCCTCGAACAAAAATCCAATGTAGTGAAAACAAAATTCCCCTGGAAACAAAACAACTCAATTTTCTCAAAAAAAAAAAAAAAAAAAAACAAACCCTTATTTTTGTAACACTTACGAATCTTATTTGCCAAAAACCTGAAATACAATCACTTCGCTCTATTGCCCATCATCTATGAAATTTAATCGAAATCGTTGCAATCATTTTTGAGAATATTTGAATACCGAATTTATTGTACTGCATCTATCCGTCTTAAAGCCCTTTCACACTATCTCGCTGAATATAAACACAAATGTCAAAAAATAAAGAATGGCCAAGTCTAATAAACTGACATTCTAGTATGAATACTACAATCTTCTCCTTCTATCTATCTATCTATCTATATAAATAAAAATGTAAATGTACGTTTGTTCCTTATCGGTAATCTCCCAAAGTTCTTTACCGATTGCTTTGAAATTTTGACACAACATTGCATTCGAATACAGGTGTGTTTTTATATACTTTTTTTTTAAACAGCGCCGTCTGTTGGGCATAAACGCAACACCTCCTGTACTGAAATATCAGTAATCTCAGTTACATGAACATTATTTTTTAGAATAATTTATCATTTTGCTGTCAAAAATTGTGGGGAAAAAATAATTTATGAATTTGGTAATAATCATAGGTCCAACCGTCCAACATCATTAGTAAAAAAGAGATGAAAATTGGTTTTGAATTCTAGCGGAGAAATTTTGTTCCGGTTTCTCCTCTTTCTCAGTGGAGCTGATGGAGCTTCCTCATTAAGAGATCTCAGAAACTTGAACTGTCTAATTAACGACAAGTGGAGCAGGCATGTCGTCTACCATCAGCTCTTTTTCCTGAGTAGTTTCTATTTGTTTTCATTAATAATCTTGATCTTAATTTTCTTCTTTGTTTTCAATCTATAAAGGTTCTCCCAAACCAACGCAAGACATTCGGAGCCACGACGAAACTTTCCCCTTTTTTTAATTTATATACATGGTAGGTAATGAAACTGCCCACACTGACATGAAGCGAATCTTGGTACATTTTCGTCGTACAGCTCCAAATGTTTCGGGCCCCTAAAGTCTCGGAAAGTTAATCGAACTGACTGCTTTTCAGTTTTCACGCAACGTTGTATAAATACCTTCGTGTTTTTATATACTTTGGCCAGGCATTCTTCATCATGCTAAATCGGGGTATACAAAATCGTTTTTTTTGAAAAGTAAGGCACAGGACAGCAAAATTTTGGAAAATATAAATAATTTATTTATTTATATTTTCCAAAATTTTGCTGTTTTCTGGATAAATGGTTAAAAATGAAGATTGCTAAAGTTTGGCCTCCATACTGGCTATACATGGTAAAAATTACATTAAGTAATTGATACAATATTTGAAGGTTTAAGTAAATTTTTTCAAAGGGTACATTAATTGACAAATTTTGTTTGTTATTTTTATGTTTTTGGAAACATGTTTTGATGAAGAAAGTAACAGTCACTTTTTACATGTCTACAGAATTTATTAATCCGCGGCCCAACCGTGATCCATAGAAATATTTTCCGTATGTATGTACTTTAGCAAATATTGTATTGTCTTTGGCAGCAATGGATTCAGTCTGTCTTGAGAGCTTTCTTTAATCAACAAACCGATATATGCAGTTTTCTTTGCTCTTTTGGAACTGTAAATATTTTGGAGTAGAACAGTATAGGATTGATGATAAAAGAAAGCTTTTTTTTTAAAAAAAAAAAAGGAAAAATAACCCATCTACTGAATAACTTGAAAAATGTCTTCTTTTTCAGAACACAAAAAGTGTCACAAAGCAGTAAGCTTCTTCTAATTTTTAAATGGAAATTGCTGTGCAAAGAAATCTTTATCCCTCTATAAACATACTCAATACTAAATTTTTGAAACGTAATTATTTGGACTTTTGTCTTTCATCCAGTTAGATTATAGCGTTTGTTTTTAACATCACATTTCGACTTTGAAGTTATTGGCATTGATTAGGGACCTACTATATATTTATTTTGCTATTTTCTTAAGATTTAATACCCGTGCGAAGCCGGGTTGGGCCAGCTAGTAAATAATAATAATGTCAAAAAAGTTGAAAGTAAATCATAATAATTGTGTAGAGACAAAATATGAAACTAAATTAAGACTTGACAGCCCACAATTTGACATGTGTTAATACATGAACATTTTTAGGATTCGTTCTAAAACCATCACACATTGAGGTTATGGTGAATTTTTTTCACACGAATTTGTCAGTCCTAAGTAATTTTATCTCACTTTTTTGACATGTGTTAATAACACGATGGGATAGTGTGGAAGGGCTTTTAGATGAGCTAGAACTAAAATTCGTATTAGGGTATCACATAAAAAAGCTCTGTTTCAAATTTGAAGAGATTTGACCCACCCGTTCAGGTCAGCTAGTCATTATTAAAGTTATAATTATTTGCAAATCCTATCTTTTGTGTATTGAGGGCAAATTTAATGAATACTTAAAAGTCAACAAGCTTTATAGAATATACCAACATACATGCATACTATCCATTGAAATTGAGATTTAAAAAATAAAACAAAAATGTAAAATTATGTGTATAACTGATTAAAATGTTGAAATAAAATTATGTAGGCATATAGTTTTAAAATTTTGAGCATACAAATATGTATATTTGAGTTTAAAGCACAAACCAAAATCTATTCACATATAGTTTCTATAGGTTAGCCTAAACTGTATCGGGCTTAACAGTCCAAACATTTTTTTTTTATAATCAATTCTAATTGAATGAGTTCTACAAAACTTTTTAATCAATTTGTATATTTTCCACAGTCATGCACTTGAATTTTGATGTTACAACGTGTGTTTGCATGAATGTGAATTATTGGCATGAAAAAATACAGAATCCATTAAAGACAAATAATAATTTTGTATGCGTTGCGCTAGATGTAGTAAAAAAAAAAACTATCAGAGATTTTTTTTTTGTAGTCATTCCATCGTCATCCCCAATGTGAATTTATAAAGAGTGTTAACAGTAGTGCAACAAGCAATCACAGATATTAAATAAAACTAAAAAAAAAAAATAATAAAATAACACAGTTTGTGGTTTGAAATTTTCCATTGAAAATTTATGTAGGAAAAAAATTATAAATTGATTTGATGTATGTACAAAAGTTTTTTTTTTTCCAATTAATATTTTTTAAATTAATGTTTAGATTAAATGAAATTTACAAGCACACTGGATAAAAATAAAATAAAAGACCTATAACTATCTACGTATGGGTGATTTTACAAATAGTGGAATAAAATGGTGAACATTTCAGCACGATATTTTTGGAAGCTAAAAGTAAAAAAAAGTAGTCCTAGTCAATCGTTCGAACGCCTGTTTACGTTGTTGAAAGCCAGCCAGTCAAAAAAATAAAAATAATAAAAGTTTACTAATCTTGAAACGAAATGGTTAGGTATTTACAAAAATTTTAAATTATTTTACAAGAGTATACATTATTCGGATTTAAATTACTGGCATGAAAAAATATGACTTTTGAAAAATTATTTTTCGCTTTTTAGTATGTAATCTATAGAGACCTCTCTATGATATGATATGAGGATATGAGGACCTCTTACAGTAATTCAACAAACTGTTGAACTTCTCAGTCAACTTTTTTTTAGAAAAGGCTTCCCTCTTCTAAAGAAAACAACCAATTAATTTTTGTAAGAAAATCAAAATCAAACTTGCAAATTTTGAAAATATATGTGAGAAATTCAGTGATGTAGTCCATGGTACAATAAAATAAACATAGAATTTGATTTGTACTTAATATTTTTATATCTATTACTCATCATCACAAAACGAGTATTTATCACAAAAAATAACATCACATAAATAGTATTTTTTACAACATCAAATTAAGCAGTCTGGCCTTCTGTGCAGCAAACACATCTATAACCTCTTCAGTATATTGATATCAATTTCTCTATGAATTGACATCAAAGCTAATCCTGTCAGTCTTTCATCGCCGGTAGAGTTTCTCAGATATGTTCTTAATCTCTTCATCGTTGAAAATGTTCGTTCCGGTGTGCATGTCGGAACTGGAAGGGTAGCCAAAATTTATTTAAAACTTATAAAATGCAAGGTTCCATTTATTTTTAGCAATAAAGGGAGTGAATAAATACGTTTGCATAGTATATTTTTCCAAAATAGAAGTAAAAAATCTTTATAGAAATTGTTTGGAGAGCTATTTTCGTCCCTTGAAGTTCTGAATAGCCGTCGGACAGCGGCGATGGATGGCGGTGCAATGATTCGTTTTAAAGAAAATATTGTGCAATTGTAAAAACTTTTTGATTAATTTGCGGATAAATCGAATCGATTCACATTTTACTTTATTTTAGCACTCAAAAATCTGGAAAGGTGCAAATTTTTAGCAAAATATATAGAATTTCAGGTCAAAATGACAAAACACATGTAATTTGTGAGTTGTGACCTGCTCTGAACCAGATCACAATTTCGATTGTTTTTGTGACTCTCCCAAGTTGTGACTTTGGGGGAGAATACGAAAAAGTCACAAAATAATTTCACCACCTCTTATATCTTGTGAGGTATCAGTGATGGCGGGGAGAATCGGGCTGTTAGTGCAGAAATTTGGGAAAACATTTTAATAAAAAGCTATTAATAAAAAAAAAATAATTTCTAAAAAAAATTTCGGGGGGTTCAAACCCCTGTGAAATCCCCCCTGGCTACGGCCTTGCCTGAGAGAACATATAGTTACATTAGAAGAAAATGTGGGATGTGTTCAAATTTACGAAGTCCATATTCATATAAAGCATATTGCAGAGTTAAATGCAAGTTCTAACTTTCGGAAAAAAGCTGAATCAGGATTACAGTAAACGACTGCGCAGTAATTTACAAAAGGTAAAAAAAGAGCTCGAACCAGCTTCAATTTAATAGTGACTGGAATAACATTGGAAGAGATGTAAAGCTGGCGTAAGCCACCGTAGATTCGTTTTACAACCATGTTTATATGATTTTCGCAAGAAAGTTTACGATTGATAATAATCCCAAGATTGTTTACTTCATCTACATAAGGTACAATATTATTATTTAAAAGAAGAGCTGATATACTAGAAGTATCGATTATATTTTTGGAGATGATTTTTTTAAGGATTTAATAGCACTTTGTTAATGTAAGCCCAAGCAGATATTCGATCCAAGTCTTCATTTAATCTCGCAACACAGTCTTCGATCAAACCAATGGGTCTAGAGAACTTAATCTGAGCATCGTCAACATAGAGATTAATCGTGGCATTATGACATACGACAGGAAGGTCATTAATAAACAGTGGGAAAAGTAGCGGACCTAATATAGACCCCTAAGGTACACCACACTGAACCTTCAAAAATGAGGAGACACCATAGTCGGTACACACTTGTTGAAATCTATTACTTAAGTAGCTATGAAAGATGTTTTGTCAATAACTCTTAATGATTTAAGATTCCTCCATATGACAGAACTACTTGAATTGGGCTTAAGTTTAGTTGAGAAGTAGTTAGCTTTAGCTTTTCTTATCTGAGCAGTAAATTTGTTCCCAATATTAGTATATATTTGCCAATTTGTCGTAGGGATATTTTTGAAAAAAAGGGGGTTCAGGGAACTGATGTTTTTTCCAGGAGACTGACAAAAATTATCTCTGGCATAACAGTCCATCGCACTAACCATTTCACCATGGGCTACTACATCGCAGATACCGCTGATAAAAGTTTTTGTTATTTTTTTTTTTACCAAAACACAGATACATACGTGACGGACAAAACAATAGGACCAATAATAAACTTTTAGATTAAATAATGAGAACTCAGATATTTTGTGAATTGCGGCTGGTATGCTATGTTTTTGGACGCCTGAACCATCTTTTACCATCTCATCCCATTAAATTTACTTTACTTTTATCGGACCAGGGGATATGGCGCCATTTTTTTCCGCTTTCTGAACCTATCGATGCTAGATGATCTTTGGCAAATAGCATACTGTTTTTCTGGTGTCTTTTAGTAAGAAGTAGTGGTACTTCCCTTTCGACTTCTTCTGAAGAGATGGTGTTCCTCGAACTGTTCTAGAAGAGACGTGCAAGTTCAGATCCAATTTAATATCTGCGGGTGATTTAAAGGGGTCTTTATTTGAAAGTCGTTTGATTTTGGCTACATCTCCAAGTGATGTTTTTTGAGGTTGGCCTGTTTTTCTAAGGAGTTTTTGAGGCTGTAACGTATTTAAAACAAATGTTTTTGATCTCCCATTACCTAATTCTGGACACCTCCCGCTGAGATTTTCCTTCCAATGTGAATTTAAGGATCAATTCCCTCATGGTTGTTGAACAATGCACTCTACCACCCATGGTGGCACTCTACCACGGGGGTGGCCCCGGCGCAGTGTAAGTAGTGCTTGACTGCTAACCTGGATGTGTGGGTTCGAGCCCCAGTCTAAGCAGCATTCTTTTCTATATTCCCTCAACTGAACGCCACCCCATGGCCCCTGGGATTTAATGAGATAATCAAAACCTTATTTCTCAGTCCACTGTGCCAACAAAAATCTATCCTATCCTTCTATTCCTTCTAACATTGCCTAATTTATAAGACCCTAGGTCTTACTGGCAAATATATGTTTGTGTTGTTTTTTTTTTTTTTTTTTTATTTTATTATTTAATTCAAATATTTTAATAGCTATTTGTTTTTGCAGTGCTATTTACAAAAAAAAAATAATTGAAATCAAATTCTCTGCCACCATAAACACACAAAAGTCATCTGGTATTATATAGTTTTGTCCACACGTTATGGGAGTTGATACAACTTTATTTAATTTTTTTCTTTCTATTATCTGTTAACGCATAATATTCATTGCTTGCAGAGCAAGACAGTACCGTTACCAACGCCAACAAATATCAAAACGAGAGTGTTTGTTATTAGTTTGTTTATTTTCAAAAGAACGAGGAACTTGTTAAATGTCTCCTACTGGTCTTATTGTTTCGTCCATAAATGAAATTTTGTATAGAAATCGTTACAGTAGTTTTCGAGATTGTGATCTTTCACATCTGTTGTATGGCAGAGGTAACGTTATTTTGGGATCTTAACAAAAATATCAATTTTAACTCTAATTAAGCACTGAAAATTTAAGAGTAAAAAGCTATTTAGACTGTAGGTCAAGGTGTTTAAAGGCAGGCAGACCAATAGAATCATGTTTTCATTGAAATGCCATAGCTTGCCTTAGGCCCATCGCCCACTAGGCAACTTTTTGTTGCTAGCCCCAGCAACTTTTTGTTGCTCCCAATCCAATTACATTAGCTTATATGGGAGAGCGCCCACTAGGCAACTTTTGTTGCTCGGAGTTGCTCGCGGAACTTTTTTCCCGGCAAATTTTTGTTGCTTACTCTTGCTCACAGGGCAACTTTTTGTTGCCAGCATCCTTATTTGTCAAAAATATGATGTCAAAATGGCGTTTCCGCTTAACATTGTGGATGCCAAAATGGCGTGCATTTCCTTTTTATCCTCTGTCATTTTGGCCAATTTCTGGAAATGGAATGTGCTTTCCTTTTTTTCAACATTGTGAGTACCTACACATTATAATAATAAATAATATAATATTTTATAATTATAAATATTAATTTATTTCGCATTGCCAACTTACGATCATACATAGACCAGACAATCGGAAAGCAGCCATCACAAAAATAATATGGCGACAAAAGTCAAAGTCTAGTCCCACAAAGTTGCTCGGAAATTGCCTAGTGGGCGATGGCAAGCAACTTTTGTTACTCTCTGTTGCCGGCAACTCCGAGCAACAAAAAGTTGCCTAATGGGCGATGGGCCTTATAGTACATAAATACTAAGTTCTACATAGAGGTAAGTTGATAATAGTTAAAATAAAGATTTGCTACTTGGTGTGACCAATTAGGTTGAACAAATTTAGAATTAACTTAGGTAGGTATGCTAAAGAAATTCAAACTAAACTTCATTTTATTTTGGGTAATTGTTTTTTTATTGATTAAAAAAATAAATATTTTATTGAATCTCTTGTGTGCCTGAATTAATAATTGCTTTGTCTATAATATACTTTGTTTAATATGAATTCATCAAATAGAGTTCACTACTCCAGAACTATACAATAAAAATCATCCTTTGTTTTAATTAAGAAATTACTGTAAGTGACATATTTAATTTATGCACATAACTTTATTAACTATAAATATGATACGTAATATTATGTGGAAGAAAACTCATCCTTCAAGTATATGATCTGTCAAACAAAGAAGAGGGTATTATTTTGTTAATTAGATTGTTTTTCTAAGATATAAAAGTGAAGTGGTACTCTTCTATCAAACAATCTATGTAGAACTATTAAGTCGGAAACATTAAGAATCAAGGACGTACATACGAGGGATTTCGAAAGGAATTATGTAGAAATAAATAATGTAGGTATATTGTTTATGGTAGATAGATTTATTTATAATATTTCATGCGAGTTTACATTCATAGATCCTTATTTCAATAATAGAGCTCTTCACCAAATAGCATTACATGCATATATCAAAGATCCCAGTCTTGTTTATTCACCAAAAATGTCAAAATCATCACTTTGTGGAAAATGACATTTGTTTATGGAAGAAAATAGTATTTACATTGTGCGCGATATGTAAGTACATACTTACATACGAGGATATTTAATACATTTATAAAAATAGCTAGATTATTGTAATTAAAATGATGGAAGCATGGAAGTGACTAAAGAAATTCCAACTTAAAACATATTTGTTTATAAAGGGTCAGTGCCATACGCTTCGGTGGGCATACTTTCGGCATAGTCTTTTTATAAGCCGGGCGATAAACTTTTATAACTCTTATAGGTAAATAAGCATTTAAAAATCCTTTGAAGATAAAAAAAAACTCCTCATATTTTCACTTTTAAATTGTGCATCTGTCAGTTTACACAAAATGATGACTGTCACTTTTGACGTTGGCATATTTATTGCGATTGTTTATTTATTCTATTCAAAGTACCTACATATATATAAAATAAATAAATAAATTTGGTGGCCCAACAGCTTATAAAGAACCAAGGCCAAAGCGACTTACAACTCTCAACCATTCTTGTGTGCGTGTCTGCAGGAATGGAGGGGGCCTAAATTTGATTGGAGAATCCGAACGGCTAAGGTGAGCGGCACTTTTCAATGGTGGTTACTCGCAAGAGGGAGTAACCCTGAAAACATTTTTGTTAGGTGGCAGAGGCTGGGAATCGAACTCAGACCTTTGGCGTGACAGTCCAACGCAATAAACATTATGTCAAGGGCTATACTACTACATATATAGAATATATACTAAAATCTTTTTTAACGTATATGCTTGACCTTGAATATCTCAAGAGAAACATATAGCAAGGCGCCAAATCATATGCTTGACAATAGTTAAACAAAAACAGACTAAAAGTGCAAATGGGATAGAGTCCCCGGTTCCAGTCAAAACTGAGGGTACATAAAATAAATTGACAGCTCGAAAGCCAAAAACTTCGAAACAACAATCAAGTGCACCAGGCACTCAACAACAGTTTGTTTCTTGCCAGCTTGGTAGTTCTATCGTACTCGAGATTCTAGTGTGGTACGCACGCTGACGCGCACAAGGAGTTAGGAGTTAAGGAGTAAGTGTGAATCATAAAAGTGCAAAAAAACTTTTTCAACATTTCATCATAATATTTGGGTTAATATAACGGTGTACCCGTATTCCACATCCCATGGCTGGCGGATGTTATCTATCTATAATTTGAATTTGAAAATTCAACGATTCATGTATTCGTTGAGGGCGATTTGTTATGGCAAGTAGAATGACGTTTTGAAGATGAAAAAAAAAAATGAAAACTTCGTTACAATTATGTCTATAATATATTGAAAACTGTATATAAAGGTAGGACCGGATTATTCATTGTTATCCAACCGCGAGAGTAATTATACTCACAACCGCGCCATCATTTTTCATTTTATTGAAAATTTGTTAACTGGTTTGACATAATGAATAAATAAATAAATACAAATTTTGTGCAAAACAAAATGATAAAGGATAAACAATAACACAAAATATCGCATACGTAGGTACATTCATAGATTTTTTAATAACATCTTTTATTATAGCTGACGTCAATGTCATATTAAATTAAAAAAATATTTAGATAAATTAAATCATATATAAGCCACTTGAATAAAGCAGATAAATAATCTTTGTTAATGGTCAAAAATAGGGTTACCAGATTTATTAAAAAAAAAAAGAGTAGGGTTAGTTCAGGCATTATGGCGCAACGGGCATTATGGCGCACCTCGAAAATGTCATACTTCCAAAACTCTAATTAAAATAAATACAATGCGAAAACTTCAGTCTCTGCCGAGCACGTGTCCAGTAAAAATGGTTATTCGATACGACCAGTTTCGCTGAACAAAAAACGGATTTAAAAAAAATTTACAGGTTGCATGTGTTTTTATATAATTTTGTTTTGTCTTTAAATTCGTGTTTCTTGTTATGTATACATCGCAGGTGTTCGGCGTGAAGAGTAAAATGTAGAATAAAGTTTCAGTGCTGTTGTGTAACGGTAAATATTTGAAACGAAAAGAGAACTCAGTTTTTTTTTTTAATGCGTTGTGAAAAAGTGTTTTTTGTGTAATAGGCGCAGACAAAGGGCATTATGGCTCGGGTGCGCAATAATGCCCTTAAGTTTTCATGTAAATGTCAACGGTCGTCCCACGATTCCTGTACTGCATTTAAGAACACCTGTGATGGATGTGGGCGTTCAAATCAAAAATAAAAGCTCCCCGCCATGTTGCCCTCAGGGATGCGCCATATTGCCCGTAGTATGGTGTTTTTTAAACTCTTTTTAAATTAATTTATTTTTTGTTAAAGCCCTTAAATTATTATTTTTATTTAATTTATTTATGTCAATTTTTTCTCTAATTTAATAAAAAAAAACTTGTGAATTATAAAATGTTGTTCGTAGTAAAGTTATTTTAGATTGACGTGCGCCATAATGCCCGAACTTACCCTATACGTCTTATATGAAATTCATTACAGTAAAAAAAAACAAAATTAAAAAAAAGATTTCAGTCGGAATGTTTTAGAAATCTTCATAGGCTTTTTTGTATCGCTCTGGTTCGTTCCTTCTTAAGTCACATACTATATTATATAGGTATTGTGAAAATAAATAATTTTGCACAAACACTCCTATGACAATGTACATAATGTATGTCCTGTATATCTATCGAATTTGAATTTCCTTCATTTTAAAATTATTTTGAGATTTGAAATTAATTAATTTAGAAACCTCCCATTGCTTTGGAAAATATCTTTAGTCTAAACCAAAATAGCAAATGAAATTTTCGACCAGTTTATCATGTTAAAAAAATGAGGAATGAATATCAAATAAATGGCAATCCAGGTCAGTAAAAAAAAAAAAAAAACTTTCCCAAGTGAAAAATAAAATAAAAATAAAAACACTTTCATTGGGGTTTTTCATTTGCATATGTTTGTTGTCTTTGTAGGTATCAAATAATTTCATCCCTTTATATCTTGGGGGTGTTTTCATTCACCACAGAAGGTACTTTATAAAACCAATATTGTGAAAATTGTTCAAAAAGTAGAGGAAAATGTAAATTTTGTAAGTAGGTAAGTAAAATATATTCATGTTGTCAGCTTCATTCGCTCAACAAATGCCATTCTTCACTTAAGGAATAAAAATAATAAAACGCACAGTGTCCTTTTTTATTATGTATGTAAGTAAAGACGTAAGCAGGAAATATGATAAACAAGATACCAATTCAGCTTAAACGATTTGAAAAGGGTGTCAAGGAAGTTATCAATTATTATCAAATAACATAGGGAGAAGGGAGAGAGAATTTTGTATTGCTCAATATATTTTATTTTTGAAAAAAAAACATCTATTTTTTATTTAAAAAAAAAAAAAAAAAACATCAGAGTATGGACGTATCAAGTTATTGAATTGTTCGTAGAATTGATAGATGTATGGGCTTTAGAAGGATTAAATGATTAGCTTTAAATAAATAGATAATTTACACTGGTCGAAAAAATTAAATTAGTTTTTTGTTACAAAAACTAAATTAAATTTGGTGTACTGAACTCGAATCCGAAGTCAGAAATATTCTATCACATCACGTTTTTGAGAGAAAAAATTTCGCTGTTAAACAGAATACTCCATTCAACCTGGACGATGATGGTTGAAGTTTCCGTCCACCCCACCTAAATGAGGTGCGGTTAACGATAGGCAAGCTTAAAGCATACAAGGCTGCTGGTGCTGATGGCCTGCCAGCCGAGCTATTCAACGCAGAAGGGAGATGACTTGGCAGGGAGTATACACCATCTCCAAAACTTTGGTCGGATGAAAGTATGCCCCATCCACAAGAAAGGAGATGCTCAGACCTGTGCCAACTACAGAGATATAAGTCTCCTCAACGTGTCGTTTACAAAATCCTGTCATCTGTACTGTGTGATCGCTTAAAACCGTTTGTCAACGATCTGATCGGCCCCTATCAGTGTGGTTTTAGGCCCGGCAAATCAACCGTCGATCAAATGTTCATACTCCGACAGATTTTGGAAAAAACCGAGGAGTTTCAAATCGATACACACCACTTCTTTATCGATTTTAAAGTCGCATATGATAGCGTAGACAGAGACGAGCTATACAGAGCCATGGCGCATCTCGGCATCCCTGCCAAACTCGTCCGCTTGTGCAGGATGACGATGTAGAAATCTCGCTGCTCCGTCAAAGTCGGCAAGAACACCACCGAACCCTTTGATGTCGAGAAAGCTTTGAGACAAGGCGACGCGTTATCATGCAACCTCTTTAACATCGTACTTGAAGCAATTGTACGCAACTCGCAAGTCAACAACAGAGGTACAATTTTTCAAAAGTCCGTTCAACTACTTGCTTATGCAGATGATATTGACATCATTGGGAGAACGAAGCGAGCTGTTACCGGTGCGTTTGCAAGTATTGAATCGGAGGCGGCGAAAATGGGTTTGGCTGTTAATGAGGACAAGACGAAGTATATGCTATCATCGAGAAAGGAATCTCAACATCGTCGACTCGGGCAAAACGTCACGATGGATAGATACAACTTCGAAGTCGTCAAGGACTTTGTCTACCTAGGCTCCACTATAACATCGCAAAATGACATCAGTGACGAGATCAAACGAAGAATTACTCTTGCCAATCGCTGTTTCTTCGGGCTAAGGAGACATTTGAGTAGTAAGGCTCTCTCTCAAAGCACCAATGAGAGACCCTAATCATCCCGGTCCTGCTGTATAGGGCAGAAGCTTGGAACCTGTCAAAAATGGATGAGAATCTACTTGGGTGCTTTGAAAGGAAGATTCTTCGGGTGATCTTCGGTCCAGTATGTATCGATGGAGTATGGAGGAGAAGTTTCAACAACGAGCTTTACGGGCTTCGACCTGGTGAAAAAGCTTAAAATACAGCGGCTAAGATGGCTGGAACACGTGGAGCGTATGGAAACCAACGCACCAGCCCGACGAGTCTTCGAATCTTATCCTGACGGTCTGCGCAGTAGAGGAAGACACCACCATAGGTGGCGCACACAAGTGGAGACCGACCTTAACCAACTTGGAGTGTGTAACTGGAGGCAGCTAGCTAGGGACCGAGCTGGCTGGAGGGGCTTGTTGGTTGAGGACGTAGTCCATCCTAGACTGTAAGCGTCATCTCAAGTAAAGTGAAGTAAGTAAGTATCACGTTTTTGAGATATTCCCGTTTGAAAATAAAAAAAAAAAAACGTTTTTTCGATTTCAAAGGAAATTTTTTGTTTGTGAAGGTTAACCAAAAAATATGCATCTGAATCGAAAGCTGTTATTGGTAAAGCTGTTGACAGAAATTAAAGTCTTGCAGTCCCTGGTTGTGGCTTTTTTTTAGGAATAGTACGATGAAAACTCAAAAAAATCAACTCTGGGGACAATTGTATGAACCAAAATTATTGCTCACCCCACTCCCTAGATTATGTTCCCCTGATTTCAGTTCAATGGGTTCAAGGAGGCGGCTTTTGCTCTGCCAGACCGCTTGAAAACCCCCAAAAAATAACTTTCGGGATAATTGTATGAACCAAAATTCGTCTTAACCCCTCCCTAGATAATGTTCCCCTGGGCCCTACGAACTAACTCCCACTAGGCGAAATGAACTAACTCCCAACAAATTTGTCAGTGGGACTTAATTAATAATGTGCGCGGGTGCGTCTGCGGAGTTAGTTCATAATGAACCAAGTTCCAATTTTGGTGGGAGTTATAGTTCATTGGGAGTTAATTCTTTTGGGAGTTAGTTTGTAGGGCCATTCCTCTGATCACAGTTCAGTGGGAATCGGCCATTTGAAAGCGGAGTTTGCCCTGCCAGACTATTTAAAAACCAAAAGGTCTTAAAATACCAAAATTTAAATTAGATCGGCCCATCTGTTTAGGCTCTAGCTCCAATTAACAGTGGGCGCAGAGACCGAACGCGACGGACGGTATGGCGGAAACCACTTTTTCGGACTTTTCCATCATCGTCAATTTTGATTACAATGACTAAATTTGTTTCTACACGAAGCCTTTAGAGCAAGAATACTTATCAGCGTCTTAACCATTCCTGAGAAGCAGAGTGAAAGTACCTAATTTGATAATTAAAAAGTTTTTTCTCAAAAAAAAAAAAAAAAAAAAATTATAAACAGGAAATTAACTGTTAATTTGCTTTGCGTTATATAAAAAAAAATGTTCTTTTTTAATTCGTGCTAAAAAAAGAATAATTATATTATACTATAACTCTCATTTAATCTTTGTTTTTCTCAAAGTGGCACTATTTACACAAATAAATCATACTTTATATCTATATCTTTTAATCATAAAAAAACGTTCTTCCACAACCAGCACCCGCATTAAAATAAGACAAAAAAAAAAATATAAACACAATAAAATGGGGTACCTCGATATCGTCATCGCTAATCGCCTGTAACTCGTTATCAATTTCAAGCTGCAACTTTGCGGGGCCACGTGGCTTTTGGCGTTCTAGAAATCCAGTTGGACGTTTTTTCACAGATTCCTTGCTAGAGCCTGATCTTTTATGAGATTTTATGTGTTTTTTGCTACCTGTACGCTGATTGCGCTTATTGCTGATTTCTGACATCTTAGTGAAGCGGTTTATCAGCTCAGATTTATCCTCCACCGTGAGATTATTTATTTGCAACGCATAAGGGTCAAGGTTTTTCAAAACTTCAGCAATTTCTGGACGATCATCAGAAAAACTAACTTGCTTAGAACTCGGCAATGGCGTTGCGACATCAGCGCCCTCTTCAAATACATTCCTTTCGTATTCTATTTCCTCTGGTGTTAGAGAACATCCATTTTGAGCACAAAAGTACGGAGGGATTTTCAACCTCAATTGCACCGAATGACAACTATCGCTGTCGGAATTTATTAGAGTCTGTTCGATTTTTGTCTTATCACACATCACTGTAGTTGTTATCGATCTGCTGTCTTGTGGTGTGACGCACTTGTTTACTAGCTGATAAGACTTGCAGCTCTTTTTCGAGTTTTTTTGGTAACTTCCACTCAAGTGCGACATTGTGCTACTATAGTTTATATTAGTACTTTTATCGATTAGATACGATTCCGATTGGGTATCTTGGGGTTTTGTTATTAAATGGGTTTTATCTTTACTGCTATTTTGGGCAAGCCCTTGAGACTGTTGAGGCAACGGTCCTTCGTCGGAAATAGGACTAATGGATTGGCCAGTACTCTCGATTCCCATGTCCTGATGTGATTCTAAACGCAATTTAGACTTCCGAAACACGTTAGTCATTTTAATGAAACAATTGCGCATTTTTGATGCACTTTAATAAGTTTTAAACCGACACAAAATCAAACACTGCCTTTAGATTCAAAACCAATGCTGGTTTGCATTGCACGAACAAAAAGACGAAATTTTGTAGAAAAAAAGTTTCCGATAACTTTTCTGTTTTAAGAACAACGTCTATTGACTGACTGACATTGAAAGAATTGACATGAAAACAAAAAAAAAAAAATGTGAAAAAGAAACAGTACATATTGATTGACGATAAGACAAGACTATCGTGTTGTTTGATAAAGTTATATCAGCGTCTTCGGTCGTTTTCCTTTTGCACTCAACTCATATAAACGTCTTGATATCTTCTTTTGTTTCATTCATTGTGATATGAGATAACGAACGCCAAAATTAGATTACAACGCATAAACGACAACATTTAGGTAATTCATTTATAAAAACATTGTAAATTTAGAAATAAAAAGTAAAATTTATACTCAGTCTCTCAGTCAAGTTATAATCTTTTTGTTTTGTAGTTCAAGTTTGTGAAGCAATCAGTTTTTTAATCATTGCAGGCTCTAGTGATGAGTAGACGAGGAGTTCTTTCATGAGATTATATTTCTTAATTGGAAAATGGTTGGTTAAGCAATTCAATTTTATAAACGAATAAATTCTAGAAGTAAGAAAAAAGGTACGTTGTATACACTGTTTTCTGTCACAAATTAAAAAAAATTCAAATATTACTTTTGCAGAACCAGAATTGACAGGAAGAATACATATATAGCGTTGAACGATGACGCACGTGTCCAAATAAATTAGATTTTATTTTAAAAATCAGTTCGCTGCGTTCGAGAAATGTTCTGCACATCACGTGATTTTCGTATTTTTCTTTAGCTTGTTATCTTAAACGACGAGAGGCGTAATTTCGGATGAATTAACCCTGTGAACAAGAAAAGTAGTCGAATCTTAGAAGGTATCAATCCACACGAGATTTACAAAGATTTGTATTGGAATTGTCATTGGTAGATAAGTACAACCAAAAAGCACGATCCAAGAGATACTCCCACTCCAATAATGTAGGGAAAGTAAAATTTTGTTTATCAATAACTAGCAGACCAGTGCTTGCCTTGCTTCGTGTGCTATTTTTTATTTTATAACATACAGGAATATTGAATGAATGAATGAAGGAAAATTTTTGGGTGTTATTACACTGCGACCTTAAGATCTATTGTGCCCCCCATCTAGAGTTGTGTGATGAGGTTGCTCATTTACAGCTTAACCTCCAAATTAGATTCCTTGAGGAATTTTAGTATTTGGGGTATTTTTAGAGAGGATAGTCTGCTCTCTTCTATCTGGTGATGTCCCAGGTATCTATGTCTTTGGTGCATGAGTGCATCGCAGTTTCCTAATAGGTGGTCCGGCGGCGTCTCCTCAGGGGCATTGCAGAATCTGCAAGTGGCACTGCTCACTAGGCCAAGAATACTAAGGTGTCTTCTTAGCTTACAGTGGCCAGTGAGGAGGCCCGTTATAATGCGAAGTTTTATTTCTACTTAAGCTGATACAGGCTTGGGAATCGTTCCTGGTTGTAGTTACCAATAAGGAGTTTCGCCTGCCTCAGCCTAGTTTTTTAATCTTTTGTCCTCCTCTTCTGTTTTGATTTTATTTTTGATCACGTTTTCTCCTATTCCGCAGTAGGGTTCTGGCCCCGTTAGGAGTGTGGCTTCCCCTAGTTTTGCTAAGGCGTCTGCCTCTTCATTGCCCTGGACGCCGATGTGGCCTGGTACCCAATGAAGTGTGACATTATTGTTCTTGCCTAGTTCGTTTAGCCTGCCCACACACTCCCATACTAGTTTTGAGCTGATAGTATATGAGTTTAGGGCTTTGAGAGCGGCTTGGCTATCTGAAATGATGGCAATGTTTTGATTTCTATAGTTTCTTTCGAGATTACATTCTGCACATTTACCTATGGCATTTACTTCTGCCTGGAAGATGCTTGTAGACTGGCCCATCGGCAAGGAAAGTTTGGTTCTAGGCCCAAAGATTCCTGCCCCAGTCCCTTCAGTTGTTCTCGATCCATCTGTATACCATTTGATGGCATTTGCTTTAAGCGTGTAGTTCACTGTTTCGCCTACCCACTCTTTCTTGTTGCTTAACTCTATTCGAAAGTTTCTTTCGAAGTTATACTTTTTGGTTATGCCACGGGAATATTATGTACATATGTCTTGTGAGGTACTTTTTGTCTATGGCTGGGGTTTCAGCTCACCGGTCTACCCGGGGTTCTTTCTAAAGAAGTACGAACTTTAGTTTAGGTCTTAGCCTTTATTGATTTACTAATATTTCTTAAATTAGATTAACAACAATGGTTAAATGGTTTATCTAGTATTCTGGGTTCCTCGTCTTGACTTGGTTCCTGGTTGCGTCCCTGGGGGTCCTTGTCCTTTACGTTGGGCTTTGTGCCTGTGTTAACAGGTTTGCGTTTAGATGTCTGCGCTCCGTAATTGGGTAAGACTCAGCTATCGAGTTCACGTATTGGGTTACTGACGTATCAGAACAAAATCACGGACGTATCCGATAAGCACTGACAAAGCAGGCAAAATCAACGGACGTATCCGGTAATCACTGACAAATCAGGCAAAATCACGGACGTTTCCGGTAAGCACTGACAAATTATGCAAAATCAACCGACCGACGTATCCAGCTCCGGCAATCACCGATGAATCAGACAACATCACGGACGTATTCGGTAAGCACTGACAAAGCAGGCAAAATCAACTGGTTGAACCAGGCGATTTAATATTGGAGACCCCTTACCTCTGGTGGGGGGAAGTCTTCAATTATTAATTTTTTTTTACTCTTACCGCTAGGCTCCTTTGGGCTATTCTTGATGTTCCCTCGATGGCTGCCTTCGATGAAGTGATTTTCGTCGTTTGTATGCCCGATTCTTATTAGGCTTTACGAGTAGACTAAATGTGAGCTTAAAGTGAAATTTTCTACAAGATGTTGTTTCATATTTTCCACGTCATAGCTTTTTATTCTTCGCTTATATTTTCCTCTTAGTGACTAGGAGAGATGTGCAAAGGGTAAGCAGTTCTTGGGTAATGACTTGAGCGCAGAGTGTTAAAATTACAGGCTATGGCTCAAGCTTAACTTGCACCCATTGTCATCATGAGGGTAGACATAAGGATGCGGGGATGATCAATCATATTGTGATGATGCTTGAACTCACCATCGAGGTCCATCGATCTTTGTCTAGTCCTCTGTTTAGATTTAAGTGATTGATAAGATCTGCTGGCGTATTCTCACCACTCTGAGCTGGTCCTTGCTCCTTGGTTCGTTGCGTGGTGTGGTGGTGAATATTACTCGTGGGCATGAAAGTCAATATAATTGCTTTTCGTCATTAGTTGTTTATGATGGAATCTTGCCATGGTCGCATGTCATGGGAGCTGGTGTGGTAAGTATTTTTGTATGTTTTTGTATGCTAATGGGGCAGGTGCGTAGGTAGAAAGGGGTATATTTTTTAATATATACAGGCACAGGTCGGGTAGGTATTCGGGGATTCATTGTAGTCGTTAGTAGGATGTGTGTAAGGTAGTTGTGCAACTTTTTTGAGTTAACAAACATGAATTTGTGAAAATTTGTGAAAATTCTGAATAAATTTCGCGTTGTATTTCGCGTTGGGAATTGAACCCAGAACTCCGGCATGACCTGTGATACATCTACTTATATTGATATTTCATGCTGATTTCAACTTTGATATCTGTTTAATTTTTCCAAAATACATACATACATATCAAACCCCTTCCGCCAAATTATCGTAGGCGACATTTTCATACTGTCACATAAAGTTAATTATTTCTTTATTTTCTGTGTGCTTAAAGCTATCGGACCTTTTGTCATCTGTCAGTAACAGTATTATTAATAATGTTGAAATAAAGCTAAAATTTGGTCTAATTTGTTTCGTTGCTGAGCAAACAAAAAACAAAATGTCGCCCGATACTTTTATTTTTTGTCGGTTACGATAATTTTGCGGAGGGCTCGATGTATAAACAGTAAAAGTTGATAAAAGATAGGACAAATAGGGGAGGGGGTATGAACTGAAAACCATCACCCTAAATGAATTCCTTTACAGAAATTCCTTTTGTTGCAACAAAAAAAAAAAAAAAAAAAAAAAAAAAAAAAAAAAAAAAAACAGTAATTTCTGCAAAATGGTGTCAAAAAGACCAGGATAATAAATCGCACCGTGATGAGCTGATGAGTTGAAAAGGATTTGATACCATTTAAGAAAAAGGTGTCGCTGACGGTGAAATTGCGCGAAAATGTTTGAAATAGTATTTTGTGGAACATTTCAATGAACCTAATTGCGAACAATTGTTATACAATTTGTTCGAGGATAGCTTTAGTTTTTCTGCAGTTTTACTTGAGCTTAGTCGTGAAATCGAAGTTTTCGATGGACACAATAATTGTTTATGGTATCTATTTGCATTGCGAAAATTGACGCTGGATTGATCACACTTTACGTGGCCGATAATAGAGATGGTAGGCTCATTTTATAGGTAATTAAGTAGTAATTCTTCGAGCATTGTCCATCCCCCCACACTTATGAAGCATATCCATTAAATTTAAAAACACCATTAAAAATAGGAAATTTATAAATTATATAAAATTTAATTTATTCAGTCGCATTTAGGATTTTTAAATGTGGCTGTAACTCTTTATTTAATTTAAAACACCTGTCAGCTAAAACGACAAAATACACCTTTTAATAAGGAGACTAAATGTGTCTTTTGTATTTATTCACTCTCAATTAGATTTGACAAGCATGTTTTAGTTTGCTTATGTTTTTTTTTTGTAATCTGCAAGTAAGATAACGCCAAGGATAACGACAATGGACAAACTTTAAAAAACCTTCGGGAGGAAGTGGAACAACAAATTATGGTTTTTCAGATTTTTTAATGAATTGATTCCGAATCCGAACTTCAAATTGTTCCATAATGTTGGATTTTTGAGACATTTAAAAATTTTAAAAAATTGTTATGTAATTTTTGGATAAAATATATGGAAACCCTACGTTATGGGCACGTAATACTGCCATCCTGACAGACAGTCAGGCAGCCGTTAAAGCTATTGCTTCGCCACTTTCGTCTTCCAAATCGGTTCGACAATGTCGTGATGAGCTCGCAAGCCTAGATGGGAACCTTAGAGTCTCTCTTATCTGGGTTCCAGGTCATCGTGGCATTGAGGGTAACGAGCGGGCAGACGAACTGGCCAGGCAAGGATCAGCCCTTCATGACTCTCTTGCGGAAAGAGTCAACATTCCTCTTGGGGTTATGAAGGGCAATATTTTCTCAATTTTTCTAAATGAATCCAACCGTAGGTGGAGCAGTTTAGCTAACTGC
Organism: Epistrophella euchroma; assembly: GCA_947049315.1. Taxonomy (NCBI): domain Eukaryota; kingdom Metazoa; phylum Arthropoda; class Insecta; order Diptera; family Syrphidae; genus Epistrophella; species Epistrophella euchroma. The sequence goes on along the minus strand of OX346245.1, from coordinate 110,028,607 downwards.
GTCATATCCAGGAAGACGTGGCCCACCTATAGCAAAAACCGAACAACTGACCTTTTATGCAGACCCAGGCGAGACATAGCCAGGGTCGTTGCGACCTTTTCTGGGCACTGGCCCATCGGAGAACATGCGGTGAAGCTGGGCATCCCTCACAACACTCACTGTCGTAGCTGTGGGGACCAGCAAGAAAGGGAAACTGTTTACCATTTCCTGTGTAAATGTCCCGCTCTGGCCAGAATCAGAACACAATCATTGGGAAAGGCCTTTTTTGACGATCTCAAGGAGCTCTCCGAACTGAAGATCAAAGACTTGATCTCCTTTCTCAACGGGTCGAAATGGCTCTAAGATGATTCTTTAAGTAGCTACTGCTACTACATCATTTCCCCCGTCAGAATCCATAGACTACAAGCAGGTGGTAAATGGACTTCTGAAACCAACAATCTGCCTAGCCTGGCATTTTGATCCGTGAATCCCTCTCATAACACCGGTTCTTTATATAGGTCACACGAGTCATGGTATCAAAACGGAGCTCTTCAGCGCTAATTGGGTCACCGAGCTTAGGCTGCTCGGGGCCGCCATTTCTACCTACCTACCTACGTTATGGGCAAATTTTGAAGTTCGATTTGGATTCAGTTAATCAAAATCTTTGGGAAATGTATTGCTTTTCTTTCCAATAAGGTAGCTTAAAATTTGTCAGCTTCTGTTTTGTATAATTACACTTTGTGATTAAAAACAAATTAAGCAAACAAAAAACTAACTGTCAATGCTAATTGATAGTGAAGAAATAGAAGCTACATTAGCCCTGTTCCTTTACTTTGAAACTCTGTGATTTTCTGTGCATTTGTGTGAATTTTAAAAAATTTCCTTGGGATTTTTCTTAAAAAGCATTTAAATTTAAAGATGTTAATTAACGTGAGCTATTTAACTAATGGAAAGTAAATGAATAGAAATGTTAATGGAGTGTTCTTAATGGCATAATTACCTTAAAATTAGTTTTAGTTAAATTGAAAAAAAAACCCAGTTTTTAATGGAGTGTGAATAAATTGGCCCTTAGGGAGTTAAAAATAAAATGCGAATAAGTAAGTTAACAACAACAAAACTAATCTCTTTTTTTTTAAATTCGGCTCTTCCCCTACCCAAAAAGATAGATTAGATTTCATAAATAAATTTTGCCAGTGCGGTTTGATTTTCTAATTTTATGCGGCGAAATATAATTTAAATTGAACGAAAGCACCTACATAATATCAGCTGGAGTGTGAATTCTCAAATTGAACATTTCTTTTTTCAATCAAACATACTACCACCTAACGGAATGGGCGATGTGATGTTTGATTCATATTGCCTCCCCATTAGTCTGCATTTAACCCTAGTCCGGGCTGGCTCCGCATCACTCAACATTTTCTCTTAATCCGTGTATTAACAACTTGATCACAAAGATACCAATCGGAAAATGTTGGTTTACACGGCATATTTTTAGGTTGTTTGTGCTTAATTGCTGAGCTGGGCATTATTTAGTCTTTACTTAAAAAGTGACGATCGTGTCAACTTTACATGGGGAGCGGGTCCAAGTTGCGTTTTCGAATTTCTGCTTTTTTCAAAATGTTGGGCAAATTTATAATGAAATAAAATTCTGCTCATTTTGCTAAACCAAAATAACGTTTAGTAACAATATTTAAGTAAATTAAAAAATAAGTTTTACAACAAAGTATGTCATATTTGAACAAATGAAAAAATAAGCTAATCAATGGCTTAGCACTTAGGCGTACCCGATTTTCGCACGTAGTTATCATTATATAGAATAATTTTTACGAACATACCAAAACAATTTGACTTAAAGCTTTACGTCTTTACATAATTCGAAGTCATTGCTTTAATGTGACGAGGAGTTTATAATTCAAAATTTAAAAATCTATTAAATATAAAAAGATTCATATGTGTCACGTGCCCGACAGTAAAACAACCAAAGTTTAGAACTGCATTTGTTCTTGGGTTATTTTAGCTAAGTTTTGAATAATCTTAAGAAAATAGCATATTCCAAAAAATTAAAATTGACTAAGGACTTCTAAACACACAAAAAAAAAAAGAAAAAATCAGAATCGTTTTTTCTGAATTTTTGCATAACAGGTGCCGTCACGTGCCCGACAGTTTTGTCACGTGCCCGAGATGTACGAAATTAAAAGTTAAAAAATCGAAGAACCTATTAAAAAATTTTGTAAATCGTGCATTTCAGCATGTATTATATATTTCCACAACATTGCAGCATATGAAATCGCGAAATGGCTGAAATAGGACCGATTTTCTCATTGGCTGTTTATTGCAAAACAACCGAACATCACCCTACGAATTCACTTGATGTCTTAGCACCACCACATCGCACAATAACAACTGCAATATCATCACATTAAGCCAAGACCAAGGTAATCCAATGCCCTTTGCATCATCGACCATGCAAACATTATACATAGCCAAATAGCGGTAGTTGCGACCGAAAAATAGAACATGAACACAATTCAACATCTTCAACATCGCTCCCGATAAGCGGAACTTTACCAAATATTGCACTTGCATGGCGATATATATACGAACATACGTATTGTCATCATCATCGATTGTCGTCGCTCCCGAATAGCGGTAGTTGCGACCGAGGAAGACGAAACCAAAAGTAGGTCATCAGTCATCACTCGCATGAGAAAAGTAAAAATAGGTAACGACACGACACAGTCCATTAAAGTTCGTCGTGGAATAAAGACGTGTGCAATAAAAATTAATAAGAAATTAAGAATAATTTTGCATTTTCATTTTTTTGTTCTTTTTTATTTTTGGTCGATTTTTTTGCAATTATTCGGCTAAAAAGCTAGCCGCATCACTCGCATAGCGTTTTCGCTACAATTTGAGCATTGATTTCGGTTTTTGAGATGTAAATAACTTTTGAAGACGATACCAATTTTTGGCATCAAGACCTCAAAATCTTCAGCATTTTGAATAGCAGCACTTTGCTTTGAGATATAGTTTTTTGCCTCTCAAGGCGTTTTATATTGCCCGCACAGTACCCTATTTTACTCCTTTTCTATGAATTTTCTAGGCAGTTTTCGAACACTTATCCTCAGTCTTTCTTCTGTTTTCTCTTCTCAATTCAACTTTTGACGCTCCCTTATTACCAAAATTGGTCTCCTTTTCCGTATTAGTAATTTCGTTCTTTCATTTTCCTTTTATTTTTTAATACCCTGGGTCTTGCATTTTTTTTCCGAGATATTTTCTTCATTTTTTCCGCACTTGTACACGGTTTAGACGATTTTAAAACAAAACTATTCAAAATCAACAGCTTTCTGTTTTTTTTTTTCAGATGTCTTCACGTGTCCGACAAACTGTTAAGCCTTGTATTTTACCTGTTATTAATGCAATTAATTTAATGAAAATTACATATTTAATAGTTGACTGCGTGTGCTGTTTACACAGAACATCAATTTAGTAATAAACATATTAAGTGCAAAAAATATTGATGGAAAGATGCAAGAACCTAGTTTATCTTTGAACAATTATGAGGCTAATTGAATAGTTTGCCATAGGACTGTTTGCATTATAAAGTTCTGATCAATTTAGCCTATGAGTCAAGTGTTTTTGGAGATGTAACTACTTATACAAGTAAGGTCAGGGATAGTACTTTATATGAGACACATTTACTTTTGGTTCCCACACTAAATAGTTTTACACAAAAGTTACCGTTTTTCATGGAAGGAAACAACAACAACAACACGTGGTTGTCAAACAAAACAACATGTTGATGTTATTGTTTTCTATTGTCGCGGCGATTAATCGCGTTGGTTTGGGAGAGCCTTTATACATATTTTTAAAATTACCTAATTAAATAAAAAAAAGAGTGCGTATACGCCCAGGTGTACCACTTTTTTGTGTCGTTTTTACAGAGAATAAAAATAACGGCATATTTTTTTTTATTTTGGATATGAGTCTTCGATCTTAAAAAATGAAGAATTAGTTAATTACTTGATTACAGAGCTCTTTACCTTAATATTTAAAAAATAAAAAATAAGAGATGCCACTTAGCGTACATTGGAATCTATAAAGTGATAAAATTGAATTTAAGATGGTGCTGAATATCTGATACATGTTAATTTTGTGTCACTCTAAAAATCTCCAAAAAATTACGATTCCAATTGTGTTTCATTTCAGTTCAATCGAATGTACTTAGCATCAATGGGCCAACGTTGTCAGTTCCGATCGCTTGCAGCTTCATTTAATTTATGATTTATGTATTGCACGTTGTCGTATCGCATGCCGAATTAAAAACAAACAATGACCAGAGAGACTTCTTCATTTTTTTTTTTCGATGTAATGTAAAATAAATTTATCGATGTTGACAAAGAATTACGGAGCCAAACACCTAGAAAATCAGCCAAGCATTCGTATCGTTATTCAATTCAAGTCCTTTGGTAGGTATATGTTGTTGTTATTTTGTTATTATTGCGAACACGGGTACGACAGACTCACAATTTTGGAATATCGATTTGACTGTATATTGCTTCCTTGGAATGCGTTAGGAAAGTTAGAGGGAAGAATTTCACGTGGGTAGATTGAAATTGGAAAGAAATAAGCTGTATTTTTCTTTATAAAACTGACACGGTCTAGAAAACGTAAATCTTTTGTGAAATTTCTTTGTTACTTCAAAATAAGAAAAAAAAAAAATATACCGTGAATGAGGGAGGTGTTTTTGTTATTCAAATAAAAATCAATATAAAGGCCAACAATCGAGATTTTATAAACGATTGTCAAAACTTAAATGGTAGAGCTATTATTTGTAAAGTTCCCCGGGTAACTTTTTTCCAATTTCCTTTCAAAAATAGTGTTTTTGAGGTTATTTTTAGTAACTCGTTTTCTTGTCTGTAGATTGCCGGCTCCGTACTTAACAATGAGCTAGAAAGTTGATTTTTTTTTTAAATATAACTCAGACCTGGATGGCAAAAAGTTTTGGTGTAGGCATATACATTTAAAATGAAAACGTCTCGGGTGCATGCATGCTGCTTTCTACATTCCTTACTTTGTATTATTTTTATTGAATATTTCATGTGCCTTTACAAATGCGACAAGGAGGTAGGGTCTTAAAAATCTCATACTTTCGCAATCCTGTCCGTCTTCCTTACATCAGCTGATAAATTAGTAGATTTTATCAGCTTGTAGCGAAGGTAAAGTTAAATGACAGCAAATGATTGATGAAAGTATTTTTGATTTGAGTTTTACATTTTTCTGAGGATTTTAAATTTTTAAATCAAAGCTTTGAATACATAGTTCCTGGACTGTGCATAGCATTTCGTCAAAAGTCTCAGGATAGCGATGCTGAGACTAAATGCAGTCATACGTTCCCATGCAAATATGATCTTTTGTGTTTAAAGTTTTCAGGTTTCTTGTTAAATTTTAACTTAATTATTTGGTTAGCAGTGTTTTTAATTTAGGTCGCTGTTTTTTTTTTTGCCCATGAGAAACGTGAAGATATCACGGCAGATTTCGTCAATTTTCAACTTATACGGTTGAGATCCATGTCGCGCACCGTGCAGCAAAGTTTTCACTTAGCGGAATTTATGTTCATTGTCTAATTGCCTTGACTTTTTTTTTGGAAAAATTGGGCTCTTAAATTATAGAAATTAAAATGCACGCCTGCGGGTCGCAACTAACTTGATCTTAGTTATGTAGATTAATGTTAATGCTGTGGTTTAAAGGCTTAATAATAAACATTATGTACCTGATTATAAAGAAAATGTACCTTCTAGTTATTTCTGGTAGCTTATATTTTATGCCAAAGTGGTATTATTTTAGAGTAAGGACCTATAAAAACTAACAATACAGACTGTATTATACAGTACTGTTAAACCAAGAAGTTTTTAAAATTCATATTATTATTTTTTTAGACCTTTTTTGACGATCCCAATGAACTCTCCGAACTGAAGATCAAAAACTTGATCTCTTTCCTCAACGCGACGAAATGGATCTAAGGTGAACTTTGTAGCTCCTGCACCATGTCTCCATCAGACTCCCTAGTGGAAATGGATTTCTGAAGCCATTCATCTGCATAGCCTGGCATTTTGACGCGCAAATCCCTCTTATAATACCATTTGATAAATAGGTTACACGAGTTATGGTATCAAAACGACCGACGCTCCCCTGCGCTAATTGGTTCACGTAGCTGTGTAGCTCGGGACCGTCTTGCATTTATTTTTCCTTCATTGACTGGACCATAATATTAAATTCTACAAATTTCAAAATTGGGATGTTTTTTTTTTTTATTGAATTTTGAACTCCATATTAATAAATACTAAACTCAATTTTGTATTTCTTAAAAATGTTTACAAAAGAACCATGGGCACTTTTGCATGGACTTTGGGCCCATGCTTCGCACGGGTAGAAAACGTAAAAAATAGAAAAATAAATTGATAAATATAACCAGCCCTATTCTGCTAAACGTTGATGTGAAAGTTTGTATTCTGCTATCTGTCGCAGGGAAACGAATGTTCTATATTTATATACATATGTAAAACAAAGTCGGGTTAGTTACACCATTTATAAAAAAAGAGCGGGTTCACAGATTTGGATCATCTCTTATTTGTTGGATTCGTCTCCGCCTCGAACAGCTATTTAAATATCGAAAAGAGATCCCGAATTTCCTATTTGAATTTGAATTGATATTTGAAATATCGCTGTTCAAATTATAATGAATTTAAGTTTATTCTTAATACCCCGACATATCAGAGATCTTGAGAAACCAGAGCTGACTTAATTTGCATCTGTCACATTGACATCTGTCACTTTGAGGTCTGTCACTTTGAGATCTGTCTCTTTGACATCTGTCACTTTGACATCTGTCACTTTGATATCTTTCACCTTGACATCTGTCACTTTGACGTCTGTCACTTCAACATCTTTCATATTGACATTTTTGAATGATCTCTTATACTTTTACAGTTTGTAATACTGTACGAATATGAGTTTCATTGACTGTATGTAAATAAATCAATATCTATACATACATACACATGTATATGTTCTGAGATCTCACTGAGGAAGCTCAGCTCAGTCAGCTCCTTTGAGCAGGAGGAGAAACCTGAACAAAATGTCTCCACTAAAAGTCAAAACCAATTTCCATCTCTTTTTTTTTATTAATATTAGTCAACTGCGACATAAAATAATTGACCAAGCGAATCCAAAAAATATTAGTCTCAGATTTTTGACAGCCAAATTAAGGAATCTCATTGAGGAACTACGTTCAGATTTTTGAGATTGCTTAGGTCTATGAGATCTCAGAGATCTTGAGAAACCTGAACTGGCTAATTTTATATTTTTCCTCCAATTTTTTGACAACAAAACTGAAATTTTTTTCTGAGAAATAATGTTCATGTAACTGTTCAACCAATAACGCTGTTTAAAATAAGTATGTAAAAACACGCTCGTATGCAAATGCAATGTTGTGCCCAAATTTCAAAGCAATCGGTGAAGAACTTCGGAGTTTACTCATAAGGTGAGAGAGTAGGGGTTTAAAGCTTGTTTTTTTTTTTCAAGTTACTGATAATTACTTTGTAAAATGATTTCAAACATGTTCTAAGAAAACAATCGTTTGGTAGAGGGGGTTCTATGTCCCCCAGTTATAAGGGAGGGACCATTTTCTTAAGCATTGAGGTAAGGTTAGTTAGTACCGTACGTTATAACTAGTACGTTAGTACCTATAATACATTACAATAGGTTTGGTTTTTGAAAATCCAAGGACCTATTCTTTATTTATTTTTGGTCTTATTAATAAACATTGTCTAACTTTAGACAGCCGTCCAAGTTTTTAAAAAACCTTTCTAATTTTTGATAAAGTACTCTATCTTTTTATCTTGCTTAAGACAACGTAATCTATTGTCTAAACCTAGAGAAATGCAATATTTTTTTTATTAAAAAAGCATATTTCCGACTGTTTCAAAATACTTAGACATAGTTTAAACAGCCAACAATCTAATTAATAAGACCGTTAGTTTCTAATGAAAGTTTTTTCAGTTGACGGTTTTTGACAAATTGAATTTGAACCAAAGCATTAAATTTTCGTTCAAAATTTAATGATTTTATTAAGTTTAAGTCGAACGCTAAAAACTAGATGGTTGCATAAGTTTATGGAAAGTTTAATGCTTCGGGGTTTTGAAAATCCATATACAAAATTATAAAAGCCAAAAACTTGTTTATTCCATTTATCTCTTGTAATTTTTTTATGTTATCATATACAGATAAACTTTGAAAGTATAAACATCCCACATTTTGGTAATTAGATTAAAGTATTTGTACCTCCTGTATCTACAAGCATTCATCCGAGAATGTAATTGATTATTCGAAGGAATTGTGTACTAGACCATTAAAAATTCCACCATGATGTAGTTTTAAATAAATTAAAGCCCCAAAAATTCAGAATTATTTTATTTTGAAAGTAAAGTAAGTCAAGATTAAAATATATTTCCTCCGCATTCAAGCATACACACCGTAACCGTAACAATAATAGAAGGTAACTTAATTCCTAATTATTTTAGGTACTGGGTGATCATTCATAGCAGAACATAACAGAACTTTGTTATAAGTTTTCGAATTCTTTAATTATATACACTCCATCAATCACACACATCATCAGAGGGTGTGAAAAGTAGAAGAAATATTTGATTATCTTTAATGCTCTCCTACACATATATCCAGCAGCTTATTTACTTAATTCATAGAGATGGAAAAGCTTGCAACCCAAATGAAATTGTTCAACAGAAGAAGTTTTGGTAAAAAGCTAGGCAAATATAAATATGTAAATACTAAAATAATTTTACATTATTTAAAAAATAATACACATGGATTAGTTTATTTGATTGTTCTGAAAATATTTAAAAGTTTCAAAGTTTTGTATGATAATCCTTCATCCAATGGAAAAGCAGATATGTTTACTAACGTTATTCTCAAATGCACATGTTCCAATTAAAACAAAATTTATTAAAAATCCTGTTATATCTTGGTTTTTTTTGGAAATCAATGAGCTCACAAATAGACGGGACTTGTCATGTAGGAAATGGAAGCGATTAAGGTTGCCAGAGATTTATGATGAGTTTCGCGTACTGAGGAATGTCGTTAAATTCAAAATACGTAAGGCTAGGCGTGATTTTTATAAGAAACACCTAGATAGTAGTTTACCGTCAAAGACCCTGTGGAAAAATATTCAAGGTATTGGAATTGGCAGCCAAGATGACTACGATTTCTCAGGCGTTGATCTGAATGACTTCAACAAAAAATTCGTGCAATGTCCTGCGGGATCATCCCTAAGCGTGTGTGCTGCAAGTATTCGTTACCCACTGCTGTTGGTTTTGAATTTCATCGGGTGGAGCAGTCAGATGTTGTAAAGGCAGTTTTGAATGTTAAATCTAAATCAACAGGCCTTGATGACATACATCCTATATTTATTAAAATTATTTTACCCAGAATTCTTCCAGTATTAACCCATGAAAAACTTGCAGGCAACTTGCACGAAAAACTTGCATGCAACTTGCATGAAAAACTTGCATGCAACTTGCATGAAAAACTTGCATGAAAAACTTGCATGAAAAACTTGCATGCAACTTGCATGAAAAACTTGCATGCAACTTGCATGAAAAACTTGCATGAAAAACTTGCATGCAACTTGCACGAAAAACTTGCATGCAACTTGCATGAAAAACTTGCATGCAACTTGCATGAAAAACTTGCATGCAACTTGCACGAAAAACTTGCATGAAAAACTTGCATGCAACTTGCACGAAAAACTTGCATGCAACTTGCATGAAAAACTTGCATGCAACTTGCATGAAAAACTTGCATGAAACTTGCATGAAAAACTTGCATGCAACTTGCATGAAAAACTTGCATGCAACTTGCATGAAAAACTTGCATGCAACTTGCATGAAAAACTTGCATGCAACTTGCATGAAAAACTTGCATGCAACTTGCATGAAAAACTTGCATGCAACTTGCATGAAAAACTTGCATGCAACTTGCATGAAAAACTTGCATGAATAACTTGCATGCAACTTGCATGAAAAACTTGCATGCAACTTGCATGAAAAACTTGCATGCAACTTGCATGAAAAACTTGCATGCAACTTGCATGGAAAACTTGCATGCAACTTGCACGAAAAACTTGCATGAAAAACTTGCATGCAACTTGCACGAAAAACTTGCATGCAACTTGCATGAAAAACTTGCATGCAACTTGCATGAAAAACTTGCATGCAACTTGCATGAAAAACTTGCATGCAACTTGCATGAAAAACTTGCATGCAACTTGCATGAAAAACTTGCATGCAACTTGCATGAAAAACTTGCATGAAAAACTTGCATGCAACTTGCATGAAAAACTTGCATGAAAAACTTGCATGAAAAACTTGCATGAAAAACTTGCATGTAACTTGCATGAAAAACTTGCATGCAACTTGCATGAAAAACTTGCATTCAACTTGCATGCAACTTGCACGAAAAACTTGATGCAACTTGCATGAAAAACTTGCATGCAACTTGCATAAAAAACTTGCATGAAAAACTTGCATGCAACTTGCATGAAAAACTTGCATGCAACTTGCATGAAAAACTTGCATGCAACTTGCATGAAAAACTTGCATGCAACTTGCATGAAAAACTTGCATTCAACTTGCATGCAACTTGCACGAAAAACTTGATGCAACTTGCATGAAAAACTTGCATGCAACTTGCATGAAAAACTTGCATGAATAACTTGCATGCAACTTGCATGAAAAACTTGCATGAAAAACTTGCATGCAACTTGCATGAAAAACTTACATGCAACTTGCATGAAAAACTTGCATGCAACTTGCATGAAAAACTTGCATGCAACTTGCATGAAAAACTTGCATGCAACTTGCACGAAAAACTTGCATGCAACTTGCATGAAAAACTTGCATGCAACTTGCATGAAAAACTTGCATGCAACTTGCATGAAAAACTTGCATGCAACTTGCATGAAAAACTTGCATGAAAAACTTGCATGCAACTTGCAGGAAAAACTTGCATGCAACTTGCATTCTTTTAGTTTTTGGAAACTTGAAAATAACGATATCTATCTATTTTACTATACTCTCTTAATGGAAATAGGAACTTTACAAAAAAGGAGAGCATGATATTTTAGGTATTTTTGTTCATTTTTATTTTTTTTCATTACTAGTCGATTTTTTTAGAAAATTGCCTCTTCCGGCTAAACGGGGGAAATAGACCCCCTTTCCCATTAATTTTTTTCCTTACCTCAACCCAACCTGCACGCTCTAGCGAATCACCATAAACCCTTGTATATTAGTCATCAACTCATCAAAATTTTCACTCTTTTTTAAGAATGCGAGTATTTTATTTTTTTTTTATAAAATATAATAATATCTAATGTTGCCCGTTACGTGTATGGTTAAAAGCGCCAGGATCATTATGTCAGCATACAAAACCAATATTCTGGGTTTGTCGTTAGATAAATATTTAGATTACTGTGCCATAAAATACCTCAATAAAATCATAATCTCTCAAAAACCAGAATATCTTTACAACAAACTAACTTTTTCAAATTCATCCCGTACTTTTATAATTATTGCACCGCGTACTTCATGCATTCCTACGGAGCGGCTATTTTTTTGTTTATGCTATTCGCTTATGGAACTCTCTCTCTGGCAACTATAGGTGTTAGGGTTTTTTAAATTGCTTAATTTTATATTTAAAATTTAAGAACTCTTTGTAATCTTTGAAAATGTTGTTTATTTTACTCAATAAATATCAAAAGGGGAACTACAACCCTATAAGTTTAGTTTTAGTCTAAAAAATAACGCAATTATTTTCTCAAAAATAATAACAAAACCCTATTTTCGCTCTATGCGATTTTTTTGATAACAACCTGAAACCCAGTATGCTTTTAATAATTGTTTTATAAATTTAAGGTACGAGGTTTGATGAAAAAGCGTTTTTCCAAAAGTTATAAAAAAACGGTAATCGTTGTATGGAATTTATCCAATCCATTCTAGGAGAACTTAAACTCGAATTTCTCCTGTACTAAAATTTAAGCAAATTAAGTTAATCCAATTAGGCTCTAGCTTAATGGACAGGGACACCTACCTGATGAGAGAATAGATAAAGAAACACCAAAGACGGAAGGTATGACCACACACAACCCCTTTTTTGGACTTCTCTTTATCGTAATGTAAGATTTGATTATAAAGTCGCATGCGTTACTTATTTGTATCTTCTTACTTATTTCTACTTCCCTTCGTTGTTCGTTCTATCTAAATGCACAACTCCAATGCATTTTCCATTGTTTCGTTTAAGGGTACAAATTTTAAAAATGTCCTATATACGCCCGCCCTATGTAAGAGTGACATGTGTTTTACCTGGTTATTTGTATCCATCGATTCATCTTCTGGTGTCAGCGCCAGAGATGACTTCCTATGCCCAAGCCTCCCTGACGAACTCGATGTTCCAGTACCTGTAAAATGGAAAATAACATTTGGTTACAAAATTTCATTAAACAGAATAAGTAAAAAGTAAGTTTACATCTACGCGAAAGTAAATCTATAAATTTGTACAGGTTTCCACCCAGACTAAAGTAATATGATTTAAAGTAAGCGAGTTCTCCCAGCGACTGTACGACTACGAGTAGATGAAAAAAAAATTCTTTTTTAAAATACATTATCCAAGAGATTGAATTAAAAATGTGTGCATATTGTGCGAATGAAAAATCAATTGACATTGTGTCGGATCGGATCCATCAGACGAGCACTGTGATTCACTTTCAACCATCAGCAGCAGCAGCAGTCAGTGTTTATAGATACCAGAACAAACCCTTTCTACGACGCACGGCGACGTACGACGACACCTAAATATAGAATGCAATTTTCTCTGAAGCAAAAACCGGAAAGCGAAAAGTGAGCAAAGCAACTTTCATGGTGTAATTTTAGGCGAAGTTAAATTTCCGTCTCGATTGCTTTTTGAACTTCGATGAGTATGTGTGTTATCGAAGTTTGATAATTGACATTTATGTAGGCAGCGTAGTCAGCAAACATAATCTTGAAGTTTATTGTAGAGCTGTGGCAATCGTTCATTTTCAAAGATCGAATCAATCAATGATTGATTGCTTCAAAGATTCGGTCTTTTCAATCAATCAATATTTCAATCATTATGGTCAAAGATTAAATCGTTCACTATGTCAATCAGATTGATTCGGTCTTTGTGATTGTGATACGTTATAAACATGAGTTTTTTTGCGAATATCTCAGAAATGGTTTGCGCTAGAGAAAAACTTTATTCAACAATTTTTTAGCTGTGGCAATTTCCTACAAAAATGGTATATATTATTTTTTTCGTAGCATTAACCGTTTAAAAGTTAAGTTGAAAAACTTGCATGAAAAACTTGCATGAAAAACTTGCATGTAACTTGCATGAAAAACTTGCATGCAACTTGCATGAAAAACTTGCATTCAACTTGCATGCAACTTGCACGAAAAACTTGATGCAACTTGCATGAAAAACTTGCATGAAAAACTTGCATGCAATTTCCTACAAAAATGGTATATATTATTTTTTTCGTAGCATTAACCGTTTAAAAGTTACAGCACATTTTCATGACCTTTGGCCCCTTTTAAGGGATTTTTTGACTTTTCGATTTGCTGTAACTTTTTAACGGTTAATGTTACGAAAAAAATAATATATATACCATTTTTATGGGAAATACTTTTAGCTATAATATTGTTTAATAAAATTTTTGTCTAGCACAAACCGTTTCTGAGATATTTGCAAAAAACTCATTATATGCGTGCTTCGATCGTTTATTCAAAAACTGAAATGATTGACGTTGAGATTGATTGTGTCGATTTACTGTGATTGCAATCAATCATTCATTTTGATGAACGGGTCACAAAGACCGAATCAATCACGATTGACACAGCTCTAGTTTATTGTGCCATCTTCATGGGAGTGGAAAGGGTGTATTTGCCAATATTAACTGATGTTCGAAACTAATCTTCGTAAGGGGTTTATACAATTTCTTAATACAAGTTATAGACATGAGTGTTTTTATTTATTATTGACTACATACACTGTCGATATGGCTCGTCAAGAGACAAGACAAGACGAGGATTTGTAAGTCTCGGCTCATTCTGATGGCACGATCACTCACACCAACATTCCTCACCTCAAAAAGACGTGTACGAGCTTCAGGAGCGATGCAAAACCTATTTCTCAGTATGTTGTTTAAGTAACTGAAACAATATTAAAAATCGCTTAAATTGCAAAAAAAGCTTCGATGACAATTTTATCAAGCGAAATAAGGGTTTTAGTTTTTTGTTTCTTGCGAAAATATCCGCTAAACAAAAAAAAAATCAGCAGTTAAATTATAGTAAACTTAAAGTGTTAGGGTTACGAAAAAGTCAGGTGGGCAGGTGGGCGGATAATTGTGCCTGTGAGTGTATAAATCGATATTTTTGGTTTTTCAAAAATAAAAAAAAAAAAAAATATATTTCTGAGGTCAAAAAAATTAAAGGACGGCCAATAGTGTTCAAATAAAGACCCATGCATCGTAGGGATTAATGAAATTAAAAAAAAATCGATTTTTTGAGGGCAGTATTCTTCTGGCTCCCCTATTTCAGACTCAATTTTATCGATAGCTGTGGGTGGTCAAAAAAAATTTGAATTGGTTGTCATTTAATTAGTTGTTGTTTAGATACAAAATTGTAAGAATTTGAAACTTTTTGGAGCTTTTGGAAATTTTGCTATACATACCTATAATTTTTCCACACCCTATTTTTTGGCTTATTTCTACTTTTTTGCAGTTCGATAAAATCTGAACCACCTAACCAGTTTTAAGTCGCAAATAGGAACAGATGATTATTGTCTTATTGTAAACTAAGTATAAAAAGTCTTATTTATAAGCGCATTCCAAAATATTTCTGACTTAAGACAGCTGTCCAACACCTAAACCTTATTTATAAAAATTTTCCAACGGTTGTCCAACTTGAGTCTAACCGCCATATTATTCACTCGCTTAAATCCAGATATAAATTAATTTAAATCTAAAAACTAAATCCAAATCAATATTATTCACTCGTTAAATCTACAGTTAAATCCAAATTTTTAAATTCAGATTCAATTAATTCAATTGAATTTAAATTGCTCTCTGGAGAAAATTTTAAGTACTTACATCCAGATTTAATTTCAATTTCATATTTTTCGTCAAGTTTTCTTGATAGATTTTATTCGTGAAATCGATGATATGATGATGTCTTCGTCATTAGAAGACATCGACCATATCTTATGACAAGCATTTTAAATCCACTGG
Source organism: Epistrophella euchroma (assembly GCA_947049315.1). NCBI lineage: Eukaryota > Metazoa > Arthropoda > Insecta > Diptera > Syrphidae > Epistrophella > Epistrophella euchroma. The sequence goes on along the minus strand of OX346245.1, from coordinate 110,013,252 downwards.
ATTTAATTTATGTTTAGAATGAGTAACATCGACATTGATTTAGATTACCTATCGAATTTAATAAATCTGGATTTAATGGTTGGATTTAAATTAAATTCAATGTGAAAAATATGGCCGTTTAACACTGCAATTGGTTATCCAAACATATTCTAAAGTCGGTAGGTACGTTCAATAAACTAGGTAAGGCAATTTTCTTGTTGCGAAATGTCCTCAGCAACAATTTCCAGTTAGCACAGATATGCAAAAAAAATATCTTAATTTCATAACAAAATTATTCACGTTGTTAAATTGTTTTTAAAAACAATAAAAAAAATTATTAATTAACACTTACACCTCTTGTAGATAAAGATAATATTCATGTGTTTGTATAAAAATTCCTTTGCAGTATTTTGATTGAAAAGGTAATGCCAGGGTTATTTCCCAAATTAATTTTTTCAATCAGACAAAAAAATAAATTAAATTTGATGGCACAACAGCTCATGAAGAACTAGGGCCTAGTGACTTACAACTCTCAACCATTCCTGTGTGCGTGTCTGCAGAAATGGAGGGGACCTACAGTTTATTGCCGAATCCGAACGGCTAACGAGCGGCACTTTTCTGTGACAGGAGATACCCTTGGAGGATTTGTCAATTCCTCGCAAGAGGCAGTAGCCGTTTTTTCTTTTAAATAAATAGGTGGCGCGGCTGGGGATCGAACCTTAGACCTCCGGCATGACAGTCCATCGCACTAACCGTCAATCAGACACCTTCTGTATCAAAATTGTATGCCTTATAGTTGTGACCATTCGTCCTCGTTTTAAGAGGACAGTCCTCTTTTCTACATCGTGTCCTTTCTGTTTTTTTTTTTCTTAAGGCGTTTTCCTCCTTTTACTAAATTTTCCTCCCAATGTCCTCTATTTTTTCTTTCAAAAATCATCTTAAAGTCAAGAAAACTTTCTATTCTTATTTGATTTACTGCGACAGAAAATAATTGAGTTTTGGGAAGTAAATGAAAAGACCTGATCTTTTTGGGCCCTACGAACTAACTCCCAATGAAATGCGCGCGGGCGTGTCTGCAGGCACACGTTCGGACGCGGGGTGCCACGCGCGCGTTTAAACGGATATGGGCTCAAATTGAAGCAAATTTAGTTACCTTGAAATAGACGAGCAAAGTTATAGTCAGAAAGTCCTTCAAGGGTTAAAATCACCATTAAGAAAGAGTTTAGAAAAACAAGAAAAGGTACATTTTGGAAACGAAACTTAATAAAAATAATTTTTCTAACTTTTTTTGTTGAATAATTCACAATCAAGGACGTAGCTAAGGTGATAGAGGGGTGCTAATTAAATGCGAATCGGCTTAAATTTACAACTTGAGTTCTAATTGTTGGATTTTCAAGGTAAGACTTCTTAAATGAAGATTAAATGCTATGCAACACAAGGGCGTGCGCAAGGAGGGGCAAGAAGTAACTTTCACCCCTTATCTTAATTAATTCCCTATTTATTTTGTAGAATTATTACTGGGTAGCTGAGGGGAGTTTCTTTTTACAGACAATTCCGTTTAATTTATAACTTTAATTCTAATGGCCAAATTTGTAGTGTACTTACGGTACACTTTTCTCCGTTATTACTCAACGGAAATACATGACAGATATACCGTTAGAAAGGTTTTGTCCCACAGATGTGCACAAATCAAAAATTTTGTGCATATGAAGCCATTAGGGGCAGATAATGGTTACTTGAATTTTTTGAGATTATTGATTTTTATCGTTTTAAGAGTTGCGTTAAGAAGCCAAAAATTTTTAGGGATTATGACTATTATGAGTTTCAATTTTTGGTGAAAAAATGAAATTGCAAACTTGCCCTAAAGCGGAAAAAGTTATAGTTTTATATATTTTAGCGCAAAAATCACTCATTTGAGAAATATTATCAACCTAATAGTATAGTATACTTTGCTTAAATCGAGAACGAATTTTTTATTTAATAATTAAAATAAAATTAGTCGTGACAATTTAAAGTTTTCGGATTAGCCGCGTCAATAAATAATTGAACGAGTTCAATACACTACTCACGCCAAACATTTCATTACCAATTTCATTGAGCGTGGTCACCGGGAAACTGTCTGAGAGATGTTATGACTATGAGCGATTTTGGCTACACAGGTTGCAGCGGTGCGTTGAAGCTTCTGTCCTTGTATACTCTGTCCAACAAAGATTGTCAGTACAGGGAAAAAGATGTCATTATGTTAGCTCTTTCACACAAACTTTAGAAAATGGAGTGGTTGATGTAAGTAATCTTAGAAATGATAACTCTAATTTTGCGGTTGGTTTGGTTACCCATTGTGTCTACGGCTCTGGGCGAGATAGGTCGTGAGGGATGTATACGGCACTTAAAAAATAAATTACAAAAATAATGCCGTGGAAAGTCTGTGTAAGTGGCTTTTTTTATGGAGTGCTTTGGTAATTCGGTAGGTAGATCGATTTCAATGAAACTGACCTATCTTTGGGGTATAATCAAGTGAACGATACACCAAAATTTAGTAAAAACTCCTGCGTACAAAGCTCTCAAGATTGGTAAACTTGTTTGTTTTATGTGTCCGAATTTGAATAACCATTGGTAAAAAAATTCTTAAATTCAAATACAAAATTAGATTTTAATAAATTAATTTAAAACAAAATTTTAGGTTCTTTCACCAGATTTAAAATTGGTTTTAAAGTTGGTCATTGATGGTCAGATATTAATTGATTGCTTCAAAATGTAAAAAAGAAACAATTTATAAAATAGTATTGCTATAAATTTATGAAAATTCACATCTCGCACAAATCGCGTGTGTTTTTGAAATTTATGTCGTCGAATCACGATGTAAAAATATCATTAGAATTTTTAAAAACTCAAAATTTCAGATAGGTAGGTAATAGAGTTTAACTGAATAAGCGCCGACAAAAATGTGTTCTAACAAAGGGTGGGAGAGAATGTTTTTTATTTGTCTATTCGATAGATATTTTAAATATAAGTTTATATGCATATCATCAAATATGGAAAAGGTAGATTAAAAATATATGATTTTACTGTAAATGGGGGTCAGCATACTGTACTTTATCGATTTTACTAACAAAAGTGAAAAGAATTATTTGTACTTTTTTACGTTTATACAATTTGAAAAGAATTAGTTTTCTCTTATAATTTAATTTTTTATTTTCCTTGCTAGAGCGTGTCAGTTTTTGTTGGCCGAAATTCGGCCGCTGGTCGATACTAGTTATTTATTATTATACCTAATATGTTTTTTTTTGGTAATAATTTTTAAAATAAAAATATAAGTAGGTACATACATATGTACATACATAGGCACATAAATAATTTATTTTTTAATATAAAAAAATGTATGTTACATTCTATTATTAAGTCTGCGTAGCGACTGACGCGGGCAAATCGGCTATAGTATGTACATATAAATAAATAAATTTGGTGGCGCTACAGCTCGTCAGGTTTGCCAGATTGGGCTATTTATCGGAAATTGGGCTATAGACTGATTTTCAGCAGTTAATCTGATAATATTGTTAACTCTTCTTTTTTTTTTATGAACTAATTTATTTTATTTTTTGTTATTTGTTTAAAAAAAATGTATTTTATTTTTTGTTAGTAAAAATTTATTTTATTATTGTTTTTTTTTTAAATAAAAACAAATTGTAATTGAAGTTATCAGAAATGTTTTTTTTTTTATTGGTATTGGGCTAGTATTTGGGCTACTTTTTCGGCTCCGATTTTGGGCTACAAAAATTTTTGAATTGGGCTATGGAACTAGTTCAAGACATGGCAACCCTACAGCTCGTGTAGAACCAGATTCTAGTGACTTACAACTCTCAACCATTCATGTGTGCGTGTTATTGGAAGGAATACAGGGGGCCTACAGTTTTCTGTTGAATCAGGAGAGCCAAGGTGAGAAAAACTTATTCATGACAAGATTTACTCTTGGAGGATTTGTCACTTCCTCGGAAAAAAAAACATTTGTTTTTATGTTGCAGCGGCTGTGATTCAGCCGGAGGAGGTCCGACACCGTGACAGTCCTACGCATTAACCATTATACCATACAGCTACTACATTATATACATAAGTATATTTTTAATTTTTTTATTTTAATTATCTGCAGTGAATTTATTCTTAAATAATGCTTTTTTTCATTTTCTTTTAAAGTTACTTTAAAAATCATAATCAATTTACCAGTGGAATCCTGTCCGGGAGAAAGTAATTCGCTTGTTGATGCGGTGGAGACGAGCGTCTCGCTGCTGCCCGCAGATTGCAAGTCACCAGTTACGATAATCATATTAATATTTCTTAATTTACTTAACATTAACTTGTAATGGTTATTTTTCAATTATTATAAATTCACTTGATTTTAAAATTATGTCACTCATCACATCACCAATTTTTTGTTTGTATTTTACATTTTAAATCTCTGTTTGTATTATTCATAATAAATTGTATGGATAGATATACAAACAAACTTTTTTTTTTTATTTCAGATACATATGTATATTTATTTTTGTTATTATTTTCACTGTTTAATCGGATTTCGATTTATTGATGACGATTTCGAGCTTCTGGTCTCCACATAACTTGTTTATCAATTCGATGTTTTTTTTTTCTGTGTCGGTATAAAAAAGTCAATTAGAATTATTGTGTATTTTATTATTTTATTGCTGAGTTTTTCTGTTTATTTGATTTTCGATAAAAAAAAAAAAAAAAAACCAAGGCAAATCTGTAAACCATTTGAAAATGACGTCCGAGCTATTTGGCTTATTCGTTAGTTTTGATGCAAAAGGTTTACGATTTCGGACTGGGTACTATGGCATTCAGTAAAACCAAACCAAATCAAAAGAAAAAAAGATACACAATTTCAGTTGTCAGTGTCACTATAGCAACGAGATAAGATAAAAGCTGTTTAAGTGTGGATAAAGACGAATTAGGGGGAACCATCGCTACCTTGACTAAACCTGTGATGACGTTGACTGTCAAGATTTTTTTTTTTTTTTCTGGTTGAATAGTTGATGCGAACACCATGCATACTCATGTATTTAGATACAGTATCTACGTTTAGATAAAGAAGGCTAATTTACCCTCTGGGAAAGTCGACCAAAGGTGCTAACAAACTATACAGCGAAACGGTTTTTTTTTTTTTTTTTTTTTCATAAATAACTGCTAAATACTCCAATACATGTTTGAAACAGCCGCCTTGTAACCGTTTTATAGAGCGATTGTGCGAATAAAGATAAAATTACTATTTGCTTATAATGCAATTTATATACCCATGCATATATGGTTCTTTATTTATTAAACATACGAAAAATAGTAAAAAGCAGAAATTCCTTATCACGATGTTCAAAATGTGCTCCTGGATCGATATTATGTAATAATCTTAAATATATTGGAACTGGAGCGTTTGAGTAAAATGTATAAAACTTTGAAGTTTTCTGTTTTTTTTTTTTTTTTTTTTTTTTTTTTTTTTGTCGATAATGACCCTAACAAAGGTTAAATTTAAAAAAGGTTGCTTCTGGCCTTTGTTTGAAGATACAAAAAAAAAAAAAAATATTAAATTGTATCTTTTTTCCCTTTTCCATATATGAAATAAGGAATCTTTATAATTGCATAAAACCATATCAGAATAATAAACATGATACATTTTTAGGGTTTGAAATTGACAAGAGGTAAGTAAATCGATGAGGGTAACAAAGTTATGTTATACGTTGAAAATTTAATGAATGCTCGTATCTATGTATAAACATTATGTGCATAATATAAGAAGATCTAAAACCATGGATATGAATTTCATTATGAAAGAGAAAAAAATAATGATTTAAATACAAATTAATGGAGAACTTGGGGGGATTCTATTTAAAGTAAACATATTCTTAAATTTGTTTAAATCATAGTCATAATAATGCAAGAATGTGCGTATTCGGTCACTCGTTTTTTTTTTTTGTCAAACTAAGCAGAAATTATGGACGATTCTGAGGAAATCAGAAATGTTAAATCTTTGTTAGACCATATACAGGGTGATTTACCTAAGGTGTGACAAAAAGCTAGAGCCTTTAGGTTGAGTTAAGACAAGAAAAAATCGTGTGCGAGGGGTTGGCGGTCTATTTCTCCCCGTTTTTTCGGGTTGGGGGAAATTTTATACAAAATCGACTTACAATTTAAAAAAAAAATCATTTAAAAACAACGGCAACACTTACAATGTCATGTTTTACTTTTTTGTTAAAGCCAGAAGTCTCTTCTTTTATTGTGTTTTCAATTAAAATTATTTGAGAGAATAGTTTTTGAAAAATTAATTTTCAAACTCAAAATTTTGAAAAAGTAATGAAAAAATTGTGTTCAAACTAGTTTTTGAACAAAATCAGTTTGAACAAAATTGCAAATTGTTAAAAAGAAAAAAAAAAAAAAGAAAAAAAATTTATATTAAAGAAAGGGTATAGCATAATGTTGTAACGGTAACCGTAGTTTTTTAATATTTTTTTCTGGTATAAGTCAATTATTTTAGTAAATTGTTCCTCCCGTTATTTTCAATTTTCTCAAAATTTAAAAAACAGTTGATTGAGCATCTACTCTTCAGTGTTTCACTAGAAATGGATAAGAGCATCGAATATTAAAAACAAAAATACCATTTAATAAGGTAAGATTCTGAAAAAAAAACTATTATTTTTTTTTCAAAATTTTGACTTTGAAAATTAGTTTTTCAAAAACTATTCTCTCAAATAATTTAAATTGAAAACATAATAAAAGAACGGACTTCTGGCTTTAAAAAAAATAAGTGTTGCCATTGTTTGTTAGTGATTTTTTTTTTCTATTTTAAGTCGATTTTTTAGAAAATTGCCCCTCCATCTAAAACGGGGGGGGGGTTAACCCCTCGAATACGGTTTTTGTCTTGTCTTAGTTCAGCCTAAAAGCTCTAGCTTTTTGTCACACCTTAGGTGAATTACCCTGTATAGATCGAAACAGTACTTTTTTTTTTTGATCAGCGCAGAAATAAAGCTTACAATCACTTCTGAATCATTGTTTTCGGGGATAATATTAAATAACTCTTCCATCAGGCGGATATGAAACAAATGTTTTTGGTGTAATATCTTTGAAAAATATAAGACGACAAATGAAAACATGTTCAAAAAAAAGTTAGGAAAAACTTTCTGAAATTTATAAAATTTGCATCTAAACATGATATTAAACAAAAAATTAAAAACAAGCTGGGTTTGACCCACAATGATAACTTCCCATTGGTTCCCTTTGAAATTCGGCACCCAATGTTATTTTTTATAAGAAAAATACCAATTAAAATCTTCAAAAAACTTATCTCTTATGCAATTAAGGTAAGGCTGTTTGCTCTAAATATATGCGACAATTTTTAGCAGTTTTTTTTTGGCCTAGAAAAAAAAACCGTTAATTGAATTTTTTTACAAACCTTATCAATTACTTATTATTGTATTGTGTGTAGACTAAAATTATTTCGGAGTTGATATCATTGGTTGTTTTGGAGATATTCTAGCAGAAAAACATTTTTTTACAATTTTTAGCATTTTTTTTTTCAGTTTTTTTTTGGCCTAGAAAAAAACCGTTACTTGAATTTTTTTACAAACTATACCGATTATCAACTATAACTTTGGGTATTAAATAAAATAAACCCGAAGTTAATATCTATGTGCGTTCTTAAGATATTCAATATTTTTTTAAACAATTTTTAATGGTTTTTTTTTTTAATTTAAAAAAAAACTGTGGGTTTATTTTTTTAAGTATTACCAACTTTTCAATACCTCGCTATGCATAGAATGAAACCAAGCCAAAGTCAATAGTATTATTTGTTCTAGAGATATTCGAGAAACAAGCCATTTTGTATTTTTTTTTTTTTTTTTTTATTACTGTAATTAAAAAACTGCCAATTGAATTTTTCTGAAAATCCTTACTGTACGTAACGGCCTTATTATCTGTAAAATAAAATTTATTTGAATTCGATATCTCTATGCGTTCTCGAGATACCGTCAGCGAAAAAAAGATTGCAAACGTACGAACGTATACGTACACAGACATCTCTCTTAAAACAATGTAATCCGACTCCAAAGACCTCGAAACGTCGAGAAATATTAAAATTTTCAATTTCACAAATCGCACCGATTACACTAACTTCCAATGGGATGTTAAAGACTACCCCGAAATTGGGGCTTGTTTCCATAAAAGCAAGTGGCCCAATTTTGATTCCAAAATGAAAATAGGCCGTATACAAAAATTACAAAAATCATCTCAATTCCCAAATTATAATCCAGTTTTTGTTATTGTTGCTTTTCATATAAACTTTTGAGCCATTTTGCATTTTTTGTTAGAGCCGTTTTTTATTCCTTATTAGAAAAAATGTTTACATGAAATTTGGCTCCCAATGAAAAATGATTCCAAGCAATTTCTAAAATTAGGGATTTTCCCTATTTTCAAAATGGAATAATAACCCCAAAATTAACAAAAAAAAACACCAAAAAAGAAAGAAATACTCAAACCAAAAGCTAAAAAATTTCCAAAAAATATATAGTAGGTACATAAAGCAACAATAAAAGATAAAAGTAGGACCATTTTGTATAATAAAACCTTTAAGCCTAGTTTATAGATCAATGAATGCGAAGTGAAATCCAAATCGAAATAAAACATCAATAAGTCTCGCCTCAAAAGGTTTTCAAAGAAAATAAATTTTGTTTTATATTTGGTTTGGATAAGCCCGTTGAATTATATTTACTTCGAAACAATTTTCTTCCTCCTTGTCGCTTAAATAATTGCGTTGTACTTTATTGTATTTTTCACGCTATTTTTTTGTATGAAAATTTCACTTTATTTCGATCTATAAACTAGGCTTAAAGTACAAAAGGCCCTAAAACAATGAAAAATTGCCCCAATTAACAAAATTTAATCAATTTTTTTAGCCGGTAAGGATATTAGAATTTTTCAGGCCTAATAGCCGATAACCTTATTCTTATAGGGCTCACTTGCATGAAACAAGCAGATTAATATGGACATTAAACTGAGAAAAGAACAGGGTATCCACGGTTTGATAAATAAACTAATGGTTCTTGGTATTTCTCGAACAAAAAATTCTCAACTAGTGGAAAAGAATATACGTTTTTGATTAAAATCACTCAGAAAGCTCTCAATTTCTTATAAATCAGAGGTTATTAGTTCTGTCAGAAAACTTTCGTGCAAACTACCCTAATCATAGTTTTTAATCAAATGTCTAAACCTATAGTCCAATCTTTCTTTCTAATTTTTTTAATGATATATGTGATACAAAACCCAAAAAGAAAATTATTAGCTTTTCTATTTTTACTTTACAAAAAAAAAAAAATAGAAAACCAGTATTTAATTAATATAAATTGGCATTAGGTATGTTTTTAATTTTTAAAAGGTTAAAGTTGTATGATCAGGTGACCGTGTTATTTATGGTTGATTTGCTAATTGTATAAGCGACGATAGTTATAACAAAACGGTAATTAACACCTAGCAAAATACGAGTAAAATACAATAAAATATTATCATGTTACTGTTAAACTCCGAAATGTAGAAATTCTGGAATTTACCACTTTGAACTTAATTTTCCAGCAACATTGGTAGAAGTCCGAAATGTTTTTCGACATCAGCAGTAACTTAGTAAGCCTGTTTAAAGTCCAAAAAAATTATGAAAACAAAGTACTTCGAACTTTTAACAAATATTTTAGTGAAAAATTTAATACCTACATGAAATAAAATTCTGTCTAAAAAGAAATGTGAAAAGTCCTCGACTTGCCGGGAATCCAAAATAATTTGGCGAATTCCATAATCGAAATTAATATTTATTTTGATAACTGTTGAGTATAAGACTATAGCGAATTTGTTTGGTCTTAACAGCCATCGAAATGGAAATGTTGCCATTATTACACATAGAAACACTTCATTTCATTAGATTTCTCCTTGCGCCTTATTATTTATTTAAAACAAACCCTGAATTACAAATTCAACTTATGCGTATGTTACATGAATACATAAAACATATACACGTGCAAACCTATGCGGCTATGCGTGCTAGTAGCCAATATACATTCAGCAACTTTTTCACTCAATTTGAACCCAATCATAGGTACTTGCTAAGCAGAACGGCAATTATAATAAAGTTAAAAGAAAAGGTGCGTGTTTGTTTATCAAATGATGCTATACATACACACCTACATACGTACTTTGTGGAGCTTTAGAAAAAATGTTGCCTAATGATAATTTGTCTCGAAAGTTTTTTGTTTTAATATTATTGGCATAATGTGAAGCTGCAGCTGTTAAATTTGGTGAAAGATATTGTTTATCTTTTAATTCGTATAGTACATGTATTTATGTCATAATTTTTATACATTTATGTAAGAAACATTACACCTTCTGTCTCGCATAAACTTTAATATTCCTTAAAGGAAATTGGCCGATTTTTATTTCAAATTATTGAACTTATTATGAACGATTAATATCTACCTAATATACAGGGTGTCTCGTGGTCGGTGATGCAGACAAAAACCATGTATTCTGGAGGTTATTTTAAGCCGAAAAAAAAAGTAAGAGGTAATTTTCTTGTTTTCGCTTCCTTTTCGACTTATGTATAACGCTTCTTAAGATTTTTGGTCTCCCTTCTTTTAGTGGCTAACCTTGCTAAACGGCAATCGATTTTTGAATTTTTATTTGTGTTTACGCAAGAGCAATTAGGAATTTTTACCCGCTCTATAACAGTTTTCTATGCGGGTAACGGGTTTCCCGCAATCTATTATTTTTGGGTTTGATTTTTTTTTGACTTTGATATTGTTTTTTTTTTTTTCGCAAAAACACGTTAGGTTAGGCTATGTTTGGAGGGGTGATGCTACGACAAGCCGCATCATCTCACTCGGATCTCAATGGATCAATTGTGCTCCCCGGGATAAAGGTATGATAGGTATAAGGACGGGTAAGGAGATGAGTTGGTGGAGCTTAGGGGTTAGGTGTGGGAGGCCTCCCTGAACCATTCTGAATTCTGGATGAATTTCATGATGTTTCTTAGTGGCAAACGCGAGATGTCCCCCAATTCGTCGAAAAAGTATTCCCCGAGGGCTGTCTTTCTGGCTCTTGCTAGACTGTTGCATTCACAAAGAAAGTGATAGGAGCCCTCCTCCGCCTCTTCATCCGGCGACCCTCTGCATAAGTCAGATATGGTGATACCTATTCTGCTCATGTAGGTTCCCATTGTGTTGTGACCCGTTAGGATTCCAACCAAGAGGGACAGTTGAGGTCTGCTTAGCTTAAGAAGGTAATCTGTATTTTTTGTTAGAGATGTCCGGCCATAGATTCCTCGAAAACCGACAAGTAACAATTTTGGACCGGGGGTGGCCCCGGCGCAGTGGAAATAGTGCTTGACTGCTAACCTGGATGTGTGGGTTCGAGTTCCAGTCAAGGCAGCATTCTTTTCTATATTCCCTCAACTGAACGCCACCCCTGTGATTAAATGAGATAATTAAAACCTTATTTCTCAGTCCACTGTGCCAACAAAAACCTAACCTATCCTTCTATTCCTTCTAACATTGCCTAATTTATAAGACCCTAGGTATTACTGGCAAATATATGTTTTTTTTTTTTATCGTTTGCGGCTTTGAGGAAACTTTGGTGAATTCTATTTTTGTCCTGTTCTAGTGGCATGGACACAGAAGAATCTGTTTGGCTCGGGTCAAGAGCTGACCCGTTCTTGGCCAATTCGTCCGCAATATCTTTTCCATGAATGTCACGGTGTCTTGGGACCCATCGCAGGGTCCCAAGGGTATTTATTGCGCCGAATAATCTTAGCTCGTTACGACAACGAATTACCAGTTAAGACTTTGTGACGATGGAGGAAATGGCTTTGAACCCCGCCTGACTGCCAATAAAGATGTCGATATTGCTGTTTACTAGTTCGACTGTGGCAAAACTCCTTGCAGCTTCATAAACTGCAAGTACTCCCGCTTGAAAGACGCTGCAGAAGTAAGGAAGCTTTGTTGATTTACTTAGGGGTGGATTATCTGAAAAGATACCTGACCCTACCCCCTTTTCCTTTTTTGAGCCGTCCGTAAATATCAAGATATGATCATCTTTTATGACCAGGTTTTCCGTCCAGAGGTCCCTTTTGGGGATATCTGTTAGGGCCAATGATTTGAAATCAATGCTCGGCATTGTATAGTCTGTTTGAATGTCTTTTTCAATAAAGTTCGTAATGGTACTATGCCCGAAGTGGCCCCCTTTTCTTTTAAAATACTTGAAATTTTTTAGCAAACAAATATAATCTATATATATGTAAATAGGCTAAAATAAATAAATAAATTTTGTGGTACCATTTTCTCAAAAAGTATTTGACCGATTTCGATAAATTTTATATGGTTGGAAAGCCACAATTGCGGAGATGTACAGAATGTACCTGAGACACGCATTTACACACTGTGGGTCATTTTTGTTTTTGTAATGTCGAACACTGTGCATATTTAAAAAAAAATTAAATGTTTTTTTCCTTCAACATTTTCAAACAAATTTAAAATTTTTCTCCTTCCTGGTGTTTTAGTTTTTGTTGGCCGAGTCTTATTTTATAATCGAGATGCTCCAATAAAAGTTATGAAACTCATTTAATTAAAATATTGGTACACTGGGGCGTATACGTACTTTTTTATTTTATTGAATCTATAAAAAAAACTACTACAATTTCTATTTTCGCACGTCAAGTTGGTTTGTTTCGATTGAAAAAGCTGAGTTTTTGAAAAATTATGTTTCGCTTTTTAGTATGTTATCTACAGAGACCTCTCTATGATATGATATGAGTTAATGAGGACCTCTTACAGTAATTCAACAAACTGTTGAACTTCTCAGGCAACTTTTTTTTAGAAAAGGCTTCCCTCTTCTAAAGAAATATCTATGCGTAGGTATTAAAAGTATTTTTTACAACAGCAAATTAAGCCGTCTGGCCTTCTGTGCAGCAAACACATCTATAACCTTTTCAGTATTCATATCAATTTCTCTATGAATTGACATCAAAGCTAATCCTGTCAGTCTTTCATCGCCGGTAGAGTTTCTCAGATATGTTTTTAATCTCTTCATCGTTGAAAATGTTCGTTCCGGTGTGCATGTCGAAACTGGAAGGGTAGCCACAATTTTTAAAAGTTTGTGGATGTTTGGAAAAAGTTGTTGGTTGCATCTTTGAAGAGCTTCTATTGCATTTTTCGCACGGTCTTCTGGTAATTGTTGGTGGCATTTTATCTTTCATAGTAAGAATTCAGCCTCCATAGTGTCTCAATCCAAAAATTTCTTATACAATTTAAAATTATCTTCATTAAAATTAGTTTCATTTTTACCGATAGTCGATGGTATTAAAATATACAAAGAAGAAAGTGTCGACTTATGATTCTCGAATCTCATTTTAAGTTGACTAATAAAGTCTTCTAAGAGAGGAATCAAAATTGTTATCCTAAAATAGGTCTCTGGATCTGTCGTACGTATGTTGGACCTATTCTGTTGTCTTCGCACAACTCGAGGAATTTTTATTTTTTATTCTGCAATACTTGATAATATTCTCCTGCTGTCTGGAAAATTATATTGAATTCCAAAATAACATCCTCTCGAATTTTTTGGAATGTGTTTGATATCAATTCAATATGTTCCAGAGCAGATACCAAGACGCATAAAGGGGACTGTAAGATCTTGCAAAGTGGCAATATGTATGTAAATAAAACACTCAAGCTGCACAAACTTATCAAAAAATTACTAGCTGTAACAGATTTTAAAAAGCAGTTCGCCTTTGATGAAGTTTCGGAGTCCCTATCAGCACACAACTCTTCCAAACTATGAACTATCGCTTGAAAAACTTCTTTGAATCTAATCAATCCGTCATGATTTTCAACCCAGCGAGTCTTACACATTGATGTTAAGCTCTTCCATTTAGTTTGTGGATAATTTTGTTTTATATTGGCCTGCAAACAATTTGTACGCTTTGCGGATAGTTTACAAAAATTGCCAACAGATTTAATTATGCCAATAATGTTTCGATTTGGCTGAATTTGGCAAGAATGCCCTAAAGCCAAGCTTAATGAATGCCCGCTACAATGCACGTATAAAGCTTCTGGGTGGGACTCGCGTACTACTGCTTGAACTCCATTGAAACTGCCCCTCATAGCAGAAGCACCGTCGTACCCTTGTCCAATTAAGTTGCTGCAGTTAACTTCCAAATTTTGTAGTTCAGAGAGAATTGCGTTAGCTAAATAATTTCGATGGCGGGGAGAATCGGGCTGTTATTGCAGAAATTTGGGAAAAAATTTTAATAAAAAACTATTAATAAAAATAAAATAATTTCTAAAAAAATTTCGGGGGAGTTCAAACCCCTGTACCCCCCCCCCCCCTGGCTTCGGCCTTGAACTGAGAAGCAGTTTTTCGTAAGATTATGAAGGTAACTTTAACTCTCAGTTTTCAAAAATCTATCGTATTCGTATCACTTTTTTTGTCGCCCCCAAAGATACTGAATATAAAGATATTATGAATCCTTCGTACGTTTCACTCTCCAAAACCCCCATTTATTTTACATTGTTGTTTGTAATTTCGGTGGGTATCGATGAATAGATGTGAATTGCAACAACAATTTAACGGGGTAGTGAACTGATGAGCTGCTTATATGTGTGCGTTTTACGTGGTTTTTCACACACATTTTTTGAAAAGTTTAATAATCAGCTGATTGATGTAGCTTGTAGGCAAACCGGAATGACAGCCAAAGATTCATATCTTTATAATTCAGTATCTTTGGCCGCCCCTATCATCGTTATGTCAAGTTTTATCACAATCTCCAATACGAATCTAAAACTTGCCCTACAGTATACCTGTGTATGTTCTGTACATATATCGCAAGTAAAAAACGTTGTTTATCTACTTTTTTAAACTAAAATATATGTAAGTACCTTGTTATTTGAATTATTTGAGTATATGTAGGTACCTATACAAAAATGATAACACTCAACTTTAAAATTTGATGAACCGCAAAAGCAACAAAACAACCCACTATTCAATAAGCGTGTATAATAACAATTAGATCTCTAGACACAATAAAATAAATTACAATCAAATTCTCAAGTCGTACAGGTTTACCCAAGCAAACAACATTTCACTTAGAACTCAGAAAGCAATCACAGACGCGTACGTAGATGCTTAATTAAGAACGGAAAGTCTCCCAATCGGATCGCGAGATTTGAAGTCCATACCATAATTTTGCTCAGTGCACGACCTGCCTCTAAACAACTCAAACAATAGAGCTCAGATTTGTCTGAATAATTACGTAAATTAAATGATTCGTTCCTAATTAAATGTTCACATTCTACTATGTGTATGCAAATGCAACTTTTGTTCTCTAGAGTCAGTCGCATCAAATTTGAAATGACGTGTCGGACGCTCCCATATCTGTGCACCAGAGAGCCAGCTGTGAGCAGATCCCAGATGGTAAAGACACCATGCTGCTGCTCTGCTGCTTGCCTTGGATCGTTCGTTGTGCACCACAGCACATTGAATATATAGACTCTCTCTCTCTTGCCACCACCCAGCTTTAGTGTCAATGGTGGCAGTATAACTTTTGGTCAGGTCTTTTGGACGGTATTTAACCTACTTTGGTTCATTTGAGCGGTGACGTGTGCTGCCTTTTAAAAAAGTTTTTATATGCAACTTGTAATCGCCTGGGAATTACTCGAAGTAAAACTTCGCTATGCGTTGAAATAGTTTGCAATTTTTTTTTTTCTGCGCATAATACTGGAGTTGTAGTATGTAGCATGTACATTGTACATAATGTTTATAGACAGCTTACCTTACAGCGATTGAATTGAAATAAAAAACGAGCAGAAAATGTGTAGATTTTTTTTTTTCAAAAGCATATTGCAATGACATAATTTGCATTCTGCAAATACATATGTATTTTTTTGTTGAATGAAATATAGGTAACTGTTTGATGTACATTGCTTAAAACAAATTAAAAAATAGGTCAAATGTCAATTAAGCCGAGTTAGATTATGCTTTTTTCAGTTTGAAAATAAACATTATTAATGTTTACTTGCTCTTTAGCGAAAAATATTGTTGATAAAAACTCACATTGATAGAAAAAGTCGGTTTTTCGGTGGGTCTGTGCAACCAGGGTACCTACACTGTAAATACATGGAGCTTGGGCCCAAATGGATGAACGAATTTGCTTTAAATTCGGTTACAGCTCAGTTTTATGTGACTCTCTTGAGGAGGAAATCGAATTTTATTTTTGAACGTATTACGAAACGAAAATCAAAACAAACGATACCCAAAATAACTATAGTCATGACCAGGGATTGGATTTTAAAGCATTTAAAAATCTAAGAAATGCAAAAAAAGGCATTTATAAAAATTAAAAAATAACGAAATTTATTAACTAATAATTTAAAAAAAAAACTACGTTTGTACCTACAACTAAAAAGATTTAAAAAGTTCGTTATGAGTCTAATGCTTCCGCAGGGTTTAAATAACCAATTATATTTGCTTTTAAATTTTTTAATATCGCGAGTTTGCCTTAACTTTTGGATTAAAACAACAAATAAAAGTGGGTGCTTTCACAAGTGTGTGAATACAATGTTGTAAATACGCTCTTCAATTTTTTTTTGTAAGTGAAAAGCCTTTTTTGTTGAAAATCATGGACTACAAGATTGGGGAATACGGTTTTTCTCTAACACAAATTGTTTTTGAGATATTTGCAAAAAAACTCCTATTTCATGACATTTGGGCCCTTTTAAGAGATTTTTTAACTTTTCATTTGCTGTGACTTTTTAACGGTTAATGCTACGAAAAAACCGAAAAAAAAATTTTTTATGGGAAATCGCCTCAGGTACAAGATTGAGGCACCAAATTTTTCTCTAGCACAAACTGTTTTTGAGATATTTGCAAAAAACTCATTTTTAGACCCTTGGAACCCTTATAACTGACCTACCGGTCATCGGATCGATGAGGAACTCTCTCAGTTTTTAAAGAGTATTTGTATAAGTCTATTTTTCCTGGACTAAGGGGCCAGTTATAGCTATCATTGAAAATATTTATTGTTAATTTTGGGACCTTTAGAAAGTCAAATTGGTAAATATTTTGATGCCAAAATATAGGCAATGACTTGAATTATTATTCTAGCCAAAAAAATATTTCATTTTGTCCAAACCTTCCACTTAAAATGACTTTATTATTTCAATGATTGAACTACTTTAACAATGGTCATTGAAAATTCAAAGCCATTTTACATCGAAGTTTAGGCTGAAATTAATTTTTTTTTTTGACTAGAATAATAATTCAAGTCATGGCCTATATCTTGGCATCAAAATATTCACTAATTTGACTTTCAAAATGTCCCAAAATTAACAATTGAAATTTTCAATGATGGTTTTCAATGATAGCTATAACTGGCCCCTAAGACCTTAGGCTTGGCTAGAGCTATACAAAGATTCAATGCAATCGGAAAAAAAAACAAAGAGATATACAAAATAAAATTCATGTTCGTCGAATCGATGAAGTTTACTTTTATAGGGGCCCCAAACAAATTTTTCTGTTTGTTAAATTTCCACCTCCTCTATCCCTTTTTGAAAATTGTTTATACAATAAGCCAAGAAAAAGATTTTGGGGAATTTGAGTGCGCATATGTTATGTATCAACTTAGCAGGTCACTTTTTCCGTTGCAGATTAAAAAGTATATACTATATAGTAATTAATTGTATTTAGTTGCTAATTAGTTACGCAAAAAAAATTAATTGCTCTGTTGGTTTCTCAAAATTATAGATAAACGGTCCGGGAGTGGATTGGTAACCCAAAAAAAAATGTAATCACTTTTTTCGTCTTCGAATAAGTAGGGATGACGTCATCATATATGCACACCCATTTTCTCGCAAACCAAAACAGCGATTAATTTATTTTTGCGTAACTATTTAGCAATTAAGTAGCAACCATTTACTATATACTTTTTAATCTGCAACGGAAAAAGTGACCCGCTAAGTTGATGCACATTGAGTTCGCCCAAATCAACGATCAAATTCTATTAGGTAAGTTAGTATTTTGTTTGCAGGTTTTGACAAGGTTTTTTAGATCAATTATTCATACTTTAGAAAAGTTGTGTACTGATAAGGACTCTCAAACTTCAAGGCGACCTGCTTTTTGTGATCTACATATTTTAGGCGGTAATTTTTTGGTGAGGTTTTGCTGCTTAAGTTGTTGTTCACATTCCCATTGCCTCTAATTGAGAGGTTGGAGAATCATAAATCCACACTCTCTTCTCTCTAATTGTTCAAAAATGAATAAAAATTTAACAAAGAAAATTTAAAATTTTATAATAAATTTTTGAATTAGCAATACCTTGAAGGTTAATTTCTGCTATGAAAGACAAAATGCCACAAGAAATTAAAAATAAACCGTTCAAAGGGTGCAGTTGGGGAATGCAATAAGGATCTGCTTCCTTGGGGTTTGTAATTGCATTGCGACCTTAAGATTTATTGTGCCCCCAATTAGAGTCAGATGAGCTTGCTCATTTACAGTTCTTCCTCCAAATGTCTTTCTTTGAATTAATATCCACATGACCACATGTAAGCTTTTGAAAATTTGTCCCACCTTGCCAGTTTCAACATGCAAACCAGAAAGAATATTTTCTTCAATGAAACTCTTAGGGCCAGTTGTACAAATATTTGATCCGTGGTTCAGGAATTTTAACTCGCCAATTTCGGTGGATTAACTGTGGTTCAACGATGGTTCAGGCATTTAATTGGCTTTTAGTGCATATTAGAACCTTGAACCATCGTTGAACCTCAGTTAACCCGCCGAAATCGGCGAGTTAAAATTCCTGAACCACGGATCAAAATTTAAACCACTGGCACTTAGTGCCAGTTGTACAATCGTGGGTTAAATGTTAATCCGTGGTTCAGGATTTTTAATTCACCGAATTTGGTGTACTCAAGGATGAACTTCGCTATTATCACATGCTTGAACCTTGAACCATCGTTAAACCTAAGATAATTTGCCGAAATTGGCGAGTTAAAATTGCTGAACACGGGTTAAATATTGAACCATGATTTTACAACTGGCTCTTAGAGCAATATTATTCAGTTACTTAAATCTACAACTGGGTTCAAAGTATATGTAAGTTAAACTCAAATGCTAAACCTAAGCGCATAATGTTCACTATTTATACTCGGAAATAAACCTATATTTTTTAAACCTTGTCACCATTAATCCAATTTAATTTAAACAGTTTTCCCGGTTCCAGGGAGCAGTTAAAGAAGTTAAACCCGGGATAAACTTAAAACAAAGTATAAAAACAGGAGACATAAAAGTGAAAACATTGACATTATACTTAGCTTTTACAATAAAGTAAATATTATACAAATATACACTTGTCAAAACAATTAAGGGAACAAAAAAAATCACTTTATTTTTTAGTGTTTTTTGAAGAGCTGTACCTCTGTGAAAAGTGGTCGTATTGAGATAAAACACAAAGCATTCTAAAGCTTTAAATTTTTCGTATTGAGAATTTTTAGCAAATGATTTTTTTTTAAGTTAACTATTGTGGAAAAAGTGGGCAGAAATTGTTCTATTCGTTTCCATTTCGATGACAATTTCACAATGTTTATGAACCACCCAATTTGTTCCTTTAATTGGTTTTTACGACTTCGGTACGTGAAAACGGTTCAATTGATTAATTTGAAATTTTGGTAATCTATATAATTCTTTAAAATGTCTAACCAAGTTAAGTACTGCAGTCAATATTTATAAAGCAGTAAAAGATTTACAAAAAGTCTTTAAAAAGTCGTCTTTTTTTTACCTTTTCTGAATGTAACGGTAAGGAGTCCAAAAAAAATAATTGAAAAAAATCTTGTAGAAAACTAATTCCAGTTTTTAAAACTGTACTTAAATTTTTCGTGTCGTCATTCCTTGCTAAGATATTGGTAGTCAAAGTAAAAAGTCCGTTTTTTCATTCAAAGCCAGATATTCTTCTGAAAAAAAAATTGCAGAATGACAAAAAAGACGACCTTAAAGCTGAATGATCAAGTTATCGAAAAAAAAGCATTAAATTGGCTCAAAAAAAAAAAAATTTCAAAGAAAATGACAATGCTCAGAAAAAAAAAAAATTGGGTGTGCTGCTTCTTATGATTGCGCAATAACGATAACTTAAAAAATTATTTTCTAAAATTTCTCAATACAATAAAGCTTAGGTTAGGTTAGGTTAGGTTAGATTAGGTTAGGTTAGGTTAGGTTAGGTTAGGTTAGGTTAGGTTAGGTTAGGTTAGGTTAGGTTAGGTTAGGTTAGGTTAGGTTAGGTTAGGTTAGGTTAGGTTAGGTTAGGTTAGGTTAGGTTAGGTTAGGTTAGGTTAGGTTAGGTTAGGTTAGGTTAGGTTAGGTTAGGTTAGGTTAGGTTAGGTTAGGTTAGGTTAGGTTAGGTTAGGTTAGGTGAGGTTAGGTTAGGTTAGGTTAGGTTAGGTTAGGTTAGGTTAGGTTAGGTTAGGTTAGGTTAGGTTAGGTTAGGTTAGGTTAGGTTAGGTTAGGTTAGGTTAGGTTAGGTTAGGTTAGGTTAGGTTAGGTTAGGTTAGGTTAGGTTAGGTTAGGTTAGGTTAGGTTAGGTTAGGTTAGGTTAGGTTAGGTTAGGTTAGGTTAGGTTAGGTTAGGTTAGGTTAGGTTAGGTTAGGTTAGGTTAGGTTAGGTTAGGTTAGGTTAGGTTAGGTTAGGTTAGGTTAGGTTAGGTTAGGTTAGGTTAGGTTAGGTTAGGTTAGGTTAGGTTAGGTTAGGTTAGGTTAGGTTAGGTTAGGTTAGGTTAGGTTAGGTTAGGTTAGGTTAGGTTAGGTTAGGTTAGGTTAGGTTAGGTTAGGTTAGGTTAGGTTAGGTTAGGTTAGGTTAGGTTAGGTTAGGTTAGGTTAGGTTAGGTTAGGTTAGGTTAGGTTAGGTTAGGTTAGGTTAGGTTAGGTTAGGTTAGGTTAGGTTAGGTTAGGTTAGGTTAGGTTAGGTTAGGTTAGGTTAGGTTAGGTTAGGTTAGGTTAGGTTAGGTTAGGTTAGGTTAGGTTAGGTTAGGTTAGGTTAGGTTAGGTTAGGTTAGGTTAGGTTAGGTTAGGTTAGGTTAGGTTAGGTTAGGTTAGGTTAGGTTAGGTTAGGTTAGGTTAGGTTAGGTTAGGTTAGGTTAGGTTAGGTTAGGTTAGGTTAGGTTAGGTTAGGTTAGGTTAGGTTAGGTTAGGTTAGGTTAGGTTAGGTTAGGTTAGGTTAGGTTAGGTTAGGTTAGGTTAGGTTAGGTTAGGTTAGGTTAGGTTAGGTTAGGTTAGGTTAGGTTAGGTTAGGTTAGGTTAGGTTAGGTTAGGTTAGGTTAGGTTAGGTTAGGTTAGGTTAGGTTAGGTTAGGTTAGGTTAGGTTAGGTTAGGTTAGGTTAGGTTAGGTTAGGTTAGGTTAGGTTAGGTTAGGTTAGGTTAGGTTAGGTTAGGTTAGGTTAGGTTAGGTTAGGTTAGGTTAGGTTAGGTTAGGTTAGGTTAGGTTAGGTTAGCTCTGAGGCTGTTGCGTACACGGGGGCCTATTGGTCCATTGTGATCGCCTATAACAGAGATTAATCCTAAGCTAGTGGTTGACATAGACTGGCTCATTTACGAACCAGCCCGTGCTTTCTATATATTTCCTCATGTTTGCCATTGAGACCTGCGCTAAATCGTCCAGTTCTCCTACAAACCTGTTTCTAAGGTAACGGAGGCGGTTTGTTTGGAGGTTTGGGCAATTACAGAGTAGGTGTTTAATGGTTTCTATTTCTTCAACATCCTGACAGCTCCTACAGAAATCGGGTGCATGTACACCCAATCTAGTGGCCATTATGCCAATGGCACAATGTCCCGTCAGTACACCTATCAGGGTTCTGATATTCTTTTTACTCAGCGATAAAATATACTGAGTTTCCTTTACATAATTCTAGGCCATAAACTTCTAGAGATGGCGCAATCGTTCCTGGATATCCAGGAGTTATTGATTTGCTCTTTCGTTATTAGGTCTATCTTCCTTTTGATTACGCTAATACGGACATTTAGTCCCATGTCTAATTGGCTACTACTGTCTGTATATGATATTGACCCCTTCCTTGCCAGTGCATCTGCAATAAAGCAGTTTTTTCTAAAATCGATTACGTCAATAAAGCTTAAGAATGCTTTTTGTTTCATCTCAATACGAATACGACCACTTTTCACAGAGATACAGTTCTTCAAAAAACACTAAAAAAAAAGTGATTTTTGTTGTCCCATTTATTGTTTTTAGAAGTGTAGTATTACTTTTGTTTTTAATTTACTACGCTCAAAAGCTGCTAATAACTATTAACTATATAGTATATTCCAAATCAAATTTTTTAAAAGTTTCTAAATAATTTTTTTTTTAACTAAAATTTGCTGTTTATAAATATAATATATTTTTTTTTTTAAAATTCGTGATTAAGTAATTTTGTTTAAAGCTGATTGATTTTAATCCAGTATAGGATAGACTCATGGAGTTGTGAGTGCACAAAATGATGAATAAATTCTGAAACGCTCACCGAAATAAGCTGACAAAATCAAATAAAAAGCTCGATCTCAGATGGCAATCATCAGTTGACAAAATTATCTTGTATGTCAAAAACTTTTTCAATGTAGATAATCACGAAAACATAATTTTTATTTCCCCTTAACTTAAAATGCATTGATTCATACATTGCATTGGGATTGGGTAGATACAAAAAAATTGAACACTTAATAAAATAACACATCAATTTCAAGCTTGAAAAATATTTACATATATGTAATTGGGCCCGAACTTCCAATGCTTCTCGAAAAAAAAAAAAAAACATGTTCTCATTTCATTCATCTCCTTTTATATTAAGGTCAGATACTGATGATAATAACACATATTCTGAAATTACCTTGTTTCATATACGATGACGGAAAGATGCCTGATTGAACCTCTATGTCTATATGTACAGCCAAGGTACACACACCCTATCTCAATCAATATTAAATTGAGCTTGAGGTCGGGTTGAAAAATTGAAATAAAAAAAAAAAAATAAACCACTGATTATTCAATTAAAAATACATTTATCTCTTTTTGCACAGACTGCAACGTGTGGCGGTGAATCGATTGCATATGTACCTACATAATTCAAATAATAATCATTTTTTCCACTTAAATTTCATTATTTAATCCTTATATACAAGCTATATCATAATGTTGACCTTGGGAAAATAATTTCAGGAGAAATTTGCATAAAGGTCATCTCTTTCGCATGAATATTTATTCAATTCAATGCAATGAAAGAACCTTACACAAAACTCCCATTCAAAATATTAAATTACTATAAATTCAGTAAAGTTTATATAAAAACTGCTTGCACTGCATATCAATTGATTTACCGATATACCTACACGAATATCGAAGAATACTAATTTCAATTTCAAAACCAATCTTAACAAAAAATAAAAAAAAAAAAAATTTTTAAGTTCATTAAATCTGATAGGGGATTTTGTAAATTGATTTCGGAATACTCCTCAAGTGTGTTTATTGAATTATAATTATCACCGATTGATCGCTTGAGGGAAATAAAAGCCCGAAACCAGGGCAGGTGAGTTAGTTGTTCTTGTATGTGCGTTATTTGTGTTTTGCTCGTATGAATAAACCCCACTACATAATGTAAAATGAAGCTCGATAATGTAGGCTTTTTGATGTTAAAAGAAAAAAAAAAAACAACTGTACAAAATTTAAAAAAAAATATATACATTGATGTAAGTAAACGGAAAAGACTATAATTGTCGATTTATTTCAATACTATTTTAGTGTTTGATTATCTTTGTGATAAGAATAAAGATGAGTCACATTCACAGTGATAGACATTTGTTTTTTTCCTGATAATTTATCTCGTTAAAGAGCTATTTAATAAGAAAAATAAATCAATTTTTTTTGTTTTGTTAATTAGTTTTTATCAAAATTTTAAGGACGCCAATTCTAAGTGCTTTTTATTTTACAGGTATGGATTTTTGGCATAAGATGTTTAAAATAATCCGTTATTTATTATTTTTATGGAAAGAGTACGATAACTAGGGCGCCGCAAATTTATAACGAATTTTTGTAGAGGGGTTTAATACAATCATTTTTTACTATGGGAGGGGGGTCTATCGCCCTCCGTTTAGACGGGAGGGGCAATTCAGATTCTTTAAATGCATACCATCAACCTGGCACCTACCCCAAATCCTATATTGGGCCAAGCAGGGTGGTTGCAGAGGTCAACATGCCCCCCCCCCCTTCCCCCTTTTTAGAAAACGTAAAACCATCTAGTTTTCAGTGTTCGATTAAGAATTTATAGGGACATCGAATAATTAAAGCTAATTTAGTACCTAATTTTACAATTTTGAATAAATAAAAAGTAACATTTTTTTTTTCAAAACCTACAAATAACTAAGTTGAAACAAATGATAAAAGAAAAAGTTCCTGGCTTTCAGAAAACCTATAATTTTACAATATTCCCTGGATCTTGAGAGAAACCTTAAGTTGAATTCCAGCACACTGATCGGCTATTTTGTATAACATAGTGAATACATTTTTTCAAAAATTTACTTATGTTTCCATACAAACTGTTGATAACAAAAAAATGACGATCATAAATAACTCTTTATGAAATTCTACTACAAAATCTGTTCTCAATAGGCAATAAACCTTTGTAAACATACAAATGTATGTACCAACCTCCCATATTTATATATGCAATGCATAAATCCAAATTTCCCAGAATAGTTGACAGTTGTAAACAAGGTCCTAGTTCTTCATGAGCTGTTGTGCCACCAAAATTAATTTTTTAACAGTTATTTTGAATTTGACTCATGAAGTAAATAAAACAGTTATCATTTAATATTTTCTTTAGTTTAAAGAAGTTAGAAAGAATTTTACTTTCCTTTCAAGCTCAAGGCTTGCAAGTTTTAATACCTCTCAAAATTTTCTATTAAAGCGTTAATAAATGAAATTTATTCCAGCCGTCCTTCGAAAGTATACATAACTCCCTTGAGATGGAATTTTGTAATTTGAAAGTGTCGCGAATAGCGATGCGTCTCGGTTATGAATAATTTTATGAGTATGACACATGGGAAAATTGAAATGTGTTATGTGGTTTTTAAATTAAAAAAAAAGGAACACAAAATAAAAATAATCAACGTCAAAGAATCCGATTGAGTTTAAAGTTATCAAAATTAAATTTATTAAATTTATTAAATTTATGAATTCTAGACGCAATTTCTTCAATTCTTTTCAAATGTCTGGTCAAACAGAGAGCGGTCTGGCGGTGTGTGGAAAATATTCTGCACGTCGCAATCTCTCTTTGCGGTATAGGGCCATACCGCATAGTTCAAACTTAAAGCGGGACAGGGAAGATTTCGTGAGGAGAAAATAGAATATTGGAACGAATTAGATAATTACGCATTATACAGGGTGTCCCGAAACTCAACGTCAAGCGGGCACCGGGTGATAGGGCAGGTTGTGCCCGTTCTTTAATAAGTATGAAAAAATAATCCATCTCGCTTGGTTTGGTAGTTATAGCAATATTAAGAAAAATAATGAAAATCGATACCCTAGCTCACATTTTTAGATACAGTGGTTACAAATTTTAAAATTTTGCTTTGTTTTCTTTTTTTACGTAATCCTTAATAACCATGCTATTGATCGCAATCACAAATCCAAGAATTAAAATTGTCAGTTTCGTAAGAAAAATAAAGTTTGACTGAGTCATTGTTCAAAAAAATTTTGTAAGCTAACTTTGATACTTCATATTTTTAAAAAAAATGTACCACACTACCCTCGGCAAGTTATTTAAAAAAATGGCCCGTTTCATCAAGATTTCGAAATGGTACAACACTTGTTACTTATTTACTCGTAAAAAATACGATTGCTTTTTTATTTGCAAAAGGACCTCAGTTCACTTCATATCACTTTTACGTAAAGAATGCTTTTTTGCTCTCAAAAATCGGGTTTACCAAGGTGTATTTAAGATAAACAGAGGCACTTGAATAAGACACTGTTTGCAGTAAATTAGAGTGGATACAGATCAACATTACACACGGTACGCTACGATCTACGTTCTGTGGGCTTTGTTCCTCCTTTTAATAGATAAAAGATTTAGGCTTGATTCACACTATAGTGCCGATACCGATATCGTTCTCGATACGATAAAATATTTCCATATAAAAAACGATCGTATCGTGTGAATGTTCTCATTGTATCTTGTGTAATAATATTTAATCGTATCGAGAACGATATCGGTATCGGCACTATAGTGTGAATCAAACCTTAAAGGTAATTTCCTTTTGTGAGGAAATTAAAAAAAAACAATTTAATAAATAATACAACTAATGGGAAAACGAACTGTGTTGTTCAAAATCAAAAGCCATTATATCCACTTTAAAAAAAATGACTTAGGTATGAGGTTTTGTTGCTATCATTCAAACACATACGTTGAGCCCAAGTTTGAATCTGAAATCCCATTTTATCTCATCGAAATCGGACCCCAAAAAGTGTAGTTAGTTTCAAAAACCTTTTTATCCACTTGAGTTTTTGTTTCAAAATCCATTATATCCATACATATTTTTTTCTCATCAAAATCCATCATATCCATTGAAAAAATGTTTTAAATTTAATGCTTTTAATTCAAAATCCGTATTATTCTATGTTATAAAATTATATGGGAATTTTGGTATAGGGTCATTTCTCCAGTAGTCGAGCACTTTAGTTGTTCATAATTAAGTATCTATGTATAGTTGTTAGAGCTTTTAGAACAACTTCAATATTGAAAAAGTTATTAGACCATTATGGACAATATACGTGATGGAACAAGCCTATATTTTCTATGTGAGCCTCCGCAGTCAACATATTACAAAAGATTTCCTAGTCTTGAAAAAAGTCTTATAAATACTGCTTTTTGCACTACTATTTTTCTCTCTTGTATGCACGGCGCAATGCTAAGGGCAGGGTAATAAGTCCAAATGCAAAAAGTCCACAATGGACTATTTGGGTATGTACCTTGCAGGGCCAAAAGGCCACAGTAAAATGGGTCAACATTCCCTAATTTTAGAAGACAAGAGTGTCAGAAGTTAAAAACTATTTTCGCGTTTATTTTTATTGTTAATTAATATAAATGGGTCCTCTATATACCGCTCAGCAACCTTTTCATCCGCTTAAAATTATGTCTAGTCGCCAAGCAGGCACCTATGTCATAACAGTTTTTTTTTTTTTTATTTTTTTTAGTACCTGGGTGGCAAAAAATTGAATGAGCGGTACGAACCCATCAAAATACCCAAAAGGGTAGTTAAGATCCTTTGAACCCGCAAAGCGAGGTACCCATGGTATGCTGTTGCCCAAGGTTGCCCGATAAGAAAAAACTTCAACCAGAAGGTCAAATATCCACAATCGATGGGCTAGAAGTCCGCAAGAATTTCATGTGGAGTCTTGGCCCATCTAGGTTAGTTAAAAGTCCAAGATTGTTTTGTGGGGCTATGACCCACCCAAGTGATCTAAAAGACCATTATGACTTTTGACCTATAAATGTATGACCCTGCACCGATGCTAAATGCTCAACAAAATAATCAAAATGACTATTTGAGCTATTGGAATTGCTTATTTTAACTTGAGCTCTAGATGTAATTTGCAAAACCCATTTTATCCATATTTGTTTTTGCTATAACTTCAAAACTTTAACCCTCATATCATGATTTCTTCACTTTTACTGTGACGAATGCCAATCCAATCAATCCTGCAAACAAAAGTTTTTAAAAATTGTTTAGCTTAGAAGATATAAACTTTTCTCGATTTACTCGAAACTATCAAAAGTGGATATACCTAATGGGTTTTGTTTTTGATCAACACAACTCATAGACCATGGTCTACATTTTGGTAAAAACTATTACCAACCTTCGGACTACCAAAAAAAAAAAATTGTAGAAAAGTTCAATTTTTATTTTGCACTTTTTTGTTCACACTTTTCAAAAAAATATATTTGATTCGGTATTTTTTGAATCCAAATATATATTTGTTAGCTTAACTTTCGACAAGCTATAGTTTTATCTGAAGCAAACTCTTAGGAAAATTTAATGAAATCTTAAATGCTATTATTAAATTAGGATACAATTTAAGTAAGAAGTGTGTACATCAATGATTTTTGGAAGAACAACAACTAAACTCAACCTAATCAAATTTTTTGAAGTTAATATTTCTTTAAGCTAATACATAGTCCAAGTAATCGGAAATTTTGGCTGATTTGTTCATAGAACGAAACGGCAAATAGATAAAGTAAAATATGAAATGAGCTTTAAATTTCAATTTAGGATTCAAATTCTGTTCTGAATAACCTTTGGTAGTAATACAAACATAAGGAATAAACTAGAAAGAAGAACGATAACTTAATGGTACCTTTATAAGGAAGTAGTTCCGCTATGTTACTCTTTTAAGATGGAACAATAGAGACGTATTCACACCCACCTTCCGCTTTAAAACATTTCGGGATTTGTATACAAACAAAATTAAATTGATTTTGCCATCTTAGGCAATTATTGTCTGCTTTGCGTACAGGCAGGTTTAGCACCAGGTTATATATGCGTATTATATTGTATATTATTATATCAAAAAAAATACTTTTCGAATTAGATTAAATTATAAGCTCAAGTTCATACCACCAAGCCATGTATATTTTTATTTTTTACTTAAGCTGCTAGCTTCTGTTTTAATTCATCTAATGTAAAATGATTACCACCTTGTATAACGCTTTACTAATTTTTACTGAAGCTAAACATTTTTATTTAACTTCCTAGTTTAAAAGGCTTTGTGAATTTTTACTTCTTAGTTTAGTTTAGTTTAGTTTGTTTATTTCATCGAACGGAGAATACATAATTAATAAATTTCCTTAAGATTACTAGATACATCTTAAGGACCATTAAGGGCATCTATAATAAATAATAACTGCTGCTTAAACATATCTCTATTATTATTAAACATCTTGTTAAAGGCTCATTAAGGCCATGATTCGATCTATGGAAAGGTTCAAGGAATAGACACCTGGATCGCAGACACCTCGAAGGAGCATAGATCTCAACCAAAGACAATAAAAAATGGCAATTGATATTAACTTATTTAATATGTCCCTCACAAACATAACCGAAAAATATTTACGACGAACTTCGAGCTTAAGTAAACCAAATAATAGACAACGTGAATCATACGAGGGCATTCGAATATTCCAATGTAAAAGATTAACCAATGTTCTTGTAAAACGTTTTTGAATATTTTCAATCCTTTCAGAAGAGGTTTATCTAAGTAGTGGTGTATCATTAATTTTATAAGTGAAAAACACAGGGGATTGGTTACGGTAGTAGGACATAACTTGGCATTTTGAAACATTAAGAAAAAGACAATTTTTTGTACACCATGCCCCGAGACGGAAAAGGTCTTCTTGAAGGAGAATGCAATCGGAAAGGGAATTTATTTGGCAATAGATTTTTAAGTCATCCGCAAACAAAAGTTTACCATGGAGTGGAATATCAATTATAAGGATTAAGAATAGGAGAGGGCCCAGGTGGCTTCCTTGAGGTACACCGGAGGAAACATTGATTTGATGAGACTTTGTATTATTTATATGGACAAATTGAATACGATCACACAAGTATGAGTGGAACCATTTCAAAATACTGGAATGGAAACCTAACGCCCAATTTCTTCACATAGGTACTAAGCTAGCTTAGAACCCGGTCTAGCTGGACCAGGTACTAGCTCTGGTACTGAGTCCTAACGCAAATTTAGTACCTGAGCATTTCTTCACATCCCTAGTACCCGATCTAAGTTCACACAGCGGTACTAGGAACTTAATACGTCTAAAACTGGTATAATACTGATTTTGACAACATTTTGGCATTTTGAAAATTATTTTGATATTTATTTAACATTTACGTCCGTTTTTGTGAAGTTTTTAATTAATTTTCGACAGAATTTACCTGTCTTTGATTTATTTATTATGTTTTCTGTTTGTTTAGAAGATGAATATAATAATTAATATTGTCGTGTGTTGCGTTGAATTTCTTCTTATTCAAAATATGTGAAAATCTATTTTGTGTTTGTGGTAATGATTTCGCCGAATTTGTGACTTTTCGTAGTATTTTGAATTAAATTTTGCGTGTTCGCGTTTGACCACGGACCTACTAGTGGGATAACCAAATTTGCCGGCTTCAAATGTGTGCGCCTAATTCAAATATTGGTCAAATAATTGACCGGGCATCGATTCCGGTCCATTTTTTAACAACGTTTAGTCCGCCAATGATATTTTCCGGTTACGTCAAGGATCAAGAATCGGTAAAATGCATAAAAGCTCGCTTTTATCCAAAGCTGAACATCTAAAAACCAATAAAATTAAAAAAAAAACGCTTTTATGTTACATTTATTTAAAAAAAAAAGAAATGGTCAAGAATTTATCAAAACTGAGCAATATCTCTCGGACGAACAAATTGTCACCACCAAAAACTAAATCCATTTTCTACACAAGAACATCACCGATTACACAAAATTGAAAGAAAGAAAAAAAATAGAATTAACAATGTTAAAAAACGCACTTATTCGGCGCTATCGAGGTAACCGTCGGAGCGGAATTCTTTGCGATTTCCTACGAATCGGAGACATTTTGTTTCGAGGTAGTTCTCCGACCAGCAAAATGTCTCCGATTCGTAGGAAATCGGAGAGAGTTCCGCTCCAACGGATACCTCGATGGGGCCGATTACCTATTTCTTCAGAAAAAACTGGCAAGAAATGGTCAAAGGAAATGAAATTAATTGCTCTGATTTGAGTATTAACCTACTAGACTGTCGATTATTAACCTACTAGACTGTCGATTTCGAAGTCCTAACTAGTACTCGGTACCAATTTGACAGGACTAGGGCTTAGTACTTATGTGAAGAAATCATTTGGTACCGATTTGAGTACTAAAAACTGGTATAATAACCAGGTCCTAGCTGATTTTGAGGAGCTAGCTAGTACTGAGTCCTAACTAGTACTCGGTACCAAATTGACAGGACTAAGCCTTAGTACTTGTGTGAAGAAATGAGTTGATACCTATTTGAGTACTAACTTTAGGGCTAGTACCGGTACTAGCGTTAGGACTCTGTGAAGAAATTGGCTGTAAGTCCTTTAACTTGTTTATTAAAATATAGTGGTTCACTCTATCGAAAGCTTTGGCAAAAGCATCACATTGCGATCCATTTTCAAGTAAATTAACAACACTATTGCAAAAAATCATAAGATTGGTTGTGGTAGATTTCCCAACAACGGAACCATGTTGATGAGGTGAAATTATTCCTTTGAGAAGGAAAGATAGTTTATTATAAACAATTTTTTCAAAAAGTTTGGGAATAACGGAAAGTTTGCAAATTGGTCGATAGTTAGTTACATCTTGCTTCGGACCAGCTTTGTGTACTGGAATTATAAAAGACGTTTTCCAAACTTTAATGGTAGAGCAAGAGCACTTGCACATTGTTTCATTAAGAAAGGGGATATGCCATCAGGACCTGTTTGTTTATCCGAACACAGACTTTGCAGGGCTTCTATAACTTCCAGTTTACTTATATGCACGTATCCTATATTAATTGAACTATTAATACAGTCAGAGACAGAAGAATTAGAAATATCTGAGGTCGTGTAAACCGATTGAAAGAAGTCGGCAAAATAATTACAAATTGTTTGAATGTCGGTGGAGCTCTTTTGTGAATAAAACATGTTATTGGGAATACCATTCGATTTTTTTTTACCATTTATGTAGCTCCAGAAAAATTTACTATTCGTTTTTAATTTTTGTTCTGTACCGATTAAGTAATCTTTATATAAGAAATTATTAAGAACATCAACCTCTTTTTGCAGACGCCTATAATTACTCAAAAGGGTTGAATCGTAGATTTTCGAAATAACTTGTACGCTTTGTTTTTACTATTATTTGAGTTACATAGCCTTTTATTGAACCATTGAGGTTTGTTATTAAACTTGGATTTTTGTTTAGGTACAAAGCGATCAATTGCCTCATTTAATGACTTGAGCAAGATATCATACGAAACAGGTAGACCATTATTCCTAAAGACCCTATCCCATGATATTAAGTTTAAAAATTCAATAATAGCATCATAATTACCTCTAGTATAGTTATAATACATAGAATTATCACATGTTGGTTTAAAATATCCAAAAAAACTAAATTGAATACAAAGTGCAAGATGATGAACAGAATTCTTGAATAAAGGATTAATAAATTTAATTATATTGGTAGATATTTCTTTATCAACGTAAACTAAATCTAAATTACGGTTTAAATCATTATTGAAGTTGTTTATTTGTAAAAGATCAAATTCACAAAAAGAATCAATTACTTCACTCTCATAATCTGCATTGATATTAAAAGGTAGTAAACAAACTTCGTCTAGATCATAAGTCCAATTAATATTACAAAGATTAAAGTCACCTAATATAATAATGTGTTGATTAGGATTTAAATCTGAGATAATAGTATACGAACATTATTTACATGCAATTTATAAAGATCTAAACAACTGCCTGGTGGTATGTAGCTTAAAATAATATACACTTGCTGTCTCATTGGTTGCAAAATACATACACTTAAAAATTATAGCTACGCTCTTTTCTTGATTATTTTACTTTCCAATTCAGTTATTTGTTTGGTTAAATTTTCAATACATTTTTGCAAAAAAAAAAAATTACGTGAACCTATGTAAGTTAAAAACGCGAAATCATTATTAACACATCAAGTGTCAAAAAGCCATTAAAAAACAGAAGCTGTATTTCTTTCAGTGATAAGGAATTTTATTCTTTTTCGGATAAGAATTTATTTAATTATTTGTATTGTTGCCCATTTTTAAGGTAGGTACTTGAATTTTTTATCATCAAATATTATTTATTGAATATAAATTATATTTTATTACATAGAGTACCAATCAACAAAAAAAAAAATTAAAAGATATTCCACTGCGTACAGAAATGTCGGGTGTAGGTGGGTTAGGTACAATCTTGATACAAATTGAACATTCTTTAAAATTTCGTAAAGGTTTTTGTACCTTCATGGAGACCGTAGGTATATGAAAAGCTGCGGTGGCGTCAAAATTGTGCCAGAATTTGAAGATAATCATATTTGAATCATATTAGAATTAGATAATGATTACAGAAATGACAATTTATAACAGTTGCATTAAAAAGATATAAATACCTACAGTCGTATTTATAAATGCTGTATACCCGCCTGGAAAAATGGTAAGTTTTTGGCAAGTTTAGGCCCTGGCAAGTTTTCGGCAAGGAAAACATGGACGAGAAAAACAAGACAGACCCCTATTAGTGCGTTGCTGAGAACATTTATACAATAAAGTACTGGTGAGGTTCTTGATGGTAACTTACTTTGTATAATGAAATAATTTTACGAAAATTTTGCATGCGCAAGAATTTTTCAGTGGTCAGTGCTTTATAATTAAATAAAAAGTACACTAAAGTCTTCGAGAGAACACAACAAAGAACAAGAAGTGCCTCTTGAAATAAAAAACATGGAGAACTTTTTGAGGCACCAACAGTATCATCCTGCTGCCCGTGTCGTCTTCAAGGAAACGTCTCGCCTCAATAATACAGACTATAACTAACTATACCAGACACTGACCGACTATACGATTATCTACGATTATTGTCACAGCATGGAAATCATGCATCTCTATGTTAATGCTAAGCCCCAAAATTTGCTGATAAATCAAAAGAACCGCAAGTTCATCGATTGGGATCTAGCTGAATTTTATCATCTAGGACAAGTACACAACGTCGATGATATTCAGCAAGGAGCCATTCTTCCATGGACTGGACTGCACACTACAACGATCATTTAGTGTATAACCAGGGCAGTAGGCATCGAGGAACTGGATATCTATCTAGATTAATATAATATAGAGCGACTGAGAGTTTCTAACTTTGGCCCCCATATCTGAAATGGTTGCATGGAAAACGAAATATATGGAACAAATCTAGTCTTTACTAGTCAGGGCTTATGCAGAATTTAACTGACGAGGCAAAAGGGTTCATAACTGGTGAGGGCCTGCGAATGCCTATAGTAACTCTTTTTAGACCCTTGTTAGTAACTATGAAAAACTTGCCAGCGCCTCATTGAAAACTGGATTGTTTTTTTTCCAGGCGGGTAACTTTGAACAGCCGTCCAAGTTATAAAGAAACATCTATTATTGTGTTCTAAGGTTTATCTTACCTAGACAATGGAATCGGTTGTCTAAGCCTTGGCTAATGTGCTATTTTATTTAGTAAAATATATAATACTAGCTGACCTGACAGACGTTGTCCTGCCTTTAAACTATTTATATATTGGGAAACGCAAATCATAAATCAGAAAACACCAAGGTGCATGTTCATAGAAAATGCAGATTTGTATTTTAAACATTTAGAGTTGAATAATAACAATAATAATGATAATAATCTGCATAAAATATTTATACATTAATTCTAATGCCTTGTATCTAACAAACAACGTTTTTGGTTTTGCCGTTTTATACATGTACACAAACAATGCTGATGCTTTGCTAAAGTCTGAACAGGCGACATAAAATTGGCCGTTGAAAAACACGGATAGATTCCGCAAATTTTCAATGACTGGCCTTGCGCCTTGGATATTGTTATTGCAAAAGAAAGCAGAATCGGAAATTGAAGGCGTTTGAAGTCGAACGGCAAAACATTCGAGATCATGGGAACTCGTGGAATCAAAACGTCTTCGCCTTTATAATTTCCCTTTACAATAGTTGCTTTGATGGCGTTGTTCATGAGAGCTTTTTTTACCGCTAGTCTGGTGATTTACCTCGACTACGATATAAAGTAAACAACCTGAAACAAAGAGTGTGTTTCTTTATTTATTCCGGATATGGAACGGAATGGATGGAATAGACGAAATGTTTATCCAGAATGGAATGAATAAAGAAACAAAACTAGAACAAAAAGAATGGCAATCCAGTTGTTCGGTGAAATGTTAAAACAATTGAAGAAATAAATGTTTTTATTTTGGATATTTATGTATTCTCAAACTCAAAAGTTTAGTAAATTTTACATTAAATGCATACAATTTATACTCTGGTACATTTATTCGCGGTATTATGCTGTTTTTCAATAATTAACACAAATGTGAATCTGCCATAATTGAGTTTAAGAACGTCAATTATACTGAACGCGCCCAGTATTTTTTTTCTATTCTTTTTATTTCACAGTTCACATGGAATAAAAAGAATGCATTCCAAACGTTCCGGCATGAATAAAGAAACAACAAAATAGTTTATCCGGAATGTTTCGTGGAATAAAGAAACGCAAAACTGGTATTCCGAATATTCTGGACATACCGGGATGAATAAAGAAACACACTCAAAATACATGGGTTTTGTTCCATTTTTCAGCGTTTCTCGACTGATTTTATCGATGTGAGAGTTACAGAACATGGGTCTTGGTCCGAAATCGCGTTTTGAATGGCCGCATTAAAATCATTGACGTTTTTGTTTTTGGCAGCCAATAGGTATAGCACTTTCGCTCATCCAAATGTGGTTCTTGTTTTCTGGAAAAACTCTTTGGATGAGTTCTTCTTTTAACATAGTGAAATTAAAAAAATCTTCAGGCAAGGTAATAAGTCTGGTAGAAACAACAATTTTCCAATTTTTAGTGTCCAAAAATTGTTTTAAAAACGTCTCTGCAGTGTGATAATGTTGCAAGTAAACACTCATGTTTAAAGACAGCTGGAGTGTCTTGACGTGCCTCCACAGATATGCATTGATTTCATCAGCAGCTGTTGATCTCGAAATGACGGTAAGTGTTTGGTGAAAATCACCGGCCAGCAATATAACTGTACCACCGCAAGTGCGCTGATTGATCTTGCAATGTTCTATTCAAGGCTTCCAATGATTTTTAATAAATAATTAAATTTGTTCTTATGGACATTTTGCAAACAGAATTATCAACCAAAGCTAAATTATGATGCCTTTTTGCGAACAGCATCATAGCAACCAACTAAACAAAATGTAAAAATAAACATTTTGCATAGAAGAACCTATTTAAAAGTTAATTTTGAAAAATTTCTTAGCTAAGAACCTTCCACAGAAAATGCCAAACATAATGCAAAAAAAACCAAACAAATCCACCAAACCATTTCATTTTTATATATGTTGTATGGATTTCAAGCTATCAAAACTTTGTCTAAATAGTCAAAAATCAATGTTTATATGGCCTTGCAGGGTCAGGGCTTTCTGCCGGTGGGCATATACTTCAGACATTCTGAGTGTTTTTTAGGTCGACTGATGGTGCTCGTTAATACAGTGGGTTGGCATATTAATAGGGACATAATTATTTTTCATGATTTT
Source organism: Epistrophella euchroma (assembly GCA_947049315.1). Taxonomy (NCBI): domain Eukaryota; kingdom Metazoa; phylum Arthropoda; class Insecta; order Diptera; family Syrphidae; genus Epistrophella; species Epistrophella euchroma. The sequence continues at coordinate 109,976,812 of OX346245.1, read as the reverse complement.
GAAGAGTTTAAGATAAAATTTGAATGTCTTTTTCCTTCAGTAATGGAGTCACACTTTTGGCCTTTCGACAAGATGCCAATTCGTACATAAAAATATAGGGTTCTCCGTTTTGAAAAAATTGTTGAGCCTGGGGTTGAAGCCGACTTTCCAGTAATTCCTTGTTCTGGTCCCACCTCAACCAGGGTAAAGGCGTCTTAAATTCTTGGCAGCAATATGGCGGACAACACCATTATAGGTTAAAGATCCGGAAAGCCCGTATATTGCCGAGGGACCATGAGAAATGGCCATCAGAAAAAACAAGAACTTTAAAGTCGACTTCTACCCCAGGCCACAGAATTTTTCCGAATAGCGAACCCTATGTTTTTATGCGTGAATCGGAAGCCTTTTACAACACCAAGAGTCTGACTGCATTCATGAAGGATAAATCCATCAAAATTATCTAAAAGTTCTAAATTCATAAACTTTAAAATCATGAAAAATAATGATGTCCCTATTAATTTGGCAGCCCACTGTACTCATCCAATTTTAACTGCGATAAAATGTTATAAATGTTATAAATTGGCATCTAACCACAGCTATTATTTTTTTAAACTTAAAAGTGCAATAAAGAGCAATACTGAGGGCAAATTGTACAAATATTTGATCTGTGGTTGACCAATTTTAACTGATCGATATCGGCAGATCAACTTATGATTCAAGCATGAAGTTGCCTATTATCAAATACTTGAACTTTTAACCATCGTTGAACCTCACATTAATCGGCCGGAATCGGTGAGTTGAAATGTCTGAACCACTCTTATCAAATATTTGAAGCTTCTTTATACAAATGCTTTTAAAATGTTCGCATTTTTAAATATTATAAAATATTTAAGGGTTTTAATTAGAAGTAATACTGTTGATACAATCACACAGATCCAGAAGGTTCTCTTGCTAGGAGGCAAACACCTAAATTTTATATGTAAAATTGTATAAAACCACACCATTTTTATTTTCATAGTGACCCCCTTGTACCGCATGTAAAAAGAAAACCAAAAATTGCATTTTTTTTCCAATAATATCTTACGAGTTACTGTTTACTTTAAAACAAATTCCTTTTATCGCCATTAAGAAGAAAATTAATATATATTTTTTTTTTAATTAAATGAAGTACCCAATTGAACGCGTTGTTTGTTAAGACAACAATTGAAATTAGATTCTACAAGTAATTACCAAATGGCATCAAGTATGTTAAAGGAATAAACAAAACAGTTCGATTGACAAAATTTTTCTCTGCTGCCTCTTCAATTAAAAAAAACGCATTGCAAACAATTTAAAAAATTAAAAAAAAAACAACAAATATTAACAAATTATTTTATCTCGCTCACTTCATTATTAGATTATTATTGTTGTTTTGAATAAATAAACGCGCGCCATGCTGTTATTTTCATCGTTTCTATGCAAATTGTCCTAAAGATACAAATTAAAAAAAAAAAAAAAAATATAGCAATTTAGCCCCCGCCTCTCCACAATGTAGCGATCCAACAGATCTTTAAGTCGCAGTGCGGTTATTACTCCATCTACCTCACCCTCACACCGATTGTATATGAAGGTGTGTTAACTTGTTTGTTTTATCTGTTCACACACGCATAGAATCGTGTAAACATTAAAAAAAAAATTATTTAAATACGAATTGAGTACGGATTTATATACACAATAACTTTTACAAGCACTGCACGGTTTAATTTATAAAAAAAAAGAACGCTAACTTCTAACAGATCTTATTGCACTTTTTAATAACTCAACTGTGGTATATAGGTATTGAGAACTCGAAAGTCGAAGTCGAATTCAACACAGTTTTTTTTTAATTTTTTTTCCTCCCCGCCACATTTGCTGTCAAACTAAAAACAAAAAAAAAAATCATAGAAACTTCAATTTTAAGTCACTTAATTGTATCGCCTACGGATTCTTAAGTTGAACAAGAGCATTGAATTAAAATGAAAACCTCGCACTAATCCAGCACAGCACAGCACCGACCGACTCTGCTTCAGCTGATGCTGCTAAAGCTGATAGTCATGTGAAGTGAACTTGTTTTCGTTATTTATTCGTCTTCGTTTACGACGAGCGACGACAAAGACAAAGACGACGACTACGACTACTCTCTATGACGGCGATGTTTCCATTCGATTTGTGCCTCCACTATAATGATGCCCGTCGGAAAAATGTCAGGTTTATTAAATTAATTAGTTAAATTTATTTGTTGTTTTATTTTCAAGCAGCACGAACCACAAATCTTCAACAACGAGGAAATTTTCTAACACCAACGCTTTTCCAGAACAAACTTTTTGAAATTTAAGGGAATTCTTTAAAGTGTACACTGAAATGTGACGTTTGGTAGCGATCACTTTTATCTCAAAACAATATCAAGACATTTTATAATATTTATAGGTACATATGTGAAATCACTGAACGAAAGTAAAACTCGACCTTCGATCAACGCGACTATTGAACGACTAGCACAGAGCGCTGCTGCAGCAATGACTGCCGGGAACGGATTATTGATCATATTCAGCAAGTGACTGGTGTCAGATAACCAACCTGCTATCTGCCAGTGTAACCATGTTTACACCAGAGCGAGAGAGTTTGCTGCTTCCCACAGCTTGAGTTAGCTAGTGTAGAGTAGAGTAGAGTAGACCACCGAGACCGACTACTCTACAGTTAAGGCAATGATACTCAGCTTCAACTTTGTCTAGCGATTGCAAAAGGCTACAACAAATAAAACTAGTATCATACAGTAGGGCAGAATGATGATAAATACATACAAAAACTGAAGGCTTGACGACGAATTTTCATGCATTACTCAAAATTCATTTTTTTTGCCTGGTTCAGAAGCCAGGAGCTTAACTATCAAATGAAGCCTCTCTTATTAAATTCATACCATTCTCAATTGGTTTTAAGCTTTAACGTTTGTTAGAACTTAATCAAATTATAAGCCCTGTTCCTTTAGTTTAAAACTCTGTGATTTTCTGTGCATTTGTGTGAATTTCAGTCCAACGTTCTGTCAAAGTTTATATAAAAAAAATAAAATAGCAGTAAAATCACAGAGTTTCAAAGTAAAGGAACAGACATATAATATTTTCAGAAAAAAAAAAAATCTAATTTTTGAAAAATTTTGGATTTGATTAAGTTCCATAATATTTGGTGATTTGGTGGCCTCTTAAATGGTATACATTTTATGCGAATATCCCACTTATGAGACGCAAAGATCTCTGGAGGTCCCAGATCTCAGAGAACTTTTTCAACTTTAAATCGAAAACTTTAATCAATCAAGCAATTTTGAAATCTGATTCGAGTTTAGGGCATCACATTTTCGAAAAAATATAGTTTTGTTCTCAAAAAAGAAGTTGAAAAAGGAATCTACAAGATACCTACATATCTTGCTCATACTTTCTCCTTTAATAATCGTTACTGTTGTTGACAAAAAGAATTGATTCTAAAGTTAGGATAAAAAAATGGCTTGCATCTAGGGTTCCCAACTGTCCTCTATTTGTCCTCCCGTCCTTCTTCACTTTGAAATGTCCTCTTTTTAAAAAATCTAAATCTAAAGGATATTTATTTATTTATTTTTATTTAAAAATTCATTTTGTTAGTATGTGCCATTGTTGTTAAGCGTCATAATGTTATTATTTTTGCCATTTTATTAAAATGTTGGTCATAATCCTGCTTGATAACAAACTACCAAATAACATTTTGTCACTCATGAAAATGTACTACAACTACTTTGCAAGATCCAAATTTTCAAATAAAGATATTTAGTTTTGAAATGCAATTTATATTTTGATGAATAAGAGGAGTTCAACCAAAATACTTGTAACCTTCCTTTTGAATTTTTTGAGTTTAAGGTTTTTTTTTGTTATTATGGCAACAAAATGCCGATTTCTCATGATTTTATTTATATTTTTTTATTAATATTAAATATTCCTGAATATTAAAATTTGTATTTATAATTGCCTTAAAATGTATTTTTTTTTCATGATTCATGCCGAAAACCCGCTTGGAAAAATGATAAGTTTTGCCAAGTTTACCGAACGCCCTGAACATTTTTATTAGGGAAAACTTGGCAAATACTCGTAGGCCCTTGAAATACCCCTTTTAAGTTTAAAGTTATTCATTTTCATCATTGAACGTCTGTATTTCAAAGTAGCCAGTGCAGTGGTTAGTGTATTAGACTAGTAAGCCGAAAGTTATGGTACCGAATCTAAACCAAACCAATTTTTGTTTTCTCTTCAAGTGGAATGGTATTAACTGGCGAGGGCCTGGTTGACTTTGAAAGTACCTGCTTTGCTAGTGCCTTAAGAAAACTAAATTGATTTTCCAGGCGGCAAGGATTTTATTTATAATGAGCTTTCGAATTTAAAAAATTAGTAGATGCCTATCGTATTTTATTTTTATCTACATATTTAGAAAAATCGTGTCCCCTTTCATTTCGAAGAAAGTTGGGAACCCTACTTGCATCTGGACCAAACAATGGAGTAATGTTTTAAATACCCTTCATTCATAAAGTGTGTAGTTTCTTAAAAGGTGTAAGTAATGAAAAAAGTTGAAATTTTCTCAGTTCTCCAGATGATTCAGGTGCGGTTAAATCTGAACAAAATGATGATGATTTAATTCTGGATTTACCTAACATGTTCTTTTTATTGTTTATATTCTCCGCAGTAGCATTTTTAGGGGTTTTGCCGCCCTGGCCTATTTTAAAACTGCTGCCCACCCCCTCACATACCTTTGATTACAAAAATTTATCAAAGAAAATAATAACACTGCAGTTTCACCATCACTGTTGGGACGCTTCAATTTGAGGTTGCAGCTTCAGATTTTGGTTATCTCCACTGATTAAGGATAGGGTTGTCGTATATGTCTGAAGAGAATCATAACAGCTGCTTGCAGCAGGAGTAGTGGCTAGGGAAATGGATGGTTTGCCGGTTTAAAAAAAAAAATATCTTGAAAGGAGAACTTTTTGAAATCGAATAAGCGTTTTCACGCGAACTCCATGCCACATATACATACATAATTAAGAAATAATTCATCAAAATAGCTTTTCAATCGACGTTTACCAACTTGACGTTGGAAAATAAAAATTTATAAAAGTTTGTTAAAGATTCAATAAAATAATAAAAGTGCGTATACGCCCGAGTGAACTACATTTGAATGAATTTATTCTCTTTATGGAGCATCTTGATTATTAAATAAATATCATTTATTTTTTTAACTTAAGTCTACTAAAATATGTACATATAAATATTTATTTTTCATAATCCTTAAAGGCTGCAGCCTTCTAGAAGTCGAAGGATCTTCCTTGAAATTACTTTTTATTTTTTATTTCAATTATTTATTTAAGTTATTATTTATTGCAATTATTCCAATTTTTAACATTCTTATCTGTTACAGATCAGTTTTTTTGAATTTCAATAATAACAATAAAAGGTTTAAGTTTATTTAGTTTAATATTTGCAATAACTGAAGAACTTTTTGCATATATCTTTTGAATGGTATAATTTTATATTTTTTGAATAATTTATTGTAATAAAGTGCTATCAATGACATAGGTTTGAAACCGAAGAAATCCTGACGCGCATCAAGAATGGTTACTCAAGTTTTGCCTATTTCGACTGTTATTATATTATTATTACCAAAATTGTAAATCCACGGACGGGAGCGGCTCACAACACTGCTTTTTATATTTCTGACTTCGCTTGTGAAAATTCTGCTTTTCAAAATTCTGTTTTTTTTCGATTCGGTTCTACAGAATTATGCTTTTCACAGTGCTGATAATTAATATTTAGGGTTTGTTTCACGATGTCTGATTAAAGTTCCCCATAACTATCGGACAGTTAAATTATCCGCAACTTAAATCCTCTTATTAAGAAACTTTGCGTTTCACAATCATAAATTTATGTGTCGATTAGCTAGTTGTCAGTTATTCCAGTTTTCCAAAAAAATTGACTGATTTAAAATATTCAATCAAATAATTATTAATTCAATTCTTAAATGTGAATTTTGAAGTGTTTTATCTAATCTTTTTAGACCGCGAAGTGGACCGAGACCCGTGTTATCGCTGCAAATTGATAGAATTCAGTTTGAACAGTTAGAAAATATACGTGGATAAGTGGATTTGAGCGCTTTAAAATACTTTTTGCATTAAAGCGTGCATTATTGTGGTGTTAGGGGGTGGTATTTTTATCGTGAGGTTCATAAGTAATTTGGTCATAACGCAAAATACGCGATTTCTTCTTGCCTCCGTCATACAAATATCCGTCATATGTAAGTCCAAACTATTAAATTTATGTAATTGAGTCACATTGACAGCTGTAAATATTATATTTGCCAGTTTAATTTGTGCCAATTAGACCTATTCAGATATTGTGAAAAGTAAATGTGGTTGTTAAATGCCGAATAAGTTTCAAATAGCTTAATTGAAACTTTAATCAGAAATTGTGAAACAAACCCTTAGTAGAATAAAATTCAACTCATTCTGCTCGAAAAGGAAAAATTTTGAAAAGGAGAATATTGAAAAGCAGAATTTTTAAAGCAGAACTTTGACAAACGAATTTTGACCCAAGCTGAATTTTGACCCCAAGTTTTTTAAGTAGAAGTCAGCATCTAACAAATGTAAACGTCCATCGAAAAGTAAACATGAATTTTTTGCTGCCTCTAAAAATTTGCCACCCTGGGCTAGCCCCCCCGAGTTTATTAGGTCTATCCGCACTTTGTTTTTTCTACTAAAAATAAATAAATAAATTTGATGGCACAACAGCTCATGAAGAACTAGGGCCTAGTGACTTACAACTCTCAACCATTCCTGTGTGCGTGTCTGCAGGAATGGAGGGGACCTACAGTTTATTGCCGAATCCGAGCGGCACTTTTCTGTGACAGGAGATACTCTTGGAGGATTTGTCAATTCCTCGCAAGAGGCAGTAGCCGTTTTTCTTTTAAATAAATAGATGGCGAGGCTGGGGATCGAACCTTAGACCTCTGGCATGACAGTCCATCGCACTAACCATCACGCCACGGCTACTGAAAAACTAATTTCTGAGCTCACTATAAGTAAACTTATTTCCACAATTAACTAAGATTACTAGACACTACAAGTTATCGGGAGCTGATTTCTAAAAATTGTATGCATAAAGATTCGTTTCAAATACAGTAGGTAGGTACTGATTAAATAATTTTTCAAAAAAAATTGTTATCAATAGTTTTGCCTTCTGCAAAATGGGTTATTATAGCAATCCTATTATAGTCAATGACTAAAAAAAAAATAATTATTGTATTAGGGCCACTTGCACGAAACAAACGGATGAATACATAAAACTGAGGATAACTATTCGAGTTTAGATAAATAAATGATCGCTTCTCGTTTTTTAATTGAACGAATAGAATATGCTTAACTTGCGAAAGAAGAATATTTTTTTCAGAACTAACAACACAACAAACAAAAAACATTGAAAAATAAACAAACTCTAACGCTTTGACTTGCTTTCTCGAAAAAAATTTGGCGTGTGAGCTTTTCAAAATTATTGCTGTTAGAAAACTTTCGTGCAAGTGGTCATTAGATAAATAGATCGTGGAAAATATAAAACAAATATTTAATTGTTGTTTGTCATAAAATTTAATAAAGTTACCTACAATTATATAAATATTTATTTTTTTTTGTATGCATAATGTATTGTCTGGAGACTTTCATTTCTTTCATTTATTAATGATTTTTACGTAATAGAAAAACTTCCCAGAAATTGTTTTCCATAGTTTTATTTTATTTTGCATTTGACTTTTGATCAGTATTTTCTATCAAATACCCTAATGTTCGAAGATCGTTTTCATGGGGACAGCTCTCAATGGCATTGGCAGCTGTTGTTATTGTCACTGGAATAGCTATTAAAATGCCCTGAAGTTTAGTTGGAACTAAGGAACTGCCACCATGAAGCGGACGTTCATAGAGGACACCAACAAATATAAGTATTTATTTGTGAGATTTGTTGCATCTCACAGTGGGGTCAGTTGTCACTTTATTTAAACCTTGGTATAAATATAAGAAATTATCTTAAATAATGGTTTTAAGATATCCCGGGCTTTCTGTTAAAACTTGTAAATGCAGAAACGATATTTAGATGTATTTCGGATAAAAATAAAAACATCAGGGAATTCAAATACCAATGCCTTATTGCTATATTAAGATCCATTTTGCCTCTAATTAGGTATAAAACAGAAAACTTCTTTACATTCTTTCTTGTACGCTGCAGGCATTTTGAATGTGAATATTTTGTAACTTAAGTAAGTGAATGAACATTGAACAGCACAATCTCTGCCACAGAAACCAAGGTCTACTTTTAGGCCAGGCGCGCACATGCAACTAAACAGTTTGGTTTCGATTTTGAGTACTTTAGAATTATATGAGAGTCCGCGCACATAAACCGGCGCGCAATCCCATATAATCCCATTGTGCTCAAAATCGAAACCAAACTATTTAGTTGCATGTGCGCCTGCGCGCCTGGCCTTAAGGTCATACGCAAGGGGATATAGAAAAGCTAGGTGACAATTATTGCCACCCTTAGTTCAGATTGATTACGGTTTTTTTTTTTTAGTTCAAAAAGTAAACAATATATATTTTAAAAACTACTTCAAATGCTGGTTTGTAAAAATGAAATTTAAGTAATTCCTACAATAAAAAGAAAAAAAAAAGAATATGAATCTGGTCTTAACCCTTTACTGCATGAATTATTGTTCAAAGACGAAAAAATAATATACACTTAAAATGACTTTTTTGGGTTGTCTTAAAACATTTTTCATAAAAAAAACTCATACAAATATGTATATTTTCAACCTTTACTGCATACGAAGCCAAGCATGGACTGCACACTTTTACGTTTCAAACGAGAAAAATAATATTTTTTTGTTTATAAAAATGTATTAATTTCAAAGAGAAATAGATATACAATCAGAAATATATTTTTTAGCCACTTAACTCACCTAAAACCAAAGTTTTATTAATTTGAAAAAAGGAAATTTTTCATACTTCCGTTTTCAATGACAACAAGCAACCGACCGACCTGCAAGCATGAATATTTTCCTTCTTGTTTGGTGCACGTGTGCAAAAGCACAGCTACATATATGTTCTCAAAAATGCACAGAAGAGGATTATGTTGTGTTTTGATCATTTTTTTTTGTTGAAGTGGGAAGAAAAAGGGACATAACTGTAGAAAGCCATATTTGGCTTCGTATGCAGTAAAGGGTAATGATCAAAATTTCGTTATCGGTCTCACATAACTAAGGCCCAAATAAAGGATAACTCCCATTCTGATATAGTACTGTATTGTGGTATAATATTTGTACACAAGAAAAAAAAAATAAAATTAATTTGGTAGTTTGACAGCTCGTAAAGAACCAGGGCTTAATGAATAACAACTTTCAAACATTCCTGGCTATGCAGGAATTTAGATGGATTAAAGTTTATTGCCGAATCGGAACGGTTAACATAACCCGCACTTTTTATGATAAAATATTGTTCCTGGAGGATTTGTCAATGCCTCGCAAGTGGCAATTTCCGTAAAAAAAAATCCGTGAAAAAACATCCGACACTACTGCATCCTGATCTCCATAATAAGACAACCCTGTCAAATACAGTTTTTAGACTTTAGTACTTTTCTGAGGGAGTCTCCAGCTCCACAAATTATTATTTAAAATTTTGATTATTCTTTTCAAATTTTCAATTGAATTCAGGGAGCCTTCTTCAAAAAAAAAAAGTACTAAGAATTATAATATTCCTTCAACAGCACTGACATAAAGAAACCCAGCAATTTTTGGTGTCTATAGTATGCCTATCCGTTGTGGAACAACTTTTTCAATATGTCTGAGCTGAGGTAAGGTTTATGTCAATTCTATAGGACTCCGATCAATCCGGGAGTTCACCTTACAGTAACATATTCACACCTTTGATATTGATACCGGATGCCCTTTACTGCCTGAACAGAATAGAATGCTGGAACTGGAGCCGCAGACGGAACTGGAAGAGCTGTCAAAAAGTGTCGTACTTTATTTTTTTTACCTGCCCACAATCCAGCTGTACAGCTTTGAATGTATTTTGAAGAAAAAACAAAAGAATATTCTGGGGAACAAGCTCAGAATTCACATTTTTTGTTTCCAATAATTTTCGTTTTAATAAATAATTTTTTTTCGTCATACAAATAACCACAATATTTTTTTCCGACCAAAAAAGTTGTTTTTTTTCTTCATACAAATTGAACTCTTACGTCTGCGGCTGCATTCCGTTGTATTCGCAACATTGAATTTGCGTGTATTCAATATTTTGACAGCTATTCCAGCTCCGGCTCCAGTTCCGTCTCCGTCACCATTCTGTTCAGCCAGTTGAGTCCACATGTTTCATGTCTAAAAATATTGTATCGTAGCGCGAGCTTATTACTGCTTTTTTCTTGTAAAAAGTGTTCGGCTAGAGTATGTACGAATCTAGAACAGAATTAGTAATTTATATCAAGTTAAGTGCTCTTAAATTATTTAGTATCATAAAACGAACAAAATGACCCCACTGTGTGTCGGCGGCGGTGTCAAATATTTTTTATTATTATTATTATTTTTGTTTTTACTTTGGAAACAAGTTTTGTTTGGACAATTTCTGTGGCGGTTGAGTGGAGAGTAAAATATTGAATAGCCATAGTTTTTGCAGCTTGTTTGCGAGTATACAACATTTGAGCAAGAGATATTGTTGAAGAGATAAGATTCTTTTAGGCTTTGCCATATACGGCTCGAGCCAAACACAGATGACATTCTTTTGGCTCTTACTATGTTATTAAGTGCGTAATCGCACATATATAAATATAGTGAGTTGGCCAACAGGTGGCCCTTTAGATGTCGAAGTCTTAAATAATATGTAATTGGATACTTTTTTTTTAACTTCATTCATGCGTTCATGCGTTTAAAATAAAACAGAGGCGGATATACTTGGACACTAAGTTTATTGATCGCCAATCCAGTCCGTTGCCTTTTGTGTGTGAAGTTCTTTTGATCATTATTTGACATACTTACTTGCGAAGTTGTAATACCTACCCGAAGAATGAAAAAATAAACTGGCAGATGACATTTCTTGCATGGAGAAATTCGATTGTACAACTGGCACTAAGAGGAAAATGTTTTCTATCGGCTGTTTTTGTCGAAATAATTAAAAAAAAAAAAAATTAAAAAGCCAGAAAAACGTCCTTGAATAAAGGCCTAGTTAAACTCAGCTTTTGAATTTCTACAGGTTTTTTTTTTTGTTTTTAAATAATTTCTAATTTTATAAATTTTTTCAATCCAAGATAAATTTCACGACAGGTGCCTATTGAGCCTATTGAATTCGAATTTTCAATAATTCCTAAATGTTTTTTTTTATTTTTTCGACAGGAATAAAAAGAAAGAACCGAATTTAAATGGCTATGATAAATGGTACATTTTCCTCCCGCGCTACTGAAAGTAAGGCACGATGCGGGCTTATGACGACCGAAGCCTTAGGACGCTGAAAATATTGATAATTAATAATTAAAATTCTATCTACTTACTTCCAGTTGTTCTCCGCACCACTGTATGAATAGTATTGAATCCTGCTAAATTCCCTAGCGCTGCTACAGTTACTATGGAATCCTTTTTTCCGCTACTTATCTGCAAATAAATACATATAAACAAAATTCTTATATTTTAAGTTGGCGTTATATATATTATGTTCATAGATATGTATATCTTTTAGAATAGAAATAAAAACAAAAAGAATATAAACTCATTTTTTATATCAAATATTCTACCTGTCTTATATTTCAGAATAATAAAATCATAATTCTTCAAAATTTTTGGACATGCGGTTACCTTTATATGTTGTTATACATAATGTATATATGTACTTATGTATGTACTAATGTTGTAAATTAAGCTTTTCACATAATTATATGAAATGAATACCTACAGCTACATTATAAGTTTGTATGTATGTTTTTTCTGGGTATACCTACCAACTGAAACCTATTACATGTCAGGTGCGTGCGTTTAACATTCCTTTTATAGATGGTGATATTTTCATGAATTAAAACAAAAAAAAATCTGACAACTGACTAGAAAAGTTCAATATCTCACTTGGACTCATATCAGTCGACTAGTGAAAAGGCCTTGAGGTTAAACTTGGACCAAAATCCAATTTGAACTATCTAAATAACATACATATGTACATATGTACAGTGAAAGCTCCCTTAGCCGGACAGCGACGGTCGCAACACTTTTGTCCGTCTAAGGGAGTTGTCCGTCCCAAGATACAAAAACAGACTAAAGCTGCAGAAATAAAATCCGTTATGTATTTTATCACAGACAGTGATTTGGTGAAATCGCATCTATGGTCGCTGTGAACCAGAAGGAACGTTTTTAATGCAAAAAAGATATTTAAAAGTATTTCTGAAAATAGAGGTAGAAATTTACAAAAAGTTTTTGTCCATCGTACCCCCAGTTTCACAGTGTAAGTTTAAACTCTGCTTTTGGTTTAAACTTGAGTTTAAAACTTTATTCAATTTCACAGTGTACGTTTAAATCTGAACTTAGTTCAATCTGCAGTTTAAGTTAAACGTTGGTATTCTGCCGTTTAAATATAAACTCTCTCGTCCATAAAGGAAAAATGTTTCTCATCTTCTTCGCTTATGTGTTTCTCTTTCCTTTTCAAAAGAAATACAAAAATGAGAGAATTGCACTGACTGCGCATACGCTTGAGAGAAAATGGTAAGATAGTTAGGTAACATATGCAGTGTTGCCAGATGAAAAAAAAATTTCCCCCCAGAAAAATTTAAAAACCCCCCAGATTACCACATTTTAACAAAAAAAAACCCCTAAGTTTTTTTTTCAACTTTTTCTTTCAATTTCTTATTCACAGCTCATACATGAACATATTATGTACCTACAAGTACTTTGGTATTCAAATAGCATTTAAAAAAATTGTTTATATTTAAAATTTTATTGAGCAGTAATTATTGGATATTCTTTGATAATATATTCAATTTCAGAGGAAAATGCAGGTATTGGAATAATTTAACTTTAAAATTAATCCCCCCAGATGTCCCCCCCAAACATTTCGTCCCCCAGATTTCCCCCCCACGATGAAAAAAACCCTAAATCTGGGGGGAAAACCCCCAAACCCCCAAACTGGGCAACCCTGAATATATGTAGTTCATTAAATTGAACTTAGAATTAGTTTATGCTGTGAAATCTAAGGAGTTGAACTTTAAATTTAGACTTAAGTTCAGGTTCAGCTGATCATAAGTTTAAACTTTGACTGCAAAACTGGTGGTAAGGGAATTAAATTTAACAAATCACGGCTAATATTCTTGTATGGAATTTAGATCTAAGATCCACGACAAGGGCGGATCCAGACATTGAATCAGGGGGGGGGGGGGGGGTCACGCACTTCAAAATACAATCAAACAATCACGGTAAAAATAATTAATAATTCACCTACCCGCTTTTGCGATTGTTGAACGCAGATGTTTTCTATGAACGTGGAGTGAAAAATGACTTTTCGTATGTAACTATTCTTTCAGGTATTTTTGGTTACAAAGATAAATTTCTACATCACATTTTTCAATCTTGACTTGGAGTACTGTGTCAAATGCAACGGTGACGTTTCAAAATTCAAGTTCTCTCGTAATGAATATTTTGATATAGGTATTCCAGAAATAAATGATAAGCTCTTTAGGAATCAATTGATATGAAAACAAATATGAGCGACTGAAAAGAAATTTCTCTTTTGAATCATATGGTTGTAATTGGAATTTCGAATTAAGGATATAAACCAGGTACAGATTTTTGACTACAGTTATATTATGGAAAAAGTTTACAAAAATTATTCAAAGAATATCTACAAACAAAATTTAGTTTTTAATATTTGTCCATTAAAATTGATCAAGTTTTATTATAAAAGTGCAAAAAGTGTTACACTTTCCTACATTCTAACAACAAAATATACTGATTATCTCGCACTTTTGCACTTTTACTATACTGCTCATAATTTGGTAATGGTCCTAACTAAAAAATTTCCGATTTTGAGTTTATTGCATATTTGGAGTTGGGGCATTGCATACTAAGTCCAAAAATGCCATAAACTCAAAATCGAAAATTTTGTTGTTAGGGCCATTACGAAATTATGGGCAGTAGGTATATAATCCAACTCTATTGCCAGATACATATTTTTGTACTTACAACAGATTCGAAGTTGCACTCGTTCGATTTGACAGCACGCTGAATGTAATTTGTACTGTCAGCTATTATTCATTTATAAAGTTCTGTTTTTTCTAGAATTTTCCTACATAATAGGAAAATTTCGTTCATGATTTACTAAACAAAAATAAATTTTCTCAATTTGACTAGGCATATTACACCGAATCGTGAAGACATGAACATCTTGTACCTGCGTGAAAAATTGGATTACAATATGATGAAATCATTGACTAATATACCAGAAAATTGGAAGAAACAAAATTCTTTCTTGTCAGTTTTCGGTTCTAGATGCGCTAGAACAAAAATTCGAAATTTAGCTGTAGGCAATTGCGAAAAAACGTGTACCTACTATTTGTCAAGCAAATCAACTAACCCATTAAGGCGGTAATATAATATTCACTTTTACTCAACTCACTGTTTCTTTCATGCACTACCAGTGTTGCCCCCCTAACAATTTCAAAATGTAGTGTGCCGGATTTGAATTGCGGTAAAATGTATCAGATAACCCTAAAACGCTACAAATTAAAATTAACAAATTAAAAAGATTTTGCGAAATTTGGAATCTCGAAATTAATGTCACTAAATCAAAAATAATGATTTTTGAAAGCACAAACAGGAAAAATATTCCACATGAAAAATGGTTTTTGGAGCGTGAACTGTCAGTCAACATCTGTATACTTGGGTTTTTTAATAACAACCTTGATATCCGCCCACATATTAATGAAAAATGTGCTGCATCCAAAACTGCAATAAATATTATGTAGAGCAAGCTTTACTTTTCAAAGATTATTCTCACACTCAATGATACAGAGAAGATCTTGAACAGCAATTCAGGTTAGAAAACTCTCTGTTATTTTATTAATCATGCCTTCGGCTAGCGAAGCAATTGTAAAGATTTAAGTGACTAAATAAAATGTACAATTTTTATTTTATTTTAATGTACAATTTTTACATGATCGGTAATCGGTATCGTAAGAAGAAATAATATAAAAAGTAGAAGAACGAATCAGAGCCACATTTTGACATTTTTTAAATTCCGTTAAAAAACTAAGAAATGCGCCAAGTGTCTACCAGTATTTTGTTTAAACAGATACTGGAGAACTGATATATAAACGAAGCAGACATACGTTTTTTTGTGAAAATAGCAAAATTCAGGGCCCGTATTACGTATTACGATTATCGTTCAAAAACCCTCGTTATCGTTAAGTTGCGATTACGAGAAACGAGAATGGTAGTAAAAAAAAACAAAACTCGTATTCTATTTACGAGTACTTTTAGCTGTTGTTCGGCTTTCGTTTTATTTTTGTTTTTCCAATTGCATTTTGGTTTTGCACAAAATTTAAGTAATATTATTAACAAAACACAAGATTTATCATGGGTTTATTATTATTTTTTTATTTAATAAAACAACACAAAACAAATAAAATAGGTATCTTTATGAACAGATCAGCGATGGGCGAAAGCTAATTGGAACACTTTGGCTTTATTTTTATTTCTAACATTGTTCACTTTCAAAAAAAGGTAATATTGAAATATGTACACTTTAATAATAAATACGGAGGATAACAATTTTACATTCACAACAAATTTACAAAAGCTAATATTTTGACAGATCTTTATAGCCGTAAACAGTGATGGGGGATCATGGAAGAAATTCCTTTTTTATGGGATATTCCACATTATGTTTGAAATAAAGTGCTTGTAAATAATCTCATTTGTTGTCATAAAACTATTCAATTTATCACAAATGCAGTGATATACCAATTTCATAATAGATTTATGTTCCATTCGCGTCTACAATAGGTGAATAATTTCGAATTATCCTTTGACAACGCCATTTTTCGGGTGTACCGGTTATGTTTTTTAATTTAATAATCTGAATTAAAAATCTAAATTGTATATTTAATCCAACCTTTCTTGCTGTGGGACATTTGAGAAAAATAGAACGAATCTAGAAAAAAGGAATTTTTTGGTGTTGGTTGATCAAATTAAAAAAAAAAGTACATCAACACTGGAACAGGGTTATTTGTACTTTAAAAAATTTATTCTTCGATTTTATCTGGCAGCATTTTCTTGATTGAATTCTCGTTTCTCATAATCGCTCTCGCCTTGACTATCGTTTCCATGGTTTTCGTTTTTTCTGCCGTTCGTTTTGTAATTCATAATACGGGTCCAGAATTTGTATGAGAATGTTTTGAGACCTTTTTTTTTTTTAAATTCCGTTAAGAAGCTTATACTGCACTGCGATTCTTATATAAAGAGGCGTCATTTTAGCTGCTTCAAAGGACCATGGGCACTTTTGTATGGACTTTGGGTTCACTTTGATGAAAATTATGTTTAATTAAAGCTTATGGAGAGTACTTTATTTATTATATAGACCGACAGCCCATAGCAATCTTTGGCTGTAAAGTCTAATATGGCGGCTTAGTCGAAAACGAGCCCAAAAATGGTGTTTTGGCGCAATTAAAAAACAAAAGTATTTAAAAAAAAAAAAAAAAAAAAAAAAAAAATGGCAACACTTACTAAACAGTGTTTTAGCATTTTTGAAAGCCAGAGAAGTCTGTTCTTTCATTACTTTTTTAAATTATCTTGTTACTGTTTATAGTTTTCGGAAAAATTACTTCCAACTTAAATATGTTGAAAAACAAAAAAATTGAATATGGATTATTTTCACAATTTTAAATTTAAGGTTCTTAATTGGATTTTGGATTAAATACCTTTTCGAACTTTGACTTTAAAATTGTGAAAAAGACGGTTGGTATTCAATTTTTTGTTTTTTAACATTTTTAATTTTGAAGTAATTTCTTCGAAAAACATAAACAGAAATAAGATGATTTAAAGAAGTAATGAAAGAACACACTTCTCGCTTTCAAAAAAGTTATAATAAACCATTTTTTTTACTAAATTTTTTACATTTTTAATACTTTTTTTTTATAAAATGCGCAAAAGCACCATTTTTGCTCTCGATTTCAATTAAGTCGCTATATAATAAAATAAAATACTCTTGGTTAGCTTTTATATAACATAAGTTTCATCACTGTTGAGCTATGTTGAAAAATAGGCCCAAAATGCCCATGGTCCTTTCCAAAGCGAAAGCTTTGCAGCCTTTACTGCGAGTGTATTCACACATAAAACTCTTTTGCTTCAAGGCATTTTTTAATGTCAGCCAAAGGCATTTGGCCTGAAAATTTTAAAATGTAGGCCTACTTCATTGTTACTTTAATTAATGCCTTTTTTTCCTTATCTTATTTATCCATTTTGCCTTTCATTTCTCATCACACACTATCGCAAATACTACACAAATATACTCAGAAAATGAAAACCTTTGACAGCTATAAAATTTCAGTTGAACATCAGAGGGGGTTTACATATATATTTCAGTCTTTGTTCCTGATGTATCCGCCCCTGGCAATAATAATACATTTCGATTTTATACCCACATTAAAACAAATGTTTTCTTGTTTATAGCTTTATATGGGAAAAACAAATGAATGATGTGATGTTAGATGTTTAAGTTAACTGACAATTGTTTGACATAAATCTGATTATAAAGAACAAATGTGGTGAATAGATTGGACAACGTTTGCCACTTTTCATTTATAGATAAGAAGAAAGAAACGGAAGGATGGATTCCGGAAAGATTTAAAAAGTTTTGTGCGATGTACCTATTTCCTAAGAAAATTTCAACCATTTTTACGATTCCATTAAATTTTAAGAAAATCAGATTTCCAGAATATTTTCAGGTATTATGTGAATGTCATTTGTATAACTTCCGCTTTAAAAGAGACTTCGAAAGCGAGTTCCTTTTCTAATATTAATTTATTCTATGGAAAATAAATACGTTGTTACGTATTTTATATACCCATGGACAAAATTATATTGTTTTTTAACGAACGTTTAGAGAAGGATTTTCTTTGGTTCCGTTTAAGTTATATCAACGACTCTGGAATATAGTTTTTTTCAGTGAAGGTTGAATAACTCCGTGTACTGTTTGATTGTGGCAATACAAATTTGGAAAGGTGTACTTCATACATACACCTCTTTAAAATTTGAACCCGGGCATTTAAAAGACATTCGAGAATACAAACATTAAGAAAATTAAAATTTTATATGTTCGAGCCTTTTTTGCGCTTATGCAAGCATCGCATCGTTGGGAGCATAAACTCATGGATAAATCAACCATTTGATTTACTGGCTGAACAGAATAGAATGACGGAACTGAAGCCGCAGACGGAACTGGAAGAGCTGTCAAAAAGTGTCGTACGTTATTTTTTTTTTAAATGTCCACAATGGAGCTGTACAGCTTTGAAAGTATTTTGAAGAAAAACAAAATAATATTCTCAGAATTCACATTTTTTGTTTCCAATAATTTTCCTTTTTAATAAATAATTTTTTTCGCGCTACAAATAACCACAATATTTTTTTCCGACCCAAAAAGTTGTTTTTTTTCTTCATACAATTTGAAACGTCAAAAGTGCCGTATGTGAAAAGTTAAAAGTTGGTGAACTCTTCCGTCTGCGTCTGCAGCTCCGTATGCGTCTACGTTCCGTTGTGTTCGCAACATTGATTTTGCGTGTATTCAATATTTTGACAGCTATTCCAGCTCCGGCTCCGTCTCCGTCTGCAACACCATTCTGTTCAGCCAGTTATGCAAATGTATAGCCTTATAGTATGTCTGGAATTATAACCATTAACAACTCGCCTTGAAGCAGATTGTAACAAAACTAAAAGTCGATATGCTTTCGTGAGTGGGTACCCTAGCGCTAGTTCTCATAATTGCCAGGTAATTACAACTGTAATTTGTTGGAGCTACACGGATTGTGTGTAAATAACCATCAGTCTCTACGAATCTTTTGTATGCACAATTGAATGACATCTGCTCGTATCGGGATAACGAGGACAGGACTGAACCCCAACCATGGTAACAAATAATGATATGATATTTTTTTTGTCTGAACACTATTTCTACTTGTATTTTTCAATACGAACAACATCTACATTTTTAATTTTTGTTACTTTTTATAAACACTAGCTGACCCGACGAACTTCGTTCCAACTACATATAAATGATTAAATTATGTATTAATGTTCCTTTTAAAAGACGAGCAAGCTCTAATTGTTATTACGACTTTTCCTACCTAATTTTCCAATTTTTATCTCCGTAGTGCTTTTATTTATTTATTTACAAATCAGCTAATTACTAGCTTTACAAAGTTATGCACATATTAATTGAGAAGAAAAAAATATTGATTTACAATTATTTGAAGTATTTATAGTTTGATCAAACAAGTTTTTGTATTTATTATTTATTAAGAGGAGAATATTGTTCATCATTGGTCCGATAATTGGAAATAAATATACAATCTGTCAAATTCCTCAAGTTTCTTTGAGGTATATTTAAATTTGTACGAGATAGAAGGTGCAAAGAGTCTAATTTCCCGTTTATAAGTTTAACAATGAAGACAAAAGATAAATAAGAGCATCTGCTCTCAAGACTAGGCATGTCAATCAGTTTTAATCTATATTACTGTATAATCCAGTAAGAATAGTCGAAAAAATGCCAAAGAAAGGAAAAAATTAGTTAGAGGCTGAAATTTGGCATGGACGTTGGTAATGGGACTCTTTTATAAGGGCTCGCCAAGGGTCTAAAAATGAGTTTTTTGCAAATATGTATATTTTAAAAACAGTTTGTTCTAGAGAAAAATTTTGTTCTTCAATCTTGTAGATGAGGTGATTCTCCACAAAAATTGTCTCTTCGGTTTTTTCGTAGCATTAACCGTTAAAAAGTTACAGCAAATGGAAAAGTCGAAAAATCTGTACAAAAGGGGCATAAAGTCGTGAAAGAGGAAGTTTTTGGCAAATATCTCAAAAACAGTTTCTCATAGGAAAACTTTATTCCCCTACCTTGTAGCTCATATAATTTGCAACAAAAATGCATTCTTACTTTTTTCGTAGCTTTAACCGTTAAAAAGTTACAGCAAATGGAAAAGTCAAAAAATCTATTAAAAAAAGTGGCAAAAAGTCATGAAAATGGGAGTTTTTGGCAAATATCTCAAAAATAGTTTGTGTTGGAGAAAAATTGCATTCGCCGATATGACATATCAAACACAATTTTCATGTGTTTTTGTGTGGAATCTCTAGCGTATGTTTTTGTGTTTCACTTTTGCACTTTTAAGGCTTATCTGTATTCAAAACTTTTTGTGAAAAGTGGAAAAGTGAAAAACAAAATCATGCGCTAGAGATGCCTGTGCGCAAAAATTGTGTTTGAATTGCCATTTCAAATTGAATTTACAGATTACGTGCGTCTTTAGAGCACATTTTTGTTTTTAACTTTTTTGCAAGAACTCTTGAATATACTAGTTAAGCCTTTAGTCGAGTGAATGTAGGCAAGTCTTAAGCTAGGCGCATATTACCGATCGGTGTGACTCATGTGACGTGACCTGAAGCGTGTAAACGTGTCATGTCGTTATCTGCATATTGAAGCGCGTGACTCCTGCCAAAATATTATTGACAACATTTTTTTTCCACATACAACTAATATGTTAATAAAATTCGCAACGATTTCTTATTAATTTTATAAATATTTCTTCTATCAATTAAAATAAATAAACTTGCAAACTTACGATTAAGTTATTTCCAATTTAACTGGCAGTTTGTTTAATATTTTTTATATTTTTTGGCACGAAATAAATGAAACACGAGCACGTGCAAAGTTTCGCAAGGAAAACTGTGTTTCAATCACAGTGTCATGCGTGTTTTGTAAGACGAGCGTCTTTTTCAAATTTTCTTTAAAACGCCTCTACCGATTTTGATTGACTTGTAATCAACAAAAATTCTCCTTTTTTCCCTTTTTCCGCATTGTGCTAGAAGTCAAAACCAATTTTAATCTCTTTCTAATTAATTAATCAACTACGACAAAAAATAATTGAGCAAGCGAATGAAAACAAAATATTAGTCTCAGTTTTTTGACAGCAAAAGTGAGGAATCTCACTAAGGAATTACGTTCAGATTTCGGAGATTGCTGAGGTCTCAGTGAGCTTGAGACACCTGAACTGGCTAATTGTGTAAACAAAATTTGAAAGCCCCTCAAAAAACTTCTGACAATCTATCTCATACAATTTGACAGTAAGTCTCACATCACTTGTGAAATTAAAACATGAACATTTTTAGAATTGGTTCCTTAAAATATACACCGCTCCGTCTGTCACACATTTGACAGTTGTAATTTCATCGAGTTGCAAAATTGTGATTCCAATCATAGTCCAAGTCATTACCCATATTGGTGGAAAGCCCAAGAACAGTGATGATACAGACAATAAATTTTGCTACGGAGCAAGAAATCTAACTGGAATCAATAGTTCAACAAGTCCAATTAAAAAGTAATAAGTCTTCTATTGAGTAGATTTTGTATCAATAATGTAGATTATATTGTGTAGCGTTACCTACACACATATCAAATGTTTTTATTTTTTCGATATCAGCTTCCTACACTTAATACCAACAAAATATCAATCAATATGGCATGGACCCCTGTTCACAATTGAAGGGATTTTCTTTAGTATTTATTTGGGCTCTACTTTTCGGAGAATTGGCGATTATATTTGCTATATAAATGTTTTTTTTTTTTTGGATGAATAACTTTTAAACTACCTACGAGTAGATATATTTCATGGAGAAATATGGACATTATTAGATGTGCTTCTCATTACAGACATTTCATTGGTCTGCAATTTGTAAACAAATTCAGGACTCTTTCATAATTCAAGTGCCTTTCCAAATTGAGTTAGTTTATATTGTCCTCAATGTTTACCATATATCCTCTTTCCGACCAGACTAATAATAATAATAATAACGATCCACTCCTTTATGAGGGTTTCAATCGTGATTCCAGAAGGAAATATCAACATCATGAATCAATACTTTGCGGACAGAAGACAGAACTAAAAACACTTCTGCTGATGGTTGGTGGCTGCATGAGACTGAGATACTGGCTTTTATTCTACACATTGAACTATAATATAAAGGGCGGGCGGCCGGTGGAATTTTTAGGATGGTCAGAAGCCGACGACTGAGAGGCAGGCAGTCTGTAGTAGTAATTGGAAGACTTTATTAATTTATCGTTTATATAAATGGACAGTGAGGATAGCAAAGTGAATTGTATTTTTTTTTTTTTTTGTTCTATTTATTCTGTGGACGACCACAGTTTGGTCATGTGTGGAGGTCGTCCTTAACTGGGATTAATTTTAGAAATGTAGGTTTATTGAATGGGATTTGAAGAAGTGGACAAAGTTTCTGCAAGCATTTTATGTAATCCTAGAGAGCCTAATCTAGTTTGCTTCAAAGATAATATAAACTGGTTATGAATCGGAAGAAATATTTAAGTAGATAATATTAAAGGTCTATTTATTGCTTTAAGGTTTAATTTAATTTAAGAGGAGTCGTAAAATGTACAATCTAAAAGAGTAATACATTAAAGATTTAACTCTAAAAGTCAGAAATAGATGCGATAGTGAATCATCAGAACGAAAATATTGGCTTCCGGACGTTAAAGAATTAAAAAACTTCAAATTTCAATTTATTGCAGCGAGTCAAGTTTTTAAATTTTGTAAAAAGCTTGGCCATTCTTACCTTGTTACTAAAAAAAGTTATTAACTAAAAGCAAATGATGAAAATTTTATTTAATTGGAGACTGTGCAACGAAATCTTGCCGAACTGGTCTACATTGATAAAAGAAGAAAAGTAATGTGTACACTGATGCACATTTTCGAGGGAAGGGGACAAAATCCCGAATCCCAAATCCCAAATGGCTGAAAATGAGAATCCCATAATCCCGAATGCCCAAATTCCCTAATGCCAAAATCCCAAATGGACAAAATCCCGAATGTCAAAATCCCGAATGCCAAAATCGCGAATGCCAGAATTCCGAATGCCAAAAAATCCCGAATCATTCGGGATTGAATCCCGAATTTCAATACTATTTTTAATATTATTTCAATACTTTTAAAGAAATCAAACTCTTTTGTATGTTTAAAATCCACTTTTTCCATATCAAAATATCAATTTTTATAAAAAAAATTGAGTCTTTAAGCATGAACTTCTTCAACCAATTTTAAATATAGAAATCAACTAGTATCTACAAATAAGCAGAAAAAAACAAACATTTAAAATAAAAAAAAAACTTTATTTTGAAGGCTAGAATCCCGAATGCCTCAGTACTTTTGTTGGTATTTAAAATCGTGCGCGCGATTTTAAATACCAAAAAAAGTACTGAGCCATTCGGGATTTTAGCATTCTAGCATTCGGGATTTTTCTTATTCGGGATTTTGTCATTCGGGATTTTGGCTTTCGGAATTTTTGGCACATTCGGGATTTCGTACCCAATCCCATTTTCGGTATATAGAAGTCTATTTCTATTTGTACAAGAGTTTGATTGTAAATATGTAGAAATTAATTAGGTTATTTTTTTTCTAATGAGAAAACAACAACACAAACACAATCAATGAAATGAAAGGCATTTTGATTGAATATCAGTTCGCAGTAAAAAGTACATAGGTATGTATAATATACATAGGTAAGGAAAAGGAATGCAAGAATTGTGACAGATGAATTGTGTTTATTGCAGAGATCAGAAATAAATCTCAACCTTTTGAAAGGTCCCTTAATAACTCTTATTTGTTGCTATTTTCAATAAAAGTTACAAAATAACCTTTATTCTAAAAAAAAAAGTTTTTCGGTCAAGGTCTGAGCGAAACCTTTATTTTGTTTTTTTTTTATGTTACGGTCAACCAGTGAGAGAAATCGCTGAGAGAAAAAAATAAATCTCATCTGCAATTTTATCAATCAGAATGTCTCTTAGCATGGCCCTTAGTTTTTCGTTAGCACTGCATGATGAAATGCAGCTTATTAGGCTTTTTAGTCATCATCATCAAGTTTCCTGACATATTTGCTTGGCGTCCCAGCGACTGAATTCAAAATTGAAAGGGAATTTTCATCTTTAAATTTTATTTTTAGTGACAAAAAAGGACAATCTTGGGTCAAAAAAACCTTGAGAGTTTATCAGCGAAATTTAATACCATAAATTAAAAAAAAACATAAAAATCCGTTGCTCCGCTTAGGGGGTTATCAGTCGCCAGGCAGGCGCCAATGTGAACAGTTTTCTTGACCAAAATACTCATTAACCAAAAATTTAATTTCTCTTTACAATTTTTTTTTTATTAAAAGCACCTTGCCCGGCCTTTTTTTAAAGTTTTTGAAAAAAAAACAAACTTTTTTACCAACTTTTTCATTGATTTTTTAGAACTACTGGCGCTACCTAGATCACGAATATGTATTTTTGAAGTCGATAGGTCGCTTAGTTTAACCGCAAGTCAAGTTTAAAGATGCAAACTTTGATGCTCTAGCACGTCTAGTTTAGCCGCAAATCGCTTTTAAAGATAAAAGTCGATTTTTCATATAATGCGATGCATCAATTGAAAGGTGGCACTTCCTAGATTACGAATATGCATTTTTGAAGTCGCTAGGTCGCTTTGTTATATTATTCAAATTTTTTGTTCGAATTAACCATTTTTGATTTATTTTCTACGAAAAAGGTTAAAGGTTGACCTTTTCCATTAATTTTTTCGTAAAAAACTCAACCATTGAGAGATATTTTAAAAAATAAAAAATAAATCTCAACCGATAACCGATATTTTGTTTTTCAATAAATAAATCTCGAACCGTAACCGAAATCTTCTTAAAGAAATGTGGTAACTCTCAGAGAAAACCCAATTGAAAATAAAGGTCAACAGTTATTTCTGATCTCTGGTTTATTGTTTTGTATAGGAACTGATAATATTAGACCTGAGTCGATAAATTTTATTTTAATTATGCAAACAAGTATACAAGTACAAAAGATAAGAGATTTAATTCAAACGAAATTGGTTTATGTGCTTACATACACTCCGCTTCATTAAAACAAACTTTTTTTTAACACTCAGAACATTTTGCGCTTTGGTAAATTTAGAAATCCGCCTTTTTGTTTTAGTTCTTTTAAGTGGTATCTATTGCGAGTAAAACTGCATCAGTAGAATAATTCAGAAAAATACCATTCGGTTATTTTTTACTAATTTTCGAATTACTTCATTAAAAACACTGTTTTTTTTTGCGTCACTTGAATAGAAACAGTATGCGATTTTTATCTATAGTTTACGGGTAGAAGAAAAAATATTGTTATAATAATGGAAGTGTAGATTAAAAAAAAAATAATTGTCTGATCAATGAAAAAATGGTCCGCGGAAAACCATTGAACGCGGCAGAAAAAGCCAAAATAGAAGTGCACGCGGAAAACAAGCTTCCCCTACGCACAAATGCCAAAAAAAATAAGAAAAAGTGTGAAAATTGTTTGGTTGTTTCTTAGAAATAAAGAAAACTATGGAAAAAATATGAAAGGTAGACAAACAAGAGCCGCAACAAATACAGACCGAACAAAGTTAAATAGACTGACCTCCAATTCAAGCGACCATGCTGCTAAAATAAAGTCAAAGAGTGGAATTACAGATAGTTTTAAATACTATTAGACGTGTCATTTGTGGGTCATAACACTTAAAGCGCCTAAAATTGAAGAAAAAACCACCGTTGAAATCCAATACGAAGTCAAAACCGAAAAGATTTTTGCTGGAAGAATAGGACGTGGAGGGAAGAGTGGAGAAAAGTGGTATTTTTTGACGAAACAAAATCAATTTAGATGGTCCGGACGGATATAATTACTATTTTCATGACATGAGGGAGGCCCACCATAGTCGAGAAGGTATGGTGTTATTGTGTGGGGTACGATTTCCGGGTTTGGAATAATTAATCTGGAGTTTCCCACTTTGAAAATGACGGCAAACTCTTACAAGTAAATATTGCAAGAAGCTTTCCCTAAGTCTACCAATGTCTTTTGACCAATACCATGGACATTTCAAGAAGACAACACACCAATGCACAACGCAAAAATCATTAAAAGTTGGATATCCTAGAAAAATGTTACCTTGCTTAAAATGGCCACCGTACTGTCCGAACCTAAATATTATCGAAAACATGTAGGGATGGATGGTTCGTAGGGTGTAGGATTTTAGACTTCAATATGAGGAGAAAGAATCACTTACTGCTGCAATTAAAGAAGCACGGAGTGCAATTTCTTAAAAAATTATTAAACAACTGTATGATTCCCTTCCGAACAGGGTCTTTGACGTTATTTCAAATAAAGGTGGTAGCACACGTTGTTAAAATATGATTATAGTAAAAAAAAACTACCCTCTTTTACTGCATTTTTTTAAATTGTTTTCCATATTTAAGAGACTGTTTCTATTCAAGTGACGCTAAAAAAATCAGTGTTTTTAATGAAGCAATTAGAAAAGTGGTAACAAATAACCGAATTGTATTTTTCTGAATTATTCTGCCAATACAGTTTTACTCGCAATAGATACCTCTTAAAAGAACTAAAACAAAAAGGTGAATTTTTAAATTTATCAAAGCGCAACACGCTCTGATAGTAAAAAAAAAGTTTGTTTCTATTCAAATAAAGCGGAGTGTATTCATTTTGTAAATAAATATTTAAAAGTGGGTTGGATATACAAATTCTAAAATTAAAATTCTTCAATAAGAATTTCGAAATTATAAATACATAATACAGAATTCTGACTGGCTTAGTAAAATTCCAATTTCTACTTACGATTAAAAACTCAATCTCGAAAACTAATTGATCGATTTTTTATTAAAATTGGCATTAAGGGTTTTTTAAACATTATCCAGGAGATATTGAACCAAAATTACTCTTATATCCAAAACTAACGGTACCTTTTATATAACTCTTTAAAAACTGCTGGTTAATTATTTTTATACCAACTTACAGGAATAATTTTAACAAAATGTTTTTCTTTTTATTTTACACTATCTCACTATCTATTTACCTAATTCAAATTATCATTAGTACTTAATTCGAGTTTGATAAGCATTTAATTAATCAAAAAGATTTGGGTGAAAAAATCTTGAATTGTTCGAGAAAAATCGAATTTAAGTTAGCAGAGCAGGGTTTTGTATGGAAAATTGAATTATTTTTTTTTTCTTCAAATCTTGGAAAATCTTTTGGAAAATGGGGTACTTAATTGTAACTAGATGAAATCTTAATTATTCAAGTATATTTATGACGAAAAAAGTAGAAAAAAAATAAAAAAAAAAATATTTTTTTTCAAAATTTTTAAAATATTTTTTTTTTTTGTAAGAAACAATTTTTTTCAAATTTTTTTTTTTTGATTCGTAGAGCACTTAAATAGCACCTAATTATGAGAGCAAACCAATGTTTTTTCCATGCGTTCTAACCAGTTTTCGAAAATTACATTAATTTTTTCCAAAAGTACTGGAGCATTTAATTTTGTTGTTGGGCACTTAATTAGCACCTTTTAAGCACCTAATGATGACATCATTAAAACTTTGTTCTGCTGACCTTGCTCTGCTAACTTGAGGGACATATTTTTATCCATCATCGAGCTTCATGATTGGTGTTGTTTGCCATT
Organism: Epistrophella euchroma; assembly: GCA_947049315.1. NCBI lineage: Eukaryota > Metazoa > Arthropoda > Insecta > Diptera > Syrphidae > Epistrophella > Epistrophella euchroma. Next base: position 109,949,018 of record OX346245.1, on the reverse strand, counting down.
TTTTTTTTGCTGTCTTCTTTGGTGTGTGATTGCACAGTTGTATAGTATGTTGTTATTTATTGTTAATTTGTCGTTGAGAATTAAAGTTTTCAATTGGTTTCTCTCTGAGAGTTACCACATTTCTTTAAGAATATTTCGGTTACGGTTCGAGATTTATTTATTGAAAAACAAAATATCGGTTATCGGTTGAGATTTATTTTTTATTTTTTAAAATATCTCTCAATGGTTGAGTTTTTTACGAAAAAATTAATGGAAAAGGTCAACCTTTAAACTTTTTTGTAGAAAATAAATCAAAAATGGTTAATTCGAACAAGAAATTTGAATAATATAACTAAGCGACCTAGCGACTTCAAAAATGCATATTCGTAATCTAGGAAGTGCCACCTTTCAATTGATGCATCGCATTATATGAAAAATCGACTTTTATCTTTAAAAGCGATTTGCGGCTAAACTAGACGTGCTTTAGAGGCATCAAAGTTGGCATCTTTAAACTTGACTTGCGGCTAAACTAAGCGACCTAGCGACTTCAAAAATACATATTGGTGATCTAGGAAGTGCCAGTAGTTCTAAAAAATCAATCAAAAAGTTGGTAAAAAAGTTGTTTTTTTTTCAAAAACTTTCAAAAAAGGACGGGCAAGGTGCTTTTAATAAAAAAGATTGTAAAGAGAAATTAAATTTTTGGTTAATGGGTGTTTTGGTCAAGAAAACTGTTCACATTGGCGCCTGCCTGATCACCCCGTAAGCGGATCAACGGATTTTTATGTTTTTTAAATGTATGGTATTAAATTTCGCTAATGATAAACTCTCAAGGTTTTTTTGACCCAAGATTGTCCTTTTTTGTCACTAAAAAAATAATTTAAAATGAAAATTCCAACGCCAAGCAAATTTGTCAGGAAACTTGATGATGATGACTAAAAAAGCCTATACCTTGTCCAAATAAAAAAGGCGGTGTAGGCAAGATAGGACGTTTGCCTCTCATTCTGGCTATAGTGGATTGCATAAATCTGTCCTTTATTAAAGCTCTCACAGGGTTGTCGTATTGTTTATTTTGAATGGACTCAAATATGAAAGAATGGTATGCAGGGTTACCGCCTTTTTTTTGGATAGAAATTTTCATTTAATTGTTTTATGGATACAAATTAAAACACATTTATCTTTTTCTATACCACCATGAGGTAAGATAATACACGACTTAAAAATACAAATTGCACAAAACTCTAGAAAAAACACACCTCTTGAAAAATACACGAGTTAAAATACAAATTGCACAAGTTAAAGGACGATGAAGAAAAGAAGTCTGGTACTGACGAAGGCCCAAAAGAAACAGTCGACACTTGAAATATTCTTAAATTTATTTTTACTATACACTTTGGTTAAATGTTTATTCTTTTATTTAACCTTTGTAAATATTACTTGAATTATAATTTATTGCACACACATTTTAAAAAAAAACTTTAAAAACGATTCTTAAAAAACTACCCGTCTTAAAAACATACATTGCACAAAACTTAAAAAAAATACACTTTTTAAAAAAATAAATTACATAAAAATACTTTACTTCACATTAATTGATCGCTACGAAAATCTACGCAAATAATACTCTTTCAAAGAAAACAGCTTAAAATTTTGTAACTGAATGTCAACGTATTTTCCACACATTAAACGAAAAGCAAAAGATGAAAACACTCTACGATAACCCTCATCATTAAAAACTTTTTTTAAAGCTCTAAAACCAAAAGCACCTCAACCGAAACCCAAGGAAAAAAATCTGAACGAGTTGCCAAATGGACATGGGTAACCCTGAATGCACATCAATATTTTATGGGGGTTGAAGTTGAATAGCAGCAGCAGCCATAGGCCACAGCAATTCAGTGCGCACTCAGATGTGCGCTCGATAGGACGTTGGATCTGCGTTAGATGCTTTCAGAAATTTACGGGCGGGCAAACACTTTTTATGAAGGAGTTCTTTCAATTTAGTATGGTGCTAAAATATGGTGCGCTACTGATTTTGAAAAAGCTCTCCCATAAGACGTGTACTGCCAATTTATGTTGGATGGACTATAATAAGCTCGTTTCAGCATGCAGTGCTAAAAAAAAAATTAAGGGCCATACTAAGAGAATAAAGGCTTCTCTCAGACCTTGACCCAAATTTTTTTTTATTTTTAGAATAAAGGTTATTTTGTGACTTTTATTGAAAATAGCAACAAATACGAGTTATAAAGGGACCTTTCAAAAGGTTGAGATTTATTTCTGATCTCTGAAATAAAGTAACAATGAAATGTCAATTATGAGTCCTATATTTCCAAATAATCCCTTGATCCAAGCCGACCTTAATTTGACTACATATACCCACGCACAAATATTTTGTGCGATACGATACGACACTATGACATATCTTCCAAAATTTAAAAATGTCAAATCCCCCAAAATGATAAAGTTAAACTTTTGTTATGACATTTTTAAAAAAGGAAAATCACTAAAATTTTGGACGAAATGACACATTTTTATTTGTGGGCCTAATTTATTTGATAAACTGACATTCTTTATAAACTTAAATTAAAAGCCAATAGATTTCCCCTTAAATTAATTTAAAAGCAATAAACCAAACTTACCTTATCATAATCAGACTCATTTTTTGTTTGCATCGGATTCAACAGTGACTGGTTGCATAAATTCGTATTATTTATATCATCATTGTGAAGACCGTCATTGCCATTTTGGAGACTACATCTCCTTCGTGTCCGACGGAAGTTAATGCAAAACAAGATATTGCCATCCTTTTGGTCTGACAAAAAACTCGGCGCACAACCCATGACACAGATTTGAATTGCAATGCCGCAAAAGCTATCCTAACTCTATGTATGTGTAAGTATATTTTTAAGGAGGATACTGGCTTTCCTTTCTGGTGTCCTTTGTCACACTTTGCATCTAATTTTCATAACGATAATGATATTCCATTTTATATAAAATATCTCTTGTTTTCTTCTTTTCAAATTCACAACAGTTTGCCGTTTTGGTCCTTGTATTCAGAGAATGTATGTATGTATTTATGTATTTGTGAAGACGAACATAAAAACTTTTCGTTTATTTTGTTAAAGTTTGGCTCTTTAAATTGCCTTTAAGAATACTATCAGCCGCTGTTGAATGCGTGAAACTTCTGATTTTTCGGGAAAATGATTTAAAAGGCATATTCATTCTCCTTCACATATGCCAAACACTATATTTTATAGTAAACTGTCTACGATATTTTCTTATGGAAAATATCAAAAATTGAAATATCCTTTTTGTTGTTCATTCAAATATTCTGCTGTGTATGTTTATTGTTCACATTGATGAAAAGGATGTGTGCTGCTTGGTTGGATTCTTCAGCAACGGTAACTTTCAATAAACAATTCATTCAAGGACGCATGAAGATTCTGCTGAAAAGAAAGAAAGAAAAAAAAAGAATAAGAGGGTAAAAATGAATCAATGAATAGATGGAATGATTTCATAAAAGGATCATCGTTTTTAATCTACAAACGTTACGTACATTATGTAGGTTAGGTACATATGTATCTGTATGCACAATCTTTTCATATTTTTTAGTATATTTATGGAAATGAAAAGGATGAAAAAGTTATTATAGGAATTACATAAACGATATACAATACATACAAGTTCTTTTCATAACACAATACAATCGAGAGAGTTAATTAAAAAATGCACATAAAATGTAACAATGAAATATTCCATTTTGTCAGTATTCTTTAGGAAAAACTAATGGATACACATTTAATTATAATAATTGAATTTATTTTATAAGGGGGGCGAAAGTGTGGCTTTGGCATCCCCCGAACTGGAGTTTTTAATGTTGCGGAAATACAAAACAAAAAACCAATGAGTACCTATGCATAATATCTAGGCTGTGGGATTTTATAAATTAAAATAAATTTGATGGCACAACAGCTCATGAAGAACTAGGGCCTAGTGACTTACAACTCGTTAAAGCGAGACTTACCCCCCTTGCCTCTGTCTATGAGTGGCACTTGCATCGAAGAAACCAAAAAGCTTGCGATCCTTGGGATGTGCATCACAAACCACCTCTTGTGGAACGAGCACATACTCGAAGTTGCCAAAAATTCCGCAAGATGTCTAGGTTTCCTTCGGAGATGCAAGAAATTTGTTTCCCCTTCTGATCTGGCTATTATCTATAAAAGTTATAAAAGTTAAAAGTCCAAAGCTTGAGTATAACTCCCATCTATGGGCTGGTGCTCCAGCAACTTATTTAAGCCTTTTGGACAGTATTCAAAAAAGAGCCTTCAAATCGATTGGTGATAGGAACATTATAGATTCATTTACGTCCCTCGAACACCGTCGTAACGTTTCCTGTCTCTTTCTCTTTTTTCGTTATTTCTATGGGGAGTGCTCTAGTGAAATAGACAGTTGCATTCCCCTCCTTAAACAATTTAACCGTAATACTCGCGCTTCGTGGAATTCCCATCAGTTTACCCTTGAGCCCAATTTCGGGCGTACTGTCAAATACACAGATTCGTTCTTTAGCCGTACTCCGCGAATGTTTTTCCCTCTCATTGTGATATTCAGAAATTCAAGATCAATGTACACCGATATCTCCTTTTAAATCCCCTCCTCCATACCTAATGCTCGCACTGTGTCTCTGACATATTAAGGGTACCGAGAAACCCCTTGTGTGCGGGTTTTGGAAGGTGAAACGTACGAAAGATTCATATCTTTATATTCAGTATTTTTGGTCAAGACTCTGAGGAAAAAAAATTTGGATTCGCTCGCTCAGTTTTTTGACGTTGAGAAATCTCTATGAGATCTCATTTTCCTGATAGTCTAGTCAAGGGAGGAAAAAATATGCCTTCACATTCACAATAAATCCAACAGGTTTAAAAGTTGGCACACGTATTAAGAGAGGCCTAATGATGAAGTGTTTAAAAGTCCCCATGAATCCGAGGCGGTTTTTCGGTTTTTCGTGTTTATCTCAAGAATAATTTGCTCTTTTAAAAAAATAACTTGAGACAAAAAAAATAGCTTATAAAATTTTCTATAAAATTTATTATGACCAAATTTTTCATATCTGTCATAGACCATAGTTATAAAGTTATTTAGCGCCTTAAATTGGTATTTTTTTTAATTTCCTAAAAACAGCTACATTTTATATAGTCTATAGACATACTAACATGTATGTTTAGGTAAGCGCGTTATTATACCAAATTCAACAGTCTGGCAGGTTTTTTTTTTTTTTCAGCCGGGAGTGGGGGAGGGCGTTCGAAAACATCTGGTATTTGTAATCAGTGCACAATCCTTTATTTTTTATATACAGGGCGATTCGCATAAGGTGTGACAAAACACTAGAGCTTATATACAGGTTGGGTCGAGATAAAAAAAAAATCATATAGGAGGGGGTCTTTTCCCCCCCGTTTACCTAGGAGGGGTAATTTTTTAAAAAATTGACTCAAAACAGAAAAAAAAAATTATAAAAAAACAACGGTAACTCTTACAATGTCATGCTATACCTTTTTGTAGAGCCCAAAATGTCTACTTTTAGATTATTTGTGAATTAAGTTGTTTTAGTGAAAACAGGATCTCTAGAGCATCAAAATAAGGGATTGAAGTCGAATTTAAGGAAAACTTATTTTTATTCTTTTCAATTTTCTCAAAAACTAGAAGACATTTTGGCATCTGTTTTTTAATATTTAAATAAAAATTTATAGGAGCATTAATATTAAACAAAAAAGTACAACTTAATTACGTAAATTCTTAAACAAAATCAGTTTGAACACATTTTTTTAACTTTTTTTTTTAGTTTTGAAGTTGAAAATTTACTTTTCAAAAAAATCTTCTCTAAAACAACAGGTGCCAAATAACTTGATAAATATGACAGATACGAAAAATTTGGTCATAATGTATTTTTTAGAGAATTTTCTAAGCTATTTTTTGTTTCAGGTTATTTTTTGAAAGAACAAACATTTTCTGAGATAAACACGAAAAACCAAAAAAGACGAAATGTTGCACCTTCTTGCCGCTAGAGCTCGCCTCGGATTCATGGGGACTTTTGTACACTTCATCTTTAGGCCTCTCTTAATAAGTGCGCCAAGTTTCAAAACTGTTGCATTTTTTTCCAGGTGAAAACCTTCATTGACTGGACTATGAACACGCCAACTGTAACAGGTCTTATTTGACAGATACAGCAATAAAAAGAAATGAAAAAAGAACAAAAAAAAATAAATAAAACAATTAATATAAATTAAAAACATAACAAATTTTTACATGAAGGCATATGTCCACTAAAATAAAGTATTTCAAGCTTAAAGATACAGGTTTAATTTGGTTAGTGAAGAGAGAAAACTGTCTTCAAATACTTGTATCCTTCGCTTTCTTTGTCCATAGTTTTTACAAATTTTTTCATTTACACCTCTTTAATGTGTAGGGGAGGTAAGGTAATTTTTTTGGGGTTAACTAAAGGCGGGAACTTGACATCATTGCTTCCTGGCTTAAAAGTAACTTTTTGCGTCCAATCCTAGCCTAATGAATGATCTTTCGTAGCTCAACTGTTAGTTCAGTTATGTTAGACATTTTACTCCGGAAAAATCGCCGGAAAGCTGGATTTTGATAGTGTTCTTAAGAAACTGTAAATGTCCCCACAGATAGGAGGGCCGCAAACAATTTTAAGAGGGTTAAAGGCCCCCAAAAATGATATTTAATATTAAAAGACATAAAGTGCCGCTCCTTAGCCGTTCGGATTCGGCAATAAACTGTAGGTCCCCTCCATTCCTGCAGACACGCACACAGGAATGGTTGAGAGTTGTAAGTCACTAGGCCCCAGTTCTTCATGAGCTGTTGTGCCATCAAATTTATTTTTTTTATAAAGGCATTCGGTTTACAGTGTTTAACTAGAAATTAATACGAGCATCGAATATTGAAAACAAAAATACTACTTAATAAGGTAAAATTTTGAACAAAATTAGTTTGAACACATTTTGTTTTGCATTATTTTTTCATAATTTTGATTTTAAAATTAATTTTTCAAAAACTATGGTCTGAAACTATTTGAATTAAAAACCAAACATAGGACGGACTTCCAGTTGTAAAAAAAAGTATAGCATGACATTGTAAGTGTTGCCGTGGTTTTTTTATGATCTCTTTTCTATATCTAGTCAATTTTTTTTTTTAATTTCCCCTCCCACCTAAACGGGGGGGGGGGAAATAGACCCCCCTTCCAAACGATTTTTTTCTTGTCTCAACTCAACCTATACGCCTTAGTTTTTTGTCACACCGTGTGCGAATCATCCTAAGTATTTATGTACATTCTCCATTTGTATGGAAAACTAAAAAGCTTAACTCTACCGATTGAATTTATTTGGAAACCGTTATTTTTATGAAGAAAAGTATAATAATCTTTTTTGTAGGAAATTTTCTAAGCTACAAATACGTTATCAACATTTTTTTCTGTACAAGGCACCATTAGGAAGATATTCCTGAAAAACCATGTTGGGGGGCCTTTAACCCCCGTAAAATAGTTAGCGGCGCTCCTATTGATGGGGACTTTTTACACTTTCTTAATAACATCATCAGGAGACTATTTACCAAAATCCATCAGCTTTCCGGCGATTTTTCCGGAATTTTGTTGTTTTTATGTCTATGACTGGATTATGTTTCACAAGCACAAAAAACAAAACAATATTTTGTGAAGCCATCCTGCAATCCAAGGGAGATAGCAATGATTTTCAAATCTCAACAAATTGCCCAATTGTATTTTTTGTAATTAAATAAAACTAATATTAGACCTGTCACACCATCTTTGATGAGTTGATTTTTGAAAGATGAGGGTAGTTTAACAAAAATATAAAACTACTAACTGTTCTGGTTGTCAAACCCTTGTTCCCTTGTGTTTGTTATTAGTTAGACGAGGCTGGGGGTCGAACCTAGACCTCCAGCATGACAGTCCATCGCACTAACCATCATTTTATAGCACCTCATTTACGGTATGATCGCAAAAAAAAAGTATACCATTTGAAAAGCCACCGAATTGTGATAAAAGTTCAACAAGTGGTCAGCCATAGATTAGTGTTTAATGATTTTTTAAAGTTTTGTTCAAGGAAAAGATTTCTATTTAAAACTTTTGGTGCTTCGTTTTATCTCTTGGTGCAACTGAGAATTCATAAAATTAAAGTATATTTTCAGGCGATGCTATCTTTTAATCACATACAATTTCAACTCGAAAGAGACGTAAATACACAATGGCGGTAGTTTATTTATACAATAAAATAATAAAAACATAACCATAAAACTTATTCGGATATCAAATTTAATTGAACCCAATAAAACTTTTTCTAACGAGCTATTATTCTCAGATGTATGAAGATTGTGTTGGATATGGTTCGCCCCTATCTATGCTTGGCACCGCACACAAAGCATTATGTCTTAACTTCTTATATGGATTATGGATATCATGGGACATCTACTATTTAGAGCTCACTAAATAATACATTTTTGTATGAGGGTATGTTTCTTAAATTCTTATTACGATATTAAGTAGGTGAAATCGATTTGGAACATCAAATTTCTCACACATTCATCTCGCCGAAAAAATGTTTTTCTATAGAATTATTGATTTTTTGCTCAAGCATATGAAAATTCTAAAGCTTTTGGAGTACAGATAAATGTTTACTGTATCGTTCATTATACGAAAAAAAAGCAATCAACTTTTAAAAATAATCAATTAATTTTTATTTTCAAAGTGCAAAGTTTTATTCAATTTTAAGTAGATAGTAGCGAATTTTGCTTACTCAAAGTTTTATGTTTCATGGGAAATGAACTCAATGATCAAAAGAAGGGTAAACTTTGTGTAAATTTAATGTAGGTAAGTACTTTTATTATGTTTCCTGTACGACTTTGAGGGTTGCGGCACTACATCAACGCTGGAATTTTAAGTTAAATTAATTTGCTACATTACAAAAACAGAAATGATGATGGATACTGTTACCAGAAAAGACTTTTGCTTTTGATTTAGTTTTTTTTTTTTTTTTTTTTCATCAGAAAAGGTAGAAAATTAAATCTTTTTTTCGAGAAACGTCGAAAAATTCCAGATTCTTCTAAAAAGAGGATGAGTTCAAACAATGTAGACCAAGAGTAAATGGGACAGAATATTGTATCCTTTAAGCTACTTCTATTTAAAAAAAAAAATGGTTGCTTGGTGACTAGAAACTTTAACACTCGTGTTATAAGAACATTTTTTTAAGGTTGGAGCTAAAATTCAAGCTAGGTAAATCAATTTTTGTCATAATTGTTTTGTTTTTTTTTAACGGCTTTTTAAAATTCTGTTTTAGAATAATAAAAGAGAAGTTTTAAAAGATCTCTTTTATTATTTGTAGAATTTTATATGAAATATAATTTTGAAAGGCCGAGGTATGGAAATGCAGACTTGATGAATGAATGTCTGATATTAACCCAAACAGGAAATGCTTAAAAATGTCTTTATAATAATAAATTTATGATTTCCTGAGATCAGTAGCCATTATTTTTATTACGTGCAGAATTTTGTAGAACAGAATTTTGCTTTGAAAAAATCCACTTTTAATGTATAAACCCCTGAACAATAAAATGCATGACTGGATCAAACGAAGTTGCTCTTGTAGTAAAAAATTCTTAGAATTTTAAAGATTGAATGCATTATAAAAATTAGGGGAACAAAAAAAATTAATTTTTTTTTTGAAGCAGTTTTTTTTGACCTTTTCTTAATCTTATGGTGAGGGACAAAAAAAAAATAATTGTAACAAAATTCTTAAAGAAACTTGTTGAAAATTAGTTCCAGTTTTCAAAACTGTCCCTAAATTTTCCGTGCCGGTATTCCTTGCTGAGATATTGGTAACCAAAATAAAAAGTCTCTTTTTTCATTCAAAACCAGATTTTTCTCTAAAAAAAAATTGTACAACGACGAAAAATGATGACATTAAAGCTAAATTATGAAGTTATCGAATCAATTCTTTTAATTGATTCAAAAAAAAAAAATTTAAACAAAATGACACTTCAAAAAAAAAAAAAAAATAAAATTTTTGGCTAGTGCTGTTTCGTATTATTGCACTGAAACGGTACTTTAAAAAAAAATATTTTCTTAAATTTCTCAACACAAAAAACATAAAGCTTAAGAATGCTTTTTGTTTCATCTCAATTCGAAAATCTTCCACAGAGATACAGCTCTTCAAAAAACAATATAAAATAGTTAATTTTTCTTAGTTCCTTTTATTTTTTTGACTAGTGTATAGTTAATAATATTAATCTTATGCTCCAAGTTTGAAGAAAATCGCTTTAGTAGCTTAGGCTGTAGGTTGAGGTACAGACAGACATATATAGACGGAATTGTGGGACCCATTTTTTTTCGTGTTTTCTATCATTATGTCCGATTTATACGACTTACTTTATTAGACTCATAACAACGCGGTGAACACCATCGGATTTCTTTAACAAAAACGAATCTGAGTGTGACCCACATACTGATAACTTACCATAGGTGCTTTTTTAAACTCGATACTCGATGCTATTTTTTATAAAATCTTCGAAATTCTTATAAGTTGTGCAATCAATATAAAAGAACAAAGGGACTGTTTGCTCTAAATGAGACGAAAAATATTTTTCAACATTTTTCAGCAGTTTATTTGGTAGTTTTTTTGGTTTAGAAAAAAAAAAAACTGTCGATTGAATTTCTTCACAAACTCCGCAAACTTCCTATTTTCTAAAGACATTCGAACCGAAAATAATTTTTTAACAATTTTTAGCAGTGTTTTTTAATTAATGGAATTAATTTTTTTTTTAATTAATGGAATATAATGAAATCAGTAGTAGCCGTGGCGTGATGGTTAGTGCGATGGACTGTCATGCCAGAGGTCTAAGGTTCGATCCCAAGCCTCGCCATCTATTTATTTAAAAGAAAAACGGCTACTGCCTCTTGCGAGGAATTGACAAATCCTCCAAGAGTATCTCCTGTCACAGAAAAGTGCCGCTCGTAGCCGTTCGGATTCGGCAATAAACTGTAGGTCCCCTCCATTCCTGCAGACACGCACACAGGAATGGTTGAGAGTTGTAAGTCACTAGGCCCTAGTTCTTCATGAGCTGTTGTGCCATCAAATTTATTTTTTTTTTTAATATAATGAAATCGATAGCGTTATTTGTTCTCGAGATATTTGAGAAAAAAAGCTCACCAACGGACGAATGTACTTACACACACTGCACTACACAGACATCGTGGTGAAATGTCAAAATGTTCAATTCGACAAGTTCCAACAATTAAAATAAACTTCCCGTGGAAGTTAAAAATTTACTTGTACATTTTTTTTAAATTGAATTTTAGAAAAAAACAGTTTTGTATTTATTAATGGTGGAAATAAAAAAAAAATCATTATTGAAATATCGAATTTAAAAAAAAAAAAAATATTTTGATTTTTTGTTTTTAAATCTCAATTTTGTTTTTTTTTTTTTGAAAGTTTTAATAAGCAAGATTATTCAAAATTATTAGCTTATAGTTCAATATAAAAAAAAATGGTTCTATTAAAAGGAACGTACATTATGTACTGTTTATATCGGCTTAGTGATATATAAATTTAGGCGCTCAATAATAATTCTTCCGAAAAATAATAAATTAACTGTTCTTTTTTTTTAAGTTTGTGGAGCCATTTTTGAGCAAAATACGATTTTTCTACAATATTGAAAACATAGTGGGAGGAAACCTCATTTTTGACGCTTAAAAAAAAGATTAAAAAAAGTACGTCAATAAAGCTAACATATACTAGCTAGCATAATCAATTAAAACCATAACTAGAATTTTGTGCTCTTTTCGTGCTATTTTTGGCAGTCCCGATTTTTGTGCTAGCATATTTTTTTTTATGCAAGGTTATGCTACCCATATTAAGCTAGCAAACGATACAAAAAAAACTATGCTAGCACAAAAATCGGGACTGCCACACAATAATAGTATAAAATTCTAGTTATCGGTTGCAATTGATTATGCTTATGTGTATATGTTTTGGAATGTCCAAAAATCACTGGATACAAAGTTTAAAGTAAATCAACCAGTCTATTTATGCTGTAACCTAAAATCAAAGCCCTGATTTTTAACCTTTTAACCGCCATCTTGGGTTTTAGTTTTTATTAAATATATATTATTGGTTATTTACCCTACAAAAAGTTTTAAATATGTTAAATTAAATTTTCAATTTTTTGTATGAAAACATTTCTTCGATATTGTGAACATTGAAAAATTAAATATTGTAAGTAATTTTTGAAAATTAAGCACATAAAATGTCAAATTAAAAAAAAAAAAATAATATATACATACTACAAAATTTTAGGACATCATTACACATACTTTTGTGCTGAAAATATTTTTTTCTGTTTGCAAATTTAAAAAAAACCCTTTTATAGGAGAGCCAAAAGGCTAGAAAGGTTTTTTCCAGCTTCTTGTAAGCTCAAAAATAGTTAAGCCAAGAAAAAAGCTTTAAGAGACTTGATCATGGACTTTTTAAAATGATTAATATGATATCTTTTTAATAAACAAATATTCATATTTTTTTTTTTGTTTATTTCAAAAAAATTACAGAGAGAAATTATTTTGATAGTTTATATGCTAAATTTTCAAAAATACTTGCAAATTTTAAGTTATTAATTTAATTTATGTATTTTCTTGTCTTATATGTACATATCGTTTTTATGTTTGGTTTTTCTTGTTCAATAATTTTTAAAACCATCAACTTTTATAAAAATTGATTTTTTCATGTGTATCAACTTGGGAGATAATTTTTTCCGTTTCAAATTAAAAAGTATATATAGTAATTAGCTGCTACTAAGTTGCTTACTAGTTATGCAAACAAAAATTAATAGTTGTTTTGGTTTGCGAGAAAATGTGTGTCCTGTTAAGTTGACGTCACACCCATTTTAATTTTTTTGTTTGTAAAAAAGGCAATTTTTTGTATTTTCTACTTAAGACAGAAAATATTAAAATGAACTTTAAATAATGCCTAATTCCGTGAATTCTATTGATATAAAAATATCAAAAGACTTTCTCGTCTAGGCCGCACCGACCGGGCACACGAACTCAAAAAACGATTTCACAAAACTAATTTACAACTAATTTAAAACTTACATTGCAAAACAATCGACGTATGTGTGAAAGTTTTTACCCTTATAGGAATTATTTTGCAAATTTAAAGTTCAAAAAGAATCCTTCTTCGAAATATATAGTGGGTACAGTGCATGTATATAGCAGTGGCGTGGCGTCCATGTAACATCATTCCTATCGGATTACCTTTTGAAGTTCTACCTCTCCACTGAACCATGTTTATAAAATAGCGCACAACATGAATCTAAATGTATGGTCAAAATATGTATGTATTTCTGACACCTGCACATGAGCAAGTCTTGTAGGTTTTTCTTTGAAAAATTCATTTTATGTACTTATTTATTTTATTGTTAAATTAAGATTTTATAAAAAAAATTGTACAGCAAATACCTACTTACATACATATATCATAGCGTGGAAAAAAGATCTGCAATACGTATAAAGGATATTTAAGGCAGACAGTCATAATTTAGTTACCTATATACGTTTTCGGGTGATTAATTTTTTTTCGACTTACCATTTGAAATCATTCACGCCACGCCACTGGTATATAGGTATAGTATAGAAAAAACTATGACTGCCTGCTTTGATGACACATCATTTTTTTGAAATAAATATTGCAATGAAGTTAGCTCTGACTTCATTTCAAGGATTATATGTGTTGTACATACATACATTCCTATAAAAATATGTCATGAAAATAGACAGACTCCATCCATAGAGAAGAAAAAAGTTGGTTTTACAAGCAAGCAATGTGTTTCGTCGAACAAAGCAATGCAAATTTATTTAAACCGCTTTCAACAGTTAAACGTATTTGCATGTGGTATCTATCTATGTTCCTATGTAGAAAATTGTCCGAGAATATCTTTCTTTTAGTCAGAAAGGCAAACGTTATTCTATTTTTTACAAGAAAGGCTCTCTGGCACAAAATAATTTATTTATGGCTGTTTTATGTTAACAGCAAAAAACAAAAATTTAAAAGCTCTTAATTGTACCTTGATAAATTCATATATTTAAGTCATGATCGAGTATGAATGAATATAAAACTTTATGATTTTTCTAAGAAATTAAGTGATAGCTAATAACCAGAGAAAGTTTTACTATAAATAAAAAATCAGTTTATGTAGTTGGAAGTTAATTGTTTTAAGGAGAATCAGTTTCTGTATTTTTCCTATTCTAGTATTAAAAAAAAAAAGTCTACCCGCATGGAAAAATGGCAAGTTTTTGGCAAGTTTAGGCGAGGCCCTGGCAAGTTTTCGGTAAGGAAAACATGTACGAGGAAAACATGACAGACCCCTATTAGTGCCTCGGTGAGAACATTGGTGGTAACTTACTATGTGAAATCATTTTACGAAAATTAATAAAAGCAGAAGCTTATAATTGTAATAATCTGACAGATCTCAGAAACCTGTTCTCCGTTGCTCTACCTAAAAAGCAAGGGCAAACAGGCTCAATGAACAGCAAATTTTACATTGAACTTGTTCTTTTCTGTTCTAAACTGTTCCGAACAGCCTCACTGAACATACCTACAGACTTTCGCACATAGTTGCACGCACACACCAAAGTAAATGACAATAAACTGAACGTCAGTTTAAGTATTTAATTTTGCATGCGAAAGAATTTTTAGTGGTCAATGTTTTATAATAAAATAAAATACAAATAAAAAAATAATTGATTCGCGGTTAATTAGTGAAATTAGTGAACTTTGATAATCTTTAACAAAAAAAAAAGTGTTTTTGAATACCTTCCAATATCCGACTATAAGCAACAGAAAGCGAACCGCCGCAGAAGCACAAACGATGACACTAGCGAGCGCTACACGCTTTTTAACGGACTTAAATGCACTTAAACGGCATGAAGGGACTATCAGAACTATGTTGTAGACAGGACCAAACAGGATGACCATCAGTTCATCGGCAAGCTGAGACGTGGTAAGTACATTGAACTCTTCGAAGCAACATTCTTGCATGGACATGGACTGGCCACGACAACGATCATTTAGAGTGTATAACCAGGGTGGTGGGCATCGAGGAACTGGATGTCTTCCTAGATTCATATAATATAGAGCGACTGACAGCTTCTACCTTTGACCTCCATATATGAAATGGTTGAATGGAAAACAAAATATATCAAACAAATCTAGTTTTCACTAGTCAGGGCTTAGGCTGAATTTAACTGACGAGGCAAAAAGGTTCTTAACTGGCGAGGGCCTAGCGAATGCCTAGCGAGTGACCCTTGCTAGACCCTTGTTAGTAACTATGAAAAACTTGCCAGGGCCTTATTAAAAACTAGATTCCTTTTCCAGGCGGGTACCATAGCTCAAACATTTTAATGCTCACTTGATGTAATCGAAGATGCAACGCAATCGATGCACTGCATTTTCAACTTAAAAACTGTCTTTTCCACCTCTAAAAAGGCGACCGGACTTTTTTTTAACCTCCCATTGGAATGTATCCGGATTTGTTGAATCAAAAATGTTGACACAAATCCACGTATCGAGGTCTCTTGAATCCGAATGCATCGTTTTTAGAGAGATAACTGTGTAGTGTTTTGTATAGTGTTATTCGTACATTCGTGAGCTTTTTTTAAATATCGCCTTCAGATAACTTTTAAAATTTCGTCTCGCATATGAATATTTAGAGCGAAAGGCCCACTTTGGTCCTTATTTGATTGCATATTGAGCACTTGATAATGTTTTCGAAGATTTTGAAATAATCAAACTTGGTATTACGATGATAAAGAACACGACAATAAGTGGGTCCGGTAATTCCGTCTGTCTGTCTCTATATCTGTATGTCTGTATGTCTGTCTGATGTACCTCGGCCTACAGCCTAAGCCACCGAAGTGATTTTCTTCAAACTTCTTGGAGCATAAGATTTTTGGGTGATACCCTAGAGGGAAAATCGAGATGTTTTTTTAGCTCAAAAAATAACGGCACTTGCCATACAACTATTTTGAAAAAGGTTACTTACCTCAAAAACGGCTCTAAAGATTTTTTTTTTAATTTTTGTGTGAATTAGTGGTGGTGTGGGCTGCACTTTGATGAAAAAAAAAAAAATACTAAAAACCGTTATTAACGGTATATGCCATAAAACCATTTTTTTTCGACTTTCTCGTTAATTGCTTAATCGATTTTGATACAAATTTTTACTCTAAAGCTCCTATCAAGTGTGAATAATACTGCATACAAATATATTCAAAAAAATCTTTTTTGGATTTTTAAAAAAAAAGTTCAAATTTGTTTTTGAAAAATCAGTTTTTTGAAAACGGGTGGATGCATTTTTTCTGAAATTATGGTGTTGTATATTATTTTATTCTTAAAAATGGCTGCATCAGCAGCGTATTAGGCTTAAAAGTGAAAAAAGAATTACACAGTTGGGTATTTTGACAGTTGATCTTACACACAGACACAGAAATTATGTGAAAGTTTTCTTTGCAACTTTTTTGAATTAATAACAAACAAAATTTCAAATTTCGTCAGTAAGATACTTGAGAATTTAGGTTTTTTTTTTTTAAATCTATTTCTCGTGTAACAAAATATTATCTTATCTTTTTTGTGTTGAAATTCGTAATTTTTGACTCAGTATTTCTTCCAAACCTTCTCCTATCAGGGTTACCGTCGAAAATTTTTAAAACGTCGCAAAAAAAGTGGCACTCATAAAAATAAGGTCGCAAAGCAATATGATTTTAAAAAAGTCGCAGTTTTGTCCAAAAAGTTGCAATTTCAAAATAAAAAGTCGCACAACTTTATGAAAAATATTTTTTTAGTAAAAAGTTTTGAAAATACCTTTTTTACTTTTTTTTTAATAATAATTACTTTGGCAACTAAAAAAATTGCAGCTTAAAGCATTAACTACACTTTTTGCAAAACTGCAAAAGTAAAAATATTTCCAGCTTAGCGCAGTTGTTTTGTAAAAAAGAATATACACATTTTATTTTTAAACCAAAATTTAAGCTTTCTACATCATTTTTATAAGTTTTCCTGTGAGAAACACTATCCCAAATTGAGTTTGAAAATTTTCACTTTTTCACTTTTTTGGCTTATGTAGTCAAAGCTTAAATTATCAAAAATATAAATCAAATTTTGAAAATAAAAAAAATTCCATTCTTTATTCAGAATCGGAATAAAATTGACTGAAGTTCATTTACATTTCCAATATGAACCTATGTACTATTTAAAAAAAAAGGCTTTGAATCTTAAAGTTAATTTCAATTGAGGCGGGAAAATCGCCGGAAAGCAAGTTTTTGGTATACAGCCTCCTCATGGTGTTTTTAAGAAACTGTAAAAAAAGTCCCCATCGATAGGAGCGCAGCTAACTATTTTACGGGGAATGGGGGAGGGAGGTCGTGAAGGAGGGGGTCTATTTCCGCCTGGTGGGAGAAGCAATTTTCTAAAAAAAATGGACTAGAAATAGAAAAGAGATCATTAAAAAACAACGGCAACACTTACATGTCACATGTTACATAGTTTCAGAGAATAGTTTGTGAAAATTTTATTTTCAAATTCAAAATTATGGAAAAATGATTAAAACAAATGTGTTCAAACTAATTTTTTTTTTTCAAAATTTTACTTTATTTAGTAATAGTTTTGTTTTCAGTTTTCGATACTCCCATCAATTTCGTAGTCAAATATTAAAACCGGATGCCTAAATACCCGTCAGTTTTTAAAAAAATCGAATTTTGTTTCCTTGTTTTCGGTATTTAAAAAAAAGTCGCACTTATAAAAAGGTCGCACTAGTAAAAAGGACTAAAGTCGCCTAGCGGTAACACTATCTCCTATCCACAAAATCAAAAGCCCTAGTTCTTAATAAGAGTTCTTTTGAGGACATTTTTAACTCATGCAATCCAGAATTTTTTTCGAGCTGAAAGTATAATTTTACTTATTAAACATTTTTGAAAAATTGTAGAGCAACCTCCCTTGTGTGCAATTGACTTGTTTTCAAATCCTTCACAGTTTGTTCTTTAATACAAACATATTACAGCAAAGTATAAGAAACAGCTATTAAAATCTTGCCTTTTAAAAGATTTATGGTGATGGTGTCAGCATTCACCTGAGCTTGACTTTGAATAACTTGCTTATTACCTGTATGTCTTTTCAGCAGACAATTTAATTATTTGTTCATAAAATTCTTTGAAAGAAAACGTATGTCCTGCATTTCCTTTTCTTGAATGACAATCACAAAATGTAACTTTTTCCAAGCTCGAGACACACATATTTTGTTTAGGTGAAAGTGTGCGTATGAAAATATTTTTAAATGTCATGTTTCGAACTTTCAACATATTTTTTATACACTTCGGATCCAATGATTTAATCCACTTAATGAATATTACGGAAATCCTACTTAGAAATTTGTGATTTAAAATCTCGTTTAAATTAAATTAAATTCATGACAAAAGAACGAAGGCTATCGAATAATATAAATCGAAATGTGTACATAAATCAAATTTATCTTAAAATCATACATGTATGTATGTACTGTACATACCTACTTTAAATTAAAAACTTGGCAGGAATTATAAGTAGAAGTACAACAAATACATTTTTTGTTATTGCTTGTTGGTCTTTGACTCTTATTCTTTCAATATAAGGTGATTTGAATTTCAATCATTCAATCCACATGTCTTTTGTTGTTATTATAAATTAATAGGCTGTAGCTGCTTTAGAGTGCTTGGACAGAATGATTTATTGACAATGGAAACTTTGAAGCTTGATAACACTATTACGAACGATAAGTATTACCACTAGCTTTATGAGCAAATATACCTGCTTAATTTTGATCAATCTGTGTAATTTAATTAACTCTAAAAGTATTATCATCGGTGCCAAAATTAGCTGTCTGTATGAATATTAATGAGGGAAGGTAAGGTATATTTGAAGAATTGTAATAAGAATAAATTTAAAGAAAATGGATGGTTGGTAACCAAAACATCAATGATAAAATATTTGTATTTTATTAAGGCCCATTTTCTCAAACTCATTATAAATATTTAAGTTTATCGTAAAGTACTATGTTCTACTTATTTCTTTGCACGAAATCAAAAGTAGATCTTAAATTTCCTTATGTTCTACTTGTTTAAAGAGGGGGTTGAACGAAATCAAAAGTAGATCTTAGGCAAGGCGCTCACTGAAGTGGTGACGAAGGGGAGTGGTAGTAGAGTGGTGACTAAGTGGCATGTGGAATTAATAAAACCTATGTAAACAAATGAAGACGCACTCATCAAAGTGGAGTGGAGGTGGCAAGATATTTTGAAGGTGGTGTAGTGCCAGTCTGGTGCCACTTATCTCGAACATGTTTAACTTTTAAGTGGCAAGCGAGTGGTGACGAAGTATGGATTTTTTTAATTCTGGAAGATGCGTGTGATTATTGACTTAAGTATAAATGGCACCATATGTAGTTTGCTACCTCAGTGCGCGTTAGATCACTTTCATATCACTTCGCCACCACTCCATTAACAATCCAAATGTTCACTATTCCACCGCCACTCGCTACTTGCCTAAGGCAGGGCGCTCACTGAAGTGGAGACGAAGTGGAGTGGTAGTGGGGTTGTAATTAAGTGGCAGGTGGAATTAATAAAACCTATGAAGACGCGCTCATCAAAGTGGAGTGGCAGTGGCAAGATATTTTGAAGGTGGTGTGGTGCCAGTCTGATGCCACATATCTCGAACATGTTTAATTTTCAAGCGGCAAGTGAGACGTGATGAAGTGGATTTTTGTACTGTGTATGCTTGTGATTATTGACTTATCAGACGATCAGGATTTCAGTATTAAATTTGTATCCCTTGTAAAGGCATATCCCTGTTTATATGATAAATAGCCGGAAGGATCATCATATAAAAGCCATGTGCAAGAGCGGGCCTGGGCCAAAATTGCGAAGGACATTGGAGGCAATTAGTGCCACCATACGTAGTTTGTTACCTCATTGCGCGTTAGATCACTTTCATGCCATCACTTAGCCACCACTCCGTCGCCAATCCACGTGTTCACCATTCCACTGCCACTCGCTACTCCACTATCACTCCACTTCGTTACCACTTCAGTGAGTGCCTTGCCTTAAATTTCCTTATGTTCCATTTGTTTTAAGAGGGGGTTGAACTAAGTCATAGGAAAATTAAGTTGGTCATAGGCAATTTTCGCAATAAGAAAGTGTAGTTTATTTTAAAGTAAGACTGAAAAAATGCAATTCTTGAGTAAACCTACTTTCTCAAATGTTTACCAATAAAGATACAAGGTACTAAGAAGGTTTTTTCAAAAAAAAAAAAAATAATAATAATAATAAAAGATTGGTAAATATTTTTTTTTGGTCAATTAAAAGTTTATATCATTGCACCTACCTGCTTACAAAATTAGTTGCGATTTTAACAAGAAATAAAGAGATAAAATGTACCTCGAAACTGTAAACACCATGTTTCTTTTAAGTGTGCGTGAAACAAAATGTTAAACAGTTTTCTCATACAAATTTTGGACAGTTCACGTACATAGTTAAAAATGTACAGACGCACAGATTGATATGACGGACACCATTTATGATCTTGGCAAACTATGGTAAATTATAACACAGGTCAAGAAACCTTTTTTTTGACAAAAGCCGTGTTTTTTTGGGATTTTATATATAGTACAGTGAGAAATTTCCAAAAAAACGCATCCGCAGTAGCCTTTTTTATATTTTACATTTAGTACAGCTGTCAGAAAAAAACACAAATAATAGATAGTTTGGTATACAGATAAAAAGCAAACGAAAAAAAACTTTAAGGCCCATCGCCCACTATAGGCAACTTTTTGTTGCTCCCAATTCAATTACATTAGCTTATATGGGACAGCGGCCACTAGGCAACTTTTAGTTGCGCAACTTTTTTTTGCTCGGAGTTGCTCGCGGAACTTTTTTCCCGGCAAATTTTTGTTGCTTTTCCTTGCCCACTAGTTTCTAATTTCCGAGAAACTTCCAGCTACTTTTGAGAATTTTCCAAAATTTTTGCCAAACCGTAAAACAAATTTTATTTTCATACTGAACGAATTTTGTATCGTCACTGATCTAAAATACACGGTCAATTTAACATTTCAATTAAAAATACTGAACCCAAAAGTTGCTCGGAAATTGCCTAGTGAGCGATGGCAAGCATCTCCAAGCAACTTTTAGTTGCACAACAAAAAGTTGCCTAGTAGGCGATGGGCCTAACCAAAAATTAATTATAGATACATATAATGGACAATTTTTCAGAAGATTATGATAAAAAAAAATATAGAAAAAGTTATTCTTTCTCAAATAATTTATGTGATAAATAGAAAAACACTGAATTTCGTTTAAAATTTCAAATAAAATCTAATTTATGTGTGAACGATTCAGTAAAATTTGGTAATTTTGTTGCGGAAAATTGCTCCTGTTTAAAGAACAGAAAAAGATTAATTTTATTGCCCAATGGAAAACACACCATGAACAACACACAAGTACACTATGAACACATCCATCGATATTCAAATGAAATTATCTATCAATCGCACCGACATCTAAAAACAAAACCACAAGATTCTATTCGATACTCGAACAAACGTCACAAACTCATCCGCAGTAGGATTCTACTTCTCCTTTTATCGGCAGTAATCCTACTGTGAACGTTGTATTTGTAATGCTTGTAAAATCCTTCTGTACTATGTAGTTCAAGTTTCAAAGGATTTTATTTCATATAAAGTAAAATACAAAAAATATAAATCTTCCATTATTTAACATGGCCTAGGCCGTCTGTCAGTTGGCAATAATACAAAATTAATTAATTTAAAAAATTTGTATGATGTTGTTTTAAAAAAGTTCTTCCAAAATTCGTTTTCTATAAGAAAGTGCTAGCTTTATATAGCTGTATAAAACTAACCAATCCATCTGTCCATTGAGAATATTGATCATTTCAGCATAATTTAAATAATTCTTCCCGAACGTACTCCTTCTGGTTTCAGCAAAAATAGGACACGTGCCCATTAAATGAAACACGTCTTCCCTTTCCCTAAGGTTGCATAGCCCACAAATTTCTCCTAAATCACTCCTATGAGGAACATAGTTTAGAGGAAGCATCTCACTACGTGTCTTCAGAACCAGTGACATGAGTTCAGTTGGATACTCCGCCCTGAAGTAGTTGCTTATTGCTAAGTTGTGATTCAGTGCTGCATAAATACTCCTGTGGAATGGGGATCTGGCTTTCTCGATATAAAGATCTCTCTTTTTCTCGTCCAGTGAGCTTATGAGTCCATAAAGTTCGCTTTTCCACGTGTCCATCGAATCGGTTGAAAGTAAGAGTGAATGTCCACAGTACTCCGCTAAATCTCTCCAAGACTCAAACCATTATATTTTTTTTTGAATCGCCAGCATCGTAATTTTCTTAGGAAGCCTTCTGTCGTCCATCTCGATTGTATTCAGAATGTAGTCAACCTGCATTTTAAGTGTTGAAATGAACAAGGGAGAAAGGCCTGTCTCAAGCATAAGTATGTTGTTTGCTGCCGTACTATTTGGTAACTTTAATGTGCGCTTTAAAAAGTATCTCAGGAGTTGCTCTAATTCTTCAAACTCTTTGTGGCCCCAGACTTGGGCTGCATAGCACATTATTGCTTTGGCTATTGCCTGAAAAATTTGATACTTTGATTCATACTCAACATCACTACATTGCATCACAGTTTTCCAAGTTGCATTTAGGGCATTTTTAGACTTCGCTAGTTTATTTAGCATGTGGTTTTTCCAGTTGAGGTTTCTACATAACCGTACTCTGTACTATGTATAGCTTACCCCCCAAAAAAAAACACGGCTAATATATGTATGTATGTATGAATAGTCTGCATATATGTACATCTTTTTATTTTGTCTCTTAAATTTTTTATTTAAAAAAGTACAATGTTTCGTGTCTTAAAACCATTGCATCGATATTAATTTATAAAACAAAATTATAATAATTGCATCTTGGATACTTGAATATTATGTTTTTTTTCATACTATAAGGAAAAAAAGAAAATCTACTTCTAAATTCTAAGTTGAGCTCACTTTTATTCATCAAGTTCGTCCGTGAATTGAAAGGTCTGCACCAAACGAAGGGTCTCATCCACACTGCGAATAATGGAATGTCTAACTCTCGCATGAAACTAAATTTTTATACTAAGTTGATCACAAGTATTTTGAAACAAAGGAGAATAAAATAAGTTCATCATAGAAACAACATAGGTTGAACTTATCTTAGATATAGATTAATGATCCGTATAAGCAAATGGGCCTAAATGTATTTGACTAAGGCAACCGCACTGTTCCTACATACAATTGTGACCTGCATCATGTCTGAGATTTTTAATTAAATGTCAAATCAAAAACGGACAAAGAATATTGTTATACGTTTACCTAATACCTATACACTAAATATTTGTCTAGTAGTCACTAACATGGTAAAAGTCTTGTTAAAAGTTGAAATGAAAGCTCTTTATTATATTTCTGAATGATTGCAGCACGAAGGTTGTGAAATTGTGTCGTTTTATATATTTGAAATAAAAAAGTACACGACTTGTGTAGATCGCACGCACTTGCTCTTGTGATTGAACCACAAGAAGCTGAATGTTTAAAATCAAAGAAATTGATTACCATTACGGGAACTAACACACATTATATGAACGCAAATTTTGGAAGAAAATTCATGAGACTGGTTTGCTAATTACTGAAAACCGAACATAATATTCTCATGTTTATCCTGTATGCTTAATGGGGAATTTTGGAACTGTTGCCGCATAAGCGGATTGGCGGTATTATTGGCATATTTTTCTTCCATAGTCGATGATGGAAAAAAACATTAGATTTGGTGGCACAAGAGCTCATGAAGAACCAGGACCTAGTGTCTTACAACCATTCCTGTGTACGTTTCTGTCTCATGGGGGGGGGGGGCCCTACGTCTAATGTAAGCGGAACTTTTTTATGACAAGAGATACTCTTGGGGGTTTTGTCAGTTCCTTGAAAGAGGCAGTAGTCGTGGTGGACGAGGCTGAGAATCGAACCTAGACCTCCAGAAGGACAGTCCTACGCACTTAACATCATGCCACTACTACTACTTAATGAATAACTTTTTAATGAAATAATATTCCTTAATTAATCAGAAGATTAACATTTTTTAGTAAGGCAACAATCGTTGAAAAATATTAAGCACTGTGTTTTTTAGCCTTTTTAAAGAGAAATCAACAGTGACACACCTGATACACAAGATGGGAAAAAATTAATGTAATATTGTCATAAATTGGTCTGTCAAAACTTTCATAGCTTCCCAAGCTATGTGAGTGGTTTCACCGTCCTACTTGAACTTACAATGCTCGAGACTCGAGACCCAATTCAAAAACTTATGGCATAAAAGAACTCGTTTAACATCTGTCTGTATAGGCACTTGACGCAAGATTATGGCACATGCACATATTATGATATAACTTCTGCTCTCATCTTATGTGTATATAAATAGGTAGTGATAAATATGGATAAAACGAGGGAACTGCTTAAAACTTTTTTTCCGAATAGGTGTATTTACTTCACCTGTTATCAATAAAATTCTTGAAGACCAGCATTTTTATAACACTTCAGATTTCAATTTGAACATAATATGATGCGAGTAGTATAAGTTAGTGACGTCACGGGCACATCATGCAAGGACACTGACACGGTTGCCACTTGAAAATAAAGTTTGTGTCCAAAATAAAAAATAAAAATGACCAACTATAGCTAAAAATGACCAAAATAATTTGAGTCCGAAATATTTGAACCTCTAAACACAGAAAACAATGAATTCATCACATTTATTTTAACATATTCTTAATATTACATAGATGACATATTATTTTTGTATGTATTAAGTTTAGTTTACACATCAAAGCGAAGTGAAATTCAAACCGAAATGAAATATGTATCAATAAATCTCGCGTCGAAAGGTGTACAAAGAAAAATTAATTTAGTTTTATATTTGGTTTAGATAAGTCCGTTAAATTATATTTATTTCGAAAGAAATTTCTTCCCCTTTTCGCTTAAATAATTGCATTTAATTTTATTGTATTTTTCACGCCTGGGAAAAAAGTAATTTTTTTTGTATGAAAACTTCGCTTCGCTTCGATCTATAAAATTCATTCACAAAGTAGGTACCTAATGAACTTAATAAAATTAGACTAACATAAATAAATAAATAATAAATAAATAATTTCTCAGAGCATTTTAAAATGAGATCAAAGTAGAACTTAATATAAACAAATATATTTTCATAAAATCAATATTTAAAAAAAATGACCAAATGGAATAAAAAATGCGACCAAGTGAAAAAATAATGACCAAATTTGGTCACAAATGACCAAAGTGGCAACCGTGGACACTGATAGTTGAACATATCGAATTTTAATTTCTTCTTTTGAGCTCGTGCAAAGAAATAATTAGAACATAATACTTTATGGTAAACTCAAATCTTTATTCTGCCGTTGTGAGGGCTCACATGTCACAAGCTCTTGTGAGGCATCCCTTGTGGTTTTTTGTGTGATTCGATAACATTTTCAATCCTCACAAGCTCATGAAAACCATGGGCTAATGAGGTAATTTTAAGTTGAAAAACTCCGGCATGTCAGTCTATCGCACTAACCATCAC
This sequence comes from Epistrophella euchroma, assembly GCA_947049315.1. NCBI lineage: Eukaryota > Metazoa > Arthropoda > Insecta > Diptera > Syrphidae > Epistrophella > Epistrophella euchroma. Next base: position 109,923,282 of record OX346245.1, on the reverse strand, counting down.
TCCACGGCTACTACAAGAAAATAACTGTAGAGTGGGTAAAAAGTCCTAACTGCTCTTGTGTACATACAGATAAAAAAATATTTGGCAAAGTTAGAGCCACTTAAAAAAACGAGACCAACAATCATAAAAACTGAATCCGAAAGGAAGTGAAAACGAGAAAATTACCTCTTTAGTTTTTCGACTTAAAATGACCTCAGGAACCCACGGTTTTTGTCTTGATCAAACCTTCAATATTAAGATGATGGTGCGAAAGCTTTGCAGCCTACACACAAAAACCCTTTCAATTAATTCTAATTTAAATCTTTCATACAATCTTATGAAACGAGTATGGAGAAGAAAGAAGTAAGAAGAAAGAAGAAAGAAGAAATAGGAAAGAAGAAAGAAGAAAAAAGAAAGAAGAAAGAAGAAAGAAGAAAGAAGAAAGAAGGATCCAAGTGAACAACAACAAAGTTGTGTGTAGCTAGTAAAATTCCTATTTGATTCATATGCAATGATCGACATGATCACGTGACCTTCGGTAGCGCAGTGTGCAGCAGTGCATATGGCCCGGAGACGCTTGGTCTATGGTTCGAGTCCCAGTGACGACGAAAAGTTTTTTCAAATAAAGTTAAACATACATAAACTAAGCACCTCTAAAGGAGTCTGAGTCTGATGTTCGGCCTCGTGACCGTAAAATAGCTACAAAATTGGTGGTACCTTAAACTTACTCAATTTGTTGTTGTTTTATTCAAATCTTCAATTTTGTTTCATCAATTTTTCGTGATTTTTAATTTCATTTTACCAGCATTGTTATATTTATTAAAAACAGGATCAGCACAAGGATATATGAATAGTACGATGGTACTATATTGTTTCCAAAAACTTTGTCCAGAACCTAAAGTTGCCGAACTTTTAAATATCGATATTTTGAAATTTCCAATAGTTAGAGGAAAAAAAAAACTATGATAGGCTCAGAGATGTGACAGCGAATTGGGGAAGATTAAGTAAATCAAAAATGAAAGTACGTGGGTAAACCTATAAGTGTTAGAATACCGAATACAACAATCTACATTATTTTGTCAGGAGTATAACAACTTACGCCTTAAGAACTCAACCTTGACCACCTGATCAATAAAACAGAAGATATAAGCTTTTCAAGCGAACGATATAAAATTGATTTTGAAAAATAATACAACGGTATGTACATGGACTCCATTTTTCAGAGAGCAGCATCCAACTCGCTTCAAACGGTTTATGACTATGACACACATTTTGTTTAGGTAGAAAAAAAGAAACCTTAAGAGCGGATAAATATTGTTGATAGGTAGAGCACATACAGCATAGATCAAACATTTACACAAGAAAATACTTAAATCTCTTAAACCAGCAGCGTCCGCGATTCCCAATATTAATCCACATGTAGGTGTATTGTATATTCAAAATGACTTATAGCTGTGGCAATTAAAATAAATTGTGTCGAAAGAACTCAAAATCAACAAAACAAGCGTTTACTAAAAATCAACAAAGAAAATTAATATAAAAAAAAAAATAATGCATAAACAAATTTCTTAAACATAGATTAAATTCTAAGAATACCTGAAATATATCATTCATTCATTCATTCTTCAAAAAAAAAAATTCCATTAATCAAGTACATAGCTACAAACTTAATTCTCTGCTAAACCTATTTAACAGATCAAAGGAATCCTGCGAAAATAAGTAAAGATTTTTTAAAGCTTAGTGCCATCGTTTTGCTGTGAAACTAACACAGCACCGCACCACACCACACCACGACCACACCACCCCCAGCTATATGAAGCCACCAGCGAACGCGTTCTTTTCCACTTATCTTCGGTTGCCAATGAGCATTAAGATTTATATACAACAACCTGCATTATTGTCTGACCCCTAAAGATTGCTTGAGGGTAAAAAAATGCTTTACTTAATTTTATCAAACGTGGTACTCGCAAAGAAAAACATAGGGTATTAACGAAATAGCAGAGGAAATTAATTTTCTTTCTGCGTAAAGAAACAAGAACTTTTGTATTGGTATGTGTGAGTTTATATTAAAAGTATGTTGGACACACATTTTTTTTTACTTATTTTTTGTTTGTACAGTATTAAGCGAAAAAAATTGTTCTAAGATTGTATCCACTTTCTGATCGAGAAGATTTTTACGTCAAGTAGTTTTAAGTTATAATCGTTCATATGTATAATTTTAAATATTTATAGAGTACTAGCAAACCCGTGCTCGCCTTGCTTCGCATGTTTAAATAACTTTAAGGCTGATTTCCAATACCGCGTTTGCGTTAGAGACGCTTACGTTACGTTTACAAGCTTTACGATCGCGTCGAAATGACAGACGACTTGAAGAAAATAAGCTGATTAAAAACAATTGAAGTGTCATTCTGAAAATCAAAATGAACCTACAGAACTGTAATGTCGAATTCCTTTCAACAAACAATTCGATTTTTTTTTTAAACAAAATCGATTTTTTTTCTTTCAATAGGAGGAATTTGTCCAGAGAATTGATTTTTTTCTTCTAAACAAATTGATTTTTTTGTTGAAAGGAATTTGACATGAGTTGAATTGTCAAAACTCGCACTGAAGTTGAATTTTATCAACTTCAACGTTGAGGTAGCTTATGTTACGTTGGTTTGTGTACATGCTAATAGGTGCTAAATCGTAACATTACTGTCCAATGCGTCATTGTAAACACTTTGCATAAATTGCTATGTGTGAACTTTCACGTTGAAAGAAAAATCTGTCAAAGTGACGCCCAACTCGCCATTGGAAATCAGCCTTTATGATTGTAGGTTAATATTAAATAGTAGGTACAAAAAATATTTTTTCAAGAGAAATACTATTTATTATTAAATTTGCTAACTAATTGGAAAATTACTTGATCAAGAGCGAATTTTTTAATCTTTGGCTTAATGCCGAAAGAATAATAATGGATTTACATTTCTTCATCTAAAAACATCACGAAAAGAAGAGCGGGAAAGGTTTATGCCAAGAAACAGAATGTGTGAAAGGGTATACCATTATGAATATAAATTGATCTTGGATCCTAAAATCTGCGTTTATGAAGATGTCTGCAGTTTGTTTTTCTCTCTCCAGATATTCAACAAACAAAAATTTTGTATTTTGCATCCCATCGAATAAAAATATCGACTTCTTCAATCGAGAAAAAAAAATCAATCTATAGAATATTATAATTTTAACGTCAATTTTATTTACTTAGGATTTTTTTTTTAATAAGTATTTTGTATGTATTCTAAAATTTATAAAAGGATAGATATTAATGTCGTTCTCAGCATTGCCGCCCGAAATAAAATTAATGTGCCATATTTTCTGAAGAAAACGTGCCAATTTTCGTGCCACATGAAAAAAACCACAAATTCTTGTATTTTCTTGAAAAACCTGTATGCAATTTTATTACGGGGTGTAATACAATAACAAAAATCAATGGAACTCATTTGCTCTATTCGTGCATTGTGAAAAATTATGTATTTTTTACCCACTTTTTATGGAATTGGGACCAATTTTTATAAAGTTTTGTTGAAATTTGGTTCATTTAAAGTAAAATAATGGAAATAAGAAAACGTGCCATATTGAACTTTTTCGTGCCACCGTGCCACGAGGAAATTATCGTGTCAAAAAAGCACGATCATGCCACTTCGGCAACACTGGTCGTTCTCGGTTGGATTTGAAGAGCGTTTCATTTCTATCGAATACAGAAAATAATATGGAGTAGAAGGAGTGAACGAAATTTCTAAAAAAAGTTTCATTAAAATCCAAGATAGAACAAAAAAATTTTATTTTTCGCTAGGTAAAAATATAAAAATTTGTTAAATTAAATTCCTTCATCCTTAAAGGTTTAAGGCTCCCAAAACCTAGACTTCTTCACAAAAAAAAAAAAAAAAAAAAAAATAATACTAACATATTATTCACGACCTATTCTTTCTACACAGTACTGTACTAATCTGTACCTATACCTTGTTCGTTTCGTATAGATAAATTAATATTCAAAGTAAAATCAAAGCGAAAGATTAAGTTTTATCCTGGAAATTTCATAAATTAGAGAAATTAGCTTTTGCTGCTGGCTTTTTGTATTGTGATGCAATGGATATATAATATTGAAATATAATTTTCTTCTATTAAGAAGGAGAGAGAGAGAGAGTCCTTACAACTCCGTAATATACTTCATTAATTAGCGTTCGAAATATTTCGTATCTGCATGTTTGTCTGTCTCACAGGTCCCAACCCAACCGAAATCAACTTACACAGTCATTGTTCATCAACTCAAACGATTGATTCACGTTGTTTCCTTCGATAACTTTTCCTCTTACGTTGCAGTTAATTATTAGAAAGTGTTCTTGATCATAAGGGGGTTTACAAAGAAAAAACATTCCTTAAGATTAAAATAAAGTATAGAGCTTAAATAGAATCCTACCAATAAACAATTAACCTTTTGGTTAAAAAAAATCCCCACATTTTCCATGAATCTACTTCAATTTCTATCCAATTTCCAGTCAAATGAAAAACGCGGAGTGAACTGTCAAATCTTCGCATTTGAGTATTGCCGTATTCTTTTTTAACAGTGACTTCTTCAGTACTTATAGTTAATTAATTTTTTTAAGTGTTTGAACGATTTTTATTTTATTTTTTTCTACATCACATTTAGCAATCACTGCTCTTTTTTTTACTAAATTTTATTATTTAATTACATTCGCAACATACTACTAAGAAAATCCAGTGAACGAAAATTGATTTTCGATTCGAATTCGAAAGAAGTCTCCGTAAGAAGTTCGAATGTCAGACATTTTAGTGTTACCTGATTTTGAATTTTATATTTTAGCTTGTTGTTAATCTTTCGAAGAGGCATTTAAAGCAGCTTCGATTGTAAAAAAATTGCTATTAAAAAATGAAAGCATTGCAGTTTTATATTATTCGGAAATAGTAAATTTATCAATCTATTTACTTTTTTATCAACTAACAATTAATACTTTTTACAAAAAAAAAAAAAAACAGATAAAAGGAGTAAAAGTGAAAAACGAAACATGCTCTAGAGTCTAGAGATGCCTGTGTGCGAAAAAAATTGTATTTTATTTGTCTACTTAATCTTAAATGACAGATCAAACACAATTTTCTTACATTTTTTTGCTCGCAAGGTTTTGTTTTTTTTTTATTTTTATTTTTTCCACTTTTTGTAAAAAGTCTAGAATAAAGTTAAGCCTTCTATAAAGGCGTCCCTTACTCCCCATGTCGATTTTTTCATCAAATTATTCACTTAGGACTTGCAAAAAGCATTCCTAATATAGGAGTATATTGAAGTACTTAAATCATAATTACCTAACCTGAAATAGCACAACAGGCAACACTTGCATTGAAATGCCATTTTGTATCTTTAGGTAGATCAAATTCTTCAAATCTAGCCATTTTTAATAATTTTGTTCTAAATTAAATGGAAAAGGGTCACCAAGTAGATGTTATCTATACTGATTTTGCTAAGGCATATGACAGGGTGCATCATAATATTTTGATAAAAAAAAATCGAAAAAATTGGATTTCATTCAAAGATGCTGAAGTGCTATTTTAATGGGCGTTGTCAGTATGTTTGCATAGATTCAATCCACTCAAAGCCTATCTTAGTTTCATCTGGTGTTCCTCAAGGAAGCCACTTAGGTCCAATATTGTTTCTTATATTTATAAATGACTTACCTAGCATTATCCGAAATTCAATGTGTCTATTATTTGGAGATGACTTAATAATTTTTAGGTGTATCTATAAATAGTGTAACCGATTGTGTTCTTCTCCAGAACGATATCAGTAACCTTTCTGACTCGTGTAAAAAAAAAATCATTTAAGTTTAAACATTCCTAAATGGCAATGTTTCTCTTTCACTCGCCGTCAGCAAACAATTGTTTACGACTATAATATTAATAACCATCTTCTCGAAAGAGTTTCGATGAAAAAAGATCTTGGAGTTATTTTTGACTCCAAACTTAACTTTGCAAAACATATTGAATTTATAGTAAATAAAGAAAACTCCATGTTGGGATTTATCTACCGAAGTTCTATTGACTTAAATGATCCTTACACATTAAAATCCCTTTACATAGCTTATGTTAGGTCAATTGTCGAGTATTGCTGCATAGTGTGGAATCCATTCTAAAATATTCATACTATTAGAATTGAAAGCATTCAAAAAAAATTTACTAGATTAATTATAAATAAATTGAGATGGAACATTGAAATGCCCTCTTACAACACAAGATGCCAGCTTATTGGCATTCAGACGTTGGAAAACCACCGTAACATGTTTGCAATTATTTTTGTCCACGACATTTTATCTTACCACATCGATAGCTCATTTCTTTTGGCTCTTATAGATCTTTATGCTCCTTCTCGTGATCTAAGAACTTGAACCTTGTTCCGTGAAAGTGCTCATCGAGTTAAATATGCCTCTAATGAACCTATAACTCGCAGTGTCAGGGTGATTAACAATGCTTCGTTTTTCATAAATTTTGACTTTTATATGAGTAGAAACTCGTTCAAAAACATGCTGGCCATGTACTACTTAACAAACTAAAAGCTCATTTTAGTCTAATTGAGTATAATTGTAAACTCTAGTTGATGAAAAAATAAATAAATAAATAAATAATATACAGCTTAAACAAATACCGTACCTAGATATGCCGTGAAAAGAAAACAAAAATAGCTGCGACAGTGGTTCTCCCGAAAATGGTTATAAGGGTTTTCATACTAAATCTTTATAAAAAATTGCCTATTCAAAAGTTATATTTTACCCAAAATTCCCGAATTTACCGAATTCCCAGAAATATAGCAAATATCTATAGAGATAGAACTTACTTACATACATATGTACATAATTATCCTCATGTAATTTCTGGAGATGCCCATTTATGTATGTTTTTCTTCATTTCATTATTTGCTCATTTTTGTTTAATTCTTTTGTAAATAGTTGTTGTCATTGATCATATCACATTTATGACAAACTAAAATAGTGGGTCCGGGGATCTTGAAAATATTGATGTCACAAAAGTCGTGAATCTGTAAATTTATCGATTAAAATCTTTTAAGCTAATTTATTAATTTTTAAGTCTTTCCTTTTGAAATATGTATGTATGGGACATACAAACTATGTTTTCATTACATACATACCAATCAATACGAACCCAAAACAATAAATATGCTTTGCGTTATCCAAGCGTTGCGTTATTTATTTTGTAGATAGCGTAAAATATTTTTTAAAAATCAATCAAAAGCAAATAAAAGTTTGATTACTAAAAATAAAATTTCCTTCAGTTATTAAATTACCCAAATAACAATTTTTAGCCAGAGTTTCAAAAAAACTGCGGTTAAAAAATTACTGGAAATAACTCTGGTCATAATGTGGCTAGAAACGAGTTATTAAATTACTCTGGTTAATTGTACGGTGTAAATAAACCCAGTATTACCCTAAGGTTTATTTTGGGTAAAAATTTCTCTCTAAAACAACTTCTAAGTCAGATTTCGGTTTTAAAAATACCATTTTTAAACTTAAGGTTTATTTTGAATATTTATTTACCATTTAAAATCCTAGGTTAAATGTTGGTACTTTTAGAACGCATTTGCAACCACTAGATAGTTATTTATTGGTTATATATTAACCAATTTAATCCAAAGTTTTAAGCAAGTTTTAAAAGAACTCATTTTTTTACACAAAGTTTGATTTTTTGGTTAAAAATTCACCAAATTTGAGTCCAAGTTTAAATTTGGTACTTAAATAACCCTTTTTTAATTCAGATAATTATTTATCGGTTACAAATTAACCAAATTTGATTCCAAGTTTAAAGTTAGTATTTTAATTACTCTTTTTTCAATCCAAAATAATTATTTTTCGGCTTGAAATTAACTAAATGAAATGAAAGGTTTGAAGTGAGTTTTTAAATAACTGACTTTTTACACTGGATAGCTGCTTATTGGTTAAATATAAACCAATTAAAATAAGTTTTAAAATAACCATTATTTTTTTTATACAAATTCATTTTGTTGGTTAAAAATTTACCAAATTTGATTTTAATAACACCTTTTTTAACAGATTATTATTTTTAGGTTACAAATTAATCAAATCTAACCCAAAATTTTGAAGTGAGTTTTTAAATAACTGACTTTTTACACTGATTGGTAAAAAATAAACCAATTTAATCCAGTTTAAAGTAAGTTTTAAATTAACCATTATTTTTTCATACAAATTCATTTTTGTTGGTTAAAAATTAACCAAATTTAATTCCAAGTTAAAAGAAAGTATTTTAATAACCCCTTTTTTAATACAGATAATTATTTCTAGGTTACAAATTAATCAAATCTAATCCAAAGTGAGTTTTTAAATAACTGACTTTTTACACTGATAGTTATTTATTGATTACGCATTAACCAAATCTAATCCAGAGTTTGAAGCAAGTTTAAAAATAGCTACTGTTTTTTACACAAATTGTTTTATTGGTTACAAACTAACTAAATTTGATACCAAGTTTAAAGTAAGTATTTTAATAACTCCTTTTTTAAAACAGATAAATGTTTATAGGTTACAAATTAACCAAACCTAATCCCAAGTTTGAAGTGAATTTTAAAATTACCCAAATTTGAAACATAGTTTTAAGCAAGATTTTAAATCACCCGTTTTTGAACGCAGAAAGCTAATTAATCGAATCTAAAACATTAGTTTTCAATTAACTCTTTTTAGCGCTGATAAATGTATTAATTGGTTGAAAATTAACCAAATATAATTTTTTAAGTTTCTTTATTAACTCTTTATTTGCCTATTTACAACTCTAGTTAAATATTAACTCAATTCCAGCCACATTTCAACTATCAACCCAACAACATTCTACGCACATACCCACTCGTAAACACAATTGAACAGCGTTGCCAATAATACTGGGGAAATAATGCCTCACTTGCAATAACATTATGCTTTTTAATGACAAAAGCCTCACTAATTGTTAATAATGAAAAATTAAACGTGTTTTAAATAGTCAAATAAAAACAATTCTTGTATTAAAAAAATGAAATAAATCACAGGAAAAAATATTATTTTCTAACAGTCTAATTTTATCAATATGTTATGTAATTATAAAAAAAAATACAGAAGAGTTTTAATGCAGATCTGTTGTATATAGGTTTTTTTAAATAGCAGGTCATAGCAATTTTTGTAGCTTTTTATTTCTGTCATATTTATTAGATTTCCTCAGATCTCTTGGACAGTTCCAATTAGCAATTGACTTATATGATCGGATTCCAATAGTTGTCTAAATAAGGCTTCTTTTATATTCAGTTCAGTGATACAAACAAAACATGAAAATAAATTAATGAATTTGAGTAACTTTTTGAATACGTTCAATTTCATTCGACAACCAATTAAACTAACTTATTTTTCGAGAAAATAAAACATTTACATCCATCGCTGCCATTTTTTTAAATCCGGGAATATGTGTATTTGTAAGTATAGGCACGTTAAAAACTAATTCAATATCAATAAATAAGTCTTATGAGAAAACTAGATTTAAAACCTCGGGCATTCAAATAATGCCTGTGCCTGTTTACATTGAAGCATGTTTTCGTTCATCAAAATGTTCCTCGTGCTTATAAAGAAAAAATCCTTTCATTTCAATATCTACCCATCCTTATCTCACACCTTTAAAACCCATGTATCACTCACACAAAAAAAAAATCTTCATGCTGAATCCGAGAATATTTATTGAAACTGGGCATCGGCATCCATCCATTTCTTTTTCACACATACAAAATCTACCTGATGTCTTACTGTATGCGCCATTCATCAAAAATCCAATGTAAGCAGGCACTTAAATGCATACAACATCCTCAGCTGGCAGCGCTGCAATTCACCATACACGCACACTCATCAATCATAAACCTCTTCATTCTCTCTCTCTCGTCAGTTTGTTTTTGTTCTTCGTGGCGACTGGCAACCGGTGTTTTATAGTGCGTGACAAAAAAAAAAGTTTCAAGTGTTTATTTAATATATTTCGTGTGATAAATTACGAGGTAAAGATATTATAATTATATTTTAAATAGTTATCTTTTGTGTTATAGGTAAGTTATTGAATTAAATAACCACAATAACTCTTTTATTAAAATATATTTGGATTTGCTCCTACTTTAGATTTTTTTTAACTTTATTTGTGGCATTTTGAGATGTTCGTGGTTACTTTTTACCCTTAGGGATAGTTTGTATAGTAAAAAAATAACTCTTAAGTGAAAAAATAACCTTTAAGTGAAATAATAACCCTGATGGAAAAAAAATAACCCTTGCACTGAAATAATTAGGGTAAAAAATAAACCTGAAAGGTAAAAAGTAACCAAAAACACCTACTTTCATGTGGCACATTTTTTTCTTCATTTTCATTCCGCGTTATTCTTCCAACCTTGTCAGTTAAAGTCATCGAGATAAAAAATGAATTCTATAATTAAAAATAAAATATGTAGTAGGACTACGTTTAAAAGAAAAGTTAAAAAAATTATATTAGAAATGCGTGAACAGGAAAAAAAAGTAAATCGTGAACAAGATTTTTCTATCATGGAATTTGAAGAGCAGCAACACCTTTCGAATATTGTTTGTGAAAGTGACAGTGATAGTAATAGTGACAGTTCTGAAGACAATAGTTTCGCCCTCCCAAAAAATATTAAAACTTATCCAGAAGATTTGACAAAAGACTTAACAAACTGGGCTATTCAGCATAATATACCTAATGTTTGTTTGCGTGATTTGCTGAAAATTTTGCACAGTTCTCATCCATATTTACCATTGGACCCACGGACATTTTTACATACATCCGTGGAGGTGGAAAAAAATTTTATCGAAGTTCCACCTGGTAGATACTGGCATTTCGGTTTGTTTCGCGCATTGACTAAAATTTTTGAAAGTGTTAAAACATGTCAGACAGAAATATTCTTGGACTTTAACATTGATGGCATTCCTGTTAGCAAAAGTTCAAAGGGCCAATTTTGGCCCATTTTGTGTTCACCAGATGGTTCTCGCTTACCACCGCTAGTTATAGGTGTTTATTACGGAATGTCAAAACCTTTAAATGTTAATGAATTCTTGCGATTATTTCTCGAGGAGGCTAGTAGCATTGGTGATTTCAATATTGGTTCGAAAAAAATTAATTTTAAAGTTAGAAATTTCATTTGTGATGCCCCGGCTCGCTCCTATTTAAAAGGAATTAAAGGACATAATGGTTATTTCGCGTGTGAAAGATGTAATATAGAAGGGGATTATAATTACAAATCTCACCAAATGTGTTTCCCGAACTTATCAAAATCACTTCGAACGAATGCTTCTTTTCGGGCTAGGATACACGAAGATCACCATACCCAACCATCTCCATTAGAAAAACTCCCAATAGATATGATTATGAATTTTCCTTTAGATTACATGCATTTATTGTGTTTAGGTGTTATGAAAAAATTATTGGTTCTTTGGATAAAGAATAGATCTCTTGCAACAAAACTTTCCGCCAAAAATATTGAAAAAATCTCTGAATCCTTAGTATCACTGCAAAAATGTATTCCATGTGACTTTAATAGAAAACCTCGTGGACTTGATGTTATTAGCTTTTGGAAGGCCACTGAATTCCGTACGTTTTTGCTGTACTTAGGTCCGGTTGTTTTGAAAAATGAAATTCATGATTCGGTATATGACAATTTTTTGGAACTACACTGTGCTGTTTCAATATGTTTAAGTAAAAATAAGCAAGTTTTTATTGATGTCGCACAGAGTTTATTCAAATCATTCATACAAAACTTTGCTAAAAACTATGGAGTTGAAAATATAAGTTATAACGTCCACAACTTATACCATATCGTAGATGATGTAAAGTACCATGGACCTCTAGATAATATTAGTGCTTTCAAATATGAAAATCGTTTACAATATTTAAAATGTCGAATAAGATCTGGAAACAGGCCGCTTGAGCAAATTGCAAATAGGATTATGGAAGATTTTAACAATATAGATTCAAACGATCTAGATGCAAAACAAACTCCTGTGCTTTATATGGAAGATACGAACACAACATGCAAATTGAAACACTGTGTTGGGATCTATAGAGCAATTCAGCTTGAACAATTTGTTCTGAAGTCGTCGAGTGCAGATAGTTATTTTTTAACAAAGTCAGAAGAAATCGTTCGAATGGAATTTGCAACGTATCGTCATGGCAAACCAGTTATTTTTGGTCCAAGTTTAAAAGAAAAACAAAATTTTTACGAGAAACCATTTTATTCGAAATTTTTAAGCACTTACAAATCAAATGAAGAAGAAAACGTGCCTCAATTTTGGAACTTAGAAAATATATCCTCCAAATTTTTTAAAATAACGTTACAAAACACAGACTCTGTTTTTTTTCCTTTAGTACATTGTTAATCAAAATGTATTGTGTTGTGGAGACGGTCGAGGGTGAAGAAAAATTTGTGACGGCAGTTCCAAAATGTTGGGTCATCGATGGAATAACGCTATTTTGGCCAAAGACAAAGAAGGACTCTGTTCTAGGTCGGAAAAATTGTATCAAGCCATCGCCAGACTGGCAACAATTGACATGCAAAATTCTTTCTGATGACATTGGTAAGATTTTTATCTATTTATTTAATTTTTCATAACAATATAGTCAGGAAGGTTTTCATTACAGAATCTAGACTATACTTTTGTGAAGTTTTTTCAACACAATATAAAACTGTTTCTGAAAGTACAAAAATCCTCTGCTGAAAAAAAAAAATCTTCGTAAAACTATGGTCTGGATTTTGTTACAAAAAATATTTATTTATTACTGACCGTGTATGTACGTAACCTGACCTACACGATCTAGCCTTTTGTCTTATATTATGCGTTTCACCTTTATTAATTCAGCTTTGAATTATATTAATATCTTGTTTTTTCTTTTAAGATTCCTGGGAGCAAGCGGTGAAGAAAGAGAAAGAGGCCGAATATTTGTCTTCCGAAGAGAATTCAGAAGAAGTAGTCCTCGACAAAAGTTCGGAAACCTTATTTAACGATCTAAACAGCTTTATGTCGTCATTAGTTCCAAATTCTGGTAAGGCTTTAAACTTATTCAAATCTTGGCAAACAGTATTTAATTTTCTCATACATTTAATTCTTAAGGCAATCCCCCGTACATCCTCTCAGAAGTGGCTGTTGATGACGTTACCATTACAAATGTGACGGCCGATGTTATGAATTGCATGAATGAAGGTAAAACAAATTTGTAAATAATATATACTAAAAGCTAGGTTATTTAATTTTTTTATTATTATTATTAAAACATATTACAATGTTAATTTAATATCTACAACACTGCAATAGTCTGCGGCTATAATAACTATTAACTTTCATATAGGATCTAACAGCAGTCAACTGAGGGAACTGGCTGCCAAATTAGACACGGTTATAGAAAACCAAAATTCCGCCGCGATTGAACGCAAGAACCAGCAAACAATGTTGGAGAACTTTATGGCGAAGACAGAAGTCTCCATTAATTTGCTGGTTGAAAAATATTCCAAAAACCATGCCCAAGAGGAAGCCGAGGATCTCCTCCTCGATGAAATATTTCCATTAACAACAAAACAGCAGATTGAGAATATCGAGGAGAAAATTCGACAAAATCTCCAATATAAAAAAAAATTGGTAAATAACTTCATGTACATATCCTTTTTATATAAAAATAATACATATATTTGTGCATTTAATTATTAATTAAATCGATGTATTTATATGGGCTGATTTGCATAAGATGGCAACAAAAAGCTAAGGCGCGTAGGTTGGTTTGGGAACTGGAATCTACTGCCTAAAATTATTTTGTTTATTAGTTCTAGCTTTTTGTCACATCTTACGCAATTCAGCCCATATAAATACATCGATTTATAAAATTTGTTACTTTTCTAATCACAGTGTATGTACTTTGAAATAATTTTTTCATTTTCAATGCTGAAAGCTGACAGATATTATAAGATATAAGCTCAAAAATGTTAATCGAATCACATTTTTGGTGTTGAAAATTCAGATATTAACCCTATAAATATCAAAATGTCAAAAAAAATAATATTAAGCTTAGCAGCTTTTTTGACATTTCGCATTGAAAATGAAAAATAATTTATTTATTTAATAACAATACATATACTGACTATAAAATATAATATATACATATGTACATATGTACACTGGACCTAGATTGATTTTTAAAACGAATTAAGACAAATGTTTTCTCTGTCATAAAAACTCAATTTTTTTCTTTTTCTCTCGGTTGAAACTTAAACATGATTAAATGAGATGAAGATTTAAAGAGGTATTGTCATATAGGTTTAAATTGTTCTTGTTGCTAGTTTCATTTTCATTGAATAAGGAAGCTCAGCAAAAGTTTTACATTTAAACAAAAACAAATAAAAAGTAATAATTATACCTAAGATAGTTTGTTAGGTGCCGTGAAATAAGGATTTGGGGTAGGTGCGAGGTGGGGTGTGTGCAAAGTTTCTTCAGACATGCGTTATAATAAGTTCAGTTTACCTTTCATTACATTTTTATATGTCTGAAAATTTTAAATGTGCAACTTTGGGGCACGTTATGTACATATATTTAGAAAACAGCTATTTACATCGGATATATATGATGAATTCAAAGTTTCTTTAAATTCAGATTCTTTAAATGCAAAAGAAACTTTGCACACACCCAATCTCGCAACTACCCCAAATTCTGTAGTGTGCCCAAACAGGGATGCAAGCTGTTTTAATTTTTTGAAAGGAAATGATTATAGATTTGACGCGAGAACTAAAACCACCCATGTTTTTAAATCTTTTTTCCTACCTTACGCGGGAATAAAAACAACTTTTTAAAAGTGACTTTCATCCTCATCTAGTAGTAATTCAAGTCCTCGGTGGTCCTAGTTCCTGAGGACTTAGTTTCTTATTAGGAGCGTTTTATTTTTCTAGTCTATAGTCTAAAACAAAAACTTAAATCAAATTCCCCCGTTTAAAACGTAAAGCAAAAAAAAATTATTAAAAACAACGATAACACTCTTGCAATAATGCTATTGTTTTTTTTAAGTCAGGAATTCATTCTATATTTTATTTTAAAATCAAGTTTTTTCAGTCCAGAGTTCTGAAATAGTTTTCAAACTGAAAATTATGGAAATAACTCAAAGACCTTTTGTCTTAAACTATTTTTTTTTTAGAAATTTTATATTTAATAAGAACTATTTTTATTTTATATTTTCAATCTTTAAAGTATTTATGCAATAAAAAGTAAATGGTTCTAGAAGGATGTTAATTTTCAAGATAATAAAAAAATAAAAAAAAGAAGAAACAAACGAGTCTAACAATAATAGTCAATCGGTATATGAACCTGAATCCACTACATGATGTTCAAAAATTTTAATTAATAAATTATGATCAATAAATTAAATTAAAAGTTTCCTTTCTAAAAAATATTTGTATTCTATTACCTACTAATTCCAATAAGAATCAGCAACACGTGAATCATGAGATTTGTTTCTGGTTTTTATTAGAAATTTGGTTGTTATCTTATTTTTCATATTTTGAAAAGCAACATTTCTGGAAGCATTTAATTTTTATTGTGGCACTATCAATTGTTAATACAATATTGAAAAAATGTATTGAATAAAGTTAAATTCTAAAAAAAAATCAGTTTCAAGGTCGTTTGCGTTATCACTGTTTTTAAATAATTTGAAGGGCTCAGGGAAAAACGGCACAAGTCCATTTTTTTTTTTTCAAAATTAGACTAATGATGACATTTTGTAGCTTTTTCTGAGTACATTTGAAGGGGTCATCGGGATAAAAAATATATATATACACAATCTGCAAATACGTCTTCACTGACTCCCTCCTATCCAAATTCTCATGGCAGGGAACGAACGCCAAAAAAAAAATTTAATCAATATAAACACGTCATATTTGATGCGATTCTTGAAGCCGTGAGGACGAGGTATCCGTCTTTTAGCGATGCTGAGGGTGCATCCTTCTTCACTTTACTTTTTATGGGAATCGCTTTTATACTCTAAAAAAAAGTTTTTTGTATTACATTTATTTTTATAATACATTCTTAATAAATATATATATTTTTGTTTCCGTTTTTGTAGGTTCGTAAATTGAGCACGTTTGGAGGGGTCAGCGGGATAAAAACAATACGCACAATATGCAAATGCGTCTTCACTGACTCCCTCCTATCCGAGTTCTCATGGCAGGGAACGAACGCCAAAAAAAATTTCAACCAATATAGAAATATATTTGACGCGATCCTTGAAGCTGTAAGGACGAGGTATCCGTCTTTTAGCGATGCTGAGGGTGCATCCTTCTTTAAAAGTTTCCTGAAACAGGCACCTTTCAGGCTTGGAAAACAAACTGGGTAAGTTTATAAAAAAATGTAATTTATAAACAACATTTTATAAAATTGTCTTTTCTATTAACAGAAATCCGAATACCAGTTCTTCCGATGGCCTAGAATCCACATCTTAGTTTGTAAGCTTAAATTAAGTTTATATTAATCTTAGATTTAAGTTTAACTTTAAGTTTATTATGTACACTATTTTTAAGTGTAATATACATTAAAATTAATTTAATTTATTCCTAATTTGATTCTTCTCATTTAAAGCATTTAACTTTCAGCTGGGAAGATTTTCGATAACCATTATAAACCAGGGTTTGCAGCATATTGGTAAGCAAACGGTTATAAGAAAGCCGTGAAATTTACATTGCAAGTTTTATAAAAAACTGTAATTAAACGGTTATAAGAAAGCCGTGAAATTTACATTGCAAGTTTTATAAAAACTGCAATTAAACGGTTATAAGAAAGCCGTGAAATTAACATATTGCAGGTTTTATAAAAACTGTAAGTAAACGGTAATAAAAAAGCCGTGAAAATAACAAATTGCTGGTTCTATAAAAACTGTAAGTAAACGGTTATAAAAAAACCCAATAAATGATCTTATTACAGGTTTTATGAAAACCGTAGGCAAACGGTTACAAAAAAGCCGTGAAAAGAGCATATTACAGGTTTCATAAAGACCGTGGATAAACGGTTATATAAAAGCCATGAAATTTCCATATTACAGGTTTTTTAAAAACTGTACGTAAACGGTTATATAAAAACCGTCAAAATATCGTTTTAAAAAAACCCATTATTCGGAGAATATACAGGTTATTTAAAATCCCTATCTAAACTCAAAAAAGCAGTTGTTTATCAACGCTTTTTTGAAGTTTTCTTGTAACCACAATCTAACTGACGTTATTTAGTTACTGACCATTTCCGGTTATGGAGACGTCTCTTGAGCGTCTCCGAGACGTCTTTTTAGCCAAATTCGTAACTTGGAGGTTAATTAACCAAAGCTGATATCCAGTTTATTAACCGTTTTCAAACCAAAAATTGTTATTTGGGTATAGAGTGTGAAATTATAGGAACGTGCGTCGCACTCGCAAAGTAAGGGTTCAAAAGATATGAAATTTAAAATATGCTGAATTATTTTGTGTTACTTAATGAATCTTTTTATAATAGTTATCAGAAGTTCTAACATATGCGTTTAAGTTTCTATTTCTAATGTCGTTTTCCGTTGGTCACTCTTAGCACTCTTTTTTTCACGCCATTCACACTCCCAACACTCCAAAAACATTCCATTTGCTGTTCGGAGTGTTTTTTTTCACTCCGGATTTCATTAAGGAGTGCTAGGAGTGCAGTCTGAACACACACACATACTTTGAAAGTCGGTCGTTGGATTAATTGTCAAAATAGTAAAATGCTTCTTGTTGGGATGTTCTGGAATTGAAATTATTGAAGAATTCATTTTAGTTTTTACTACTTCATAGATGTGTGGGAATCGATATAGGTTTTATCAAGTGTCTATTTTTGACATGGATTACATGTCTTTCTCGGACGGTTGGGGGTGATGTAGCGAAATGAGGACCGTCACGAAAACATGTACCGCTCGCGCCCTACTGCTAAGTGACTGTTTGCACTACAGACATCCTAAATATACCAATCGATAGATAAAGATTGCGCAAAGATTATAGAGGAATTATTTTATAGCTATCGCCTCATAGTTTCATGTGATGAGTCATCGCGTTTGGGGTAAATTGCAGCAAAATATAGGAGTACTCAAATTAATTTGACTCAATTTCTTCGGATATATAAGTGCCACTGACGTCATTGATATCTCTTTCGAAATGGTTTGAAAAAGGGCATCCCTACGCGTATTTCCCATATCGTTAATTAACGTTATAGCACATAAGACATGTAATCCATGTTCGGTAGGTGCCACAAGGGCAATCTACCAGGGGTATTTTTTTTTTGTTATATTACATTCAAAACCAACAGTCGAAAAGTTTGAGAATCTTAGGTTTTTTTTTCAGTTAATTCTTTCAATTCAATTCAATTCTAAGCAGGAGATGAGGGTACTGCAGTGATGATGATGGTGGTGAAAGTCGTCAAAAGTGTGGTGACTTTAATCATTTTTGAGAGAGAGAGTTAGAGGCAAATGGCTGACAACATCCATTTGCTGGCAGCGATCTGGGAAAGAGAAGGTGCGGAAGAGACTTTTTAAATGAAGAATGTTCAAATTCTCATAGTTAAGAGAATTCACACATGCACAAACGAGAAGCATTTTCTGTCATGGAAGTGTTTCCGGGAGTGATTTTCTGGGTCAATTTTGACCAAAAAAATTATATTTTATCACACTTATTTAAAAAAAAAATTAAAATGATTTTTAAGATAAAAATTGTGATATTTTGGTCAAAAATACGGCCAAAAACGGCCCTTTCCGGAATCCATTTCACCGCCATGTTAAAGATGCTCTCTCGCACGGAATGTCCGACGTATTGAAGGTTTCCACCTGGCTATATAAGGAGATGCTTGCAATACGGAAACTCTTTTTTGTTTTCTGGTGGTCGAGTATTGCGGGTCGCTTCGGATGATTCACGAAAATCGTTGAAAAAAAAGTTCTCGTATCCACGTTCTTTTTAAGACATAGTTTTTCTTAAAAATTGGGAGAAATCAACTTTTTAAAACTCGTCGGCTTATTGTGAAATAAAGAAAAATTTTTACTGTTATAAAAATGAGGTAATAACAGCCAAGGAAGTATCGTTTTCGATACGTGGGTGGGCTTAACCCTCTGAGAGGCCATACCATCGAGCACTCTCCTCACTTGAAGATGTTGTTTTGTGGGTATGATGACACGACGAATTCGGGCTTCAAGTTTTTTTTTTGAACCCGAACCTTTTTTGTAGTATTTTCTCCGGCATGTTATATTCGTAACGACCGTTCAGTATTGCGATGGCAAGAACCCTCCCCAATCCGACGAGCTAGGATGTGCATACGCCAGCATGCCACGCCTTCGCAATTTGAACACCCTTGCCTCCTGCTGCCAGGATCGGACCACTGTACCTGTAACCAGAGGGGGTCGTAATGGTGGTAAGGGAGGGCAAGGTTAAGGTATCTCTCATTGGCGAGTTTCGAAAATGTGCTATCGTGTTTTAATGTTCTAAGGGTTATAGCACCTCTACGGTGAGAGAACATGGAACAGCTAATCGAGAGTCCTTTGGCCGACAACACCTCGGACCGTTAAAGATGCACATATTACGGAAGAGAGAGTTTTTTTTTCATATTCTATTGGAATCAAAAAGGAATGGAACACTCTGAAAATCCAATTGAAAAGGACATTATTCTATTTTTTTTAATTACATGTACATTTATGCTAATTTTATTTCGCTAGCGCTCTTAGTTCAGTCGCAAATCGAATTAACAATTTAGCGCATATTGCAATTGTAGCGCAAGACAAACAAATCGAAATTTTTGAAGGTTCTCATTATGTATCATGTGATACATGGATGTAAAGGTGGCCCTTTCCAGATCACGAGAGCGCCATTAAAAGGTTTGGTTGCAGAGATATGGGGATTCAAACACTTTAGGATTACATAAAAAGTCACGAAATTAATTTAATTCGAAACTTAACACTACTCTTCAATGATTAAAAGACAAAAAAAAAATATTTATGTCGAAGAAATTAAAATTTTAGTTTGATAAAATTCGCAATCGATTTTAATTTTTTTTTCAACAACAAACTCTTACTTGACTTACATAAAGACTTGTTTTGACTTAAGAGGGGTTTGTACTCAAAATATGTTTCATACCGATTATAGAAAATGAGCTGTAAAGCTGTGATGAACAGATTCTTAAATCTAACTATAATGCTGATAAAAATAGTACGTATACGCCACAGTGACCCTGCTAATGATTATTTTGTATTATTTATTTTTAAAGGGATAAAAATGAATCACTGCTTTCCTTGGTCACGCCATAACTTGAAAATGACTTTACGGATTTCATTCATCTATTTTAATTTGCGATATAGGTACTATAGGGCAAATTTTGGATTCGTGCAAAAATTTGAATTAGAGACAACAATAAAACTTGACATTATAATGATAGAGAACACGAAAAAAGCGAGTCCTGCAATCTGTCTGTCTTCTGTACGTCTGTTTGTCTGTACACGGCCTACAGACTAAACCAATAAGACGATTTTCTACAAACTTGGGGAGGGGGCATAAGATTTTTGGGTTAATCCCAATCGAGATTTTTTTTTAGTTCAAGAAATAACGGTACTTGCCATACAACTGTTTTGAAAAAAAATTATTTATCTCAAGAAGGTTATCTCGGTAACCGCTCAACCGATTTTACATAGAAATATTTTCAAAAAAATAATTTTTGGATTTTAAAAAAAAAGTTCAAATATTTTTTTATTGAAAAATCATTTTTTTGTAAACGGGTTGATGAATTTTTTGAAATTATAGCTTTAGATGTATATTATTATATTCTTAAAAATTACATGCCAAATTTTTTTTCTAAAAAATTTCAAGAAATAATTTTTTTTAAGAAAACCGCTCCAACGATTTTTTAAATTTTTTCTCCACAAATTAACATTTTTTTCAAGAGCTTAGATGGGGTTATTCATTCTGAGATTAAAACATTTTAAGTAGGTACATTTATTAATTTAGAAAACGTGTTTTATGCTTTTTTTCGATATTCAAATTTCCATTTTTCAATTTTTTAATTGGATAAATACACAATAATAATTATTAATTATATGTTGCGACCCAGTCGTGCATTTTATTTTTATTTTTCTAATACTATGCTAGAAGGTTCTTACGGAAATAAATATTAAGAAAATTGAACAAAAAATTTGATAATTTCAGAAAACTTAACGACAATTTTAAAATAAATGAGTCTTATAGACTCTAAAACCACCATACCGATTGAGCTTAAATTTTCAAGAAATCTTAAGTGTTTATTAGGTTAAAATCGTGTTAGCAGTTTGCCAGCAAGGTGCAGCAGTGCATGCATTTTCCGAAAAATTTCAGAAAATACGGTTCGATTTAGCTCAAAAAGATGTATGCGGTTAGGTTTGGGGGGGGGAGGGGGGGGGGGGTGATAGTACAGAAAGCCCGAATAAAGGTAAGGAAGGTATAAGGACTGGTAAGGAGAGGGTGGAGCTTAAGGGTTAGGTATGGGCGGCATTCCTTAAGCATTTTGAATTTTGGCCGAATTTCAGAATGCATGGTCAAATTAGTCTTGCAGTTTGCCTACAAGTTGCTGTAGCGCATGCTTTTCTTAGAACACCAAGCAATTTAACAACAAGAGCAAGTTCATGCGATTTAGTCGTGCATTTTATTTTCATCTAATTACCCTCTAGGCTTGTAAGAACACGGCTGTTGCTGTATTGAGAGAAAAGTGTTTTCCAATAAAATTCTGTCTAATATATTTTGTATATTATGCGGAGGAGAATACTACAGTTTAACTTCAAGTTACACAACCTCTCATGTACTTTTACAAGTAGATGAGAATCGAAGCTACACATCTGTGCGTTCCTTTGAAAATTGCAAGTACCAGTACCCGTCAATCCTTCACCACCTCCAAAGGAACACCACCTAACGATGAACAATCCATGTGAAATGAAGAGCGATGTCATTAACGCAAACAACATTTTGCGTCTAGGAAACAAAGGAATGTTACAGTTTTTTTTTGCTTACGATTGACAATGTGAAAGATGATGACTGCCAGCAGCCATAGCCGCCGTAGTGTTAGGTTACCATAGATGGTAATGGAAAACATTTCATATTCCTTTACTTTTAATTATACGTATTATGTTTGTTTTATACCAACTGGATCTGACAAGGCTTGAATCACAAATGTGCCAATCACTGAAAGTGTATACGTACACATAAGGATTAGTATAACAAGAATAATGTTTGCCTGCCATATCAATATCATCAGTTCATCTGCATGAGAATTTTCAAATAATCTTATGCTTGGGAACAGACTTGCCAATTTTCAGAACTAGTTTAAAAATTTAAGTATTTAACTGATTTTTACTTGCGATATACAGGGTGTCCCGTAAAGGATGGTCCAAACTGAATATGGTGATAGGCCCTAGGTACTATACGGCAAGTTATGGATTCGTAAAAAAAATTGAACTCGAGATAACAATTAAACTTGACATTACGATGATAGGGAAGACGAAAAAAGTGGGTCTCGCAATTCTGTCCGTCTGTTTGTCTGTCTGTCTGTGGTCTCGCCTACAGCCTAAACCTATGGGTCGATTTAAATTAAACTTGGTATAAAGTGTTTTCGGGACATTACCCCGACACGTTTTTTTCCTTTTATTTTTAGGACCAAAAATAACGGTACCTGGAATATAATTTTTTTTTATCATTTTTGCAAAATCTTCTTTTTCTCAAAAATGGCTCGACAGATTTTTCTAAATAAATTCAATAAATTTTATTAGGTGTATGCTACCTTTTTGTAAAAATTAAATTTCCAAAAAATGGTTTTAAATGGTACCTCCCATAGAACCATTTTTTTAATTTTTGTTTTTCTAGAAAAGAAATAAACTGATTTTGATAATTTTTTTTATGGAGAATCTTCTGAAAAATTTAAATAGTTTTGTATACCAAAATTTTCCAAAACATTTTTTTTTGGATTTTAAAAAAAAGTTTAAAATTTTTTTTTGAAAACCAAATATTTCGAAAACCATTTAGGTGATTTTTATGAAACTTGGCACCAAGCGGTTATTTAATATTATCTAAAATATTTTATACAAAACTTTTTCTTATAGTCAAAATTAGCAATACCTTCCATATAAATGTTAAAAACCGTTACAGAAAATATAAATTTTCTCGAAAACGACTCCTACGATTTTGATTAAAATTGTTGTGAATACTAATATTAGTATGGTCTACGATCTGCCAAACACGAAATTTACAGTTAGCCATTATTAGCGGTACCTCTCAAAGAACCATTTTCTTTATTTTGGACTATCTCATTATGTATCTAACCGATTTAAATTAAATTTTTTATATAAAAGCTTCTCAAAAGTTGAAATCATCAAAATTTTCAAAAAAATTTTTTTTGAAAATTCGATGAGTCAAAAACGGGTAAATATTTTTTTTTCGAAATTTAATTTTTAGTTCAGCATATATAAATACTAAAAAATTGTGTACCAATTTTTTTTCTTAAAAATGTTAGTAAAATTTTATATATAAAAAATTAATTTAAAAAAAAAAAAAACCGCTCCTACGATTTTAAATTTTTTTTTCTCTAAAACTAAGATTAGTTAAAGAAATCAGATGGTGTACTTCTTTTAGCTCTCAAAACAATTTAAGAAGACTATTTTAATAAATTTATTTCGAATTATGTTGATTTTTAATAATTCTTCAATTTAAGCTCTACAATGTATAATGCTAGTTTAAACTTTAGGCTCCCATAAATTTATATTACATACATATAAATATCTCCCATATATTTATAATACACTCAATATTTAAAATTCGATTAAACTTTTACTACAAGAGCAAGTTTGTACGATCTAGTCGTGCGTTTTATTCAATAAAGAAACGATTAAATATTAATTTAAATTTGGTGGTACAACAGCTCATGAAGAACTAAGGCCTAGTGACTTACAACTCTCAACCATTCCTGTGTGCTGGTGTGCATGTCTGCAGGAATGGAGGGGACCTACAGTTTTACTGCCGAATCCGATTGGCTAACGCGAGCGTCACTTTTCTATGGCAGGGGATATTCTTGAAGGAACCTAGACCCCTGGCGTGACAATCTAACGCACTTACCATTACGCTACGGGCTACAACATAAATAAAAGATACTTTTTATAATAGTCCAGTAACTACGCCAAAATCTGGACGTGCTTCGTCGTCGGTGTACCATTTAGAGATATAAAAGTTTAATCGCAGTGACTTCTCTGTAGAATCGTCATTTGATTAGCCTTGACTACCAACAACTGCTCAAAAAGTTCGAGGAAGAATTGCTAGTAGATGGAAAGTTGGGAGACGACTGACTCAAGGAAGTAGAATTTACACCGGAATGACCTGCCACGGGACCGAAATTGACTGCAACTCACCGAAAAGCTCGACTATTATTTTCTCTCTCGCACTACGATAACGAGAGGGAAGTTGAACAATTAAGGCGATATATGTTCTCGGATGAGTGCAGAATGTGTCTGCATGGAAGTGATCGTAGGGGAAGAATACACAGGTGAACTGGCGAGCGATTTGAATTTCAAACAAGTCTGTTTTGTCAAAACCGTAACTTAGGCTAGGCGCATATTAAGGCGCGACCGGCGCGTGTGACGTGACCTGACGCGTGCGACATGACCTGATTAATAGAAACGTGTCATGTCGTTATCCGCATATTGAATCACGAGTCTCGTGTCAATATTTTATTGAAAACATTATTTATATTGAAATTGAACTACTTGCAAGAACATATATGAATAGAACACTCTAATTTTTCTTCTGTCATCTTTAATTTTAAAATAAAAAAACTCACAAAAAACTATAATTGTTCTCGGAATTAGCAAACTATTTTTTATTTTTCAATTTCATCCGACAGTTTGTATTTTTTTTTGACAGGAAATAAGTAAAAAACGTGCACGTGCAAAGTCTTGCAAGAAAAATTGTGTTTCAATCACTGTTTCACGTGTGTTTTGTAAAACGAGTGTCAGGTCAGTGTTCAATTGATTTACATACATATATTGTTTACAAAAAATTATGCTACGCTGTATCACGTCACACGCGCCGGCCGGTCGCGTCTCAATATGCGCCTAGCCTTAAGGGGGTGAGTCTTCTATGATAACAGCAGACATTTCAATTGAAGGAAAAACGTGCTGGTTTTTGTGGCTGGCGGTGGTCGAAGGCAGGTTTAACTGTGGAAAACCTTATCAGTTGTGCAATCAAGGGAAGACCAAAGTTGGGCTGTGGCACAAAGTTAATATCTTTGTGTGTTCTCAAGATATTCGATATCTATATATGTACATATAAGTATATAAAAATGAATTGCTGTTCGTTAGTCTCGCTAAAACTCGAAAACGGCTGGACCGATTTGGCTAAATTTGGTTTTGAATTATTTGTGGAATTCCAGAGAAGGTTTAAAAGGTAAAAAAATATGAAAGTTGTTAACTATCTTTCAGATTATTTTTATGTTTGTAGATGGATAAATCTTAAGTTTTGTCCCAAATTAAATTTCTGAACGCAACCATAATATTTGACATTTGACAACCAACTGATGTGTCGATCCATCTTCTACGTCGATCGATACCTCAGACAAAGAGTGCATCCTTCTATCTTTGTGAGTGACGATAGCCTGGCTGTGAAAAGAGAGCATGTCTTGATCCCGCGTATACCGATGATTCCAACGGATTTACCATTCGATTTTAAACGTTTACAATTTCCAGTACGTCTGGCCTTTGCGATGACCATAAATAAATCACAAGGCCAGTAGTTGAAAATTTGCGGAATCAACTTGGAGTTTACCTGTTTCGCGCATGGACAATTATACGCCGAGTGTTCGCGCGTCGGAAAACCGTCCATCTTTGTTTATTTACGCACCACAAAACAAAACAAAAAATATAGTTTATCAGAAAGCTTTAAATTCATTAACAGACTGTATCATAACTGTGTGTGTCTGTCAATATCAAATTGAAACTTCATTCATACCGAGCATTTTTTTTATTAATTATGGATTCCTTTTGTTTATTTGAAGTTTATTTTATACAAAAGTTTAGGTTTTTTATTTATCGACTGAGGCAGTACGAAGTCTCCTGGGTCAGCTAGTTTTTTAATAGTTTTTTTAATGAAAGTAAAAATGTGGGTTGATTTTTTTGTTAAGTCTTATGAATTTTTCACTATGTTCATTATGCATACTATGAAACCAGACAAAAGTCGAAACATTATTTCGAGATATTCGAGAAACAAGCCATTTTACAACTTTATTTTAAATTAAGGTAATAAGAAAACCGCTAATTGAATTTTTCTGAAAACCCTTTCTGCACGTTATGGCCTTATTATCCTGTAAAATAAAATGTATTCAAAGTCGATATATCTATTTGGTCTCGAGATATCGTCGGCGAAAAAAAGCTGTATATGAACGTACGCACAATACAAAGACATCTCTCTTAAAACGAGACTCCAGAGACCTCGACACATGGCGAAATGCCAAAATTTTCAATTCGACAAATCGGAACAATTACAAAAACTAGCAGTGGAACGTTAATAATTTTACAAAATTGTTTAAGATTTACAATATACGATACAAACGTGAATAAATTATGAATTCGTAGAAAATTACGTCTCAAACTAAAATATTGCAATTACATATTAAGTGATTTCCATTGTAGCTACATTCTCTTTTATTAAATAAAATCTGCTCACAGAACTTGCGTAAAATTAGTCACAACAATCGCTTTAATGCGTGTTACCCTTAGGTCAATATACAAGGTGATCGGTATAAGATGCACCAAACTGCTGGAGCGAGTAGGTTGGGTTAAGACAAGAAAAAATCGTATGGGAGGGGGGAAGGGTCTATTTCCCCCCGCTTAGGCAGGAGGGGCAATACCTTTTTGGAAAGCCAGAAATCTCTTTTTTGATTTTCATTTTAAATTAATTTATGTTAGTGAATAGTTTTTGAAAAATTAATTTTCAAACTCGAAATTTTGAAAAAAAAAAAATGAAAAAAAAAGTTTCAAATTAATTTTTTTCAAATTTTTTTTTTCAATTTTCTCAAAAACTAAAAGACATTTAAGCATCCGGTTTTCTTTTTTACTGCAAATTAATAAGAGCATTGAATTTTGAAAACAAAACATAAAATTTTGAAAAAAAAAAATAGTTTGAAACTTTCTTAGTAAAATATTCCGTCCGCGCGTACAAAAATCAGGTCGTGTGTCATCAAGAGAGTTTTATACTGGACGCGCATCCAAATGGAAGTTCGTCCATTTGGAGGCTCGTGTGACATTGGCCTTAAAGTGAGTCCTGTCCATGAATCTGATAATTTTCGGCCGACCGAAAAACGTGTGACGATAATCAATCGTGTACACGTATATAGTCGCTTCAATGGCACATTTTTGGCAATCAAATAAAATGAATTCTTTGTAATTAAAATTTCAGACTGCTTTTCCCTTGCATATCGGTCTGCCATATTTCGTTTTGATTTAGAAAATCCGATCAAATCAATCTCTTAAGCGATTCGACACAAAAGGCCATTTTAGACCGATCGTTTACATGCTGGCGTTTTCTGTTTTGCGTCATCATATTTATAGTTTTTGCAAATTATCCTCAAAGCCGAAATACCCAAATAAAATATTAAGAGCGAATTACCATTCAACACAACAACAACAACTTGTAATAAACCAAATAGCCATGAAGTAAATCGAATGTGACAAGAATGCAGAAACATTAAGCTATGCCATTCAATTTGATGTCTTCACTTTTTTGGCATTCATCTTTAGTAATTCAAATGATCGTTCTTGAACTAGAAAAACAAACCAACAACTTGTGTGTTGTTGCGGCTGGAAGATGGCCAAATATTTCATTGGCGTGCATTCGGGCGTTTTTTTTTTTATTTTTTTTCTGAATACACACTGAGTAAAAACAAATACTAAACTAGACTGAATTTAAGAACACTCTTCTTTAGCTTGAGTTCAAACATCAGCAACGTTTATGTTCGTATTAATTGTTTCGAAAATGTAAATAAACAAATTCACCAGAACAAAGCGCAACAATGTTTTTTTTTTTGTATTGAATCAGAAAATTATTTTTTTTTTTTTTTGTTTTTTTTTGTTTTTTTTGTTTTTATTAGAAAATGAAGTTAAAAAAATGTGTAAACATTTTCAACAAAAACCTAAGTAAAGACTTTTTTATGAGAATTTGTCTGAGAAAATTGCATCGGTTATTTTAACTGCCGGAGAGATTTGGGAAAATTTATTAATAAGATGAAGGCAATGTGCGATAATAATATTTTTGCCGGATTCGGTCTGTGCGTAGATAAGGCAATAAAATAAATTTATTTATATTCAATTAAACAGGCCAAGTTTATAAATATTTATTTGTGTTTTTTTTTTTTTATTCGAGTGGGAGGGGTGATATTTATAACATGAATAAAAATATTTACTTTGAGTGTCGAAAGAAAAACTACATGAAGTAATTTATATCATTTTTAAGATAAAAAAAAAAATTAAATAATTTTTGAATATCATTTTTATCGTTCTTTGAAGATCTTTAATGCGATAAAATAATTTTTGAAAGCAAAAACTCTTGAACCTTTGTGAAATTATTCAATTTATTTATTAAAGAGTAGCGTTATAAAAAGTATATTTTATTTTATTATGAATTTGCGTGCGCGACAGCACGTGCAAAACCAGGGCCTTGTGACTTACAATTCTCAACCATTCATGTGTGTGTGTGTTATTGGCAGGAATAAAGGCGACCTACAGTTTTCTGCCGAGTCTTAAGGGCTAAAGTGAGAGGCACTTATTCATGACTGTTGGAGGATTTGTTACTTCCTCACTAGAGGCAGTTTAGCCGTTTTTTTTTTATTATTGACCAAATCATAGTTTATTAAATCATAAATTAATCATAGCTAAAAGTAGTGACACGTGATAGTAGGTAATTAATAAATACTTTATTAAATAATAATAAAACTTAAAAATAATAATTCTAGAAAAAAATGTCAAGTTTTTGCCAAGTTTAGTCAAGGTGTTAGAAGTCTAGTGCAGGAAAGATTTTCAAATTCTCAATAAGCCTTTGCTAGTAAAAACTTGTTAAGAAAGTTTTGCTCCTACACTGGCCAAAACAATTTTTTGGCGAAGAAACACTTTTCAAAGGTTTTTGGTGTGCCAAACTCGTTTTTTCAAGATTTTTAAATAGATATATTTCAAAATTGTGATGTGATAAAATATTTCCGACTTCGGTTCAGCATACCAAAAACCTTTTAAAAAAGTGTACTTTGTTTCTTCGACAACAAAAAATTATTATTTTATCGACCAGTAGCCCAGGAAAATTAGACTTTCATTACGAAAAAATTCCGACAAAGCTGAATTTTGGTGGAGATGTTTGTTTTTGTACCTTAAGCATTTTCATGCAACTTCAATAATTTGTTTTCAATAAATCCAGTCGACTATAAAGTTTGTGCACGTTTTTCTCAAAACCTATTGATTGTACGAAAAAAAGTGTTATAACATTTTTAATGTAAAATTACATAAGCTACAAATTTTGATTTCACATTTTTTTAAAAACACTGATAGTTTTTGAAAAATTAGCAAAAAAAACTGAAATTCATCCCTTTTCACCCCCCGTAAAAATTTTAGCCCTGGTCCAAATTTAGGGTACTTTTTGAAAAATGCTTAAGGTACAAAAACAAACATCTCCACCAAAATTCAGCTTTGTCGGAATTTTTTCGTAGTTTTGCCATTTTTTTTGTCTGATTTTTCTGGGCTACAGTATCAATACCAAACAAAATTTTAAGATTTTTTTTTAATAATACAAATTCTATGTCGGTAGAAATTGGCGTTTCGTCCTGGTGTTCTCACTTGGACTCATCAGTTGACTTTTGAGGGTCTTGTCAATACCCAATTTCTATTAAGTTCAGTTCATGTTACAAAGATTTTATGATGAAAGTACATAGTGTGAACTAGGTCCAAGTATAAGATCGCCGGGACGAAACGCCAATTTTTATGGACAAAAGGCCAAAGACAAAGACTAATTTGTTTTACTAGTAAACCATTTCCGAGAAAAGGAAAATAAAAAAAAAATGGTTCTATGGGAGGTGCAATTAGTAACCGTTTTTCACTTCAAAATGTATTTAAGAAAAATCCTCAATGCGACTTTTGAGCAAAGTACGATGTTCCTTATATGGTAAACGAAATTTATTTGGCCAGGTTGGTAGATATCGCTATTTGTGGTTTTAAATAAATAAATAAAAAAAAACTTCCGGAAGAATGTCTAAAAACACTAGGTCCAAGCTCAAAGAATATCCAGGCTCTAGCCAAACAGACAGACAGATTGTATACAGGGTGATCTGTATAAGGTGCACCAAACAGCTGGAGCGAGTAGGTTGGGTTAAGATAAGAAAAAAATCGTATTGGAGGCTTTTTTTTCATTATTTTTTTTTTTTTTTCAAAATTTCGAGTTTGGAAATTAATTTTTCAAAAACCATTCACTAACACAACTTAATTTAAAATGAAAATCAAAGAAGAGATTTCTGGCTTTCCAAAAAGGTATAGCATGGCATTTTAAATTGTACCGTTGTTTTTAAATATTTTTTTTTCTGTTTTAAGTCAATTTTTAAGAAAATTGCCCCTCCTGCCTAAACAGGGGGAAATAGACCCCCCCCATTCATAGGATTTTTTTCTTGTCTTAACCCAACCTACTCGCTCCAGCAGTTTGGTGCATCTTACCGATCACTCTGTATAAAATTTCTTTCTCTTAGTTAGACACACAAAAGTGGAATTTTGTTTTTAATTCACTTAAATGAGCACGCAGTTTTTAATAAAAGGTAATTTTGAAATTTCAGCAAACTCTGTGGAATAACTTCAAAAAGGAAAATGACACTCAAAGCGACTCCTTAAATTTAAACACGAGGAATAATTTAAATTTTACCAAGGAAACGCACTCTCATATATAAATTCTCGTAACAACATTTTGCCTGGTTAATTTACCGCATCACCTTGAATTATGCAACGAAAATCTTTACCTCAGCTACCTTACCTATCAATTATTATTATTTCCAGATGAAAATTTCTGTCTGGTCTACATTAACATGCTCTGAACAAGGACCTGAAGCTTTGCTATATACGAAACCTTCTCATACATAAACCTATGGTGGTTGATGTATGTGTTATTAAATGTATGTCTCGTGTCTTAGTTATTTGGATGAATATGGAATAAAACCAAAGCACAAATAATATACTTTCAGATTTCATTTATGCTCATGCTCAATTCGGGCAAAATCCAGTCAGGCAATTAACTAATTTCTTGCAAAATACTGAGCTACCTACCTTAGAGTTGAGCAACTTCTGTTATTTTGCATCCTCATGGTGATATTACTTCAGTGGTTTTTCAAGTATTAATTAGGAATGAAGTTCAGCAGCTGTATGATCGAATTAGGAAGGATTTTTTTAAGATGGAAGAATGTTGTTACACAATATGCACAACTCAATTTTCGGTACCTACCTACTTATACTTTTTAAACTTTTAAATTATTCCAAAATGTTTAAAGGGTTTTATTTTTTTAATGTTATTTCCCATGATGATGAGTTAAAACTCCTCTTTGGATTAACAATTAAAATGTATGTCCACTGGATTTCCTTTCTAAAATCGTTAATAGTTATAGTCCTTTTTGTTTAGGTCAGCCTATTAAGATGCTTCTTTCGAAATTTCTTCGTATCAATTACTTCTATTAAGACAGCCAATAAATCAAAATGTAAATGTAGTAAGTATTAATGTACACAGAAGAGACCTTTGTGCGAAATACAAACAAAAGCTATTAGGCTTAGCTGCTTTGATATCCTTTGTGTTTAAAAGGTTAATATAGTTTAACCCCATCTTCCAGGGGATGAACGTCTACTCAATTACTAAGGTTTCATCGAGGACCCATCGTATTTTCTCTCTTTTGTTAATCCTTTAATGGTGAATAAAGCAAAAATAAGGATTGTTTTTGTGTGTATAATAAGTGAACTTTTTGAATGATATACTTTTTAGTTATTGTATAGAAGTCAGAAAGTGGTTATGAGAGGAAAATGTCTGGGATATTAATATAAATAAATAAAATCTTCAAAGGATGACCATGAATCAGATTAATAACGATTTTAAACTAAATTCAAAATAATGCTGCAAGAAATCAACTCAAAAAAGTAATGAATTCATGAGAATAAATCCAATTACTTTTACTGTATAGTCCAGTCAACGAAGACTCAAAATCATAAAATAAATGAAATAAATCGTGTAGTCTGTATTATTTTTTTAAGTGGTAGGGGTGACCCCCAGGTACAACATACTAAAAGTCCCCAGCCCAGGCCCGCGAGATTTAGCCAGGAGAGGGGGGAAAAAATCCCTTTTTGTACTATTTCGTAAATATTTCGAAAACCAAGCGTTTAAGAAAAGTGTACAACACAAAATGAAAGTAAATTAAATTTGCTACAGAAAAGGTTTGTTCATATTTTCGCTAGAAGTGTAGCAAATTTAATTTACTTTCATTTTGTGTTGTACACTTTTCTTAAACCCTTGGTTTTCGAAATATTTACGAAATAGTACAAAAAGGGATTTTTACCCCCCTCTCCTGGCTTAAGCTCGCGGGCTTGGGCTAGGGACTTTTAGTATGTTGTACCTGGGGGTTACCCCTACCGCTTAAAAAAATATTATTCGTTACAACATTGACCGTTTCAATGTACTAATTACTCTACAGAAATAATTTTCTAAAAAAAATAGTAGCTTTCATAATTTTCAATTTTCTCTTAAACTAAAAGACTTATAGCCATCTATGGTCGTATTAATAAACATTGTCTAACTTTGGACAGCTGTCCAAGTTTTTCAAAAACCTCTATAATTGTTGCTAAAGTGATCTGTCTTTGTATCTTTCTTTAGACAACGTAATCTTTTGTCCAAACCTTGAGAAATGCAATATTTGTTTTATTAAAAAAGCATATTTCCGATTGTTTCAAAATACTTAGACATAGTTTAAACAGCCAAAAATCTAATTAATAAGACCACTAGTTTTCAGTGTTCACCTAAGGATTAAGATTTACAGATTTCACTCATAGAGTAACCATGGGGGACATTGAAAATGACTTTATTTTTCTATATAAACAAAACACATGACTAATCTTTACAAATTAATTGAAACGTAATAAGCTGTTTCAGACACCATTATGAGCTCTGAAGTTTCTAGGGGCAAAAAATAAATCTTGTTAATTTTCTTTAACTAACCCCATCATACTTTTCTATTCAACCAAAAAAATCGTTTTTTTTTAAATCTGATATCGAAACTCACATACCTATTAGGGCAAACAAAAATATGCCCTAAAAATAGTTTTAAGCGCTTATAATTATGCCCTTAAAAATCAATTACATATATGCCCTTAACAAGTAATTATATGCTCCAAAAAAAAAAAGATGATTATATTATTATGCCCTAAAAATATGCTTAATATTGCTTGTAAAAATATATTCTATGGAGGTATGTATACCTATGTATTGAATTTTTAAAAACTGCACTAAAAAGAACGACATATGTAAATCTAAACGTCTATAAATCTAAACGTCTAGAATTTTATGCTCTTTTTGTGCTATTTCGTGTGAAAGTCTCGATTTTTGTGCTAGCATAGTTTTTTTTTTATGTAAATCTATATTACCTTAATATTAAGCTAGCAAAACTTCTAAGCCGCTTAGCATAATCAGATAAAATAAAAACTAAAATTTTGTGCTCTTTTCGTGCTATTTTGTGCGGAAGTCCCGATAAATAGCATAAAATGAGCACAAAATTCTAGTTATGGTTTTAATTGATTATGCTAATGTGTACACGCCAGCTTTATACACGTTTAATCTAAAAAAAAATATGTAGTGTTCAAGTGAGATTGTCGAACATAACGTCAATCTGCTGGGGCTAAATGCCATTAAAACCAATTTGAATTAGGTACATGCATTTTTTTTTAATAATGGTGAATCGTTTAAATTTAAGACATTAATTATATCAAAAACAAAAAACAAAATTTACACGACTGAGTCCCACGAGCTTGCTCTCGTGGCTAACCTTTCAACGAAAGAAATGTTAAAAAGTTAGAGTTACTGGGAACATGATTTTTTTACTTTTGGGTTAATATTTTCTAAATTTTTAAAAGCTAACTATACCTTTTGCTTAACCCGTGTGCGAACTGGATTAAAATCGCGTTAAATTTTATCCGAAGATTAATTTAATTTTTGAAACTAGTGAGGTGAGTCTGTAGGTATTTGTACGTACAAACTTCAAAATTTAATTTCGGATAATAATTTATTCGAAATTTTAATTCAATTCACACACGGCCTTAAAATATTTAGAAGCACTAGATTACAAAATTGAATTAAATCGTTCGAGTCGATTTAACCAACTCAAAAATAGGTTAACTTAAAAAAAAAAAAACAAGAACTCCAACCCAAATTTCCTTAATGCCAATTTTTTCGCCATAACCTGAAGTTATGTTTTAATTTTTTGGTAATGCCTATCCCATAGACCTTTATTATTTATTTAATAAACATTAGAAGACACTGTACAAGTTATGATTTTAATGAAAAATATACAAAAATACGGCAAAATATGCATGTTAAACGTTAATATACAAAAAATATGCATTTTCGATGAAACATGGCGCTTAAAAGACAGTGGGCCTTACCAATAATCAAATTTAGTTATGACTTAAATATTGCAGTGAAATTAACCTTAACGTTATGGATCCTAAATTATTAACCATACAATTTTTTTAAGTCAGTTGAATATATGGTTCATTATTTATAGCCCACGTAAATATTTAGGTAATACCATGCACGGTTTATTGTTTAGAGCCCATTCAATTATGATCCATTTTACTTAAATATTTAAGTCATAACTAAATTTGATTATTGGTAGGGCCCAGTATTTCTTATAAAACTGATTTCTAATCTAATCTCGTCTTAATAGTGTTTCAAGAAAAAAACATGCTCTGGCATATTTTTTTTATCCTACATATTACATACATAGGTATAACGATTTCAAGCAAGCTCTACTCCTGCGTGCACACTCAACTGCATCATTGGCCTTTCTCATAAGACCGCATTGTATTCTGTATGGAATACAAATAAATACCTATATTTTCATTTTCACAAAATCACAACCTACCTACCTCCATAACTATGTAGATGCATACACACATACAACATACAAAAATCTGGCAGAAACCTATCCACTTTTGTTGATTGCCTTGTCTGTTCATTTTTCTTCTTCTGAATACCTTGTTGTTGTTTTTTTTTCTCTTTTTGAATATACTTCATAACCATTCTCCACTGAAGCTTGCCTGTTGACGACGAACAATACTTTTCTTTCTTCGTTTTTCCCCGTGTACCTACGCCTGCTGTAATTCATCGCTTTTCTTCGTTTGTTTATTTTTATCATTCTAGTAATGTTTTAGTAACACCAACCAAAAATTTGGTGTTTGTCCTCCTATACGCTGGAGTTCATTTTTCATATTCTAAATTCATGTGTTCATTTCAATCATTTCGGTCATTTCTTTAGTAACACCAACCAAAAATTTCGTTGTGATGCCCCTATACGCTAGAGTTCATTTAAGATTTATTGAATTTATTTAATTTATTTCATTTAATCATTTTGGTAACACCACAACTCTGTCAAAACGATCCTATAAACATTTTCGATGTTAAAAACAGTATCAAACACTAAACGAAAATCTAGTACTTTGTAACAAAAAAATTTGGAAAAAATATTATCATAAGTTAACTTTTTTTTTTTTTTTTTTTTTTTTGATTTAAAGTCAATTTTTTGCAAAAACTTTTAACTAAAATTACTTGCTTTAGCAGTGGAGTAGTAAAATAAGTTTTTGCATTTTCAAAAAGCTATAGTAGAGCATTGTAGATGTTTCCGTTGTTTTTAAATAATTATTTATGCACTTTGATCCAATTTTTTCAGGAAATCGTCCCTCCCGTATAAGTGGGGGCAACTAGACCCCCCTCCTTAGCAAAGTTTTTTTTTAATATATATCTTTAAACTATTTCACAAAATATTGGTGAATTATTTGGAAATACATTGCATACTTCTTACCTTTGAAGATACAGTGTTTTTCATATCACAAAAGACACTGTATCAAATAAATTAAATAAGTATATTTTAACTTTCGCCACCTTCTTTAACCCCATACCTTCTTTCTCATCAAGTCAATGGAATTATCATGAATCGATACGTATTTACCTTTTCTATAATTTCAGGGTTAATTTATCAAAAAACGTTAAATTTTTAACGCATTAACATGGTTTTTCAGATTTTCTGACATTTGTACCCCCATATCTCTCTTAGTATTGTTTCTAGCAAAAATATGACTAAGACCTAAATTGAAGAAAATTCAATTTACTTTCATATTGTAGTGTAAACATTTCCGCTAATACTCTTGGTTTTCAAAATATTTACGAAATAGTAAAAAAGGGGACCTTTACCCCCCCCTCCTGTCTAAAGCTCGCGGGCCTGGGCTGGGGACTTTTAGTATGTTGTACCTGGGGGTCACCCCTACCACTTAAAAAAATAAACCAGACTACACGATTTATTTCATTTATTTTTCCTTCGTTGACTGGACTAGTAGTTGATTTTAAATAAATCAAAGAAAATTGAATTAAAATACCTACTAATGTAACAGCATCAATCTCAACTTGTAATTAAAAAAAATAAATAACCAAATAAACTGGGGTGTCATACCGTAATTTTAAAACATGAAGTAGTGCACGGTTTGCTTGTAAATTTAAAAAATCGACAACTTTTAAATTTGTTGGTGGCGCAGTGGAATAGTTATTTATAACCGAGAGGTTCGGTGTTCGTTCCCTGCTGGCGCACTTTTTTTTTTTTTTTTATTTTTCATATAATTTGTATTTTTCTCGAATTTTTGTTGTCACTTTGCAAAATAAATAAACTGTTTGTATCTAGGTATCGCCCAAAAGCCATCGTTTTAACGATAGCGTTTTGATGATTATCGACTTACTACATCAAATATTTGATCGTCTAGACGATGGTCATTTTTTGTGTTACGTGAGGCAGGACTTTCAATTGATTATGCTGGGCGGTTCAAAAGTTTTGCTAGCTTTATATGGGAAGCATAATTATGCATAAATCAAAAACTATTCTAGCACAAAAATCGAGACTTGCACAGAATAAAAGCACAAAAATAGCACATAATTCTAGTTTTTATTTCAATTGATTATGTTGAGCGGTTTAGAAGTTTTGCTAGCTTAATATTAAGGTAGCATAGATTTGCATAAAACGAAAACTATGCTAGCACAAAAATATTGACTTCCACACAAAAATAGCACAAAAAGAGCACAAAATTCTAGATATGGTTTAAATTGATTATGCTAATGTGTATGTGCTAGCTTTATAGACGTGAGTGATGGAATCTGATAAAAAGGGCGATCAGAATGTTCCAGATTATATACGAAATGACGCATTTGACGCAAGACATTTTTATTTTACATTTATGCTTTGTAATTATTATAATATAATTTTGGTTCTTAGCGAATTATGAAGATATTGAATTGATGAATAGAAAATTTGCCTGAACAAGATAAATTTGGTGAATCGATTAAGCATGACCAAGAACCATCAACGTGGCGGCTTCAGCGTCGAATGAAGTGTTTTTTCTTACCACCAATGGTCGGAAATGGATAAAAGAGTCGTAGGCAGCAGTTTTGTCTCATATTGTATAATCAGAACTGGTAGAATTACTTGCATTCTGAGAAGAAATTTGCCAGTTTTTTCAGTAGTTGTAAATCTAATATTTTTATATAAAAGGTCTTTTACCATCAGACCACTTGCCACATTTATCAAGAGCAGAGAATAGGAAGAGCAAACCCCATGTGATGTTTGTGGAAAATACTGTTGTCTTAAACACCTTAACATCATTTGCGTCAAATGCCTTCCAAAACTTGCACCGATTCCAGATTGATTGAGGTTTTCTCTTCATATATTCATTTTGTAAATCACCATCTATTGCCAAAATATTTTTTTCCCGTTTTAAGCCTTGAGGTTCGCACAAAACATTCGCTGGGGTTCGCGCGAACCCCAATCCGTAAACTAGGCTTTAGAAAAAAAAATTATTATATGTATGTATTTATCTTCATATTTCACGTGTTCTTCATCAAAATATTCAAAAATTTCAACCCATTTCTTATTTGGTGACAAATTGTTAATTTCCCGTTTTCAAATTTTTCTTCTTTGAATTTAACACAAGTAACCTAATCAAAATCCTCATACATTGCAAAAGCTTTTTTCACTAGACTGTCAAGATGGAACTATATTTAAAATTGGGTGGGAGCTGTAAGCTGTTACTGATCACCCTCGCAGTTGCTTTGAGATTTATAAATTTGTCTAATTATTGTCCCTTTTTTAGAAGCAACGTAGTAGACACTATTAATGTATATTGCATACATACATACAACTTTTTGATTACATTCAAAAAAACTGTAAATTATTGAATTTTATTGCATTCAAAAATCTGTTTAGAATCATATTTTTTAATTATAAATTTTTTTTGACATAAAAATAAATTAAATCATATAAGGAAGCTCTTAGATTTGGATTATGCCTTATTGGAGATTTATTAACTTCCAATTGGAAGCTATTGTAACTGGTCCGATTTGTCGAGTAGAAAATTTTGACAATTATCCAAGTTTCAAGGTCTCTGGATAACGATAACATCGTTTTTAGAAAGATGTCTGTATACCATGTGTGTACGTACGTTCTTAGGTTCGAACGTTCGGAAACTCTTTTTTCGCACGATATCTCGAGAACGAATAGAGATATCGACTTCAAATAAATTTTATTTTACATATAATAACGTGCAGAAAAAATTCAATAAGCTGTTTTCTTATTACAGCATTTATTGTTGATAAATGTTTTTCTGCCCAAACATCTCTTGAACAAACAATGAAATCTACTCCAGGATAATTTTAGTATACAAATAATGCCATAATTAGTAATTGATAATGTTTGTTAAAAATTAAATTGACGGTTTTATTTTTCTAAGCAAAAAAAAACTGCAAAAGAAACTGCGTTGGTCCTCCCTTAATTGCACAAGTGATAAGGTTTTCGAAGGTTTTTAAAAATTTATAAAAATAACTTTGGTTGTCGACGTATCGAATTTCAAAGGGAGCCAATAGGAAGTTATCAGTGTGGGTCACACTCAGTCTCTTTTTCAATCTTTTGTTAGGGTAATTAGGTATTTCAAAATAGACAAAATCCTCAATTTGGGAAGCTATTCCATTTTTTTTGAGGAGTTATTTCGTTGAGTAGTTATTTCATGGAGCCTTTTCTTTGTATTATTTATAAAAAATAAATAATGAAAAATTTAATCCTTTATTCTAATTTTACCAAATGACCTAAAATTTATATTTCATATAAATATTAAATATAAATATTATTTCTATGGTTTTTTAGGTTACTTTTTGGATTCTGCATATTAAAAACATCCATTTCTTTGAAACTATTGCTTGATCAGATTAAAAACCAATTTAAAATAATGTCAATTTTACTGAAAATAAAATTATCATCTAAAGTATTAATTTATCGATAAAAAATATAAACTGTCGTAGTAGTTCCATGGTGAATTTATGCAATAAAGTTTGCAGTAGATAATAAAGTTTACCTTGACCCTTTAGTTTGTTTTAAATGTAAAAATATTGTTTATTTTAGAATTAGGAGACATGATGGCAAACTGAAAAAAGCTATATCGAATAATCCATTGATGAATAGCAAAAACTACATCAACATTTGAAAATTTAAAAAGTATAAATCGATTGGAAAATAGCATCACATTGGGGACTTAGTTTCAGTTATGTTTTGTGTGATACGCATTTTTTTTTTTTCAGTTTTTATTTGAGATGTTTCGTTAGGGATTCCTAGGATGCTAGGTTCTTCTAGGAGCTTCATCGATATTACTTCAAATCATGTTTGAAAAATTTTTCATACTTTTAAAATTCTAATTTAATAAAATTCAAAACTCTATCCAAAAACTAATTGGGAACCAACTTGTAAAAATATTTTATTATTTTTTATTATAGTTTTTTGATTGGAGAATAGTTATTTTCTAGAGGCCGACAGGCAGGAAGAAATTAATTTGGAGTTGTCTGTGATGCGCGCCTCCTATCATTACAATTTGAAGCAAAACTCATAATCCACTATTTAACTGGACTTCAAATGACTTAATCTTGGTTTTGGTTTTAATTTTAGTTATTAAATTTTATCTAACATATTCCATTTTTTATTTGTCTGTTGTTCTATAGTAAAAAAGCTGAAATAATTTTTTATTTTTCCTTTGTTTTTTTTTTTTTTTATTTTTTTGTCATCGACCTTAATTAATTTAAAAGTTGTGCTTTTAGAGACTGAAAGTCTTTTGTTAAATCTGTTATTAAAATAAATACTTTCACAAAATTATTGTCTTTTAATCCTTTCTAACCAAATATTTTTAATTTCAAAAAGACAATAACAATAATGAAAATACTTAACAATACAAAACATCCCACAAAATAATGAGGCCAGTGTAATTTAAAGTAGAACATTTAATTTTTTTTTTTTATTAAACATTCGTACAGGTTTAAGGTTATTTTAACACCTTTTTTTTACATCGATTGAATAACGTTGATGAGCTCTATTCATCGATAATAATAATGAATTTGCAGTCTTGTATAATTGAATTCATATTTTTTGTATTGACATTTAATTTTTAATTAAACAAAATATAACAATAAATATTTTCTGTCATTCAAAGCTATAAACTGTAAATTTTTTAATACTTTAAAATATGTGGTTTAGTAAAAATGCAAACTATAATTCATTTTTCCAATTTGAAAACTCATTAGAAACTCTTATCCCTTGAGTGCAAATGAATTCCATCTAAAGGTAAAAGAAACACACATATTTCATTATAACTGCATATTGCATTCCACTCAAAATATTTTTCTCAATTACTAAAGTTTTAATGAAGCAATAACTCAAAAAAAAACAATAGGCTATAAGGCAGAGTGTTGACGTGCTTTTCATATTCAACCGTAAAAATTAAAAAAAGGCAATTAATGTTTTTGTTTTTATTTTACATTTAGCCATATTCATATCAAAGATCAAGTTAAACAAACAACTTTAATTAAACTGTTGTTGTGTTTTTGTATTTCTTTGTTATTGTCGAATAAATAAGGAACATATTTTTTTGTTACAAAATGGGCACATAATATAATGCATGAGCGTCATTAAGGATATTAACACATAACTTTGTGATGCTTAAATTAATTTATGCTGATATATTAAATCTGTTTATAAAATTAAATCCTTTTCGGTATACTGAGTGAGAAAAAACATTTTTCTGCAGTATTTCAACAAATATAACCGATGAGACTGAAATTTCGCAAACATTTACATAGGGCAAGTATTGGTTTCGTGTAAAATAGGGCGTGAGTGGATCCACGAACTTATACAAACAACTAAATCGTCGCTACATATTAACTGCCTTATTCATAAACAAAAAATGGTTATTTCAGCTCTCGTGTTCAGGGAAACTACACCATGGAATAACAATTTTCCGGACTCAAATGGAGCAGTAAGCAATTGTCTTTATTTTGAGTCCGGAAAATTCGTATTCCATGGTGTAGTTTCCCTGAACACGAGAGCTGAAATAACCAATTTTTGTTTATGAATAAGGCGGTAAAAGTACGAAACAAATTTTTGTGTTTGAAATGAAAAAGAAAATTGAAAATATCGGTGATAGCTTCACGTTTTGCGAAATATATGTAAATTCTTGTCTCTAAAAGTTTCAAAAATGCGAACATTTTTTAATCTCTTCGGCACTTTGTAGCACAAACTGAATACAAAACTGCAAAGGTTTATTTTTTTTTTTTTTAAATAGTAATTTTGGAAAAAATTTCATCCGTAAAATATTTGCAAATTTGCGAATTTGAAAAAAAAAAAAAAACTAGTTCACAGCACATGCGGCATAAGTTGAGCCAAATACAACACAACTTTTTTTTTGAAAATCGAAAATGGTCGTGCTAACTTCACGCTAATGTTTTTCGCAACATTTGCGTTCGATCATAAAAGTTTCAAATTATTTTTAAACTAATTTCGTCCGTAAAATTTGAGAATTTGAAAAAAAATATTTACTGCACAATGCAGCACAAGTTGAGCAAAATACAACACAACTTTTTTTTTTGAAAATCGTAAATGGCTTACTTCATCACGCTTCGCAAAATAAATTTTTGGCTTTAATATAGCTGCAAATACCTATGCGAATACTTTTCTTATCGCTTCGGTACTTGACAGCACAAACTGAGCACAAAATAGCAAAAATTTAATGGTTTTAAAAAAAATTCTCTAACACACGCCATTTTTGAGATATTTGCCAAAAACTCATATTTTCATAACCTTTGGCCCCTTTTTTCGAAATTTTTTGACTTTTCCATTTGCTGTAACTTTTTGAAAAAGTGCAAGGCCATTTTTGTTGAAAATTTTGAATAAAATTTTTTTCTTAAAAAAAAAAAAAAAACTCCCATTTTAATGATTTTTGGCCTCTTTTTTAGAGAATTTTTGATTTTTCCATTTTCTGTAACTTTTTAACGGTTAATGCTAAGAAAAAAACCGAAGGGACCATTTTTGTGGTAAATCTCCTCAGCTACAAGATTGGGGAAAAAAGATATTCGCAGAAAACTAATTTTTATGACTTTTCTGACCTTATAACTGACCTGCCGGCCATCGGATCGGTGAGAAACCCTCTCAGTTATTAAAGGGTCCCATTATCAACGTCCATGCCAGCCTCTAATTAATTTTTTCCTTTCTTTGGCATTTTTTCGTCTATTTTTACTGGACTTAATGAGTCCTGCCTTAAGAGTTGTTAGCCGGTAGGCCCTGGTTCTTCACGAGCTGGTGCGTCCTCAACGTTATATGAATTCACTTGATTTTATGGAATTTTCTAAGCCCTAATGAAACAAGGGCCAAGATCTCGTAAGACAGAAACTATCGGTAGGTGATGTAACGATTGTCCCGTCGCATTGACGATTTCAATCTACATATCTCTTCCTGTAATGTGATAGAAACAGCTATGGTAAAAATGGCGATCGTTTTATTTTTATGCGATTCGAGTCCAGTATTAATTGTAATTTCTGCCTTTTCGCAATTTTGTTTATTCATATAAATTTGCAGAATTTAAAATATAAACACCTTTTATCAGTATTTCGTTCTATCTCTTAAATCAAATAATGAGGGTGAGTGCTTGCGTTCAGAAGGTGAAAATAATATCCGCTGTTTATATCCATTTTATTTATAAATAAATGATAAATAAGATAATCGATAATAAGAATTTGATAAGTTAATAAATATTTACACATATACACACACACATTATCTGCATACACTTAACATATGTAAGGTATGCACATATGTAAGTATACAATATGGTTCGCTTCACAATGCCTTATTAAAGTTCTGATTAGTTATACGACATATATGTACATACATTTTGGCACACGATCATAAGTGTGCAGGGCAAAAGTATCAATTTCTCGAATAAATACATATTTAAATGAGTCACTAAAAAGACTATATAATTATCAAAGTTAAATAGGTACATAAAATTGAAAAAAAAAAAAAATATGTTTTACTACTGACCCGACAGACGTTGTCCTGTCTTAGCTATGAATTCGAAGTGGAATATACAGGGTGATCAGTATAAGATGCACCAAACTGCTGGAGCGAGTAGGTTGGGTTAAGACAAGAAAAAAATCGTACAGGAGGGGAAGGTCTATTTCCCCGTTTGGGCAGGAGGGGCAATTCTCTACAAAATTGACTTAAAACAGAAAAAAAAATATTTAAAAACAACGGTACAATTTAAAATGCCATTCTATACCTTTTTGGAAAGCCAGAGATCTCTTCTTTGATTTTCATTTTAAATTAAGTTGTGTTAGTGAATAGTTTTTGAAAAATTAATTTCCAAACTCAAAATTAAAAAAAAAAAAAATTAAAAAAAAAGTTTCAAACTAATTTTTTTTAAAATTTTATGCAATTAAGTATAATTTTTGTTTTCAAAATACAATGCTCGTATTATATATTTTCAAAAAAAAAAAAAAAACAGAAATTGAGAAAATTGAAAATAACGAAATCTACTTTAGTACTTAATTTGTAGAAATAGGATCTTTTGAAAAACAAAATAACGAATGGAAGTCGAATTTAAGGAAAACTTGCTTTTGTTATTTTCAATTTTCTCAAAAACTAGACTACATTTTGACATCTGGTT
This sequence comes from Epistrophella euchroma, assembly GCA_947049315.1. Taxonomy (NCBI): domain Eukaryota; kingdom Metazoa; phylum Arthropoda; class Insecta; order Diptera; family Syrphidae; genus Epistrophella; species Epistrophella euchroma. Next base: position 109,878,891 of record OX346245.1, on the reverse strand, counting down.
TTCAATGCTGGACTAAGAATTGATAAGAGTATTGAATATTAAAAACAAAAATACTACTAAATAACGTAAAATTTTGAACAAAATCAGTTTGAACACAAATTAAATTTTTTTTTGTTTCAAAAATTTAAGTTTGAAAATTAAGTTTTAAAACACTGTTCACTAAAAGAACTTAATTTATGAACAAAATAGAAGCACATATTTTTGGCTTAACAAAAGGGTAAAGCAAGTCATTGTAGCTATTACCGATGTCTTTTAATAATTTTTTTTTCTGTATTAAGTCAATTATTTTAGAAAATTGCTCCTCCTGTTATTTTCAATTTTCTCAAATACTAAGAGACATTTTAGCATCTGGTTGTTTTTGACTGAAAGTTAATAAGAGCATTGAATTTTGAAAACTAAAATTATATTAAATTACATAAAATTTTGAAAAAAAATTAGTTTGAAACTTTTTTTTCCATTTTTTTTTTAAATTTCGAATTTGGAAAATAATTTTTCAAAAGCTATTCACTAACACAACTTAATTTAAAATGAAAATACAAATAAGAGATTTCTGGCTTTCCAAAAAGACATGGCATTTTAAATTGTACCGTTGTTTTTTAATATTTAAATATTTAAAAAAAAACGAATTAAGAAAGTTTGAAATTTCAAGATATTTTTACGATTTTTTGATTTTGCCGTTGGAATTTTGTAATTTTCGGTCAAATTTTCAGATTTTTGGCTCCGTAGTGTGTTAATTTGGTTCAAGACAAATCCAACAAAAAAATCCTCAACCAATTCGGATGATCTTTAGCCGAGTTATGCGCATACAAACACAATTTCATTTCTACAAATTTTGAAATTCCAAGGTTTTTGAGGATTTTACTACTTTTTCAGTATAATTTCTAATTTTCAATCGAATTTTCCAATTTACGACTCCGTTGTGTGTTAATATGGTTCAATACAAATGCAACAAAAAAATTCCCAACCAAATCGAATGATGTTCAGCCGAGTTATGCGCGTACGAACACAAAAAGGGATTCATTTTCATTTACATATACACATTTATAGACTATTCGTTTCACATACTGAGAGCTTTAACGTATAAATTCAAAATTTAATTGCTTAAATGTTTATGAACATTTTCACAACACTGCAAATTTAAACTTTTGAGTTCGACAGTTAATTTGGATTTAAAGTGTTTGTTTAAGCACAGTTCCCATTTAAATGTCATTAAATGTGAATTTTTTTAATTGGTAAGGCAACCGCGGAAAAATGCATTAAACAATAATTGAAACTTGTTGTGTGTATAGATAAGTTTTCCATATTATTGTTTTTTTAAGATTATGACATTTCATGCTGAAATTTATTTTTAATAATGTTTTAGTGTTCAAAAAGTTATTTTGACTACATTTATGACGAAGAAATTGTGTTAATATATTAAAAAAATCAACGAATTTTATCCAATATTCTGCAGCAGAAACTATCTCTTTGGAAGTTTTAAATGAACGTTGATGGTTGTTAAATAAAGGTAAGTCAAATAAATTAAAAAATATCCCTGTAAAATTTAAAAAAAAACAGACAGGCTTGTGCAATTTATTCCCAGCATGCGATGTATTTTTAACTTCCCATTGGAAGTTATTGTAATAGGTCCGATTTGTGAAATTGAAAATTTTGACATTTCTCGACGTTTCGAGCTCTATGGAGTGGGATTACATTGCTTTTAGAGAAATGTCTGTGTACGTGCGTTCGTACGTTCGGAAGCTTTTTTTCGTTCACGATATCTCGAGAACGCATTGAGATATCGACTTTAAATACATTTTATTTTACAGACAATAAGGCCATAACGTGCAAAAAGGATTTTCAGAAAAATTCAATAAGCGGGTTTTTTATTACAGTAATTTTTAAAAAAGTTTTAAAATGGCTTGTTTCTCGAATATCTCTAGAATAATAAATGCTATCGACTTTGGCCTAATTTCAATCTATGCATAATGATGTAGTGAAAAATTGGTAATACTTAAGAAAAAAAAATCAACCCATCGTTTTTTTTTTTTTTTTAATTAAAAAAGACATACAAAACTATTAAAAAATATCGAATATCTTGAAAACACACAAAGTTATTAACTTTGGGTTAATTTTATTTAACACACAAAGTTATAGTTGATAGTCGGTAGAGTTTGCAAAAAAATCAATTAACGTTTTTTTTTCTAGGCCAACAAAAACTGCAAAAAAATGCTGAAAATTGTTAAAAAATATTTTCCGACTCGAATGTCTCGAGAACAAGCAATGATATAAACTCCCGGATAATTTTAGTCTACACACAATGCCATAATTAGTAATTGATAAGTTTTTAAAAAAAAGTTAAAAAAAAGTTTTTTTATGCTATTTTCACATAGAAAGGACTTTTTTGAGAAAAAGAGTTCTGAGAATGTTTTTCAACTTAAAACCAAGAGTTGTAGAGTTCCTGATGGGTTTTAGAAAGAGTTCTGCAAAATGGAAAAAGTTAGGGCCAATTAAGGTGCTCATTGACTTAGAACCAAAAATTTTCAAAATCCCAAAAAAAATCAAAAAAAAAAAAAAAAGGAATTCTGATTAGAGTTCCCGATAGAAAACAAAGAGTTCTAAACACTTTCCTAATAACTTTTTTTTCTAAGTCAATGGGAGCCTTAATTTTCGAATATCTTTTGAAAAATTAGTTTTAGAAAAAAAAATCATTAGGAAAATGTTTAGAACTCTTTTTAACAATTATTTTGCTAACTTCACAGGACTGACGATCACTTACTGGAATCAGTTACTTCGCTGCGAGGATCAAGATTCCCTAGCCCAATAGAATTTGAGCCTGTTGACCTTGTTTTGAACAGCCTCTAAATCGGGCTTTAGAATAGGTACACTTAAAGAATTGTCTGTCGGAATTACCTGTCATCATAGACCATAGACATGAATATGGGGGTACAAGACCTCTTAAGTGGGCCTTCTGTCTGTATGCAAGACGCACTCTAAAACTGAATTTTTAAGTGCGTCTTGCATACAGAAGGCCCCACCTAAGTGCTATATCTTTTATCTGGACTTTCAGAAAAAAAAATGCATTTTCAATGCAGCATTATTTGCAAACGCCCCAAGTATGGCTTGCAAGAATTGCATATTTGCAAATAAAAAGTAAAGACCTATTTTATTGCATCATTGAATTTTTGCTGTACTTCACACCCAAAAATTGCTGTGGGCTCTCGGTCTATCACCCTAAAGTGTTTATTTTCAAGTTTAATGGGGTATAAGTACCTAAATTATAAGCAGTAAATAAATTTTTGTATGGAAGAGAACAAAATAACGATATAAATTACAATTCTTTTTTAAAATACATATTTATAAACTTGTTTTTACTTTGCTATACCTATCTGGCTATGCCTGTACTTTTGTACTTGCTCTATAAGGCAAGTATTGGTTTTGTGTAAACAAAATTTAAGCTTTGAAATCAAAATTGACACTACGATCATGGGGAAGTTCGAAAAAGTGGTTTTTGCCATACCATCCATCGCATCGCATCGCATCGGTCTGTTCGTGTGCGCGTCAGGGTGTCTTTAGTAATTTCAGTTAGACTATAATCGGATGGTGTAATTTGATTCAAATTCGGTAAAGGGTATGGTGTCCATTTTATGCATGGAAAAAAAGAGAACATTTTTAAAATTCATTGATAGTGGAAATTTTCAGAACTTAACTTAACTTTAAATTATCATTTAAAAAAAATAAATTAAATTTGATGGCACAACAGCTCATGAAGAACTAGGGCCTAGTGACTTACAACTCTACACCATTCCTGTGGGCGTGTCTGCAGGAATGGAGGGGGCCTACAGTTTATTGCCGAATCCGAACGGCTAACGAGCGGCACTTTTCTGTGACAGGAGATACTCTTGGAGGATTTGTTAATTCCTCGCAAGAGGCAGTAGCCGTTTTTTCTTTTTAAATAAATAGGTGGCGAGGCTGGGGATCGAACCTTAGACGGCTTTTTAAGGCCAAAAATTGAAAAATTGCATTATAAATTGTTTTTTACCTATTAACTTTTATAAAAACTTAAAATAAATTCATGTATGTATGTCTTCAAATACTTCAATGTGTGTATGCACTGTTACAATAGCGAACTCAGTTCTGTTCCCCGAGTTCGTAAAAGTAAACATGTTCAATCACTGCTAAAAACAATTGCAAAAAAATTGTAGTAGTTATGTACATTTTGGGCAAAATTTGATTTTAATGTTGAGAGCAAACATTAGCGCTCTTAAAACAGTGAACACAATTTGAAACGGACTTCATTTGCCTGTAGAAATGCGACTTGGCAGTGTTGCCGAAGTTTTACTTTTACGAACTTGACCATAAACAAAATGACTGTAAAATCAGTGTTTTTTAAGGTGAAATTAGGATTTTAGCGTTCAGAAATCGGTTAAGGTTGTTCGGATTGTAAAGAATATTCGGATTACAGGTGGTTCGGATTAGTGAGACAATACTGTATATGTAGCTGAAATAATAATTATAGAATTTGTCTGTGATAGCGTTACAATGCCGTGTTATTTAAATTAAAACACTCATTGCTTTAGGCGTTTAACTATAACTAGTATCGTCTCGTGGCCGAAAATTGTCACACTCTAGGAAGTTGAAAACTTTAAGGAAAAAACATTTTTTTTTATTTTTTTTTTTTTGTTTTTAAATATGCACAGTGTTTGACAGTACAAAAACAAAAATGACCCACAGTGTGTAAATGCGTGTCTCAAGTATATTCTGCACATCTCCGCAATTGTGGTTATCCAACCATATAGAATTTATCGAAATCTGTGAAATACTTTTTGAGAAAATGGTACAACAAAATTTATTTTAGCCTATTTATATATAGAATATAGATTATAAAAAAAAAACAGGGGAAACCGTCAGAGTTTCGAAAGACAAAGTCTCGAAAGGCAATGGTTCAAAGGACAAAGGTTCGAAAGACAAAGGTTCGAAAAGACAAAGTTTCGAAAAGACAAAGTTTCGAAAGACAAAGTTACGAAAAACAAAATTTCGAAAGACAAAGGTCCGAAAACAAAAAAGGGTCGAAATTTCAAATTTTTGAAAAAAATTATTTTAGAATGCTGCGGACGATTTACTTTCGTTTCAATTAGTATAAAATAGAGATGCGCTTATGGGAGCGTAACACAAAATCGGGAATCACGAAATCCAGCCGAAACATTTTAATAAAATTCATTTTAAGCTAAATTTTTAATAAATTCTGCTAAATGCTTTAATGTATAAATAATTTGTTAACGCTTAAATAACACTTTAAGTGTTTTTATGAATCAGAGGAAATGGGCGGGGCCACGGACAAAATTGGCAGGCGCCAATGTCAATAGTTTTCTTGATCAAAATACCTATTAACCAAAAATGTAATTTCTTTTTTTAGTCCTTAAAAGAACATTTAATACCATACATTACATCAGCTGCCTTTTAAGCTATTATATACAATATAGTAATATTTTCTTCGTCAGTTAGTCGACCACTAAAAATACCTTTAAAAAAATATCCTAAAAAACTACCACTAAAAAAAAAATATTTACATCCCCTCCCCGAAAAAATCCACCCACCCCAAAAAAACTTCGTCTTATAAAAAAAGACCCCCCCATCCCCAAAAAAATTCCCCCCCTCAACAGTCAAACGGTCGTTCTGACATTTAGTTAGTCAAGATATAAGCTTCTGGCCTTTTTGTCTATGACTTGCATCAAACGGAGAAAATATAAAGTTGCGCTATAGCGCAAAATCGCTATGTAAGTTGTGTAAGTGTATCAGCGAAATATTTTTATCTGAGTTTGCTCATCTCTATTTTACGAGTATACTAATTAACGCGAAAAGAAAACGTCGCAGCATTCTTAGATACATTTTTTCAAAAATTTTAAATTTAGAACCTTTTGGTTTTCGAAACCTTTGTGTTTCGATACTTTGTCTTTCGAAACTTTGTCTTTCGTAACTTTTTCTTTTCGAATCTGTCTTTTCGAAACTTTGCCTTTTCGAACCTTTGTCTTTCGATACTTTGTCCTTTCGAAACTTTATTTTTCGAACCTTTGTCTTTCGAAACTTTGTCTTTCGAGATTCTGTTACTATTTCAAAAAACGGAAGGCAACTACCGGCATGTTTTGTTTTTTTTTAAACTTTCTCAAAACAGCTTCATTGATTTTCATTAAAATTCAGGTTATTTCCCCAAAAACTTGCATTGTGGAGATAAGGTTTTGATGTTATGCCTTATTTTCGAATTATTCATGTATAGCTTTTTAATGGGTCAACCTTTTTATTTTTAATTTTCTAGTCCGGTGCTTCTGAGTAGTTCAAATAATTTCAAAAATTTAGAAAACAATTTTGTTTTTTTTTAAACAAAAAATAAAAACGCAAACAGAAAATTATGTTAATTTTTGTCAATTGCTTGTTTTTGTTGTTTTTTACATTGAATTGTGTTCATAAAAGTTTTACGTAATTTCCTATCGAATTTCGTGCAAAATTGGTTAAAATTACCTCATTTGGCAATTCGAATTTATATGGAAAATGAGATGATTTTGAATTGAATTTTGAAATTTTGAACGAAATTGCCTCATTTGCTCTAATGTAAACGCAGTACGTATAAAACGATTTAGTAATGTTAAAAATTCTTTAGTATGATGCTAGGTTGAAAAGAGGATTTTCCAAATATTAGACGAGTTAGAATCGTATTATACCACAGTACACAAATATAAGGTATTATCTTGCGCAGGTTGTCAGAATTGAAACTGTCAGAAATTAAAAAAATGGTTGCTCGAGTGCTCCCAAAAACTTCACACCGCAATATTAAAAACAACAACAAATACCGAAATTTGACATGTAAATAGGCACTGGATCCACCATTTTTTTTATCGATTTTGATAGATGCGCAGAACAGAACAAAAATGAATACGCTAATGATATTACCTTTAATATATGTACCGTGGTATTATACTAAGTGCAAATGTCACTTTGACAATTACCTAAACAAATGTAAAAATGGTGTGATATGTCACGTTTTTTTTTTTAAAGTATAATACTAGTAAAAAAAATGTTTAAAAGCTTTAAAGTTCGATAATAGTTAACTAGTATTATGTTAAATAGGCTGTTAAAAATTTTGCGCCAATGTTTTTAGTATTTTTGAGTATCTTTTACCTATAAGAGCAAGTTCATACGATCCAGTCGTGATTATTTATTTTTTTTTTTTTATCTTTTGGAACACCAAAACCTAAAAAAATCTGAAAAAATAATTTCTCAATTTAACGTAAAAAATCCAAGTACCTAAGTCATTTAAAGATGATATTTGTCATCTGCCAGAATAACCTGAATATAATGGTTTTCTAAACCAGACTAGCAGTTTCACTTAACAAAAAAATGCTTACAAAAAACCCCACTTCACAATTACGACAATTTAGTGTAAATGAATCAACATTTAATTGTATGATTTACTGACAAATTTTAAGCACAGGCATGCATTCTTAGCAACTTTAATGGAGCAGCGAGATTTCTCGATGGCAATTAATGCTACGATATGTGACTTGAAAATTGATAAGGAAGTGGTGTGTACCGAACTTGAACAGAGAGTTTTTTCCACCATCTTTTGGAGTGTGGAAATTTGATCAGTGGTTGTAATTCTGCCTGCCCAATCGCAGCCTCTGTCACCTAAAAACTGAAATATTTTTTCAAATGTAAGGTACTAACTCTTACGTATTGTCAAATTCTTCAAATCTTTTTAGCCGTTCGGATTCTACAGATAATTGTAGAGCACACAAGAATGGTTGAGATGTCATGGTTATGATTGGTCATTATTTCTTTTTAAAATTAATAATCATTTGCGCATTAAAATATGAGAATTTACAATTTGCACATACAATTTTCTTTTGAAAAATAAATAGCGGTCAGTATCCGTCTTTCTTCCACTAATAACTTACGTAAAAAGGCAACCGAGCAAAAAAATTTAGTTCCAATCATTTTTTCTTAAGAAAATGATGTGTGGTGTAGAGTGTTTTTTTTTCGCACGATGATGGTAAACACATTTCGGGAAGGAAACAGTATTTCAAGAAATTCAACTCCAAAGCAAAAACATATCCAACGTCTAATACTGTAACTTTTTTATCACACCAACAATGACAAATCACACCATCAATCAAAAAACACTACATATGTATATTATATAGGTACGTATTTTATAATGTTATGATGACACAATCTGTAGTAAGAGGGCAAATTCGAATTTTTGTTTTTGTTCATCTATAGAACAGATAACTCAAAAGCAATGATTATGGTCGTATTTATAAACACTGTCTAACTTTAGACAGCCGTCCAAGTTTAAAAAAAATCTTTCTAATTTTTACTTAAGTGATCTAACTTTTTATCTTACTTTAGACAACCTAATCGATTGTCTAAACATTGACAAATGTAATATTAGCTGAGTTCCAAAATTCATCAGATGCGCATTTACTGCGCAAATTGAGCATCCAAAAATTTTTTAACTGCTTCGATTTTTTTTTTTTTTTTTTGCATTCTGAAACGTCAGACGTCAGGCAAATTTTGTTGCTAGCCCCAGCAACTTTTTGTTGCTCCCAATCCAATTACATTAGCTTATATGAGAGAGCGCCCACTAGGCAACTTTTTGTTCCTCGGAGTTGCTCGCGGAACTTTTTTTCCGGCAACTTTTTGTTGCTTACCCTCGCCCACTAGACAATTTTCGAGCAACTTCCAGCAACTTATGGGAATTTTCCAAATTTTTGCCAAATGAGAGGCTTTTAACCCGGAAAACAAGTTTTATTTTCACACTGAACGAATTCTGTATCGTCACTGATCCAAAATACAAGTTCAATTTAACATTTCAATTAAAAAGACTGAACCCAAAAGTTTCTCGGAAATTGCCTAGTGAGTGATGGCAAGCAACTCCAAGCTACTTTTAGTTGCGCAACAAAAAGTTGCCTAGTGGGCGATGGGTCTTAGGCAATATAGTATTTCTACAAAGCTTCAAGTTTGCGTTGCTGATGCGTATGAAAAATGTAGACATTACTTCCGCATCAAAACATTTTCTATAGGTACAATTTGGAACTCAGCCATTTTTTTTAATTAAATAAAGCATATTTCCGACTGTTTCGAAATACTTAGACATAGTTTAAACAGTCAAAAATCTAATTAATACGACCATTAATGTCTTCAAAAATTTAAATAATTCTGAATTTCAATTTTGTGTTAAAAATCCTATAAACGAAATAGAATTTTGGCGTTTAAAAAAAAATTCCTTATTATAAGGTTATTTGTATGTGTTTTTTATAGCTGGACTGATTTTGTTATAATTGAATTCGATGTTTCTTTGTACCTACTTCAAACAATGCTGCATTTAAATTTTGATTTATTTTTCAATTAAAGAAAAAATATTTTTTTATGTTTTTTTTTTTTGTTAATTTCGTTAAATTTTCTGATTTAGAATTTAATTACTTTACTGAACGATTAAAAACATCTTCTATATTAAAGTTTTTAACTTAATTAAAAACTAATTAGCGTAAAAAAAATTAATTTCCCCATTGATTAAAGATTATAGTTTAGTTTAAGTACATATGTATTTAACTTTTGCTGTGGAATACTTTTCTCAGTTTTCGAAGGACCGAAATCTGTGATACCACAGAACTTAAAATTAAATTGTGAAAATTCAGCAGAATGTCTGATTTTTCATAGACAATACTTAAAACTTCAATTCAATTTGCTTTATCTTAGTAGGTATCACTAACAACATTAATTCACCACTAAATATATTTTTTTTTTTAAATTCTATTAAAACTATCATTTCTTAGAAAAATAAAAAAATATAATTAGCACACTTTTAGCAGCTCCACACTCATATGTACCTTTACCTCACCTATATCTTAACAAAAACAGAGATTTTTACTAATATAAAAATAAAACAAACATTTAATTAAATGAAAACAAAAACTTGAAAAACTGATAAAGTGACGCAAAAAAAAGAAATGAAAAAAAAAAATTATTTGAAAAGAAAAATCATACTAATGTAGGTATGTCAAAACCTACATACATATATACACATATTACATTGTAGGTGCATACATAATCTAAGACTTTGTATAAGTAAATATGCTAACGAGACAATACACTTTTAAAGTTTAATGTTTGATTATGGTGCAGCAACTTAAGATAACACGAAGCACCATTGTTTCTGAGAGAATCGAACAGAACTGATTGGACCAGAATTGATTGGTTTTGTTTTAAAACATTTTAAATAAAATGTATACCCGGCCACTTTCCATTAAAGCCTAGTATGCTGCTGATGTGAAACGGAAAATCCCATACAAAAATGACACAACGAAATCATAAACGAAAAATTTCGTTCTGCTTTTCGTTTAGCGGTACGCTGTTCGATGAGCGAAATCGATAATTGTAGTAGATTATTTGGAGAGCAGTCAATTTTTTAATTTTTCAAAATATTCAATGATCTGGGAAAAATTATAAACAGAATGCAAAAAGGATATAGAGTGATCATATTAGAGAAAGGTGTTTTGGTTTAAGTTGATAAATTCTATTCTAATCAGGCTTTTCACAATAGGTCATAAAATATTACATTAATTTTTGTATTGCTGCCCTCTATAATTCATTGCCTGTGCCATTAATTGTGTGCGGAAAAATGACATCTGGTCTCTTTTCTTGTTTGTATTTGTTGTTTCATTCATCACGACATTGCTTTCTGTGATTTTTATGAGTTTGTTTTTTGTTTTTGCATAAGCCTAGTACGCTGCTGATACGAAATGAAAATTTTAATTGGTCTCCAACATGACAACGAAATGCTTACGAAAACCATAACGAAAAATTACCCCTCGAAAGTGTCACCGTTTTGCAAAAACAAACACAAACAAACGCATTAAAATCACAGAAAGCAATGTCGTGAGGAAAGAAGCAACAAATACAAACAAGAATAGAGAGCAAATGTCACTTTTCCGCACACAATTAATGCTACAGGCAATTAATTATGTGCGAAAACAGAGGGGAGATCTCTCCAAATAATCTGCTACAATTACCGATTTCGTTCATCGAACAACGTACCGCAGAACGAAATTTTTCGTTTATGATTTCGTTGTATTATTTTTGTATGGGATTTATCGTTTCGCATCAGCAGCATACTAGGCTATAATGGTGACACTTTCAAGATGTAATTTTTCGTTATGGTCTTCGTAAGCATTTCGTTGTCATGATGGAGACCAACTGAAAATTTCGTTCCGTATCAGCAGCGTACTAGTCTTTAATGTGAAATAATAAGAAAATTAAACATTATTTTCATGATCAAAAACATTATGGCTATTATTTCAGGCCAATGTAATGGTTTGTTAAAGTTTGTCAGATCTGCACCTTCAAAGATCCTTGTCAAACAAAAAAAATTTTTTACTTTAGGAAGTTCGTTGTGAGAGCAGGAGGTTTAAGTTTTAGTTCGCGAGTGCTAGAAGAACCTCAGCAAAATAAGTGAGTTTTAGTGTTTTTTGTACGTATACAAACTAGTTTTGTGTTTTTCAAAAATAAATAAAAGACAAATACAATTGTTTTTAGCATTAATTCTTCACTTAATGGAATTTTTAGATCCGCTTAATTTTCTTAAATTGAAAGACCCGCTTAAGTGAAAGAAAGACTGCGAAATTTTGCAGTTTCCCTTAAGCGGGTTTTACTGAGTTTTTTTTAGAAAATAAGTCAAGAAATAGCTCAAGAAGAATTACAAGAACTTTCACGTACGCAAAGAATCGAACTTGCTCTAAAGAAAATCCGTGAAAACAAATTAAGTCATAGAAAAGCCGCTTCTACATATAACGTCCGAAGGAGTACCCTTCAGGATAGAATATATGGAAAAGTTGACGACGCCGTTTGACAAAAAAAAGGACCCGATACAATTTTATATCCGGAACAAACTGGTGTATCAATGTGGCGAGGTGTGGATTCCCTTAAAAAAAAAAAAAAACTGGGAAAAACTTCATCGGAGTGAATGCGAATGGAAACCTTCTACAAATATATTGGTAACCAGTTTGGCTTTTTGCAGACGGTCACAAATCGCACTTATCGATGCAACTAAGCCAGCTTTGTGCCGACAAAAACATTATTCTCTATGCCATGCCGCCAAACACATTCCATATTCTTCAACCAGCTGACGTTAGCGTATTCAAGCCACTTAAAGATGATTGGAAAAAACAGTTCGAGAGTGGCACAATACATAAAACACATTGAAACCGTTTTAACGCGAAGAGATTTCTGCCCACTTTTAGAAACCGTACTTTCTAATAACAACAATTTGGCGGAAACCATTAAAAACGGATTTCGGAAATGCGGACTTTTTCCATTTGATTCTAATCCTGTGGACTATGATGGAAAATGCATTCAAGAAGTAATGGAAAGCTTTACTACGCAGCCTACAGAAGTTGAAACCATAGCACCTGCGCAACCAGCTAAAGAAGATAGATTCTAAATTACAAAAGCTGTCATCCTTGAAACAGAGTTGCCGGAAAATAATTTTTGTAAGTGCCATCGCTGACAACAGAAAGTGCCATTTTTAGACACTGCGTGCCATTAACGGAAATATAGTTAAAAAAAAAAAGTTTTGTATATGATTTCATAAAATTTTATCAGATGCGCGTCATATAAAACTTTAGATTTAATAAATAAAAGAAAAAAACGAAAAGAAAACGAAAAATAAATTTAAAAAAAAAATAAACAATGAATTATGTACCTATTATAATTTTATAGAAAAGCAAAATGTGAACTATCTACCGCAATAAGTTTTTAGGTGGTATGAAATCTTGGAAAGTTTCAGTCTTCATTATTTTGTGTATAAGTATAACAAAAGTGATTTTATTACTTTAAAAGAAAGGCGTTTGTACTATGGGTCTAATATTATTCACAAAAATCAAAGTGCCATTTGAGGTCTTTGAGTGCCACAGTGCCCGATCGTGCTATATCGGCAACGTTGCCTTGAAATCAAGGAAAAAATTGAGAATGATGGCATTTGTAAATATCTTAGAAACATCAAGTCATTAAAATAAATTAGATTGCTCAAAAATAATTAATACAAAAAATATATATTCCTATTTATTGATAAAAGTGTTTAATTTCAATCGTTTGGTGTAAGATTTCCTAAAAAATACTGGAACATAAGTGGCCGGCTACTGAAATCTGGTGGCCCGGTACTCTGGTGAAAAAGAACTTTTTTTTACAAATGTAGGTAATTCCAGTTTTAATAGCATTAAATTAATTACTTCAGCATAATTTTTATTTGATTAAGAAAGATTTTAAAAAAGATTTAAAAAAAATATTTCAAAATGCTATGTTATAATTTATTATTGAAACACAGTGAAAAAATGCATAAGGTTGCCAGATACTGGTACACTTACCCTATATTTGTATCGCATACCTACATCTGAAAAAAAAAAAAAAAAACCTAATATTACAGCTGCACAAGAAAAACTTTTCTTACTAAATGTATCTATTTTGCGATTGAATAACTTGGCACATTGAACCCATCAGATTCATTCTAAAAATATAGTCAAATTGTCCTACGACAACATACAATTTGCCTCCAAGCTCCGCCAACGCCAACTATTCCTCAAAATGAGGTAAGTAGGTACATTTTGTATACATACATACATTATATGCATTTATATAAAAAAAAAAAAATAGTAAATGCTCACTCTCTCTCAAGTCAACACAGTTGAAAGGCCTAATCAGCACCTAGTGCTAGTATATAAGTATGTATATGTAAATGATATGATAATCAAAAGAGCAACCCAAACATAAACGTACAATTTAAAATCAAGCATCATCCCTATCAATTGTATAAAACTGTCGCTTAATTCTCACCTTTTATTAAGCAGCGCCAAGTCTTGCTCCGGAGGGGGTGTATAGGATCCACAATAGCTTAAAGATTGCCTCTTTCCGTAGATTCCGTCGTCGTCGCCCCAATAGTTTAGTTATAAGCTGCTAGCTATGTAGGTGACGATGAGGACCGACAACGAAGAAAACACAGGGGGTGCTGTAGCCACCTATCTCCACTGGCAGCTTGTACCGAACGCCTCCTACCTTCTCTTTCTCTTTTTTTCTTATAGAAACTTTTTGCTTAAGCCATAGATGATAATAAAAACAATATAAGCGTGGATATGTGCAGCACTGCTCCAAGCTGATAAAAAAAAGTGCTACTGTTACACCTATAGCCACTTGTTGAATTCAGAATACGACAATACGTTGTTGATGCGCGTGTTGGCTTGCAATACTACGTCTACGACTACGAGTAGGTGTAGGTACTTGCTCAATCTCTCGAATAAACAAACAAACAAAAAACAACAGAGAAGCACGTTACGTACCTACTAATGATGACAGTAATAATATTAATTGAAAACAACACCATTCATCCGTGAGCGAGGCCCACAATTACCGATATTTTGTATTCGAAACGCGTGCACAATCACCGTGGCCAACTCAACGCTCTGGAAGATTTCACTGCGATTTTAAAACAAAATACAAAAAAAAAAAAAATGAAATAATTTGGGGCAACAACAAGGCAGGAGAAAATTATGCAAACTTAAAAAAAGACAAACAAATTGCACGACGACGTGATTTTGATTCGAGTGAGTAATGATCGTTTTTCAATTTTAATTGCACTCCCTGGCATCAACTAACTATAAATCTGAATCAGTGTCAGAGGTCGCTTCAGTTATAGGTATCCACAGCAAGAAAAGAAAAAAACTGTACGAACACACTCTAAGCAATAAAAGGTGTCTTATCGCAAAATATTCGCTATCACAAGCACCGAGGTCCCCTTAATCGCCTGCTTGCACCATCGAACCACACACAATACTAAACTAAAACTTTTGGCACTAAAAACAGAATACTGAAATCGAAATCAAAATCAGAATCACTATTATTCTCGCATTCCTCGGATTCGGATTTGGATTCGTTACCCACAGCCACAGCCACAGCACAACTCGCCGAGCACCAAAAACCTAGCACAAAGTCTCCTCTCAACGTAGAAACGTGTAAGAAGGAAAATAAAATTTTATTATTTTATTATTTAACTTCTCTGTCTATCCGATGCGTTTTATGAAGTTAAATTATTTCCATAAAAATTAATTGGATTCTTTTATTTTTGTTTACGTTTCGTATTTGTTTATTTTTTTTTTTAACTTGATTTTTTTTTTTTGCTGATACTGAAATTGGAAAGAATTTTTCGTAGTCCGTATTATGATGGTAAGCACTTGAGTTCGTTCGATTGGCACACGGAAAAGCAACAACTTAATAAAACTGTTTATCTATCTGTTGATTCAGAATCCCGACTGATGGTTTTTAAATGCGATGCGAGATGGTGGAGCATGTTCCCTGTGCGTAAAAGTATTATTCGCATTCGCTTTCGCACACAGAGATTTTTGGTTCGCTTCGCCCCCAGCTAAGGAATTTTCTTTGTGTCTTGTTCTTGTATCCCCAATACCCCAGTGCCCAATCCCCAATTTTAGTTCTCTGTCAATGTCGCTCTTTTTCTTTCTCACAAATACATGTTAACACAAAAGAATTATTAGATGCGTATACGATACGATTTTATCCTCTTTCATATAGTTATTTGTGTATTTGTATTTGTAGGGACTGAAAATTGAATATTAATTTGCTGAATCTGAAAGTCAGCAAAATTGTGCCTGAGTTTTTGCTCTTTTTTGTGCAACTATTTCGTTCTGTGTGACTGTGTGAATATGAATTTTTGTAGGCAGAGAGACTCACCATCGCCCCATCGCCATTTCGAGCAACTAATGCAGAGAAACACCAATCACCCACTCCACTCATTTCAATTCAAATGATAACAGTATCTAACAGACGAGACGACGAGGTTTTTATCAGCACAGCGAATGAGCAAAATAATAATAAAAAAAAAACAGAACAGAACTTGGACGAGTGCTTATTTTATTTCACAAAAAAAAAGCTTTTAAGTCACGTATAATTTAGCGGAGAGAGTATATTTAACTCATTCATTTGGATATAAATATATTTATTTCACTGTCGCATCGGTAGCATGTTACCAATTTGAGGAATAGAAGTTTAATGAGGTGAAGAATTAGTGAAAACGATTGTAATCTGATTTAACTTAAGCTAAGTATAGACGATTGTCAGATCTTACAATATTGTCAGATCTGTCAATGGTCTGACAATAGCGGACAATTAGCTGACAATTGACAAATTTCGTACAATGTAAAATTGTCCGTTCACACGATTGGTAGATTTTGTGCCAAAGTCTGACAATTTAATTGTCAGCTCTTGTCTGACAATTTTCGGACAATTATATATCTGACAATATTGTCAGCTTGAAAATTTTCTGTTCACACGGTTGGCAGACCAATAAAAATTCAAATCACAATAAAAATTCAATTCAATTGAGGATTTCAAGATCAAACGAACTTTTAAAGAATTTCACTTTTTAATGTATGTAGCCACTATCAAGAAGAGGATACTTTCAAAGTGATTTGGAAATCTAGTATCAGTGGTAATGCCAAAACAATTGGACGAGCATTTGAAAAAATTTAACTACAACTGGACATCGAGGGCGACGGACGACCTTACACACTACGAAGGAGAAATATGCTAGAGGTCGTCAAGACGCGCTACAAAGAACAAAAGTCCATATTCTTTATCAAATTATTAAACAAAAAAAAAAGAATTTAAATTTTAAATCATGTATTTTTTGAAAGACGCAAGAATGAGAAGATCTTGCAATAATTGAACTATATTGTTTAGAAGAAAAAATAAACCTTTGCGTACTAAAAATTCAGCAGGCTTTCTAGAGAGCTCGGCTGATTTAGAAAGTGATCTTGAGACTATGTTAGGTCTGGGCGAGTTGGCGGCAGGCTGCCTATTGTTACCAATTGCTAGTTAGCTAGTTTTTTTTTTTCCAGGTAGTGTCCCTGTCCACCCTCGTTTTGGCATTCTTCAAATTTATTTGATTGCTCGTATAGTTTCTTGGCCATTTTGAAGTTCAATTTTTTTTTTAACTTGTTGGAATTTGCTGTTCACTTTATTTCCATCGTATTTAATCTTCATTTGAGTAGATATCTTTCAATGGTTTTATTTATTCCGAAAAAAATATACAGCATAAGGAATTTAATATAAAAGTGAGTTTATAGATATAGTGCTTTATAGATTTTTTTTCTTTCTGTTCTGGAAAAACTACAAATTTCCTACAAAAAAGATTTTTTTTTATCTCTCAACTTGGCTCCCACCGTTTGACATTTCGAACAGTGAAGAAATTGTCAGCAATTGTAAGATGTTTTCAATGAAAACATCTGACAATGACCAATGAGTCTGACAATGTCCTAATCGTCTGACAATGACACAAATTGTGCGTTTAGACGATTGTAAGATACCTGACAATTTTTTGTCAGATTATCATCTGACAATGACGTTTCTGACAATATTGTCAGACAAAATTGTGTGTTCAGACGATTGTAAGACATTTGGGACAGTATTTTCACTGACAGATCTGACAATATTGTAAGATCTGACAATCGTCTGTACTTAGCTTTAGGAGTTGCGATATAGTGCTACTATCTGCTACATAATATAGACCAAGAGCCCACAGCAAATTTTGGGGTGTGAAATTAAACCCAAAAAAAAAGTATAGGTATGAGTCGAAAGCAGTGGTGAAACTGATGACAGAAATGAAAGTCTTGCAGTCCCTAGTCGCGGCTTTAGTGTGCAATGGTTCAAAAATTCGTTTTCATCAATTGCTAGATAATGCTCCCCTGATCACGGAACAGTGGGTCTAAGACCATTTGGAAGCGGCTTTTGCCCTGCCAGACCATTTGAAAACCCAAAGGGGTTAAACCGGGCGATTCGCATAAAATTCGAAAAAAACGCAAAGTTTTACACTCTATCAGCCTTATTTATTAGATTTCACTAATACTCGTTTCAACCTCGGAATAGTTAAACCGAGTCGAAGCACTTACTCCGTCTTTACGCCACGTCAAAGAAATTCTTATTTATAAAATATATTATCAAAAAATGACAAATCTAAAACTCTGGTTATTATAAACATGGCTGATTTCCACAAATTATTAATTTAAAGTAATTATTATTGGTTTTATTTTATCTAAATAAGTACCTATCTAATGAATGGATAAGCAAAATAAAAGAAAACGGTCTGAAAACTGGGATTTCGTTTGCACACCTTTTTGTAAATTTCACACGATGCTGATGTCATGTCAAAATGACATAAATACTAAAACGGTTTTACTCCGGCTTTATTCCTCCTATGTACCAGTTTTAGCTTACTCCGCCTCTATTCCGCGTGTATTTTTTTATGAATAAATTTTTCAGGATTAGAGGTGTCGTAAAGTCGGAGTAACCTTAATCCGTCTCTAAAACGAGTTAATAAATAAGGCTGTATAAGTTCAACCAAGACAATAAAGCAATTGCGTCAAAAGGAAGGTTTATTCCCCTGCCTTGGGAGCCTAAAACATTTTGTTTTTTTCATTTTTGAGTTTGAAAATTAATTTTTAAAAAACTATTTCACTAAAACAACTTGACTAAAAAATATTGTTAAACAATGAATCTCTGGGTTTTTTCTACGTGCATATTGCCGTTATTTTCTTATAATTTTTTTTTCATAAAAAGTCATTTTTTGAACAAAATTGCCACTACCACCTAAAGGCGGGAGGCTCCCACCTAAAAGAGGGAGGGGAAAAACCTTCCTTCTGACACAATTCCTTTATTGTCTTGGTTGAACTTTACAGTGTAAAACTTTTATGCGAATCATCTCGAAACATTGGGTGTAAGACCATTTGGAAGTGGCTTTTGACCTGCCAGACCATTTGAAAACCCGAAGCGGTTTATCCGCAATATCTATGGGTTGGTGAAAACGAATTTTGGTTCATACAATTATCCCCAAAGTTAATTTTTTTTGGGTTTTTTATCGTACTATTGCTCACTAAAGCCGCTACCAGGGACTTTAAGACTTTAATTTCTGTCATTAGCTTGACCACTGCTTTCGACTCATATACTTTTTTTTTGGTTCACTTTCACACCCCAAAATTTGCTGTGGGCTCTTAGACTAATACCTAATTGTATTTCGCACTAAATTAAAACGAAATAGGTATATTTTTGTTTAGTAAAAAAATATATTAAAACTAGCCGATAAAACCCGGCGTTGCCCGGGTCTTCTTTAGTAAAACCTTTGACAACCAAATATCGACCAAAAAGATGATTTAAAATCAGCACTCGAAAAATGTTCAGCTTAAAGAGCGCTACACACCATCCATGTTACTTGTCAGGTAGCATTGACGTTTTTTTTGTCAGGTAACATTGAAAATAAGCCTCCACACGTATCAATGAACATTGACAATTATTTTCCTAAAATTATGTGTGTGGGTTGTGTGGGCTTGCATTTGAATAAAAATGTAATGCACCTAATTATGAACCTACCTGCCTGCCTATAGTGTAATTTTAAGACAACTTTGAAAATCAGACTATTTGTATGTTATGTTATACCTACCTCCCATTACCCTCTAAGGAACGAACGACCGTGAATTTTGTTAGTAACCACTTGACAAAGAAATTAATAATTTATCAATGAAAAGATAAATTTTTTCTTCTTCTCTACCATATACCTATCATATTCTTAAAACGAAGCATTTTTTCCCAGCAAGGGTTATTGCCGTCTATGAAGAATAATTCCGTGCCAAAAAACCGGAATACATTTTTTACCACCCCACCAACCACTTATCAACATCAAAAAAATTTTACCACTTGTACTACCTAAATAAAGTAGGTACCTACCTATTAAAATAAAAATACATATTTAGGTAGGTAGGTATTACCTAAAAAAAAAAAATTTTGAGCCGATTCTGGAAACCAGATCCCTCCTTGCGCACGTTTTTGTCTTCTTGTGTTCCCACATTACATTTAATCTTCGTTTAAAATCTCGAACCTTGAAAATCCGATGATTAGAACTCAAGGTGTAAATTTTGCTGATTTGAATGTAATAAGCACCCCCACATCACCTTTGCTTACCTACGCCCTTGACTGTGTAGTTACTCAACAAAATGAATTAGAAAAACAAATGTATTAGTGATTCAAGTGTCCCCTTACCCCTCCTTGCGCACACATTGGCCTCTAAATAGGTTCGTTTCCATTTAACTTCACCAATACCCACCGCCAAACCAACTAATTTCTGTCTTACCTTAAAATCCAACAATTAGAACTCACGTTGTAAATTTAGTCGATTTTCATGTAATAAGCATCCCCCTATCCTATTTACGTGCGTCCTTGATTGTGTAATTACTCAGAAAAAAAAAATGAAAATAATTTGTATAAGGGGTGCAAATGCCCCCTTACCCCTCCTTGTTCACGCCTTTGCCTCTAAATAAGTTCGATTCTATTCACCATCACCAACCACCCACCGCTAATAAACCAACATTTTTTTTCTGCTGCAAATACCTATTATACCTACCTACTCATACCTATACCTACTCCAATCATTTCTTACTACACTATAGAGAATACCTACCGACTGTTTATGTTTTGTTTTGTTTTACCATACCTTCCTATACACAAAAATATCACCACGATTCGTCGACGGCGAAACGCGAAAACAGTCAACTCTACTCACTATCTCGCTCCCACCTACCAAGGCACATTGCACATGGTTTGATTTGTTTTTTTTTTTATTTCTTGACGATGAAGAATAATTCACTGCCAAAAAACCTGCATACATATTTTTACCACCCCACCATCACTTATTCTCATGAAAAAATTTGTACCTAACCTAAATAAAGTATTAAAAAACCAACCACCCACCGCCAAACCAACCAATTTCAGTCTTACCTTAAAATCCAAAAATTGAACTCAAGTTGTGAATTAACTAAGCCGATTTACATGTAATATAAGCATCCCCCATCCTATTTACGTGCGCTCTTGAGATCGTTTAATTTACTCAGAAAAAAAATTAAAAATAATTTTTATTAGGGGTGCATTAAATGCCCATTACCCCTCCTTGTGCACGCCCTTGCCTATAGTTCGTTTCCATTTACCATATCCAGCAAACACTCACCACCAAAACCAAACAATTTCAGTAGTAAACATTTATTTTTGCTGCAAATATTATACCTACCTCTCACATACCACTATTTCTTACTAAAGAGAAAATCCCTACCGTTGATGTTTTTTTTTTTTTTTTATTTGAACTTTTCCCTATTACACAAAAACATCAACACAATTCGTCGCCGGTGAAAACAAAACTCACTTCTCGCTCCCACCTACCAAGGCACATTATACTGCACATGGCTTGAATCGTTTTTTTTTTTTTTCGATGAAGATTTTTTACTACCCACCACTTAATTTTCACCAAAAATGTTCCCTAAAAATAAAAAAAGAAAAAAAACAAAAATACTACCCTACCTAAAAAAAAAAAAAACTCTTTTTTTGAGCCGATTCCAGGAATCAGCCCACCAAAAATATGGAATTTGACGATTTATCGTCAAATCCACATGCCACAAAAGGCAATTTTCCATGGCAAAACAACTCCTCCTTATAAATAATTGAGCTTGAAGTAAATGTGAGTTGAAAATCTATAAAGCAGTATTTTGCAAGGAAAATACCTACATGCTTGATTTTAGAAAATTTCCATACGATTTTTTTTGTGGTAAGTTTTTAATTTGTTTATTATTCGGTATTTAACAAAAATTTTCTTTTCTGCTGTATCCTATAGCATACCAGATAAGTGAAATTTGTATTATATCTATTTTTTAAAAGAGTTTTTTTGTTTGTTTGTGAGTTTAGTGCATACATTCAGCCAGACTGATAACCAAAAAAAGTTACTCTTTTATATAATAGTATAGATGACATATCGTCGGCTCAGAACTCAGAGTGAAGCCCGGAAAAGTTCGTGTTAATTTCAAAAATTGTTCTTCTGCGTTCAGTGGGCAAATTATTTTATGAAACCTCTTCTCATTTACAATCATCTCGCTAAAAAAAAAAAAGAACAACTTGACGTCTACGCTATGCTTCAGATTTCAGTCCAACAGAAACAAAGGTTTAATTATTTCTGCACTGATTGCCACAGAGATGGTAAAAAAAAAAAAAAATACTGAAATTGACTTCATTCACATATTTAAGAAGGCCTAGGCTAATTTAGTTACGAAATGTATCCACGCGAAAAAAAAACACCATCAGTAAAACAAAATCATGTAGTTGATTATTGCTGTTGGCGCAATTTTTTAATTCTACAAAAACATAGAACTTTTGCTATAAAATAAAAAATCTAAAAAGTGCTTTGCAAGGCCAAATGGAAAACACATTTTAGCCGTGTTCCTTTGAAGGTGGTGAAGTACTCATGAGTCTACTTTGCTATAAATTCTCAAAGGAACACACAGAAATGGCTTTTGCTAGTGGAATCTACTACAATTTCATGTGACTGTCAATTGTTCATATTCTGTAAAAATATATACAAACAACAAAATCCAGAAATTCTATACACAAAAAATTATTAAAATGACATAATAATGTGGTTCTCGATTCAACCATTTCAGATTTGGGGGTCAAAACACAGGTCAACCGGGGCAAATCGAACGAATCTGGATTGTTTTTTTTTTTTTTTTTTTTTTTTTTTTTTTTTAAACTGTGAGTGCTTTGTGTAGAGATTGGAAGGTAGTCAAAACACGTCTTCAGTAATGAGTCCATTTAATTCAATTTTTTGTTTTGATTTCATTTTATTTTTAACACGGACCACAAAGAAATTCTTCCGTATGAAAAATTAAATACCTATTCAAACTGACATTTAGTTTAGCAAGTAATTGTGAGAATCTGTGTAAATCTGCCATAAAATCTAGATTCAAAAGATCAATCAAAAAAAAATATAGACACCGCAAAAAGTGAACTTTGAATCGAATTGAAGGCGAAATCTGAAAAGGATCAACTTAACCCCATAAAAGTCAACTTCTTTTGGTTGAATCGAAAACCACATAAGTTTATAAAGAAAATTCGGTTGATAAACAAATTGAAAACAAGTGGCATTTTGCATACAAAAGGTGCGTAAGTACTCTGCTCGTCTAGTCGAGAGCATGAGTAAATGCTAGTACTAGATTATTGTTTCCATCTACTCATGAGTACTCTGCCACCTCCAAACGAACACGGCTTTTATTGATACAAATAACTTCCTATATTTTTGAATTTGTTAAAACATTCCAAACAGTTTTCTTTTTGATTTTTCTTGTAAAAAATGCAAAAACAGAGTTAGCTTGCTTTCACTTTAATTGTAAGCCAATGACGACGATTGTGTAGGTTATTATAGCGAATACAAAAATTGGTTTGTTATCAAAGGACACGTGGGTTTGTGCTTAGCCAAGATCTCAGGAACAAACTGAAGAGATTTTTGACCGATTCTCTAACTTCAAAACAAATAAATGCAGAAACTTAAAACTCACCATATTTGCTAAACTAAGTAAGCACAGGCACCTCACCAAATTTTAACTTCTTTACATGAGTTATTCCTGAGATAGAGGACCTTAATAATAGCGAAACCGTAACTGAATGATTCACTGACAAATCATCAAAATTATTTGAGGTGCATACAACATAAAAATCGATAATTTGAGTTGTATTTTCTCTGAATTTCTATCATTAATATGGACCCACTCTGATTGCTGTAATGAACGAAATTAGATTGAGCGGTAGCGCTTGCAAGGCATATGCAAAGGTAAAATTTAAGATTCACTATTCATGGGAGTGGCAGCCACCCACTTTCTCAAAAGTATTGTCAACTATTTGAAGCACTGCTGATAGTTGTAGAATGATGACATTTGTAGAAGGGTAAAGCTTGCAATGCATCACAGGAAAAAATTGAGATTTGACATTCAGGGCCAGGGGGCGCAAAAAAAGGGACCAAAAACATATATGTATTCTAAAAAAGATCCAACTTTCCCTGTATACGTACAAAAAACCTGTATGTAAAATATCAGCCGTGAAAAGTGATGAGATCTTTAATCTGATACAAAAATGACACTACGAAATCATTAACGAGTAATCACGTTCTGCTTTTCATTTTTAAGGGAAATTAATATAATTATGTATCATATTATTTGGAGAAGTCTTCGCGTTTATTTTTTCGCATAGAATTAATTGCCCGGACCATTAATTGTGTGCGATAAACTGACTTTTGAACTTCATTCTTGTTTTTATTTGTTGTTTCTTTCATTACAATATGGCTTTCTATGTGCTTTTTATGCCTTTGTATTTGTTTATTGTTTGTGCAATTGGTGACACATTTTTACACTTTTTTCGTAAGCGTTTCGTTATTGTATTGGAGACCAACCTACAGGAATGGTTGAGAGTTATAACATAAGTCATTTGTGCCATCAAATTTATTTATTTATTTACTAGCTGACCTGACAGATGTTGTCCAGTCTTAGCTATAAATAATCGATTCGAACTGGAATAAATAGTAATAAAAAAAATTCAAAAAAATTGTGTTTAGGTATTAATGGCTTGAGATACACAACATTTTCTTTTCTGGCGTATAAATAAATAATGTTGATAGTTTTCCGGCCCGAAAACAGGCGAAATAAAATTTTTTATGTGGAAACTTAGAAAAAAAAAACAAAAGATAATCAGGTATAGTTAACAAACTAACAAACAAAAATTAAGGAAAAAGCACACCAGATGTGTACCTACTTCGACTTCACCATTATAGGTGAAGAAGGAAATAACCAAATGTTATAACTATAATCCATAAAAAAATCTAGCCAATCGTGCTACAATTACAGACTCTTTAAAATAATAATCATTACTTATTATTATATAAAGACAAAACAAATATTTTGTTTGTCCGCGTTTTTCTCAGAAAGTATTCAACCGATTTACTTGAAACAAATTTAATAATTTTTCTTATTCTTTGAAGCATGTAAGTAGATATTTTTTATTTGTTAAATATATTTGATGAATTATATTATTAAATTATAAGAAAATTTCGTACACTTTTTTGTCGAAGTTGACCAACATATTCAATTATGCTTTTAAACCTGCTTGATATTTTACAAAAATTGGATTTTTTGTATAAAGTCAATAGTTTTATGCAAATTTTAAGCCTCAAATCATTTCTTTACTGTACTTACAAGCTGAGAAATAAATGTATTTACAAATTATAAATTTATCAACTTTTTGTATTTTTGCATCTGTGAAAGTGTGAATTCGATTCAATCGCAATGACTGGGTTGTCTCTTTGTTCCATTTCATTATCGTTCCGTGTTTTGTGCATTTTCTTTTGTTTATTGGCCTTCTGAATCTCTGTCCACTCAATTGTTCGCTTATCCACTCATTTAAATTTTTATTCCTCCTTTCATTCTACTCAATTGTTGACTTTTTGTAACGACGACGGCCAATGCGTAGTGTGTTTGTTTTTTCCTTCTTCTTAATCTTATGTCGTTTTCCATTGGTTTCACTCAGGGATTCACTCATTCTGAAATCCAATGGAACAGTACTAACTACTTCTACTCAATTTACAAATTTTGTCATTGTATTGGTGAATCGTTGTATCATTATTTGATTTGATATTTTTGGCTTGAAGAGAATGACAAGCATGGCGTCCTTCGATTTCGAAGATGTTTTTATTTTCTTACATTGAGTGAGTTTGTTCTGACGTTAGAGCTTTTAATGTATTAGTGCTTCTGAGTGGATTCTGATTTTAAATCGAGAAGCGAAATTCTCTTCTCAGAATCGTCGGTTGACCGTTTTTTTGCCAATGGAATGGTTTTAGAATAGTTTGGTTTGATTCCGGACGCTTCCAGACGTCCAATGGAAAACGACATTAAGCGAACTAAAATGTTACATACCTACATATTTTAAGTATAGGCACCACTGCCGTGCGAAATGTGTTTATTGTTTTGCTTCTTCTGCAGTGAACCGAAGTGTCAAATAAATGTACACATTTTAAAGCGGCCAATACACACAACACTTGTGTCGACACTGGTGTTGGTGTATTCAAATGTGGTGTGTGTATGGGCAAGTGTCTACACCGATTTCGGTGTCGAACACGGTGTCAAGAAAATCAAAATCTTTTGATTTTTTGTGTCGGTGTTGCTAAATGTGTTGCGTGTATGGCGGAAGGCCACACTGGTGTCATGACACCGGTGTACACACTTGTGTTGTGTGTATGGGCCGCTTAAGAGCAAAATGGGCAGGGCATTCAGTAGAAAGCAGCATGAAAAAAGGTTTACTGAAAGCTGCTAAAGATTATAACTGAGTGGAGTAAGGAATAAAATACAGTGCAAGCTCCCTTAGCCGGACAGTGACGATCGCAACAATGTTGTCCGTCTAAAGGGAGTTTCCGTCCAAGGGAAAAAAGAAAAAAATAGTTATAAAAGGAAATGTATGGTTGGCATCATGAAACTGTTTCAGTGAAGAGAAAAAAAAATTCTTTATTTGGTTACGGAAAGCATATGGAAGTATGTATATAATAATATAGTAGAAATTGCAGTTTGTCTCATGGAGCATTTGATATACTTTTACCTACTCATATTAATAAGTATATTTAAAGCTTGCGAAGCAACGCGAGCACGGGTCGGCTAGTAAAAAATAAGCATTAGTAGGTTCACTGTGGCGTATACGTACTTTTTTATCAGCGTATAGTTAGATTTAAAAATCTGTACATCACAGTTTTACAGCTCAACTAAATTTTAATGTTAAATTTCACAATTTTTTTAACTGTTCCGTAAAAACCTTCTAAGAAGAAGAAAAAGATGAATCAAATAGGTTCTCAAGATGAAATCAAATAGGTTCTCAAGTTTAGGCTTACCAAGGGAAAAAGAGATTCATTTATATGCAAGAAGATTTACCTTAAGTGTGATAAAAAGCTAGAGCGTGTAGGTTGAGTCGAGACAAGAAAAAATCGTATAGGAGGTGGGGTCTATTTCGCCCCGTTTAGGCGGGCGCCCGGTGCGTAAGGGTTAATGCGTTGGACTGTCATGCCAGAGGTCTGGGTTTAAAAACAGCCGCTTCTACCTTAAATTTCTTTTAGGACTACTGCCTCTTGCGAGGAAGTGACAAATCCTCCACGAGTATCTCTTATCATACAAAAGTTCCGCTCAACTTAGCCGTTCCGGCGTGGTAGGTCCCCTCCATTCCTGCAGCAGATAGGCACACATTAATGGTTTAGAGTTGCGCCACCAAATTTATTTATTAGTTTCGGCGGGAGGGGCAATTTTCTGAAAAAATTGAATTGAAATAGAAAAAAATCATTAATTCATTATTAAAATGTCATGCTATACTTTTTTTTAAAACCCAAAGTTCCTTCTCTTATTCTGTTTTTAATTCGAGTCATTTGAGATAGCAATTTTTGAAAAATTAATTTTATAACTCAAAATTTTTAAAAAATAATGAAAGAAATTGGGTTCAAATAAATTTTTTTCATAATTTTATGTCATCAAGTTTGGTATATTTGTTTCTAAAATACGATGCTCCTATCAATTTCTACTAAAATACTAAAAACTGGATGCCTAAATATTTTTTAATTTTTGAGAAAATTGGAAATATTGATATCTACTTTACTACTTAATTAATTAGTAGAAATAGGATAGACAAAATAAAGGATGGAAGTTGAATTACAGGGAAAACTTATTTTTGTTATTTTCAATTTTATCAAAAAATAGAATACATTTTGACATCTGTATTTTAGTGTTTCACTTAAAATTGATTGAAGTTTTGAATATTAAACACAAATTACAATTTCATAAAACTAAAAAAAAAATAGTTTTTTTTTTAAATTTAAGTTTGAAAATTAATTTTTGAAAAACTATTGACTAAAATAAAATAAAAGAAAAAGTTTCTGGATTTAACAAAAGTTATAGCATGCCATTGTTATATTGACCGTTGTTTTATAATATTTTTTTTTCTGTTTTAAGTCATGTTTTTAGAAAATTTCCCCTTCTGTTATTTTTAATTTTCTCAAAAATAAATTAATTTTTCAAAAACTGTTCTCGCAAATAACTCTAACTAAAAACAAAATAAAATAATTGCCCCTCCCACCTAGATGGAGGGAAAAAGACCCTTTTTCCATATGATTTCTTTCTTGTCTCAACTCATCCTACACGCTTTGGCTTTTTGTCACACCTAAGGTGAATCACCCTGTATAAAGAGATTTTACTAAAAATATTTGATATTAAACCTTATTTACACAACTCGAACTTGGCGTAGTTTTTAGTCTTATTACTTTTTACGGCAAAGTTGTTACACCCAAGTCTTTTGTTTATATAGGGGAACTTGGCTCTTTTATTTAACATTTATGTTTTTGGTGTGATTTGATTTTATTTATGCTTTCTGTTTTCGAATATGGAATATCTAATTTTTCTTTAAAATGAAACGTGCATGGCAATAGTTAGTAGGCATTGGAGGTTGGTAAACTGCCGTGGTTTGAGTATAATGCTATATAATGTAGGTACATATGGGTTGGGGTCAAAATACTGTAGGGTCAAAATACTGTTTTTAAAACACTGTATTTCAAAATACTATTTAAATTTTAAAATTTTACAGTTACAGAATTTTGGTCATACATAATTTTGGTAAACAGGATTTTGGTCATACAGAATTTTGACCCGCTCCCTGTACATATATGACAAACAAAATGACCAAAGTATCAATTGGACATTTTGTCTTAGCGTCTCAGAAATAACCTTTATTAAAATTAAACAAAGTAAAAAAAAAAAAACTTCACTGAAAACTTGGAAATATTATGGATTTATTTTTAAAAATCGTACAATGCATGCATGTAAATATTACGAAACTTTAAAATATTTACAAAAATTTAAATAATGTAATTAAAATACAATACAAAATTAAAAAAAAGTTTTTCAGTTTTAAAGCGTCAAAAAAGTGTACAACTTGCCACACATACTGTAAATGGCTCCGCTTATCGGGAAAACAACCGTTAAATTTATTTTGTTTTCTTTTCAACTCATAATTGATTGAATAAAAGTGTTATTGAGTTCATTTTCATCGAAAGTTGCTTGTTGCTTAAATTATTTTTTTTTTTAAATTACTTAAAATGGGTAAACAAAGTGCAGTTGAAACACGACAACTTGTTATAAAATTAAGAAAGGAAGGGAAATCTTACCGCGAAATAGTCAAAACAGTATGCAGATGCCATAACACGGTGAAAAAAATTTTGGACAAATTTCAAAAGTTCAAGGATGTAAAAGATCGACCTCGTTCCGGTTCCGGAAGGCCACAAAGGCTGTCCGCAAGTGATGAACGTGCTATTGTCAGGGAAGTGCGAAAAAATCCAGCGGTTAGTGCAGTAAAGATTGCTGAAAACATTACCCAATCTGCTGGAGTCAACGTTAGCGCGAGTACTATTCGGCGGACCCTCCATAGTAGCGGGCTACTTGGCAGAGTTCCTCGCAAAAAGCCCTGAAAAAAGAAAGTTCTTCATTCTGGGGAAATATTCTCTTTAGTGACAAGAGCAAATTCGAGATTTTTGGTTCAAGAAAACCACCAAAAATATGAAGATCGAAAAACACTGAATTTGAACAACAAAATTTAAATTCAACAATTAAGCACGGAGGCGGTTCGGTTATGGTCTGGTCTGGGGATGTATGGCGTCATCTGGAGTTGGGAACCTCGTCTTTATTGACAGTACGATGAAAAAAAAAGATTATCGTAAAAGACAATTTTCCGTGTTCTGTTGCGAAACTTGGGTTTAAGTGATTCATGGGTGTTCCAACAAGACAACGACCTAAAGCACACATCGAAAATAGTCAAGGAGTGGTTACTTTATCGAACACCTAAGCAACTGGACCATCCTCCGCAATCCCCAGACCTAAACCCCATCGAGCATTTGTGGGAGTATCTGCATAAGCAGATCCGAAAGAGGAACATATCAAGCAGAGAGTCACTAAAGTCAATTTTAGTGGAAGAGTGGCAACCAAATCCCAACCGAATTGACAAGGAAGCTGGTATAGAGTCAATGCCCAGACGCATTGATGCTGTTTTAATGGCGAAAGGGAAGCCGACAAAGTACTAGTTTATTTTTACTTTAATTGAATAATGTACACTTTTTTTGTACGCTTTTGTACGCACTACACTACATTTCGATTCAGTGCGGATATAGTTTTGCGGATTCCATAATCGACATGAATGGCTTTGAATCGGTGTGTCAAGTAGTAAAATCGCAACTGCAGACAAAACAGAATAAGACAGAATCACAACTGATTTTGACATTTATTAGAAATCTATTCTAGGTTGTTCTACCTAAAAAGCAAGTGCAAGAATTTTTTAGTGTCAGTGTTTTATAATAAAATAAAATTTAAAAAAAATGGATTCGCGGTTAATTCGTGAAATTAGTCAACTTTTATTATCTTAAACAAGAAAAACGTGTTTTGAATACCTCCAAACCTCCCAATATAAGCAACAGAAAGCGCATCACCGCAGAATCACAAACGATGACACTACCGGACGCTGCACGTTTTTAAACCGACACGTAAATGCACACAAACGGAAGGATAGGTACCATGAGAATTATGTTGGAGACAGGTCCAACCAGGATGACCACCGCTAAAACGTGGTGAGTACACTGAAGTCTTCGAAGCAACACAACAACAAGAAGTGCCTCTTGAAATAAAAATCATGGAGAATATATGTGGAACAAATCTTGTTTTTACTTGTCAGGGCTTAGGCAGAATTTATCTGACGAGGCAAAAAGGTTCATAACTGGTGAGAGCCTAGCGAATGCCTATTGTAACCCTTGCTAGACCCTTGTTAGTAACAATGAAAAACTTGCCAGGGCCTTATTGAAAACTAGATTCTTTTTCCAGGCGGGAAATATTTTACTAGAAGATCGAACCCACTTGCTTTAACAGCGTTGCAACAGCTGTACCCATTTTACACAAACTTTTTTAAACCGTCTTTAGGCATTTCTCTACATCATAATAAAAAAAATATTCTATTCTATATTTTGTGCGGTAATTTCTAATAATATATTAATATGAAAAAAAAATTAATATAATGATGGACAACAGAAATGTTTATAAATCAGTATTTAATAGCTCTCTTCTGACAACAAAGAATTAATTAGCTGAAGGAATTAAAGCAATATAATAACGAAATCAAATAATAATGTGTAATAAAACAAGGTCATTCGTTTCCATCCCATATATAATTCAAAGTAACTTAAAATTAAATTTAAATTAATTAATTTTTAGCTACCCGAAAATATTTTCTAACCTTAAAACCACAACAAAACGTACTGACCACTTTTAAAATATTGTGCAACCACAAATACCCATCAAGAAAATTTCTTTCACATATATATTCCATATACACATATTAAATTTAAAGATGAGTCTATAAATTTTACTTATTTTTGATATTTATATTTTTCAACAATACAATATTTTATAAACACAAAAAAAATAACTTGATTTCGCATCTGCATGCTTCCAGCGTCATCACCTCATCACAGATTTATCTAAAAATAAATTTCATTAATTTTTTGTTTAACACAAACAAAATATAAACCTGCATAAATAAGACAAAATTCAAATAAAAAAAAAAAAAAACAAAAACAAAAACTGTAATGTTCATTTTACGTGAAATAATAGATCATTATTTTATCTTAATTGGCATATCTACATGTCAGTGTTTTTCAGGTGAAATGACACCGAAATTGACAAACAAATCATTTCGATACTTATTCGAGAAAATATCGGTTGAATAGCTCATTTGTCTAAATTCAAAAAAAAAAAAAAAAAACAATACCAAGCAACAAAAAAAACAATACCAAGTTCATCAATTGGGGTATATAATATAAATCTTCGGCACCACGCCAATTAATTTAAATATATTATGTACTTTGTACGCAATGTTCTATGATTAATTTAGTTCTTAGTTTTGTTCGAACTAATTGAGTGAAATTAATCAACAAATTTAACGATGCATTTTGTTGCTGTAGGTAGATATACATTTTGTGATAAAAATCAAACAAGACATTCAGCCAAAAAATAAAGAGACCGTTGAAGGTTCAAAGAAAGTTCTGAATCTGTTTGCTGAAAACCATGAGAGCCACAAAAAAGCTCTGAGTTGTCTCCCCTCTATCCTCCTGGTTGTGATTGCGCAAGTAAAAATATTTGCTAAAGCTGAGTAAAATCTTTTGGCAGACAAATAGATACTCTCACAGCATCATATTAAATGTTCTTGCTAATTTATGGGACGGAAGTGCCTTTGAAGCAATTTGACAACTTTTTTTTCTACTCCCCATTCCAACTGTTGCTTCATGATTTCAGGACAAGATGAGACCAAATACGCTATATATTTGAGTCTTTAGTGGATAAATTAAATTCGCTTTAAATTTCAGAAACGGAAATAGTAAAGTTTCAAGCCGATAGAGTCCCTTTCCTAGTCTCGGACGGCAGTCAAGTTTTGATTCTGAAATGGGCACATATATGTTAAAGAAATTTATTTCTCTGCACTAGAAGAAAATAGCCTTGGTATAAAGATAAGTTGTGATGGTTGTCTATTGTGGAATGGAATTCTCCCACATTAAAGTTTATCTCTATATCCTCTTAGACGCCACAATGCAAAGCCACATGTCCTGAAAATAAAGTAGGTAGGAATGTATATTCATACCATCACCGCCGCCGCCGACGACGATATTGTCATGTTTATACAGAAAATTCCAAGATGGTGACAATTCAACAGGAAATTTTATAGAAACCCTGGAGCTATTGTGTTTCAAACCTTTGTTCTGCTTCTTTTAGAGAATTCTTTCAGTAAACATATCACCTGGCTGGATTGAAAAATATATATACTTATATACGTAATTTTCATATGCCTCCCTAGACACATAAATGATTCTGATTTGACTCCGTCAAATATTGTCCTTGATCTTAGATCAGGCGGTAATGTGAATGATTGTACTTTTGTAAATATGTAATATATAAGTACAACAATGCCTTAATAAAGTTTTATTGTTATGTGACCCAACAACAATTGTATTAAGATGTTGTGTGTAAATATGTACATATATTTGTTTTTTCTCAATAAAGTTATATTGATTGTTGTCTTCAAGGTTAAGATTTACTAGTATAGAGCATAGCAGAGAGAATTCGAATTGAGTTAATGAGAAGGTGGTATTTTGCATTTAAAGTGCGTACCTATATCCACAAAAATTGCGTAGCTAAATAATCATGGGAAAAATCCTGAATATTGTTTGCTTATTCAATTATTGATATATTTCAAGTCTATGTTGCTGTATAATCAAATAATTGGCTTACAGTTTTTTAAATTGATAATTTTAACAAAATTTATATTTTTATATCTTTTATATATCGAACCTTGAAAATTAGTAGGTACCACCTGTAAATCATTTTGTAAAATTTTCAGTAGACACTTTTAGATGAGAATATTTCATAGAGCAAAAAGTTGAGCTCAGATTCAAACTTTGCTTATTGCCAAGTTATTAATTTTTTTTATATATAGTTATGTAAAACTTATAATTTTTATTAATTCATTTAAAATAAAAAAAATAAATCTATCAGGCAAAAATATATATACTAGAAAAATCAAAAATCATGCATTTTAAGTACGTATACGCCACAGTGAACATTAAATTACAGTTTTTGATTTCGGGTATTTAAGAATTACATATATACTTTTACCTAAACATCCTTCGTTAATATTTTGTATTTTATTAGTATGCTGCCCATAATTTCGTAATAACCCTAACTAAAAAATTTCCGATTTTGAGTTTATGGCATTTTTGGAGTTGGGGTATTGCCTCCGATTTATTTGTATTTGTTTCATAACGCTAGATTTTCAAATGAAGCAGAAAATCCTATTTTCTAAAAGCCCTACCTTTAAATCATATGCATCAAAGCTAAAAAAGCCCTAACTACAACATAGGGCAAGTCATAGTATACAAAAAAAAATATATATATATTTTATTACAGGGTACAGAGATGATTCATACATCGACGGTATTTTTTATTAAATTTTTTGAAATATTTTTCTACATAACAAAATTTGAAACTTTAAAATTAAAAAATTAATTTAAATTTTAATTTTCCTTTTCTTTTTTTATTTTATACATTAATGTTATTAAAACAAGTTTTTGTTTTTGAAATAAATTAAAATAAATTAAATTTATGTTTTTTTTTTCTTTTATATTCAAGTTTCCATAAAGAACTTTTAAAAAAATATTCCCTACGTTGCTGTACATAGGGCATTATTAACATATTTTTTCAAAAATTTAAAAGCACTAACTACCCTATTTGCCAAAAACTTACAAGTTTTTATATTTAAAGTGCATTAAAATAAAGAACAAATTAAGCTTAAAAACAAATATTTTTTAGATATTTTTCATAATCTATCTAAAGGTTGCGGTAAGCGATTTAGGCTGATTTTATTCACTCAAAGTTGAACATAACTTGAGGAGTTTTGTTCTCAACTTGTGAATTGGTTTTTATTCACACAAAGTTGACATTTTTAACTTTCGATTTTCAACTCTAGAGTTGATCAACTTTAGATTTTGTCAACTCCCGGAAAAAGTAGAAGTTGACCGAGCAAACTTGAGAGTTTATATAAAAATATTGTTTTGTCATTAAAATTTTGTTACAAAAACAGATTTTACGGACACAAAAGGTAAAAAATAAATCAGGAAATGCTCCGAAGCAATTCTTTTTGGAAATTTGCCATCAATTTTTTTGGGCAGTACCTAAATGCATTCGCGATTTTCTCCGACGATTTGTCCATGTTTCGTTTCGTGGTATAATGTCACAATACACAATTTAACACTAAATAACACACAAATAATAGCTGCATTTTATTTTCCCCCAGATCTAATCCGGATCAGATCATAATAATAAAACAAACTGGATCACAAATGTATTTATTTCTCACAGTTGGCTTTATTTGCACAATAAAATTGACAGAAGGAAAATTTTCACAAATCTTGTTTGAAATAATTTGGTATCTAAGGAAGAGCGAATGCTTAAAATGAAACAGTTTTTTTTTTTTTAGTTTAATTTCCATTAATTTAATAGTTTTTATGTATTTTTTCCGTGCCTCGCGACGCGTCGGCTCTATTAAATGAAGAAAAAACTCAAACAAAAAAATGGAATGATGGCGGCATGTGTTTGATTGCGAGAATTTTTAATTTTATTGAGTTCTTTTTGTAAATCTCAGCAGTGGTACCAACCTATAAAATTAAAATATTGCTAGGAAAGTGTTCAGAAAATGGATTTTGAAATCCAAATCCAAAGGCAGACCTGGATCTTGTGTTGTTTTTGTAATTCTTGTATTTATGTTTCCAAATCTAATCCGGATCAGATCTGGGGGAAAATAAAATGCAGCTAATAACACAATAAATCAAAATTAAAATTGAAAATGACAGTTCTGTTTTATTTTTACAAATATCCCAGGGATATTTTCAACTGGGGAGCTGAGAAAAAAACAAGTGAATAAAAAGAAATTCAAATTTGTGTTTCAACTATCGAGTTATAGTAAACTCTCGAGTTGATCAACTTGAGAGTTTGCCTCAAGTTGAGCAATAGTGAAAAAAAAATGGCCCTAAATATACCCATACCGAAATCGAGAATTGAAATTCAAATGTTCACTATGGCGTATACGTACTAAAAATGCATATTAATTTTTTTTAGTATATATTTTTGCCGGGTAAAAAAAAAATATCAATTTAGTTCAGATTTATATACTTAACATTTCATAAAAACTATAAGACCATAAGTAAATACCATAGTAGTTAAGTTACTAGCAAATTTCTATTTCATAAAAATTTAAATAGACCAGTAGTTCAGGTATCTTTTTTATTTCATGTAAGTACTTGCGACAAAAATAAATAATTGATTTGTAATTACAAGTGAAAATTTTTATTAGAGTAGAAAGAATAACAAGATCAAGAATATTGGTTCGATTACAGTTGGAATTCATTCCTTTACTAACACAAACAAAATTTGAAATAATATCCTCGACTAGTTATAATAGCGAAGAAATTTTTAAATACTAAACGCCCAAAAGCCGACAGCAAATTCAAGGTTAACACCTTACAAGAAGAATTCCATTAAACATTGCATACACCTTACCCAAATACTCATATTTTAGTTATGCACATATTTACTCTTAAAACTTGTTGTCAGCTATTCTATAACATATTATTATATTATTAATGAAAAGTTTGCAAATACAAATTTTGAGCAGTGTTACCATTCTCAATATTGACTTGTTTCTTGTCATACTTGATTGAATTGTAGCGAAGTTAACTGGAAATAAAATAAAAATCCAGTCGATTTTTTTTTCTGGATAAAATAATTCAATATACACCTGAACTGTTTTTATAAAGTAGTTTTAAAACACACTTCGATTTCAATGTGAACTAAGCGAAAGAAAACTCCTTTTACACTCCCAAAACTTTAAAAACCTTCCTGTATTGTCATAAATACTTTTACTAAATACTTTCACTAAAATCAGTGAAAATCCAAACAATCCCGAATCGATTATACCAAGAATCCAGCAAATAACGATAACCCACATAACATCCATACGACGAAGAAAGAAAATAACTAGGCTCGTAAAAAACACTCCAGATTTTTATTAACAAGTAGGTACAATAAGATGCTTACACTGTGACGGTTCCAAAAAGAAAGAGGATGATTAAAGTTTCAATTTTAGCAACAGCAAAAAATTAACGGCAAAAACATGTTTTGTTTTAAGAGAAAAAGTACCACTAGAGAGTAAGCTCTAGTTTTAATAAAATTACAATTAACAGCTAGAGAGTAAGAAAAATAGAAAAACGAATAGGAAAATTATCCATGTTTGGCAAATGGAAACAAAAATAAGTTAAATTATGTAGGTAAATCAAATTATTAAAGTTAGATGAATAAATCGGAACAAATTATAAATAATTGATTAATAAATAATAAAGAATTAATAATTAAATAAATAATAGGTTTTAATTTCTGAACATTCAGCCCCCCCTGAAAGACTCCGGTCTTTCAGCAAAAGGAAGAGGGGCAACTTTCACAATGGGACGAGTGTATTCTCCATGATTAGTCCTTACTGTTACAACTCTGACCTTGTTGTCTTTTCCTGGGTGCGTTGCAATGATGCGACCAAGGATCCACTTAGATGGAGGAAGGTTTGGCTCCTTAAGCAAGACGACATCGTTGATGGATAAATTTGGTTTGGTGTTCTGCCACCTTTGCCTTTGTTGGAGAGATGTTAAATACTCGTTGTGCCATCTTCTCCAAAAACCATATCAGGTTGGGGAACAGAGGTGTAAGCCTCCCCAATCATGAAGTGTGACGGTGAAAGAGCACTTGGCTCTGTGTCCGATGTTTGCCACATAGGACGCGAGTTGAGGAGTGCCTCAATTTTTGTAAGAAGAGTGTACATTTCCTCGTACGTCAATATATGCTCTCCGATGACCCTCTTTAAATGCTG
Source organism: Epistrophella euchroma (assembly GCA_947049315.1). Taxonomy (NCBI): domain Eukaryota; kingdom Metazoa; phylum Arthropoda; class Insecta; order Diptera; family Syrphidae; genus Epistrophella; species Epistrophella euchroma. The sequence goes on along the minus strand of OX346245.1, from coordinate 109,841,424 downwards.
CTTTACTGACTTGACGCCAGCTTCCCATAAGCCCCCGAAATGAGGCGCTGACGGTGGGAGGAATTTCCAGCTGATGTTGTCCTTGGCGAGATGATCAAAGATAATTTTCTGATTCTGCTGACTTAAGACGCTTTGGTACATTTCGTCTAGTAAACGTTTTGCGCCATGAAAATTGGTTCCATTGTCGCTCCAAATTTCCATGGGTTTTCCGCGACGCGAACAAAACCGATCCAACGCGAGAAGGAAGGCGTTAGATGACAAGTCACCAACAAGTTCAAGGTGGATACCCTTTGTCACGAAGCAGACAAATAGAGCAATGTATGCCTTTACGAATTTCGGATTTCTACCACGAGAGAGTCTTAACGTTATGGGACCAGCGTAGTCACATCCCACCTTACTAAACGGACGCGAAAAGCGTATTCTTTCGGCGGGAAGATTTCCCATTAATTGTGCTGATATATCCCGACGTTGTCGAAAGCATGATATACACTTGTGAACTTCTCTTCGCACAAGATTCCTGCAGCCAATAATGAAAAATTCCTTTTTTAACAACGCAATCATAAGTGTCACGCCCGGATGTAGATAATGTTCATGAGTATATTTTATGAGAAGTTCAGTTACACGACTAGATTTAGAGAGTATAATGGGGTGCTTTTCATTATAGGACAGTTCAGAGTTCTGCACTCGCCCACCAACTCTAAGTAAACCGTCCGAATCTAGAAAAGGATTAAGGCTTACAAGTTTATCCTTTTTTGAAAGTTCCTTTCCTTTTTTTATAGAGTTTATTTCCGGCGAAAACGTTGACAATTGGCTAAACTTTATCAAGGTTATTTTGGCTTTTAATAGCTCTTTCACGCACAACGGTTTATAATTACGAAGGTCGGAGTGTTCTTTAGGTATGCGACAGTTAAAGCAAAACCGAAACATTGTTGCAACTACTCTAAGACACTTGTACCACTTCGATGAGTCGATTAAGATTTTCTGCAAAATGTTTTCTTCGGTAGCATTTGACATAAATACCTGCATTTTCGGGTTTCTCCTTTCTTCCAACTGCTCATCTGGGAAATCTTTCGCACAAGGATTTGAATATGGCCACTGATCTTTCTCCTGCCACAACCACGAAGGTCCTTTCCACCAAAGCTCATTTGACGGCAAAAGAGATGGTGGGATTCCACGAGTTGCACAGTCAGCCGGGTTGCTTGCCGATCGAACGTGATTCCAAAGTTTGTGAGGAATCGATGACACAATCTCAGAAGTCCGATTTCCAATAAACACCGACCATTTTTTCGGGGGGGATGAAAGCCAGTGAAGCACAATTGAAGAGTCTGTCCAAGCAAAAACTTTCATTTCTTTATCCTGTAAAGATATTTTAAGTTTAGTTATTAGACGTGTTAGTAATAAGGCTCCACAGAGTTCCAACCTGGGAAGCGATAAAACCTTGATAGGAGAAACCTTACTCTTTGCGCATACCAATGCTACCGATATAGACCCATCCTCGTTCTTACTCCTGCAGTATACAACTGCAGCATATGCATCTAAAGATGCGTCACAAAACGCATGAAACTCACAATTCCTTTTGTTGGTCCATATTATTCTGGGAATATGAACAGTTTCGATGAGAGGTAGCTCATCTCGTATCAGCTTCCAGCGATGAGCCATTTCCTTCGGAATTTCTTCGTCCCAGATCAACTTTTCTCTCCACAAATCCTGTAAAAGGATTTTCACAGCTATGATTATCGGAGCGAGAAATCCCATCGGATCGAAAATTCGAGATGCGTCTGAAAGTATTCGACGTTTAGTGCACTCAACACCTTGGCTCAGCTTTACTTTGTAGGAAAACCTATCCTTCGAAGGACACCACTGCAACCCGAGAACCTTTACTGAATCAAACTCTTCGAATTCAAGCGGTGACATCTCGCGTTGGTCTTCAGGTAATGACAACAATAGAGGCCAACAATTTGTGGTCCACTTACGCAAATTAAAACCTCCCATTTTTAGCAGCTCTACCAATTCCTTCTGAAGAACAATGACTTCATCTATGGTGTCTGCGCCAGTGATGACATCATCTACGTAGAAGTCGTTAAGAACCGTTGCAGACGCTAGGGGATAGTCCTCAGAAGAGTCCAGAGCCAACTGCTTTAACGTTCGAACTGCTAAAAAGGGAGCACACGCAGTACCATATGTGACTGTTAATAGTCTGTAGTGTTTCACAGCTTCCTCACGAGTTTTACGCCAAACAATCCTTTGGTAATCACAATGATCACTTCCAACTCGAATTTGGCGATACATTTTCTCGATATCGCCCGAGATGGTATACAAATGGCGCCGAAACCGAAGACAAATAGAAAAAATGTCACGTTGTATGGTCGGACCAACCAGGAGTGAATCATTCAATGACACAGAATGGTTAGTTTTGGCAGACCCGTCGAAAACGACCCTAACCTTTGTAGTGCTACTCTCATTCTTAAACACTGCATGGTGAGGGAGATAATAGCATTTATTGGATGGTTGATATACCTCTGCAGCAGGAACTTCCTCCATATGTCCCAATGATAGGTACTCTTCCATGAATTTCTGGTACTGATCTTTTAAAGTAGGATTTGAAACAAATCTTCGTTCGATTGAGTGAAGTCGACGTAAAGCCACGGCAAACGAATTCCCAAAATCTACATTTTCATCAGTTTTAAATGGTAAACGTACCACATAACGGCCATTGGAAAGCCTTTTATGGGATGAAGCAAACAACTCTTCAGCGCGTTGGTCATCGATCGAGAGGGTGGGCTCATTAGAGGTTTCCTCTAAACGCCAGAATTTCTCAAGATCAAATTCTTGTGAATGATCCAGTTGCGTACAAAATGTCTCAATGCCGTTATTGAGCTTGGGAGTAGTTTGTGCAGACTTTCCAGCTATAACTGATCCGAAAATTGTTGGAATTATGTTAGGTATGCCCCTTGATTCATTATTAGTGGGTCCTGTTATAATGTTAAACACCTTATCTGCCCCGATCAAAACATCTATACCACCGGGCTTATAAAAATAGGGATCAGCAAGCTCAACGGAAACTAAATTTTTTATGTCGATGTTTTTAATCAATGAAGACGGTAACAATGAGGTAAGTTTTGAAAGAACATGGCAGTCCACATCCACAAAGCTTGAGTTAAATCGAGAAGTCAATCTCAGGGTCACCATGCCATTGGTAGTACCTGCTAAAGTAGACGCAACCCCAACCACAGGAATTCGAGAGGGACTACGAGAAAGTCCCAGGCGTTGAACAGTCTTTTCGGTAACAAACGAAACTTGTGACCCCGAATCAAGGAGCACGCGAGCATTTTGGAACGACCCTTCTTTGTCCGTGATCATAACAACAGCAGTAGGAAGTATAGTCTGACCATTGAAGTTTGACTCAGATGAATGGTTATTAACTACAGACGACGGACCTGGATTTGACGACAACGAACGAGACGCCACGAGAGCAGTTGCTGTTGATTGGGTTTGATTCAAATTAGCGGGAGCCGAAGACGTAGTTGAAGAATTTGCGGGAACCAAAGACGTACTTGCAGCACCTTCTTTATGAACCAAAACATGGTGGCGAGATTTACACAACTTGCAACGTGTATTGGAAAAACATCTATTGGCAGCATGTCCTTGCCGTAAACAGTTGAAACATAATGAGTTATCCTTAGCGAAACTTCGACGGGTATCAATATCAAAAGCAAGAAAATTTGTACAGTTTACCAAGTTATGATTTCCCTTACATTGCAGGCAACTTTGAGCAGCTTCGACCACATGCGACTTAACTGTATTTTGAACCTTGTTCCGAGGTTTAGGAATACGAGCAGGAGTTGAACATGACTCCAAACAAGCACAGCGATTTTGTAAAAACTCCAACAGCTCATTTACTGTAGTACCGTCCTTTGACCCAAGATTTTCCGCCCAAGCTTGCTTCGTATCTGGGTCAAGCTTTTGCACTAACAGGTAGATTAACCAGGGATCGCGACCGATTACATCTAGTGCATTCAATCCTCTTATAACCTCGTCTGCCCCATCAGTAATCTTTCTTAGCAACGCTACATTTAGAGAATTCGTCACCGGCAGTGAAAGAAAAGAGTGGATAAAAGATTGCACTATAAGCTGCGACCTATCAAAACGCTTTTCCAACCTATCCCAAGCTTCAAAATAATTGCTATCCGTAAGCTTCATATGACTAACGAGGTCAGCTGCCGTACTACTCAGAAATGATTTGAGGTAGTAGAATTTTTGAGATGGAGTAATCGAAGGATTTTGATCGACCGAGCTAAGAAACATATCTTTGAACGATGGCCAATCTTCGTAATTACCCGAAAAAGTTGAAATAGCTATTTTTGGCAGATTAATCGACGACTTGTTTGTGGAGTTCAACTTCTCCAAAAAAGCAGCTTGTTGTGTTGCTAACTTTTCAGCAACTTGCTCTTGAACAGGTTGCGATGGCTGCTTTACCTTTATGAAGCTCGAGAACACTGAGTGAGCCACAAAATATTTGGCTTCGTATTCGTAGAACTCGGGCTCTGGGTCTACAAAATCGTTATCTTTGATGTATTCATACATGTTATCCTGGAGAGAAACAAAATCAGTCCAGGTTTGTTCCAACTTTTCCAAACGAATTTGTAGCATCGAAAGTGGGGTATTTATATCCACAGTCGAAGCGAAGTCCGCAGCCATGGTGAGCCGTCCCTTAGCACGACCACGTTTTGCTTTGACTACATTCATAGTAGACTAACACGTGAATTTATCAAAAAACGAACAAAAAATTCACAAAACGCAAATATCTACTCAACACGTTCTGAAGATTATTTGCAAAACGTTGCTCTTTCTTGAAACTGGGAATCAATTTAATTGCGACAAAAGTATTGATGTGTGTAACAAACAACCTTTAAAAATATTCCCAGTTTAAATAACACACCACAGAAACCTCCAAAAAATAGTTCAATGTAATTTGGCGACGAAGGACCAATATGTATTGTCATAAATACTTTTACTAAATACTTTCACTAAAATCAGTGAAAATCCAAACAATCCCGAATCGATTATACCAAGAATCCAGCAAATAACGATAACCCACATAACATCCATACGACGAAGAAAGAAAATAACTAGGCTCGTAAAAAACACTCCAGATTTTTATTAACAAGTAGGTACAATAAGATGCTTACACTGTGACGGTTCCAAAAAGAAAGAGGATGATTAAAGTTTCAATTTTAGCAACAGCAAAAAATTAACGGCAAAAACATGTTTTGTTTTAAGAGAAAAAGTACCACTAGAGAGTAAGCTCTAGTTTTAATAAAATTACAATTAACAGCTAGAGAGTAAGAAAAATAGAAAAACGAATAGGAAAATTATCCATGTTTGGCAAATGGAAACAAAAATAAGTTAAATTATGTAGGTAAATCAAATTATTAAAGTTAGATGAATAAATCGGAACAAATTATAAATAATTGATTAATAAATAATAAAGAATTAATAATTAAATAAATAATAGGTTTTAATTTCTGAACACTTCCATTAGCTATTTGGAGTAATAATTAAGGATTATTTATTATCTCCGGATTTCATTTAGAAGTACGCTCTGAACATAAATATACATTTCAAAGTCGATCGATAGATTTATTTCATACACAAATAACGGTTGATAAATTTTCATATTTCATTGGAATCAAAAAAAAAAATGAAACACTCAAAAAATCCAACCTAAAATGACATGAAGGAACAATTTTCAAACTCAAAATTTTGAAAAAGCTTATGCCCGTAATATTCACGCCGTTTAAAATCGGTTTAGATTCAGAAGTCGGTTTAAAATTTTTAAACCGACTAATCGGTAATATTCACTCACTTAAACCGACGTTAACCAAAATTTTAAACGGAATGATCGGTTTAACTACGATAAACCGACTCCAACTTAAACGAGGCATTTTCGTGTCGTTTAGGTACGGTTTAAATGGTTTTAGCTAATATTCAACATTTTATTGGTTTATTCAGTCAGTGCAAAATATTCAATCGTGTTATTTTTGGCGATGATGGCTATTCAAACACATCATATTTGTGCACGTTATTCACACATCGGGGTAGAGTTGACCAATTAACTAGAAAGGGCTTATATACCGAGAGCTGGTAAACGATTTGATCAAAGTGTTTTATATCGCTCCAAAATTTGTGAGCATGATATTTGTATACCGCAGTGCAAACTACATGCCATAGAGCTTTTAGCGATATCGCGGCCCTAAGACCAACGTAATGCACTTTCAAAATTCAAAAAAATGAGTGAAGTTTAAGTGTATTATACCGCTCCAAATTTTGTGATCATTGTTTATATGTGTCCAAATTAAATGCCATCGGTCTGGCAGCGATACCGTGGCCCTAACATCTCCATAATGCACTTTCAAAATGCAACCAAAAAAAACAGAATAGTTCGTGGTTACTGTCCACACTCAATTTCATCACCTTGACAGTAATATGTACCTCATACCTAGCACCACTATAATGCACTTTCAAAATGCTAATACTATTTTTGTGTTAGGAAAGTGCATAATGGTAGTGTAATGTTCACGATATCGCTGCCAGACCAATGTAATTCAGTTTGGACAGATATAAAATTTGGAGCGGTTAAAAAAACTTGTGTTGCATTTTATATGTGCATTATGGAGGTGTTTGGGCTGCGCTATTGCTGTTAGGTTGATGGAATTTAGTTGCCATCTTGCTTAATATAATATGATAGATATTAGAACCGAATTAACGACCAACGCGGAACTGCAACCAGATCATCAAGAAGAATTCAACTCGCAACAAATCGTTCATGGAATATTGGAAGACACAATGCGGTGGACGTTATTTTTGACATTTTTTTGCAACGTACAACACGATAAAGAGGAATTAAAGACATTTCTAATGCTTATTTGTGTCTAACACGAATTAATTAATTTATTTTATTTAAATATAAAATGACAATTCAAAAAATAAATGTCAAGAAAAGCCTTTTTTAGTTTTTTTTATACTTGCGATGCTATGCGACGGTCGGTTTAAATGACAAATTTAAACCGATGTAAACCGAATGGAATTTTTTGCTTAAACGGAGTGTATATTACCGATTTAAACGAGATTTTGTCGTTTAAATTCTATCGGTTTAGTTCGGTTAAATGTAGTCGGTTTAAGGGCTTTAAACCAAGTTTTAAACGGCGTGAATATTACGGCGGTTAAGAAATTATTTATTAATATAAAATTATTTTTATTAAAAAAACTTTTTTTTTTTTTCTTTTTTTTTTATAATTAAATTTTGTTTGTATTACTTCTTATCGCACTGAACTAATTTCCTGGACCTATTGTTTACAAAAAAATGTCAAGATGTTTATTCGGTTAAATTCTTTCTTAAGCCTTAACTACATAAGCCAGAAAAAGTGAAAAAGTACAAAAGTGAAAATTTTCAAACTCATTTTGGGATAGTGTTTCTCACAGCAAAACTTATACAAATGATGCAGAAAGCTTTAATTTTGGTTTAAAAATAAAATGTGTATATTCTTTTTCAAAAACCAACTGCGCTAGCTGGAAAAAAATATGTTTACTTTTGTAATTTTGCAAAAAGTGGCCAATGTAGTTAAGGCTTTACATTCTTCGTCATTGTGTATAGTTTGTTTGCGGTTTATTTTTTTTTTTTTGCAATTGGTTAAGCTCTCCTTGCATACCCTTTTTATCCGCATACTGTTTTGTTGGAGAGTATAAACAAATTTCATTTCACCTCAGCATCATACTGAAGGCTTTACCGTGAAAAATGTCCTTCCGAATTCGTTTTATAGCTTTAGACTCAGACTTAAAAACATAGGTGTGTTCGTAAATACTAACAGCAATTAAGTATTCACGACCCAATGGTTCACTTTTATTGTATCAAAAAAATCTAATAAAATCTATCCCACAAAATCCTTTCTTCAAAAATATCAACAAGGATTTTAAGTACGTATACGACATAGTGAACATCTTAATTTTGTATTCTCGATTTCGGTATCGGTATTGCAATTATACATTTGCGTTAAGAAATTATATTCTTTATTATGTAACAGCGTGGTTTTCATAATATGAACGACGCGGCTATAAGTGTTGTGCGTCAACCGCAATTTTGAAAAACGCGTTTAAGCACGGCTCATAGCACAAAATATTTGTAGGCATTTTTTGTATAGGAAATTTAATTATCTTTCTTTTTTTCATAGATCATTTTTTTTTTGTAGAATTTATACTTTCAAAATTAAGGTTCCTTAAAGCATGCTTTGTTCTAGATTTTTTTTTCATAATATCAACCATTAAGGAAATATTGGGTAAAAATTAAAAAAGCATACTTAAAGGAGCCTTAACTCTGAAAGTATACATCCTATAAAAAAATGTTCCATAAAAGAAAAGAAAGATAATTAAATTGCCTATACAAAAGGTGTTAGCAAATTATTTATGCTATGAGCCTTTTTCGAGATATGGGCTAAAACGCATTTTTTAAAATGGCGGCTGACGCACAACATTTACAACCGCGTTATTTTATTTTTATACTTAAAAATATTTATACTTATAATATTTATTTCTTTTTCCAGCGACGTGACGTACCCCTCATGACCTATTTCGCCCCAACTAATGGGCATAATCCACAATAGATAGCCAATCACGATCTATGTTGTTGTGTATATTCACACAAAATGAGAGTTACCATTGCTAAGATTACTTACATCAAAGATTTCTTTTTCTATAGTTTGTGTGTAAGAATTTACAGAATTAAAGTTTTTTTCTAAGCTTTTAGGATCAAAAAAAAGTATTTACTATGCATACTATGGCATCTTGATAAGAGCTTTTATATGTGATAGACTTATGCAACACGCTGCAGCTATAACCAAATTTTCGTCGTAACGTTTCCGTCGTTCGTTGCGTTCGATTGGTCATCCTTTTAGATTTAGAAAAAAGCTTGTTTAAAGCCTTGAACCACAAGAGCAAATTCATGTAATTCAGTTTTATTTTTTTTTTTTTTTTGATGGCACAGCAGCTCATAAAGAACTGTCATTGAGTTTTACATTTAATTAATCGGCCCTATCGAGGTAACCGTGTCGGAGCGGAACTCTCTCCGATTTCCTACGAATCAGAGACATTTTGCTTCGAGGTAGTTCTCCGACCAGCAAAATGTCTCCGATTCTTAGGAAATCGGAGAGAGTACCACTCCGACCTCGATAGGGCCGATTATCATACAAAAAAATGAAAAAAATGCGTATACGCCGTAGTGAACATTTATGTACATTTCGACTCTTAATTTTGGTATAGGTGATTGAATTATATTGTGTTCTGGAACCGGTTGACGCGTTTCAGTTATATTTTTGCTGGGACAGATGGACCGGAAAGTAAGTATAATTATTTGTTCACGGATCTTATTGCTTTAATTTTAGTCGATCTATTTTCTTTTCAGTTTATATGGAAAACCTTTATGTTTTGTCCATCTGAGCTTTTCAAAGAACTTGATATTTGCTTTTCTTTATAGGAAGATGTATTTAAATTACAAACAATAAAAATAATTTTCTTTTGTTTTTGTTTCTCCTCTTCTTCGTACACTAGCCAGACCAGGGACATTATGCAGCATAGATTTCTAGGTGTCTGAATTTAACCAAATTCCCTTGGAAAAATATAATTTGCAGCATATCATTGCTGCAAAATATATTTGTGTCGGTAGCCATCGACTAAAATAAGGCGTCTTATGTCCATTTGCTGAAATGAAACTTAAATATTTATGTTCAACTTAAACGCTTATGTTTTTCTTTTTCCTCAGCGTAAACTGTCACATAAGCTCTTATGTTGAACTTAAGTAAGTTTCGTTCCAGCCAATGGGCCTTAAATATTTAAGTTTTTTTTCAGAAAATGGCCCTTAGAAAGGTAAATTAATTACATTCATTTCATTTCATCATTTTGCAAAAAAAAAAATATTTATATTAAAAACCGAAATAAAAAAACTGAAAAACATTACCTCTTCTAAGGAAATTTTTTGCTTTCAATGCAGTTATTTTCAGCTTCATGTATCTCCATAAATACATTATTCACAAAAAAGGTGACCACAATGATGCATCAAACTACCGTGGTATTTCCTTTTTGAACTGCTCCATGAAAATATTTACTTCAGTAATCCTTAACCGAATCAAGACCTGGGTTGAAGATAATGATGCTATAAGCGAATTTCAGGCTGGATTTAGGAATGGTTACTCGACAATAGACCATATCTTCACTTTAACATCAATTGCTAAATCATATCTAGAAAAAGGATCAAAATTGTACGTCTTCTTTGTTGATTTCAGAGCAGCTTTCGATTCGGTAGATCGAAAATCACTCTTTTATAAACTTAGCTCAATGGGTATTTCGACGAAAATAATTGAGTTGCTGAAAAATCTCTATAGCGCTACAAAATCAGCCGTTTGGAACGGAGAAGCTTTATCCGAGTGGTTTGAGACTTTCTCGGGAGTTCGACAGGGTTGTACATTAAGTGCCCTTATTTTTATTCTGTTTCTCGATGATTTGGTTGAATGGCTGATAGGGGGTATTCTTTGGAATGGAATAAGAATAAAAATACTTATGTATGCAGATGATGTAGTTTTGCTAGCAGATTCTCCAGTCATTCTCCAAAAAATGATTCAAAAACTGGAACAATATTGTCGGATCTGGAACCTAACTGTTAATACTAGCAAATCGAAGGTGATGGTGTTTAGAAAGGGATTTGGAAGATACGCACAATCTGAAAAGTGGACTTTTAATGGTGAGGACATTGAGATTGTCAAAGAATATAAATATCTAGGCGTGCTTATAAGATCAAATTTGAGTATACAAAACCACCTTGTAGATAAACTAAACGTTGCCAAAACAACTCTCAATTCCACCTGGAGGGCGTTTATGTGCAGTTCAGAACTTCTTCCTTCAGCAAAGTATAAACTTTTTCAAAGCACCGCAGCTTCGACAATGTTTTACGCTGCGCAAGTCTGGGGATACACTAAGTATGACGAAGTTGAAAAACTCCTTCGGTTTTTTATAAAACGATGCTTTCGTCTGCCACAAAACAGTCCGAATTACATGCTGTTTCTAGAAACGGGATTGTCCCCTTTGTATATATCAACAACCAAGCTTCACTTTGACTATATTTTAAAAATACTATCCCAAATGTCTCACACTCGTCTTCCTAAAAAGGTGGTACAACACGCAATTAGCTCCAATACATTATTTTTTAAAGAGTGGAGTTCCTTAGCGATAAGTCATAACTTGCAGTTAAACCTAAATCCCGAACGAATAGATGATTGGAAGGTGATCCTGTACCAATTTTCAAAAGAGCTGGACTCGAAGGCAAGAGAAATGTTTATTGAAGAAGCCCAATCATCAGTTCATCGAAATTACTATAGAGAATTAAATTTTAACCTAGAAGAGCTAAACTATTTCAACCCTGAATTCAATACAAAATTCATCGAAACCATATTTAGGACGAGAGGAGAACTTCTTCGGCTGAATTATATCCCACATCGTGACGATCTTCCTATTATATGCACTTTGTGTAACATGAACGCAAGAGAGGATATCTTTCACTTTATCGCAGTGTGCCCTATTTTGAAAGGTATAAGAATGAGGTGTCTCGGACGGCATGAACTTAATTGGCCTGAAACTAAAGATATTTTGAATGGCAGAAGCGGTTGGCGAGATCTTGTTTCATTTGTTACAGCAGCAGCGGCATACAGACAGAGAATAGTTGATGAAAATTTTTAGTAATCTTTCAAATTTAATGTAAAATTTGCTTGCAACTTAAATATCTAATTTGTCTTTTTTTCGTTTATTTTCTTAATTATCTTTCAATTAACTTTTTTTTTTTTATTTTGTTTCCAATTTTTATTGTAAATAATTGCTTTAATTTGAATTTGCCAATCAGACAGACGGCTTTAAGCCATGTCTTAATTTGTATCTGTATATATTCTGTAAAAAAAATAACCTAAATTGAAATCAATAAATCTACATTTATTATTATTATATTAATACATTATTCTGATTTTATTTTGTTCCCACGAGGATCCATTTTAAACGTTGGCATCACTTTCGCTTAATTTAACTCAACTGTTTTCTTAAAGAGTGCACGGGAAATGGGAAATTAGAATTATACCCTTCGTTCTTCTACCTCTACTTTACTATCCAATATTTCATGCAAGCAAAGAAATTATATTATTAGTCATAAAAAGAGCAGGATTTTTTTTTTTTTTGATGAACAACAATTTACAGCAATTATTTCCAACTCCTTAAAGAAGCATCCGTAACGGTAACCTACTGTGGTGGCGTCTTTGAAATTCAAGAGGGCATTATTTGTGTCATGCCTTAAGTGAGTAATGATTTGTTTGGTCTTCTCAGATTATCAAGCTTCCTCCGTAATAACAAAACAACCTTGCCGAGCTGACGAGTTAATTTGAGAAACTGGAAACAAATTAAAACATCATTTTTTGTGGCACCAAAAGATAATGGAAACCCTTGAAATGGCAAAAGAATGTTGGTGGGTTTATTTATTTTATAAGTTAGAGAGCGAGAAAAGTCATCGACTTTTGATAACATTTTCTTTATTATATTTAGGTAGTTTACTTTCAGAGGTAATTTAGACTACCCAAAGTCCCGGTAGGGATATTGCAAAGACAAAAAGATGACATCAATGTGAATATTTTGCGCAATTGGTTTTATACAGCTTCTAACTAAAATTAATTCTTGGGATTTGATCTTTTTATGTCTACCAACAAAAGTATTTTTTTTTTTCATAAAGAATTTAAGATTTGAACAAAATTATAATAGAACAAAGGCATTACCACTTAACAGAGGTAGGCTGCGGATAGGTTGCAGGTATACAGTAGGTGGTACCAACTTGTTTTTTATTTATTCATGAATTTAGTCGTGAATGCTTAAAAATTGTAAGATTTTTTTTCTTAATAAGGCCCAGCATTGCCGAAGTTCTTTTTTGATACGTTAATATCCTCGTGGCACGGTGGCACAAAAATGTTGAATTTTTCCATTATTTTACTTAAAATGAAGCAAATTTTAACAAAATTTAATGAAAATTGGTCCAAATTCCATAAAAAGTGGACACATATTTTTTGACGATGCACGAATAGAGTAAATGATTTCCTTTGATTTTTTTTTATTTTATTACACCCCGTAATAAAACTGATTAATTTTTTTCAACAAAATAGATGAATTTGTAATTTTTTATATGGCACTAAAATTGGCACGTTTTTTTCAGAAAATATGACACGTTTATTTTATTTCGGGCGGCAGCGCTGATAAGGCTACTTCAAAGAATCTTTTTAGCATTGTCCGCCATTTTGAAAAAAGTGACATATTACGTTAGTCCGATTTACTCGGTTCTGTTTCACTGGTCAACACAGTTCTCTTCCGCAGAAACAATGTACTTTCTCGAAGATATTTTTGGTGTGCTGAACTCAAATCCGAAGTCAGAAATATTCTATCAATCGTGTTTTCGCTATTTTCGAGTGTCATGTTATAACGCAATGTAATTTGAATTTATTTCAACATAATTTGTAACGATTTTTGGAATTTCTAATTTCATAAATAAAAACAAGGTACCCAAAAAGCAAAAGTACATTCGATACAATTTTCTATTTAATAACCGTTTTCTGTTGATAGGATGCACTAAATGCTCTCGGTCATTCTTCCATTTGTACATTAACTGCCATTGTGCGACTGCTGTTCTCTGCTAAATCTGCTGAACAGTAGACCAACAGTCAGTATAGTGTGCACACTACCAATTTTGTATGCGTTAAAAAACTGAAATGAAAAAAAAAAAAAGCTTTTTGAAGCAGAATTTCGAAAAGCTAATTTTCGAAAGCAGATTTTCAACCCGCTGACGCTGTTCCCTAATTCAATTTAACATGGTAGACCAAGAGCCCACATCAATTTTTTGGTGTGAAGTATATAGCAAAAATTCAATGATACAATTATATAGACTTTACTTTCTAATCGCAAATATGCAAGTCTTGCAAGCTGTAGTTGGGGCGATGCTGCAATAAAATGCATTTTTATTTGCAAATATGCAAGTCTTGCAAGCCGTACTTGGGGCGTTTGCAAATAATGCTGCATTGAAAATGCATTTTTTTTCTCAAAGCCCAGATAAAAGGTATACCATTAAAAAAAACTATATTTAATACAGTAGCTGAATACCATAGACATGAATATGGGGGTCCAAGACCTCTTAGGTGGGCCTTCTGTATGCAAGACGCACTATAAAAATGAATTTTCAAGTGCGTCTTTCATACAGAAGGCCCACCTAAGTGGTCTTGGACCCCCATACTCATGTCTATGGTATTCAGCTCTTTTATTAAATATAAATTTAAAGTGGTATATCTTTTATTTGCGCTTACAGAAAAAAAAATGCATTTTCAATGCAGCAGTATGGCTTGCAATACTTGCATATTTGCAAATAAAAACTAAAGACCTATGTTATTGCATCATTGAATTTTTGCTATACTTCACACCCAAAAATTGCTGTGGACTCTCGGTCTGTGGCATTTAGGCCATTTTGTAGACGAAAAATTCGCGATAGGTTGTAAAAAATTCCACGGCACTGATTTTTTGGGAAGTTTTTAAGATAGAAACCAACGAGTATAACCAAGTTTGCAGCATGGAAAGTTCTCTGCTAACTGCAGACTTTTTTAAGTTTTTGGTTTATAACTTTTAAAAGGTATACAACCTAGAAAAAAAAAGAAACTTTTAAAGTAGACGAGAAGGCCCCATATAAGAGGTCTTGGACGCCCATATTCATGTCTAGAGTACTCAAGTGCTATACTTTTTATCTGGGCTTTCGAAAAAAACGCACTTTCAATTCAGCATTATCTGCAAAGGCCTTTATCACGTGACAGATTTGTTTGTTGTAATGTGTGGGGGGGTTTTCTATAGAATGACGTTGTGTACGAGAAACTTAAAAAAAACAACGTATATATCGTTGCTTGTCATTTGTGTGTTTTTTGTAATCATATTTTTCCATTTTTTCTAATACAATTCGGTGGCTTCGGTGGCATAAAATAAAGATGAAAAGTGCGATTGTCGCAAGATTGTCTCAATATTTTGCTGTTTGAGTCTAGGAAAATGTTACACTTTTGCTCTTTTGGAACGATACTAGACCAGTTCCAATTGCAATGGATTGATAATATCTTTTGCTGCAACTGCAGTGCAACTACAAAATCAGTTCAAGAGTTCGGCAAGAGTTACAGAAACAATTGCAATATTGTCACTCACTTTCACTTTTTTTAACTAGATTAGTGCAAAAAAGTCCAAGGTATGTTATTACACTTTCGATAATGCAAAATAGTCTAAAATCATTTTGGACTTTATTGCACACTTAAAAATGTAAATTATGCATTACATTCAGCCTTATCATCGTACCCGATCGGAACGAAATTTTCTCCGATTTCTACGAAATGTACGAATTTTGTATCATTGTAGCCGTCCCGATAGGCCAATCGGACAAATCTACGAAAAAAAATTTAATGTGCTTTGAAAATGTCAAAATGGCAGCAATGCATCACGAATTCATGCGATGTGTGAAGATATTTGCTTTCCGATTTCCCCGACAAAAAAATAGAAGTGGAAAAATTCCCGTAACCATACGACGAAAAATTCGTCCGATCGGAAGTTTTCTCCGAACGGATGTTATAATGGGCGTTTTTCTTTTTTCGTTCAGAAAAGAGCCTGAACTGTCAAACAAAAAATCGTGTTTCTTTTTTAGCTCAGAGTGTATAACAGTTCAAATTTGTGTTTCTTTTTTCGTTTCAGAGCGTGTTCAGATTTTGTTCAGAGCGCGCTCTATTAGCTCGGTATAAAATAACCGAGCAGACCGAGTAAAAAACTGAGCGCGGCCAACTTCATTCAGTTTCCATGTAATTTGACAGATATGACAATTGAATGCTCGGGTGTGTTTCGTGATTAAATCAGAGTGCTCTTAACATACTTTGCTCAGAGTTTACTCCGTTCGCTCAGGGTCTATTCAGTGCTCTGCTCTGAACCAACTCTGAACTAAAAAAGAAAAACGCCCAATAGGGCTGATTATGTGTATGTATGTATGTATGTACCTGAGAGCCTCAGTGATATGTAAACATATTATTATGTGGAAAGATGTGCATTATTTTTTTCTCATTTTTCGAGGCAAAACAAACCTCGTTTAAAAAATTTCACACGAGGAATATACGACACAAATACAATTAAAATTCAAATAAATACGAGATTCGGAATAATGAAAAATATGAACAGTCGTATGCGATGTTTTGCGTTTCCCAATATTAGTAGAAGTGAAGTCTGATGTTCGACTCCTAGAATACCAAAATAGGACCGTAGTCGGATACGTGTCATAAATACGAGTTGCAGAATATATTTGATTGTTCACATTGGCCTCGTCAAGTCTCCTTATTTTATCTCATTCCAACCTCAATCGGCCATCTCTTTTTGTCATGAGGTTGGAGTGAGATATAACAAAAAGACGTCTAAATGGGTCACCTGAAGTGTTAACACCGTCTAAGTATGATTGTATTTGTTTGATAGTTCTTATGAACAAATTTATTAGATATTTTTTTTTTAAACGTAATTAAACTGTTTTAATCCTAAGTCGGCTTTAGGTCTTTCTTGAATGTATTTACTGTGAAGGACTTAGCACTATGTATGGTCAATTTATTATAGACATTTAAATAATATTATGTAATATATGTTATGTTTAACTTGTTTTGGATGAAAGTATTTTGAAAATATATTTTATTTTAAAATTATTTTCAAATAAAATATTTGAGAAAAAAATTGTATTATTGTTTAAATTTTGATAATTTGAAACGTCTTTTTCAAGACTTCAAATATTAAATAAACAATAATATTAAAAATAATTTTAAAAACGATAAATTTAAAAACGACTTATCGAAATAAATGCATTTCGCGCGTGTGTTTGACGGTGTACAAAATTATATTTGCGTTTGGGCTTATGGTCACAGGACTTATACAAATAAAATTAGTTAACTTTAACTTCGCTGAGACAAACTTATCAAAATATGCTATTTGCGCATGCGCTGGATATTACAAAAATGATACTTGCATCGGGCTTGTGCTCACAGGATTTATACAAATAAAAATTGTAGACTTAACTTAGCTGACACAAACTTATCAAAGTAAATGCTTATCGCGCATGTGCTTAAAGTTGTGCTTCTATTAGGCTTTTCTATAGAAGACTTATAGAAGCTGTGGATTGTCTGACTTAGTTTAAAAATAATTCATAGCCTTTTTAAAGCTTTTGAAAGTCGACTTCACCCAAACTTTTGGCCATAGCTTTTCAATCGAAGTTAATTCTTGGCTTCTATTTCCCGTGCTTCTACATTTGAATTTCAGGTGGCCTTATCGAAAAACTATCGAAACTGTACACATTTATGCTTGTAATAAATATCAAATTACCATTCTAATAGGTTTGGAAGAAGCTGTGTACGAAAGAATAGCTTCGAAAATTTGCAACTACGATATACAGGCCCAACACAAGTCCTATAGAAATAATAACTTCAAAGAATTTAAAAATTTGACCTTATAAAAGAAAAATTGTTACTTGGGACGTAATCACGTCGTCGTCTATTTTACAATTAAGTAAATAAATTCAAGAAAGACCTAAAGCCCGCTTAGGGTTAAAACATTTTAATTTGAAAAAAGGTCACGAAAAAGGAATAATTAAAAACGTAACTGCAATTTCGCGGATTTTTTCTAAGATTTTATTTTATTATGTATTAACCAAAATGAATAATGAATTCACAACTCAAAAGTAAAAAAATAACGGTAAGCTTATCGCTTTTCCTTCACGGTGCTATTTATAATAATAAAATAATTATTTAATAACATTAGATAAATACAATGTTAACATTAAATTATATACTTAGACAAAAAAAAAATAGAAAGAACCGAATGCGACTTTTATTCGTAATTACAATTAATATATAATATTTTATTTTATTATTATGGATTATTTTTTTTGCACTAAATTAGAATTATTATTTACGTTTTAAGAAGAACATCCAGGTTTTCAATAAGTTAGCAATATATGTATGCAGTTATTCTAATTTATGTAACATTACACTAAGCTATTTACATTTTGCATTTTATTTTGCCAACTTAATATACAAAACTTATCTATCAAGAAATCAATAAAAATTTGCCTGTAAATGTCGCATTCGAGACACTAGCACATTTCTTATAAAATATTTAACTAGGTGAAAGATGCTTATTTTATATGATTATATATTTTATTAGTTTAATGAAAATTTGTTAGCTTCATTTGCACAATTAAATTGTCAAAATCGATTCAGTTGAAGTCTCCTAGAAGTAGTTTACAACGTTTGAAGATTTATTAAAACTACAAACAATTTTGTCTCTGGTTTGCTCTCAAAGTTTTTTTTTTTTTTTTTTTTTTTTTTTTTTATTTTTTTGTAGTTTGTACAGTTTTTAAAAATTCCATTAATATGAATTAAACAAAATGTCTTTTACGATTTCAAAAGTGTTTCCTACTCGATAAGGAAAGTTAAGATTTTTGTTTTTACAATGAAAATGTTAAAAAGATGAAATGGTTTGTGTTTTTTTTTCACTTAAAAATCTTGACGCAGAGTTTCAAAATTATCACTCACAGGAAGCGCTATTTTGACATGAAATAGTATAACGTGAGTGGATTTTATTTTATCTTGAAGTAAGCAATTATATGGCTTAGCTAAGTGACTTAAAATCTAAATTTTTGTCGACCTATATTTACATGTGGAAAGAAAATAACCGTCGGATCCTTTGGTATTTTGGTGTGTGTTTCAATTAAATTGTCATTGCTGGCAACTATAGTTCAAACACTGAAGATTTTTCTTGCGGAACCTTTAGCCTATATTTATGGTTGTATGAGAGGCAAAGGCCTTTCATCTATACGATTTTTTTTCTGAACATCACTTGGTCCATTGGAAATTAGACTGGCTGGAAGTGGGAGGGATGGTGTTGTTGATGCGTTTGTTGTAGAGACTGTATTTTGAGACAAAGTAGGGTTGGCAATGAGCACTCCTTCGTAGTTCATTCCATTTAATTCGAGATTAACCACGAGTTGTTGTTCTCCATTGGCGCCGGTAGCTACAAAATAAAAATAAACGCATTAATTAACGCATTAATCTTTGAAAATAAAAAAAATAATTGTTCGTTTGCTTTGTGTTTTTATATACTTTTTGATAAACAGCGACATCTACTGGACATAAAAGCAAACTTAAAGCTCGTAACAGTTGACGTGCTGAATCACTGTATATTTCAGCACTTCTAAAACAGTAAAAAATATTCAAACGAACAGTATTTGCCCCCAAAAATTAATGTGACAGCGTTGCTGAATTTTTACTCTAACGATATCGACCTAACTCAAGCTTTACTAATCGGCCAGATCTCGGAGGAATCCGTATTCTCAGAAATATAAACACAATTCCTCCCAAATTTTTTTTTGGATTCGTTGCTCAGTTATTTTTTGTCGCAGTAATCAAATAAGAAAGAAAGGAAAGGAAAGTGTTTTTGAGGAATCTTGATTTTTATTTTTTTTTTTGAATTCACATATCGCTTGTTCAAAGGAAGACCGCCATACTCAAAATATGCGATTGAAAATTTCGTTTTCGTGAAAACGTTTTCTATGGAAAAACAACAGTTATTGAAGAAAGAAAATGGTTGTGTGTTAAATTCAAAAGAGATATTTATAAATGAAGTCTTACAAAATTAAAGCGAAATATATTTTACTTAAGATGAAAACAAACTATCTTTCAAAATTTTACACATACAAATAATAATAAATATTTTACACAACAAATAGGGGAACCCGGGGCATAGCGGACACCCGGGGCATAATGGGCCCCCCTTGTATTTCTACGTCGAGTAAAGGGTCAGCTCCGAAACGCAATCTACCATCAGTTTCAGTTTCAATATATCGCTTGCCCTTTTTTGAATAAAAATGGCAAAACAAAGTTTTCGACAATGTTTTTATTATTTTGAGGTTTTTTTAAGTGTATTTTTCGAGAAACTGGTCACTTGAATATTGGATTCTCTTTATTTGATACCTAAATAAAAGTTCTTACGAAATTCTATTCACATTTTTGCAGTTTTTATTAACAATAATCCTTAAGGGGCCCGTTATGCCCCGGGTTCCCCTAGGTTACAGTGACTAAATAAATTTTCGTTTTAAAACAAGAAAATCAAACTATGAAATATGAATACACCTTGAGGTAACTGCTATATCAAAGTGGCAAAAAAACAGAAACATGGCTTTAATTTTGGAAATACAGGCTGGGTTCCAAAATTCATCAGATGCGCATTTACTGCGCAAACTGCGAATTCAAAAATTTTTTAGCTGCTTCAATTTAATTTTTTTTTTGCATTTCGAAACGTCAGACTTATGCAATGTAATGAAAAATGTAGGCATTACATTTGGAACTCAGCCACACTTGTCAAAAAAATTAAGCGAACAAAAAAAATCACTTTTTTTTTAGTGGTTTTTGAAGAGCTGTATCTCTGTGAAAAGTGGTCGTATGGAGATGAAACAAAAAGCATTTTAAAGCTTTATATTTTTTGCATTGAGAAATTTCAGCAAATGATTTTTTTTTAAGATGCCGTTATTGTGCAATCATAAGAAGCAGCACGAGCCAATTTTTTTTTGGAACACTGTTATTTTCTTTGAAAAATTTTGTTGAGCCAATTTAATATTTTGTTTCGTCAACTTGTTTATTCAACCTTAAGGCTTTGAGAATATCTGGCTTTGGATGAAAAAACAGACTTTTGACTTTGACTACCAATATCCACAAGATTTGTTCAAATTTTTATAACGATAATTTTGTATTGGATCCTTATCGTTTCATTAAGAAAATGTAAAAAAAACGACTTTTTGTAAATCTTTTACTGCTTTACAAATATTGACAGCAGGACTTAATTTGGTAAAACATGTTAAAGAACTATAGACCACCAATATTTCTGTAAAATTTCAAATTGATCACTTGAACCGTTTTCCGGTACTGAATGATCAAAGTCGTAAAAAACAATTAAGAACAAATTGAATGGTTCATAAACATTGTGAAATCGTAATCAAAATAGAAACAAAAAGAATAATTTCTATCAACTTTTTTTCACAGTTTGAATTAGTCACAAAAAAAAATCATTTGCTGAAATTTCTCAATACAAAAAATATAAAGCTTCAGAATGCTTTTTGTTTCATCTCCATACGACGACTTTTTACAATTTTTCAAAAAACACTAAGGCCGTGTGTGAATTGGATTAAATTTGATCCCAAAATTAAATTTTGACACTATTGAGGTGAATATAGGACGTCCAAATTTAACATGGTCCGGGGGCACGGTAAATTTGTGCTGCTAGATTAAATTTTGACGTTTACCAGCACAGGTTTTGTTTCTTTTCATGTGCACAAAAAGAACATAGATGCATTAATAGGTAACTCAAAATATAATTAAATGATTTTACTCTAAAATTATTAAGAAAAGGTTCAACGCCAATTTGTATTATCTTGTTTCTAGAGCCACAATGAAGACTACTAGATCCTTGCTTGCAGAGAAGTAGAAATAGAACATTAGTTTTTTGTCTTGGATACATTTTCTTTTGCGCTACGAGTTTGAATTGACGCAAAATAGAACCCCGAATCTGGTGGTTAAAGTGAAATTCTTAGAAAAACACATCTGAATGAAAAGTCTCCTTACAAAAGGTCATTACATCTCAAAGATGAATGGATTGATACCCTTTATTCATCTGAAGAACAACATTTGCTAATTGCAGCAATGATAACGAACATTAAATAATTAAATAAACTTGCCAGCTCAGTGTGACCACCACAAGCGGCCAGAGTTTTTTGCGTCTTGTATTTTTGTTCTGCAGCTGCTTGCAACAGAATACGAACCATAAGCGTTCTTTATAACAGGCCCAGGGTAAGAGCACTCTCTTTGAACTCATTAGAATGGGCGTTTAATTTTTTAATTCGCGAAATTTATAACAAAAAAATGTGTTCTACTTTTTTCCAAAACTCGCGGACGGAAGAAAAATATGAGAATTAAAAAAAATCCCATTTAATTGAATTCACACAGCAAAAAGATGACATTGTATTCACCCATGCAGAAACGTCAAAATTTAATGTGGGATCAAATTTAAACGAATTCGCACACGGCCTTAAAAAAAGGGATTTTTTTTTGTACCCTTAATTTCTTTGACAAGTGTATAAAAGTACATATGTACCTGCTTTCTTTTAAAGCATGTTATCATTAAATTTAATTAATTATCGAGAATTACACACAAAAAACGAACAATATTTTCTAAGTATGTATACCTACATAATTTAAGGAAACTTACATTTTCGAGACAATTTAAATTGCATCCCCGAAAGGAGCGACAACTCTGCATTGCTTATAACATGGCTGACTTCTTTTTCTGGCTTGGCCTGCAGCCGGCTTGTTTGAACACTGTCAATTTCATTGCTGTTTACATTTGAATTAGTAAACTTTTTCGGTGAGGAATTTATCACCGGCGAGGGCGATGAAAATTGACCATTTCCTTCTGTGTGCCCTTTCGTTGTTGTCATGTCATGGTCATGGTGATTTAACTCCAAATGCTCTAGAGATGTGTTAGCCGGTGTGTGTTGGTCAGTATCTTCTATTTCGTGTTCCTCATGAAAACTACTCCGAACTGGTGGAATATACATATTTGTTGGAAGTCCTCGTTTAGCTGGTGGTGGTTGATTGAAATCTTCTCTATCCGAATTTGCACCCAACTCCGAAGGTTCACGTTCTCTTTCTCGTTTTATTACAATATTTGGTGGCGAATCGGATAGGTTTAGCGCCTCACTAAAAATAGGAAGAGAACTTAAATTAGTTTAAGCACATTAATATCTTAATTCGCCGTAGCTAAGACACCAACCGTTGTGGTTCGATTCCCTGTGGTGAAGTATTAACCGAAGCTGGTGGACTTGTATTGTTGTGGTACATCGACCACAAAGCTACACGCGACATTTCGAGTGCATTTAATGCATCGCGGGTTGTTGTTTCTGGACTCTGAGATCTGGGACGAGGTTGTTCCTTTTTCGGTTGAATTAATTTTAAATATTCCATCATACGTTGTTCGATTTCATGTTGCACCAAATTGGGCACCTGACCAAATGATGGTGTCATCAGTCTATGATGTGCGGCTGCTGCTGCCGCTGCTTGTGGATTGCCATGGGTTACCAATGCAAGTGGGGACATTTGTTGTATTGCACCTGTGAGATTATTTCTTCCCATTGGAGACTGAAATTGATTTATTAAAAAAAAATTCTTATTAGTTCTCTAAATTAGGCTTATTTTATAAAAGTTTTAGTGAAAAAATTGATGAGGTGTGAACATAGGTACATAGATTAAAGGCTATATTATGCATTTTGAATCATTTACCAGCCTCATTAGTTTTGGTTGTCCAGTGGTACATGAAATTTGGGCTTTGATATCTTAGCACCTCATATGGGATATTCGCAAAAAAAAAAATATGACATTTAAAAGGTCGGTAACTGGTCATAAAGTTCAGCTATTTTCAGAGATTGGTCAGCCATAGAGATTAGTTTATGAATTTTTAAAATTTATTTTTTTTTTTCAAGGTCGTAGAGATTTTTAGCACCTCATTTGTGAAATTCACAAAAAAAAAATTATGCCATCTGAAAGTGTACTGAATCATTATTCAAGGTCAGCTAATCTCAGAAATTGGTCAGACATGGATTGTTTTTATAAAAGAGATTGGAAGGTAAAGGTCCATGACCTTTAATTTTTTTTAAACTCATAAATAAAAATCTGAAATTTGATCCCAATTAAAAATGATCGAAAAAAAACTGAAAAATATTTTTCTTTTCATAATTAAAAGTTGTCCACTTTAAAATAAATATAGAAAGGTCTTAAAATTGAATAGTCCAGTGACTATTAAACATCATCAGACCGTGAAGCTCTGATTTTTTGCTGAGTTGTTTATGATGTTGACCTACTGAAAACCCCAATTTTTTTTTACTCAAGCGCTTTTTTCAGTTATTGGCAATGTTAATCATAAAGGACTAGTTTCCGGACTTTTACTTGGCTCATCGAGTAGCTAAATGTTCTAAAATACTTACAGCTTTTTAAAATTTAACAGTAATAAATTTAAAACATCAAGTAGTAGAATATGCAGTATAAACAAAACTTGGATCAAAAAAGTTGGAAAAAAGGTCTACATATCCCCCCCCCCCCTTTTAATCGCAATCTTCCAAAAAGTCGACTTAAAACAAAAAAGAGAACATTAAAATTCAATGACGACATCTGGAACGAAATCTCATATCTTTTCTTAAATCTAGAACTTCATTATTGAATTTTATTTTTAAATAAATTTAATTTGATGTTAAGTTTCTTCAAAAATTAGTTTTCAAACTCAAATAATCAAATTCGCACAAAATACCTATGTAAGGCTACGATGTAACCAATGCGAATGCGAGAAGCGTTGCCAGTGCGAGAAAAGTGTTCACGTGTATTCTTATGTAGCTGCGCACAGTGATCTATATTTTGTTCGTCGGACAGACAGGTGTGAGTTTCACTTTGTTGTTCATTTTCATTTGTTTTGATTTATTTTGAAGGAACATTTTTTCTCGCTTTAACCCGCTCTTGCTTCGCTTCTCGCATTGCATCACTTCTCGCACTAATGTGCGCGCAGCCTAATACAATGTTGCGAGTTCAGGAAAAAAAAAATAATTTTGAAAAGCTGTATTTTGAAAACTATTGGGCCTACAGAAATGGTTCTGGGCTCAATTTGAAGAAAATTAAGTTAGTTTGAAAACAGAAGAGTATTATAACCAAAAATTAGTTGTTTTTAAACTATTCATGTTTAACTTGACTGAATCGTTTGCTTCTAGTTCTAACAATATTGCATTTAATGAAAAAAAAATTAAAAAATTTTTTTTTTTGACTTTTTAAGAACATTTTTTCATTAAATGTAATTTCAAATAGGTATTAGCGCTACATAAGCCAGTAGCTCGCGATGATAAACCATCGCGCTCATGTCCTTAATTTTCAATAAAATACTTTTCTATCATAATGAACCAGTAGATTGGGAGATGCGAATGAAAATCAAAATAGCTTTGTGGTGAAGGCAGTTTTATTGAAACCTCCAATTCAAGCATGAATTTGTTGAATAATTTTTGGAATAAAAAATAAGTACATAGTTAAAACAGGCGATTAGATTTTTGAACCAATTTTTTACCATCTACAATACTTCTTTCCACACAACGAAAACTAACTATTAAACAACTTCTATTAATCAATAAAACCATTGCCAACTTATTCATTAAAAATAATTAATATAATATTTATATTATGTATGCACTGTACATGATGTGCAAGTAAATACGTGAGTTTAACAGTTTAATCGAATTGCAAACCTAAAAGACAATAATTCCAATGCAATATTGGTATGGTAGGTAAACTTCGACCGACTTTTCTTTTCTCACACCACATCAGTTACCATTTACCACTAACCAAGACTGCAAGACTCTTGTACTTACCATTTGCATCTGGTTGTGCATCGCCTCAAATTGACCATAGCTGGAACGACGTCCCTCTCGGCGATTGCCATCGATCGCAGCCTGCAATTCAGCTGGCGAACTTAAGTTTTTCTTTTCACATTCGTAAGGATAGAGATACTTCATATACCTAGAAGAAGACAGTTGTGAGTTAAAAAGAGAAGGTTGGGTATACGAAATAATAATTAATTTTTTTTTATTGATTCAAAAAGAGAGACCAATAAAATTATAATAAGGGAATATACCTACAAGAAAAGTTCAAATAATATGAATATGATGTCGAGGAATGTATCTACAAGTTGTAATGAATGGGAACCATTTACAAATGACTTTGGTCATACAACGCAAGCGTACATAATATAAATTTCAATAAACAATTAAGATATTGTTTGCTGGTTATGAAGCTGGAGTTTCCATAAGATGTGAAAGACCAGAGGAACTTGAGGCACAATGCTTTAAAAAAAAAAAAAACGACAATAACAACACTGCTGATGATGAGTACAGAGAATATCTACATCTCTTTCGAATGCGTGAGGAAACCAGTTTGCCGTGAAGCTTAAAGTACTGGAACTAAACATATTTTCCCTTTTTATTAATTGGATGGACAAACATAGACGCAAAGACAAATATCTATGGAATAAGGAATACCTTTTTCAATAAAGACGCGTTGGATTTCTTATGTGTATAACTTTTTTGTTGATGGTAGGTAGATATGAAATGAGTTTCTTATATCTATAAGTGTGCCTGTGAGAGTAGCAATGGTAAAACAAGAACGAAAACAAAAAAAAACACAGGGGTAAGGCGGTTTAATCCATCATCAGCTAAACGGGCAACACTTGTATTTTTATAATTATACCGATAATGATAATCATTGAGGAAAAGAGCCAATTAACCAGAAACTGGTAGTTTGTGTATAGAGATATGGAAATCGTTTATAAATCACTAGGCGATTTCATAGGATACATTAGATAGTTATAAATCAAAAAGAATTTTAAATGACTTAAAATACTTACATACGTAAATAATAATTTCAGTAACACTTAAGCATTATTTTTGGTTGGGTGATTTATTTTTGATTTTAAGTAAATTGATATTTTCTTCAAATATATATATTTGTAAAAATTTTATAATTTTTTTTTTAAGCTTTAAGGAATTTCAGCTGCAAACTTGGCATTTACACAAATTATTGGATTTTTAATTACTACAGCCTTCCCTTCAGCATTATTATTTAAGAGAGCAAACAGTTCTTAATAACCCAGTAGAATTAGATTTTTTTTAACCGACTACAGGTCTGGTTATCGGATCTCATCCTGTGCCACCAGCGTCATGGACACAGCTTCTTCCAAGGATTTAAGAAATCCTCTGAGGGTATCTACTGTCATAAAAAAGTGTATTACCTTTTCCGATCCTATACAGCAGAAAATAGTAAGTCCCTTTCATTCCAGCTGATTCCTAAATGTTAAGAACCAGGAGACCCAGGTTTATTATTCAACCGACCGGTCCGTTCAATTCAAGTTTCGTTGAGTGGTGTCAAGTTTGAAATCTACGAATTAGATGCGTACCTCAAGGTTCCGTTTTGGCAACTATACGTTTTTGCATATTCATATATGATGTTTTTTTTTTTATTAATTCAACTGAATTTTTTGAGACTTTCATATCTTTTTATTGTTAATTCGCTTCTTATGGCTCTTCAAATGTAGAAATAAAATGTTTATTTAATTCTGGCCTTCTAAGTATCGGCAAACATGGGTAAAGATGTCTTATGTCGTTAAACCAAAATATACCTCTATTTTATTAAATCAAGAAGTGGAAGCAAAATACAATCATAATATCAAATGTGAAAGTCTAGCACTTTTTTTTCTCAGAATTTGGTGGTGAAATTACGATTTTTTGAATTATGTTTGCAGGGATAACAAGAAGGAGAAGAGTATTGTTTCTTATATTTTAGAAACTTAATACAAATTATCCACAACAACAGGATGCATTCCACAAACTGGCGGATAGAAAATTCATTCGAATTAAACCTAAAACACTTATTTTACATGTCAATGTTTCATGACAATTCGCATTTGTCCCGTGACGTGATAATGAAATGTCAAAATTCTCAAACATTCGCAATTCTCGTAGTTCGGTGGTGTAGTCTTATGTACAAAGCAGTTTACACGGTAAATGTTATTGCGCCTTAGTTAATATTGAGCAATTATGTTGCAAAATAAGACTTGCCAACTTTAGCATATTCAAGAAATATCTTTAAGTATTATTATTTATACCTACGCCTTTAAAGTTATTAATAAACCTTTTACTTTTTTTTATTTTTAATCGAATAACGATTCTTGAATTCTTACATTTTCCTTCTTTTTTCAATTTCTTCAGACTTGATTGCCAAATATTTTTCTTCATTATTCTTTCTGTAAAATAAAACAGGAGTTTTAATTTTATTTAAGATATTAAATAATCTTATTGTGAGTTTCACCCGAACTACATTCCACCCGGAAAACTTTTTCGCCTAAAAAAATAAAACATGTTCTAAAAAATCACGTTATTGTGCAGATTCATTTCGGGCAGATATAATGCGAACGACAACGAGAGAGGAATCAGGCGAAAAAGTGGATTACGTTCGGGCGAAACTCGCAAAAATTCCGGGTGAACAAGAAATGTGAAACTCACAATATGGCTGATTATGAAAATGCTAGACTGTGTTTAAGGTTAACTTGAGAAAGGTGGTAGTCTATATACAAATAACTAATGTGTGGTTTTCTATATAGAAATTTTGTATCTAAGCCCTACTTAACCTAAGGCATGACATGTGTAATTTCTTTCGCTTTTTTTATCACACAATTTCCGCATATTAGTAGATCAATTTCACTATCAGAAGGCAAAGCATTGGTCTATAGCAGTGTTTCCCAACGTGGGGCTCACGCCCCACAGGGGGGCAATTTCATTTTATAGGGGGGCAATATAAATTTATGCATCATTACACATCTCTTCTAAAAATGTATGCTTCTGGTGTTTCCACCTTTGGAGATATATTTCTGATGAGTATAAGTGGTTTTTCAAGCAAGAGAAAAATTCGCCAGTATTCGTTCATCTTGAGGCATGAAGAAGAATTTATTTGATTTCGTTAGCTTTATTGAATTTGTCAGACTTGGCTCCAAAAATTTGAAATGACCGATACCGGTATAGATGTTATTGTCGATCATTTGAAAAATTTATCGGCTGATATAAAAGAAAAATCTTCTGATTTGAAAAAAGATTAATTTCCCAATATTATAATGCAATCAATGTTATTGAATCTTTCTGATATTTCAAATACCAATTTCAATAAGAACTCGTGGACATACAATATTATAAGTCAATTAAAACTTTACTCGACATAAAAGGAGCGATGGCATGGCTTTGTGAGGGAACTGAAATCAGATACCCCAATGCAACCAAATATGCAAGAGAGCTGTTGTTACTTTTTCCATCTTCATATTTAACTGAATGCAAATTTAGTGCCACAAATAGCTTCTTGATATGGCAAAATGAGGAGACTTGGGACTGAAGCTCTCTAAATTTGAACCTGACATAAAAACTACTTGCATCAGGAGGCATCAAGCGCACTAATTTGAAATAGTTAATAGTTATTAAATTGTTTTGCACTTGAATTTCTGTTCTACATTATGTTTCGAAAACCAACTCACTGTGTACTTTTTTTTTATGGATTTTATTTTTATTTAACATTTCATGTTATGTTAAAAATTGTTTAGTTATCAACATTATAATGTTAGGGGCACATGAGGATTTTGAAAAAGTTGTGGTGGGGCGTAGTACAAAAAAGGTTGGGAAACACTGGTCTATAGTCAATCTCGTAACGCTTAGAACTAAAATAGTTGTTATTAATCGTGGCCGATCATTTCTAATTTTTAATGGCCATAATTGCACCGAAATCCACTAAAACCAGTTTTTGCTAAAATTCTTATAAAATTATCGGCCTGATAAAGGTATCTTGGTTGCAACAATGCCCTTCACTGTTTGTCTACCATCCCTGGATTTTATCATCTATTTCTTAAACTGAACGAAAAAGTTTAACTAGTGCAAGTG
Organism: Epistrophella euchroma; assembly: GCA_947049315.1. NCBI lineage: Eukaryota > Metazoa > Arthropoda > Insecta > Diptera > Syrphidae > Epistrophella > Epistrophella euchroma. The sequence goes on along the minus strand of OX346245.1, from coordinate 109,811,714 downwards.
AGATAGCAATATCTATCACTATCGTACTGAGTATAAACACAATGTCAAAAAATTATAAGAAAATAATACGTGTGTGCCTGTTTACATTGTATTTTTGACGAACGGCGCATCCAGTGAGATGGGTGATTTTATGGTGATTAAGAAAGAGAACGATAGATTCCAACCATTTGGATGCGCCGTTCGTTAAAAATACAATGTAAACAGGCACTGTGTTGATAGGTACTCAGTGGGAAGGTGATTTTTCATTAAAACTCGCTTTTAAAATTTATCTGGAAGAAAATGTTATTTTAGTTTATTGGCTTTCAGAATTAAAATTGTTTGGTGCAACCGATAAATGTTATTTTAGAATTTATCGAAGCAATAAATATTTAAAGCATTTCGTGCAACCGGGCATAAGCTCTATATTCCACCAAAATTTAAAAATGTAAGGTTTTTGTCATTCATTGGAATTTATCGCATAGATATTGCTCACAAGTACCTACTATATTTTACGAGTATGTAAATAAAATCCTTTTTTTCTCTCTTTTTTGTTTCTTCTTTGTTCGCTTAAAATAAACGGTTTAAAATATGTATAAACTTCAAGCATAATTCCTGAAACATAATGGGAATATCGATTAAAGCCACACAATCATCAAATTTATATCATAAACGCCTGCCGACATCTTGCCAATAGTTTCAGTTTATTATTTATGTATATTAAAACAAAACCAAAATGATGCGAAATAAACAAGAGCATTTAAATGTTTTCAATTTATTTATGCACTCAATTCTTCCTCTCATGCCTTTCACCGATGAAACTCTCCACGACGAATATAAAAACCAGAAACAAACCAATCGAAACGAACCTCCGAGGTTTTCAAATTAACGTCGAGATTTTGATGGATTTCATCCTACGCGTCTTGTCTATATTATGTATAGCGTATAGCGATCGTTCGGCGAACGGACAGTTGGCAAATTTTATGCCATTACTCATGGACAAGCTGAACTCCGGGTATGTAAGGATATATGGCGATACGGATGGACTCGGCAGGCACTCCACTAAACACAATCTTTTTATGCTGTGCAAGCGGAATATATCCACCTTTCAAGACCCCGACGAACGGGGAAGATATTTTATGTAATTCATCAAAAAGTTTGAATATTAAAGTGTAAATTTCGAAATGACTCCATTCTGGAGGGAGATGTATGTTTAGGGTATGTAGGGGAAACTGAAGTAAGAAGGAAACATTTATTTTTATGTGAAATTTGAAGGATTTCGAATTCTTTTGAAAATATTAATACAACTCTTAATCGAAGTATAGCCCTTTTGGACTTGACAAGTTAAAAACCTTGGATCATTCAATCCAAGAATTATTTTTTTTTTTTTTTAGTTACTGATACAATTAAGTTTAATAAAAAAATTTGCAAATGTCATTGCTTCTACGGCTTTTTTCAGTAACAACTATAAAATTTTCATAGGACGCGCAGTCAAAGTTTTTTTGCCGGGAAAAAAAGCAATCGAGTACTTTGAAATGGCATTTAGAACGAAATATACTGTTTAAACGTCAAAATATATTCAAGGTTTAAAGTTTTTTTTTGTCAAATTCCATCGAACTACAGTTACGATGTACCTATTTCTATAAACTTTCGAAGCAAGAAAGTGAAAAGTCAATAACAGTGTTGAAAAAGTGACGTTTCTAACTGAAATTACCAAAACGTCATTCCCAACGAGAACACTTTGCCAGATTTAGACTATATACTATAGTTTTTATTATTTCATCAATATTTTTAAAGATTTATAACTTTGTCGTGAAAAAGACCTTTAGATCAGCTTGTATGTCTGTGATGAAAATTCACAAGTGACAACTGACGTGACGTTTAATCAACTGGCGCAATGATCTCTATAAAATACTGGATAGCGTATCCATACAAGAAAGTTGACCCCATTTGAAGAATTGTTATAGTGGAGCTGCCTACGTTTTTGTATAATAGTATAACTTTATAACATATAAAAAGCAAAGGAGCCAAACGTCAAAGAAGTGAAAAATACGATTGTGTTCTAAATTTACTGAATCTTTGCTTAAAAAAAATAAATTCCAACAGCCGAGCAATTGATTCACCAATAATGGTGGATAGTAAATGTCCAAAGTGCATTTGTTTAGCAATATTTGGCGATGAAAAATCAACACATACTCGCTTTTTATTGCCTTATGCGGTTGCTGGACTCCGTTTTTGAACAAAACTCCAATTGTTTTAACTGCATATATTCTGAAATAATAATTTCAAATTGCATAAAATGAATGTATTTAAAGCGATTGATATAAAGATTACAAAATGCATTTTAAGCATAATTACCGCACGCCACAAAAACAAATTGCTAACAAAAATTTTACTCAGTGTTTGCTGTTTTCGTCAAAATTATTTTTTTTTGAACTCAGAAGATGTCAGAGAGTGGATCTGCCTTCCCAAATGTCATCTTCAATTGGAGTCAAACTGTGATACTTTGTAGGGAATACACTCTCCAATGTTTTATAGAGATCAGTGAACTGGCGTCGTATTGCATAAATATTATTGTGATGACAGAATTCGTCCCTCACATCTCACGAATTGACGTAACTGTTATTTGGCATATTAGAAAAACGCATATTTTAGCTAGGGTTCATCTTTAAACAATTCAATCGATAATTTAATCCAAAAAAAGAAATCCTGAAGTTTACAAATAAATATAATCAATTACTGTAAAACTACTGAGAATGCTTGAGACTTGTAAACCACTAGAACTAGGCCTAGAACTAGTTGTCTAGGAGCAATCATCCCTACTAAATTAATTTTGGTGGCCCACTGCTACTGCTTTGTGGTCTTGTTTAGAGCTCCATGAGATTGCTCATTATAACAAACACCCTTCCTATCCTACTGGCTCATTGAAAATCTTAAGTATTTGGAGTATTTATAAGTTTATTCGTTTTTTTTCTATCTGGTGACGTTTTAGGTGCCTGTCAAGCACATAAGTGCTTCACAACTACTTGATATATATGGTCCGGTGTCTCTTCCTAACGTTGCAGAAAGCAGAATCTGAAGTGTCGTTGCTCACCCAGCCGAGAATACTATGAGGAGTCTTCTTAGCTTACATTGGCCAGTGAGGAGAACCGTTTTTTTTTTGTTTGTAAGGTTGTGCCTACTTATAAGCTAATTCAGAGTCCGAAAACGTTTTTGGTTGTAACTCCCAATTACTGCCTGAACAGAATGGAGACGGAGCTGCAACTGGAGCCGCAGCTGTCAAAATATTGAATAAGTATATAGACTGAGTTCCAAAATTCATCAGATGCTCATTTACTGCGGAAACTTCGCATCCAAAAATTTTTTAGCTGCTTCGATTTAAATTTTTTTTCGCATTTCTAAACGTCAGACTTATGCAATGTAATATTTCAACAAAGCATTAAAATTGCGTTGCTGATGCGTATGAAAAATGAAGGCATTACTTCCGCATCAAAACATTTTCTACATTTTGCAACTCAGTCGTACACACAAATTCAATGTTGCGAACACAACGCAACGTAGCCACATACGGAGCTGCCGCAGCCGGAAGAATTCGCCAACTTTTAAATTTTCACGTACAGCACTTTTAACATTTCAAATTGTATGAAAAAAAAAAACAACTGTTTGCGTCGCAAAATAATATTGTGGTTATTTGTGTCGCGAAAAAAATTTTAAATCAAAAAAAAAAATATTGTAAATAAAAAGGTAAATTCGGAGCTCGTACACAAGAATATTGTTTTATTTTTCTTCAAAATACTTTCAAAGCTGTACAGCTGCATTGTGTGCACGTAAAAAAAATAACGTACGATACGTTTTGACAGCTGACAGATCCAGTTGCAGCATTGTATTCTGTCAGGCAGTTTGTCATGTCTCACCTTTAGAAGTTTGTTTCAGAGTTTTCATCTTTTGGTTATCTCTTCTGTTTTGATTTTTTTCTTTAACATGATTTCTCCTTTTTCGGTCCTATTTTCGCTACGGAGTCAGCCACTTAACTATGTCTTGGACAATAACATGGCCTTGTAACCAAAGAAGTGTTGTATTTTAATTCTGGCCGAGCTCGTTCAACTTGCCCACATAATCCCATAAGGTTAGAACTGATGGTGTACTTATTAGTTTTTTGCTCTGAGTACGGTTTGCATGTTTGACATAATTGTCAATGGCATTTACCTCCCGTCTGGAAAATGCTAGTTGAATATCCCATCGGTAAGAAAGTTTGATTCTTAGCCCAAAAAAAAACCTACCCCAGTCCCTGGAGTTGTTCTTGATCCAACAGTCTGAATACACAGACTGATGTCATTTGCTTTAAAGGTAAGTTCACCGTTTCATCTAGCCACTATCGCCACAATTTTGCAAAGCATTTACTTTTGTCCATGACAACAGGAGGAACTTGTCTAAAAGCCAGAAATTTTCGTTTACACAAAACTATCAGAAAAAAAAACAATTATATTTTCGGCCATTTTCGTTTAACGAATAGCTTGAAAAATAAAACGTTCCAAACTCAAATATCGTTTTTAATCGCTCGGAAATTTTGATAGAACACCATACTCCCCTATACAATTCGAGACGAAATCAAATTTCAGCAATAAAATTGCTATAACCTAAATGTTAAGCCAATGAATTTTTTAGTATCAACCACATTTCGTTTTGTTTGAGTATTTTTATTTTAAAGATTTGTCAGCAGCATTTTCTGATGGATAAGATCACATTTATTTATTTAAATTTTGAAATAATTCTTTATTAATCAATAAAACGCAAACTCATCAAGATCAATGGCCTGCAATGCCACCAAGCGGGTGCAGCACACCTTCGCACAATCATATATTAATTGCAGAGCAAACAGGAATTTGTCATCACCCATCATACCGACGAAAAGTGCTGTTAGTTGAGTGAAAATTAATGACAGATTCGAGACGATCTTTACACATACCTACCTACTCGCAGATACAAGCACACACACACTCATATGTTTGTACCTACACAATATCGCAGAAATTTCTACCTACAGCATCAACCGAATAGGTAATGCCGTGGCTATTTGCATAAACATTTCGTTTGAGCTATTGCCGCTCGCATCCATCAGGACTTGAAAATGCGATGTCGCACACCGCTCCGACAATCTCCTGGTTATGAAGAATACCACGAACTTTATATCAAATATTTGAATAATAGGCTTGGAAATCATTGCATTGATTGTGTTAATTAAATTAATGCGCCGAGTGAGCGAGAGCAAAGAGTACACAAGTAAAACACGAACGTCGCGTCGGTCGTCGGTCGCTTCGGACGAGGATGATGGCCAGGATAATATTTGATTTGGTGGTATATATGATGATGCACTGTGCAGTGCACCATGGTGCGATTTGTTTACTTTTGTCCGGCTATATGCTCCGCGCTCCCAAGATCCTTGTGATCGTCCAGCAACTAAATACATACATGTCCGTCGCGTCGCGTCGTCCAGTCCAGGGCGTCCATCAGTCGAGTGGTTAAGAGACTTTGCTCGTTTTTGTGTTTGCTTTCATGAATAGGTAATGTGAATGGCTTTTATGGATGGAATAGGTAAATTAAGCGCGGTTCGATGGACGATTCACGTTAACAAGCGTTTAAAGTGTGACTTTGAGTTAACACGATTTATATATAAGAAAATTCGTTTGCTGGTGTTCTGACTGACTATATGATGATGATGATGATAATGATCGACTGACCGACGGACGGACGATACCGAACCGATGATGATGATGCAGTGGAATGTAAATAAGATGTCGGAATCTTATTATAAACCGATGGATATGCTCGGTCGTTTGTTGAGATGTTTTTTTCAAAAACAACGCTTTGTTGTTAAAAATTGCTTTGAGATTTTTATATAAAATTAATGGAAAATAGAAGACGTCATTTCTATTATTTAATCATTAAATAAGAATAATAACCCCTGTACTTATAGCATTTTATTTAAACAGCAAGAACGAGAAAGGGACATTTTTTTTTTCACCTTTGTATCCATATCGTTCCCATCTTTTTCACAACTTTACACTTACGATCGAAAATAAGTTTTAAACCAGGGCCATATTGCACCAAAAAAAATTATCACTAATAGCCCTTCCACACTATCCCATCGAGTATTAATACATGTCAAAAAAAAGTGTGATAGAATTACTTACGACTGCTGAATTTGTGTGAAGAAAACGATATATGAATATTTTTCTTCCACACTACTTACATCAAAAATTCCACTTTTTTGACATATTGTGTTATAACTCAGTGGGATAGTTTAAAAAGCCTTTAAGCAACAAATCACAATTTAGTCGCGTGGGGTAATATAATTTCCCCACACATAATACCCATGGACCGTATGCCCGATTAAGGTCAATGAATATTATCTTATCACAATTTATGGTAAATTGCTAAATGATTATTATTATTATAAGATGTTGGTGTAATAGGGCCCAGGTTTGATTCACACAAATAAACCAACAAACCAAGCAAGCATTTTTTAATAAACATCAGAAATGAAGATAGCTGTTTTAGAATCGATTCTGGTGCTGTTCGCAGCAAGTATTTGGCTTTTATTAGTACGGAAAACCAGGATACAGCAGAAATGGATATTCGAATATGCCAAACATTTCAAAAATTAAGGCTATACCACCAAAAACATTTGATGTAAGATAGGTTTCCAAGACTCACAAGGTCATAATACTTCCCACTATTAAAAAGTTTTCATATCTCATTAAGAATCAATCCCGATCCCCTTACTCAACAAGGCCTAATTCTGAAAGCCCTTATTCTACAAAAACAAAAACTTCGTCAAAAAGTATGCTTTGACGTTTCATAGAACTATTGCCTGACTAGAACTAGTGACTAAAGATTTCTTAACTTATTCGTTTTTTGTATGTGTAAATCATACCCTGCATCATATTAAGTTTTAGCTATCTAACTGCCTGAACAGAATGGAGACGGAGTCGGAACCGGAGCCGGAGCTGGAATAGCTAGCTGTCAAAAATATTAAATACGCACAAATTCAATGTTGCGAACACAACGGAACGTAGCCGCATACGGAGCTGCATCCGCGGACGGAAGAGTTCACCAACTTTTAACTTTTCACGTACGGCATTTTTGACGTTTCAAATTGTCGGAAAAAAATACTTTTTTATTTTTATCGTGAAAAAAATTATTTAATGAAAGGAAAAGTATTGGAAACAAAAAATTTGAAGTCTGAGCTTGTACACAAGAATATTGTTTTGTTTTTCTTCAAAGTACTTTGAAAGCTGTACAGCTGGATTGTGGACACGTACAAAAAATAACGTACGACACATTTTGATAGCTCTTCCAGTTCCATCTACGGCTCCGATTCCAGCATTCTATTCTGTTCAGGCAGTAAGACTTTTGGAAGTTCCTTAGAAGTTTTGGTAACAGTGATTGTATCAGTTACAAATACAAAATCTGCATAAATGAGTTATTAAAAAAATCCAAAATATAAAAGTTAGATACATAGAAGGGCTTAGGCCACACGCACAGTAGTGCACATGCGAGAAAAGTGTATTTGGCGCAGGGTGGTTTTTATGTTGAAACATACCTACTTTGCAAAATCTGGGTCTATACCGTACATCTTGCCTTAAAATTTCGGTTCACAATTCGATTCCGCTTCCTGGTCAAAATTTGATTATTTCGTATGTGAAAGGCATTTAAGCGAACAGGAAATGTGTCCACGAAAAGAAAGGGCCTGCAGCGGACCGTCACAAATCCTATCGATTCACTGAGCACTCTCTCACCAGGCGCACTGTTCGGAAAAATAAGCAGGTGTTCTTTGAATTTCGAGATATGCTATTCATCGTTTCATGGCGTGAACTTCTCTATTCATGAAAATGTATCCCTACAAAATGTAAGCTAAAAAACTCACTAGTGACATACTGTAGCACTATTTCCTGCATGTTTTTGACATAAAAAGGCAATATCACCATAAAATGCAAAAAAACATTCCCAAACCATTAAGCTATACCTAGATCTTTCATGTTTTATTATTTTAGTGCTTCGAAAAGAGGATGATATTCTGTGCTGGGAGGCTTTCTTTTGTGCTGGGAGGCTTTCTTTCATATAAATGAGATCTTTTCTGCCATCTGAGCGCAGGAAATAATCTCCATGTTTTTAATGCCATCACTTAAAATTCTTTTGCACAGCAAAGGTAAATTTCGTGAGCTGTGACCAGCTTGACCATAATTTTGCATATACGTCTACGAAACGTTTGAACACAATTAGGTATAGTTTAAACAAAAATATATCTTTGATTACAACAAATGGATCAATTTTTTAATTTTCTAAATTTTGACAACATTACCAGTTTGCGTCCATACGTTTCTTACTTTCATCGATAAACATTTGCAGTTCATCATTTCTCCAATACTATCTGATCGCACTTTAAGTATTATATTACCTATTGAATAGTCTGTTTGATGAAACCTTGGAACTTGAAGAAACAAAATCAGAAGTGGGATAAATGATGTGTGGATGACTGTGCGTCATATATAGGAAACATGAATTGTAAAATAATTGAGGAAAGGTTCTTCAGAACTAATTTATAAAGTTAGGGGCTTATTGCGGATGAAATAGAATCCTTTGTCGAATAGAATTAAAGTCTACTATCGTTAGTTCAAAATTCTATTCGTTAATATTTTTCTATTTGACTTTTAATATTTGTACTGAATAATTTTAAATTTTTTCTATTTGAAAGAAATTTCAATTCTATCAAGAATTTTGATCGACTTTTGTCGAATAGACTTTTTTTGAATAGACTCTCGCAATAAGCCCCTAAGTTTACAAAAAGACAGCGTTGGAAGCTAAGTTAGTGAGAGGCTGAGTTCAAAAATTCCTCAAGTGCGCATTTACTGTGCAAACTGCGCATCCAAAAATTTTGTAGCTCATTCGATTTAATTTTTTTTTTGTTGCATTTCGGAACGTCAGACTTATGCAATGTAATATTTCTACAAAGCATCAAGTTTGCGTTGATGATGCGTATGAAAAATGTAGGCATTACTTCCGCATCAAAACATTTTGTACATTTTGGAACTCAGCCAGAGTTTTGGAAAAGACGCAATTTTTTTTTGAGTTCAGTTCCTACGAAAATGATTGCTTTGGACAATGGACTGGCATGCCAGACAACTGGGTTAGATTCCCAGCCCTTTACAATAAATAAAAAACAAGCTTTTTCAGGACTACTGTCTCAAAATGTATTGAAAAAATTTTCATGAAAAAAAATGCATCTTGTCTTAGCCGTTAGGATTTGGCAGAAAATTGTAGATCCCCCCCGTTCCTACCAGCATCATCTGCCTGCAGGAATAGATGGGAATTGTAAGGCAATAGGCCAAAACGGGCTGTTATATATCACCAAATTTATTTATTAAGTGGAATGTCCACGTGGATGAACGCACGCGGCGAAATGTATGTATATAAGTAGGTGATATTATCTACTTACAATGTTCTTTGAAATGATGAGACCTTTATTAATGTTCAACATCATGTTAATCTAACTTTCATATTCAATAAAACCTCAACTCCCCTCTAAAAAATGTTAACGTAAAACTTTAACTTCCACTGTCCCCGAAGCACACGCCCTTCATTGAAATCACAATCCAATGGAAAACCTCTAATCCGACAACAATGACCACGGCTATAACATCCAACAACCAACCACCATCCAATAAACTTTTTTTTTTTTTTTTTTTTTGTAGCGAAATCGTCGACATCAATTTAAAAATGATTACACGGTATGTATTATAATTTAGACGATAACAAAACATGGAAACTACAATTTTAGTTTCTTCATTATTCGACACGACCCTATACCTATCAAATAGGAAAAAACATGAGTGTGTATTAGTAAGCCATGTTAAAACAGACTTGGAGTCATATATATACATAAATTTATCGTAAAGGTGCACGTGAAATGTCGACAGCTTAAATGAACGAATACCTATTAGCCATCAGAGACCTACCTATATTTTGTGGCGGTTTCCATCGTCGCATTTTATGGACAAAAAACCAACGAACATTAAAAAATGCGTTAAATAGTGTATAATTATTCACTATTACTACAATGGGCGATAAATTTCCGACATAGTGTGTTCACAAAAAAAAAAAAATTAATAATAAGTAATAATAAATGCGCACCGCACACCACTCCGCAAAGATACAAACCTAATAAATGCCTGCATATTGGTTGGTGTGTCGTTAAAAAAGTCTAACTCACCCCTCCTCTTAAACCGCCAAAACTCGCAGCGACCAATACAACGCCAACAAAGGAAAATTCAATAACCCATAAGTACATTAAAATGGCTACATTGTATATCGTGAAGCCATTAGATGAAATTATTACGGACACTCTGTCTGCTGCCTCATAGTCATAGTGTAAATCATAGTCAGACCGCAGCCTTTTATAAATCGATTTAAAGCAACCACATTCGAGCTTTTAACTAGCTATAAGTATATGGAGGGGGCTATGACTTCTTGAGAAATTAAAACAATATTTTTTTTCGTGAGGTTTTTCTTCCGACACTCTATCATGACACCATTGCGACCTCACACACGGTATAGATATTGCAGTGTTTAACTTAAGTTATTTAAATAATGTATAGATACTTACTGTGTGCGCAATGTAAATGCTGCACTCGTTATGCTCGATGGCAGATGTAGGCCTTTGATGATCTCCTGCCATAGCTTCTTGTTAATAACATCGACCAGGCCACCCCGGGCAATGACCAAATTGTAGAGCTCGTACAGATCAAGAACTGATTTTGCCATGATTGGTAAGCGATTAATGGGTGAACCTGTGGGTTAAATGATCAACACGTTTATAAAAATGTCAAAAATAAGTCTTTACAATTTAAAATTAATATTATAAAATGTTTTAAATTAAAACGATGTGCAATTTGTATACTGCATGCATCACCGACTGCGTTTTGTGACGCACAGTGGGGTATTTATGATAATTTAATCATCATATTATAAAACGGCAAAAACTAATTTTGTGGTACAATTTACGCGGTTTAGAAAAGCCGAAGGCATATAAATATAAATTTTGGGGCACAGAAGTGCACAAAGTATAAATTAATTAAATTATTAAACCGCTAATAATAAGTTAAATAAACAAAAGCAAAATTCGTATAAAGAAGGAGCGAGAAGCGAGCGGGAGAGAATATTTGTAAAAACACGTCCACGGATGAGCTTCAGCGGAGAATCATCACTAAATACCTACAAAAAACTTGAAAAATGTTATTATAAGAAAGTGACTCAATGTATGTATATGCCAATTTATAACAGTTTTTTGTTTATAAAAATACTTGGTATACTTCAGGCACTCAGAGATTGTTTGTCAGGTCGCTCGAAGCTCGTTATTTTACACACACTTTTAGTTATTAAAAATTGTTATAACTGTTATAAAATGGAAATTATCTAGTATAGTCTTATAATTACCGGTTGAGTCTTAAGAACTGGCAATTTATAGCAGTTATAACAGTTTATCGCAACTAAAAAGGGTGAGGATTAACGACCTTCGCTCCACTCAAAAACACTAGATGCCCGAAGTATGCCCACCCTCCGTCCGGTGCGTCAGCACGAAGAGAACTGGCCTTGCGAAGCCACATACAAAATACTTCTATAAACAAAAGTGTTTTGAATTGGCATGCCTTGTTACTCACTTTATTAGGTATTGTCTGTTCTCAGCTAGGAAAAAAAAAATATGAAGTCCCACAAGGCTCTTTACTTTGACCTACTCTTTTTTAAATTTTTGTTGATGAAATTATGTACAAAAAAAAATTTTTTTTTCAGCTTGGTTTTTAGACAGAGAGACCCACTGTTCAATAGTGGCAACAAAAAGAGAGACAAAGCAAAGTGACAAACGAAAGAGTGTCAGGCAAAGTGTCAGGAGTAATTTTCATTATTTTATTGTGTACATTCTTATTTTTGTGACCTTAAATTCTTTAAGGAAGAGGAGTATGTTAAAAATACACATTCACAACTACAACACAACTTAACAACGAAAAAAAAAAAGCAAATCAACGCGGCAGCGATTTGAACAAAATCATTTAAATTTGGAAAATGCATTTGACGTGCGCTTCTGTTTGACTATTGCAGCAATGATGAGTCGAGTATTCTCTTTTTTTTTGTTTCTCTGGTTCTGATGATGTGTTGTTAATGACGGACGGGTTCTTAAAGACCGAAACTTGGGGTAGAATAAATTATTCTCATCAGCTTTTGCGGTGTCTTACTACCATAATATTACCTCACAATTTTCTTAAATGAATTTTATAATATTTTTATGAGACACATAAATTGTGTATTTTTAGTTAGCAAAATCATATATGACACTCTTCATAGCACCACCAACGTCTCTATACCATGACACACACATATTCAGTGCTCCGGTGATGGCATGTCATAAGACTCACAGAAGACAGAGTGATTGAATTCATATGTAAATTAATTATTCTTTTTCAGAGGGGGTCTTATAGCCTGTCTTTGAGCCTGTTGTTTTTGTTGTAAGTTTTTTTTTCTGAATAAGTACTTAGGTATACTTTTTTTATTTTGTATCTATTTTGTTTGTTTTTTTTTTTTTTGTACATACTTATTATTTTTTGGTCTAAATTAGATTCTTCAATTTGAAATCAAGTTTTATGTCATATTTTTAAGGTGCCTGGTAGTGTGCAGTCACATGGAAAATAATTTTCTTTGAAATATTAGACTCTGATTTTTTAAAACAATTTTTTTTTGTATTTGAGTTTAAGATAACGATGACGGAGTTTTCGATGTATGCATTTGCATTGCAACATAACATCAGCAGTTGCGTGCTCACCGTTGCCATTTTAGATAATTTCCTTATAAGTGGTATACACAGGGTGTCCCACAGTCAACGATATGCAGGCGAAAACCATTGGCTCCTGAGGTCATTTTAAATTAAAAAAAAACTTAAAATGTAATTTTCTCGTTTTTGCTTCCTCGAGAAGAGATTCCAGAGAAGATCTTTCCATTTCATGTATAAAAAAAAATGTAAGAAAAAATATTTAATTTCGATAAACGACTAATTTTTTGGTGCATTAACGATTCGCGGGGGTTTACTCGAATTGCGCTGTTTTTCGTTTCGCTTTTTTATTCAGCATTTTATTTCGCATTGTTCATTTTAGTTTTTAAATTATGTGAAATCTTATAATATAAAAATGAATCCCTTTTTCCTTTGGTCACAACAAAACTTCCGAACGGCTTTACCGATTATATTCATCTTTTTGTTTTTTTAAGTTTTCTAACACTTTGTAAGAATATTCTTAAGGAAATACAAAATAAGAATATTGCGAACTTTAACATTAAAATTAGTTTGAGGGGTTTTGAACACGAACACGTTAATATTTTAAAGAGCCAAAAATTGAAAAATTTGACCGAAAAAGTCGGAAATCTTAAAAACCCTTTACAAACAAAATTAGTCCTTTTTTGTAATTTTAAGCATAACTCGGCTGATTTGCATGAGGATCTTTTTGTTGGATTTATATTGAACCAGGTAAATACACTACGGAGTCAAAAGTTGGAAAATATCCCTGAAAAGTCGGTAAATCGTGAAAACCGTATTCATTATTGGGTTCTTGTTTGTAAGTCCATCAAAACGATTTCTTAGGAATATTCCTATAGTAAAATAAAGAGAGAATTCAGAAAGTTTGCAATTTTCACGGGTTTTCACGATTTTCATACTTTTTCGGTCAATTTTTCCAATTTTCGGCTTTCCAAAAGATATCGTTTTTGTGGCCTTTGCCCTTATGAAAAGTTGCAATAGGAATTATTTAAAATTATATTTCTGATTACTACTTAGTCTGCATTTTTATGATCCTGTCTCAAAACTATGACTTTATTAAACGGAAAATAAAAATTGCGCTATGGCGCAAAGACGATGGTGCATTGCTCTAAGTATTTGTATCAGCGCAGTATTTTTTTTACTGAATTTGCTCATTTCTATTTTATATTAATTACATAAATGAAAAGAAATCGTCCGTAGACTTCTTAGATTCATTTTTTTTGTTTTAAATTGAAAATTTCGAACCTTTTGTTTTTTGAAATTTGTCTTTCGATACTTTGAGCCTTATTATGATTCACGAATCGAACGTTCACTTGCAGTCGAACGGTTTGGCGAACGTTGTGAAGTTTCGTATTATTTCGTATTGAATTCATTCGCCAAAAATTCATCGAAAATTCATTTATTGTCAATGATTTGCTACAGATGTCAAAGTAAAACAAAATTATTGTCATAAATATGATTTTAAGTGCGGATTTTTTGCAGTTTTCTTTAAGTTTTAAACATTTTTTTAATAAGTTCAATTAAATATTTTGTGGCACAACAACTTTTTTGAAATAATCATCCAATTTTTTTTTTAGCAAATCAAAAAATCAACACCCGAGAATGTGCTCTAGCAGCTAGTTTAATTTGGTGTAGCCGTGTGTTATTTAAAAAAATGTTTTCTAATAGTTTTGTGTTGATAATGGCAACTTTTATTGTTGTATATTAAAAAACCCATTTTGAATGAAAATATAGTTTTTAGCTAATAAAATCGTATTTTATTCGCCGGCCAGTCACTAACAATTTTCAATCGCTTAGTTTTGATGTTTGAGGCGAGTCACCTGGCAATTGCTAATTGTAATACGGATTTGAGTCATTCGCCAGCTTTTTGGTTCACTTCGCGAATGATAATTGGAGCCTTTGTCTTTCGTATCTTTGTCTTCCGGAACTTTTTCTTTTCGAACCTTTTTCTTTCGAGACTTAATCTGTTCGAAACTTTATTTTTCGAACCTTTGCCTTACGAGACTTTGTCTTTCGAAATTATAACGGGTTCCCGTATTATATAAACTGTAAGGTTCATTTAGATTTTTAAAACTAAATAATATTATTCTGATAAAAAATGCGTATACGCCACAGTGACCCTGCTAATGCTTATTTTGTATTAAAGGGCTCGTAATGTTATATGTACATATGTACATATATACTTAAACCAGGGAAAGATTAATTATGAAGATTTTTTCACCCCTCTCTTCTTATATCCACATGTAATAGATTATAAGGAAATATAGAAATCAGCTAGATTTTCTTATGACCTGATGGTAAATCAAATATAATAAAGACACACTTGTTAACAACATTATGGAAGTTATTAAATATTCTTTAACTAAATCATATATTTAAACAAGAAATGGAATTATGAACTACAAAACATCCCAAGTCAGTAGATGTTAGCACTTAAAAAAAAAAATACAAAGAAATCCAATGCATCATGCCTACAATAAAAAAAAGTTAAAACTAATTCATCTCAATTTTAATTACTTTCGCAGACAGTCGGCTGTCTATTGGATCTTTCAAATAAAAAGTCCATCATTCCCAAGGACAAATCCAAATATTTGTGAAACTTAAAACACCTCCATGGTATCAGGCATTCTTCCAGCAGTTTCTTCTATTTATATGGTAAATATACTCTATCTAATTGTTTATTGTTTCACCTGATTGTATCCCAGCAGCAATGATAAAAATACCAACATCACTCTTTTCATATACTCGTGCATATAGAGAATTTTTTATTGACGATTAGCCATCGTTTTTATTGCATTTCTCATGTTTATTCTCAGCCTGACGCAATTAATCCTCGTAGTGTGTTATTTTTTTTTTTCTTCTCAATTAAGTACACATATTCTCTTTTCAGCACTCTTCCCTTTGCCATTCGGAAATTCGAAAGACTGTTGTAGTAAATTTTTTAAGTAAACTTAACAATCACAACACAAAAAAAAAAAAAAAAAAAAAAACAGAGAATACGATCCCATTAACATTGTATCCAAAGAATTTGTATAGATTTATTTCAGTTTTATTAGATAACATTTAGAGGATAGCGCAGTGTAGCTAAAAAAGTTATAACAAATGAATGAATTTGGACCATTAAAAAGTTTTTCTGTCGATAATTTCACTTGAATTTATTAAAACGAAACAAAAAAAAATTGGGCAATTTTCGATGTTGTTTTCTCACATCAGTTTTTTTTTTTTTATTTTTGAAGTTCGATTTTATGCCGGGGAAATCAATCAAATAAAATGATAGACATGTTGATTGAAGCAAAAAAGTAGTATAAACAAAGATACATTTACGTACACAGACGCATTGAAAGGTACCTGCTAACATATACCGATCGAATGCACGGTCCAGAGTCGAAAGGAGCTCCTTCCGTCATCCGTTTCAACTTGGAACGTGGAAGAACAACACGCACAGTTCAAATTAATGTAATCAAAATATTTTGAGAATATATATTAGGCACATTCAACTCTCTGCCACCACCATCACCGCCGGCCAGCCGCAAATTGAAGTACCTATACCTACATACTCACCTTTGATAAGTTTCGGAGTTTAAGGTAAATTTCTTTCTTAAGGATGAATGTGCCCCAATCCGAAATTCCATTGCAAGGAACGAAAAAAAAAATTTTGACAGCTCTCTATCAGAAGACACACGAGAAAACATGCAATTTCACAACGGTATATAACAATTTTTTGACATATCTCAAATAAACACATGATAATAAGTTTAATAAAAACTACAAAGTATTGAGCACTTCATAAACTGTGACCGCCGAGCAATGTTTTCCAATTAAAATGTTAATTTTAGAATTCTCGTAGCAAAATTCGATCCATCATCGGAGTGTGCACTGACAATATTTCACAAACACCCTAGGTCTATTGAATACAGCCATCATACATACTTTCTTCTTTACATTAATTTTCTGAATATCTGATTGAAGGCCAGTTAACTCTGAGTGAAACCAGAGTTATTTAATATTAATACTGCATATGAATAGAACTCGTGTTAACTCAGAAACAGTTTTTCAGTGTGAAATTAACTTTGACTCCCGGTTGATAAAAATCTATCGAAAAAAAAGTACAAGACTTTATTTTTTTCTATCGAGACAGAGGGCGACACTATGTGGTGATTCGGAAATGCGGTTATTAGGTGTATTATTATTCGCTTAAAAAATATGTGCCATGCAACAATTCTGCTTAGTTAGCGGAAGAAATTATCACTGCTTATGAATTCAGTGAATAAATATAAAACAGTTCTACCGAAATCTTATTTTGGATGAACTACCATGAATTCATCCAATAATTCATCTGTTTGCCGTACAACGTATGCTTATTAGAACAACCCAGTCGCCATTTTTGTGACGTCACAATCATCTTTTAGTATCATTTTCTCTTTTAAATGAAGACGATAATTTAGAATTCAACATTTAAACATATAATTTTTTTAGTGATAAGAACTGTAAAAATAAAATGACAAGGAAAAACGATCAAATGAAATAAAAATTCCTCTCCGAACAAAACCAGGTGATTTTGACGTCACATATCAACAACTGACACCTAAAATGTCATTCAAGGATTTTTTTTAACGTTTTTTTTAAGCGGCGATATGCATTTTAAGCGAATATACTTTTTGATGCGGAAGTAATGCCTACATTTTTCATACGCATCAGCAACGCAAACTTGATGGAATGCAATAAAAATTTAAATCAAAGCAGCTAAAAAAATTTTGGATGCACAGTTTGCGCAGTACATGCGCATCTGATGAATTATGAAACTCAGCCATTAAATTCTATTCGACAAGATTCTATTTCATCCGAAAAAAGCCCCATTTTTCAGGACTTATGTTGGGTTTAAATACGAAAATGGGAAGATCTCGAAATGAAAAACTAGACCTAAGAAGATATTGAACATTTTTTCCAAAATTTTGGAACACAACTTTTACTATTGACATTTTTTAAGCCAATAATCAATATTAATATGCACCTTAAAAATTCATTGAATCAAAGCTTATGTCAAGAAAAATCTGATATGACATATATGGACCATGGGCGTGGTAGAAGGCGGGGAAACAAAAAAAAAATGACTTTGGCCATATGTTATTGACCTTGGGTGTACGTAAGAGCAAAAGAGTGTACCTAGCGTTAGCGCAACAACTCTTGGTTGTGAACCAGTACAAGTATATAGACAACGTCAATTGAAAGGACCCAAAAAGTGAGTGACTAGTCTTCAAATTGGAAAATTTCGTCCAAGTTCCAAGATAAACATGTGTTCATCATCGGATGTCATTCAAAAATCAGAAACTGATCCGAAAATAGATCACTTTACGATTTCTTTTAGTATATTCTAATATTCATACGAACTTGCGTATGCTGCATGCGCGTGGTTTGTGTGGAATAGTTTGCTTCATAGAGGGCGCGCGGAAAATGAAATATACAATGCAAATAAAATAATAATTATTATCCTAGGGCCTGTGGAATATGACAAGTTTCCGCCTGCCACCAAGCTGCGAGTTAAGTTAAGTAAAGGCATTCAGCTGAAATGAATTGGATGCATTTTCGATGCAGGGATCGTGCAATATTGTGATGTGGCAGCGTTTACCGCGCGCCTCGATCGGTCGGATACTAAAGTATATGGATTTAGATTAATGAATCAACATCAGAGATGTGTTCTTAGTCGAGAGTTAATGTCTTTCTGATATCTTCTTTCGTATCAGGGCGACATGCGTTTGTGCAAAACAGGCAACGGCTTGAAGGATGTTATATGATTGAATGAAGGGCTCTCCTTGGTATGGTGTACTATGCGTCTGCAATGTGTCTGGAATAATGGATTTTAGTTTTTCCTTGATTCTTTTTCTTTTAATCAATCACAAAATTTTCTGGCTCCTTCGCTAAGATGCACATCACAATGTTTGTGTTGCTGAATTCTGAACTTTGTGACATTAGTTAAATAAATCATTTAATGGAATATATATATGTACGTATGTATAAATAATGCGCAGATTGTCAGAAAAGAAATTCAAGTCTCAGGGGGAGCTATTTTTGAACTGCTGTGACGGTTATTGGAATTAAAAAATATCTGAGACTGTAGGGTTCCTTTTTGGATCTTAAGGTTGGTTCTCAAAAATTATAATTATTTTGATTTTGCTCAAAAAGTTTTATTAAATTTGTGTCCATATTTTCAAGCAACATAAAATGAACGATAAGATTCGGGATTCCAATGAAAACGGATCAATTCGAAATCGAATGAAGCAATGAACACTTTGGCCTCCACAGAAGATATGCAATGCGGGAAGTTTTTGCATGCGATGAAAGGAAAAACATGAAACACTTTACACGCGCACAATTTATTTTCGCATCGCATAGCTTCTCACACTACTATGTGCGCACCCTTATGCACACAGTTAGGCTACGTTCACAGAAGTGCGAGAATCTATGCGATGCGAGAAGCGAGGCGAGAACCGTTTGCGTTCGAGAAAAGTATACACATTGTGTGTACATTTGAAAAAAAAAAGTCGTAAACAATAAAATTTTGCTTTACGTGCGTATGAACATAGGAACACAAGTGAAGACTTTTCGCGCACAGTAATGCGCGACCGAGAAGCGAGAAAAGTATTTACATATGTAGCTGCGCATAGTGAAGAGTTTCTCGCTTTTGTTTCCTTCGTTTCATGCACTCTCTTACGGCTCGCGTACACCTCACCTATTCCGTTATCGGTCGAGTATACTTTTACATATGTACGTTTGGTTCGATCGTTCGAACTCGGCCGATGACGGATTAGGTGCTCGCGTCAAGGCTGTTTCACAATGCGACGAGAAAACGAGACGTCAGCGTGAAGAGATCTCTTTGAAGTTTCTCTCTCTTAAAAAAGAATTTTAAACAGTGAAATAATACATAATCAAGCATTTCTCGTCGTCTCGTCACGTCATGAAGTTCGAAAAATTGAAAAAAAGACGCAACATGACGACGAGAAATACTTTATTATGTATTATGTCGTTATTTGAAACTCGTTTTAAAGAGAGAACAACTGTGAAGAGATCTCATCACGCTGACGTCTAGTTTTCTCGTCGCATTGTGAAACAGCCTTCAGCGTTGCCGAAAAGTGGCACGATCGTGCTTTTTTGACACAATGATATCCTCGTGGCACGGTAGCATGAAAAAGTTCAATATAGCACGTTTTTTTATTTCCATTATTAATTTTATGAACATTGGTCCGAATTTCGTGAAAAGTGAACATATTTATTTGAAAATGCACGATTAGAGCAAATGATTACCTTTTACTTTTTTGTCATTGTATAACACCCCGTAATAAAATTTATTACAATTTTTTTCAACAAAATAGAAGACTTTGTGGTTTTTTTCATTTGGTACGAAAATTGGCACGTTTTGTCAGAAAATATGGCACATACATTTTTTCGGGCGGCAACGCTGTATTAAAATGTTAAATATTTAGTACTCTAATTTGTATTGTGTGAAAAATTCGGATGTAGCTGTCAAGTATAGAGATTAATTTTAACCTTCACTGCTTGAATTTTGATATCTAGAACTTCAAAACCGGTTCTAGGAATCTCTTCTTAAATCCTAACAAGGTCCGGGTATGTTTTCAGTACGCAAAGCTGAACAAGTTTTGCTTTATCCAATCAGAAATACCACATAATTTTGTGAAAAAGTACATATTAATTTATTTATTTTAAATAGTATGTTCTCACTGAACGAAATCGCCCATACAATTATGCAATTTCAAAATCATCTCAAATCACCTTAATTTCAATGAAATTGCGAACAAAATTGCGTTTTATAACAGTTATAACAATTTTTTCTCAATAAAGTGAACGAACAGAACTACTACAATGAATGAAAAAAAAAAAAGAAAAAATAGTAGGTGCCAGTTATAGCTTTTATTGAAAACCATCATGGAAAATTTTGTCTTTCTATTTTGAGGCACTTGTAGAAAAAAAGTTTATGGCATCTTGGTATCAAAAATGAATGGAATTATTCAGTGAATTTTTTTCGTCAAAAAAATAGTTAAAACTATGGCTGAGTTCCAAAATGTAGAATATGTTTTGATGCGGAAGTAATGCCTTCATTTTTCATACGCATCAGCAACGAAAAATTGATGCTTTATAGAAGTATTACATTACATAAGTCTGACGTTTCGGAATGCAAAAAAAATTAAATCGAAGCAGCTAGAAAGTTTTTGGATGCGCAAACTGCGCAGTAAATGCGCATCTGATGATGAATTTTGGAACTCAGCCTATCTTTTAAAATCAATTTTATTATTTCAATGATCAAAATGTTCTCCAATGTAAGCTGTCAGACGAAATTGTTTCATTTTCAGTGTGAACACTTTGCGTAATTTTGAAATTGACTTCTGAGAATTGTGCAATTTCAGGCTCAATGGGAACATACTATAACATTGTAGGTACTTCCCTATTGCAAACAATCTCACTCGTAAGCGTATTGGACTGGAAAGTCTCTAGGATCGAATATCAAATAAAGAAACTTTTTTTTATTTATTTTTTTTTTGTCTCGAGGAAAAATGACCCACAAGAAGCGAGGGCCTAGATAATTTTCGTTTACTTTCTAGCCCATTAATAAAACTATATAAAACTTTCATGGGCCTCATCAGAACCTAGAATGTTTTTCCAGATGGGTTCATAGCCTGCAACTTTGTTTTTGACAGCTTTTTTCGCTGAAAACAAATTATTTAGCATTTAACAAAATGGAGGATTTCACCAGGATGGCGCCCAATAGACTTCAACTAAGTGTGAAAAAATTAGCCTTCCTGTATTTCATTTCATAAAACTGTTGTTATTTACTAACACTTTTGTTCTATAATACCGAGCATATTTGGCACAAAAAAAAAAAGAAAAACAGTATCTATTGTATATAAGTACCTATTTGATACTTCAAACATGGAAGGGCAATATACATAGATATGCATGTGTGTACCTATATGTACATAGATTGATTTACAAAATCACTTACGCATTAATAAATAGTAAAGAAGGCTGAAATTAAAAATTAAAGGTATTGCTAACATAAGACCCAATAGCGCTAAATAACAACAACAAAAAAGTCTCAAGCCTGTCTGCACGGTTTAATTTTTGCACATCAGAAGAAAATACTTCCCCTCACCCCACCTCCCCGCCCACCTATTCTTTTATTACTTCTGTTGAAATCTGATACATATTGTAATATAGGTATACTAATAAACCCACAGTCGATTGTCGATTTTGCGTGCAATATTCTGCAGCAAAAAAAAAAAAATATTAAAAGCGAGTCTTAGCACTAGTTGTATATTTTCAACATATCCGTGCTAAACAATCTATTTCACTTCTGCACCCCCTGTCAAATACCAACTTGGCCATTGCACTTGGTTCTGACTTCAAGTCTGCAATGACTTCTTTTCACTTTGAAAGTCATAAAATTCTTATATCTCCATACCTATATACATATGTACATACATAATTTTTATTTTGTTTTGTAAAATAAATATGAACAAAGAAATTATGAGCATATACTCGTTATATTTGAGGGAGGAAGGAAATCGAGAGGCTTATGACATTTTTATGATTTCTTGACTTTAAATGAAAAATGATATCAATATCGTCTGATGTGAATAAGTCGTTGACAACAACAACTACAACAATAAATAAAAACAAAAAAAACATAATGAAAACCTAAAAGAAAATAAATGAAAATGAAAATATGTAATTATCGATAAAACGAATCAATTTAGGTAAAAATAAAAATAATTGAATTACAGAACACAAAAACTTCTTGGCGATGGGGAATCTTACCTAAATTTATTATATTTTACATAAAATATGCATTCTACTGTTGACGGACGGTATTTTAATCCTAATATGTGACGACAAAGTGGGTTTTTGTATGTAAAATTCATTATTATGCACAATAATTCGTAAGCAGACGGAGGGTCGTCTTTTTTCAACCCAGTGAAATTTGAATTTATTTGATCCATGAGGGTTGATGACATTATTTTTTTTTTAATTGTGGTAGGTAAAGTTTTGTTTTATTGATCGTTTGTTATTATTTTTTGCAGTAGCTTAATTTTGTTTGGTTTCTTTTTCAATAGTGAGAAACCTACATTATTGTTAACATTCTACCTATCAAGTAGAAGAATTAGCAATGAAATACATTGTAAGTTTAAAGCAAAGAACCCATGTAGCTTACATGGTAAAGAATATTACAACAACAAAAGAACATGAGAACCATTAAAAAAAAAATATAATTACATATTATTATCCAAAAAAAACAATGTTTTCGTTGATTTCTTCGTGTACTAGAAACGTTGTTCCCAACATTCTTTTTTTAATTCACTCAAATATAATTTTTCTTCACATGAAAAAAAATTGTTAGAAAAACATAAATCTTCTCGACTCTTTGATGGGAGATTTTTGCACACTTTCTTCTTAATCTTGGCCCAGTTTACGAAAAAGATTTAAGAGTTATCGGAAGAAAGTTGAACGAACACACCAAAGATTTTATAATAAGAACAATACCTACATATACATACAATAGGCAAGTTCAGGAAAATGAGATTTCAGAGCCCTCAGCAATCTCAGTTACGTGAACAGGATTCCTCAACAAAATTTCTCAGTCAAAACTCTGAGGAAAAAAAAATTTGGATTCGCTTGCTCACTTTTTGAAGTAGAGAAATCTCACATATGTATCTCATTTTCCCGAACACGCCAAATATATGTAAGGCCTACATACACATAATTCTTCTATATACATCCATACATACATATGTACATATGTACTTACAAACGATTAACAAACAAAAAACGTATACATATGTAAACTGGTGGTTTTTGGGATAGAACTTTGTAGATTCTGCACAGCTTTTTCACAATTCTTGCTAGAATTCTGATAACATTTTAAAATGTCAACTGTTAACCACTGTTAATGTATTTACATACACGTTCACATAATCGTTTTTATAGAACACATTTTGATATACAAATGGAAAAAAAAACTTACCACAAAATCAGGAATAGGTTCCAGGATAAACTTTTCAGTATTTTAATTTTTGTAGCCTTATAATTGCAATTACTGCACAAACAATTTTTTTGGCAAGAATTTTGAATTTTGAAATTTTCCGAAACAATGTTTTTTTTTTAGAAATTTAAAGAAATTATTGTTTTCTAATTGAAAATTCAAAGTGTACTTAAAATATTATTTTAAGAAAAAAGAAATGAGGTGAGTATCAACCTATCTTTTTCAAGAGTAGTGTCGGTAGTAGCGTTGCCAGACGTCCCGGATTTCAATTTAACTGTCCCGGCTTTTTTCCTGGGTTTAAACCAGAATTCATTGCAAAAACATCTTTACATTTTTACGTTTTTCAAAAGAATAACTGCGCTGTGATATAGATTTAACTTCAAGTAGAATGTCATTCTGGCAACTTGACAGCTGTCACTTCAAATTGGAAGAATTATTAACATTCGTTTGGTTCCAAAACTGTCAATTTCTTCCAATTTTAGTCTAAAATTAATATAAAAAACTGAATTGGACATGTTTAAAAACTAGCAGTCGTATTTATTAGATTTTTGACTAGATAGACAGTGGAAATATGTCGTGGAAATATGAAATACCTATGTCGAATTCCTTAAATAGATTGAATAAATTGTTTAAATAGATTTAAAACAATATGTTTTTATTAATCAGATAAGTGGAGAAGCAATGAACGGAATTAATAAATTCTGATTCCAAGTGCCCAAAGTCTAATCATCCCTGCTTGTTGCCGAATTAAAAATGCTTACTTTATAACTTTGACGGCTGTCAAAAGTTACTTCTTTCTTCTTATTTTATGGTGAGGAAGATAAGATTTGTTTCGCAGTGCGAATTTAGTAATGCTATATGTATGAATTGAATTTAAATCGAGCTAAATTTTGTCCGAAGTTTAATCTTTGACTCTAATGAGTTGTACACGGGAACTTCGAAATTAAATCTCGGATAAAATTTTAAATCGAAATTTTATTCGAATCGCACCAGGACTAACCAAATTTTTACCTATGAAACATTTTCCGTAGTCAAATGGAACAGTAAGAATTTGCCTTTAGTTTGAGTCCGAACAATTCCTATTCCATGGTGTAGTTACCCTGAGAACAAGAGCTAAAATAACCATTTTTTGTTTAAAAATAAGCCAATCAATATTTTTTATATAAAATAATTTATTAATTTTAATATAATGAGTTTTTATTTTGTCCCGGGAAAAAAATTTAAATCCCGGTATTTTTCTATATTTTTGTCTTTTGTCCCGCCGAGCTGCGAAAAAAATCTGGCAACCCTACGATAGGTACTATATAGCATTTAGAGTTAAGACCATCTAACAAAATTGTTGTAATTTTTGTGGCAAATATAAATAAGTTCTGATTTCCACATTAGGGACGAATGTATTTTTTGCATCCTCATATTTTTCTGTTTGGACAACTCTTTGATTAAACGAAGAACATCTGTTTGTATCAGGAAAATATTTGGTTTAAACTAAACTTCTAGGCAAAATTAAAGGAACACATTTTTTGTACTTTTTGTTGAAGAGCTGTATGCAAATCATTGCAAAGCATGCAAATGAATGCAAAGAATTCAATTGAGTGCCAAAAATGCATGAATTCACAAAAGATTGCATTCAAATGATTGCTGTAAAATTAATGTCGAAAAAAATGATTGCAATTTTTTCGAGTCAAATGATTGGTAATTGCATTATTTGAAATTTGAAGTCTTAAAATGAAGCCAATGAATGCAATCGTTTAACTGAATGAATGATTTGTAAAGAATGAATTCACAAAGGATTGCATTCTTTTACAAGCCTGCTGGGACCTTACTAAAGTCTTAACGCATAAAGACCAACAAAATTACCAAGTTAAAGTTGAATAAACTATTAATTAAACCGATGAATGCATAGGTTCAACTTTCAACATTTTTCCTGAGACCCCGTGGACTATTCAAAAAAACACAACGTGGAAAATTCTTGTCTGTGCTATTTTTATAATGCGAATTACTTAAACAAAAAATCGCTATAAAATTTCAAAACTAAAAACTTAAAAACTGAGAAAGATTTCATTTCGAAATAGACCAATTTCAGACAAATTTTAACAGATAGATCATCAAATAAAGCTACTTAGTTGACAATTAGTTATATACAGAAAAATTAATAGCTGTTTTAGTTTGCGAAAAAATAGGTGTTCTTCTAAGATGACGAGGTTACCAAATTTTTCGCAAACCAAAATAACGATAATTTTGTTTTGCATTCAAAAATTAGCCACTAAGTAACAGATATTATTATATACTTTTTAATCTCCATTCGAAAAAGTGTTCTGCTAACTTTATACACTCCGCTCCACTGGAATAGAAACAAACTTTTTGTTTACTATCAGAGCGCTTAGCACTTTGGTAAATATATAAATAAACCTTTTTGTTTTAGTTTTTTTAAGAGGGATCTATTGAGAATAAAACTGCATGGGCATAATAATTCAGAAAAATACCATTCGGTTATTTTTTACCACTTTTCTAATTTCTTCATTAAAATCACTGTTTTTTTATGCGTCACTTGAATAGAAACACTCTCTTAAATGAGGAAACAAATTGAAATCATATTCTTATAATTTGTGGTACCACCTTCATTTGAAATAACTTCAAAAACCCTGAATCGTACAGTTGGTTTATGTAATTTCAAAGCAATTGCACTCTGTGCTTTTTTAATTGAAGCAGTAAGTGGTTCTTTGTCCTCATAATGACATCCAGAATCGTATACCCTACAAGGCATCCATTCTCATATGTTTTCGATGATATTAAGGTCCAGAGAGTACGGTGACCATTGAAGCAAGGTACAATTTTTCTCGGATGTCCAACTTTTAATGATCCTTGCGTTTTGGATTGGCGCGTTGTCTTGTTGAAATGGCCATGTTATTGGTCGAAAAACATCGGTAAACTTAGGGAAAGCTTCTTGCAATATTTACTTGTAGAAGTTTGCCGTCATTTTCATCGTATGGGAACTCCAGATTAATTGTTCCAAACCAGGAAATCGCAACCCACACCATAACACCACCTTCTTGGCTATTGTGGCGCTCTAAAAACCTTGGTTCTTTCCTCATGTCATAAAGATACTAATTACATCTGTCCGGACCATCTAAATTAAATTGTTTTTCGTCTGAAAATACCACTTTTCTCCACTCTTCCTTTCACATCATATTCTTCCTGCAAAAATATTTTCCATTTTGTTTTCGTATTGGCTATAACGGTGGTTTTTCTTCAATTTTAGGTGCTTTAAATGTTGGAACCGATGAACAACACGTCTAATAGTATTAAGACTAGCTGTTATTCCACTCTTCGGCTTGATTTTAGCAGCAGAGTCACTTGAATTGGAAGCCAGTCTTTATTATCTTTCTTCGGTTCATATTTTTTCATAGTTTTCTTTTTTTTTAAGGAATGACCAAACAATTTGTACACTTCTTTTTATTTTTTGGCCATTGTGGGTAGGGGAAGATTTTTTTCCGCGTGTACTGCTATTTTAGCTTTTTCTGCAGCGTTTAATAGTTTTCCGCGGCCCATTTTTTCTCTGATCAAACAATTATTATCTTTAATCTACACTTCCATTATTATAACAATATTTTTTCTTCTAACCGTGACCTATAGATAAAAATCGCATACTGTTTCTATTCAAGTGACGCAAAAAAGCAGTTTTTCTAATGAATTTATTAAAAAAGTGGTAAAAAATAACCGAATGGTATTTTTCTGAATTATTCTGTCCATGAAATTTTATTCGCAATAGATCACTCTTAAAAGAACTAAAACAAAAAGGTGGATTTCTAAATTTACCAAAGCACAACAAGATCTGATAGTAAAAAAAAGTTTGTTTCTATTCAAGTGGAGCGGAGTGTATATATAAATATATACAAGTGTACCTCGGTAGGTACACAAATCTAAGGTAGGCAGGTTGTCAAAATTGAAACTGACAGAAATTAAAAAATGGTTGCTCGAGTGCCCCAAAAACTTCACACCGCGATAATAAAAACAAGAAATATCGAATTTGAAAAGTAATTAGGCACTGGATACACCGCATTTTCAATCGATTTCGATAGATGTGCAGAACAGGAAAAAAATTGAAAACGCTAATGATGTTACCTTTAATATATGTACTGTGCAAGTTTACGATATTAAAAAACAAATATTTATGTTATACAGAAGAATACAGCAATACCTAAACAAACACAGAATAATACTGTGTTTTCATTACAGCTGAAATGAGGTAATTTGGCAAATAACAAAAAAGTGTTTACATTTCAAATTTCCCAATTTTGTTTGACGGTACAGATTGTCAATTGCTTGTTTTTGTTGTTTTTTTACATTGAATTCTGTCATTTAAAATAGATTCCACTTTGAATGGATTCCATTTGGGTGTGTTCATAAAAGTTTTACGTAATTTCCTACCGAATTTCGTGCAAATTTGGTTAAAATTATCTCATTTGGAAATTTGAATTTGTAAGGGAAATAAGATGATTTGGAATTGAATTTAGGAATTTTGAACGAAATCACCGCATTTGCTCTAATGAAAACGCAGTAAGCACTACAAACCGAAAAGTCCTTAAACATTTTTATTAAAAAAAAACAAAATCACAGTCAATATCTCGGTAAGAAATAATCTTTTAGAAAAACTTTTGGAAAATCTATCTTTCCAAAACGGAAGCGTACCAGAGTTTTGTATTTAATATCACGACGAATGTATACGAGAAACCTACATTACATACATATGTATGCACATACGTACGTATGTATACATAAATATGAGGGTCAAGTTAGCGAAGCAGCATTCGCTGATCGAATAATTATGGTAGATAATTTGACGTCAACAAGTTGTGATAATTTCGATTTCTCGTTCGATGTTCTATGTTTTTTTTTCTGCTTTCATAAGTTTATATCACACCCCTCAAAAAGGGGTAACAATTTCTTATATTGAATGGCTCATTCCTCAATTATTTGAAATTCGATGTTATAAATTAAATTTCATCGTGCAATGTTTTCTATGTTTTCTTGCTTATATTCTTAATTGATATCAAGTAAGTGAAGCACCCTTCGAATAGGGACACAAACTTTTTATATTGAATGGTTTCTTAGTTAATAATTTGCCGTTAGTGTCTTAAATTATAATTGTGACAATTTTAATTTTTTTTTGTTCAACGTTTTCTATGTTTTATTTTCCAGCTGATTTGCAAAAATTGGTAAGTAAGCGAATCACCCTTTCAAAAAGGAGTTAAATTTCCTTATACCTACATATAAAATGGTTTATTGCTTAGTTAATTTGCTGTTAGCCAGTCAGAATAAGTTGCGACAATTTCAATTATGTCGTGAAATGTTTTCTATATATATTTTTTTTTTTTTTTCAAAATAAAATTAGTTTTCGGGAACAAAAAAATTATCCACAGGAGTTATCGCGCGACCAAAATTATTTTATTTAAAATACTAAAAGTATAATTTTTCTGGTCTCCGCAGAAAAAAAAATTGAATTTTGTTGATCACCAGGGGTGATGATTTTAAAAGAAATTGAATGACTTGTCTCTAAATAATTCTGTAAACCATGATAACATCAGCAAAACGATTATTACATTGATATTTTGTTTCTTTGTGTGTTGTCAAAATTAATAATGTTATAGATTCTAAAGTTCACAAGAAAAACTACCTCGATAGAAAAAGGTCAACAACCTCATTTTCACTGAAGCGTTAAGCTTAATCCTCTAATTTTCTATCAAATAACATGTACAATGTAAATATTTGCATAAATAACATTTTATATCAAGTTTTATCATACATTACCAACAAAATGTATGAATTCAAAACACAAATTACATTTTTTTCCTTTTAAAAAAAATTTTCAAAATAGAAAATATTCCCAGACCCAAAAACAAAAAAAAAACTTTACCACAATTTGTATACATTAAAGTGAGTGATTAAAGGAAAACTTACCTCGCTTCTGCATGAAAGAAAACAAGTCATCAAGGAACTCTTTGCGTTTAGGGTCATCGTTGATTTCATAGAGCTAATAGAAAAGAGAAAAAAAACAAACAATTTTAAATTATTATTATATATTCAGAGGAAAATAAAAAAGAATATAAATATGTATATCTTCAATTATTCTACAGATAACCGGATAATAATATCTTGTTTGCTAATTGGAATATAACAAACCCCTAACAACTGCTTTACCTACCCTAGGCATGAATGTATGTATGGGCACAAAAGACTACGCCAACCACACATTTTGTGTCAACACCAATCTGACCTTATACCATTGAAGAATGAGGTGCACTCATCTTCTGTTCGCTGTGGCAGATTTGATCTGCCGATAACCCTCTTTTGTGCTAATATAATCGCCCGGCAAATCCCTAAACACCTTAGGTGTTACAATGCACCCCGGGTCTTCGAAAAGGGCATGCGCCGACTGTTCAATGAGCTTATATAAAAAAAGAAAACCCAATCCCTCGTCACCTCTCTATAGAGCCCAGGGCTAGTAAAATAAGTATTCTAAACAAACAAAAACATTTTCCCAAGTATCTATTTACGGTTTGTACCTATAGACTCTCTATGAGGTGATCATTTTCATTGTGACTGATCCGACAGAGGAGAGGAGTGAAATATTTTGACTTTCCTGTTCATAGAATTTAAAAACAACAAAAAAAAATACAAGAGTTTGTTGCTCAATCTCGCAGAGACACAAAATTAAAAAATTAAAAAAAAAAAAAAAAAAAAAAACCGCACATGATGGAATTTTTGTATCTAAAAGATATCTTGCTTAATCACTTTTTGAGAGTATAAAACGAATTTATATCCCGTCGAATGTTGTGCACGATTTGAACAGATTGATGTAGTATCGCGATTATTCAAACTTCTCGAAATGCATTAAATCGCCAAGTCTATAACCTAGAAAACCATATGTTCCTCGGTTTTGATTGATTCCAATTTACCACGCCCATCACGCAACTCCAAATATAAAACTGCAGCCATGCCGCACTCGGAACTTCTCCAATATCTGCTGGACCCCTTTAGCTTTAATCCTGATTACATTACAAGCCATTCACATTCACATTCACTGTGCCACTCATTAATGGCTCTCCTGGTGATCAGATGAAGGTATGAGTATGTATTAGTGAACATAGCTCTTGAGTACGCTCCTCCCAGGGATTTATGGCCATATCCACCTGAATTGATGGAAGCATAAAACGGCCGGCACTCGTCTTTGCAACTTAGCCAGCAGCCAGCGCAGCGTCTACAATACCCGTCTAACAATATTCAACGCCGAACGTATCCTTCATAAATTTAAATTAAAAACAAAAACTTATAAAAAAAAAAATAAAAACAAATCCAATCACAAAATGGTATGCATGTTGTATGAACCTATATACATGTAGTTGTAGTTCATATTTGGTGAAGTTTTGTTATAGTGCTATATAGCCCGGAGGGCTAAGAGGCTAAGAAACAGACCCTAAGTTGGCTTGAAACGGCCCTTTTATGATGTTTCCTCCTTTAGCTCACTTCACCTCTTTTCCATTGCTTTTGATGGTATATTGTAATTTTCATTGCGAATTATGAGGGCGTCAATCCGCCCATCACAGCTTTATGTACGGGCGAATTTATGTGATGGATTTGGCTTACCTAGCCTCCGAACGAAGACGAAGACGACGACGACGAACGACGCGGGACGTGGTGTGGTTAAATTTTTAATTTAAATGAAAATTTAAACCCTTGCTAAAATATATGTATGTAACTATTTAATAGCTTTATTCTTCAGCCCTATTTTATGAATTGCGGTTGTAGATAGGATAAGCCACTAAACTACAGAATTCAATTCCAATTAAAGTGAAAAGATAGTTAAAATAAAGAAATTTATTTAAAGACGAAAATATGGAGTTATTCTATATGTTCAGTAATAATGTAGGTACAAGACAAAAAAGTATCAAATAAATAAATATTTATTTTATTTTGCTGCAAAATTTGTATGATTATTAAACGGTGATGGGAAATACTGAGGAATTATTTCCCATAAGTCCATAACAGACTGGCTTGGGACTGAACATGCTTTAATGCCTAAAAAGAATACATTGCTGGAACCGGAGCTGCAGACGGAACTGAAAGAGCTATCAAAGACTGTCGTACGTTATTTTTTTACGTGCCCGCAAGGCAGCTGTGCAGCTTTGAAAATATTTTGAAGAAACACAAAACAATATTCTTGTGTACAGAAATCACAGTTTTTGTTTCCATTACTTTTACTTTTAATAAATAATTCTTTTTTCGCGATACAAATAACCACAATTTTTTTTTCCGACCCAAAAAGTTGTTTCTTTTTTTTTAATAGAAAAAGTTGCCGAACTCTTCCGTCTGCGGCTGCAGCTCCGTATGCGGCTACGTTTCGTTGTGTTCGCAACATTGAATTTGTGTGTATTAAATATTTTGACAGCTCTATTCAACATTTTTAAGTTGGAAGTAATTTTTTCGAAAACTATGAACAGAAATAAGTTGATTGAGAAAATGGATGAAAGAACAGACTTTTAAGCAAGTGTTGCCATTTTTTTATAAAATGTTTCCATTTTAAATACTTTTTTTTTTTTTTTATAAAATTAAGCCGACATATAATAAAATATAGTACTCTCCATAAGAATTCATATGACATAAGTTTCATCACTGTTGCGCAATGTTGAAAAATAGGCCCAAAAAGCACATGTCCCATGGTCCTTTGGCATGGGTGTTGGCAATGGGGTCTTTATCATTTGAGAGAGTTTCTTACTGATCCAATGACTGCTAGGTCAGTAAATATATGAAAAATGAATGTGCGAAATTAGTTTGAAGCATTTATCTACCGCTAAATTGTTACATTAACTCAAAAAGATCACGCAAAAAATCATCTGGCACTTAATCTCTCTCTCTCTAAGTCCCCTTTCACACGAGGAAACTGAGTTTGCAGCAACTTTCGGTTCATAGACGAGAAGGGAAGGATCAAAGAGGGTTAAACAAAGTCTCAGCTGTCAACGATTTTAGGAGAGTTTTTTGACATTAGCTATCTAATAAGGAAAATACATACAGCAAATCTCCTCCGATTTTGTTTTTTCGTGTGAAAAATTGTTAAGGAGAGAGAAAACGTCAAAAAAAAATCTCCAGCAACTTGTTTCTTTGTGTGAAAGGGATCTAAGGTGGTGTGGTAGAGTGCACAATTTGGTTAATTTTGCGATACTTGCAATGTTTGAAAACCTATATGATTTTAGTAGTAAATGCTAAAAATAAAGTTTTACAATAATTTTTGTGGAAAATAATGCATTTTACCTCTGACCCCTTGCAGTTGTCCTTTTAAATAGCTGTGAGTTTTTAACGGCAAATGCAAATAAAAAAGATGAGATTATTTCTGTGGGAAATTACCTCAGCTAAAAGATTGTGAAACAAAATTTTTTATGCATCTGCTTGAGCAAAAAATTTATTAGAACCTCCACATACAGTTCGAAGGACTTTCTAGGTTTTTCTATTTCTACATCAATATGAAAATTTGAAAGCTAAGTTAGTGGTTTATAAATTGGAAGAAGAAGCGTAATAAATAAATTAAAAAACATAAAACTCGCAACCATTCCTGATGTGTGGATGTAGTAACTTTTTCAAGAATGAAGGGGACCGAAAATGTTTTTCGAATCTGAAAAGCACTTTATCCTGACAAGAGTTATACTCTTACAGCCTTATTTATTAACTCGTTTTAGTGACGGAGTGATGTAACTCCGACTTTACAATGCCTCTAATCCTGAAAAATTTGTTTATAAAAAAAAATACAATAGAGTCGGAGTAAGCTAAAACTGGTATATAAGATGAATAAAGCCGTATAATAAAGCCGTTTTAGTCTAAATTTAAATGTCATTTTGACATGACATCGTGTGAAATTTACAAAAAGGAATGTAAACGAAATTATTTATTTACATACATACTTTTTAAGAACTATCCCAGTTTTCAGGCCATTTTCTTTTTTGCTCATCGATTTACATATTTTTTTAAATATACCTACATATTTGTCATACGGAGGATGTAGGGAAAACGGTCAAGAAAATATTTTAAGAATTTGGTTGACGTGGCGTAAGGATGGAGGAAGTGCTTCAACTCGGCTTAACTATTCCGATGTTGAAACGAGTATTAGTGAAATCTAATAAATAAGGCTGTTGGATAATTTCTCACTTCCAGAAGCAGCGTCTCTGAAGTCCGTCAAGCTGGGTCCACCACAACGGAAATTCAAAGATCTAACTATGCATGAATCAGGTGTTAATTTCGGGCTAATTTAGTACCCCAATCCCGAAGGAGCTCCGAATTCACTTCATCCTTTAGAGGGCAAAAACTGATTTGATGACGTCATCATTAGCCCTAAATTAGCCCCTAATTCCTGTTTCTGCACACATAAAAAACTCAGCGAGTATCAATCAGGATTCCGTTCCGGTTACTCAACCGTGGATAAGCTAATGTCAATTGCGAAAACTAAAATAGACCAAAGTAAGAAGCTGTACAGGTTTTTTTCCAATTTTAGAGCAGCCTTTGATATGATAAATTGAAATGCCTTGTTGTACAAATTATACAATTTAGGTATCTCGCCAAAGCTCGTACGAGCTCTGGTTAAACTGTAGGTATCAGCAAACAACGGCTTATATCGTAAATGGCAACAACTGCTCAGACAGATTGACTGCAAACCGAGGAGTCACACAAGGCTGCAACCTCAGTCCTCTACTTTTCGCTCTTTTCCTGGATGACCTTGTGGAATGGCTAACATGTGGCGTTGAAATTGATAACATAAACTTAAAAGTAATCATGTACGCGGATGACACCGTTATTCTAGCCGAGTCCCCATCTTTGCTACATCTGATGATTAACAAGCTCTATAAATATTGGTTAAGGTGGGGTCTTGAGGTTAATGTGGAGAAGTCGAAGATTATGATTTTCCAAAAAGGAGCCGGAAGAATAGCCAGTGGTGAAAATTAGAAATATGGCAATCATAAGCTAGAAGTAATGAAAAAATGTACATATCTTTGGATGGAATTGTTGTTTAATCTGATTATGCAAAAACACCTTAAAAATAAAGTGGAAAAAGAGGCATCAGCAACAATCTGATAGCGGATCTGTTATGTTATACGGTTCACAAGTTTGGGGTGGAGAGCGGTTTGACGAAACTGAAGCCCTGCTGCTAACACAAATATTTTACCTTCCCATAAATACCCTTTAGTATATGTATCACCCTGAGACGGGGTTGCCAACAATGTTTATTTCGGCTCTTAAACTACATGCAGATTATTTAACTAAAGTGGTTAATATGAACGAATCCAGACTACCAAAGAAGATGCTAATGCAGACCAGTGGAAAAAAGCCTTTATGAAGTAATCCAGTTGGCTGATAAAAACGAGAGATATGATTTTATGGAAAAAGCGCGTAATTCAACAGAAAGACAATATTAATCAAAGATAAATTATAATCTTAGTGAAAATAATTATTTTAAAAGTTGTTTCTCTTGCTAGACTATAGGGAACATCTTCAAAATTAGGGGCGAGCTTATTAAACTGAGCTACACTCCACATCAAACGACTGGAAACTGGGAAGAAATTCTTAATTTTATTGGAACTTGTCCTGTAAAAAAAAATAAATAAATTTGATGGCACAACAGCTCATGAAGAACTAGGGCCTAGTGACTTACAACTCTCAACCATTCCTGTGTGCGTGTCTGCAGGAATGGAGGGGACCTACAGTTTATTGCCGAATCCGAACGGCTAACGAGCGGCACTTTTCTGTGACAGGAGATACTCTTGGAGGATTTGTCAATTCCTCGCAAGAGGCAGTAGCCGTTTTTTCTTTAAATAAATTGGTGGCGAGGCTGGGGATCGAACCTTAGACCTCCGGCATGACAGTCCATCGCACTAACCATCACGCCACGGCTACTACTTGTCCTGTGCTCAAAGAAATAAGGCGATCATTCTTTGGTAAAAATGATCTACAGATCGATGAAGTTGAGAGCTATTTGAATGGATTAGACTGGGTGCTTCTTTTCAACTATTATATTAAGGCCATTGACTATAGAAAGAGAATAATCTCCGAAAGTTTTTAAGTGTATTTTGTTTTCGCTTTGATTCAATTTCAATTTTTGTTTTAACTAAACTAAAAGTCCTACCAAATTGTATTAACATTTTTATTTTGCTTTTTAAATTTGCCATTTAAAAAGTCCATCGAAATTTTAATATTCGAAATATTTAGAAAAATTTACTATTTCAAATCAAATTAATGTTTAAAAATTAAAAATTATACCTCAAACTGTTGCTCACTAAAGACAGACGACAAACTTTGTCATGTCTTAATTTATTCAAATTTATTGCTAAATGACATCCTTCCTATTATTATTAATATTATAAATGTAAAAGTTTGTTTGTCTGTCTGTTTGTTCCTCTTAATCTCTGAAAATATTTAATTGATTGTAATGGGATTGGGTAGAGCGAGAGCTCTGAACATGAGGATGGACATAGGCTACTTTTGTTTTCAAAATTTTCAAGAGTTTACCAGAACAGAGTTAAAATATATAAAAAAAAGGGATAAATTGTTTGAAATGTCAGATATTCACATATTAAAATATCAAAAAACAAATACAAAAGTATTTTATAATCATAAAGTTTTTTAAACATGCGAAGCAAGGCGAGCACGGGCCTGCTAGTTGTATATAAATTGTTTATAATAATTATAAGTTATTATTTTGAATAATTCAAATTCCAGTATAAAAAGGTTGCAAATGAACGAGCCCTTAAGCTCTATTTAAATTGTTGTTAATTTTGTTTTGAAAGGCTCTTCATATTACTTAAATTAAACTTAAATGCACAAAATGAATTTCCTGATTCAACGACCTACTGGAAATCTTCGGGAAACTATGCACAAACACTCACAATTATTATGTAATTTGGTTTTTGATGCTTTCATATTATTATTTCTTAAAAACAAATCTTCGAGTTTAAATTATAAAAAAAACTGAAACGTGGATGCATTCTTTTTTTTATAACAAACACAACTTTTAATCAAACACCCAATTTAAAAATAACAAAAAATTATTTTTTGTATCAATAAATAATCCTCTGAATTCTTTTATGAAGCATGTCTGATACAACGATTAAGTTTGCATCGAAAATTGGTCCTAATTTTGTTGCAAAATCCAGTAGCTGGCATATTCTTGTTGATGATGATCCATTAAAAGGGTATAATTTGTGGCACAAACACGAAAATCATATGAAACACATGAAAACATAAACGGAACAAAAAAAAAAAAAAAAACTTTGCTAACCAAACACAAAACACTTTTTGCAGTGTTGCATGCAACACGATTATCACGCAACTCAATTAATTTAAATCCAGTTTTGTAAAAATTTTTACCTCATGAACTTGATCCTCCGTTAGTAACATTTTAATTCTTTTTTTTTATTTATTTCAAAGGCAAAAAAATTTTAATAAACTTTTAATTAATCAACCAATTAAACTATTAGATTAATTAAATTCCTTGAATTTAAGATTCGATGTCCGATTTTAATCGAACGAAATCGAAATCAATTCAACACTAGCGATATTTATCAAAAAATGAAAAAAACGATCTTTCAATATCAAGAACCGTTAATAAACTAAAAATAGAAAATTGAAAAACCAATCAATGCATAATTGAGATAGAAAAACTGAAAAATACAACCCCCAGAGCTAGGTATTTGTGCTTGTTTGCATTTGTGTTGGTATAAATTTACCAGTGTTATACGCATCGGGGATTAAAATAAAGCCGCACATAGACAACGTGTTTAGTTCTACATACAAGGACAATCATAATCCCATATAGTGTAATTGTCCCTTCTCGAATATGCGTATTCTAAATAGGGCTTATAAAACAGATACAGATTATTTACGGCAGCAACAGCATGTAATTTGATCCTTTCCAGGAAGGCTGGCTTGTATAGGGACGAAAAAAAAAAAACAGTAACGAAGATTTCAAGTCCAGGTCAGGAACAAGCAACCGGCCTTTCCGGGAGTTCGTTTGTGCCTCTTAATTCAAAGAGGGATAATAAATGAAATGATATTTTATATAATACGCCGTCGTTGTGACATCAGCTCGAATATAAATATCCTCTATCTCTGTCATACTTATGTTACTTTTGTTGAAATATTTGATGAAAGAGTAGAGACACAAGAAATAATAATAATAAATATAAGGATGGTTGTTTTTTATGGAAGGATGTTGATTTCGGATTCAGGGTTGTTTGTGCAAGAATAAAGGACATCATTTTTATTGGGTACATCATTTGCGAGAAGGGCAAGTATATCTACTTGAAAAATTATTGTATTTTTGTTGTGCCACACAGGAAAGGTTTGGCTTAAGACATAGCACTCCATGTTTAGATGTAAATTTGCATATATGTAGTAGATACATATGTACATTTAAACAGATGCCATTAAGTTATAAATAATTTTGTCCTTTTAGATGAATAGAATAATATTAATTTCCTTTGAAATTCATTGGTTGGCAATACTCGTATTAAAGAGACATTCTAGTGTTTGAAAAACGATTTTATTTATGAGAAATCTTAAAAAAGATACACGATAGGTCTATTTATTGTATGTGTGGATATACTTGTACTTGCATTTCCTATAGATTTTTGACTCGTATTTTGTTTTGAAGATGGAGTTATTCATTAGAAAATAAACTTTCGCTGCACTGAAAAGGCTGTGTGTGCGTGATTCGAATTATATGAAGAATGATTCGATAAAAGATTAAAATTAAAACTGTTCTGTGTTCAGACAAAGATATTTCTTCCATGAAAACTTCAAAAAATGCGATGATACCGAGATGTTACTTAGGCCTCTATTATGACCCGCGGGTCAAATGTTTTATTTAAGTCGAATGTTTCCGAAATCATTCGTGATGATATTAGGAATAACTTATTAAGACGTTCGAATATAGAGTGAAGAAAAGATGCTGCAATATGGAGTACCACAGGTGTCTAATTTGAGTCCACTTTTATTTATCATTAACGTCAACGAGTTACTTCGAGTATTTAAGCAAAGGATACTATTCGCTTTTGCTGATGATGACACTGCAAATGTTATTCTTCATAGTTCTCTGGACACAGTGACAATAATGATGCAATACAAAGTCTTTTTTTTTCTTCTCTAAAACTAAAAAAGTTGTTTCCTTCTGGTTTTCAATATTTTATTAAGAATTGATAAATGCAGTATTACATTTGTCATATATATATATGACCAATGCTATGTCATATAAAATATGGCACAATATTTGTATATATGACAAGTAGTACTAGACTATATGATCACAAGCTTTTTTCTGTCAATTTTTGTTCACCAGATATGACATACTAGCTACGAAAAATAAAATATTTAAAAAAAATATGATATATTTGGCCAATTACGTTTCATTAAATCATATGTATATTTTTTTATTTATATAAAAAAAAACACAATGATATTTAATTACTTAAAGTTTTGAAAAAAAAAAAATCAGCTTGAAAAAACAATTCACAATTTTTTTTTCAAAAATTTGAAACATTATTTCTCAAAAACAATTCATTTAAAGAACTTGATTTAAAAAGGATATACAAGAAGCTGCAGCATATAATTGTACGTACTTTTTTCAATTTCCAAGAATTTTATTTCATTTTAAGTAAATTTTTTTCATAAATTGCCCCTCCCCACCTCAAGGGGGGCAGATTAGAGGTTTTTGCCTGTAGGTACAATTTTTGTCTTAAAATGATTCAAGGAATTGCTCCCTAAAATAAAGGGTCATTCATTCTGCGGTTTCGAAAGTAAAGCTAAATAAAACACACACAGCGATACATTTTTGATAAAAATTTTATTTTATTGTTAAGTTTGGACTTTGCCATTAAGTGTGAAAAACAATATCATTCAAATGACCGCCTTGGGAAAATTCGCAGCATTCGCACATTTCGGGCGGTATCTTGGCCATAACTTGAGTAATTTTGGTTTTAAATGCGTCTACAGTTCGGGGATTATTCGCGCAAATACTTTTTTTTGCGTAGGCCCATAGAAAAAAATCTAACGGTATTAAATCGCATGATGAAATTATGCGACCGGGAAACTTCTCACGCAATAAAGCCATAATTGGTCGTGTTGTGTGGGTTGTTGCCCCGTTTTATCGGAACCACTTATCGTCTAAGTCATGATCTTCAATCGCCGCGCGCGGCCAAAAGTAAGGTGTACGACACGTTTAATTGCTGCGAACCCAGGAAAATCGATAAATTCGGATCATCAGCAACACTTGCTCATGCAGCAGCAATATTATCGACCGAGCGTGCATTACGATGATGCACAGGCCTTACGACATCAGTAACGCTTCCACTCTCTTTTTTCAAATTTCTTCACAATTTTACCGATCACGTGCGTATAGTCAGTCGATTATAACGACCATAATCATCGCGTAATGTAGTAAGTTTTAAAATAATTTTAACGCGTTGTTCAATTGTTAAGCGATCCATTATCGTAAATGGCAAACATTCAAATAATATTATGACACTTAAAATGACAGCTGAGTTTGACAGGTGTCAAATGCCAGCGCTACCAACTTGAAACCACGAAATGAATAACCCGTTATAAAGTACGAATTAGGACACGCCCTGTATAGTAAAAGAAGCAAACCATAGGCAACGCAAGTGTGGGATCGTAACCGAAAAATTAGCTGAACTTTTAGCTTTTCTCTCCGGCAGATCCGTTGACATACGGTATAAGGTTCGGAGAAAAATGGAGGCGGAACAAGACAACATACTTAAAGGGGCTTATAAAAATGCTGATGCTCCAAATGCATTGGATAAACAAACAGCACATCTAGACCTGTGACGTCAGTGGTCAACGGTGGCAGAGTACGTAGTGTACACAGCTTCGAAGACTGAGCAAATTTGATGCGCGGGTTCAAATACCGCATGATGTGTAGAAAGTTTTTCAAATAAAATTGGATTAAAGCCTAGCACCACTATAAAGGAGACTGATGATAGGGCTTGGCACCCCTTGAAATAGCTATATCTCTAGCCAAAACAAAAATAAAAACGAATTAAAATACCCAAAATTAATTCGTAAGCAATTGGTGGTAGCACCTTTAAGTTGTTGTTGTTGTTCAAAAATTCAATGAAATACGGTATCTTGTTTTTACCAAAATTAACCTATCTTCATATATTTCGAGATGATTTTTTAATTTCTACTTTTAAACACTGAAGAAAGTTTTTCCATTTAGGCAGGAAGGGTAATTTTCTAAAAAATATTGAAACACAAACAGTACGTTAAATATCATGTTTTATTTTTTAAATCCTGAAATCTATTTTTTACTTTTCATTTTAAATCAAATTGATTTAAGGCGGCAGTACACTATCGTATAAATATGGCTCAAAAATATCATAAAAGAGTGATGATAAAATGTATATGATAAAATATATAGATATGACGCCCATATATGGCAGTGATGAATTAAATTCAATTTAACAAAAATATTGAATTAAGGGCCACTTGTACGAAACAAAGAGATAAATAAAAAAAAAACTGAGGATGGCTATCCATGTTAAATTAAATAAATACAAATTTCTCGTTTTTAAATTGCACGAACGGTAAATTATACCCCAGCGGAATAAAAATATTTTTTATCAGAATGAACAACACAAGCTCTTTATATTCAAAATTTAAAAAAAATTAAATTAAAAAAAAATAGTACTTTATAAAGTAAAATTGCGAAAAAAAAAATCAGTTCAGAAATAATCTGCTTCAAAATAAATTTCCAAAAACTACCAACTTGATTATAGTTAGGTAATAAATAAAATAATGAATTTCTGGCTTTGAGAAAATTGGTCTCATGATGTTTTAGATATTGCCGGGATTTTAAGTCACTTTTTAAGAGCAACGCCCGTTTGCTGCCACCAAGAATTTGAATTTTAAAGGCCTTGAAACTTATACAAAATATGAAGTACATATCTGTTGGAGTTCGATAGGTATAAAGGTGGATTTTCAAAAAAAGATCTGTCGCAGTTGTTCAGGTGTTTTTGTTGGTATATTTGTATTGCTTAGTTAGTTAGTCTTGAATTAGTTGTGGCTTTTTCAATTTTACCGTGCAATGTTTTCTATTTTTCTCTATTTTTATATTTTTTGGAAAAAAAAACAATTATTCATTACATTGGAATACAATCAAAATTTTCGATAAAAGTATAATGTGGTCTGCCCAACAAAAAAAAATAAATTATACATAAAAAAGTGTTTCGTGTGCATGTTAGAGCGAATGTACTGTACTACCTTCCTTACTCTTTATTTTTTTGTTTTATATTGAAATTTATTTCATTGACAAAAATCACATGAGATTCATGCATAAAATCTGCCCTTAACCTTGAAGCTATCATATAAAAATATTTTCAAAATTAATAACTTTTCTATATTCAGAAGCACTTCCAAGAAATTTATTAAAAAAAAAAACACAACAAATAACATAAGAACGTAGGTACAACATATTAAATGCAAAGTTAATGCAGGAACGTTGTAAAATGTCGCCATTCTGTTACAAATTAAGGATATACCACATGTGATAATGAATCGATAGCCTATGGTGAATTTGTGTCCTCGTCTCGTCTCGCCCGCCACGAATTGTTTGTACGAACCACATGTGCATTCGTCTTCCAATAAATTAATGTCGTGTCGATTGATCTTTATGTTTCGATGGCAATTTTCTAAATTTAGAACCGAGACTAATTTTGAACGTCCTTTTCAAGTGCATTTTCACTAGCTCTCGCTCTCACACCTAACTGAGGGATCATCTTTTTTTTTTTTTGACTGAAAACACTGTGTGGCGTTGAGAATTTATCAGCCAAAACCATCTGTCCCCGGTATTATGATGGGGCACAGAAACATCGTCGTCCAAGGCATCAGGGTCCGACAATGAGTCTGTTTTTTTGTTGTTTTAATGAAGACAAAGTGTTAATTTTTGAAAAATCTTTTTTTCACTGTTGAGTTGAGAATAAATACACATAGGTACTTATTGTTGGTGCTATAGTTCTCCTGCTTTTAATTGCAACTAATTATAATGCTGAGCAACAAAAGTGATGCATATAAAAAACAGTGCAACGTGATTATCTGCCCACGAGGGAAATTTGTGAGTTTGGGTCTAATGAAATTATCACCTGTGCGATATACATACGTGTAAGGAAGGCGAGAATAATTTTGTATATTTAGCCGTCTTCGTCCTTTGGGTTTTATCACTTTTAAGACGGAACGAGGTTGTTGTTCGCCGAGTGTTTGTTGTCTACGTTTAATTTGCGCAGGAGTATTAAAATGTTTATATGAGGATTTTCATGGGAATCCTAGCAGCTACTCAATGCATAAAGTTTTAATGAAATCTTACGAAGTAATGCATGAATTCGGGATTAATTCCTTTCTTTTTCTTGGGGGTGTTTGTCCGTATACGAAATGAAAACCTAAATTCAAATACACATACAAAATAGGAACAAAAGAGAAAAGAATGATGGTTCAAGGAAAATGTCCATATCACCGCAGGTGAGCTATATCTATTTCTTCAATATAATGAACGTGTAAAGGGTGCAATTTGAATTGGGATCTTATTTTTAAACGGATTAGATGTCCTTCTTTGGCATTGCAAGTTTGCTGGGATTGATTTATTATACTAAGACTGTGTTATACGTTATATTTTTGTGTTTTTCTTATATATTTAACCGCCTGTACGGTTTGACGAGCCATGGTAATCTGATAATCCTTCTGGTAGATATGCAAAATAGGGTTTGTAGAAAATCGGATACTGCCTCTTAGATGAGTTTGTTTGTGTGAAAGGGATTTTCAAAAATTAAACAATGTAAGAAAAGGAAAGGTCTTCTGTGTCTTGTGTGGTTTATGATTTCAATTGATCTGTGGTAAATTTGCTTTAAAGTAGGTATACCTACTAAAACTATACAAAATAATTATATTTAGAATTTAAACAAATCGACTAAAACAAGCCAAACACTGGCTCAAAAGCAAAAAAAATGCATGTGTTGATTTACCTATTTTCTCATTGAATCAGGATCAGTTAATTAATTTATAATCAAACTTCAAATTAAAAGTTGTGACCATTGGCGTAGTTAGGGATTTTCCCTAGGGGGGGCAACCAGCCAGCGGACCACAAGTTCGAAATCATGGCTGTATACCTACGACGGAATAAAGGGTATAATAGTACAATACAAATTGCATTTTTCTTTTTATAATTCTACTAGCTGACCCGGCGAACTTCGTTCTACCTATAATTGATTAAATTTTTACTGTTTCTTTGGAGAGTCAAAAGCTCCAATTGTTATCCGAATTTGTGGGCTTAATTTTTTTAATTTTTATCTCCATTGTGTGATTATATGGTTAAATACAAATCCCATAAAATAATTTCCATTAAATTTGGATAATGTTCAGCCGCATTCAGTGCGTACGAACAAAAATGTACTTCAGAAAGTTTGAAATTTCAAGATGTTTTAACGATGTTGGTCGAATTTTCGAATTTTCGTTCGATTTTTTTTATTTTTTACTCTCTTGGATTAATCTGGTTTAATACAAATCGAACAAAAAAATATCCCCATGCAAATCGAATGATGTTTAGCCCAGTTATGCGCGTACGAACACAATTTTCGTATTTCCCGGTAGAATTTTCCAACTTTCGGTAAAATTTTCCAATATTTTTCAATTAATAAATTTAACTGAAATGTTTGACGTGTTAAATTTCAATTTATTTAAGTAGTTTGGTTTTTTTTTAAATATTGTGGTTAATGCATAATAATGTTTATTTATGGATTGTAAAAATAATTAAATATAAATACTGGGCTTTAAGCTATAGACTGTGT
Organism: Epistrophella euchroma; assembly: GCA_947049315.1. NCBI lineage: Eukaryota > Metazoa > Arthropoda > Insecta > Diptera > Syrphidae > Epistrophella > Epistrophella euchroma. Next base: position 109,766,947 of record OX346245.1, on the reverse strand, counting down.
ACACTTACCCAATAAATTTGTCGATATTGATTATTTTTTTTATTTTTTATCTTTAAAATTCAATTAAAATTTCTTCAATGACACTTTGAATCCGGTTTCAAAGTCAAAAGTGCGCAAACTTACTTATCCCAAAACTAGATACATACTCTACGAGCGTACGGTATCTTTAATATTCGGTTACTGTTTGTCTTTACTCTTCATGAACTTCTCTTAGATGTCAGGGCGAAAAGATAAATAAAATGTCCGATATTCGTTTTATTCCCGAAACTACCAATTTTAGTCTAATTTTATTCTTTATATTTAAATGAACTTTGACATTTTATGTACCGAACTAAAATTTTTCTAGGTTAGGCAATTAGTTTAAGGTGGGTCTGGTATTTGGTGGCTGTTTGTCAATAAGTAGATACTTTCTTTATCAAGAAAAACTTGCCTCAGGTGTTCTGTCGATTTTTCTGGGTGAGGGGAGCAATAACTTTTCTAGGGGGACATTGACCCCCCCCTCCCCAGAAAAATCGACAGAACTTAACTCGTGTACTTGTTCGCAGTAACACTTGAGGCCCCCCCTAACTACGCGCATGGTTGTGACGTTATGTTATGTTATGTTCCTTTGAAGCAGTGAATCGATTTCGCAACAACGATTTTCCATTTATACGAGTAAATTTTTTATTGCAAAATTCAAAACTAATTGATTTAACAAATGTGAATTTGATGAAGTTTTGTACCTAGTGACTTCAGCTTTGTTTAATAATTGTTTTTAATTTCAGTAAAGCGTACGTCAAACATCAAAGATCCATTTGAGTATCTAAATTTATATGTATATTTTCTCAGTGATTTGGGAGTCATTAGTGAATTATTCAAAAGAGCCTCAATTCTATCGCACGGTTTTGACGAATCTCCATAATGTCTGAGGAAATTTCTGATTTATACTTGACACATAAATATTAACACAGGGTGATTAGTCCACAATTAAAACAAAATTCATTTTTGAACTAGATCTTCGGTAAGAGATTGTAGTTATCTAAAACCTAGTTGACTCACCAAATTTTCTGAGCCAATTTAAATTTACTTAATTAATGTTTTTGGTGCTTCATAGCATAAAATAGCATAAATTCTTTACTGAAACACTACTCGATTTCACTTTAAATAAATACTCACCATAAAAAGAACTGGTCCTAAAACTATACTTATTGGATTGATCTTGAAATAAAAAAAAAAAATTAATTTGATGGCACAACAGCTCATGAAGAACTAGGGCCTAGTGACTTACAACTCTCAACCATTCCTGTGTGCGTGTCTGCAGGAATGGAGGGGACCTACAGTTTATTGCCGAATCCGAACGGCTAACGAGTGGCACTTTTCTGTGACAGGAGATACTCTTGGAGGATTTGTCAATTCCTCGCAAGAGGCAGTAGCCGTTTTTTCTTTTAAATAAATAGGTGGCGAGGCTGGGGATCGAACCTTAGACCTCCGGCATGACAGTCCATCGCACTAACCATCACGCCACGGCTACTACTTGATGTTTTTTTCGTTGCTAACACAAAATTGGAGACTAAAAAAACCATTTGCTAACTTTGGATTTACCCGAAAAGAGCTCCTAATTGGTGTTCGATTATAAGTTATAGTCCAATGACAACAAGTTTTTACAAAATATACCTAAAAGAACACGAAGCCTATCCTCCGTGCAAGTCAAAATTTTATTTCTAAAATTAAAAACATAAAATTTTAATTTTTGGAAGCATTACTTGCACTTTTTTTTGATACTACTTCGAAGCCCACAGTTCATATAAAAACAATAAAAAAAAAACTTACTTACCTGTCGAACTTGTTTGTATTGTTCCTCAAAACTCCAGCCGTTGTTTTGTTGAGAGGAGTTGGATGTTTCGCTGGAAGTTGATGAGTTAGACGCAGGATTAACTAAATAAAAACAAACAAAAATCATGACGAAAAATAAAAATCTTCAGTTTCTAATTAAATCAAATATATTTTATTAAAAAATGCTTTTTTAAATTTAATTTTTTAACTAAAGAAATGCAATCGCATATGGCTGTATTCATAGTCATTTATAAACAGATGCTAAGATTAAAGTAGCTTTAATTGAATTTTATTGGTTTATAATTCCAATATTTAATAATCGAATAAATATACTTTTATTTTGATAAATACTGAATGGAATTTGCTTACAGATTGGACCTATAGTAATTGATTTAATAGATCTTAAACTGCAGTTTAGTAAAACATTAGTTTAGTTTATCGAATCTTTCCACGAGTGAACCTAAATTTTTGATTAAGGACGCCGCAGGTGCCTGGATTAAAAATCAATTTGGAAAATAACGATGTTTTTTATATTTTTTTGCTGCTTTCTGTTTTCTATGTTTTTTTTTTTTTTTTGCAAAATTGTCAAATAAGTATCAAGTTAGCGAAGCAACCCTGAAAAAGGTGTTAAAACTTCTTATATTGAATGCTTTATTCCTTAACAATTTTCCGTTCGTTAGTTGTTATAATTTTAATTGTGTCGTCTAATGTTTTCTATGTTTTTTTTTTGTTTTAATTAAATTCATATAAAGTTCGCAAGGCACCCCTCAAAAAGGGATTAAAACTTCCGATACCGAAATGCTTATTGCTCTACAATATTGGCCGTTAGTTGTCGTTAAATGTTTTCTATGTTTTTTTTTTTTTTTTTGTGCAAATATCGTACGAAAAATTGATGTCATAACTGATTCAGGATTGAGGTTGAGGAACGAAAGATTAACGTGATATTTTTGAATTTTGCTTTCACGCGGATTGTGACCAGGCGCTCGTTTACTTTTCCAAGGCCCAAGTGCCCAAGTCTTCTTTCCCTTACCACAAAACCCAACCAAGCACCGCTGACCCTGCTTCTTGCAGCACTCGCCGAAGTAAGTGTCACACGATTTCATCCTTATTATATCGATTTAGCAAAGCAGCAACAAAAACATAGAAAACATCGAACGAAATTATCACAAATAAATTAACGACTAATTAAAGGCTTATTATCAAATTAATAATTTTTCGATCTGCGAATATTGTTTCTCTAACTTGACACCCATAACTTGACACAATATCAGGCTGTTTAAACTTTTGCACCTTTATTCGTTACATCCAAGCTTAAAATTTAAATAATGACGAGAACAAACCTGGTCGAATAGATTTAGAACTAAAATATCTGCAATCTACTTACTACATATTTATTAAATAATAATAACGACTAAAAGATCATTTACAAAGAGAAACTAATTTACTGGAAAATCAAAAGATTTGGGGATACCTTACCGTCTTTTGTGCTTGGTGCTGAGGGCGATGTGAACGAGAAACCATTTGACATCGATTGGGAACTCGTTTGGGATTGCGACTGCTGTGAATGCTGCTGCTGTTGTGTTGATGATATCAAGTTTGGTTGCTGTGGCTGCGGCGACTGCTGTGATAGGTTCTGCGGGGAGTGGTTGAATGTGTTGTGTGAGGTTGGTGGGATTGTGAATGCCGTATTAATGGGTGTTGGAATGACATTTGAGCCGAAGTTACTATGTGACGGGTACTCTTGATCCTGTTTTTTTTTTTTTGTTTTTTTTTAATTTTGTTTATTTTTTGCGAAATTATTAATTAAAATTAACTTACCATGAGGCCCACTTTCATATCACGGACTTGCATTTTTAATTTCTCCAGCACATCGTTGTGCTGTTGCTGCAGGTTTGGTATGCTATGCAGGCCACCCATACTCATGAAGTTTCCCAGCGCACCCAGCGGATGATTCGCTCCGAACTGTCCATGATGACTATATGGACACGAAGTCGGCCTTAATACATTATGAATCATGTTTCAATGCTACAATAGACAACTATACATACCTCATTGGAATTTCTGAATTGTGTTGTTCGGGGCTCCTGCCACCTCCGAGTCCTACGTAGTCCATGGTCATTCCATTGACCATTGAGGCGTTTAATCGACTGGTGTTTTCGTCATCCATTGATTCGCAGTCTCTCATGTCGTCCTCCGAGTGCTCGTCGTTCGACTGCAATGAATAGAAGGAAGAAAAATATTAAAACACTCATGCCATAATCTATAGAATTTTCGCTTCGATTTATTGGTACATTTATTGGAACAAGCTGGCTATAATTCCGATTGCATTTAGAGCAACAACATGGATGCAGATCAAACTTCAAACTTGACTTTCATCGTTGTCAACGTTTGTTATAGCAGTTTAATTTTTTGTACAACATGAAAACGCTTGCTGCGACTCAATCGATTGCCATTTGTTTATACAATTTAAGATTGGTAACGCATGGCTTGAGAAGGGAAATATGGTTTAGTAGCATTTTCATGTCCCGGTGATGCACTTTAATCAGAGAATGCAACGTGACAAAGGAACGAATGGATATGTCAATAATAAAACAGAAATAATAAAGCAATTGGACACAGAACACGATGTTGCAAAAATCTTCATTTCTTTTCTTACTTTATCAATTAATTTATCGTTTACAAGGTGAAGTCAAGGTTCAATATAAATAGTTTCATATATTATATGAGACTGTGAGTGCAAAAATAGTTTAACCTACATTTTTTTGTAATTATATTTGCGGTTTAAAATCGATCCAAAACTATATATGTCCAGTAACCTTGTCGTCTCATAGGAGGGCGTGTTTGCGTTAGCGAACTCTAGAGCGCTGAACGCATGAAAAATAAAAAAAAAAACCGAGAAGTGTTCGCGCTTTTTTCAGTTATTGGCAATTTTAACCCCAAGGGATTAGTTTTTCGACTAAAACTTCGATGCAACAATTTCAAAGTAATTAAATTTTCTTCAATTTGAGCCCAGAAGCATCTGTGTAGGTCCAATGGTTTCGGAAATACAGATATTCAAAATTTAGCAAAAATAAATTTACAACAACAAGTAGTATATGTAGTTTTAAGTATAATGAAAAAAAAAAGATGGTTCTTGGCACAAGATTCATAAAAATACTAGAGCGTCCGTTTAATTGGGAGGGGCAATTTTTCAAAGAATTGACTTGAAATAGAAAACGACTCATACAAATCCAACGACAATTTTTAAAATAAAATCCTATACCTTTGGCTTTGACACATCCATTTTTTTCAAATAAAGTTTTTTTCATTTAATTGAAAGAGTTTTTTGTGTGATAACACACGCGCAGTGTAGGCTGCAAAGCTTTCGCACCATCATATTAATATTGAAGGTTTGAATGAAAAAGCCCCACTCATGCTCGAACCTAGACCAAGCGTCTCCGGGCCAAGTGCACTACGCACTGCGCTACCGAAGGTCACGTGATCATGTCGATCGAGTGAAGGTTTTATTGTTTGACGAATGCATTTGAATCAACTAGCATTTTTACTAGCCACACACAAGCTTGTTGTTGTTCATTCGGTTTTTGCGAATAAAATTGAACATAAATAGACTAAGCACCACTAAAGGAGTCTGATGATCGGCCTGGCGACCGTGAAATAGCTATAACTCCAGCTTATAAAACTTGGTGGTAGCTCACTCAAGTTGTTGTTCTTTCATTCAAACCTTCAAAGTTTTTTTTTCAATTGATAGTCTTTGAAAAATTTATTTCCAAATTCAAAATTTTGAAAAAAAGTACAAAAACTATTTTTTTGTTTTCAAAATTCAATATTATTATCAATTCTAAGTCAAACACCAAAAACAAGATGCCTAAATAACTTAAGCTTGGTTCACACTATAGTGCCGATACCGATACAGTCTCGATACGTTCTTACTCCGATAAAATATTCTTACACAAGAAACAATTGCTAGTATTAATAAACATTGTCTAACTTTAGACAGCCGTCCAAGTATTTAAAAAACCTTTCTAATTGTTGCTAAAGAAATTTTTCGTTTTATCTTGCTTTAGACAACGTAATCTATTGTCTAAACTTTGAGAAATGCAATATTTTTTTTATTAAATAAAGCACATTTCCGACTGTTTCGAGATACTTAGCCATAGTTTAAACAGCCAAAAATCTAATTAATAAGACCAAATGAGTATATCCACACCTTAGATACCGCTCCGATACCGATACACTCTCGCTTCAGTTTCGATTCATTGGAAAGAATATTTTATCGGAGCGAGAACGTTATTGATATAGTTTTTATGGAAAAAAAAGTAAAAATATACAATTCATGTATTTATAGTCAGATATATGTATGTATCTATGTATTTTAAATTAATAGAAAGGAGAACAAATGAATTAAATAATTTTGAATCGGTATCGGTATTGGAGCGGCAATGTAAACAGAAAGGGATTCTATCGAAGCGAGAACGTTTTGAGACTGTATCGGTATCGGCACTAATGTGAATCAAGCCTTAATGTGAATCAAGCCTAAGTTTCTGAAAAAATCAAAAATAACTAAGATATATTTTCCTTTAATTCGCTTTCAATACTTTATTTAAGATCTATTCTATTCTATTGCAATTCTAAATGCGAAAAAAAGGAAACATTTCGGAAAAATAATGTTTGAGGAAGCAAATAAAAACTGTACATAGATGACAGGCCAAGCTGTATTACAATTTTAAGTCGATATATGTACCTATGTAAATCACATTGTTATTAACAAATAAATAAACTGTTATGAGTCTACTGGTTCAAGTAGCTAGTAAGTAATATTTGAAAAATTCAAAATCATTTTAGTTTTTTTTTTAATTTGACTTTATCGCACTTTTAAAATAGCTTCCCTATTTTTCTATTCATTATTTTTATCATAAATAATATTGTCCTAAATACTTGTTTGTACTTTACGAAACACATATTATAAAAACTACATGAGTAAAAGTCATAAAAGCTGTTGCGTAAAAAAATAAAATTCTAAAAAAAAAATGATAAGAACTAAATATAAAGTTTTGAATATAATTTAATTAGTTTTTAATGTTTACAAAGAATATTTCCGATACCTATTTGAATACATTACGATTGTAATATTGTAATAAAGTAAAGTTTTATATTGTACCTGCACACATACTCACATATGTATAAAATATCTCAATGTGTATACAAAAAAAAAAAAAAAAGTTTTTTCTTATTGTTCTTTTAATGTTTTCATGACAGCACTGATTCATGAGTAGTGTTGTCGCATTAATGCCGGCTAAGGTAGCTGACATATATTGTAATTAAAAAGAAAAATAGTACCCACAGTTCACGGAATATAATATTAACAAATGAAATAAATTTATTTCTTATCTTTGCAATTAACCTTTGCTGATGACTCTATACCTGGGCGCATTAAATTGCTTTATTTTCATGCACGTCTTTGAAATCAAATTGATTTGTTAAAGTAAATTAATATAAAAAAGTCATAAAAACGTTGATGGATATTAGGTTTGTATGTATGTATAAGCATTCTATAAATATTTGAAAAGATATAATTTTAGTTAAAATTACGAGTCAAGTTAGAATAATAAGATTGCCTGTCGGGCGGCTGGGATCAATTAAAATTTATCTAATTTGAGGTCAAACAAGGTTTCTAATTAAAAATTCAACTCACTAAATTCTCGTAGCAAATAGTATTCACGACAAATTTGATGAATTGATTTTTCTGTCGAATTTTAATTTTAACAAGAAAAATATTGCTACAGAAAATAATTTCGGAACTACATATTTTACCTAATACAACAAAACACACATAAAAACAAGATATTGTGATGACAATTATTATTTTTATTTCCAAATTTCGTACACGGTGCAATTTAGAAACAAACCAAAGTATTGCATTTATTGCACCTTCCTTTGTCAAAAGTTAACGAAGAGGTATCAGGTATATTTCATTAGGTATAGCAGTTCAGGCAAATGCATCTGAAGTTTAAAATACCGAAAAAAAAATAATGTGGTTTGCATTTATTTTTAAAGCAGTTAGGTTATAGGAACGTACTTGGGATTTCGATTGCGCCTAAATAGTCGCGTTTAAATGTGAATAATCGGACTTGTGATCAAGAAATCGCGACGCTTAAAAGAATAAAATTCGTTTAATTTTTCGGACGACGCGATTGTTGCAAAATAAAATGAAATGCAATTAAACTATTATAATCGCATTGCGATTATAATCGCATTGCGATTTAATAGGCCACGTTTTCAGTGGCAGCGATTTTCACTCGTGCGAGTTAGGCGAGTAAGCGATTGATTGATCGCTACATCTAGAGATTTTAAGCTGTGTTTTGGTGCACCCCTTTCGCCCAAATTTGCTTAAGCAATCAATCGCTTGAACTCGCTTACTCGAACGATTAAAAATCGTTGCCTAAATTTCTACGATTAAAAAATCGTAGTCACAACAAGAAATAAACATGCACGTACTTGTGATTTTCAATCGCACAATTTTTAAGTCGCAAGAAATGAGTTTAATGTGAATGGATACATATATGCGAACGAAAAATCAAAGTGCTTAAAAAAGAGAGCACCTTTTTAATCGCAAAATTAGATCAAATAGAATCAAATATGATTGCCATACTTGCGATTTTAATAAAAACTGAATAGATCGACAAAAAATTATCAGCAAATAATTTTTCTAAACTTTGCTATTTATCTGTAGCAAGTGTGTGTATTCTCATTAGAAGATGTAAGTATTATTTGTTTACGATTCAAAAATCGTGCTACCGAAAATTACAAGTGCGTGCAGAGCACTAATTTGTTGCGATCGCAATTTTTTTTTAAATCGCAACGACTTCGCAAGTGCGACGCAAATGACAATGATTCTCTCAAATATAGTTTTTTGTTTGATGGCTGAAGTCATACTAACATAGTGTATGCTGCAGATCACAGTATATTTACTTTCAAAATAAGACATCTAAAAAGATAATTTTACATTCCGGGGTTCCTCAAAAAAGCCATTTAGGACCATTTTTGTTTTTATTATTTATTTATGACTTCTGTAGGTATTATATGTTATATAAATTTACCAAGAAGACGTATCTCATACAAATTTTCTACTGAAAATGGCGGGTTCGAATGTTGGAACCACTTGAAATAGTTGATATCATAAATTTAGTGATCTTGACTTTAATAAACATCTTTATTATATTGTAGCAAGGGCGTACGCAGGATTACGGGTAGGGGAGGGGGGCAAACTCACATATGATTTTATTTATTTAATCAAGATATCGGTCGGTAAAAATTAGTACAATTAGTGAAAAAAAAACAGAATTTTGTTTAAAAGAATTTTGAAAAGCAGAATTTTTTTTATTATTCGCAGAATTTTGTTAAGAAAAATTTTGAAAAGCAGAATTTTGAAAGCAAAATTTTGAAAAGCAAAATTTTGTAAGTAGATTTTTGACCCAGACAACTCTAGTAACGTAGATGTAATATTCAGTGTTAATAAAAAAAAAACTCCGTTTCATTATTTTGACTGAAAAGGTAAATTTTTACAGCTTGTACATGCATATTACGGTGTCCGTTGTTTCCCAAACTCACTTTTTGTTTGGATCAGACACTGTATAAAAGGTTTATGCCCTACAGTAAATTTATGGACCAAAAAAAAATTGGCAAAGCTCATTAATCCGTGCCTCCAAAGCCATAGTCAGACCATACAAAGAACCATGGACATTTGCAATTGCAATTAAGTTTTTTAAAACTCCAACCGTTTAGTAAAAACAATTAATTCGAATATGTATAAAATTAATAAGAATATGTATAATTTCAAATTGTTTCTTTTATCTTATTTTAAAAACTTTTCAATTGTATTTTGTTTATGAAACTCCGGTTTTGCATAACTTTTTTTCAAGTTTCCACTAAAATAGGATCATAGCAAAGGTAAGCTCCAAAATGGTGGGCTAAAATTCAAAATAAAATGAGAAAACTATTTTTTTTACACACATAAGTATTTGAAGCTTCCGCAAACACAAATTTTTTAATCAAATCCTGAGTTTAATCTAGGTAAGTATGCATGTAATTTATTTTATATTCAAAGGTCCCGCTATACCTAAAGATTCAACAAAAAATATAACAATGTTTTAAATGCTTTGGTCACTTCCATCTTATTTTAACATAATTTAGTGCACTTTTTTAAAATTTGAATTTCAAATAAAATTAAAAATGAACAACGATTACACTGGATGTTAACTTGAATATTACACCTATTCATCTGTTTCTTAAAGAAATAAATTATGCCTCATAAGGTGAAATTTTGTAATTGCACAAAAATAAAGAATATAGCACTTTGTCGCACATGGACACATGGAACTTTAAGTTTAAACTTACAAAAATGTTAAAAATCAGCAAAATTAGAAATAAATTAATTAAACAGCTTATAAAATTCTTTTGCCACACCGTTTTATTATTTTAAAAACTTGATTTGTAGGTAACTGCCAAAGAAATAAAAATTTAAATTTATTGTAAATGTTAAAAAAAATTGTAAAATTTAGTACCTATTCATTATTTCAAAACGATTTCAAAAAATTCATCTATGTATGTTTTGCCATTTTCAAAGGCTACATGAAATTTGGCCCCAATGAGGAAAAAATGGCCACAAAAATTTATATGAAAAGTTATAAAATAAAAATTGTTTAAATTCGTGAAATGGAGTATCTGTCTATTTGCCTCTTTTAACTTTTCTTTTATGGGTTTAAAATCAAACCCTTATGTCTATAATTTTAGAACCATTTTTCAGTTTTGGTTTGAGTACATATTTGTTTCTTTTTTAGGTATTTTTTTTTTTTCATTAAGCTTGGGTTCATTTTTCAAATTTGAAAACAGGGTTGTTTTATTTAAAAAAAAAACACTTTTGGCAATTTTTTGTCGTTTTTGCCTTTTCAAATCAGGAGCCTATTTCACCAAATACTTTTCACTTTTCAACTTTTCGCTTTTACTTTGCAAATTTCGTTTCTAAAAAAAATAAATTTGATGGCACAACAGCTCATGAAGAACTAGGGCCTAGTGACTTACAACTCTCAACCATTCCTGTGTGCGTGTCTACAGGAATAGAGGGGACCTACAGTTTATTGCCGAATCCGAACGGCTAACGAGCGGCACTTTTCTGTGACAGGAGATACTCTTGGAGGATTTGTCAATTCCTCGCAAGAGGCAGTAGCCGTTTTTTCTTTTAAATAAATAGGTGGCGAGGCTGGGGATCGAACCTTAGACCTCCGGCATGACAGTCCATCGCACTAACCATCACGCCACGGCTACTATTAATTTCGTTTCTCTAAAGGCAAATATTTGCAAAGAAGAAATTATTGAAATGAAAAGTTGAAAAATTTTCCTCTTTATAAATTACGTTTCACCAAAAGCAAATTTGCAAGGTGAAAAGTTCTTTTCTGCAAATTGAAAAGTTTTGTTAGTTTGAAAAAATATTGTATACTTTTCGTTTCACCAAAAAAATAAATCTTGCAAATTATATTTAGAATTTTAAAAAGGTTTTTAGTAATATGAAAAGAGAAATTTTTATTTGCAAATAAGCGTTTCTTGTGAAAAGTTGTCGGAAAATAATAATAATAAAAAAAATTAACCGTTTTGAGAACGAAGAAGTAAATAATAGTGATCTGATCATATAGTAGTTATAAGTTAAGAATTATGTTTGATATCGGAAATAATTTTTCGACAAAGAGTTTTCGATTAACAAAAACAACAGTCGAATTTATTTTTGCCAACATTTGGAAATAAACTACAATTGGGCAGTCAAAGGAATATGGGCTTAAGTCACTTCCAAAAACGTTTGTGTGCATAAGATTGGGTCGGGAATGGAGCCCAATATCACGGTGTTGCAACTATGCACAGAATAAGAAAAGCATTCATGTGTCAGAGCATTTCATCAAGTGTCCAATGTAATCATTGATGAATTTCTCCCAAACACCATTTGCTGGACAACAAATGCAATGCAATGCAGTTTGCTAAGTTCGTATATGTTTGAGAATACATATCATCTGCAGTGCAGCTGGTGCTGTTTAAATTAGAGGTCAGTGCAGGATATCAACCATTTTCAAATGCAGTGGTTATAACACCCACTAAGGACAAATAAAGCAGATCTAGTGGAACAGGGATTTTTCAATACATTCCATTAGCGAAGCACCCCTTTTTTTATATGAACTTAGGAAAGCAGAATAAAAAACATCGAAATACAAATTTTTTTTCTCTACTAAAATTCCTTTTTAAGAACTGATATATTATGGGTAGATCTTTGTGGCCTTTAAATATATTTTCTCTTAATTCATAAAACAAAAGATTTTTTTTTAAATGAAACTCAAACAACATCATACCTAATATGCATCCTATTTTACTTAATTTCTGGGAATTTTTCAATTTCAATTGACAATATGGTATACCTACTCTCTTAAGTGGTTAATAAACATATGGTTCGCTTATGTTTGGGATTATTATATAGCTCGGTGCACAAAAAAAAAAAAAATGTCATAGGACTTATACGACTGCACTCGCAGTCAAAAACAATGGACGAGACAAAAATAATAATACCTACTTGTCTCATGCGCAAAGTAACCTTTTGCCAAAATTCCCGGAAGTATTGATTTGTTTTATGATCCTTCCATCATGAAAAACGACGCCGCCGCCACTATTTCAGCAGCAACCACCAATGCTGAAGCAAAATGAACGATTTTATCTGAACTAATCTAACGCCACGATTCGAACGGCAGCTATACAAGTAGCAGCAGCACTTTTCTAATATAAATTGGTAGGTAGGAAGATATACCTACCTACTCACTCGTTTAGCTGGGTGAATAAATTAAATACAAAGATACATTTATAAGCTTTAAAAATGCATTGCGGGGAATATGAATTATACAAATAAAAGGCGGAGCTTACTTTGCCTTTCAATCTTTTATCTAGCAGTTTATTCGCTTTGTTATCCGCTTAATTTTGTTCGCTGTATGTTTGTATCTATTGCTTGCTGCTTATGAATCGAACAATAATTGCATTCATAATTTCATACGCGATCTTCAGTTATTATTGTGCTATGGTACAGACGAGTCATGAATTATTATTGTAGCGTAGCGAATACTATAGCTCTTTTGTATTCCTTTTGAATCTGTGAGGTTATCGATTGGTATCAAAAAGATATCGATGTCGGTTATGGAATCCGTAAAAATGCATCCACAGTTAATCGCAGTGTAGTGCTCTCTTTTCTCTTCATCGGATTCACGTGAAAGAAAAGACAACAATGTACTGCGAATCACTGCAGATCTACTATTGCGGATTCAATAAACGATAATTTTTTGACTTGGGAAATGTCTCATCAGAGCATGATAGTACCAAAATACTTACCTAAAAATTTTCATTTTAAATGAAGTTTTATCTAGGATTAATTATTATTTAGGTGGATTCCTGAAACACGCTCTTACTTAATCAGAATCACTAGGTGAGTGAATCATTTAAAAGCTTCTGAATTTGTTGGGTTTATCATTATCAGTCATGCATTGAACTATTAAATCGATTAATCGTTGCTATATTTAGGTTTTAGGATCAAGCGGTTCTTATAATTTTCTGTCTTCCTATAATATGATGCATGTCGTTTAAGGAATCCGCGAAACTGCATCCGCAGTGAATAGCAGTTTAGTGCTTTCCTTTCTCTCCATCGATTTCACGTAGAAAGAAAAGAGAAGAATATACTGCGAATCAATGCGGATCCACTATTGCAGATTCCATAATCGACATGATAATTGGATAAGTCTTCCCTCTCTTGCCAATACTGCCCATAATTTCGTAATGGCCCTAACTACAAAATTTCCGATTTTGAGTTTATGGCATTTTTGGACTTGGGGTATTGCCTCCGATTTATTTGTATTTGTTTCATAACGCTAAATCTTCAAATGAAGCAGGAAATCCCAATTTCTAAAAGCCCTAACTTTAAATCATATGTACCAAAGCTTAAAAAAGCCCTAACTACAACATAGGGCAAGCCACAGTATACAAAAATAAATAAATATATTTTATTACAGGGTATTAATACATCAACGGTATTTTTTATTACATTTTTTGAAATATTTTTGTACATAACAAACTTTGAAACTTTCAAATTAAAAAATGAATTTTAATTTTTATTTTTCTTTTCTGTTTTAAATTTATACATTTATGTTACTAAAAAAAGTTTTTTTTTGAAATAAGTTATTATAAATTAAATTTATGTTTTTTTTTTTTCTTTTATATTTAAGCTCCCATAAAGAATTTTTAAAAAACTATTCCATTCGTTGCTGTACATAGGGCAATCTAAACATATTTTTTTTAATATTTAAGCAAAAATACTTATTAGTTTTTATATTTAAAGTGAGTTGTAAAATAAAGAACAAATTTAGCTTAAAAACAAATATTTTTAGGTATTTTTCATAATCTATCTAAAGGTTGCGGTAAGCGATTTAGTGTTTTCTTCGTTATCTCGAAAAAGTGAAAATGTTAGTTAGGGCCATTACGAAATTATGGGCAGAATATGTCTAAAAAGAAAATAGTCCATTGAAATGTTACATTAACTTAACCTTGCATTGCATACAGGACAATTTTTTTTTGATGGATCTGTAGGAGGGATCAGTGTGAGTGTAAGAACGAGTTTTTTTTTTTTTTTTCAAAAAATGTATGTAGGCATAATAACTTACTAATCTTTTTTCGGAAAATGTATTGCAAAAAAAAAAGATTATTCAAAAAAATGCCCTCAAACAAGTAACCTGCAGTGTATGTACATATGTAACATTTGACTTTGGTTTTAAAAATAGTAACGAGATATTTTTATTTCAAAAAATAAAAAAAAAGTTTGTCTGCACTTGTACATACATACATGTTATGCACTGTATATATACTAGGGTGGCGCTTATTTTGGAAATGTTCGAATTTCTTTCGTCGCCCCCCTATATGATCAACAAAATTTAAATAAGAGAGAAAACAGGGTTCCACTATAAAATTCATTAGATTATTTCCCCCAACTGAGATTTTGAACAAAATTAAAATTTTTTTTTTATTGTTAATTGTTATTTAAATTTTGTTGGTCATATGTATAAGTAGTATAATATTGATAACTTCACGAAAAAATAAAAAAAAAAATAAAAATACACCCGCAGCATCTTTAATTGGCCACAATAAAACGAAAAATGTAAAAAAAAAAAAAACAAAAATCGCTGTTTTTTAAGTTGATACAAAAATTTTATAAAATGCAAGGATGTTTTTTTTTATACTATGCTATATTTTGAAGATTTCTGCCAATTTTCATTTTTATTCATCAACAATTACAATTTTGCGGAATTTTTTAGTAAAAGACTAAAAATCTACCTGCAATTTGTATGGGAAATTTCAAGTGCACGTATTAACCGATTTCAATGAAATTTTGCACAGAATTTTTTTAAGTCAGCCTTATCACTTTTAGGGGAGAGGGGGGGGGGGGCGAAAGAAATTTGAACATTTCCAAAATAAGCACCACCCTAATATATACCTATGGGTGGAATAAAGCAAACGATTCATAAAAATTTATTTTATTGTTTTAACAGTTAGGTAGCTATGTAAGTAGGTACCTTATGTGAAATTCCTTGTGTGAGATCTTGTGAAATGTGATTGAAACAATGAGTTTTTTTTCGAAATAAAGATTTTTGGTTGGGGAATTATCTCGGTATCCAGGATTAAGATTTTGCAATATCTCGAAATCCATGGATTTAAAATATGTTCCGGGATCGCAATTGCTTCCATTTGCTCAATTGGCATTACGCAATGTTACCATCTCTTGTCAATTAAATAAAGATTTCATTGGTTTGCCCTTGAAGTTACTATTTATTATGAAGAATTTGGTGGTTTTTCGCTCATGTTACTTCTTCTAAGGTCGGTCGCAAGTAATTGTAATTGGCGTGTCTTGTCCTCAAAAGCTGCTCCCTCCCTACTCCTTAACGGCGCGGTGGCGGCGGTGGTGATTGAAGTAAACGAGGACAAGACCAATCACCTGATATCAACAAACTAACAAGCATTTGTTCACTACCTGGGAAAAAACATTATTACTAACTATTGTGAGTAGCTTAGATGTATATGATTTAGGGAGTTCATTTTGGAGTAAACATTAGGCACGGTATTGGATATCCGACGAAGAATTATCCTAGCAGCAGCGGCCATGTGCATATGGGTTTAAAAAAATCTCACGCATTAGGCTAAGCACGCACTTACGATTTCGATCGCGCGACTATTATAAGTCGCAAGAAATAGAACAAATGAGTTTCAATGTAAGTGACCGCACCTGCGACCGATAAACTGCGACTGAAATTTGTTCCATTTTTCGAGCGACGCGATTGCCGCAAAATAAAATTAAACAAATGCAATTACATGTTTGTGACCGCACTTGCGATTGAAATTTCTGCGATTAAAAAATCGTAGTCGCGGAAAGAAATAAACATGCACGCACTTGCGATTGTTAGTTGCGCGATTTTGCAGTCGCAAGAAATGAAACACACGGTTTTTAATGGAAGCGCAAGCGCACGCACATGTGACTGAAAAAGCGCGGTGCTTAAAAAAAATGAAACAGTTTCCATTTTTAGAGCGACTTTTCAGTCGCAACGACTTTAAATCGCAAATGCGTGCACAGCCATTAAAAGATGTATGTTCATTCGATAGCGATTAAAAATTACGCGACTACAAATCGTATAAGTGCGTACACAGCAAAAAATTGTTGCGATCGCGATTTTTTAATCGCAACGATTTTAAATCGCAAGTGCGTGCCTAGCCTTAGGCGAAGTGAATGTTCTACAAAAACCTCATAGGTACTGCCATGCCAACGCCAAGCCGCTTTGTGCTGGACGATAAGCAGAAAACGTGAATTGATACTGAAGTGTTCTTTCTAAAATAAAAATTCTTTGAAGAATATGTGGTCCTGTGTGTGAGAAAGAATGGACAAGAAGATTTAACCCCCAAACTCTATAAGCTATACACAAAGATCGATGTAATCCAAATAGCCAATACACGTTGACTAAATGTGATGTTTGCTCGGTCACATCGAGCGAAATGCATATAAATGCTCCATCAGCAAAGATAATCTTCGCATCAAAGCCCTCAAGTTCGAGGTGACAAGAATGACCAAACCTTCCTCCGGTTTACTGGCTGAACAGAATGGTGACGCAGACGGAGACGGAGCCGGAGCTGGAATAGCTGTCAAAATATTGAATACACGCAAATTCAATGTTGCGAACACAACGGAACGTAGACGCATACGGAGCTGCAGACGCAGACGGAAAAGTTCACCAACTTTTAACTTTTTACGTACGGCACTTTTGACGTTTCAATTTGTATAAAGAAAAAAAAACAATTTTTTGGGTCGGAAAAAATATTGTGGTTATTTGTATCGCGAAAAAAATTATTTATTAAAAGGAAAATTATTAAAAACGAAAAAGATTAATTCTGAGCTTGTACACAATAATATTCTTTTGTTTTTCTTCAAAATACTTTCAAAGCTGTACAGCTCCATTGTGGACACGTAAAAAAAATAACGTACGACACTTTTTAACAGCTCTTCCAGTTCCGTCTGCGGCTTGAGTTCCGTCATTCTATTCTGTTCAGCCAGTTAAAGACGGATAAAGACAGAATACAATGCTGGAACCGGAGCTGCAGACGGAGCTGAAAGAGCTATCAAAAAGTGTCGTACGTTATTTTCTTACGTGCCCACAATGCAGCTGTACAGCTTTAAAAGTATTTTGAAGAAAAAAAAACTGACGTACGTGAAAAGTTAAAAGTTGGTGAACTCTTCCGTCTGCGACTGCAGCTCCGTATGCGGCTACGTTCCGTTGTGTTCGCAATATTGAATTTGTGTGTACTCAATATTTTGACAGCTATTCCAGCTCCGGCTCCGGTTCCGTCTCCGTCTCCATTCTGTTCCGGCAGAATGGAGTGCTTGGTTTGGACTGCTGGTTGATTGAAAGTAGCATGTCTGGGATCAAGGAGGTTGGGTCCTTCACGGTTTGGGAGCCTATTAAGTAATTATCTTTGGAGGATGGGGGCATATCTACTCAACGCTAGACGACAAGGATTTAGTCACCTTAAGTTTGTAGAGAGAATTAGTCCTTTATCTCCTACTAAGCTCTAGTTGGTCATAAAAACCTCAAGTACAACTCTATACCATGTATATTCTTTGCATGTCAATTCCGCTCTAGTTTGTTTTTTAATAAGGTTACACAAAAGTCATATAAATACTATTATCGATGTTCATGGTGTGACTATATAACAGTAAATTAACAATATTATTTGTACTGTAATAATAATTGAATTATAGCAACTCACGATCAATGATTTATAATTAAGGCCATCAACAACTGCCTGCGATAAAATGTAAATAAAGTACATGTACATTATAATATCTTGGATGACTTTCCGCACCATTTGGCGCTTATATGTTGATTTCATGATTTCATTTGAAGAGTTTCTGTTAATTTTGCATTATTTAGAGAGATCGCCCCTGCTGTGTTACTTGCGTTGGCTGTTGAAATCGAAATCTTTAAACAACATTCAAAGGTAAAATGCAGCTTTTGATAGCTGCACAGCAGGTGCAATATAAAGCCTCATCATCAAATCAACACATAACCAGCCCAATGCTGACATTTTTCACAAAATCACACGAAAAAATAAAAAAAAACACCAAAATAAACCCTCACTTGCCTCTTTAAGTTTGACATGTGTGTGGTGTGGTGTGGTGCCTCTTCTTGAATGAGGGAGATTGTCGACTATTTATGGCACCACCAAGCCAGAAGGGTACACTCTCTCTTGCTCCATATTATATGTAAGTATATGTAGGTATATAAGTGGTGGCCCAGAGTGTGTGGAATGGCTTCATGACTCCAACGGGAGGCGAAAAGATAATGGAATCGGTGTGATTTGTGGCACCCAGCGCGAGAAGATTTAATGTGGGAACTTTCTGTGCTGGCGCACAGCACGTGCTCTGCCAGAACTGAGTATATGAAGTGAGAAGATTGTCGACCATCTTTATGAGTATAACAGAAACCACTTTCAGTATCCCTCACTGATCTCCAAGTAGCTCGATGACAACAGGTAGGAAAAGGTGATGTGTAGTTGAAGCTAAGTGAATATGAATGACCTTTGAGGGGTATCGACTTAAATTTTGTTTGTGATGTGTTCTATAATAGATACCGCCCGTAGGACAAAAACATTATTATGTGTGCGAAATTTCACCAACCAGCATAAATAAATAAACTCTGAGGGTGTTTTCTTGTGTTGATTGAAACTATGAGATAAAGTTGACATTTTTATTTATTGTCATTCCCAAGTTTTGACATTTCCCACAAACTGTAAAATTGAATTCAAAGAGGTCATGCTTGGAATAACCTATTCATATACATATTCTTATAGCACCACCAGATTATGTCAGTCAATTGACTTTTGCAACCGATAAAGTGAGTGGGAGACGCAGTTGTTTTCAATTTATTTTTAAAAATATCATAAATTGATGAGGCGAAGGAAATTTTTGAAATCATCATCAATTTTGGAGATATTTATGGGAGAAAGTTAATTACGTGCGAATAGGGGTAGAGTAGTGCATTATAACAGGATTAATAATTTCTTGGCAGTCCTAACAAAATTGTCACGGAAGTATTTGATTAAATCTTAAATTTAGCTTAATCATGGCTGCTGGTTTTGTAGTAAATTTGCTGGTATACAGATTGCATTATTTGCATTAATTGTGATAAAAATGCTAGGATATTTTTAACTTTCCATTTCCACTGGAAATTATTGTAATTGGTCTGATTTTTCGAATTGAAAATTTTACTTTTTTTAGACGTGTTTTTCAGGAACAAAAACTGCCATAGATTTCGGCTCAATTTCATTCTATACATAATGCCATAATGAAGAATTTGGTAAGACAAAAAAAAATTACTGATATTTTTTTTTTTTCAAATACGGCCGTCTGCAAGAGGAAACTAGGGGGCCGAACACTGGAAAAGTGTGTCCTTACTTCGGCCATGACATTTAAAATAAGCAATTTTTCTCTGGATCTGGGTGGCCGAAATCGGGAGCATAGGTAGCCGGTTTTAAGATACAAGGGGCCGCTCACTGGCAAAAATTGATATTTTATTAAAACTTAATAAAACATTAATTTTAACCTAGTAATATTAATTTTTATGAATTCAGATCAACTAAGAGAACCATAGGGAAGATTTTGCTTTCAAAATCAATCGAAAAGATTGAAATTTGGAGTTTTTATGTGATATTTTGTATGAAAAAATCCTTAAATCCTTAAGGCCGACGGCGACTCTACCCTATTAAGACCAAACGGTCAAAATTTGGTCTTCATTTGATAAGGTTTTTGAAGAGAGTTTTTTTTTAAATAAATTTTTAATTATGTACTTGTGAAAAAACAAGACACAAAGCTGGCTTGAAAATTAAGCCTTAACTACATTGGCCACTTTTTGCAAAACTACAAAAGTAAAAATATTTTTTTTTTCCGCTAGCGTACCTAGTTGTTTTGTGAAAAAGAAAACCAAAATTTAAGCGTTGCGCATCATTTTCATTAGTTTTCCAGTGAGAAACACTATCCCAAAATGAAAATTTTCACTTTTGTACTTTTTCACTTTTTTGGCCAATGTAGTAAAGGCTTTAGTAAAAGTCGGGTTATCAGAAATGCCAGACATCTCTAACGAAAAGCTACATTGCGCGTAAACGGCTTAATTTACCAAGAACATGACATAATGGAATATGATGGCAGCATCCAGTATGAACTCATATGATTGGCAAAGGAAGGATGACCTTTTTAGATGAAAAAAAGTTTAATTTAGACTGACCGACTTGATAAACTATAAAGTATACTTCCATGTTTAAGGAAAATATATTTTATTTAAGTTTAGTTTTTGCAGTAGACTGTAAATGACAGCGGTAATCCATATTGAAAACTATATCAGTATATTTTTGGACTGCTGTCGATTATTTTCCAGCAAGACAATGCGCCAATCCACACAGCTATATAATTAAAACCCGATTTCAAAGCCAAAATATACAAGGTGATTTACCTAAGCTGTGACAAACAGCTAAAGTGTGTAAGCTGGATTGATATGAGAATACAATCGTTATGGAGAGGGGGGGGGGGGGGTCCATACCCGCCCTTTAGTCGGGAGAGCAATTTTACAATAAAAATTACCTAAAACACCAGAAAAAAAATTATTGAAAAACAACGGTAGCCGAAATGTTATACCTTTTTGTAAAACCAGAAATTTATTTTGTTTATTCTGTTTTTAAGTAAAGCTGTTTTAGGGAATTCAAAAACTCAAAATTAAAAAAAAAGTTTCCAAACTAATTTTTTTTTCAAAATTTTACGTTATTAAGAACTAGTTTTGTTTTAAAAATTCAATGCTCTTATTAGTTTCTACTCAAAAATAGAAAACCCAATGCTCAAATGTCTAAGTTATTTTTGAAAATTAAAAATAACGGAAGGGGTAATTTTCTCAATAAATTGACAAAACAAAATTACTAAAAAACAATGGTCACCGTTACAAGGGCATGCTATTGCTTTTTGTAAAGCCAAAAATGTTTCCCTTTATTTTGTTTTTTAAATAAATTTGTTTTAGTGAACAGTTTTTCAAAAATTAATTTTCAAACTTAAATTTTTGAAAAAAAAAAAAAAAAAAAAAAACTAAAAAATTGTGTTCAAACTGATTTCGTACAAAGTTTTACGTTATTAAGTATGTAATATTTTTGTTTTTAATATTCAATGCTCGTATCAATTTCTGGTCAAACACTGAAAACCAAGTCTCAAAATGTATTCTCGTTTTTGAGAAAATTGAGAATAACAAAAGTAAGTTTTCGTTAAATTCGACTTCCACCCGATTTCTACTAAGTTATTAAAGTAGATTTCCTTGTTTTCAATGTTATCAAAAACTAAAAGACATTTGAGCATTCGCTTTTCTGTTTTTGACCAAAAATAATAAGAAAATTGAGTTCTGAAGACAAAATTAGTGCTTAATAACGTAAAATTTAAATAAATTTTTTTTTTTATTTTTTTCCAAAATTTTGAATTTGAAAATTAATTTTTCAAAAACTTTTCCCAAAAACAATTTAAAAAAAAAAAAGAATAAAAGAATAGATTTCTGGCTTTACAAAAAAGTATAATACAGTAAAACCCGCTTAAGAGAAACTGCAAAATATCACAGCCTTTCTTTCACTTAAGCGGGTGTTTCACTTAAACGAACCCCGCTTAAGTGACAAAAAAATTGCACTTAGGCGGATCTAAAAATTCCATTAAGCGGCGAATTAATGCTAGAAAGAATTATATTTATCTTTGAATTATGAAAATGTAATTTTCTTTTTAATAAATGTCAAAGTACGTATACCTCTTAAGCCATTTGAAAATTTGTTTTGGATGATTGTTTAAGAGGACAAAGCAATTTGTTTATAAAATGTACCTAAATGTAAAAGTTTCTGAAATAATCAGAAATTGAAATGTCATTTTCGTGGTGAAAATGGTGAAGGTAAAAAATAAATAAGAAACGAAAGCATTCAGCAAATTTTTTCGTTCTGCGCGATTGATTTTTTTTTTCACTCAAAAGATTTTTTTTTTTTCAATGAAAAATATAAAATTGAACGGAAAATATGTTTCAGATATTTCGGGTTTTTCTCTTAAGCGGGTTTACCGTATTTCGTTTTTTCTGTTTTAAGTAAATTTTTTAGAAAATTGCGCCACCTGGCTAAACGGGAGGAAATAGGCCCCCCACCCTCCCATAAGATTTTTTTCTTATCTCAAGCCAACCTACCTGCTCTAGCTTTTTGTCACACCTTAGGTGAAGAACCCTGTATACATAACTTATTCCGGTTTTTGACATCATTGAAAAAGTGTGGGGTCGTATACAAAGTAAGTTAAAGTTCATTGTTGGAGTTGATACCCTGGCCTGCCTCAACAATTAATTAGCTCTTTTAAAATATTTACGTTTTTGATGAATTCGAAAAAAATGTGTACCTTTTCGGATTCGGAGTCTAATTTATGAGATTAAAATTATGTTTAGATTCTATTTCAATATACTGCATCATAGAATATGAAGAAAAAAAAAATTTAAAATTGTTACCCCTTTCGAAGAGTTACTCCTCCTAATAAACTGGGTACAGTAAAGAAAAATGAAGACTAACTAACAATTACCTACATATTATTTTTATTGCCCATAGGCATTACCTACAATGAACTTTTTTAACGACTTTCATGTAGAGAACTATAGCATTACAAATTAATTACAAATAGAAAACTTTGGTTATTATTTAAAATACCTTAGCCATACAAAAATATTTATTAGAAATTAGAAAAAAAATAATTAATTAAATAAAAATAATCAATGAATTGTTTAATTTACCTATAAAAAAAAATAACATGCTTGCATCATGCAAATTTGAAAGATAATTAATTAAGCAGTTTGAAGAATGGAACAATCGCAAAACAAATGTTTGTTAAACTCAACAAAAAAATTCGCGCATTAGTTTTTTTTTTTTTTATTTAAAATGTTCTTAGTTATCTGATTTTAGTTTACTATCAAAATATTAAGCAGATGTATTGCCATGCAGTCTTTTTGATCAACATAATGGGCGCTAGTGCGATGTTAGACCCTGTTTAGATTGGGAAAATTGAGGCCGGTATTACGACAGTTTGTAGGTAAGAGAAGTGCGGGGTGAAGTATCTCCGAACACATTAAATGGTCCATGCATTTGACTGAATGTGGAAAAAGCGTTAAGGAGACTGCATAAAAAAAAATCTGTTTTTTTTTTGTGGGATATCAACTTTACAATATTGACAGAACGGGTTATTTATCCAATTTGGGTTATTCCGATTTTTTATTCGCTCTTTTAGATGGCGACTTGCAATTTATCTCAATTTTTAGGCTATTTCATTTTGTTGAATTTGGCTATTTTAGGCTCCTCAAACAAAAAAATATTGTATAACTACTTTTTGTTTGTTTTTGTTTGTGTGTAGATACAAATTTTGAAAAAGAATTAAATCAGATATGGTTATTTATTTTTTTTTTTTCATTTGGATTAGAACTTTATGTTTTGAAAAATCTATTCGGAATGAACCTATCTACCATATGTATTTTCATTTCGATACTGCTAGTAGATAATAGTAACCCGCACCCACGTAGTAATAGGCTCCAAGATCTTACAAATCTGGTTCAATTCCTTAAGAACAAACAATTAATTAGGCCCAGTTAACATGGTTAGTCACGTATATACCATAGATTTTAGATATATGTAATTGGTCACACGTAGTTTTTGCCGCAAGAAGGTAGGTACTTAGCTTGGCAAGTTCAACGAATGCTAAACGTCCTTGTTAACCAAACCAAACGAATTATCATTCAGTGGTTCATTGTTTTATTTCATTTCATTTATTCTCACATTCAACTTCAAGGCTACCTTTCTAGATTTTGAGAAAGAGCTAAAAAGAGGATTTCAAGAAAAAAAGAGCCATCACTGAAAAAGTCCCTAAAATGAAAAATAAAAAGCCTAAACTCACTTCTTAAAGTTTATTTATTCTAACAAAATACAAAAAGCAATAGTTTGGCTCTTTTAGGCGGACAAAGTACTATTTTTCAAGTTTAAAGATCCATTCCGGTATTTGTAATTGTCGAATTTAATGAGGCAGAAATTCATAGGTAAAAATTATTTACAAAAACAAAGGGAACACTTATAATATAATGCTTTACATTTTTTAAGTAAATATTTCATTCTTTTATTTTTTTTTTAAATCAAGTTGTTTTAATTGAAAGTCTTTAAAAAATTAATTTTTCACACTCAAAATTAAAAAAAAAATATATTTAACTAAATTAAAATGTTTTAAACTATATTGTTATTAAATTAAAAGACTTCTTATTCTCGTACACGAGAATAATAACGGTTTATTATATTTAATGTTCATATAAATTTTTAGTCAAATATTTTAACCAAATGCTTAAGAGCCAATTTTGCAATAGTCAGTTTGGTTGGGAGTCGGTTAGTACTTATTCTTCAGTTTAGAGCAAAAGTTAGTTTTTCTTGCTTACGAGAGCAAAATAAAATTATTCCTTGGATTAAATATATTCAATGTCAAAGAACACCTTTCCTTAATTCTGAACTTCCTGCAAACTTCAGAGTGAAATTAGAAAAAAAAGCAAATGTTAGAAAAAAAAATGGCAGCTAATCTAAAATGTAGAAGAATTAAAATTCAGTTTAAATGCAGTTGGCTATCAACTAAAAAATAATAATATTAACAATTTACACTTCAAAACATTATTTTAGTATTTGTAAAAATGTCCTACTGGCTGCTGTGTTCCAAAAATTATGCTTCTTAAGAATCACTTTTTATCTTCGATTTTCCTTATTTAAACTTGACCGAATATTTTAATAATATGTTCTTTGATCATAAATGATTAACAAAAGATTCAAACACACGTACCTAAACCCTTTTATTTTAATAAATTTAATCAGAAAAAATATTTTTCATCCACCTTTATTACACTGAAAAGACCATTTGTTTTCTGGAATTGTCTTAATTTTTTTTCTTTTTGTTTTTACTGCCAATTTTAGGAAGAGAATAGATAAAGGCAATTTTTGGAAAAGCTCTATATTGCTTTGAAATAAATTTTACAAAAATTGAATTCTTTAAAATGCATCAAAAACAAACACAAATGAATTTGACGTACAAATTATAATATTCTGTAGGTTATTTTTTCATGATTGAAAAATTCAATTTTGCTATCCGATTGTCACTAACTTGTCAGTTAACGAGAGTCAGTAAACTTTATTTCTCGGTTATGTAACTGATTGTTTAACTGAAGATGAAAAATCGGCTCTAAGGGTTTGTTTCACATAATGTCTGATTAAAGTTTCAATTAAACTATTTGGAACTTATTCGGCATTTAACAACCGCATTTACGTTTCAAAATATCTGAATAGGTCTAAGTGGCACTTAAAGTTCTGAATATTTTACAGGCCAGTTGAAGTGCTGATTAACAAATTAAACTGGCAAATAAAATATTTACAGCTGCCAATGTGACTCATACAACAAATACATATAAATTTAATAGTTTGGACTTACAGTGACTGCCATTAATATTCGGTTTTGTATTGAATATTTTTTTAACATTCATTGGTTGCTTATAAACTAAGAAACTTACCACCGTTTAGCAAAATTTTTTTTTTTTCAGTTCTTATAACCACCAATTCCACATGTTATTCCTAAGAAAGATTTAAACAAAAAAAGTTAAGAACTAAGCGAATAAGATAGGAAAAGTTTAGAAATAACTCCTCCATTAATATTCACGATAAAAAACCACCCCCTAACACCACAAAAATGCACTTTCAAATGCAAAAAGTATTTTAAACCGCTCAAATCCTCTTATCCAAGTACATTATTTCTAACTGTTCAAACTGAATTCCATCAATTTGCAGCGATACCACGGGCCTCGATCCACTTCGCGGTCTAAAAAGTTTAGCTAAGATCCTTCAAAATTCACATTTAAGAATTAAATTAATAATTATTTGATTGCATATTTTCAATCAGTCAATTTTTTTGGAAAACTGGAATAACTGACAACTAGCTAATCGACACATAAATTAATGAGAGGATTTAAGTTGCAGATGATTTAAATGTCGGATAGTTATGGGGAACTTTAATCAGACATTGTGAAACAAACACTAAATATTTCCTACTTTTTGAGGAAATTGAAAGTACGATATATTCTTCTGAAACGAGGAAAAAGAGGCACACAATTTTCAGATAGAGCCATTTTTGATAATTTTAGAAAAGTGGAGGCACAGAGGCAGAGCTGAAAAAAAGCAAAAATGCCTCTTTATATAGTCACAAAGGTAGCCCTGCAAATTACTTTAGTTTCTCTATCAGAATTTTATATTTTCAGGTTGGTATACATGTCTTGAATTTCTAGAAATGATTATTAATATGAATAGTTAGTTAAAAAAAAAAAATTAAACTCCTAGAATATTGTGGAGTACTGGAGTGTTTGAATCACAATAAAAAGTATAAACATATCAGATCAGCTTATTTCTCTTGAGTTGATCTCCATAAATAAAATTACCAGTCTCATTTATAAACCCATATTCTATAATACATATGTCTAACTTTAGACAGCTGTTTAACTCCAAAACCTTTTGTATACGCATTTTCCGTCGGTTGTCTTACTACGACATACACTGCGATTGATCATCTCTTCTAAAGTGAGTACGTTTTAAAGTATAACTATTTTCCAGTTAGGAATTGAAAAGTTATCTTGAAATATATGAAATGTTCATTAACTTTTCCAAAAAAATTAATTCAATTTCAATAATTCATTCCAAATGGACAGATAACAGGTACGTCACAGGTCATATTTAGACAATAACAGCCTTATTATTATTTGACTTAAATCCGGTTTTAAATGTACATCTGGGCTTAAAGTAAGTTAAACCCAAATGTCAAACTACTCGTTATAACAGTAAATAAAAATACATAGGTTTAAACCTTGTCAAGTTTAAATCGATTTAATTGAAACAGACTTCCAGAGAGCAGTTAAAGAAATTCAACTCGGGTATAAAATCAAAATATAAAATACAAAAGCAAGCGACAAAAAAAGTAGAAATATAGATAAAAATGTCAATTTTTTGATATTACGCAGCTTTTAAGTGAGTTTTCAATTAAGTTTAACACGCGTTTTACTCATATTTTTATTCCATCAGGTTTGATGCTTTTTTTAGTGAACATTATGGTCATAAGTGTAAATTGTCGGGTTTAAAAAATGCGGATTAAATTGACGGGTACAAAATTCATTTAAACCCAAATTATACCCCAAGTGATTAATTTGACATTAACAGTCGTATTTATTAGATTTCGAGCATTTCAAAATATTCGAAAATAGTCGAATAAGAAAATAATAAATTTGTCAAGGTTCAATCAATCGATTCCGTTGTCAAAAGTTAGATAAAAAGTAAAATAGGTACCTACCAACAATTAAAAATGTTTAATGTTTTTTTTTTATAACTTTGAAGGCTGTCTAAAGTTAGACAGCGTTTAAAACTACGAATGTCTAGTGTCTAATGGGGATAATAAATCTATATAGAAATGAACTGTTCGCAAAATAATGCGAAAAAATGCGTTTGATCTGTAAAATCGATCTGAAATGACAGATCAAAAATATTTTTCGTAAGCTTTTTACCACACAGGAATGTTTTTGTTGTTCACTTTTTGCAAAATTTTGAATGTTTAGGTAGTTAAGCCTTAAAACTGTGTGATTATGCGGAATGTGGTCTAAAGTGATGTAGTTATAAGCAAGTTTTACTTTTTAAATAAAAAAGTAATGTGAAAAAACCTTTCTCAAAAAAAACCTAATCTCAGAACTATGAACTGAATTTGTTTAGCAAAATTTCTTTATATTGCTGCAGTTGCTAAATTCCCTAAATCCACTCATGAAAATTGTTTAGACATGGTGCGTAGAAACATGTAAACGAACCACTTTATCTACATACAACACACCTATTATTTATGTATATTAATCGACACGTTTTACGAAGATACAAAAGCATATCATAGGTAGGTATATGCATACGTGTATCTAGGTACCCATCCACTATCCATAATTCAACTAGCAAATATTTGAATTATTGATTAATGTGATCTGTGCGCACAAGAATTGCCTATACCTACATACTTATAGTTGTCTACTTATTGAGGGGAAAAAGTGAAATCTGAAAGCAGAAATTTTATAGGTATTTGCCCAATTAATCAGCGTGAAACTTTTTCATTAATTCCACAGATTTATCAGATTCATCCTCATCTCCTAGTCAAACATAAACAAAGCTACCAATTCAACACAAAGTCATAATTGGTATAAACAAACTAAAAGGTTTATAAAATTTATAATAATAATTAAGCTTTCCACAACTCATCAGCCATTTTGTTTACTTACCACAAGTGAATCATCTCCCAAGTCCGAATCTCTTTCCGCCGCATTATTTGATCGAATACAATCCATATTTAATTTCATTCGCCTTTCGATGAATGTCAACAACACACACCTTTACCTTTACACAAATACACAATTAAAAAAGAAAAAAAAAAAAAAAACGTTGGCACTTTATTGGGAGCGAGAGTGTGAATCAACGGTAACGTTAAGAGAGTTATTTTGCCGTTATGAGTTTTAGCTTTTAGCACTGCTATTATGTGACGCAGTATCCAATATTTTTTTTTCTTTAAAAAACTTTATTTTTGAAGGCTGTTTCACAATGCGACGAGAAAACGAGACGTCAGCGTGACGAGATCTCTTCGTAATTTCTCTCTCTTAAAAAAGAATTTTAAACATTGAAATAATGCATAATAAAGCATTTCTCGTCGTCTCGTCACGTCATAAAGTTCGAAAAAATGAAAAAAAGACGCAACGTGACGACGAGAAATACTTTATTATGTATTTTTTCGTTGTTTAATACTCCTTTCAAAGAGAGAACAACCGTGAAGAGATCTCGTCACGCTGACGTCTCGTTTTCTCGTCGCATTGTGAAACAGCCTTGAATTAGCTTGATTGTTTAAGGTAGAAAAAACACTTCACAATTAGACACCGATTTCAAAGAACCCCAACGAGATGCATCAAATTCTATATTTGTTTTTTTTTTTTTTTTTTGACGAGTTATTGACAGAGGGGTCATGTACCCACTAAAAGTCACACTCACTGGCGCTACTGCTACTAATCCTCGGGTGTGATATGATGAAGCACCAAGAAACGCGGGCAAAGATGTCAATGTATTTTTTTTAAAACGATAATTTCTTCAACACGATGCAACCACTTAATTAAAAAGAGATCACCTTTTTTTGACAACGATCCAGCGCGCACTCAAAATCTCTGTGATTGATAACGTCACTCAATAGAATTTATACCGTTCAATAATTCGCCACCTCTCCCGGGAGTATCAAGAGAAAAAACAAACGCGACCTTATGAAGGGAAAAGTGTGTATCCAGAGGAAATAGTGCAAATGCGGGCTTGCAAACGATAAATTTCTATTTTTTGAAGAATAACACAACAAATCCGTTGTCAACTATCGTGGCCATACTCCGAAAACCGAATGAGAAAAGAAGAGGAACTAGGAACAGTAAAACGATGGTCGTCATTGCGTTCCGATTTCAATTGAACTTCAAGGAATACCATGGAATCGAATGATGTTTTGATTCGTTCGTAGATGGAATAATTGGAGAGGGCATTTATAAGTGAAAACGAGTCAGCAGTATTGTTAGAGTGAAACAGCTAGAGGGATGCGACCTTTATGTAAACAATATAATAATTGATTAGTGTGGGCTTATCGAATTATAGGGACATTTTGGAAAGCGGAACAATTGATTTACTTCAACAGGGTTTTTTTCTGTTTGTTGGCTGGCACTTCTCTATTTTCATTGTTCACAGCTCTTTGGTTAGTGCGCCTCTACTGTTTATTGTATTGAATGAAATCGGGAAGTTTAATATAATTCCTCCTGTGCTGCTGTGCCTTTCTGTGGCCAATCCCGAACTGGTTTGGATCTATGACGCCCTGCTTTATATGGGCGTGGACAACATAATCAATTGAATTGGCACAATGAAAGTGGGGAATTGCTGTTCAGGTGCTGATTTGATTCGTTGATGAAATATGTGCGTGGAGGGTAATGAAAGGTGGAAATAAAATGGAGGCTACATTATATTGAATCGGAATAATTAAATTTTGTATTGAAGAGGGAAAATAAAAATAATAGGTAGGTACACGTACAGACAGGTATGAAGCTCGCCGATGTGAGCTGAACCTCAAAGTTGAAAATTGCAATGTATACCTACCTGTGTGTACCTATCCATGTATAATTTTGTACCTATACAGAAATTTATTTAAGTACCTTGGTCGAGGTATGTGTGGATTGTGTGTTTTATGAAGATTTAAGTAGGAAGCTAAAGCTAGATATCCACCTAAATAACTGAGTTTTGCATATATGTATGTATGTATGTATAGGTACCTACCTTAATTAATGAAGCATAGGCAAAATATGTAGATATGCACGTAGTAACCATGACTAAATCTGTTGACTTTAAAAATTTAAAATAAAAAAAAAATTCCTTAAGATACAGGAAAAGTATAATCTACCTACGTACCAACATATATCTAAGCATTTATAATATAATCTACTTAATTGCAAAATAGAAAAAATCTCCCTCAGAAAACTAATAAACCCGCCCATCATATAAAACTACCAAATTTTATCACACACAAACAAAAAACTAAATTTTGTTGTCCTGTATGATCCTAAAAGGGAAATTTTAAATGAAAGCAACTATTTGTTTTTCAATTGAATTCCCAATCAGAATTGATTTTATTTTATAAATGAAAGCTCTATTTATACTAAAATTAAAATTTGTAAACAAAATATTCGATGAATTAAAGATTAAAAAAAAATAATAAATTAATATACCTATGTAACAAAGTATAACTTAAAACTAAGTGAATATAATAATGTTAATTTGATATATGTATGTACCCAGGGGCGGATTAAGGCAAGAAAGGCAAATGCCTTGGGGCCCCGCGCGTCTTGAAAAAAAAAACAAAAAATGTTCATAGGTGTATTGCTTCTTATTTTTTAATGTTGAATTCCTTTAAAAAAAAATCTATTATTTTTCTAAACAGAATCGATTTTGTTTTCTCTTAGTAGGCGGAATCTGTCCAGAAAAATCGATTTTTTTTTCTTCTAAGCAAATTGATTTTTGGTTAAAAGGAATTCGACATAAATTATAAATTGAATTTGAGAATTATTAGGGTCTGTTCCTTTACTTTGAAACTCTGTGATTTTCTGTGCATTTAAATGCCGTTTTATTTTTTTTTATATGAACTTTGACAGAAAGTTGGACTGAAATTCTCACAAATGCACTGAAAATCACAGAGTTTCAAAGTAAAGGAACTAGGCTACTGTTACTCAATTTCAAAAATTTTCCTTATTGTGAACTAACACAGATCACAAATAACTGAGAAATTTCTCAGTAAAATACATAATTGAAGCGTGTTTGAACCACACTTCTTCCCATTTGAATACCTTTGTGGAGTTGAAATTGGATTGTTTTGTTTCCACGTAGACTGTTTTTAAGCGATTTCCTAGCGATTTTTAAGCACGTTGTCGAGTGGTGGCGGGGGTAGACAGAATTTCTGAGTTTTAAGAAAAATGCAGAGTTAACGCCCTTTTTCTTATATTGCTTATGTTTTATTTACATTCGAAAAAATCTTTTCCGATTTAGATTTCTTGTGCTAAATGAACGAGAGATTTTTAAAAGAATCAAAAGAAAATGTCAAACAAAATTTCCAGCAATTGGTTTCCTAACGGAAAAAGGTTTATAACATCGAGTAATCGATTATAGGAGTTACCATCGAATTGCTGTGTTTGGTAACTTGAAATTTCTTAACAATTTGCACAAATTATCACAAATATTTCTGTTTATTAACTCGAAAAATTTGCAGCTCTTTAAGAAACACTGAAAATTACAAATCATAGGAAGAGAACAGAAAGAAAATCAAATCAATGACTAAGAAAATAAATAAATGAAAGAAACATAAATACATATAGCGTTCGAACCAGAAAAAAATGACGGAAAAATCAAATTAGAAAAAAGAAAAAAAAAAAAAAAAATATCTAAAAATTTCCAAATCGAAAGCCTGTTTCAATTCAAAGTCAGATACCTTTCTTAATAAAATCTTGACGCCCGCAGAAGGACCAACAAAATACCTACCTACCAAATTTAAATTTAATAAATAAGTCAACTGATTAATGCGTATATAACTTATGGTTAACGACAATTTAGCTACACTTAAACAAAAAATGTTAACAAAGTCGAAATTGATATAAAAAAAATTCAAAACTTTCAAATGCAATATTTTTACAAAATCGGCCGAATAATTAAAAATATTTATGTGGATAGATATGTCAAAAAAATACATTTTCTCAAACAAAAAAAAATGTCAAAATTATATTTCCTATGCGAATTTAATGTTATAAATTTTCTGAAGATCACGGGTACCAAACCTGCGATTTACAATGGAAGGGGAAGCCTATATACTTCCTCAAAATTGTTACAGCAGCTTTCGAGAAAAATTGAAAAAAAATATCAGTTTTAGATTAGCTAAAACAAAACTTAGAATTTTCTCTCTAGTCAACCACATACAAAATGATATTTGTACAAAATTGGAATCAAACCAGTACCTATACTCAAATTATAGCAGACGCACGGACAATATTTGCTCTATAATTGGCGATTTCATAAAACCCTTTTAACCATTTATTTAACAGGTTTTAAAATCTTTAAATGACGTTTCTTCCATGCAAAATACACCATTTAAAAATTTGAAAGCCTGTTAGATATTTGTGAAATCGGGGTAAAACTTAAGTTAAGATTTCGAAATAACTCAAGACAACAATCTTAAGAATGCTTTTTGCGTCATCTCTAATTAACAATTTTTGATTTTTAAGTAAAAAATTATGTGTTCCTTTTATTTTGTCCACCAGTGTATTTAAACATTTAGGGCCACTTGCACAGAAGTTTTTTTGACAGCAGTAACTCCTGATTTATAAATAAATTAGAGCTATCTGACTGATTTGAATCAAATCATGTTGTAGCAAAATATTTTTTCTCTATCTAAGTTTAAAAAGTTATCTTCTCCTCGTTCTCTGGATAAATATTTAAACTCTGAATAGCTCCCACGCCAAATTTTAGAATTTCTTACGAGAAAGCAAGTAAAAGCGTTAGAGTTTGTTTATTTTTCAATGTGTTTTGTGTTTGTTGTGTTGTCGTTCGTGCAATTAAAAACGAGAAGTTTTTATTCATTTATTTAAAACTGGGATAGTTATCCTCAGTTTTATGTACATATTTATCCGTTCGTTTTGTGCTAGTGGCTCTTACAATAATAAATAGTTTGATTTAGTATGAAATTTAGGAAATCATAGCTTTGTTCGTGGTACTGTCCAAAGTTACGAATTTTCAGCGAAAATACTTCAAAGTTCATACCTATGTAGGTACATATAAAAAGAAATGTGCAGAAATTCGGAGTTTTGTAAGTACAGTACACAAAGCTCATGTCGCCAGGAAAAATATTCTTTATAAAATCGGACGTAGATATTTGCATCGTCTTGCCGCTGCGCGCCGCCTCTTGTTCAAATGCATTGACACTGGCAAACAGGGTCGGTGTGCAGTTAGGCAGCTTTGCTGGGACAATCAAAGGAATTTGTTTAGTGTTTTTTTTTTTTTGCAAGTGATAAAGTAGGAATATGGCTTTGAAGTGTGTAGTTGGTCTACCTTTAGAACTAGATCATGGTTTCCATCTTGTACGACGTGCTAAACATCTCCACATTATAAAAAAAAAACTTTCGGGTGATAGGGGTTAGGAATTTTACAAAAAGCATTAAATTAAATTAAATTTTATGGCACAACAGCACAACAGTAGTGACTTACAACTCTCAACCATTTCTGTGTGCGTGTCTGCAGGAATGGAGGGGACCTACAGTTTATTGCCGAATCCGAACGGCTAATGTGATCGGCACTTTTCGACTTTTGTCAAATAGACTTTTTCCGAACAGACTCTCGCAATCAAACCTTTTATTTACATGAAAACAGGGTTGCAAGTTTGGGGGTTATCCCCCCAGATTTACGGGTTATCCTCAAATTAAGTTGAGCTCTGTTTTCAAAAACTGACACGATACACAAAAGGGACAAGAATCAATAAATAAAAATAATTTTTAATAAATATTTATATTTCAAAATGAAAACACTTCCAAAAATTTAAAAAGTAGAAAAATAATTCTGCGCTTGGGCGCTCAAAGGATTTGAACGCCTTGCCATTACCAACAAATACTAATTCGTCCCTGGGCGGAAAATTTTAATTTTGTTTAGATGAATTGCCACAAAATTTGAGTATACTTGTTGTTTTAACTTGCGATATAAAGGTACCTGGTGCCTACTATCAAAGAATATAAAGTTACCAAGATGTCGCATCTCATACAAATTTTCTACTGAAAATGCCGGGTTCCAATGTTGGAACCCGCACTTTAGCTTTTTTATGGGCTTTTCAATAATTCTCTCAGCGCTTTTAAAATGAGATACCACACACATTAGGCCAGTCCCACGGAGAAAAAATCTCAGTGAGCGCTCAATGTCAATTTGACGGAGGCGAAATCATTTCGTGGGACAACATTCTCCGCTCAATTGTAAAAAACTCAGGTGTTATAATTCTCCTACTGAAATTCTAAAAAATCCCTTTCAACTTTTGCTTAAAATGTTTAATTTTTGAAGCAGAAAACTTATTGAAATGAATGAGAAATAATAAAAAGATCAGTTTATTTTAGCTTTTATTAACATTCCGTCTTTATTTTGTATTTATTTACCACTTTTGCACTTGCGTACTACAAAAATTCAAATTTGATTGTCAAAAGAACAGCTGTTTTGGCTGAGAAAGAAAACTGAGAAATGAATCCAAAAAATTTTCATTCCACATATCTCAGCAAAATATCTCAGTGCTCAGGTGAGATTTTTTGTCCCACGAAAAAAAATCTCTGAGCGCTCAGAGATTTTTTCTTCGTGGGACTGGCCTATTGAAACAGTCTGCTTTTTTCTCCGTGAAAAGCAAATTAAAAAAAAGCAAAAGCTCTGGGAGCAGGCCGCAATATTGGAACCAACCATATAAAAATGAGAAGTAAAAAAATTGTATGAGATGCGCCTTCTTGGTAAATTTATATTCTTTGCTACTATACAGGGTGTCACCTAATCCGTGCACTTTATTTAAGAGGGATGATTCCTGGCATCATTTTAAGAATTTCATACTCTTATCAATTCTTAGTAAAATACTAAAAAAAAACAGATGTTAAAATCTTTTTAGTTTTCGAAAATTAAAAAAAAAATAAAAGACTGGAACATTAACCCTCAAAAAAGCTACAAGACATCATTGTTTTTGCTTCCGTAGGTTTTTAATAATGTGTCTCCATTTAATTTAAACTTTTCAGAAATTGACCCCCATTCATTGTTAGAATGATTCCCAGGAACGATCCCCTAAAGTAAATTGCACGAATTAGGTGACACCCTATATGGCAAGTTATGGTTTCGAAAAAACTCGAACTCAAAGGTTTTGGTTTTGATAAGGTACATTTTACAAAAATTGATGCATGAATTAAACCGAGATTAAAAGGCATATAAAATTTAGCTGCTAGTTATTTGCTACGCAAAAAATATTAATGGGTGTTTAAGTCTGCGAAAAATTGGGTGTCCTGCTAACTTGACGTCAGCTTAGCACCAAAACCCGTTTTTTGCATAGCCAAAAGGGTGCAATTTTTGTCTACAGTATTAGTGTTAATCCATTTCCTTTCTATTTTTGTACATTTCTAGCTAAGCGCTATCTAAAACGGTTTTCTTAATTAAAAAAAACTTATACCATCTTTGTAAGAATTTTCTCATGTTTATTAAAAACATAATCCTTTTAAACATAATCGCTCGCACTTATTTCAGCCTTACAAAAAAAGGGATAGATTTCCTTATCATTACCTCGTTTTTTTTTTTATTTTTTTTTTTATTTAAGGGAACATCAAAAACCTTTAAGCACCCGTACTCATCAATTGAAAATCAACCGGAAATTAGTAGAAGAGGCAGTAATTTATCTCCCAAATCATTAATCAACGCCATAAAAATTGCTTTCCTCTCTCGTGTAATATTGTTTTACCATAGAATCAAATGTAAACGTATAATATGTATGTATACAGTTGCAGTTAAGTATTTGTACAGCTTTGGCAGTTTGAGTTCTTTCACTCTTTCATTCTCTCTAATATAGATTGGATTCGCATTTAACGTATAAGTAATGGGGGAAAAAGTGTGCAAATTGGAATCTATTTAATGAAATGTTTTTGAAATTGATGGAGTTCGTTTTGCCACTATTAGTTGGATATATTGAGCATAAGAATGATATTCGAAAAGACAAAAATAATGATGATTCCGCTTAAGAGAGCTACAAAAAACCGTGTAGGTACGAATTTCTTGGAAAATGGACATTTTCATAGATAAATTATATTTTTGGACTTTCGAGAAAATAATTTCCTGGAAATATTCATATCTTCTTTTGCAATTCCTTTCTTGTTTTATTTGTATTATCTTGTAAAATCCCTATAGGGTGGTGTTCAGTTGATACTAGCGGTACAAATACAGAGAATAATGCTACCTAAAGTGGGGCTCGAACTTGTTCTTACCCTTGGAGCACTTGGGATACCAGCTCAGGGTCTTCGGCCTAATGGAGCTGCACAATCACAAAACTCAGTGCCAATGCCAATACATAATTTTTTGTTCAATTTTGTTATTGAAACCCCATTTCGCAGGCGTGAATTTTCTTATCAAACATTACCGGTGCATTTAAAAGAGACATTAAGTTCACAAACTCTACAAACTCTACCTACGATACCATATTTTTGGTAGCACTTACAGTCCAGGATGAACTAAGGCCTCTAGGCCAACAAGCCCTTCCAGCCATATATTGGTCCTTAGTTACTCCAAACCAAGTTGGATCCTGCTCTGCTGCGTAGACCATTGGGTTAGTCAGTGCCCATATGCTCCTCGTGTCCCAGCCATCTCACCCACAGTATTTTCAGCTTTTTTACTAGGTCGCCGTGTCGCTGTAAGGCCCACAAAGATTGTAGTTGAATCTTCGCCACAATTACTCTTTCGATACTCACTGGACCGAAAATCACGCGAAGTATCTTCCTCTCACAGAACCCGATCAAATATATGCCCATCTTAGGGTTTTTCTTTTCAGATTCGTTATATGGCTCTGTATACTTCGTCCCTGCCTACTCTGTCATATGCGACTTATGAAATTGATAAAAAGGTGGTGTGTATCGATCCGAAACTCCTAGGTCGGAGTATCACATTTCATTTTGATCGACGACGCGTTATTTTAGGCCTTTCTAACTAGACTGATAAGGGTACAGTACAGATGACATAGATTTGTTTGCGAAGATGGTTTGGTTGACTCTGTGCCAACTCCTTTTTGTCAATAGGGCACACTATACCGAGGTTCTAGTTTCATTTATCGGTTATACTTTTATCCGATCAAATTTTGCACGTAAGTTGGTGCAGGCTTCGTAGCAAGTCATATATCCAGCTGTGTGCTGCTTTTTTGAATATTTTAGCTGGTACGCCATTCGCACCATCAGCCTTTGTAAGAACTAAGCTCGGATATCGCTAACCGCACTTCATGTAGGTAGGATAAATAAAGTGCGTTCTGTCGGAATTTTGGCCATCTTCACTGCTTAGTAGTCCATAAAAGTGATATTACAAGATCCTAAGTACGGACTGTGTATAACTACTACCATATTCCCTCTTTCATCTCGAAAGAATTCTCTTCTGGCCTCATTGCCTTTCCGCTTCACACCCTTCGATAGAACTTCCCAATATCTCCCCTGCCGATACAGCCTTCAGTTTTCCTGCTCTCTCTTTTTCTTTCTGTGAAGTTGGCGTTTATTTATTTTTGTTTGCTCGTAGAACTCACGGGCTGCTCTCTCACCAGCTCTGGCAGTTCTAGGTTGCCGCATTGATTGGTATATAGGCCTCGTTCTTTACTGCATGCGCCGGTACTCTTCATCAAACCAGGGAGTTCGTTGTATGTTTTCATTTGCTATTGATGCCGATGAAGCCCGGGTTTGTTGGAAAATTAGATTGACCATTGTTTCGATATAAGGCGTTTTTCTGTTTTTGTTCAGAGATGAGCCCGAACTGTCAAACAAAAATGTTGTGTTTCTTTTTTATTTCAGAGCGTTCAGAGCTTGCAGTTTATGTTTCTTTTTAATAAAACAACCGAGCAGGCAGGGTAAAAAACTGAGCGCGGCCAACTTCACACAGTTTTCATGTAATTTGACAGATATGACAATTGAATGCTCAGGTGTGTTTCATAATTAAATCGGAGTGCTCTGAACATATTCTGCTCCGAGTTTACTCCATTCGCTCAGAGTCTACTCAGTGCTCTGCTCTGAACGAACTCTGATCTAAAAAAGAAAAACGCCTATAGACGCCAGGCAGGCTTTCAGTATTCTGTCCTAGATGTCTGAATTTTGCGAGGGACCAATGTAGACTCAAAGTTTATCAGCTTGAGTACATTACCGGAAGTGTTGTCGTGCAGAATGTGTTTTACGATTATCGAAGCAAAGATGCACGTCTATAAAGCTAGCACATACACATTAGCATAATCAATTTAAACTATAACTAGAATTTTGTGCTCTTTTTGTGCTATTTTTGTGTGGAAGTCAATATTTTTGTGCTAGCATAGTTTTCGTTTTATGCAAGTCTATGCTACCTTAATATTAAGCTAGCAAAACTTCTAAACCGCTTAACATAATCAATTAAAATAAAAACTAGAATTTTGTGCTATTTTTGTGCTTTTATTCTGTGCAAGTCTCGATTTTTGTGCTAGCATAGTTTTTGATTTATGCATAATTATGCATTTGTATGCTACCATATAAAGCTAGCAAAACTTCTAAACCGCTCAGCACAATCAATTGAAATAAAAACTAGAATTATGTGCTATTTTTGTGCTTTTATTCTGTGCAAGTCTCGATTTTTGTGCTAGCATAGTTTTTGATTTATGCATAATTATGCTTCCCATATAAAGCTAGCAAAACTTCTAAACCGCCCAGCATAATCAGTTGAAATAAAAACTAGAATTATGTGCTATTTTTGTGCTTTTATTTTGTGCAAGTCTCGATTTTTGTGCTAGCATAGTTTTTGATTTATGCATAATTATGCATTTGTATGCTACCATATAAAGCTAGCAAAACTTCTAAACCGCTCAGCATAATCAATTAAAATAAAAACTAGAATTATGTGCTATTTTTGTGCTTTTATTCTGTGCAAGTCTCGATTTTTGTGCTAGCATAGTTTTTGATTTATGCATAATTATGCTTCCCATATAAAGCTAGCAAAACTTCTAAACCGCCCAGCATAATCAGTTGAAATAAAAACTAGAATTATGTGCTATTTTTGTGCTTTTATTTTGTGCAAGTCTCGATTTTTGTGCTAGCATAGTTTTTGATTTATGCATAATTATGCATTTGTATGCTACCATATAAAGCTAGCAAAACTTCTAAACCGCTCAGCATAATCAATTAAAATAAAAACTAGAATTATGTGCTATTTTTGTGCTTTTATTCTGTGCAAGTTTCGATTTTTTTGCTAGCATAGTTTTTGATTTATGCATAATTATGCTTCCCATATAAAGCTAGCAAAACTTCTAAACCGCCCAGCATAATCAGTTGAAATAAAAACTAGAATTATGTGCTATTTTTGTGCTTTTATTCTGTGCAAGTCTCGATTTTTGTGCTAGCATAGTTTTTGATTTATGCATAATTATGCTTCCCATATAAAGCTAGCAAAACTTCTAAACCGCCCAGCATAATCAATTGAAATAAAAACTAGAATTATGTGCTATTTTTGTGCTTTTATTCTGTGCAAATCTCGATTTTTGTGCTAGCATAGTTTTTGATTTATGCAGCTAGCAAAACTTTTGAATCGCCCAGCATAATCAATTGAAAGTCCTGCTTCACGTAACACAAAAAATGACCATCGTCTAGACGATCACGTTTTGACGATCAAATATTTGATTTAGTAAGTCGATAATCATCAAAACGCTATCGTTAAAGCCAGCAGGGAATGAACACCGAACCTCTCGGTTAAGAAACAAGTAACTATTCCACCGCGCCACCATCAAATTTAAAAGTTGTCGATTTTTTTTTATTTACAAGCAAACCGTGCACTACTTCATGTTTATCGTTTTGAAATTACGGTATGACCCCCCAGTTTATTTGGTTATTATTTTTCTTTTTAATTACTAGTTGAGATTGATGCTGTTACATTAGTAGGTATTCTAAATCAATTTTCCTTGATTTATTTAAAATCATGCTATTTACCTATAGGTAGGTAGGTAAAAATAATATAAAACAATTCTCTCTTGCAAATATTTTTTCCCAATGTTACCTGCCATACAAGCATTCAAAGTTCTCTAAACCTACTTTGCCTAGCTTTTTCTTGGATAGTTTGATTAGTGTGGAAAACTACCCTTCAACTGAATAATACTATGGCGTTAAGTTAAGCTTCAGACAGTTTAATAGCTACCAAAAAGATCTCCATTACGAAGATCTTTTTTTAATTTGCTTAAGAGGCTTCCAGTCATATTTTCGATAAAAATGGAAAATTGGCAAAACGGCTTTCTAAAAATCTTAGCCCTGGGACCACGTATTGCCAAAATTTAAATTGTGTATGAAAGACTGACATTTTTGGCTTCCAAACGTTCGAGCTTTTTTTTTTTCATTTTGGTCGTTATATTTCAAAACTGCGATGATTATATCGAAAAATTACGTTAAACTGCCAAATGGCTTCCCGATTTCCTTAAAACAGGACGGATGTTGTCATAAAATATATTATATACATATAGGTATGTATATTTTTAGAGGTAGTAAACAGGGCTTCTATTAATTTTCTTTTTTTAATAGTGTCTTTAAGTACCTAACTAAATATGAAATAAATAGCATAAAACTTTTTCAAAATGCCATATGTATTTATTCTTATAATTTAATTTAATAAAAAAAACAAGCACAAAAAGAAAATTTTTATTAAAAAATAACACGTTTTATAAAGTTTTTTTTTGCAATAAAAAGTCGTTATTTTCAAATAGTTCGAAATCTCAGTTTATCCAATCGCAATAAGATGGTTTTTTTTCGAAGATCTATTTATATGAAATAGTCAAGACTCAAGAGAGAGGAGAATCAAGGAATGTTATTATGAGTTGCATGCAACATATAGTAGTCAAAAAAAGCAAAAAGAATAATGTGAGTTTGTGTGGGTGAGTGTGATTGCGCCAACATCAACCAACACATTGAATTGCATAGAAGGGGGTGAACGACGAGATTATTTTTTGTTGTGTGTAGCATACATATGCATAATTATGCATAAATCAAAAACTATGCTAGCACAAAAATCGAGACTTGCACAGAATAAAAGCACAAAACTAGCACATAATTCTAGATTTTATTTCAATTGATTATGCTGAGCGGTTTAGAAGTTTTGCTAGCTTTATATGGTAGCATACAAATGCATAATTATGCATAAATCAAAAACTATGCTAGCACAAAAATCGAGACTTGCACAGAATAAAAGCACAAAAATAGCACATAATTCTAGTTTTTATTTCAACTGATTATGCTGGGCGGTTTAGAAGTTTTGCTAGCTTTATATGGGAAGCATAATTATGCATAAATCAAAAACTATGCTTGCACAAAAATCGAGACTTGCACAGAATAAAAGCACAAAAATAGCACATAATTCTAGTTTTTATTTCAATTGATTATGCTGAGCGGTTTAGAAGTTTTGCTAGCTTTATATGGTAGCATACAAATGCATAATTATGCATAAATCAAAAACTATGCTAGCACAAAAATCGAGACTTGCACAGAATAAAAGCACAAAAATAGCACAAAATTCTAGTTTTTATTTTAATTGATTATGTTAAGCGGTTTAGAAGTTTTGCTAGCTTAATATTAAGGTAGCATAGACTTGCATAAAACGAAAACTATGCTAGCACAAAAATATTGACTTCCACACAAAAATAGCACAAAAAGAGCACAAAATTCTAGTTATGGTTTAAATTGATTATGCTAATGTGTATGTGCTAGCTTTATAGACGTCAAAGATGCCTTTCTTTCCTAATTTTGGGTACCGTACTTCGGGCATATAACATATGTACGTTCTCTCAAGAAGATCGTAATGCGGAACGGAAATAAAATGCCCTTAATGACTGAGTAAACTTTTTAAGTTTTAAGTTATTTTTATGTTCTTTTCTTTTGCAAACTCCCACCCCCCTCTCTCTGTGGGCGTTTGTTGGGTGTGGACACAGATCAACGTAATATTTTTGAATTTGGCTTGTATTGGCGATGATCCCAAAGATAAAAACAAATACATTTAGTAGTGCGACAGCTCGTGTAGAACAAAAATCTTAACCTGCAGAAGGGCCTAGTGACTAAGGTCGGTTTTCTTCACTATTGTTCAACTTGCAGAAAACTCCGAAGTTGGCCAACTCTAGAGTTGATAACAAATCAAGACCTGGGCGGCAAATTGAAAATTGCTTTTCTTCACTACTCAAATCAAGAGTTGAAATTTAAAAGTTGGCAAACTTTAGTTTTTCAAAAAATCCCTGGGATATTTTCGACAGATATGTCAGTTGAAATATTAGTTTCGAGATTATATTTGTTGACACTTAAAAATCAAAAGTAATAATTAGGCCTATTCTGCCGAATCTTTTATTCTGCTATGAATTTTCTGTTATGAATCATAAAAGAAATTCAACATAAAAGATCTTTTATAATTGGTATTCACATGTTCGAACTGTTATAAAATTCTGTTACGGAACTTCGAAAAC
Organism: Epistrophella euchroma; assembly: GCA_947049315.1. NCBI lineage: Eukaryota > Metazoa > Arthropoda > Insecta > Diptera > Syrphidae > Epistrophella > Epistrophella euchroma. Next base: position 109,723,614 of record OX346245.1, on the reverse strand, counting down.
AAAATATGTAAGCAAACAGAACTAAAATCTTTTATAAATCAACAGCTGTTCTGTCAAATGCGTTATGGAAGAAGGAAGGCAAATAATTTTACCAATTTAATAATTACAGGTATTAAATACTTATAAAGTATTCTTTTAACAATTTCCTACTAACGAACTTCCGAATTTAGATAAAAGAACGAATAAATTAACAATGGCCGACGAAGTTGAAGTCCAAAAGAAAACAATCGCTGAGGATTTAGTTGTGACCAAATATAAATTGGCTGGCCAAATTGTTAATAGAGCATTTCTCGTTGCTGATACCTCTGTGAGGAAAATGTGTACACTGGGTGCAAAAAACTTAAAAGATGGAAATGCATTTCCAACCTTTTCACCAACAAAAAATGATCCTGACTGCATCAAGTGACAAAAAAGCAACTTGCAAAAAAGCTGATGTTGCTCTGGCTAGAGCTGCTTTTTGGGCAATGCGAGCTGCTAGGCTGATTAAAGATCAAGGTAGTAACTATGCAATCACTGAAGCTGTACAACAAGGCATAATTAGGTTCTGAAGAAGAAATAAATAAATAATGGAACTATCGGATAATATTAAAGAACTAGCCAGTTCTGAACTCGTAAGTTGTTTGTGTTGATCGGTTTCTAGGAAGGTACATCCCACCAGCGTTATGTTTTTCCACCGAAATCAAACTTCTCAAGCCTAGACCTAGATCGCGTTATATCCGAAGACAGTTTGCTATAAGGTGAGAAGCTATTTTATTGCAGTTCCAGTGGGAGCGATCTTTGGTGCCTGGGCTGGACCGCTGGATATGTCGTAGCTCCGTTGGACTGGGATCGCGATTAGCAAGTGTATCCCATAACAAATATTGTCGGCGCGTTACTCGGCTGTGGATTGGGCAACATCTATGCGTGCTCCAAAGTACTGTACTCCATTGCCAAGTAGTAAATTAGCAAGAAGCGGTCGTAAATAGCCTGAAGTTGTGCAAAGATTTGGGTGCACATATACAGGCAAAAAAGCTGTGCAATCACTGAAGTCGTACAAGTTGCCGAATCGTATAAATGCAAACTAATCAAAAGCATGCTAATTCATGAATTGAAGCAATGTGTTCCCACAAAGATGAATGAACCATTCCCAGTGCTGTATGAGAAACCAAGTGAATATGTGGCTCAATTCAAACACACTGTCCTGGATCTATTTTTAGTTAATTTTGTTTCCTCTCCATAAATAAATAAAAATGAATGTACATAATGTATGTAAATTTTCGTTTTATTAAATCTTTAATCCCTAGCCAGGTACGCAGTTTCAGCTAAACTAAATTGTACATTCTTGTTAGTTGGTATTCAAGGATCCCAAAAGCCCCGATCCGATTTCGGACAAAATATTTTTCGAGACTTTTCTTCATTAAGGTCGGCTGGGCACGTTGGATTATTGTGGAACGCAGTTGATTACGTTTCGCAGTTGTCCAGAAGAACTCCCAAATTTGTGTAATTGAAGATTTGCTCTGACTGTGATTCGTGCTTATCCACCATGAATGTCGGCCGTTTGTAGTTCTGTTCTAGATTCCTCTCAAGATTAATTGTTATTGTGCCCCGAGAAAAATCATAGACGAAACCAGACGCTATATATAGGCGCTTCATCGAGCTTACAAATAACATATTCACCAAGGCATACCTATCTAGAAACAGAAACATATTTTTTATTTCTATGGAGGACAAGATATGTACATGTATATGTGCATGAACTTACATACCTCAAAAGTTGTGATGTTTTCCCTTGACGTTAAAGGAAATTGAATATGATTTCTGCGAATTTCTGGACATTGATGTAAACTTCTTGTCGATTAATTTTGCAGTCGTACAATGTGTACATGGTTTGTTTGGATTCGAGAATTTCTCAGGAAACATTTTCAATGTCTTGGTGGGTTCTGAGATTTTGCGAGGACGGTTTGGAGAATTTCATGGACCAAAGAACCAATGAACATCTATACAATTGCAAGACAGACATATTATTTTTTGAATACAAACTACTTACAATTTTATTGCTTCCCTCTGGACCACAGAATAGTGCTTCCAGAAATCAGGGTCCGGTTTAGTTATAATAAATCCATTATCCTTGTCAACTTTTCACTGATAACACTCATCCCAGACAGCTTGAATCGAGACAAGCTCTTTGGGTGAAATTTTCGTTCGACAGGCGAAGTTCGGTTTTTTTTCCGTTTCATCTTCTCGGAAGAGCTTTAAATTAATTGGTAGCAGTTCGAAAAGAAATTTTAATAATTTTTAATTCACTTTTAGAAGAAAATCAATAATTTTTAATTCACTCTTGCAATTCTTTTATGATAAAAGACACACAAATTTGTCTTTTATTCTTTTATTATTTATTACAGATTTTATAACAGATTTTGGCATGCTGAATACCAAAAAAGGAATTTGTAAAAGATTTTGTGACACTTCGAATTTTTGACAGTTCATAAAAGATTTTTTTAGCAGATTTCATAACAGATTTGCATGCCGAATACCAAAATAATTATTCATAAAAGATTTTTTGACAGCTCAAACTTTTGTATGGAAATTCATAACAGAATAGCAGAATAAAAGAATAAAAGACCTCGCCGAATAGGCCTAAATACTTACCAAGGTTTTCACTATCGCACCACTGCCGTGTCGCGACCGGGCGGGAAAAATATCGGAAAATAAAAAAAACAAAAATTGAAAAATCACGTGTTCAGTTCTTTCAAGAATCCAAAAATCTTCGTCTTTTTCATAATGATGACTTACTTGGCCAATAATAGTTCTCTCGAAACATTATAGCTCTAAATTAATTTATTCTGGATATTAAAAAGCAAAAATAAATTTGTATAAAACAAAAATCTAAATTCTAATGGAAAATCACAAGTTTTGCTTGCCAACTTCTTCTTTTTTCAGGAGTTGAGAAAATTGAAAATTGATAAACTCTAGAGTTGAGAATCGGAAGTTAAAACTGTCAACTTTGAGTGAATAAATACAAAATCGCAAGTTGAAAACAAAATTCCTCAAGCTATATGTTCAACTTTAAGTGAAGAAAATCGCCATAAATCAACCATTCCTGTTATAAAAAAACAATTCCATCGAGTACATTTTTGTTTATTAGTTTTTGCTGGAAAATTATTGGTTTGTAGGTATGTAATGTACGTGTTTTACAGAGAGAAAAAAACGCTTTTTACCGTAGTAAGTTAAGGTTTTAACCTCAAATCTTTTAATTTGTTTTTTTTTTTTTTTTAGATTAAAATAAAAGATTATTGTGGTATAATTTTCAATTTTACACACCACCGCTCTGGGGTAAGATATTGAGCGGAATGTTTTTTTTTTTTTTTTGTGGTGCCCACAATTTGGCAAAATGGAGAACTGGTGATTTGTGACAAGAGTTACTCCTGAAGGATTTGTCAATTCCTCGCAAAAGGCTGGGAAAAAAACATTTTATTTTTATTTTTAGGTGAAGGAAGCTGCCATGGCGTAGGAGTAATCTTAGACAAAAAGCTAAAATGGAGTCTGAATATCAAAGAAAAAGCTCAGAAGACAATGTTTGCCATCAACAGAGTTTTCAAAAAAACCTGAAAATCATTCTATGGATGTATACGGCAATATTTACCAATACTATAACTAACACACTATAGTTGGAATGTGGTAGAAAAAGCCACCAATCTTAAAACTTTAACCAAAGTATAAAGAATGGCAATATGACATGTATTGGGATCACATATGAGCAATCAGAACCACACCGACAGAGCGGGACTTGAAGCCATACTTAATCTTAAGCCTCTTGATTCATTTTTTACAAGAATCAGCAGCAAATAGTGTACTACGACTAAGCCAAAAAAAAATGTCTGGAAACACAATCAAGTAGGCCACGCACAGATTAAACAAATATATAGGTGGTAAAGTTTGCACAGACTATAGGTATTACTCCTCAGCTAGATTTTTATAGACCATTCAATTCAAACATCCCTAGTACGCAAGAATGGCCAGTCCAACAACCACATGACCCAAAAGTAGCAGTCTTTACCGATGGGTCCAAAATGGGATGTGGAGTTAGAGCGGGATTCTATTCGGAAATCCTAAACTTAGCCAGCTACTATAGACTCCCTGACAACAGCAGAGTCTTCCAAAGTGCGGTTTTGGCAGTTACCAAATACCAAAGCTACTGAACGGCTGTCAACGTTGGCCATACCGCCAGGCCATGGTTGGAAAAGGGCTTACTATTGTACTGAATTTTGTACTATTTAATTTTCCCAGTACGCATGTACCACTTTTCAACTTTCAGTACTATTTCAAATTCAAAAATGTAGGTACCTTTCGAATGTAGATGTTTGCTGCGGTAGGAATTTGCCTCAGTTTTGCATACATAATAAAAAAATATTTTTTCGTATCTAGAAAATTAAGAAAAATAATCAATTTTTAAACAAGCTGAATCAGTTTGTATGAAAATCGAAAACAAATATTCAAAAACCAAATGTGAAATCTAATATTTCATGTTGTTTAAATGAATGTTTTTAAGAAATTAAATTTCAAAGTCAAAATTTAAAAAAAATAGAAAATGGTAAAAAAAAACGGAAAAAAGGGTTTTATGTAATTATGAAAATTTTTTTACGTCAAAACAAAACAAAAAAAACAAACAACTAAAATAAAAATCATTGTAGGTATTGGTCTCCAAGTTGTGTTAATATATGAAATAAAAGATAAATACTTTTAGAAATTATAAATACATATAAATATTTATTTATTGAAACTATATCACAACTTTTGATTTTTAATATTCAGCCCTGAGGTATCCGTTCGGAAGAAATTCCGATACGAAGTCAAATCCGATCGCAACTTAGATAGCGTTCGAGGTATCCGTTTCGGAACAACATAAATGAAGCATACAATCGCGTTATTTTGACATTGGGTCAGCTTCAGCTGTTTTTTTTCATAAGCGAAAAACTTTTATCTGAAAATTGTTGAAAAATTTATAGATTTGTTTGCAAATAAATGAATAGATAGTGTCGCTTTAGTTTTGGAAGCCGAAGGCTTAAAAATAAGGACAAGACAAAAAGAGGAAAGACGAGTTCCACTCGAATATAAAAAAAATTTTTAGATGCAGCGTAAGTAGGAATGGGTACCATAAAATTGCAGTATATCCACCAATCGCTGTTGCTTAGCTCTAGCCATTGTTTTCTTTCTCAAATACACACTTATTTTACTAAAGACAACACATAATTTATAAATAATTTTTTAATAACAATTTTGAAAAGTTTCTATTTTTATTCCGCAACTATTGCTTGTCGGAAACCATCGAAAGAAATTTAACGCACAGCTGCCAAATATTCTTTACTTAACGCTTTGTGTTGCACTGCGATTAAGTGGCAAGTGCGTTTAATTTTTTCGGAAGATTATGTGTCAATCGGAACGGATACCTCGATTGAAAATTCTCCGATTTCGAACAAATCGGAGAAAATTTTCTTCCGAACGGATACCTCGATAGGGCTGATTATTTTTAACGCGTTTCGGAAGTCAAAGTTCCATCGTCAGGTTCGATTTTATATCATAAAAATAAAATATATATACAAAAAACTGTAAAAACTTTCTTCCGAAAAAATATGTTTTAGGAAAAATTCTGTCCTCGAAAAAATAAGTAAACCAAATATTCCTCAAACATGGGTCAAATATTCTATTATCTTTCCAAAAATATTCAACAACATACCTACTATGATTCCAATGTATCTCAAATTATTTATTAAAGTTACATTTTTCAGAATTTGTTGACATATAAACATTCAAAATGTACTAGCGGCGAGCCTGGCGAACTTTGTATCGCCCTCAAATAAAGTTGTCAAAAATATTAATTAGAAATTAAATTTATTTTTTGATTTGGAATGTATCTGGCCCATGCATGCGCTGTTGCACCTCGTTGGCAGAATGCTAGACCAATTTTTACCAAAGATACACTTCAGATTTTCTTGAATTTTTAACAAAATATAAACTTGTTTTGCGACATATGTAAGTATGAAAAAGCATGCGATGCTGCATTGTTGATCTCCAAATCTATATGGTTGCAAGGGGTCGATGGCTGAATACTCAAACCACATCTTCCTCTAACGATGATAACGTCCAATAAAATATTAAATTCCTGTAGAATTCACGATTGGAAAAATTTCGGTACTATTTGTTCATTTTCAGTACTATTTTTTTTCTGCTTTCAGTACTATTGGCAAAAGTCGATTTCCATCACTATGCCGCCAGCTGATATTACCTTCTTCATTGACAGCCAAGCAGCCATAAAAGCACTCTCTGATATCGAAATAAAATCAAAGCTCGTTTCCTGCTGCCGCGAAGAGCTCAAGGTTCTTGGCTCGCAGCACAACGTAAGGCTCTGCTGGGTACCTGGCCAAGACCTCGCGGTCTCCCAGACAATTGTTAACATATTGATTAATGACAACACCACCATAAAACCACATTCAAATCTTTTACTTTTTTGGTTTCAATTTTTAACTACCCCAGTTCTCCACTAATTTTTTGATTACAAGTGATATGATTTGATTATTTCATTTGCTGGGGTTTTCTATCTGTTAAAAACCCCAGCATCAAAGGTTAGTTTTTGTACACCGTTTAATCTCCAACTTAGAGGGCCAGGTCCATCTTTTAAGTTCCTTACAGAACAGCAGGGTATATTATGCAATTACTAAAAAAAATAAAAACTCAAATCTTTATTTCAATCAGATTAATGATTGTGCTTATTTGAACTCATCTCTACATTTAATGTTACCATTTTTATTATATAGACAAAATATTTCTTATCGGGGGATTCTTTGTAGATATTTTACATTTTTGTTTATAACTTTAGTGACAAATCAAATTAAACTATCAATCAATCTTCGAGAATGACAAATTCCCTGGAAATCAATGATTTGATTTGACAATATCAATTCCAACCATTTGTAATCCCAAACATTGTCGTTTACATTCGATGTTATACTTACTTCTTCAAACATGCACAGCACACACCCTGTGTAATCGCACCCAATGTGGGTATTAAAATGTCTTTACCTTACCTCGCTCGATAGCTCTTCCCAGGCAATTGCTGAAATACCATCCATCGAACTGACACTATTTTTTTTGTATTGTGTGCGGCATTCGGCGCCCCCTTCGGAGAATTACAAAGTGATTTTTTTGTTATCCCTCGTTGTAGAGTACCTTTATTGTATTGTGTTGGCCACTTCAGTTGAGAGGGGGAAAACACTTGTAATTGTCGATTATATACCAACACTACATCAAGCATACTCACGAGACACCACAACAGGTGTCGCCCTAAGCCCCTTCCCCCCGTTACCCAACCATTTTCGTCACAACTTCTCACATCATATTGCATTCAATGGGCAGTTAACTTGTGTGCTAACACATTAAGTCGATACTTTCTGTGTCACCCATCATAATAAAGCAAATGTGAATTTTCGAGCTTTTGGTATTCTCCTCCGTCGTCGCTTTATGCTGTCATTGTGTGCTTGTGCTTGGCCATGCAGACAAATTCTCACGGCCTTACATCGCCATCGCAATAAAAAAAAACTGAAGGCACAGAACTTTCAGCCCGAACTTGCTATGTGAAAATATGGTGACCAATATTATGTACCATACCAATAAATACATTTTGAGATCAAACAATTTGAAGTTTTGTTTTCAAATTTGTATGAAATTTTTGTCGCAGATCAAAAACTGTCAATAAACAAACGGTACCACAGAGGAAAGCGACGCAATTCACTTTCGATTTGTTTGAATCTTGAAAAAAGTTTGCTTTGTTGGAATTAGCCGGCTTTTGTTGTTTGTTAAGAAGAGTTCAGGAAATAAGTCAATCAGGCGCAAATATTGACACATGGATGGTCGGTCAGAATATAATTTATCATCGTGTATATTTTGAATGTTTCTCGTTAATTGGTTTGCACATTGAAATGAGGCATGAAGTACATATTGGGTTTTTTTTTTTTTTTTAAGAGGCTTTCTGAAGAATTTGCTAAAGGTGCGATAATTTAAAATTTAAGTTAGATAGATCAAGGGTGCGGTATTTTAATGATAACTTTGGAAAAAGTATATCGTCGTTATTCAATGGAAACTCCCAAAGTCCACATCATTTGTTTCGAGATATATTTGCATTTGTTGTGGATTTTTTGCTGTTAAGAATATTAAAATATTCAAATTTATGGAGTTTTAATTTGAATATAGAGCAACACAGAATTTAGAGACCTTTCAAATCAGACCTTAAATTCTTTATAGAACTATGTATGTACGAAAGGTGTCTTAATTGTGAAAAGAAGTCGTGTAAAAGAAGTTTAAATCGTTTTAAAACGCGATATTAAAAATTTTATTTTGACTGTCTACATCTGTATATATCTTCTATCCTATCCTATTATCCTATTTCCTATTAATTTTATAAATGTTAAAGTTTGTTCCTCTTAATATCAGAAAATACCTAATTGATTTTAATGAGAATTGGTAGAGCGAGAGCTTGGAACATGAGGATTAACATAGGCTAATTTTTATTTTTTTTTTTTTTGAAATCTTAAATCAATTTACAAAAAAATAATTAAGATATACGAAACTAGCTGACCCGGCGAACTTCGTTCCACCTATAAATTCTTTCGAAAGTCGAGCATCCTCCAATTGTTATCACGACTTTCCAACTTTTCCGGCCTAATTTTCCAATTTTTGTCTCCGTAGTGTGTTTACCTGTTTCAATACAAATACAGCAAAAAAATATTCATCCAATTTGGATGATGTTCAGCCGAGTTATGTGCGTACGAACAAAAAAACTAATAGAGATTTTGAAATTTCAAGATTTTTTCACGATTCTCTGATTTTGTTGATCGAATTTTCTAATTATCATTTGAATTTTTCAATTTTCGGCTCCGTTGTGTGTTAATCTGGTTCAATACAAATCCAACGAAAGAATCTCCATGCAAATCGAAAGATTTTTAGGCGAGTTATGTGCGTACGAACACAGAACTACGTTCTGTAACTCTCACATCGATCAAATTGGTCGAGAAACGATGAGAACTGAAACAAATTACATGGGCTTTGTTCCATTTTTCATCCTTTCTTGACCAGTTTTACGACCGATGTGAGATTACAGAATGTGCCTAGGTTCTGGGATTAACACATTACGGAGAAAAAAAACTGGATTGCATACTTTCTGAATTGTTTCTATTTTTTTTTTCTACTTTGCGAAACTTACGAATTGGCAGTGTATCGATACAGAATCTTATTGCGAGAGTCTGTTCAAAATAAAATAGTCAAATAGACCTAATTTATACTGTTGTTCTTTTAAAAATATTATTGTTAATTTTGTTCTATTTGATTATTTCAAATTTGTATTGATTGTTTTATTCCGAATAGACTCTCGCAATAAGGCCAATAGTACGGAAATTATGGCTGTTTTTTTTTTTTTTTTTCAATTATAAAATTATAACACGAAGAAAGTATTTTGAATTGAATGTTTATTTTTTTATCTGATTTACATTGAGATCCTTTTGTTGGATTGGTATTGAAAAGATAAATATACTACGGAGCCGGAACAAAATATTTGTGCCAAAAAAAGTTAAATTTTAGTGGGATAAAATTCGCAATCGATTTAAATTTTTTTAAACAACAAACTCTGACTTAACTCAGATAATTAGACCTATTTTGACTTAAGAGGGGTTTGTTAATAAAAATATATCTAATAAAATATGAACTGTAAGGCTGTGATATACAGATTTTTAATTAATGATTTTTAAAAAAGTACGTATACGCCTCAGTGACTCCGCTAATGCTTATTTTGTATTATTTATTTTAAAAGTTTTGTAATGTTATACATAGGTACTAAAAACAGGCAAAGATTAATAAAGAGGATTTTTTCTCCTCTCTCTCTTCTCATATGCCCATGTAATAGGTTAAAAGGTCCCAGCAAAAATGGAAATATAAAAATTTATTTAATTTTTTTTTATGGGTCATAACAGTTATTTCCTTCAACTTCTGATAGTAAATCCTCTAGGAATAGGTACACAAATAATTGAATATTCATAGCCAAAGCCTAGTATGCTTCTGATGCAAAACGAAAAATCCCATACAAAAATGACACAACGAAATACCAATGAAAAATTTCGTTCTGATTTTCGTTCGCCGTACGTTGTTCGATTTGGAGAGATCTTCCCTTTTTTTTGCACAGAATTAATTGCTTGTACCATTAATTGTGTGCGAAAAGTGACATTTAAGCCCCATTCACATGAGAGCAACCAACGAATTACGAATTAATGAATAAATGAGATTTTAAAACATTTAATAACCTATTACCGTTCGCGAAGTGAACCAAAAAGCGAATGAATCAAATCCGTATTACAGTTATCGAAAATTCGTCAGGTGACTCGCCTCAAACGTCAAAACTTAGAGAATGAAAATTGTTAGTGACTGGCCAGTGAATACAAATAAAATACGAATTACAATCGAAATGGGTTTAATAATATCGCTTTTCAATACACAACAGTAAAACTAGCCATTATCAACATAAAACCGTTAAAAAAAACAATTTTTTAAATAACACACAGATACACCAAATTAAACTATCTGACAGAGCGCACACTCAAGTGTTGATATTTTGATTTGCTGCAAATAAATTGGATGATTATTCCAAAAAAGTTGTTGTGCCACGAAATATTTAATTGAACTTATTAAAAAACGAATAAAACTTGAAGAAAACTGCAAAAATTCCGCAAATAAAATTCTATTTATGACAATTATTTTTTTTACTTTGACATCTATAGCAAATCGTTGACAATAAATGAATTTTGCAATAAATTTTTGGCGAATGAGTTCATTCGCCAACCCTAATACGAAACATCACAACGTTCGCCAAAACGTTCGACTACAGGCGAATGTTCGATTCGCGAATCATAATAATGCCCGTAAGCTAGATTAATTTTTTAATACTGAAATTTTCATTTTGTTTACTAAAACAAGAAAAGAAATTGGTCGTCGCGAAAAATCGCAATTCGCTACGACCAATTTGTTTTCTCAAATTTATCTTGTAGTAGTAACTAAAACTGAAAATTTTGGTATGTAAACATGAATCTAATTTACTTTTCTATCATTTTATTTAGATTTTGTGAAGAATTTAGGTTATTAAAGGTTTTAAAATCCCATTTATTCATAAATTTGCCATTCGTTGTTCGCTCTCATGTGAATGGGGCTTTATGCTTCGAAAAAATTCCGAAAAAGTGAGATAAAAAATATAGCCAATAAAGCAAAGTTCGAACTTCAAATCTTTCGATTTTTGTTTGTTTTTATTTGATAATAATTAAATTTTGACTCCGAAAATATTCTGATACTGCTAAGTTTTGTTTTGACTTCTTAAGCACATCCTGACTGAAAAGTATCCTTAGTTTGAACCAATGCTTTGATTTTCTCAGATTTCAAAACTTTTACTTTTTTTGATAAATATCATTTAATCAATTTCCTTTCTTCTTACTTGTGATATACTTACATATGAAGGTACTATAGGGCAAGTTTCGGACTGTTAAAAAAAAAGTCGAACTCGAGATTTTAATCACACTTGACATTACGATGATAGAGAAAAAGAAAAAAGTGCGGGTCCCGCAATTCCGTCTGGCTGGATCTTGCCCTACAGACTAAACCACTGAATCGATTTCCTTTAAACTTGGAGCCTAAGATTTTTAAATGATTCCCCAGAGGGGAATTTGATTTTTCAGCTCCAAAAATAACGGTACCAACTTGAAAAAAATTATTTATCTCAAAAATGGTCCTTAAGATTTTTATTTAAATTTTTGCGAATATATTGCAGGTATAGATAGTTCTTTAATTTTGTGGAAAAAAATTAACCAAAATCTGTTATTAACAGTATACCTGCCATAGAACCGTGGTTTTGATTTTTGACTTTCTCGTTAACGGCTTCACCGATATTGAGCACAATTTTTACTCAGGAGGTTCTCAAAATATTTTTAAAAAAATATTCTTTGGATTTAAAAAGATCAATGTTTTTTAGGGACTAGCAGACCCGTGCTTGCCTTGCTTCGCATGCTAAAGATTTTTATCTTTTAACATATTGGTATCGGTATATATTATGTATTCAATGCAGGGGAAATTATTTACTCTTTGGTTTTCCTCTCTCGTTGCAACTTTTTTGAGTTAACTAACAGGAATTTGTGAAAATTTGTCCATACTATGTTAGAATAAATATAGTATATTTAACATTTTAAAGAGGCAGACACGCTGCTTTCAGAAAAACTGCAATTTTTATTATTCGGAAATTAGCAGAATTTGTATGGAGATTTTTTGAGCCTTTTTTTTAAATTCTGTTAAAAAATAAGTACTGCATCGGGTGTCGGCCAGTATTTTTTTTTAATAAAGCATACAATAGAGCTTAACATATGTAAAAACTAGACATATTGCTTTGAAGAGAGTAACTTTATTTTCATTTGGAAGAAACACTGAAATTTGTTTGAAAATTTTGAAGGACTGTTTTTCTTCAAAATTCTGTTAAAAAGGTAGGTTCTACACCGGGTGTCTGCCAATAATTTAATTTAATTATATAGACTTTCCAAAAAAAAAATTAAAAAATTCAGCCTTAATGCGAAAATGTTTTTTTTTTCACCTCCAAAAAATAACGTAATTTTTTTTCAAAAACCTTAGCAACTCTTTTTCCTTTGAGACAATGCAATGAATTACATAAAATTAAAACTCATTTATTGTCAAAGAAAACGCCCAGATCTTTAATTTGTTCAACCATTAATGTTATATAAATACTGTAAAGTTCGAGGAGATTGAATTTATTAAAATCGTTCACAGTCATTCCGTTAGTGAATATTTAAAGTTTTAAAGTCATTTGCAAACAGCTAGTTTCCAGAGAAGTTCAGCCAAAACGGAAGATTGTTATAAAAAGATCAAACAAAAAGAGGTCCAAGGTTACTGCCTTTAGGAACTCCTGAAAAGTTTTTGATTATTTTAGATATCTTCCTTTACATAATGTTTACGATTTGTTGGATATACTGTTGAAATAAATTTAAGATATAAGAGTTAAATCCAAAAGCTTATATTAGTTCCAGTATCTAGAATGACGTGGTATACTCAGTCAGAAGCCTTCGAAAGCCTGTACATGTAAATTATGAACATTTGATCATCACTTTTCATTCTTTTGGTACAAAATTGCGAAAAGAAAGAGCGCTCATAAGTAATATGAGTGCTTATAAATATTCACTAATATTGCTTACGGCTATATTATTGACTTTCTTCAAAGCTAGTTTTACTGAGAAACTAGTTCTATAGGGGTTTCAAAATTTAAGTTTCTCAAAGAAAATTATTAATTTGATTTAGATGTCAAACTATGTATGAATATTTTGATTTAGACGTCAAAGTAATAAAAATTTGTGACAAAATTTAAACTCGAAACCGCTATAAATCTTGTTTTTCGGTAAAACTAGTTTTGAAGAACGTCAAGAATATGGCCGTTAGAGAATAGATTTTTGAGACTATCAAATTATGAGCGTTCGTTAAATATAGCCTTAAGGCAAAAACATCTACACTGTGTAAGCGACTTTTGAATATGCATCTACTTCCAAATATTTCAGGTAGGCTCGTGCGGTCTTGTTATCTTCTTAACTAAAACCAATAAAAACCAAAGGTATGTGCTCACCATTTAATTTGATCGGAAATTCTTATGCCATTACCGTTCATTGAAGATTTTTTGTGTTGTATAGTACAAAGAAACCAAGAAATAAATCCAAATTAATTTCGCTGCTCAACTGCGAACGACTCATTTACGCCCTAATCTATTTACCTATACAACACTTTATTATATGTTTAATTCTTAAAGACACTTTACTTCCCCTTTGTATCTGATTGATGTCCAGATCCGGCATGGGCATCGAATAACAACAAAAATATCCGTCTGTCATTATTTGATGTAATCATATTACATTACCACAACACAACACACACGTTACTTCTGTAAAGACTCAATACATTGCAATGGGGGTGAATTATTTCTTATCCTATATAGGGTTTACCTTTAGAAGGATAAAATGTAAGAAAAATGAATCATAAGGTTTCTTTCAATGAGGTTTTCCTCGTAAAGGTAAAAGGTGTTTCGTATAGGTATATGTTTTCTTCAATCAAAGAAAATCATGGATTTTCAGCTCGAGCTCCCTTTTTGTGATAATATTGTTGTGTTTGGGTGAAGGATTGTGGTGGGATTATTGTGGACTTAATAAAGTCTCAATGTCTCATATAAAGTAATTTTGTTGTTGGTTTGCAAAGCGATTAAAAGAAATTAATATCATTGCTCGATGAGGAGTTGCCTCTTCCTTTTGGGCTTAGCAAAATAAATTGAATGTTTCTTTAATTTTTGTGGAGTAAATAAAATTCTTTAAACTTGTTTTAAATTCCTGTGGCGTTGGAAACTTGGAAACAAAAATTTAATCGTGGTGTTCTTAAACAAAAAAAATACACAAAATAACTTAGTTTTACACGCGAATCGTTTAGAGGCTTACCATTATGGGTATAGTGTAAGAAAAAGCTCTAGAACTCTGAACTGACACAATTTTTTTTCAGGGCTATACAGCCTCTTGCAATGGAATGACACGTCCTCCAAGAGTATATCTTGTCATGAAAAAGTGCTCTTCTAAGATTCAGATTCGACAAAAAATTGTAGATCGCCTTAATTCCTGCCTATAACAACACGCATAAAGGGATGGTTTAGAGTTGTTTTGTTAGTCACTATAGGCCATGGGTTCTTCACGAGCTGTTGCATTTAAGGGCAAGTTTGAGCGGAAAAATGGGCTTTCAGCCACGCACCTAGTTCCATCGTGCGCTTCCTGCACCGAGAACATAGTAAAAACAATTGAAACAGTTCGTCTATCAGGTACTTGAAATTCGAGAATGTTGCTTTTGTATCACTTTTCCCTACAAGAGGCAAGGGCGGATCCAGAGGGGGATCATGGGAGTCATTCTTATAGTATAGTATATTTGTTTACCTACATATTTGGTGATCATACTTTTTGTATAGGTACTTAAATAATAAAAAACAATAATAAGACAATTTGTGAGTTACAAATAGGTTTGCAAAAAGAAATTTTTACACAAAAATTAATGACCCAGTTGATGTTTATGAGCATGCAGTTTGCAAAGATATTCGCAATATCAAATTAAAAGTAACAGTATTCCTCAAATACACTGTGAAAAAAAAATGGATTCGTCAATTTAAATGTTGTATACAACAAAAGCTTATCCCCTTCGGGTTTAGCCCAGCGCCGAGAATTCTTAGATATTACAGCGCCAGTTATAGCTTTCATTGTAACTCATCATTGAAAATTTTTAATTTAAGTTTCGAGGCATTTTAAAAGCGAAATTAGTATTTATTATGATCCCAATATGAAGCTGACGAATATATTAATATTTGTTGCCAAAAAAAATTTTCATTTGAGCCCAACCTTTTATATAAATCGACTTTAATTATTTCAATGATTGCACTACCTTATCAATGATCATTGAAAAAATAAAAGATATTTCATGAGAACGGTTGGGCCGAAATGAATTTTTTTTTTACCCAGAAATATTAATCAAGTCATAAGCTTTATTTTGGCATCAAAATAATCATAGATTTTGCATCCTAAACGTCTTAAAATACATCATTAAAATTTTAAATGATGAATTTCAATGATAGCTATAACTGGCCCCTTAGAGGCCTATATTTGGGCATCAACATATTTACCGATTTGACTTTCTAAATTTCCCAAAATTAACAATTAAAATTTTCAATGATGGGTTTCAATGATAGCTATAACTGGCCCGTAACTTAAGCACGGAGAAAAACTGTGTTACCGACATGAAGTTGTTATCTATATTTTTTATGGAAAATCCATTTTTTTTCTTTCATTGCGTCGATTATCTCCGATGTCGATTTGTTCTCTCAATTCCAATTTCAATTCCCTCTGAGCCTCCGGGATTGGTAAAATAAATGCCTAAATATAATAAATTTTTATTTGCTCATAAGATTTAGTGCAAAAAATAGTTCTGATGTTTTAATGAAAGTGCGAATGTGGCCTAAATGGGTGGGTTGATTTGCTTGAAATATAGTAGGTAGGTAGTCATTTTTCGCAATTGTGTTAGGCTGCACGCACTTGCGGTTTAAATTCATTGCGATTAAAAAATCGCGACTTGCGATTTGTAGTCGCGTGATTTTTAATCACTATAGAATGCAACATGCATCTTTTTCATGGCTGTGCACGTACCTTCGATTTAAATTCGTTGCGACTGAAAAGTCGCTCTAAGAATGGAACCTGTTTCATTTTTTTTTTAAGCGCCGCGATTTTTCAGTCGCAAGTGCGTGCACTCACATTTAAAACCATGTGTTTCATTTCTTGCGACTGATAATCGCAAGCGCGTGCATGTTTATTTTTTTCCGAGACTAAGATTTTTAAATCGCAAGCGCGGTCACACACTACATGCGTGCTAGTAGTTGAAATAGATAGCATACTCCAGGTTAGATCCTGATAAGTTATGGTTTATTTTTTATTTACGTTTAACGAGCTGGCTGCATTTTATAGTTTTTTATATGACCTATTAAACTAACAATTAAATATGTACATTTATATGGTTTTAGTATTATGGAAGACATGAAAATTATTAAAACTGCACATGAATAATTCAAAAATATTTGTAGGTAAAAATACTGCGGAAATGAATACAAATAAAAACATTTTTCAACAATAAATCTATCAGGGGTCAAACCACAAAACCTCAAAATAATGTCACATGCTACATCATGAGAACTAGCTAGCCCGCCAGAAGATCAAGAGATCATCGATGGACCCTACTTAT
This sequence comes from Epistrophella euchroma, assembly GCA_947049315.1. NCBI lineage: Eukaryota > Metazoa > Arthropoda > Insecta > Diptera > Syrphidae > Epistrophella > Epistrophella euchroma. The sequence goes on along the minus strand of OX346245.1, from coordinate 109,706,748 downwards.
TTATGTATTGAACAAAAAAAAATGCATTGAATAACAATGTTGTTACTGTCATATTCTGGCACCTTCCTTTTGTTCATTCCACAAAGGATTTCTATCTTTTATCTAATAAAAAGAATCAATATGTAGGTATAGGTATGTATAAAATCTTCCAGAACGTAACGGCTGTAAACAGGGGTACTAAACATTTTTTTTTTATCAATAAACTTGTAATTGGGCGCGTCATCATATTGTATTTAAGAATATTTCTGTTTATTTATCTGAATTTGAATAATTGTGCAATCATTTGTTTAGTCTTTTGTTGAAACTATTTTTCAATCTTAATAATTCAATTGTTCGTATCTTGTTTGGTCTTTGACAATTCTGTATCTTTAGGAAGCAAATGTGTTCATGAAGAACGAGAATTTAAAAGTTTTAATATTTAACAATGAAAAATTTACTTTGTTGCAGATTAGTGCAACCACCGGAAACAATTTTTAAAGAAGTTTGCATATGGAAATGCGGACAATTCCCCAAAGTTGATAATTTTTTTTTAACTATAGATATTATTTCATAACAAGTAAATTTTAAAAAAGTGGTTTTCGAATAACAAAAATAAAAAAGCTATGCAAGACGACTATAATATAATAAAGGTCGATCAACCTACCGGAACTTCAGACAATTCCACATGGTACAACAGCTACCTTGTGTTGCCTTCGATTTTGACAAAAAAAAAAATAAATAATATTGACAAGTTAAAACTGCTTAATACTAAATCGATTTTTTTCTTTCAATAAAAGGAATTTGTCCAGAAAAACCGATTTTTTAACATTGAAAATGTTTATAGGATCGTTTTGACAGAGTTGTGGTGTTACCAAAATGATTAAATTCAATAAATCAGAAATGGACTCCAGCGTATAGGGCATCACAACGAAATTTTTGGTTGGTGTTACTAAAGAAATGACCGAAATGATTGAAATGAGGAGGACAACTATCAAATTTTTGGTTGGTGTTACTAAAACATTACTAGAATGATAAAAATAAACAAACGAACACAAGCGATGGATTACAGCAGGCGTAGGTATACGGGGAAAAAACGAAGAAAGAAAAGTATTGTTCGTCGTCAACGGGCAAGCTTCAGTGGAGATGGAGAATGGTCATGAAGTATATTCAAAAAGAGAAAAAAAAAACAACAACAAGGTATTCAGAAGAAGAAAAATGAACAGACAAGGCAATAAACAAAAGTGGATAGGTTTCTGCCAGATTTTTGTATGTTGTATATGTGTGTATGCATCTACATAGTTATGGATGTAGGTAAGTTGTGATTTTGTGAAAATGAAAATGATAGGTATTTATTTTTATTCCATACAGAATACAATGCGGTCTTATAAGAAAGGCCAGAGATGCAGTTGAGTGTGCGAGCAGGAGTAGAGCTTGCTTGAAATCGATATACCTATGTAATATGTAGGACAACAAAAATATGCCAGACCATGTTTTTTTTATAGCAACACTATTAAGACGAGATTAGATTAGAAATCAGTTTTATAAGAAATACTGGGCCCTACCAATAATCAAATTTAGTTACGACTTAAATATTTCAGATAAGTGGATCATAATTGAATGGGCTCTAAATAATAAACCGTGCATGGTATTACCTAAATATTTACGTGGACTATAAATAATGATCCATATATTCAACTGACTTCAATAAACTGATAATATAATGAACCAATGGTTACTTATTTAGGATCCATAACGTTAAGGTTAATTTCACTGCATTATTTAAGTCATAACTAAATTTGATTATTGGTAAGGTCCACTGTCTTTTAAGCGCCATGTTTCGTCAAAACTGCATATTTTTGTATATTTACATTTAACGTGCATATTTTTCCGTATTTTTGTATATTTTTCATTAAAATCATAACTTGTACAGTGTCTTGTAATGTTTTTCAATAAATAATAAAGGTCTATGAGGTAGGCATTACCAAAAAATTAAAACATAACTTCAGGTTATGGCGAAAAAATTGGCATTAAAGAAATTTGGGTTGGAGTTTTTTTTTTTTTTTTTAAATTAATCTATTTTTGAGTTGGTTAAATCGACTCGAGCGATTTTATACAATTTTTTAATCTAAAAAATAAAATAAATTTGATGGCACAACAGCTCATGAAGAACTAGGGCCTAGTGACTTACAACTCTCAACCATTCCTGTGTGCGTGTCTGCAGGAATGGAGGGGACCTACAGTTTATTGCCGAATCCGAACGGCTAACGAGCGGCACTTTTCTGTGACAGGAGATACTCTTGGAGGTTGGAGGATTTGTCAATTCCTCGCAAGAGGCAGTAGCCGTTTTTTCTTTTAAATAAATAGGTGGTGAGGCTGGGGATCGAACCTTAGACCTCCGGCATGACAGTCCATCGCACTAACCATCACGCCACGGCTACTAAAATTTGGTAATCTAGTGCTTCTAAATATTTTAAGGCCGTGTGTGAATTGAATTCAAATTTCGATTAAATTGTATCCGGAATTAAATTTTGAAGTTTTTACGTACACATACCTACAGATTCACCTCACTAGTGTCAAAAATTAAATTAATCTTCGGATAAAATTTAACTCATTTTAACCCAATTCCCACACGACTTAAACAATAGGTATACTTTACTTAGACAGCTTTTGAAAATTTAGAAAATATAAACCCAAAAGTATCATGTTCCCAGTAATTCTGACTTTTTAACATTTCTTTCGTTGAAAGGTACCAACATTTTTGTCAGCCACGAGAGCAAGCTCGTAGGACTCACTCGTGTAAATTTTGTTTTTTATTTTCTATATAATTAATGTTTTAAATAACCCCATGTAGATAAACGATTCACCATTATAAATAGGTTGTAATGGCTTTTAGCCCCAGCAAATTGCGTTATGTTCGACAATCACACTTGCACACTACATATTTTTTTTTTTTTATTTAACGTGTATAAAACAAGCATATGCACATAAGCATAATCAATTAAAACCATAACTAGAATTGTGTGCTCTTTTTGTGCTATTTATGTGTGTAAGTCTCAATTTTTGTAGCAAAACTTCTTAAACCGCCCAACATAATCAATTGTGCTAGTATAGTTTTTTTTTATGTTTTGCTAGCTTTATATGGGAAGCATAACTTTGCATAAAAAAAAACTATGCTAACACAAAAATCGAGGCTTTCACACAAAAATAGCACAAAAAGTGCACAAAATTATAGTTAAGGTTTCAATTGATTGTGCTAATGTTTATATGCTAGCTTTATAGACGTTTAGGTTTATGTCGTTCTTTTTAGTGCAGTTTTTAAAAATACATTACATAGGTATACATACCTACATAGAATATATTTTTACAAGCAATATTGAGCATATTTTTAGGGCCCTAATCATTTTTTTGAGCATATAATTACTTGTTAAGAGCATATATACATTATGTAATTGATTTTTAAGGGCATAATTATAAGCGCTTAAAACTGTAACTAATAGGTATACATTATGTGAGTTTTGATATCGGATTAAAAAAAAAAAAAAACGATTTTTTTGGTCGAATAGAAAAGTATGATGGGGTTAGTTAAAGAAAATTAACAAGATTTTTTTTTTGCCAAATGGAAAGTGACATTAAATACCTACGCCTAGAAACTTCAAAACTTATAATGGTGTTTGAACTTTGAAACAGCTTATTACGTTATTTAATTAATTTGTAAAGATTGTAAAGATTAGTCATGTTTTTTGTTTATCTAGCAAAATAAAGTCATTTTCAATGTCCCCATGTTACTCTATGAGTGAAATTTGTACATTTTCTTTTAAATAAATCAATTTTTTTTTGAAAGGAATTCGAATATTAATTTAACTGTCAAAACGCACGCTGAAGTTTCAACTTTAACGTTGAGGTAGCTCATGTTACGTTGGTTTGTGTACTGTACATGCTAATAGGTGCCAAATCGTAACATAATACCCAACGCGTCATTGTAAACAATTTGCTTAAATTGCTATGTGTCAGCCTTCGCGTTGAAAGAAAAATCTGTCAAAGCGACGCCCAACGCGGCATTGGAAATCAGCCTCCACTGTCTCTGTAATGTACTATTATGTTGCATAAAATTCTAACGGAGAACTGGGCTCCGTGAATTTAGTCCTCAATGGAAAATGGACGCAAACACACTCACTTCCGTTTTTAATTTTCGCGCGTATTATTAAAAACTAATTTAACTCCGCCTTTAAATCCTAGTACTTTGACGAGCTTGAATATCTCAACTTTGACAGGTAGGAAAGCGGCTTCGATCGTGCGGCTATATTGTGTTCAGCCAGTAAATAAGCGAAATTTTTAAATGTAGCAGATTTTTTGAAGGAGTCTGTATGTACTTTTTTCCCGACGGAATTAATTTCCCGTGACCGCATTGTGTGCGAAAAAATGGCATTTGAATTTTGTTGTTTCTTTAATACTTCATGGAGTTATTTCTTGCTAATTTCTACGAATTTAAGTCCGAATTTCTGTTAAACTTCATATTAAATAAAATGGTACTAAAATTCGTAGAAATTCGCAGTTTTGAAAAATAAAGAACTGACCTATTGAATCAGTTTATATACCTTTTTGAACCCTGTTCCTCTGAAATCATCATTTTGCTATATCTGGCTGGAGACCAGAGATGAATCCTTGTTTGTAGCATCGTATAATACCTAAGCTTAATTTTTAAAACGAAATCAGTAATAGGTGCATTTTATTGGTAGTTCATAGCTAGCCCAGCAATAAAAATTCAATAAAACGCTATATCAACTTTTATATTAACTCTTTATTTTGTGGCTGCGTTCAAACCCTCTTATAATGTCGTTTTCCGTTGGTCACTCCTAGCACTCTTTTTTTTTCACTCCATCCACACTCCCAACACTCCAAAAACCTTCCATTTGCTGTTTGGAGTGATGATTTAGGAGTGTTTTTTCACCCCGGATTTCATTAAGGAGTGCTAGGAGTGCACTCTGAAAACACACATACTTTTAAAAGTCAAAATAGTAAATGCTTCTTCTTGGGATGTTCTGGAATTGAAATTATTGAAGAGTTCATTTTAGTTTTTACTTCTACAAAGATACACATATTACGGAAGAAAGTTTTTCATATTCCATTGGAATCAAAAAGGAGTGAAACACTCTAAAAATCGAATCGAAAACGACATAAGTGAAAAACAAACTACGTTACCGACATTTAAGGTTCAAGTCCACACTCTGGTCCATCTGTGAATATAAATTCACTAATTTACTGGCTTTTTTATCGGCACTTTTGGTGTTGTTATTCTTCACCAAGGGAAATTATAGTGCGCTAGCTATAAAATTGACAATAAAACGCACCTAATGATGATGATGAGTAAAGACATATCTAAACAAAAGCTAAAGCTCTTGTTTAATTTACAATTCAGTAATGGATTTATGAATTAAAAAATATTTAATTCACAAGCTCCTGGGTGATTTGGGAATTGAATGAGTTTCAATTCAAAAGCTCTTGGTGATTTGTAAATATAAAAAAATTTTAATTCACAAGCTCTTTGTGATTTGTGAATTGAATGAGTTTCAAATCATAAGCCTTAAGCCCTTGGTGATTTATGAATCGAATCAATTCACAAGCTCTTTGTGATTTATGAATTGAAACATATTTAATTCACAAGCTCTTTGTGATTTGTGAAAAATATTTAATTCAGAAGCTCTTGTGGAATAAGGAATTGCAAGAGTTTTAATTCTTAAAACATCTACTGCAAAATTCGTATGCTTTTCTCCCTAAAAAAATATCAAAAATTATTGAGGCATTGATTGCAAAATAAGAATTATTACAGGTTAACTAAAAAAAAATCCACGACGGGGATCGAACTAGCGACCTCCTACTTGTTAAGCAAAACCCTTGCCTCCGCGCTATAGAACTCAATAATTTCTAAAAGCGTAAAATGTAAAATACGGCTTTCAAAATTTCTTTTTATTGATTTTCTGACGAATCCACCTAATCTCGACCAAATATAAACCTGGTCGTGAGTTAATTAATCCTCTATTTACAAATCAGAAGCTAAAAACTTCTTATAAATTAAGTCATTCAATTCATATATCACAAAGAGCTTGTGAATTGAAACTCACTCCATTCGCAAATCACCACGAGCTTATTAATTGAAACTTGTTCAATTCACAATTCACAAATTTAAAAGAGCTTATGAATTGAAACTCATTTAATTCACAAATTAAAATTAGTTTGCGAATTAATTTTTTTTAATTCGGAAGATGAAAAATAGCTTATGGCTTATGTTTTGCTTAATTCATAAGCTCGCAACGCCCTGATCTACATATCTTGATTTTTCATTTTGACTTTTTGTTTTTGGGGCAATTTTAAATTGTGAAAAGTTTTCCAAAACTGATTGTTGACCTAAAGGTCGTAAGATCGAATTCCAGCTTCTGCCTTCCTATAAAAAACAGAAAGTTTCTTTCCACGGAAACTGACGCGTTTGAGGAACTGGCAAATCCTTCAAGAGTATATCTTGTCATGAAAAAGTGCCTCCCACCTTAGCCGTTCGGATTCAGCAGAAAATTGTGGGTCCCCTTCATTCTAATAACACGCACACAGGAATGATTGAGAGTTAAAATTCAATTCAAATTCAATTCAAATTTCCCCAGTAAAATAAATTTCCAATTATTCAACGTTTTTAATTTCAAAGTTTTTCTCCAAAACAAAAAAAAAAAAAACAAAAAAAATGTCTCCAAAATTAAGAAAAATGATCAGGAAATGTTCCACTTTAATAAAAGTGAAACCGACCGACTATCCCTGAATCTTGGGAGAAATTTTATAGAAGTCTGAAAAAAATAAGGATTTTTTTCCAATAACAAAAAAAAAAGTTGATATACAAAATAAAAGTTAATATTCTGGGGCCTATTTCTCCGCTACTACAGCAGCTATATCGACTACATCTTACAGCAAAATAGTATAACTACATCAACTACATTTTTCTGTTTCATAACTACAACTGGAAGTGTTGTATGATGTAGCTCGTTGATGTAGTAGATGTGTAGCTCGTTTGACGTTTATATATTTTTTTTGGGAATTGAGTGCTAGTTTCGATTTTGAAGACACATAAATAAATAAAAATAAATTAAGTATAAATGGATTTTGACATTAATATTTTCGACGATAATTTTGAATTCAACATATGTACGTATTGAAAGAAGACCGAAAACATATTTACAGCGAATGAATTTTAATTTGGAAGGCCGTTATTTTGTTGAAAGATTCAGGATGCCATTCATTGCCCATCCAATCAATTGCAACAAATATACTAGGGGTACTCATGAAAAATCGTATATGCCTCGTGAACCTCGTATTCTGCATAAGCTTACGACCTCTGGAAAGTTATATACGCAGAGTTGATAAGTTTGCGCGATGATTTTGCTGCGCAAACGAGATAAATTTAAGCGAGTTATAGAGGAACTAATATTGAGAGTTTATGCTATATACGCGAATTGCTTTATAGGTGCCCTCATGCAAAGTGAAGCATAAATTTACGCAATTACTAAGTTCATAAATTTATCTTATTGCATGAATACCCCTACTTTATCACTGCAACAGATTTTATTAACACTCCATTGGCTGTTCCTTCACCGACTAAATAAAAAATTAAAAGATAAATCATACATTTTTGGAATTTATTATATTTAAATAACAAAAAAAAATACTTACATTCGTATATTTTCTTGTATATCCATCCATTTTTTGATGGTGTACAACAATCACAGCAAATATTTTTGTTGTGATAATGTAACAAGAATTTACCGTTAGTTGTACTACAACAATATAGTATCAAAAGCTGTGAAACAGAATCATACATCTTTCCAATATTTCCAGTCGATTCTTCAAAGCTACATTTATGTACTACAACAGAAAAATCAATGTATATTTGAAACAGAAATGATGTAATACAACTGTTATATTACTACATTGTAGCTGATGTAGTAGCGCAGAAATAGGCCCCTGATCTAACAAACAATAAACACAAATGTAAAACATTCTCCTAGCTAGGGTTCCTTTAATATTCTGAGATTGCTGAAATTTCTTAGATCTCAGAAACCTAGACTGACTCAATATGTACAATATCCTGATTTAACCTAAACTTTAGACAATCATTGAACAAAAATTACTTACTTATTATTTAACTTATGCATTCTGATTGAATGTAACTCCTATATACATACATACATGTCATTAATATTTATTTAAAGAAAAAATATTAAATAAAACCAATCGTTATGTCAATTTATAAAAAAAAAAAAAAAATATATAAATACACCTAAAACTTCAAAACAGATTGTTGACTGATTTCCTCATCACCAAATGTATCTAGTTCAATTTTAATGATCATTATTTGTTGTTAGTTGGTGTTTTTATTTTTAGTTAAGATATTCATCGAGTTTTTAACTGTCACAGGTACGGATGATGCGAAACGAACAATAATTAATTTGAATTTTCGTTTGCGTTTACCGCAATGAAATGTCATTTGCCTTTGAATACAATATTTTTTTCAAAATAGATACATTATATTGGGGGAGCTCTCGTTTAGGTGCGGAATGTTTCATTATTTCAAATGAGCATCAAGTTGCCCTGGCCCCTTGTCTCCTTGCCCCACCCAAAACTGCCATCAGTAGCTTCGTTTCGGTCGCCATCAGCGAGGAGACCGTATATGTGTAGGTATAGAGGTACGTGCGAGCTCGAATATCTGGCAACATATTATTCCTTGGAATTATAATTTATTTCTTGTTAATGGATTTCTGTCAATCAAAATAATGTGATTGATTAAGTGAGAAAGGAAGAAACAAAAAAAAAAATAAATAAATATTATAAAAAGAAAATTCAATGTACCTACATTATGTACATATGTATGTAGGTACGTATAATGTAGGTACAGTACATATGTGTATAATTTACTTATATAGATATGTAGAGAAATTTAATCTGAAACATTTCCTCTTCGAATGGCCATGGTAGTTTTTTTTTTAAGTGTAGATGTATCAAATTTTAAATTTAAATGCGGAAAACACAAACCAAAACAAACACAACGCCATGGCCAACGTGCCGACTGCCACCCACTCATTCGAAAAGTATATTTTTTTGTAAATCACTTTTCTAAAAGAATAACTTGAAACAATTTGTATTATTATTTTTGGAACATGTAGAAATTTTAAATTTATTTTTTTTTTGCTTTAGAACATATTAAAGGATTGTATCAAAAATATGTGTTTATAGTATGCAAACAATAATTTCAGCATGAACTGTATTATGTTATCGATCTCCTGGCGTATACAAGATTTTTTGGGACTAGGTGGTTCCAAGCCTATAAATGTTTATGGACTATAGATACATTGTTAATTAATTTGACCAAACATTGGGGTTGTAGTATTGTAAGCTCAAAGGTTGATTCTACAGAATATATAGTTTTAAAATAACAACAAATAAAAAGGAGGTGAAAGTAGGACATCATACTAAATCGTCTAAAATTTTTCGCCACGGTTTTCAATTGCCAAAAAAACTAGTTGACTCTCTAATTAAAGGGGTCGAAAATAAATTTGGATTTAAGCTTTTCATATTTGTAGAACTCAATCGATGGCAGCAAAAAATATTTATACCCGCAATGACCTGGACCCTGGACTATTCTAAACTACAATTCACTTTCAGTAGCATTTATTAAATTTTTGAGTACTTAGACAGTGCCTAAGTACATATTTTGAAACGGTCGGAAATATGCTTTAATAATAAAAAAAAAATATATTGCATTTGTCAAGGTTAAGACAATCTATTTCGTGGTCCAAAGTTGAATAAAAATATAATTATAAATGTTTATTTATAACTTGGAGGACTGTCGAAAGGTAGGCAACGTTTATTAATACGACCCTTTGTGCCTGAAAGCACTTAAAACTACTTTTTTCTACAAGTTTTAGCCCAATCATTTTCGTCAGTTAGATCCAAGACGGCTGCTTTTTGTTAGTAAAATTTGTAATATTGTATGCATTATCAGATTCAATTGCTAATGCAGTAAAATTTTATTTGCGCTTTCGAACAAAAGACTTTTGCATGTTGGCGTTTGAGGACGATTTGCATGAATTGATGCAAGTGATTTTTTTAGAAACGTTAGAGCACCTTTCTAAAAAAAAAAACTTTTATTTGCATACAAATTGTAGAAAAATAATTGTAACAACAACTTTAAATATTTATTAATGTGCAGTAAAAATTTTAATTTTCAAATCAAAATTATTAACTCGTTTTTGAAAAAGAAAATTTTCAAGAAATGAGCATAAAGTGAGATGTGGACATATGTATGTCTTAAAATGATATTTTGAATCAACTAAAATAATTTTTTTTGTTATCTATATCTATATATCTATATTATGTTTTTAAAAATGAAATGGTTTTCGTTTGTGACCACATCACTCATGAACGGCCCGGTGGATTTGCTTGATTTTTTTTGCATTATGTTTGGCATTTTCTGTGGAAGGTTCTTAGCTAAGAAATTTTTCAAAATTTAAATCCTAAATAGATTTTTCTATGCAAAATGTTTATTTTTACATATTGTCTATTTGCAAAGACGTCCATAGTAACTAATTTAACTTTGGCTGATATGCTGTTTGCAAAATGTCCACTGCAAGATCTACGACAGTTATATTTCTGGCCGGTGATTTTCACCAAAACACTTCCCGTCATTCCGAGATGAATAGCGCTGAAGAAATCAATGCATTTCTGTGGCGGCACGTCAAGACAATTCATTAAACATTTAAACATGCGTGTTCAATTGCAACATGATCAAACTGCAGAGACGTTTTCAAAACGTTTTTTGGACATCGGAAATGGAAAAATTGTTGCAGATGTTTCTATACCGGACTTATTACCTTGCGTGAAAATGTTTGCAACTTCACTGCGTTAAAAGAAGAACTCATCCAAAGAGTGTTTCCAGGCATTGTACAGCACTACAAGAACAACATTTGGTTGAGCGAACGTGCTATATTGGCTGCCGAAAACAAAGACGTGAACGATATTAATACGACAATATAAAATACAATTCTGGGCCAGGTTGTTTCCTACACATCGGAAGCGAGGTGCATCAACCACGATTTTGCAATGGCACCAGACCAGCGGCTAAAAAGCTCATGGAAAACGTCATCAAAGCAACTATTCTAAAGGGAAATTATAGAGGCGAAGACATTTTTTTCCACGAATTCCAATAATCTCGAAAATTTTGCCGTTTGAATTCAAACGCCATCAATTTCCGATTCAGAATGCTTTTGCAATGACAATAAACAAGGTGCAAGGCCAGTCATTGTAAAATTGCGGAAAGAATTTAGAGTATCTGCGTTTTTCACACGGCTCAATTTTATATCGCCTGTTCACACGTTGTTGGCAAACCATCAGCGTTGTTTGTGTATACCCAAAACGGCAATACCAAAAAGTTATTTATTACAAGGCATTAGAATAAACATACCTAGACAAAATTTATACAGATTAAATTATCATTTTTATTGTTATTATTTAACTCTAAATTATTGGTATTTTCTCATTTATTATTTGTGTTTCCCAATACATAAATAGTTTATAGACAAGACAACGTCTGCCGGGTCAGCTAGTTTTTTAATAATTTTAATAGGTAACATTATTTAGATTTTTTAGGAGCATCGTTGTAAATTTTCTTTAAACAGTTGTATGCAAGATTCTCTTTATAACAACTTGTTTATTTCTGCCGTATACCAACCAACTTGCATATGTATGTATGTATTGTTTGTATGTACTTATCGTTTGACATCCTACATTGCTACATACAAATTTCAAAATTATATTAATATAAACCCCTCTATAATTATTATTTATAGACAATTTACTAACATATTTAATTATTTGAGGCCTCATCATTTTTCCTTTTGAAGAGTCCTTGATTCTCTTAACCCTGATATAGGTATGTATTATCTTTTCGCATATTTTTGTTTGAAATAGCCTATTTGCGCTGTCGAATTTTATAGCAAAGCACTGAATAATGTTGATGGATTTATTTGATTTTATATTACTCTTTCTATTTTTCTAAGCAAAGGCACCTCGCGTATGTAACCAAGTAATTTTTGTATAATATCTGACCATCTGAGCCATATTCATTCAAGCCGACATCACAAGTTGTAAAAACAGTAAACTACAAGAAAGAAGTCTATGTAGAGGTATGCAACTAAAGAAGATGGTAACAAATAACTCTGTCGTCGGAATGTAATTTTGTACAGTTAGTAAGTTTTTACCTGTTTTGCGTCAAATTGTGATGATGGTTTTCTTTTAATAAATAAACTGTTAACGGTAAAAGAAGTTTGAAAATTCCATACTTGATTGAGGTAGGTAAGTTAATAAAAATTAATATTTTAGTTGGATTTGATGTACATATAATTGTGACTTGAGTTAAATTAAAACGTTGCAAGGAAAAATTGTTAGAATTTTATTTAGGTTTCTTTCATTCTCATTATGAACCATAACATCACGATGAAATGAAGTTTTTGGTACCGGTGAAATTTGAATGGAGCACATTACACGTGTTATTAGCAAGATGGCAGCCAATATGCTCTAAAAAAAAAATAAATACAAAAATATAAATTTTGTGGCACAAACGGCTCATGAAGAACCAGGGCCTAGTGACTTACAACTCTCAACCATTCCTGTGTGCGTGTCTGCAGGAATGGAGGGGACCTACAGTTTATTGCCGAATCCGAACGGCTAAGGTGAGCGGCAGTTTTCTATGACAAGAGATACTCTTGGAGGATTTGTCACTTCCTCGCAAGAGGTAGTAGCTCCGAAAAAAACTTAAGGTGGAAGCGGCTGGTATTGAACTCCAGACCTATGGCATATTAGTCCAACGCGCTAACCATTACGCCACGGGCTACGGGCTCTAAAAGTGACTTAAAATTGGACCACTTAAAATGTAGTCATCGTCAACATTTCCATGAATAATCTTTAAAACGTAAATGTCAAGCATTGATTTATCAACTAAAATTGTGTACGCATTTACAATTTTTCTGTTATTTTTTCTTGACAATTAAAATTAAAAAAAAAAATAATAAATAAATAAAAAATTGTGTGACGTTAGAATTACAAATTCCAGGGTACTAACTTTTTTTTAAAGAGTTTTTCCATGATATATTATGAACCTTTTGCGCAATGCAATAAAGTTCCATGCAAAAAAGTCCAAAGCCAAATTTTATTGCACTTTTAAGAATGCAATAGAGTCTAAAACAGAGGAGCCAAGAATGGCGTTAAAATCATTTGAACCCGCAAAACCAAAACACCAAAAAAAAAAGGTGCCTGTCTTAAATTAAAATACATACATATTTTAGTTCAGTTTCTCTTTCAAAAACAGATATGGTCCAAAAAATTTTGTTAAATAAATTTAGTAGCTCGACAATTTCTGAAGAACCAGGGTCTAGTGACTTACAATACAACTGTGTGCATGTTTTCTGGAATGGAGGGGATCTACAGTTTATTGCCGAATCAAGTTGAGAAGCACTTTTTCATGACAACTCGATTTTATTGAGCGCATTTTGATTGTCATTTGATTTGCCATACCAAGCTATTAACATTTGAAGAAATTGCGAATAACAGGAGATCCGTCTTTATTTGAAAAATTCGTTTTACTCTTTTTGTTTAATCAATGAAAACATCTAATTTTCAATGAAAATTAAAACAATTCATGTGAAATCAATAATCCAATGGCATGGCTAACGAATGACATACCTAGGGCAACGTCTAGGTATTTCGGTAGAATTTCCAAACTTTCAGCTGCGTAGTAATGTTCAACTTTGATACGATACAAAATTTAAGACCCATCAATAAAAATCCTTTAGAAAAGAAAAACTAAGAAGCAAAATTTTAATGTTCACCTGGGCGTATGCGTACTTTTTTATTTTATCGAATTTGAAAATGTTGTATTCGAATTTTGTTTATGCATCTTATATTTTGTGGCCCAAGCTTTGTACTGATATTTAATCTACTTCAATAATGTACGTACATACATTCTAGAGATAAAAATGGCGGGGATTTCCGATTCTTGATAAAACAGAAAAATAAAACACGCGATTTTTCAAATGTCTGTTTACCGATATTTTTTCCGATATTAGCCGTGGCGTGATGGTTAGTGCGATGGACTGTCATGCCGGAGGTTTAAGGTTCGATTCCCAGCCTCGCCACCTATTTATTTAAAAGAAAAAACGGCTACTGCCTCTTGCGAGGAATTGACAAATCCTCCAAGATTATCTCCTGTCACCGAAAAGTGCCGCTCATTAGCCGTTCAGATTCGGCAATAAACTGTAGGTCCCCTCCATTCCTGCAGACACGCACACAGGAATGGTTGAGAGTTGTAAGTCACTAGGCCCTAGTTCTTCATGAGCTGTTGTGCCATCAAATTTATTTATTTTTAGATATTTTTTCCGCCCGCCCGGTGGGTGGTGCTATATTTATTATTTTTTTAAATTTTTATGATTGTCAACAAATCGATCGGTTTTTTTAAACACAAATTCTATGTACTAGTGAAATAAATCAGCCAAGTAAAAGACTAGCTCACTGTTTAATTGGACTTGTTGAATTACTGATTCCAAATAGCTTTGAGGGACCTTTAGTCCACAAAAATTATCGTTTCAACTGACTAAACTTCGTCCACGGTTTTTATCAATTAGCATTGTAACATGTAAAGTATGGCCGTCTTGTTTTATTATGTACCTTAGTACATATGTGAATACCAACATTACTTTTATCTTTCTAAATAAAATTAGAGCGATTTTTTTCACTTAAATTTGACATTTTTAACTTTCGATTTTCTCAAGTCCCAAGAAAGGAAAGGATGGCCGCGAAAACATCAGATTTACGAATAGAATTTAGATTTTTATAACGTATTTTTGTTTTATAAAAAACTAGCTGACCCAACAGATGTTATCCTGTCTTAGCTATGAATATTCATGGGAATAAATAATACTACAAAATTATTTCAAAAACATAGTACTTACTGTAACGCTTTTTGTTACACAAAATTGTTAGTTTTTTTTTTCTAGCGCATAAATAAATAATGTTGATAGTTTTCCGACACGGGAACAGGTGACATACAATAATCCATGTTAAAAAAAATGTATGATTTTTCACGATTCTCTGACTTTTTCGGCTCCTTAGAGTGTTGTCCTGGTATAATATGAATCCAACAAAAAAATCCCCATGCAAATCAAATGAGGTTCAGTCAAGATATAAGCGTACAAACAGAAATCCAATTCAGAAAATATGTAATTTCGAATTTTTCTGACTTTTTTCTTAAATTAATAATACAAAATAAGCATTAGCAGAGTCACTGTGGCGTATACGTACTTTTTTATCAGCATAATATTATTTTGATTTAAAAATCTTTACGTCACAATTTTACAGTTCATTTAATATAGTTGGTATGAGATATATTTTCAATAGCACGCTTCTCTTAAGTCAACATAAGTTTTTATTTGAAGAGTTTGTTGTTTAAAAAAATTAAAATCGATTGTGAATTTTATGGCTGTGGGATCTTAGCACCCCATCTATGGGATATTCGCAAAAAAAAGTATGCAATCTTAAAGGTCAGTAATTGGTCATAAAAAGGTCAGGTAGTTTCAGAAATTGGTAAGGCTTAGAAAATTTTTAATCCAGGGTTGAAATTTTTCAGAATTTTGGCTCCTAATTTATGGGATATTCGCAAGAAAAGTATACCATTTGAAGGGCCACTGAATATTGATAAAAGCTCAGGTAATTTCAGTAACTGATCAGGCATAGGTTTTTTTTTTAATTAATTTTTAAAGTTGTTTTCAAGGTCACAGTACAAGACTTTTAGCACATCATTAGTGGAATTTAAGAAAAACAAGTATGCAATTTAAAAGGTCAGTAAAAGGTCATAAAAGGTCAGAGAGTGTCAGTAATTAGTTAGGCATAGATTTTTTTAAATAACTTTTTTAAGTTTTTTCAAGATCATTACAAAGGTCACATGAATTTTTAGCACCTCATTTATGGGATATTCGAAAAAAATATACACCATCTGAAAGGTTACTTAACCCTCATAAAATGTCACATAATTTCAGAAATTGGTCAGCTGTAGATTTTTAGTTATGAATTTAACAAAAAAAAATAAAAATGTCATTCACCTTTACCTTGAAATTTTTTATAAAAATTATAAAAAACAATCTATGCCTGACCAATTTCTGAAACCATCCGACATTTTGTGGGGATTAAGTAATCTTTCAGATGATATATATTATTTTCGAATATCCCATAAATGAGGTGCCAAAAATCGCGGGTGACCTTGAAAAACTTCAACCCTGGATTAAAAATTTTCTAAGCCTTACCAATTTCTGAAACTACCAGACCTTTAATGACCAATTACTGACCTTTAAGATTGCAAAATTTTTTTTGCGAATATCCCATATATGGCTGTGGGATCAGCCATAAAATTCATATGACCTTGTAATGACCTTGAACAAAAGTTTTAAAATTTATTAAAATAATGTAAGGCTGACCAATTTCTGAAACTAGCTGAACTTTTATGAGTATTGAGTAACCGTTCAGATGGCATATATTTTTTTCTAATATCCCATAAATGAGATGGCAAAAATCGCTGATGACCTTGAAAAACATTGACCCTGGATTAAAAATTTTCTAAGTCTGACCAATTTCTGAAAATAGCTGACATTTTATGACCAATTACTGATCTTTTAGATAAAATAATTTTTTGCGAATATCCCATATCAAAGGGCACGGTAGTGCCCAGCCAGGTTCTCGGCACTACTCCCTTTTTACAGGAACAAACTCAAGCGCTTTTCGACCCCCCTCTAACTTCGTAACCAATAATCTCAGAATAGCTATATATACTAAGCTAGGCGAGCACAGACGCCTCACCAAATTTCAACTCCCTAGCATTAGTGGTTCCTGAGATATAGGACGCCAAAAATCGCGAAAACCGTAACTGACTGACTCACTGACTGACAGATCATCAAAATTTTGGAGCACTTCTAGACACCGTAGAATCTTGTAATTTCACACAACGGTAGGACTGTTGTTTATACAAAGAAAAAAAATCGAAAATTTGGGATTTTCAATATAAGGGGCGTGGTATTAGCCCATTTTCACAGAATTACCATCAATTATTTACAGCACTTCTGATTGCTGTGGAATGATAAAATTTGGTAGAGCGGTAGGTTTTACAATTTAAGCACAGGAAAAAAACTAAAATTTTAAATTTATTCTTCAGGGGCGTGGCATCTACCCACTTTCCTGAAAATAGTTATCAATCATATAGAGCACTTCCCGACACCATACAATCTTGTTATTTCGCACAAAGGTAGGCCTTGTGGTGCATGCAGGGGAAAATCGAAAAATATGGATTTTCTATATAGGGGGCGTGGTATCCGCCCACTTTCACAGAATTGCTATCAATTATATGGAGCACTTCTGATTGCTGTAGAATGATGAAATTCGGAAAGGCAGCAGGGCCTGCAACGATTACAATGGACAAAATCGAAAATTTTAGGATTTCCATATAGGGGGCGTGGTATCCGCCCACTTCCTCAAATTGGTTTCCAATTGTTGTAGAATGATGAAATTTGGTATTGAGGCAGGGCTTGCAATGTGTGTTAAGAAAAACAAAATTTAAATTTGAGATTTATCATTCAGGGGCGTGGCATCCACCCACTTTCTTAGAACTAGGTCTGATTGTTGTAGGATGATGAAATTTGGTAGAGCGATAGGGCTTGCAATGCAAGCAAAGGAAAAAAATTTAAAATTTGATATTTGACATTCAGGGGCGTGGCATCAACCCACTTTCTCAGAGTTGTTGTCAATTATATGAAGCATTTCTGATTGTTGTAGAGTTATGAATTTCGGTAGAGCGTTAGGGTTTTATAATTCATGCTGAGAAAAACTTATTATTCACGGGGCGTGGCATCCACCCACTTTCGTATTATTATTATTTTTTGTTAGAGTGTTAGAGCTCAATTGCATTCGAAAATTGAAAATCAGATGCCTGAAACAGGAAAGGAACAGTTGTAAGCAGATTTAGGCTGCCTGCGTGCCTTCACATTAAGCATTGCTCATTTAGCTGTTATTGAATTTTTGTTTTAAACTCAAAAAAAATATCTGATTAAATTTTAATCAATATTTAGGAGTAAATTGATGTGATTAAATGAATTATGGATATATTTTTTGGATCTTGAGGAAAAATTCAGATTACCAAATGGTAGAACCTTATTATACGTAACGGCTGTAAAACCTCGAAGCAATCTTATAATGTGAACACTTTTTGAATAACTCACCCCAACTAAAAAAGGTTTTAATTTCTTTGTTGAATTCAGAGTCAAGCATTTCATGGTCTTTATAATAATAAAATGATCATCACCTTTCATCACTTTTTTTTTCGTAAAGATCGTAGACTTTTACATGCCTTACCAAGCATTATTTAATTTTTTACAATAAAACCTCAAATGGAGTGACATCTCTGTATAGGAAAATGTACATTCGTCATCAAAAAAAAAAAATCGATCTTTTTATTTGGACCAACATAAAAGATACAAAATGCATTTATCACTAAAGTCCAAAATGCCGAGAAGTAACTTTATACAGTTTAAGACCTTAAGTTTCCAAACGGTACCGAGTATATAGGTACTTCGTTCATTAATTTCGAATTTACGCGAGGAAAATTGAAATTCTGTGGTCGGATTATTATTATTATTTTTAATAACCCTTCGTGCGTTGTGTGGTGTGGTGTTGTCGCATCACCATCATCATTTCGAGCCAAGCGAGCGTGCGAGTTGTGGTGCGGCTCTTCTCTTAAGGCAACACATAAAGACGTCCAAATGGACAAAGACTGCAAGGTAATAAGGAAGATTCAGTACGTGCTGGTGCCATCATCATCGCATCAGCATCAATGGTCTCGTTGCGGGATGCCTCATAAATTCAATAGCGTTGACTGTTTAACAAATTATTTATAGAAATTTAAATAAGCTTATAAGCGCGATGGTGTTGGACTTCATATATGTACATACATACATTTTATTGTTAACAGTTTCGCTTTTGCGTTTACACGCCAGTTATTAATATGTTGTGTGGAACGACAGATTGTATAGATACATACATTTGACAAATGAGTCTTTTATCTTCACCTCAATAATGTCAAATTATGACACTTTGGTTTATATTTGTATATTTTATATGAGTGGAATATGAATTTGTGTCTGCGATGAATTGTAACAATAACAGTTTTTATTTTACCTTTACTGAAAATAAAATGTTAAGAGAAAATCTGGGTTTGCATGATTTAGACAGAAATTTTGTTGTATATGCATCATGAAAGTAGGTTTTGAGACTTTTTAAAAAGAGTATTCCCATTAGAAACCTATTGTAAAAAATTCTGAAAAATTGATTTATACCTATATGTAGAAGACTTAATGGGAAAAAATTTATGTTAATAAAAAAAAAATAAAACGCACGACTGGATCGCACGAACTTGCTCTTGTAGTAAAAGTTTCTTCAAATTTTAAAGATTGAGTGTACTTTAAGTACAGAAATAATTTTTTTATGAGAGCCTTAAGTTTAAACTTGTATTATACATGTAGGGGAACGTGGCCTAAAATGGCCCACCAAGGTACAATGGCTCCCTTGCTAGAATTCGTAGAATCGAAAAGAATTAGAAAGTTTTGTGAACAGAACACCGAAGTACCGAAACGACATACACGAAATGTTAGCAACTTTAAGCTAATGTTTTAAATTTGACAGGTCAAACTATCTCTAGCCATTTCCAAAATTAGACTTCATAAAATTTTGTGAAAAATTTGTTGACAAAAAACTATAGAAAACATAAAATTTTGGAGAAAGCAGTAAATGCATTTAAGTATTAGGTATTTCTTATTAATTTACTGAAATTAGTTGGCCTAGTACTATTTCAGTTTTTTTGGGAATTAAAACTTAAATAAAAAAAATCTAAACGGGCAAAATGGCCTACTAAGCCCTCGGCTATGCCACATTAGCCGAGTGTGCCATTTTATACTTACACTAACATTTTAATTTTTTTATAGTGAAAATGGTTGGAAAATATTAACAATCTACGAAAGGCAATCCTGGACTGAGGACGCATTATCAAAAGCCCTAACAAAGAAATTTTAGTCCACCTTCCCATAACTTAGAACTTAAATTAAAAAATTATTGAAAATCAACTTAATTCGAGATAAATTTATTAAAAAAAATCTTCTTACCTAAATTGTTTTGAGAGCTTAAAAAAAAGTACATCATCTGATTCCTTTAACTAATCTTAGTTTTTGAGAAAAAAAATTCAAAATCGTAGGAGCGGTTTTTTTTTTATTTATTTTTAAGTTTCGTAAAGTATAAGATGTAACCTGCCTGCTTATATGAAAATTATCATATTTAATTAACTTTTAAGGCAATTTTGGTGTTATGAAGATAATACATGTTTTTGTATCAAAAATGATACATGGACGTAGGCGGCATGAGAAAAAAATATTTTTTTGTATCAAAAATGATACATGGGACTTATTGTTGATGTATTTTATCTCTAAAACTAAATTGTGGACGTATGAATGTTTCCATACCAATTTGTATGGGGACAGTGAAGCCGAAATCCAAAATGTATCAAATGTGATACATGGACGTAGCCGGCACGAGAAAAAATTAAATTTGTGTATCAAATATGATACATGGGACAGTTAAGGTGTTTTAATGTTGAATTAAAAATTAGATTACGTAAAAAATCATCTACCCGTTTTTTCAAATTTTTTTAAACATCCAAAATTTATTTTTTTTAAATTTTGATATGCAGTATGATTTCAACCTTTTAGAAGGTTTTGTATAAACAATTTAATTTAAATCGGTTATACAGATAAGGAGATAATCCAAATTAAAAAAAAAATAGTTCTATGAGAGGTACTGGTAGTTAATAATGGCTAACTGTAAATTTTGATTTTGGTTAATGATATACCGTACGAATATAAGTCGTTTTCGAGAAAATCTAGATTTTCTGTGACGGTTTTTTAACATTTATATGGAAAGTACCTACCGTTAATTTTGACTTTAAAGAAATGTTTTTTTTTTATGCTTGCAGTGGCATTGCTAGCCATTTGAAGACAAACATTTTTTTTAAAGCCCCCCTTTGCCTGACTGGGTACATCCTTATAATTTTTTCTTTTTAAAAAACTAAAACACTTGCGTATGTTTCTATGTGATGTTGTGGAAGCGTAATGTATTATCGCTAGCTGGCAACAATTTTGATGTTGCTTCTCAAAGTACGCTCGGTGGCTTTTAAGTTTTATATCAGAATTCCTCAGTTTATTAAAAAAAACTTATTTTTTTTTATGATTGGAAACAAATTTAAAAATTCTTGGTTTACGGTTGATGCCGCTCGTTTAATTTTTGTACTTAATACTTTAACTCCTTACCTTATAGTAATTAGCCAGACGCGCTTCTTTTTCGTTTCCAAATCTTGAATCGCTATTTTACAAATGGAGCGTTCACAGCTGTACCGAACCAAGTCATACCAAAAAAAATCGGTACGGTACCTTTGGCAACCGCAAATTGATAGACGGACACTTTACCACCGCCGATTGAGCGCTGAATATTTAAGTGCTGCCATTTGAGTACTGAATATTTCAGTGTCGTAGTTTTAAGTGCCAGATTTTTCGTGTCTGGATATTATGTTTTCATGTTGGCAAGAATTTAAATTTTATTAAAAATGGTTAATTCACAATAAAAATTAATTTATATTGATTTCAATAACAAAAATAACAGTACTATTTTGTTTGCTCATTTAACCATTTTTGCATTTTTGCAGGCAGTGTTTAAAAAAACTATTTGGTGAAAGAACGGTAGCGAAACCGCTGCCTGGTAGCGAAATTTCTAAGCGCTATAAAGGCTGGTGGTGAAGTGTCAAACGGTAAAAGTTCAGCACTGAAAAGTCGTGCTTCGAAAAAAATCTATTAAATGTTGCGTATTTTGTTCATTTTATTTTTAAATCAGAAGAAAATTTAGAGAATAAACTATCAATTTTTCTGCAATATGAGTAAAATAATACTTTAGTAATAAATGGCAGTGTATTTGCTTAGCCTGTAAACATTATCGAATTTAACCTTTTCTGACTTGGTTCACTACAATTGTGAACCCTCCAAATAATGAACGCGTTCAGATATCGAAAACGAGTGGCATTCACTCACACACACCAAAAGTAGGTTTACACTTTGATTTACATTCATGTTCTCTTTTTTGGCAACGATCTTTCTTATTCTTTCTTTTTTCGTCAAATCCAAATTAATGTCTTCTTTTTAGTCACTTTTTCGTTTTTTTTTTTATATGCCTATGTTGGTATAATACATATTATGGCTATGTATGTATGTCCTACTGCATTTTACTATCAGATTTTTTTTTTTTAAATAAACAATGAATTGAACATTCGTTTGCAGTCCATTGTTGTGGCGAAAGAACTGCTATTCCGTACTTCGGTAAGCGAATAAATTTTTCGGCGAAAATTCTTTACTTTTAGCAAACAAACTAATTTATTTATGTATTTGCAACAAACATTAAAGTGAAACAAAAAGATTTCATAAAGAAACATATTTGGAAGAACTATATTTTTGCAGTTCTCCCTTCAATTAAATATACTAAATTTATTCAAAAGCTAGATTTTTTTTGTCATTTGGAATTTTTAAACCCAAAATTCTGACCCGCTCCCGCAAATCGATAATCATAATTTTTCAAGTTCTGCTGTGTGTGATTGTGGTATTGAAACACAATGCATTAAAACTATATATTTTAATAGAAAGTAGAAAAAGTTATTTTTTTTAAGCCAAAGCAATATTCTAGAAATATAGGTTTAGAAAAGTCGCAAGATTTTTAAAAAGGGTAAAAAAACATATTTCTTAAAAGTTCGTCTCATGGTTGCATGAAGCTCAAAAAAGGGTCAAAATGCGACTTAAGAAATTATTGACAGTGGCAAAAAATTGTGCTTGGCTAGGGAAAAGATCGACAGTTTTGAATACTAACAAAAAATTATCCGTTGAATTCAAACGATATTCTGACGATATACATATAAAAAATGTGTCTAAAAAACCGACAGTAATTGACGTTTAAGTAAAACTTAGGTAATACTATAGCTTTATTAAGCAAGCGATCAGGAAATTGAATCAGAAAAAAAAATTCTTTTGGATAATTAAAGTTTTTCGTTCATTTTTCGGACTTTGAAAAAAACACATCCATTGATAATTTTTTGAAATGTCCTCTTTTTTTTTCATTCACATTCACCCTTATTACGGTTGTCGTTTTACTAAAACGACACGACTCTGGAAGTGATTTTGGGGTTTCAGTAAAACGACTTAAGTTTTAAATGGCTAGAAGGGAGATGAACGGAGATAAAGCTAAAGTTTTAGTTTCACTTAAACGCCTATTATCGCTTTTAGAGGCGTGTCGTTTTTCTGTCGTTTTTGTAAAACGACAACCGAATTAAGGGTGATTATGAACACCCTATTATAAATACACTTTAAATAATCGACCTTGTTTCTTATTCAATAACTCAATGAAAATTCTTTTAAACTTTGTCTGGTGCTCTTTACCTTCAGGGGCCTCTATATCCCCAATATCCCGGGACCCCTGTATCAATGATACAGCGGTTGCTACGCCCCTGTGTTTGGGTAAAAATTTGCTAAGATAGCTATTCGCTGTTTCAAAAAACTAGGCTTATATTACTATTGTACTGAGGTCTCTGAGAATTTGAAATTTAAACTGATTTTAACTCGATTTTCTGGTCTATTTTTGGGTAAAGAAAGTACCAATAAGTTTTAGAAGTACTTGCTTACATTTGTTCTATTGTTTTTAATGCCAAATTCCATAACTCTCCCAGTGCAATGGGCGCAAATTTCTTATATCTCACATAGTAAATTATTTGATAGTTTTATTTTTTTTTATTTTTTACAATATCTGGCTCATACGTATATACATACTTTCCATTCAATACGCACCACAATCATCATTTTGTCAATAATAATTTTTGTATTTCAGTATAACATATTAAGCACGTAAATTTGTATACTTATTCGTTTTGTTAGCGTGAGATACTTTTTCTGTGGTGACGACGACGACAACGAATTACTAAACAATAATTATCGTTATTCCCAACCAGACAAGGTACCTCGGCCCAGGGACACTACAACGCGATGGACCCAACCTTCGTTCAAAAAAAAAAAAAATAAAAAATAAAAATAAACTTCATTCAATTACGAATGCATGGATCACAGAAAATTATTATTCAGAGCTCCATGATGATGACAGATCTCATTTCATCTCATGATGACATGTGTGTATAATCCGTCGTGGTCATGTAGGTAAATCGAAATTTATCATTACAAATGGTGTTAAATTTTAAATAAAGATCTTTCAGGTAATAAATTCTCAATTGTGTACTTTCACACACAATGACACAATACGTCCGGTATTATTTAAGAAATGTACAATACATACATAATCGTTTGGCTTTGGTTTTGTACTCAAGGAAGTTTATTGTTCGATTAAAATGTCAGTTGATGTATTGTTGATATAATATATAGCTAACTATTTGTCAAAAGTGCATTGAGTTCATCAAAGGGTTAAGTTCATTCATTTGTTTAATATTTCGAAAGGCAACTGGGGAAATTCTGGAATGTATTCAATCTAAAAAAGTGGGAATTTTCCCCACTAAAATGGTATAAATTCTATCGTGAAATTAGTTCCCCAAAAATTTATAATATTAATTTCGGACTTTTTGATATATAAGGTGCCCAATTAAACGGAACTATTATCATCTGTGTGTTTTTGGCTTTTTTTTTGTGCGCCAGTATTTCATCAAAAGTTACTTATGGAATACATCATTGGAATTAGATTCAACCTGCATTGCATTAATATTAACCGAAAGTATAATGAATATTTTGTAGGTATAAGTGTGAAATATTAGAACAATTCTAGGCTACCTACAAGACTAATAGACGACATCACCTTGCGTGCGCAATGTTTCAATTCATTTCGGTTTCATTTATTTGGAAAAATTTAATTCAAAATGCGCATACACCAGACCTGATTATGCTTGTTCGTATTAAGGTCGATATAAAATTATTCACCCTTTATTTTTACCAATAATAGAAATAGACATATAAATCGAAGAAGTGCGCGTGAATGGGGGCGTGTGCTTATTTAATTGAAATGATAGATAAATTAAACAAAATATTGAATTGGCACAGCCAACCCAGAACTTGCATTTTCAATATGGTTGATATAATAATTAAACTGGTTACACCTTGATTAGTTTTTATTCTTTTCTTGCGATTATAATTGAAAAAAAGGACTATCGAAAATTGCAAGTTCTTTTTGTTTGATAAAAAAATGACTTTTAGGTTTCAATTCCACTGATGATGTTGCCGCAATCTAAAATAAAAAGTTGCTATAGGAAGCATGACTTGTTTTTCGTGTGCAAAGATATAAGCAAAAAACAAATTTTTAAAGTTACCAAAAATAAGCAAAATTATCGTAAGAGCGACAAAATAATAAAATGCACGACTGGATCGCACGAACTTGCTCTTGTAGGAAAAGTTTCTTTGAATTTTAAAGATTAAGTGTACTGTAAATATTTAACCATGTATATGTACATAATAAAATGAAGAATACATACATATATGGAAATAGATTGAAAAATTATTAAAAATCATCATAATTCGAAGTTAATTTAGTAAAAAACTCTTCTTAAATTGTTTTTAGAGCTAAGAAAAGTACAACATCTTTCTTTACCAAATCTTAGTTTTTTGAGAAAAAATTTTTTTTTTTAATTATTTTTTATACCTAAGGTTTTTTTTCCATTTTATTTTTATTTTTTTTTTTGTTAAAGGTAATGAAGTAATGCATCCTGGTGTCGGAAGTGGTCCATGGCAAGCCTAAACAGGAGGAGCCATTTCGCCGGACGTATAGGTATTTGATAAAATTTTTGTAAAAATTTTTAGGCCAAAATAATGGGTATACAATTTTTAGTAAAAATTTTCGAAAGAAATCATCTACCCGTTTTTGAAATATCGAATTTTCAAAAAAAAAACAATCGAATATTTTTTTTAAAAATTCAAACTTTGATTTTTTTTGAAAATTTTGATATCATAATTTTTTTAGAAGATTTTGTATAAAAAAGTTAATTGAAACCGAGTGTACAGATAATGAAATAGTCCAAACTAAGAAAATGGTTCTATGGGAGGTACTGTTCTGTTAGTAATTAGTATTCAAAACAATTTTAATCAGATTTTCTGTAACGGTTTTTAACATTGACTATAAGAAAAAATTTTGTTCAAAATATTCTAGATAATGTTAAAAACCCACTCAGTACCAAGTTTCGTAAAAATCAATCAAGTCGTTTTCGAGATATTTGGTTTTCAAAAAAAAATCCAAAAAAACAATTTTTGAAAATTTTTCTACGTAAAGTATACAATACTATTTGAATTTTTCAGAAGATTTTACATACAAAATGATCAAAATCATTTTATTCCTTTTCGCAAAAAAACGAAAATAAAAAATGGTTCTATAGAAGATACCATTTTTTGGAAATTTTATTTTAATCAAAAGGTAGCCTGTACCTAATAAAATTTATTAATTTTTGTTAGAAAAATTTGTGCAGCCATTTTTGAGAAAAATAAGATTTTCCAAAAATGCTAAAAAAAAAATTATATGGCACGTTTTTGGTCCTTAAAAAAAATATGAAAAAAAACGTGTCGTGGGAATTTCATAAAAATACTATGTGCATATACAGGGTGTCCCGAAACTCAACGTCAAGCGGGTACCGGGTGATAGAGCAGGTTGTGCTTGTTCTTTGAAAAGCATGAAAAAATAATCCATCTCGCTTGGTTTAGTAGTTATAGCCATATTAAGAAAAAATATGAAAATCGATACCCTAGCTCACATTTTTAGATACAGTGGTTACAAATTTTAAAATTTAGCTGTATTTTCTTTTTTGGCGTAATCCTTAATAACCATGCTATTAATCGCAATCACAAATCCAAGAATTAATATTGTCAGTTTCGTAAGAAAAATAAAGTTTGACTGAGTCATTGTTCAAAAAAATTTTGTAAGCTAACTTTGACACTTCATATTTTTAAAAAAATGTACCACACTACCCTCGGCCAGTTATTTAAAAAAATGGCCCGTTTCATCAGGATTTCAAAATGGTACAACACTTGCTTCTTTTTTACTCGTAAAAAATACGATTGCTTTTTTATTTGCGAAAGGACCTCAGTTCACTTCATATCACTTTTAAGTAAATAATGCTTTTTTGTGCTCAAAAATCGGTTATACCGAGGTGTTTGTAACATAAACAGAGGCACTTGAATAAGATACTATTTGCAGTAAATTAGAGTGAGACAGATCAACATTACACACGGTACGCTACCATCTACGATCTGTGGGCTGCGTTTCTGCTTTTACTAGCAACTTCTCGTAATTGTGCGCCATTGTGTTCACCTGGACTCGATCAGTGTTGTGAAAATTATGTTAGTTGTTATATGTTAATTCGTAATAAAAGCCTTTCGCAAATAGCGTATTAGTACATGGCTCAAGAATATGAAAACATCCATATTAGTCCATTGAAAGTTACAGTAACCTGGCATTTTATATCCCTTTAATTATAATTTTCTTAAAACTTTCGTCTGATTTAAAGTTTAATTTGTTTTCAATTTTATGATAAAAAGTGCCTTACCATTTATTGTACAGAATTCAATTTCATACACAAATGTGCAAAATTATTTTTGTAAGACGCATGGTTCTCAAGATATAGCGAAAAACTTTTAACACCCCATTTTCCAAAATGGCGCCCGAAAGAGAGAGGGGCTTTTAGCCCCGAAAATTTCATTTTACACTAACACTTTACCCTCCCATAAATCAAAAACATTCAGTCCTGAATGCCAGGCTAATGTAGCATTTCAATGAGCTAGTATGGATGTTCTTATGTTCTTGAGCTTCGACAAATACGCTATTCGTGAAAGGTTTTTAGTATCTACGTACTATTAGATAATAACTAACATAATTTTCACAACACTAATTGAGTCCAAGGTAACACAAAGGCGCACAATTACGAGAAATCGCTACTAAAAGGAGGAACGTAGCCCACAAAACGTAGATCGTAGCGTACCGTGTGTAATGTCGATCTGTCTCACTCTAATTTTTTGCAAACAATGTCTTATTCAAGTGCCTGTATTTATCTTACATACACCCCGGTAAAACCGATTTTTGAACACAAAAAAGCATTATTTACTTAAAAGTGATATGAAGTGAACTGAGGTCCTTTCGCAAATAAAAAAGCAATCGTATTTTTTACGAGTAAATAAGAAGCAAGTGTTGTACCATTTTGAAATCCTGATGAAACGGGCCATTTTTTTAAATAACTGGCCGAGGGTAGTGTGGTACATTTTTTAAAAATATGAAGTGTCAAAGTTAGCTTACAAAATTTTTTTGAACAATGACTCAGTCAAACTTTATTTTTCTTACGAAACTGACAATATTAATTCTTGGATTTGTGATTGCGATTAATAGCATGGTTATTAAGGATTACGCCAAAAAAGAAAACACAGCTAAATTTTAAAATTTGTAACCACTGTATCTAAAAATGTGAGCTAGGGTATCGATTTTCATATTTTTTCTTAATATGGCTATAACTACTAAACCAAGAGAGATGGATTATTTTTTCATACTTTTCAAAGAACGGGCACAACCTGCCCTATCACCCGGTACCCGCTTGACGTTGAGTTTCGGGACACCCTGTATACCAAGTTTAAGTAAAATCACCCCATATGGGCTTTGGCTGTAGAAGAGAACACAGACAGACAGACGGAAGAAATAGCGAGACCCACTTTTTTCGTCTTCCCTATTATCGTTAAGTTATCTAAGTTTGATTAAATTCTCAAGTTTTTACGAATCCAAAACTTGTCATATAGTACCTCTATCTTCTACATATATATCGCAAGTATCGTAAGCGGCAAATTGTTTTTTGTTTGCTCAGAGACGAAATCAATTAGATCGAATTTAAACATTGAACATTACTTTATAAACAAAAATACGGTTACTGAAAGCCGAGAAAAGGTCCGATTGATTTTGATTATCAGGAAAAAATTAAATAATTAGTTTTATGTGAAGTTTGCATTTTGTCGCTTACGATAATTTGGCGGAAAGGAGTCAATATGTACAAAAAAATAATAATGAATAGAGAAATTGATGCCGGGACAAGGAAATCAGGACTGAATTACTTGCAACCCTGGCAGTGTGCTAAAACAAGAAAAAAAAAAACGTCAAAACTTAAAAATAAGATTTTCCTTGTGAAAATTTTATTTTCGATTTTCTCAAAAATTAGAAGACATTTAAGCATCTGGGGATTCCCGCATCAGTGAGTGGGCCACACCTTACTATGAAATATTTTACATTGGCTTTACTGCTCCATTTAAAATATGTACATTGCAAAGAGTAGTGCCAATTTAAATAATTCAGTGACTTAAAGAGCTCACTGATGCTCGAATTTGACCCCTGATTTTAAGTTTTTGGCCAAAAATTAATGACAACATGGCATAGATATTAAAAACATTTTATGCAAATAGCTTCTACTAATTCACGAAAAAATTTTAAAAAAAGTAGTTTGAACATTTTTTTTTTTAATTTTGATTTTGAAAATTTTGCGAAAACTATTTATTAAAACAGTTTTATTTAAAAATAGAATTAAATATTGATTTTCTGCCTTTAAAAAAAGTTGTGCTGAACTGTTATAAAATGTTAAAATATGCGGCATTTCTCTAGTCTGTCTCCTTCTATAAAACTTATAATAGTTTGTTGCCATTAATAGTGGGCTAGCACTAACGAGCTTCGATACTACAGATAGCCCGAAGCATGTCCACTACGGGAACACATTGAACCTGTGGGCCTCATTAACTAACAGTTGATACCTATACAGTACCCATTTAAACGAAACTGTGATAAATTACTTCCTTATAAAAATTGTTTCTATCCTTTTTTGACAAAGTCTGCCTTCCTAATTATTTTGGTTACGCAGGTGCTTTCCAGTCCTTATCCTATTAAGAACAAACAAATTTTGATGGCAAGTCCTTTTGTTTCAGTTCTTACAAATAAAAAAAATACTTGCAATATAGGTCCTATAGGGCAAGTTTTAGATTCGTAGAAAAAAATTGAACTCGATATTTCAATCAAACTTGACATTACGATGATAGAGAAGTCGAAAAACGTGGATCCCGCAATTCAGTCTGTCTGTTATCTAAGTATTTCGAAAAGGGCTCTAAAGATTTTGATTAAAATGTTGGAGTACATCAAAGTGACATTTCTTTGGGAATGGGTAAACATTTTTTACTATTGTTACTAGCAATTCGTTTTCTTGTTGGAGACCACAGACAAGTTCTATTTCGCATCAGAAGGGTACTAGAAAAATTAGTACCTATAGCAACACAACAAAAGAGCAAGAGAATGTCAAGAAACGTTGAGAAAACATAATTAGCAACTTTCAAATGTTGATTTGCATTTGTATGGTTTGATATATGTAAATGTTGATGGACACATGAGTCTGGAAATTTTCTGGCACAGATTTTTCTTATGCGTGCGACATCTTTAATTTTTATGTTATCTTTGGTACTATAGCCTTAAATAAATAAAGACCATCGAACTAATGTTGTACTTCATATATGTTTTGGCCTTAAGACCGTTTGATTACTCAGCCAAAGCCGCAACATCGTACATCACATTTCGGATAATTTACTGCCTTAACAAAATGGCGACGGAGACGGAACCGGAGCCGGAGCTGGAATAGCTGAATAAAATATTGAATACACACAAATTCAATGTTGCGAACACAACTGAACGTAGCCGCATATTGAGCTGCATCCGCAGACGGGAGAGTTCACCCCAACTTTTGACGTTTCAAGTTGTATGAAAAAAAAAACAACTTTTTGGGTCAAAAAAAAGTGTTTATTTGTATCGCGAAAAAAAATTATTTATTAAAAGGAAAAGTGTTCGAAACAAAAATATGTGAATTCTGAGCTTGTACACAAGAATATTGTTTTGTTTTTCTTCAAAATACTTTTAAAGCTGTACAGCTGCATTGTGGGCAATAAAAAATAATAACGTACGACACTTTTTGATAGCTCTTCACCAGTTTCGTCTGCAGCTCCGGTTCTAGCATTCTGTTCAGGCAGTTAATTATTTTTATGTAAATTATGTATTTTGGTTTCAACAAATGACAGCATCTGGATAACTGATAGAAAGCAAACACTGTCATCCGATTAAGGGCAAAGGGTAGGGATTGCTATAAAAAGGTTTGTTCGTTTAGCCCTGAAGTCGCCCTGGGGTCACCCCAATGCGTTTTTTGAGAACCCTGAAACACCCTGACAAAAAATTCTCTGTTTTTTGAAACCTGGGGTCGCCCTCAACTCGCCCTGAAGTAGATCTAGGTTTCTTGGTGGGGCGAATTGAGGTAACGAATAAACTGCCAAGTGACATACGTTGTAAAGCATTTATTTTGTTGAAGATTCATGATTGTTTGTTTTTAAAATGGAAATTAGATAAAATAGTACACTAATTGAATGAAATTAAATAGGAAAAGAAAGTGGAAACGTTTAAAGTTGTTTTATTCATTTTTTCATCGTATTTTAAGTTTTAATTATGCGAGTACAGAAATTATTTCTTGCTTAAAATGTCAATAACACAATTTAGATGCCTAAAGTGTTTTTTGAGAATCGAAAAACCCAGTTTTTTTTTTGACAACTCTTGGGGCTGCAAAGAAAACCTGTGTCAACCCTGGGTAAAGTTCAACGAACAAACCTAAAGTATTTGAATTGGAAACAAAAAAAATGTAAGTCCTGGCCCCAAATGGATTTAAATTCAAGATTCGTTAAAAATAATAACAGGAGCCAATTTTAAGGTTAATGCGATTTTTTCTCTGAATTTATGTAGAAAGTTGATATTTTAATTTGTTTTTTTTTTTAACTTTTTATGTTCTCTTTGTTCAAAAAAAAAAATCTCAAAATGTTTGATTGGTTTTCGTCAGAATGATGTCAATTAAAATCAACTTATATATTTTTTGTTTGATTCCAGACATCGTATATATGATGTTTTCTTGCGAAATGATCCTTTTGATATTCATTTTTATATTAAAGTGCCAGACACCTATACCTTACTGCTTGCGATATACATTTATATATACCTGATCTACTAATGGCCTTAATCGTTAATCTCTGCCACTTATTAATTTAAGTTTTATGATTCGTTTTTTCTCAGCGCAGCGTATAGATGATGATTTATGATCAAGAACCATTTTCAATGTGATCATCAAAGATCAGACTGAATCAAAGATGATTCCGTCGTCGAATTCCCATATATGAATGTACGTATGTGTGTATGTATATTGAAATTTTAATAATTACATTTTGTATAATCTCCGTATTCCGAGCTTAATGTTTTGTCTATATGTATTAAGTATTAAGCATTTACCGCGCTGCGCTGCTTGAATCAGATTTTTTTTAATTAATCTAAATGATTTCCATCCGACATACGAGTAAGCTGTGTAGGAGTGTTTCTATGTGATTGTGTCAGTGATGCGCAGAGAGGATGAAATCGAAAAGTGAATCAATCATTGGCGTTGCTGTAAAGTATTAGATAATTTGTTAAGTGTTTGCTATTAAAAATAGATTAATTACTGGCAATTATCAATTTGTCTTCAAGCAATAGGATGATATGCCCCTGTCCCTGTCCCTACTAAAAATTGTTGAAATTCGAATTGTGTGAAAAGACTTAGTGCCGCTGGGTTAATCCGATCATTTATTAATAATGTAACAATACAATTGTGTTATTTGATAACAGAAAAAGAAACACAACAAACCATTCACCCTTCTTTCATCTTTATTCAAGAAATTCCCTAAATGAAGCTTCCAGCATCTCGTCGTTTAACATCTGTGTATGTCTCCTGAAAGAAGAAGAATCATCATTAAGACCAATCTTGAATAATTGAATGTGTGATGTGTTAAAAATAGAAATGCAATTAGAGCGCGGATGCTGCTGTCAGCAGCCGACAGATATTGAGTCGACCTATACATTTTATATTTACATTGCTTCCGAAGAGTTTGACTTGTCTCTAATATTTAACTCATTGATATTCAATGTAGGTTTACATTTATCACAAAAAAAAACGGATAAAAACAATTAATCAGAGCTGTAGATAAAAAAAAAAATATTTATGCAACAATATTGATGTATCGTAATGTCATTGGAATCAAGTTGAAATCTCGGGGTTAATTCAAACTATAATACATGACATATTCGTTTCCAGACTCACATCCCTGCTCTTCGTATGTGGAACTGCAACGGCAAAATATTTCGCTAAATTCTGATTTATACAGCATTGTACAATGGGGAATAAAAAACCGCGTAGAATTTAATGCTTCGAAAACTCAATGCTGTCTTCTATCATTAAAGCCAGACTTACCGTCCTTGCCACTGTCTATGAGTGGCACTTGCATCGAAGAAACCAGAAAGCTTGCGATTCTTGGTATGAGTATCACGAACCACCTCTTGTGCAACGAACACATACTCAACGTTGCCAAAAGTTCCGCAAGATGTTTACGTTTTTTTCAGAGATGCAAGAAATTTGTTTCCCCTTCTGATCTGGCTATTATCTATAAAAGTTATATACGTCCAAAGCTTGAGTATAACTCCCATCTATGGGCTGGTGCTCCAGCAACTTATTTAAGCCTTTTGGGCAGTATTCAAAAAAGAGCCTTCAAATTGATTGGTGATCGAACACCGTCGTAACGTTTCCTGTCTCTTTCTCTTTTATCGTTATTTCTATGGGTAGTGCTCTAGTGAAATAGCCAGTTGCATTCCCCCCCCCCCACCCCCTTAAACAATTCAACCGTAATACTCGCGCTTCGAGGAATGCCCATCAGTTTACCCTTGTGCCCAATTTCGGCCGTACTGTCAAATACAGAGATTCGTTCTTTAAGCCGTACTACGCGAATGTGGAATGCTCTTCCAAGTTCTGTTTTTCCCTCTCATTGTGATATTTAGAAATTCAAGATCAATGTACACCGACATCTCCTTTTAAATCCCCTCCTCCATACTTAATGCTCGCACTGTGTCTCTGACATATTAAGGGTACCGAGAAACCCCTTGTGTGCGCGCAAATTATAAAAAAAAAATAAAGAAAAATGTAACACTGTGTAACATTTCATTTAGGAACGATCAAAGTTAAAAATAATGTTGATCCGTAAAACGAAATGGGTTGCAAAAAAAAAAAAAAAGGCGAAATACATGAATGAAAATAAAAGAATTTTTGAGTGTATCAAATTTATTAAAAACATTATTATTAGAACCTTAAAAATGCACACAATTTATAAATTGTATTCATTTATTTATTTATTTTTTCACAAAATCGAATTATAAACAAAAATGTGTTTGCATACGTCTTTCCATTCCAAATAAACATCTACGCATTTTTTTTAAAGAAATCTACCTTATCGAAAAATGAAACTGTAAATGAAAAGTAAATAACAGAAGACAATTTTAAACATGAAAATCTACAATAAAAATAAAATAAAAAAATACATACATTTAAGTTATCGAAAGGAGAACAAGTAAACAAGAGATAACCGCAAAATGATAATCCAAATTCGGCTGCTTTTGACAGATTAACATTTTTTCAATTCATATCGGCGATAGCGTTGCCGAAGTTGTACGATCGTGCTTTTTTGACACGATAATTCCCTCGAAGTACGGTCGCACGATAAAGTTCAATATTGCACAGTTTTTTATTTCCATTATTTTACTTAAAATGAAGCAAATTTTAAGTAAATTTAATGAAAATTCGCCCAAATTCCGTAAAAAGTGTACATATACATATTTTTTGACAATATACGAATCGAGCAAACGATTTTCTTTGATTTTTTTCGTTGCATTAAACCTCGCAATAAAATTGATTACAGTTTTTTTCCATAAAATAGAAGGACTTGTGGTTTTTTCATATGGCACGAAAATTGGCTTGTTTTTTTTAAGAAAATATGGCACGTTAATTTTATTTTGGGCGGCAACGCTGATTCGGCAAGATGAGTTGTAAATTGTTACAAAGTGTAAAATTCTGAACCATCAACATTGAATTTAGAAACGATTTTATGACGTCGTAAAGTTACACAGCAATACACTTTTCGAGTTTAGGAAAGATCAGAGTTTATAATTTTTAACAATAGTCAAAATTTTACAGAAAATATTTACAATGTAGCAAATTCAAAAACCGAACCAATTATCCTCTGAAAATCTACGTCTATAAAGCTAGCACATACACATTAGCATAATCAATTTAAACCATAACTAGAATTTTGTGCTCTTTTTGTGCTATTTTTGTGTGGAAGTCAATATTTTTGTGCTAGCATAGTTTTCGTTTTATGCAAGTCTATGCTACCTTAATATTAAGCTAGCAAAACTTCTAAACCGCTTAACATAATCAATTAAAATAAAAACTAGAATTTTGTGCTATTTTTGTGCTTTTATTCTGTGCAAGTCTCGATTTTTGTGCTAGCATAGTTTTTGATTTATGCATAATTATGCATTTGTATGCTACCATATAAAGCTAGCAAAACTTCTAAACCGCTCAGCATAATCAATTGAAATAAAAACTAGAATTATGTGCTATTTTTGTGCTTTTATTCTGTGCAAGTCTCGATTTTTGTGCTAGCATAGTTTTTGATTTATGCATAATTATGCTTCCCATATAAAGCTAGCAAAACTTCTAAACCGCTCAGCATAATCAATTGAAATAAAAACTAGAATTATGTGCTATTTTTGTGCTTTTATTCTGTGCAAGTCTCGATTTTTGTGCTAGCATAGTTTTTGATTTATGCATAATTATGCTTCCCATATAAAGCTAGCAAAACTTCTAAACCGCCCAGCATAATCAATTGAAATAAAAACTAGAATTATGTGCTATTTTTGTGCTTTTAGTCTGTGCAAGTCTCGATTTTTGTACTAGCATAGTTTTTGATTTATGCATAATTATGCTTCCCATATAAAGCTAGCAAAACTTCTAAACCGCCCAGCATAATCAATTGAAATAAAAACTAGAATTATGTGCTATTTTTGTGCTTTTATTCTGTGTAAGTCTCGATTTTTGTGCTAGCATAGTTTTTGATTTATGCATAATTATGCTTCCCATATAAAGCTAGCAAAACTTCTAAACCGCCCAGCATAATCAATTGAAATAAAAACCAGAATTATGTGCTATTTTTGTGCTTTTATTCTATGCAAGTCTCGATTTTTGTGCTAGCATAGTTTTTGATTTATGCATAATTATGCTTCCCATATAAAGCTAGCAAAACTTCTAAACCGCCCAGCATAATCAATTGAAATAAAAACTAGAATTATGTGCTATTTTTGTGCTTTTATTCTGTGTAAGTCTCGATTTTTGTGCTAGCATAGTTTTTGATTTATGCATAATTATGCTTCCCATATAAAGCTAGCAAAACTTCTAAACCGCCCAGCATAATTAATTGAAATAAAAACTAGAATTATGTGCTATTTTTGTGCTTTTAGTCTGTCCAAGTCTCGATTTTTGTACTAGCATAGTTTTTGATTTATGCATAATTATGCTTCCCATATAAAGCTAGCAAAACTTCTAAACCGCCCAGCATAATCAATTGAAATAAAAACTAGAATTATGTGCTATTTTTGTGCTTTTATTCTGTGTAAGTCTCGATTTTTGTGCTAGCATAGTTTTTGATTTATGCATAATTATGCATATATATGCTACACACAACAAAAATATTCTCGTCGTTCACCCCCTTCTATGCAATTCAATGTGTTGGTTGATGTTGGCGCAATCACACTCACCCACACAAACTCACATTATTCTTTTTGCTTTTTTTGACTATTATGTTGCATGCAACTCATAATAACATTCCTTGATTCTCCTCTCTCTTGAGCCTTGACTATTTCATATAAATAGATCTTCGAAAAAAATCCATCTTATTGCGATTGGATAAACTAAGATTTCGAACTATTTGAAAATAACAACTTTTTATTGCAAAAAAAAAACTTTATAAAACGTGTTATTTTTTAATAAAAATTTTCTTTTTGTGCTTGTTTTTTTTTTATTGAATTAAATTATAAGAATATACATATGGCATTTTGAAAAAGTTGTATGCTATTTATTTCATATTTAGTTAGGTACTTAAAGACACTATTAAAATTAGAAAATCTACTTTTTTTCAAAAGCATATAATTCAAAAATGGGGACGAAATTCAAAACTCAGTTTCAAATGAATAGAAGCCCTGTTTACTACCTCTAAAAATATACATACCTATATGTATATATTATATTATATGACAACTTCCGTCCCGTTTTAAAGAAATCGGGAAGCCATTTGGCAGTTTAACGTAATTTTTCGAAACATATCGTCGCAGTTTTGAAATATAACGACCAAAATAAAAAAAAAAAAAGCTCGAACGTTTGGAAGCCAAAAATGTCAGTCTTTCATACAAAATTTAAATTTTGGCAATACGTGGTCCCGCTAAGATTTTTAGAAAGCCGTTTTGCCAATTTTCCATTTTTATCGAAAATATGGCTGGAAGCCTCTTAAGCAAATTAAAAAAAGATCTTCGTAATGGGGATCTTTTTGGTAGCTATTAAACTGTCTGAAGCTGAAATTAACGCCATTATATTATTCAGTTAAAGGGTAGTTTTCCACACTAATCAAACTATCCAAGAAAAAGCTAGGCAAAGGGAAAAAATATTTGCAAGAGAGAATTGTTTTATATTATTTTTACATACCTACCTATAGGTAAATAGCATGATTTTTAATAAATCAAGGAAAATTGATTTAGAATACCTACTAATGTAACAGCATCAATCTCAACTTGTAATAAAAAAAAAATAACCAAATAAACTGGGGGGTCATACCGTAATTTCAAAACGATAAACATGAAGTAGTGCACGGTTTGCTTGTAAATTCAAAAATCGACAACTTTGAAATTTGATGGTGCGGTGGAATAGTTATTTGTTTCTTAACCGAAAGGTTCGGTGTTCGTTTTTATTAAAAAATAACACGTTTTATAAAGTTTTTTTTTTGCAATAAAAAGTTGTTATTTTCAAATAGTTCGAAATCTTAATTTATACAATCGCAATAAGATGGATTTTTTTCGAAGATCTATTTATATGAAATAGTCAAGGCTCAAGAGAGAGGAGAATCAAGGAATGTTATTATGAGTTGCATGCAACATAATAGTCAAAAAAAGCAAAAAGAATAATGTGAGTTTGTGTGGGTGAGTGTGATTGCGCCAACATCAACCAACACATTGAATTGCATAGAAGGGGGTGAACGACGAGAATATTTTTGTTGTGTGTAGCATATATATGCATAATTATGCATAAATCAAAAACTATGCTAGCACAAAAATCGAGACTTGGACAGACTAAAAGCACAAAAATAGCACATAATTCTAGTTTTTATTTCAATTGATTATGCTGGGCGGTTTAGAAGTTTTGCTAGCTTTATATGGGAAGCATAATTATGCATAAATCAAAAACTATGCTAGCACAAAAATCGAGACTTGCATAGAATAAAAGCACAAAAATAGCACATAATTCTAGTTTTTATTTCAATTGATTATGCTGGGCGGTTTAGAAGTTTTGCTAGCTTTATATGGGAAGCATAATTATGCATAAATCAAAAACTATGCTAGCACAAAAATCGAGACTTACACAGAATAAAAGCACAAAAATAGCACATAATTCTAGTTTTTATTTCAATTGATTATGCTGGGCGGTTTAGAAGTTTTGCTAGCTTTATATGGGAAGCATAATTATGCATAAATCAAAAACTATGCTAGTACAAAAATCGAGACTTGCACAGACTAAAAGCACAAAAATAGCACATAATTCTAGTTTTTATTTCAATTGATTATGCTGGGCGGTTTAGAAGTTTTGCTAGCTTTATATGGGAAGCATAATTATGCATAAATCAAAAACTATGCTAGCACAAAAATCGAGACTTGCACAGAATAAAAGCACAAAAATAGCACATAATTCTAGTTTTTATTTCAATTGATTATGCTGAGCGGTTTAGAAGTTTTGCTAGCTTTATATGGGAAGCATAATTATGCATAAATCAAAAACTATGCTAGCACAAAAATCGAGACTTGTATAGAATAAAAGCACAAAAATAGCACATAATTCTAGTTTTTATTTCAATTGATTATGCTGGGCGGTTTAGAAGTTTTGCTAGCTTTATATGGGAAGCATAATTATGCATAAATCAAAAACTATGCTAGCACAAAAATCGAGACTTGGACAGACTAAAAGCACAAAAATAGCACATAATTCTAGTTTTTATTTCAATTGATTATGCTGGGCGGTTTAGAAGTTTTGCTAGCTTTATATGGGAAGCATAATTATGCATAAATCAAAAACTATGCTAGCACAAAAATCGAGACTTGCACAGAATAAAAGCACAAAAATAGCACATAATTCTAGTTTTTATTTCAATTGATTATGCTGGGCGGTTTAGAAGTTTTGCTAGCTTTATATGGGAAGCATAATTATGCATAAATCAAAAACTATGCTAGCACAAAAATCGAGACTTGCACAGAATAAAAGCACAAAAATAGCACATAATTCTAGTTTTTATTTCAATTGATTATGCTGAGCGGTTTAGAAGTTTTGCTAGCTTTATATGGTAGCATAATTATGCATAAATCAAAAACTATGCTAGCACAAAAATCGAGACTTCCACAGAATAAAAGCACAAAAATAGCACATAATTCTAGTTTTTATTTCAATTGATTATGCTGAGCGGTTAAGAAGTTTTGCTAGCTTTATATGGTAGCATACAAATGCATAATTATGCATAAATCAAAAACTATGCTAGCACAAAAATCGAGACTTGTACAGTATAAAAGCACAAAAAGAGCACAAAATTCCAGTTATGGTTTAAATTGATTATGCTAATGTGTATGTGCTAGCTTTATAGACGTCTGAAATCTTTACTTAGTTTGAATAATCAAAACTTAAGCAACAATAATACACTTTAAAGAACGATACAGGGTCTGAAATTGTCTCGACTTCTGATAACTCATCAAAAAGACATATTGAATTTAAAGTATTGAAATATATTATTTTGTAAAAATCACTCAAAAAATTAAATTTACTCATTAAATTAACTGGTTGCAGACCTATAACCTACATAATTTCAAAACGATGCCGAGAGTTGACACTTGAAAGGTTGGTTTTATAATTGAGAAATCGCATATAACCTGATTTGAACAAATCTGTAACATTAGGCAACTAAAATTTTCATAGTACAATATTTATAATTTTATGTCAATTGATGGAACATGGTTGTATTGAAAAGTTCACAAAATTTGTTTGTTTGAATCGTTTGTTTGGGCATTTTAGCATACTTTTTGTAATTTAACAGTTAATAGGCGTTTATTTTTTTTTGTAGTTCAGAGCAAATTCCGAACTGCCAAACAAAAATGTTGTGTTTCTTTTTGAATTCAGAGCGCTCAGAACTCGAATTTTGTGCTTCTCCTTTCGTTCAGAGCTATGTATGTAGCTCGGAGCGGGCTCCATGAGCTCAGGATAAAATAACGGACCAAAACGGAGTAAAAAGCTGAACGCAGCCAACTTCATACAGAGTGTGTTTCTTTATTCATTCCGGTATGTCCAGAATATTCGGAATACCAGTTTTGCGTTTCTTTATTCCACGGAACATTCCGGATAAACTATTTTGTTGTTTCTTTATTCATTCCGGAACGTTTGGAATGCATTCTTTTTATTCCATGTGAAGTGTGGAATAAAAAGAATAGAAAAAGAATACTGGGCGCGTTCAGTATAATTGACGTTCTTAACCTCAATTATGGCAGATTCACATTGGTGTTAATTATTTAAAAACAGCATAATACCGCGAATTAATGTACCAGAGTATAATTTTATGCATTTAATGTAAAATTTACTAAACTTTTGACTTTAAGAATACATAAATATCCAAAATAAAAACATTTATTTCTTCAATTGTTTTGACATTTCACCGAACAACTGGATTGCCATTCTTTTTGTTCTAGTTTTGTTTCTTTATTCATTCCATTCTGGATATTCTGGATAAACATTTCGTCTATTCCATCCATTCTTTTCCTTATCCAGAATAAATAAAGAAACACACTCACAGTTTTAATGCAATTTGACAGATGACAATTCAGTGCTAAGGTGTTTTTCAAAATTAAATCGGAGTGCTCTAAGCACACTCTGCACAGAGTTTACTCCGCTCTCTCAGGCTCTGCTTAGTGCTCTGCTCTGAACTAGCTCTGAACTAAAAGAGAAAAACGTCAATTGAAACGGCAAATTTAACACCCAAAATTTTTCAGATTGAAAATCGCATTTTTTTTTGCACAAACTAAATTAAAACATTTACAATTTTTTTTCCTTAGTTTG
Organism: Epistrophella euchroma; assembly: GCA_947049315.1. Lineage (NCBI taxonomy): Eukaryota > Metazoa > Arthropoda > Insecta > Diptera > Syrphidae > Epistrophella > Epistrophella euchroma. Next base: position 109,665,227 of record OX346245.1, on the reverse strand, counting down.
ACAATTTTGACAATGAGCAGTTGTTAACATAAAAATTGATATTTTGTCACTTCAGTGATTATACCGACATATCTAAGGGGAGAGGGACATTCTGAAAGTCCAATCGAAAATAACTTCAGCAAAGACAAACTTTTTTAACATTTACAAAAAATATCAAAGTGATGTCTAATTAGAAATAAGTTAGAACCGACTCTAAAAAGATAAAAAGTTTTCGATATTTTTTAACTAAGTATAATTAAATGTCAGAGGCAGTATTATGATGTAGTTTCAACATCTGTTGAATTCCTTTTAACAAAAAAATCGATTTTTCTGGACAAATTCCTTGTATTGAAAGAAAAAAATGGATTTGGTTTAGAAAAAAAATCGAATTTTTTTGGTAAAAGGAATTCGACATAAATCGACTAAAATTTTGCCCCAAAATGATATCTAGCATATACGTCATTATAAGTATAGTGTTTTGGTTCAATATCAAATTGTAAAAGTTTTTTTAAAGCTTGTAATAATTTTCAAGCTCTTATTTACAAAACCAATAAAGAACTTTCTGCGAAATTATTCTTGAAGAAAAAAAGAAAGTGTCGATAGCAACATAAAGTTTTTTTTTGTCTGCTCAGCAACGAAACCAATTCGGCCAAATTTTAGCATTAATTTTCTGAGAAAAAATTAATAGTTATATATTTAAAATTTAATTTATTATGCTAGATGTTTAAATGTTATATAAGTGATAGTGCACAATGCATACACCAAAATTTTCAAATACATATTGATATGTACAATATTTAAAATTTTTAGTTGTTTTTACAATATCCCACACAAAAGACAAGACAAAAGTAGCGAGTGTAAAAAATCACATTAGGAAACATCTGCACGTTTTTAATAAGTTTAGACAAACTGTAAAGTTCTGCTTTCTTTCGTCCCTCAAAACAAAAGCTGTCTAATAAAATTGATACGTTTAGCAATAGCAATATCACAAAATGAGTCATCAAAAATCTACACAAGTATTTGTTTAGCTCACTCGCAGCTCCTTTAGTTCTGTCTGCCATTGCATGACTTTCACTTCTCAGCAAGACGACAATAATGCTTTAATGCATTTTTCAATGATAAGTCGTTTAACTTTATAATAATATATATGGCTTGGTGGAGTTTCTCAATTGAATTATTTATTGGTAAAGGCATAGGAAGGGATAAGATGTAAATTTCTTATTTTGATGCTATAAACGATTTTGATGTTTGAAGGGGAATGATGGTCGCAAGAAGGTAAATAAAAAATAAAAATTTGAATTCATTTATTTTCAAGATTTTATTAAAGATGATTTTATTGGGCATATGGAAGTAGGTAGAAGGCTGTAAAGACGATTTATTAAATCAAAGGCTTGAGAGTCAAGAATACTTTACATTGGAATAATTTAATATGAAGATTTGTTCAAATACTGGTGACCCATTCAAGGGCCTTTTAATAGCCCTTTACTATCAAAATTTTCACAGAAGAGCTTATTAAGTATACATCATTTTGAATCAATTATAAAAAATAAAATTTAACAAATTCTTTATTTGAGTTGAAGTTTCTGATTCAGCTGATCATGGACTGTTGGCTACCGTTTCAGATCAAATATTTGTTTGTTTTTGCAAGTACGTAGGTAGGGGAATCAAAAATAAATCAAAAAGTTATAATAGAAGCAAGGAATATTGAACTTAATTTTTTTTGTTTTTTATTGCTCATGATCATGAGAGCATTTTTGGGTGTTCAATTTTTATCTCTAAACCAAAGAATAGAATATGCATCAGGAAGTTTGTATATAAGTGATTACTGATTGAAATGCAATTGAAGAAAAATATATTTTGACAAGTCAAGATGGCTGCAACATCAAAAAAAGATGAGTAGATATCAAGTAGTAGCCGTGGCGTGATGGTTAGTGCGATGGACTGTCATGCCGGAGGTCTAAGGTTCGATCCCCAGCCTCGCTACCTATTTATTTAAAAGAAAAAACGGCTACTGCCTCTTGCGAGGAATTGACAAATCCTCCAAGAGTATCTCCTGTCACAGAAAAGTGCAGCTCGTTAGCCGTTCGGATTCGGCAATAAACTGTAGGTCCCCTCCATTCCTGCAGACACGCACACAGGAATGGTTGAGAGTTGTAAGTCACTAGGCCCTAGTTCTTCATGAGCTGTTGTGCCATCAAATTTAATTTTTTTTTTTTTTAACTTTAAACAACCTTGAACTTTATTTCGTCTTTTGTCAGAATTTTTTAAGCAATAAATATTTTCTTTCTTGTTTCGACCAACACGAATTATTTTATTATAGGTACTTAAAACCACTTTACACTACTTTCTCAGCTGAAATATTGACTTCAAAAAACCTATCCAGTAATTCAAACACCTCCGTGGTTGAGATCGGTTTCTCATAGTTCGAATTACCGAGGTCATGTATTATAATTTTGGAATTGTGAATATGAGCAAATGAATATATGTAATGTATGTACATATATTTGAATGGTATAGAAATAATCAGTCTTATTAATAAACCCATTCCAAAGCCTAACTTTAGACAGCTATCCAACTCCGAAATCGTATTTATAAACATTTCTTTCGGTTGTCTAACTTAGACCCCGAAATTGGTTGTCCAAACCTATTCTAAAGTCGGCTCGTTCAATGAACAATGAAAAGTTATGTTCAAACGGAAGAAATGTTCTTTGAACGTAGCGAAAAAGTCTCTAAAATTCATTAATTCACTCGAGAGTTGAGCTTACGCTCGTCATACGTTAGAGTCAGATTAAAAGTGATGCCGAAATTTCTAGCAGTCTCAACGTACATGTGACGAACTACATATGTCTGTCTTATGACTTCGACGAGTTCATTTATACAGAATGAAAATAGAATAGGCCCGAGTAAAGATCCCTGCGGGAAGCCACTGTTAGTTGGTAACAATTGTGATTTAATATTCCCTAACACTACCGACTGCTGTCTCCCCACATAATGTAGGAATGAATCAACTTTGCCGAATGTTTATAAAACTTGAAACCACATAATAGAGTGATTGACTGTGAAAGGGCCTAAGAAGTCAAGGAGAGCAAAGAAGGTAAGTTCTTTTCTGTTTAAGCCTTCCCTTATTTCATCAATGACGTACAACAAAGCGGACTTACAACTACTTTTTGTCCAAAATCCTGATTGATGTAAATTTAAAGTTTGATTGAATTCTGCACAGTTTGCCACAATATCGCTTGAGAAGGGCCCAATTCCTGATAAATTAACTGACTCATGAGAACTAAATAGGTTTGCTCCTTTATTTTAAAACTCTGTGATTTTCTGTGCAGACAGAACTTTCGACCGAATTTCAGCGTAAACTGTCACATAAGCTCTTTAGTTGAACTTAAATATTTAAGTTTTGTTTTAGCAAATGGACCTAAGACCTCTCAAAATAAGAACTACCTACAATAGACTGTAATCCCTAACTGATATCATTGATCCTTTAATTCAAATTGCAAAAGCATATATTGCAATATGACAAAGAAAAACTTTAGCTTCTTAGTATGTGGGTATCGTACAAACGAAACAACAAAAGACTTTGTCAATAAATATTGATATAATCTGTATAATTATACGGACAAAAAGGAATTTCTAATTTCATGGAATCGGCATATAAGGTATTTAATCACAATAAGCTGTTTTAACTCATAAAGCTTGCATCCGCCTGCTGTCGTCGCGTGTAATAACATTGAGCGATTTATAAACTTCACACATGAAATCATTCTTTCATCTTTAGCCATCATAATAACCAAGCTCTGGCTGGGCATCAGCATCACACATATACGATATACCAGCACTCAATACCATGTTAATCATGAAATTTACGTAGAAGTCGTAAAAATGTTTCTTTATTAATGAAAAAAATTGAAGTTAGGTTAACAGCGATTCGCGCAGGCCCATTTAATTTAAGATTTCGAAAACGGCACGCACAATCTGCAGCATAAATAATTCAAATGGATGTCTGACCTGACGTTCGACGCGCCAGTGTCAGTGACTATTATGAGAAACAGTGCTGCCTCCTTTGTGTGGTGTTTAGCAACTGCAACATTGTCAGCTGGGTATACGGTAAGTTTGCACTGTTGGAGTGCGATATACACTGACTGTCAACTAATATTGTTCAGATTTGATGGAATACTTTATTACCATGGAGAAATTACAATTTAATTGTAAATCTCGTCGTCTGACCGTACACACCACTGCAGCAGCAGTCTCACAGCAAATATACTCGTACTAACAAGTCGTACATGCAAGTCGATAAAAGCCCTCAAGTGAAAATTTTAATGTTTCCACTATTAAATGCCTTGCCTTGTGGCTTTGAATTGTGTTATGATGACAGTCATTGTGTATAACTTTTTCCTATCGAACGTGCCAACCGTCTTTTTTGATAATTTTAATCTGCACACTGAAAAAGAAAAAAAGGAATGATGCAGTGCTTGTTATCTAACTTTAACACTCACGGCTTGGGTTAATTGAATTAAAGAAATTGAACTGGTAATCGACTCCAATTTAATCCAATCGATATTTCACCTCGGGCCTGATATGTAGTGTAGGTAGGTACATTAAATCGAGAATTGGATTCATAACTTTAAAGGCTTGTTAGGTGGCAATGGAACAAAACATTTAAATGGGCTACCTACTTATAGTTTATAGAGGAGACCATGACAAAAAACAAGTCCTGTTTTAAATCGAATTTATTACTAATTGAAAGGGAACAAACTTCCATAACTTCACATTTGACAGAAAAGGTAGATTAAACAATTAATGTAAATGGAATGGTTTAGGTTTAAGGCTCTCCCAAACCAACGCGATTAATCGCCGCGACAATGGAAAACAATAACAACAACATGTTGTTTTGTTTGACAACCACGTGTTGTTATTGTTGTTTTCTTTTGTCGCAGCGATTAATCGCGTTGGTTTGGTAGAGCCTTTAATTGATACCAGTACAGAATGACCTTATTGGTAAGTCCCCTTTCACACGAAGATACTAGTTGCTGGTGATTTTTTTGACGTTTTCTTTAAATCTCCTTAACAATCTCTTGTACCTTTCACACGAAGATACAAAGTCGGAGGAGACTTGCTATATTTTCCTTTTAAACTACCTTGGTTGAACGCACACAAACGTAATGTGAAGAGAAACGTCAAAAAAGTTTCCTGAATTTGTTGACCGGGGAGATTTCGTTTACCCCTCTTTCTCCCTGCCCTTCTCGCCAATGAACTAATTGTTGCCGGCAACTCAGTTGCCTTGTGTGAAAGGGGACTAAGCTGTCTGCTTTCATCTTTCTTCATTTATAAAACTGCCCCGAACTTATTCGGCCTTTTTTGCCTTCTTGACCGGAGCTGGCTTTTGTGACCTCAAAATAGCTGAAGCTTTGCGAAGAGCAGCCTGCTTCAGATCTGAGTGGTACCTGCTACCGGTCAGGAGGTTCCTCAACTTTTTGTCAAAGTGCAAATGTAAGCCGATTTGTTTACATAGCAAGTCAAACTTGTTTGCCTTTGGTGAATTAAAGATACAATAAAACATTTAAATGAAATTTGTGCTGGATGAAAGAGAATTATTTTATGCAATAAAAATGCAGATATGAATATTTTCAATGTGAATTTAAGTTTCAACAAATGTATGTTTGACAGATCAACAATTTATAAAGGCAGTATTACATTGTCATAGCAAGTTTGCCAAATAATTCTGGCTCGAAACTGTCATATAAGTGTGATAGTCAAATTTATATGACAAAAAATATGTACATATATGACTCCATATACATATGTATATGGCATTCATGAATTATTTTGAATTTAGAAAAAATATATGATTTAATTGGTAGGTTTATATTTCAGAGCGTTCAGTAATTTTCCTCCGTAACTTTGAAAGAGCAGGAGCATTAAATATAAACAAGATTCCTCAAAAACGCTTGCTAGTCCTTTCTTTCTAATTTGATTTCTGTGACAGAAAATAATTGAGCAAAAAATCAGTTTTGACAGCAAAAAACTGAGAAATTTTTGTGAGGAATTGTGTTTATATTTCTGAGAATACGGATCCCTCCGCGATCTCTGAAATATAAACTGGCCAAATGAAACGTGATTGGTCAAATATATCATATTTTTTTTAATATTTTATTTTTCGTGTCTAGTGTGTCATATTTGTGAGCAAAAAATGACAGAAAAAGTTTGTGATCATATATATGGCATACTTTTATGACATAATCTAATAGTACTTGTAATACTGCCTTAACAATTTATCGTTCCTAAATAAAAGTGCAACAATCCTAACAATATCTAATAATAACACTTCAACAATTTTGTTGACACAACAACGATAGTTCACTATATGGTTAGAAAAAGAACGTAGGTACCACTGATACCTATCCAGAAAACGTCAAAATTTAATATCGAATTCTTTTTAACAAAAAATTCATTTAGAAGAAAAATCGATTTTTCTGGACAAATTCCTTTTATTATTGAAAGAAAAAAAATTGATTGTTTAGAAAAAAAATCAATTTTTTTTTTAAAGTAATTTGACATAAATTTGTGAAAAAAATTTAATCTATTAAAATCCAGTTTGCATCTGTCTTATGTATGGGAAGTAAATTTAGCGCAAAATTACTTGGATTTTCGATCTTTTAAATTTAGTTAAAAATTGGGCAAAATTGATTGTCTATTTGAAAAATCATTGGAAAATTACAGGAAAAATGAGAAAAACTTTTCAAAGCTATACAGAGGAAGCTTTGCGCTGAAGTGAAAAAAAAACTCAAAAACGAGGAAACGAGATCCGCTCACTTTGTCCCCTTTCACACAAGGCAACTGAGTTGCCGGCAACAATTAGTTCATGGGCGAGAAGGGCAGGAAGAAAGAGGGGGAAACGAAATCTCCCCGGTCAACAAATTCATGAGATTTTTTTGACGTTTCTCCTCACACTACGTTTGTGTGCGTTCAACCAAGGTAGTTTAAAAGGAAAATACAGCAAGTCTCTTCCGACTTTGTCCCCTTTCACACAAGGCAACTGAGTTGCCGGCAACAATTAGTTCATTGGCGAGAAGGGTTGGAAGAAAGAGGGGGAAACGAAATCTCCCCGGTCAACAAATTCAGGAGATTTTTTTGACGTTTCTCTTCACACTACGTTTGTGTGCGTTGAACCAAGGTAATTTAAAAGGAAAATACAGCAAGTCTCTTGCGACTTTGTATCTTCGTGTGAAAGGTACAAGAGATTGTTAAGGAGATTTAAAGAAAACGTCAAAAAAATCACCAGCAACTAGTATCTTCGTGTGAAAGGGGACTTTGTATCTTCGTGTAAAAGGTACAAGAGATTGTTAAGGAGATTTAAAGAAAACGTCAAAAAAATCACCAGCAACTAGTATCTTCGTGTGAAAGGGGACTTTTTCATCAGTTTCAAGGCCGCGCATATGACAACATCAGAGATGATCTATGTTTATCGAGAAATGTCTTGTTTTGGTATAACTTCTTTAATATCTATAAAATTAAGTCTCGAACCCACACTTGTATGGTCATTCGCTTCGCATTGTAATTGTTCACTCTACCCTTATGGGCGCATATTAAATTTGACTGACTTTTAATAGCAAATACAAACGAAAAATTATTTTAAAAAATATAAATAGGACAAAGTCAAAAATGTCATATCAAAATCTAAATTCATTTATTATTTCCAACATCTTAACCACTGACGTAAGGCCTACAAATGCGGTACTCCCAGGGAATCTAAACATTTATCTAAAATGTCATGAGTGGATTAATTCAATTCAAGCAAAAGACGTTTATCACCAACCACCTAACAAAAAAAAAAACAAACAACATCTGTGAATATTTTTATGTTGCGTAAACATATCAAAAATCTTAGGCAGTTGGTCTCCATTTGATTTTCAAACAAGCTTTCCTTATTTTTTGAACATTAAAGAGAATTAAAATCAAAATTAATTAGATATCATCCTATTCTTAAAATAATATTATTAATAAAATGGGCCGACACCGAAGATAAAAAATTATAAATCTCTAAGACGCGTCACATACTATAAGTTCTCTTCAAGAAGTGGCGACATTGAAAATTCGCAGCCACCTAAAATACTGAGAGTGCTGAACTATGTCCAGATTTTAGAATTTTATACCAAAAGTCTAAGTGTCAACTGCATTAATTAATTTGTCTCTGTCTGTCCCAGCATCAAACTCCTCCGCAATCAAATCTAAACATGTAGGTATATATTGCCAGGGGGAAAAGAATCCGCGGTATCCAAAATAAGAAGCAAGACCAGGTTGTACGTACTTGTTTTAAGGTATATTCAATTACAAGGTAGTTTTAAACGACTGTCTGTAGAGAGGATAGCAAATATTCAAAATGAATTCTGAAGTTTATTTTCAGTATTCTTTGAAGCGTCAGTGACGCATTTAGTACTAATTTTAAAATGAACACGTCTATCTGACGTTTTGTCAGCGATAGACAATACAAATAAATTATACTTATCTCGAGTTAATGCTTCTGTGGCTTAAAAGAATAGTGAAAATGAAAATGAACAGAATTCATTTTAACATTGAAAATGTTTATAGGATCGTTTTAAGAGAGTTGTGGTGTTACCAAAATGATTAAATGAAATAAATTAAATAAATTCAATAAATAAAAAATGAACTTCAGCGTATAGGGGCATCACAACGAAATTTTTGGTTGGTGTTACTAAAGAAATGACCGAAATGATTGAAATGAACACATGAATTTAGAATATGAAAAATGAACTCCAGCGTATAGGGGGACAACTATCAAAGTTTTGGTTGGTGTTACTAAAACATTACTAGAATGATAAAAATAAACAAACGAACACAAGCGATGAATTACAGCAGGCGAAGGCAATAGGTATACGGGGAAAAAACGAAGAAAGAAAAGTATTGTTCGTCGTCAACAGGCAAGCTTCAGTGGAGAATGGTCATAAGGTATATTCAAAAAGAGAAAAAAATAACAACAACAAGATATTCAGAAGAAGACAAATGAACAGACAAGGCAATCAACAAAAGGGGGGTTTCTGCCAGATTTTTGTATGTTGTATATGTGTGTATGCATCGACATAGTTATGGAGGTAGGTAGGTTGCGATTTTGTGAAAATGAAAATGTTAGGTATTTATTTTTATTCCATACAGAATACAATGCGGTCTTATAAGAAAGGCCAGTGATGCAGTTTAGTGTGCATTTGTGCAAGCAGGAGTAGAGCTTGCTTGAAATCGATGTAGGTACCTATGTAATATTTAGGACAACCAAATATATGCCAGAGCATATTTTTTTCTAGCAACACTATTAAGACGAAATTAGATTAGAAATCAATTTTATAAGAAATACTGGGCTCTACTTAATCAAATTTAGTTACGACTTAAATATTTCAGTAAAATGGATCATAATTGAATGGGCTCTAAATAATAAACCTAAATATTTACGTGGGCTATAAATAATGAACCATAATATGTTCAACAATTCAACTGACTTCAAAAAATTGAGAATATAATGTATGGTTAATAATTTAGGATCCATAACGTTAAGGTTAATTTCACTGCAATATTTAAGTCAACTAAATTTGATTATTGGTAAGGCCACTGTGTTTTAAGCGCCATGTTTCGTCGAAAATGCATATTTTTTGTACATTTACGTTTAACGTGCATATTTTGCCATATTTTTGTATATTTTTCATTAAAATCATAACTTGTACAGTATCTTCTAATGTTTATTCAATAAATAATAAAACATAACTTTAGGTTATGGCGAAAAAATTGGCATTAAAGAAATTTGGGTTGGAGTTTTTGTTTTTTTTAAATTAACCTCTTTTTGAGTTGGTTAAATCGACTCGAACGATTTTATTCAATTTTGTAATATAGTGCTTCTTAATATTTTAAGGCCGTGTGTGAATTGAATTAAAATTTCGAATAAATTTTATCCGAAATTAAATTTTGAAGTTTGTACGTACACATACCTACAGATTCACCTCACTAGTGTCAAAAATTAAATTAATCTTCGGATAAAATTTATACCGATTTTAATCCAATTCGCACACGGCTTAAACAATAGGTATATAAAGCTTTTGAAAATTTAGAAAATATTAACGCAAAAGTAAAAAAATCATGTTCCCAGTAGTTCTGACTTTTTAACATTTCTTTCGTTGAAAGGTACCAAAATTTTTGTTAGCCACGAGAGCAAGCTTGTGGGACTCACTCGTGTAAAATTTGTTTTTTATTTTTGATATAATTAATGTCTTAAATAAACCCATGTAGATGAATTTAAACGATTCACCATTATAAAAAAAATGCATGTACCTATATTTCAAATAGGTTTTAATGGCTTTTAGCCCCAGCAAATTGACGTTATGTTCGACAATCTCACTTGTACACTACATATTTTTGTTTTGTTTTTAGATTTAACGTGTATAAAGCTAGCATATACACATAAGTATAATCAATTAAAACCATAACTAAAATTTTGTGCTATTTATGTGTGGAAGTCTCGATTTTTTAGTTTTTGTTTTATGTAAATCTATGCTACCTTAATATTAAGCTAGCAAAACTTCTAAACTGCTCAACATAATCAATTGAAATAAAAACTAAAATTTGGTGCTATTTTTGTGCTATAATTGTGGGCAGTTCCGATTTTTGTGCTAGCATAGTTTTTATTTTATGTTTTGCTAGCTTTATATGGGTAGCATAACTTTGGATAAAAAAAAACTATGCTATGGGACTTCCGCACAAAATAGTACGAAAAGAGCACAAAATTTTAGTTTTTATTTCATCTGATTATGCTAAGCGGTTTAGAAGTTTTGCTAGCTTAATATTAAGGTAACATAATAGATTTACATAAAACAAAAACTATGCTAGCAAAAATCGAAACTTTCATACAAACATAGCACAAAAAGAGCACAAAATTCTAGTTATGGTTTCAAATGATTATGCTAATGTGTATATGCTAGCCTTATAGACGTTTAGATTTATGTCGTTCTTTTTAGTGCAGTTTTTTAAAATACATTACATAGGTATACATACCTATACATAGAATATAATTTTACAAGCAATATTGAGCATATTTTTAGGGCATATAATGATTTTTTTTTTTAACATATAATTACTTGTTAAGGGCATATATGTAATTGATTTTTAAGGGCATAATTATAAGCGCTTAAAACTGTTTTTAGGGTGCCCTAATAGGTAAGTGAGTTTTGATGTCAGATTTAAAAAAAAACGATTTTTTTGGTTGAATAGAAAAGTATGATGGGGTTAGTTAAAGAAAATTAACAAGATTTATTTTTTGCCAAATGGAAAGTGACATTAAATACCTACACCTAGAAACTTCAAAAAGTATAATGGTGTTTGAAACAGCTTATTACGTTTTAATTAATTTGTAATTGTAAAGATTAGTCATGTTTTTTGTTTATCTAGCAAAATAAAGTCATTTTCAATGTCCCCATGGTTACTCTATGAGTGAAATCTGTAAATTTTTAATATTTGCGATCCTCTCTACAGACAGTCTTTGTTTTAAAGACTGAGTGGGCGCGTTCAGGCGGCAATCCAAACCTATCCCATAGGAAAATTCAGCTGACGAACCAAAGAGCTGTTGTCAAAATCAAATCTAAAGCCTCCCAGTCTTTGGCAGATACCTTTGAGCTCAAGTGCAGGTAGATACTCATTTGAATATTTATAACCTTAAAGGCTCTCCCAAATTAACGCGAATATTCGGCGCGACGAACGAAAACAATAATAACAACGTGTTGTTTTGTTTGACAGCCACGTGTTGTTATTGTTGTTGGTTTTGGAGAGAATAGGCCAGTCCCACGGAGAAAAAATCTCAGTGAGCGCTCAATGTCAATTTGACGGAGGCGAAATCATTTCGTGGGACAACATTCTCCGCTCAATTGTAAAAAACTCAGGTGTTATAATTCTCGTACTGAAATTCTAAAAAATCACTTTCAACTTTTGCTTAAAATGTTTAATTTTTGAAGCAGAAAACTTATTGAAATGAATGAGAAATAATTAAAAGATCAATTTATTTTAGTTTTTATTAACATTCCGTCTTTATTTTGTATTTATTTACCACTTTTGCACTTGCGCACCACAAAAAAATTTAAATTTGATTGTCAAAAGAACAGCTGTTTTGGCTGAGAAAGAAAACTGAGAAATGAATCCAAAAAATTTTCATCTCACATATCTCAGCAAAATATCTCAGTGCTCAGGTGAGATTTTTTGTCCCACGAAAAAAAATCTCTGAGCGCTCTGAGCGCTCAGAGATTTTTTCTCCGTGGGACTGGCCTAATGATAATTGAGAATGTTTGTGCAAAACATCACACTGTGAGAACACTCCCGAAGAAAATAGTCTTTGGCAACAGATGAGTTCTTGTTGAATGTAAAAAAATATTCGTTATGATTTGCTACGCCTAGTATGCTGCTGATACGAAACGAAAAATCGCATACACAAATGAAAAAACGAAATCAAAACCGAAAAATTTCGTTTCGCTTTTCGTTCTGCGGTACGCTGTTCGATGAGCGAAATTGATAATTGTAGCAGATTATCTGGAGAGGTCTCCGCTCATTTTCTTTACAAAATTAATTGCCTCTGCCTGTACCTACCATTAATTCTTTGCGTAGAAGTGACAGTTGGGCTGAATTCCTGTTTGTATTTGTTGTTTCTTTCATCATAACATTGCTTTCTGTGATTTGTATGCGTTTGTGTTTGTTTTTTGTTTGTGCAATAGAGTTCTTTACCAAATATCAATATATCCCTCTGTCGTTTTTTCTACACCGCACCGTCATAATCATCACTTTGTGGGATCTGAAAATAGTTAATATCTATTTTTTTGAAAGCAAATGCTGGTATTTTGTGCGATATAAAAATAAAAATAGCAAGATTATTTTGATTAAAATCACCGTTTTAAATATTAAAATTGAGCATAAACTTCGTTTTGCCATTTCGCATCTGCCAGTTCCCACAAACTGATGGCTGTCAATTTCAGCTTTAACAGATTCGTAAAGTTCCTTATAGGTACAAGGGTACTTATTCGTTGTGGTTTTCGTAAGAATTTCGTTGTCGTGTTGGAGAACAACGAAAAATTTCGTTTAGCATCAGCAGCATACTAAGCTTTAACGTGAACTATAGATAGCAGAGGTTTATAAATAAGATATTTTTATTCGTGGATTAATGTTTGATCAACATTTTAATTGATCTGTGAATTAGGACATAATTAAGCATTTTCTAGGGGTGAAAATCTTGAAAATTTAATTTATGGTTTTGTCCTATTTTAATAATAATTAACACATACAAACAATACAGTGGGAATAATTGAAAATTATTCTTTTTTTTTTATATTTTTATCGTTGCCAGTTACATATTTATTGAGTTTATTTTTAACAAATCCATACCTAGCCCTTAAACTACTTATGTATTTTATTGCAGGTCTTCCATGATGTGCTCTTGAATGGAAATCGAAAGATCCGACAAAAATATAACACACAAAATGGACAAGCGCAACTGCCAACGGTGTTGTTCAAATCAATTCAAATTTTATTCAAATATCAGTGGGAGCATTAAAATTGAGAACAAACAATCGCTCATGCCAACCAGAATAAAAAAAATATATATTTTTGATATTAAATGAGAAAAATTTAAATGAAGGAGCAAGATTAATTGCTGTGTGGATTGCTGACTTTGGCTAATCAATTTTATTTTAAATCTTGGAGCCAAGGAATAAATAAAATATTATTTGTATATAATAAGATTTACTCATCCCACATGCACTGCGTTTGTTCTTAATTATTAATATTCAAGTTTAAGAATTCAAAACAATTATAATTCAAAAAAAAAAATCTGAAAAAATCAAAATTTTCAGAAATCGAAGTCTTCAAAATAAAATAAAAAAAATATTGTAAAAAACACAATTGTTGATGGTCATTTTAAAGCATCTATTCCAATTTTACGAAATTTTTGAGTTTCGAGCCATTTCGTGTAAATGTGGTTCTGCAAATGTTGTCGAAATAATGATGAACGAGTATCTTTGCTTTAATTCGGTTTCGAAAACTGTTGTTAAACTGAAATCTCACTGTGCAAGAATTTATACATAATATGTAAATCCGTGGAAATTTTGTGTCTCTACAAAATAAAAGAAAGTTCAAAGGGTAGATAGACACGTATATTCAAGAAGAGAAGACAACTTTAGTGGTACAGTATGAAAGCGTAGACTATGAACGAAACCACCCCAGACAATGGATTCAGGCTGATCGGTTTTGCTGCGGGGTGAAACATTTGTGGTAGCTATAGCACGCAGGTCCATCAACTCAAAATTCACAATAAGGGATCTTGAAGTGCTCCAGATCATTCAACCGTAAACCAGATTGACCAAATTACGACCGATACAAGACACTCCTCTTGTATCTCATGGATGTCTGAATTCTCTGTGGGTCAACAGCCGTGTTTTTTTGCAAGCACGGAGGAAATTGCTCGACAAAAAACGATATCGGGGATTACCGACGCCATCACAGAAAAAACATGGAATTTTCATACAAACTATCTACTATCTACGCAGATCAGGAAAAGACAAATTTTATCTCTACGATTCTAATCTCTACAAAAACGTTGGAAAAATCGCTAAATCGATAAATAATAGTTGATGGTATTTATCGTGCAAAATTATTGACCTGTCAAAATTTATCCCGCAAAATAATGCTTCGAACATTATTTTTCCTGGCAAAATTTAGTGGAGACTTCACCCTATAACTGCTACAAACGTAACAATCTTGCGCGTGAACTGCGTGCTGCCTGGAAAAAAAACTGAAGACAAAATTTTTCCTGGGAAAAAGTTGTCAAAATATTGAATACACGCAAATTCAATGTTGCGAACACAACGAAACGTACGGAGCTGCAGCCGCAGACGGAAGAGTTCACTAACTTTTAACTTTTCACGTACGACACTTTTGACTTTTTGGGTCAGAAAAAATTATTGTGGTTATTTGCATCGCGAAAAAAATTATTTATTAAAAGGAAAATTATTGGAAACAAAAAATGTGCATTCTGAGCTTGTACACAAGAATATTCTTTTGTTTTTCTTCAAAATACTTTCAAAGCTGTACAGCTGCATTGTAGGCACGTAAAAAAAATAACGTACGACACTTTTTGACAGTTCCGTCTGCGACTCCATTTCCAGCATTCTATTCTGTTCAGGCAGTAACTCAGACCACTTCCTTGTTATATCCAGGATATGGCAACGGATATCCCGACTACGTGACAAAACAGTAAAATACTATGAGGAAGTTTGATGTCGGACGAACGGTTTTAATAGAAAGAGAAGTCCTATGCCGCGAGCTTCAAATATTGAGAATACGTGGCAAAATTAGCTGTTTTGACTTGTCTCCATAAAGTGTCTATTTTTTTTTTTTTTTTTTAAAGATGACCTAATTGGTCATGTCATAACCATTTTTGACCACCCACAGTTATCGAAAAAATCTATTTTTAAAAATGAAGGGCCTCCTGGAGCTAATAGAGCTTGCTCAGTGAGATCTCAGAAAAGTGAACTGGCTAATTGTTATTTCACTCGAAACAAGGGAAAACATATTTTTGTTTGTTTCATTCCGTACTCTCCAACTTTTTTGCTTCAATTTCCCAGGTTAAATTTCTCCGGTGATCGATATCCCAATACAGATACAATACAGTTTTTCACTCAAACAAAAATTGGAAAAATATTCAGCCCTATTTTGCTAAACGATACGCTCAAAACTTTCGATTCACGTGAATGTTTTTATCAATTTGCATTAAATTGTTTTTTTTTTTTTAAATCTTCTGTTTATCGCGTCCAAATATTAACCGATATTTATTTTCGAGGTTCTCAAGCAAATCTTAGGCTGAGTTCCAAAATGTAGAAAATGTTTTGATGCGGAAGTAATGCCTACATTTTTCATACGCATCAGAAACGCAAACTTTATGCTTTGTAGAAAAATTACATTGCAAGTCTGACGTTTCGAAATGCAATAAAAAAATTTAAATCGAAGCAGCTAAAAAATTTTTTGGTGCACAAACTGCGCAGTAAATGCGCATCTGATGAATTTTGGAACTTCCGTCAGATAGCAGAATACAATTATTCACGCGAACGTTTAGCAGAAAGGGGCTGATTGAAAAAGATACTTCCCCGCCAACTTGGAATGGCCTGGAAATTTTATTGCTAGTCATCAAAAATTCCACAAAGTTTTCGCTGGACACTAATTGTAAGCTGCGCAAGAGAATAGTTATTTGGAAAGAATGATACGTTCCGATAATAGATTTGCATAATATGCAATATGCCTGACATAAAAGTGTAACTTAAATAAAATCTGTCCAAGTCAAGCGTTAGTAACGCGTCAATCAATACGAAAATCATTAGTTGTGAACAAAATGTAAACAAGAATCAGTGAAGGAGTGCAACAAAGTATAGCTTTTATATAACATTTATTTATTACAATAATAAATGTAACAATTCAACACAGCTATGCTATTCCAAAGATAGTGTAATTAACAAAATGTACATTGAACACTTGATAGGTTTCGAGAAAAATATAAAACGATATTCCCTCTGTGACAAACTTAAGAAATTCGATGGAATTCCTATAACAGTGCAGCTCATTTAGTTAGGTGCACTTTTAAAACTGTTTTACGGTGCAATTTTCTCGTAATCCATTTATTGAAAGCCCTCAAATATTTGTAAATTTATGGACCTAAGATACCCATTACGGTCAACTTTTGCAAAGGCCGCCAAGAGGTAAGTAATCTAAGGATCACCTTTCCCATCTACTTTATGTTGACATTATAGTTTATTTCTTTTTTTTTTCAAATAGGACTGAAGTCATATGGTCTATAAATTTATTCTGACCACTGCCACTGATAGGTGTCTTAAACGGGATGGTCTTAGACATAATTTTTGATGTCCCATTTATTGATGTTTTTGATAGGATAGGTCGTAAACTTGCCCGAAATGTAACCAAAAAAGTGTATTTTCTTATGTTTGGAGTGAAGCAGCTATTAATTGTTATCTTCTATTTCAACCACAATGATATGAGATACATGATCTTACGGTCGTTTCCCGGATAATTATATTTAAAATTATGAACTACTGGATCTCACGCACTTGTGTTTGTTGTTAATAAAAATGTAAAGTAAAATTATACTTAAAAAATGTTTTTTTGTTAATTTTTTTTTTGTTTGTTTAAAAAATAATTTTTCAAAATTTTTAAATTCCAGAACTATATTTTATGCATGATAAAATCGGTCAAACTATTGAAAAGCTAATAAATTATAATAATACAAAAAAACATCAAAGTTTTACTTTTGGTAATTCGAATCTTATGACAAAACCTGAAATGTAGTTTATTTTTTAAACCAGTTTCACCAATATATTTACGAAGTTTAACCTAAAGTTAAGTTTTTTTCGGAGCTACTACCTCTTGCGAGGAAGTGACAAATCCTCCAAGAGTATCTCCTGTCACAGAAAAGTGCCGCTCACCTTAGCCGTTCGGATTCGGTAATAAACTGTAGGTCCCCTCCATTCCTGCAGACACGCACACAGGAATGGTTGAGAGTTGTAAGTCACTAGGCCCTGGTTCTTCATGAGCCGTTGTGCCACCAAATTTATTTATTTTTTTTAACCTAAAGCCTAGTACGCTGCTGATACGAAACGAAATTTTTATTTGGTCTCCAACATGACAACGAAATGCTTACGAAAACCTCAACGAAAATTACCCTTTTGAAAGTGTCACCATTTGCAAAAACAAAAAACAAACACAAACGCATAAAAATCACAGAAAGCAATGTCGTGATGAAATAAACAACAAATACAAAACAAGAATAGGGACGAAATGTCACTTTCCCGCACACAATTAATGGTACAGGCAATTAGTTATGTGCGAAAACAGAGGGGAGACCTCTCCAAATAATCTGCTACAATTATCGATATCGCTCATCGAACAGCGTACCGCAGAACGAAAAGCAGAACAAAATTTTTTGTTTATGATTTCGTTGTGTCATTTTTGTATGGGATTTTTCATTTCGCATCAGCAGCATACTAGGCTTAAATCATTAAAGCCGTTTTAAATAAAATAACAAAAACAAAATGAGATCTAAGACAAGCTAAAAAGACATTTTCAATTTCTTTTCTAGAAAATTACATTTAAATTTTGTTCATTGGCAGAAATTTCATTAGATTAGATGCAAAAAAAAAATAAAAAAATTATAAATATCACATTGTGTATTAAACAAAATGAATCGTAATGTAGTTATGCGAAAAAAATTATGACAAGGTGCCTAGCCTATTTGTAAGCTGCAAAGTGCTGCTGCCACACCACATAAAGAATTAATAATTCAATTATGTACTATAGGCTTACATTTCCTATTCAAGTGCATTCTGTTTTCTTAATTTATTTCTCACCAGTCAGTCCTACGCTCTCTCTTTATTTAAATAACATGTCTAAATCAGCTTAAGTCATTAAAAGTTGAAATAAGCTTGCATTGATGTGTGTAATTTCATTTTAGTGTGCGCTTTCACATGCACAAATTTTCACTCTGGACATTTTTTTTTGAAACTGTTTTGTTTGCAGGTTGTCATACATTATGTTTATGCATATGCCTACATGGATACTACAGTTTGTATTAGTTAATATTTAATTTCGAACATTTAAATGGAAGTTTATTATAAATTGTACCTAAAACATGCAATATGTGTACATAAGGGATCGGATTTAAAAATTAATAAAATGATCATAATACAGTAACGCGGGGATCTTTTTTTTTTTTGTTTCAAATGTTATTTTGTAGTAGCCGTGGCGTGATGGTTAGTGCGATGGACTGTCAAGCCGGAGGTCTAAGGTTCGATCCCCAGCCTCGCCACCTATTTATTTAAAAGAAAAAACGGCTACTGGCTCTTGCGAGGAATTGACAAATCCTCCAAGAGTATCTCCTGTCACAGAAAAGTGCCGCTCGTTAGCCGTTCGGATTCGGCAATAAACTGTAGATCCCCTCCATTTACGCACACAGGAATGGTTGAGAGTTGTAAGTCACTAGGTTCTTCATGAGCTGTTGTGCCATCAAATTTATTTATTTTTTTAAATGTTATTTTCGGACCTAAGAGGTTTTGACAGAAAGTCGACGATATGTCAGGATATACATATGTGTAACATAATATTTTCTAATTTCTACAATATCCAACCTATGTTTATATTTCCTGTATTTTAACAAAATAAAATATGGTTTGGTTTGGTACAATCGGCCCTATCGAGGTAACCGTCGGAGCGGAACTCTCTCCGATTTCCTACGAATCGGAGACATTTTGCTGGTCGGAGAACTACCTCGAAGCAAAATGTCTCCGATTCGTAGGAAATCGGAGAGAGTTCCGCTCCGACGGTTACCTCGATAGGGCCGATTGTACCAAACCAAACCGACGGTTACCTCGATAGGTTACCTCGATAGGGCCGAATGTATAAATTCCGTGGTCGGTCACTCGGGCGTATGAGTTTTATTTTATTTTATTGTCGATATGAACGTCTTTTGGTTTCACAAAGAATACTTTTAATCACACGATTTGTAGTACATACATATGTATGTATAAGACATAATATCTTTTTGGTAGTACATGCTTAATGAATGTTCAGGGGTTTAAGGTTAGATCTAACAATATTTTGCAATAAGATAGAGTAAAAAAGAAAGAAAAAAAATACGATGAAGTATTACATATAAAGGCTCTCCCAAACCAATGCGATTAATCGCCGCGACAACAGAAAACAATAACAACAACGTGTTGTTTTGTTTGACAACCACGTGTTGTTATTGTTGTTTTCTTTTGTCGCGGCGAATAACCGCGTTGGTTTGGGAGAGCCTTAAGCGCCAGTTGTACAAATATTTGATCCGTGGTTCAGGAATTTTAACTCACCAATTTCGGCGGATTTACTGTGGTTCAACGATGGTTCAGGCATGTAATTGGCTTTTAGTGCATATTAGAACCTTGAACCATCGTTGAACCTCAGTTAACCCGCCGAAATCGGCGAGTTAAAATTCCTGGACCACGGATCAAAATTTAAACCACGATTGTACAACTGGCACTAAGATAACAAATTATACACGAATCATTTTTTTCATTCGTTTTTTCTTTCATCATTTTGACAGATAGGGTGAGGAGTGTAGAAACGTAGATAATAATTCTTCTTACATTTCTACACCTCTCACCCGAACTGTCAAACAGACGAAAGACGAAACAACCGAAAGGAAAGAACCGTGTAATCAGGCTCATATTTTAATTATGGTACCAAAACAAGTGTCAGTAAGGACACTACAAATAGCAAATGATTGTTTTCTGTCACGTTTTTAAATTCAAATAATTCAATAAGTAATAATTTTTACTATAGGTACTATATGGCAAGTTTTGGATTCGTAAAAAAATCGAACTCGGGATTTTGATCAAACTTGAAATTGGGTCTCGCAATTCCGTCCGTCTGTTTGTCTGTCTGTGTACTGACCTACTACAGCCTTAACGTATAGGTAGATTTTATTTAAGCTTGGACATTCCCCCGACACGTTTTTTTAAATATTTTTCAGGACCCAATATAATGGTACCTCCATATAATTTTTTTAGCATTTTTCTCAAATATGGCTCGACATATTTAAAAGAAAAAAAATCAAATAAATTTTATTAAATGCGCTACCTTTTGGTGAAAAAGTGTTCCTATGGGAGGTACTATTTAAGACCATTTTTTTTATTTTCGTTTTTCTGATTTTGATAATTTTTTTTATTGAGAAGCTTCCGAAAAGTAAAAATAGTTTATTGTACCAAAATTTTCAAAAAAAAACTTTTTTGGATTTTTAAAAAAAGTTTCAATTTCGAAAACGACTTGATTGATTTTTACAAATCTTGGTACCGAGCTGTTTTTTACATTATCTAGAATGTTTAGCAAAAAAATTTTTCTTATTGTCAAAATTGACGGTACTTTCCATATTAATGTTAAAAAACCGTCATAGAAAATCTAAATTTTCTCGATATCGACTTGTACAATTTTGATTAAAATTTTTTCGAATACTTATGTTAGTACGATCCATGATTTACCAAAAACAAAATTTACAGTTAGCCATTAATAAATATTATTTTGGACTATCTCCTTATCTATGTAACCGATTTAAATAAAAAAAATTATACAAAAGCTTCTAAAAATTGAAATCATACTGTATATCAAAATTTTCAAAAAATTAATTCTGGATTTTTTTAAATTTTTTGAAATTTCGATTTCAAAAACGGGTAGATGATTTTTTTTCGAAATATAATTTTTAATGCAAAATTAACAAATACTACAAAATGGTATACCTATCAATTTTTTTTTCTTAAAAATGTTTACAAAATTTCATAAAAAAAAAAAAAATAATTTAAAAAAAAAAACCGCTCCTTCGATTTTGATTTTTTTTTCTCAAAAACTAATGTTATAGTTAAAGAAATCAGATGGTGTACTTTTTTTAGCTCTCAAAACTATTTAGGAAGATTTTTCTAATAAATTTATTTCGAATCATGTTGGTTTTTAATAATTTTTCAATTTAAGCTCTAAGTTACATATATAATACTAGTTTAAACTTAAGGCTCCCATAAAAAAAAATATGTATTCATAAATATAAATTAAAAAATATAAAATATTCATACATATTTACACATTTAATTTATCTACACAAATGAAGTTTTGTTTTTAATTTGAGATGAAGAGATACAGAGGAGTATGTACGTTGATTATAACTGCAATAACTGCATATATATTCAAAAAATTTGTATGAAAAGTATAGCTTTAGAGGCACGGATATTGACATAGGACAGTTTTTTTTTGTATCAATAATTTTTTTGTTGGTCATGGATTTTAGTTAAATATACAAAAAAAATACTTTAAATGAAAAATTTAAAAAGTTTTAACGAATGCGAAGCAAGGCAAGGTATACAATATTTTACGGAATGTTATGCCCTTCAGGTGTAATATTCTTCTTATACTCGCAGGGTCGCAGGTGAAAAAATTTGTCCACATTTATTAAAATAATTGGAGCTCTTAATTTATAAATATATGCATATAGACCTATACACAATAAAGCTAATATATAGTAAAATTAATTCAGACGGAAATGATTATAAATTTCAATGCTTGTATGTATGTAGTTCTATACCTCATGCTTAATTTAGAATCAACATCTTCTTACGTGATATCAAAATCCCCTATAAACTAGATGAAAGGAAGCGAATTTTTAATGTTCCACTTCTAAAATCTTTATGTCTTTTTCGGCGAATGCATTAAAAAATCTGCATTATTATTTGTTGCAGAAACCATCGCTCTTACTTTGATTTGATGCGCGATGATGGTGTGGCTGGTGGGTGCCATTGCCATGCCAACTGCGGCAACGTGAATGCTGAATCTCTGTTATTGCAGTCGGTCGCTTTCAGTTTTCGTTCATCTTTGGCAACATCCATCAATTGCGGTCCACGATTATTCTGCGAATAAATCAAATCGTTTTGCATTCCGTTAAGAGAAGACAGAAAATCGTTTATTTATAAATTTTATTACATCTTTAACATAATTCAAAGACTTGAAATCTTTTGGCTGGATATGGGTTAGGTTAGGTTGACGTGGTAGCCAGCAAGAGCCGACTCACTTAGACCATACTTTGGTCCATTGTGATACCACATTGAATCTAGGGGACTTCCTCACTAGTCGTTGAACCACTTGGAGCTTCTTACGAAGCGAACGAGATTATTTATATCTATATTTGCCAGATCACTAGGATCATTGTAGTAGAAGTCTCCAAGATGGAGTCTGCGCCTTTGAGATAAAGCAGGGCATGTGCAAAGAAGGTGAGTAATCGATTCCTCTTCTTCTTCGTCCATGCAGCTTCTGCAAAAGTCATTAGAGTAAACACCAAGCCGCGTTGCGTGCTTGCCTATAAGACAGTGTCCTGTTATGACACCTATTATGGAGCAGATATGTGATCTGCTTAAAGCTATCAAACATTTAGAGCGCTTCAGATTCAGTGTTGGCCAAATCTGTTTCGTCGCCGAACAGGTGGTGATGTTGTTCCACCTGAGGTTTGTTTTCTGTATAGCATCCTGCTTCAGCATTAGTTTACATGTAGCGATAGGAGTGCCTATATTTAACCTGTCTGGTAAAATAGTTAGCATTGTTCCTTCTTTGGCGAGTTCGTCGGCCATACAATTTCCTGGAATGTCTCTATGGCCCGGCACCCAACAAAGGTGAATTTTAAACTGCTGTGCCATCTCCATGAGAGATGATCGACAATTGAAGGCTGTTATTGAGTTGGTAGAGACAGAGTCCAGTGATTTAATGGCTGCTTGGCTGTCTGAAAATATGCGGATATCCGTGTTTGATATCACGTTTTTCTTAAGCCAAGATAGGACTTCTTTTATCGCCAATAGTTCCGCCTGAAATATGCTACAGTGATTGGGAAGGCGAAAAGAGAGACTTAGATTTAGTCTGTTTGAGTATACACCTCCACCAACCCCGTCACTAGTTTTTGATCCGTCAGTGTAGAAATCAATAGATTCATTATTTAACAATGCCGAATCCTCCCAGCTGGATCTGGAGGGGATGGTTACCTGGAAGTTTTTATCAAACTGTAACTTTGGGATGGTGTAGTCGATGTTACTGGGAATTGATCCGAATGAGTTCAGAATAATGGAGTGACCAATTGCGTTATTGATCCACTGCGACGAGGCCGTTAGACGAATGGCTGTGTTTGCAGCCGTCTGTTTGCCAAAGATGTCGAGAGGTGAGAGATGGAGCAGAATGTCTAGTGCAGCTGAGGGAGTCGTACGAAGTGCTCCGCTCATGCACAGACATGCTGAACGTTGAACCTTACTCAATTTATCACAATACGTTGATTTATCTAGAGCGGTCCACCATACCACCACACCGTATGTTAGAATAGGTCTGATTACTGATGTATAGAGCCAATGAGTAATGCGGGGTTGGAGACCCCATTTTTTCCCAATGGCTTTTTTGCATGAGAAGAGCGCCACTGTGGCTTTTCTAACTCTTTCCTGAATGTTAGGTTTCCAACTTAACTTTTTATCTAAAATAAGACCCAGATATTTCGCTTCGTCTTTGAAAGTTAGTGGTATACCTTTGATATAAGGGGGGTCTATAGGAGGAATTTTATATTTCCTGGAGAAAAGGACAAGGTCTGTTTTGTGGGGGTTAACACCCAGTCCACATCGATCGGCCCATTTTGTTAGCTTGTTTAGGGCGTTTTGTAAGAGATCTTTTAAGGTTTCAGGGTGCTTACCTGATACGGCAATAGCAATGTCATCTGCATAAGCAATCACTCTGTGACCCTCCGACTCCAGACACTTTAACAGCTCATTCGCTACCAAGTTCCAAAGAAGGGGGGATAGGACACCACCTTGCGGCGTACCTCTACTGACATACCTTCTTGCAGAAAATCCGCCCAGCTTTGAATTGATAATTCTGCTAGTCAGCATTTGGTGTATCAATTCTCCAAGCGAACTATCTACCTTCAGGGATGACAGTGCAGACGTGATTGCAGATGTGTCAACATTGTTAAAAGCGCCTTGTATATCAAGGAAAGCGACCATAGTATACTCTTTGTGGTGTAGGGAGTACTCAATGGTACGCACCAATGTGTGGAGAGCTGTTTCCACTGATTTCCCTTTGCAGTAAGCATGTTGAGCCTTAGATAAGAGTCTGGCATCGATGCTTGTTCTTAAATGGATATCAATCAGTCGCTCAAAAGTTTTGAGAAGGAATGATGATAGACTAATAGGTCTGAGATCTTTAGGTTCTACATGGGAGTATTTTCCCACTTTGGGTATAAATACAATTTTAACTTCTCTCCATGATGCAGGAATGTGGGCTAGTTTTAGGCAACTATTAAAGAGCATCTCTAACATTGGCATAATAATGTCAATGGCCTCTTGAAGTTCGGCTGGTATAATGCCGTCTGGACCCGCTGATTTGTATGGTTTGAAGCTTTTGATTGCCCATTGTAGTTTTTCCCTTGTGATCAACCCTTGTGGATAAGTTAATATGTCATTGGATACAATATATCCAGTGTTATTAACCATTTGTGAGCTACCTGGGAAATGGGTATCTAGGAGCAGGTTTAGCGATTCTTCGCAAGAGTTGGTCCATGAGCCATCAGCATTTTTCAAGAAGCTAGGCATCATTGGATTTGTAGAGAGGATTTTCCTTAGCCTAGATGCTTCGGAGGTTTCTTCTATGCTATCACAGAAAGTCCTCCAGGAGGCTCTTTTGGATTTCCTCAATTCTTTTTTGTATAATTTTAGGGATTCTTTGTAGGAGTCCCAGTCAGACGCATTTCTAGTGCGTTTTGCACGATTGAAAAGCTTCCTACAGCTTTTTCTAATTGGTTCAAGCCCCGAATTCCACCAATGTGGTTTCCTTTTTCCCCTTACATGAGTAAGTGGACAGGAGATTGACATGGATTTATTAAGGGCTAAGGTAAGATCATTGACTTTACTGTCAAGTTCCTGTATATTGGAAGGAGGACTAAGAAGTTTAGGTTTGATTAGACTTTCTAGTGTATTCCTATATTTGGACCAATCAGTTTTCCGACAATTGCGAAAAACTGTATGGTTATTAGGAGGTTCATCCTTCAGATGGAATTGGATATATCTATGATCGGAGAACGAATGTTCTTCCGATACTTTCCAATCCATAATCATGTGATGAATGGTGTCAGAGACAAGAGTTATATCTAATACCTCTTGTCTATTTTTAGTAATGAATGTGGGTTCATTTCCAATATTACTTACGATAAGGTTAGTACTTAGAATAAAATCAAAAAGAGACTCACCTCTGTCATTTATGTCAGTACTTCCCCATACTGTATGATGGGAGTTAGCATCACTCCCAATTATGAGGCCGATCTTCTGCCGTTCTGCCTGAGCGATAATCCTCTCTAGTGTTTGTCCAGGGAGGGGGCCGAGGTGGTCGTGGCCAAGATACGCCGACACTAGCCAGTAAGAGCCATTGGCCGTTTCTAATTTAGCGGCGGTAATATCTCTATCGCTAAAATCAGGGAGTAAAAATACATTAATACTACTTTTCACTAGAATGCAGGATCTAGGTTCACCTATGCCCGCTGCATACAGCGTGTAGTATCCAGGAGTCCTAAGTCCCTTAACCATTGATTTTACAATCCATGGTTCTTGGATTAGGACGATGTCTTCTCCGAGCCTGGATAATCGAAGAAGCAGGGAGGCCGAAGCCTTAATGGAGTGTTGAAGGTTAATCTGTACTAACTGCAACATTTTAGTTACAATCAGACAGACCAACCTCCAGCACTGTTATGTCATCATCCTCCAACTCAGATGATGAGTTTAATAACTCATCCTCATTCAGAGGATCCGATGGTGTAGAGTCTTCGGTCTCCATATAGGTCAGACTTCCGACGTTAGAAGAAGACTGTACCATCTTCAAGGATGTACTGGGTGCATCGTCTTCCATGACTGGAAATGTTATCGATGCACCAGCGTCCTCAACCTCAGGTACAGCTTCGAAGGTTGGTTGTGGAGGTTCGCATTCCGCGTTAGCCTCATCTTTTTTGTATATCCGAAGGTTGATCGTCTCAAAACCATACCGAATCATGCCCTTAGTCTGCGTCAAGGGGGCAAGGGAGTCTTTATTGACCACGATTATCGCGCTTCGATAAAGACCCCTTACCTCCTCTAACTTTGCGACTTTCCAGTCATGAGTCGGCATGGAAGGATTGCTAACCTGGATTATCTGAAGGATTTCCTCCATGCAAGAAGGCTCAGCTGGTATCCATGTGCGAGCTCTAGGTCTGCTTGGGATGTCCTCCTTAGCAACAACGTCGAGTTTCGCACCTGGCCAGATTTCGCCCAGCTTGCTGACAGCAAGTTTGTAGAGATCACACGATCTCTGATCGTCACAGACGATGAGTTTGACATGACCTTGATGCCAACCGCCATCGTCTGTGATTGGAGGTGGTCCCGGGTTTTCCCTCATCACACTCAAGAAGCCTGCCGAGAGCTTCGATTTTACCACCTGCCACCGATCAGATGTAATCGTGCCATCAATATCACTCCTATCGATAACCGCAATCACGATCTTGTTTTTGAGAGCATCGCTATAGGACTTGGGATTCAGAGGAGTGCTGGTGTTCTGCACTTTGGCTCGTTTGGATACCGGAGTGGTACCCTCTAAAGACCTATCCCGCTTTGACGTGGAGTCGCCGCTGGTCTTTGCCTTAGCCAAGATATCCTTGGCCCACTGAATCCTGGCAGAAAGCTGCGATTTTCCTCCAGACTCCAGTGAATCACCAGAGCCTTTGAGAATCCTCGCAGCATCCCGCCTCTCCTTATAGCGATACTTCGCCGGTTTGAACTTCCGCGACGTGCTCGGAAGAGAGCCCACTCCGGCGGTGGAAGGGCCATGTTTCACAGCCTCTCCATCTCCGGGTTGGGCCCTCCCTCGAGACGCGTTGGAAGGAGGCTTAGCAGTGGAAGGGTCGTCTTTCACAACCCTAACACTGCCGGAAATAGGTATCCCTACCTGGGGGCCTTCCTCACTGCGAATTGCAACTGATGGGGGGCCACGGTTATCCACAACCTCCCCATCGATGCAAGGCGCAGGAGCCACGGCAGACAACGTTAACGCCGTGCTGCCGCCCGGTTTAGAAGGAGAACCGGCCTTATTGTCGTCCTGTTTGTTTTGTCTTTGGTTTTTGTTTTGTTTTTTGTTTTTTGTCATTTTTGTTCCCACGAGTAGCGAAGAAATATTGGTCGTTCTACACAGAGATTCGCATATGTAGAAAAGGCGAGTTAATTCGGAGGGTGCCAGGTATCCGAATACTCCGTTAGCGACTGAGCTTTTTTTAAAATTGGGCCCTCAGCCAGGCTGATCATCGGCACGGGTCGTATAACACCTTGATCCAGCCCAAGGGAAGATAAGAAAGGGGAAACGGAAGGAAGTGATAAGGAAGGAGCCTCCAGACAACGTCAACGCCATCTGTCGATAAGGAGTAAGACAAGGGAGTGACGGACAACGTCACGCCATACCGTCAGGGGAAGGAAGGAGTTACAGACAGCGTCATCGCCGTGCAGCAAGGGAAGGAGTGTAAGGTGAGAGGAAGGTCAGACAGCGTCATCGCCATACCGACGAGGAAAGGATAAAGCCGGACAACGTTAACGCCGTACCGGAGGAGGGATGTTGACGGATAACGTCACCGTTAAACCGTCAAGCGGAGTGGTCAGGAGGGGGTTCATGAGAGGGAAGGGTAGAGGGAATTGGAAGCGTCCTTTGGTTTCGGGACTCATCTGGAGAGGTTATCTCGAGAATCTTTGACCCTACTCAGCTTCTACAACTCGACAAGTTCGACGCTTGGGTAGAAGTTGGCTGGATATAAAATGAATCGCAAATCTTCATTTGATGCAAGCCGCTTCACGTTTGTGTGACTTATTTTAATTTTAATTAAAATATCATTCCGTTTCGATCGCCCACACACAAAATAATCTTTTGAATCTGAAATGTTGGTGAGTGTTCCTGTTGCATGTAAAACAATAACTTTTTTTACGCACTTGAATTTTGCAATAAAAGTAATGCTAATAAATGCACAGCTAGATCACCGCTTTTGTGCGATTTTCAAGGCTAAAAAGAGGCTGAGAAATTGGGTTACTAGTATACCAAACCAACAATGACAATAATGATAAATTCGGACAAATACGGACAAAAAGTGTCAACAGCATATTATCTTAAGATGAATCTTATGCAAAAAATCTGATACAGTACACTTTGAATATTGCATGATCTTTTCCAATTCCTTTGAAAAATTGTTTACAACAGCGAAACAGAAAATATGATTTTTTTTAATTTTTTGTTAAATTTTGGAATGCTTAAAAATCCTCCTAAGAATTCTAAGTAGGCACAAAGTTCAATCAAACTCATTGACACTGTTTTTGAAATAATTTGAAAAAAAATCTAAAACGATTTTATATGTAAGTATGTGAGAGTTATACCCATAGCAGATGAGATAAAACGAAAATGAATTCGAATGACAAAAAATGCAAAAGAGGGAAAGAGATAGATACTACTCTTTACTAATTTCCGTATAATTCTTCAGCAACATGGGGCATTTTATAAAAAGAAAAAGTGTTTTAGACAAAATCGGAAATATCTAACAAACAACTTTCCCAATCCCTTCGAGATCGTTATAGTTATAAGGTCAGATTAAATTATTAATGTTCCTTTCGAAAGTGGAGCAAACTCTAATTGTTATCACGACTTTCCGACTTTTCCCGTCTAATTTTTCAATTTTTATCTCCGTATAGTGTGTTCATCTGGTTTAGTACAAATCCAACAAAAAAATTCCATGCAAATCGAATGATGTTTAGCCGAGTTAGGCGCGTACGAAAACACAATTTCAATTCAGAAATTTTGAAATTTTAAGGCGCTTACACGATTTTTGCACTATCTTGCCAATGATTATTGTATCTGAAAATAAAAATCACGATTTCGCTTTCTAATGCCCGTAATATTCACGCCGTTTAAAATCGGTTTAGATTCAGAAGTCGGTTTAAAATTTTTAAACCGACTAATCGGTAATATTCACTCACTTAAACCGACGGTAACCGAAATTTTAAACCGAATGATCGGTTTAACTACGATAAACCGACTCCAACTTAAACGAGGCATTTTCGTGTCGTTTAGGTACGGTTAAAATGGTTTTAGCTAATATTCAACTTTTTATTGGTTTATTCAGTCAGTGCTAAATATTCAATCATGTGATTTTCGGCGATGCTGGCTATCCGAACATATTATATTTGTGCACGTTATTCACGCATCGGGGTAGAGTTGACCAGAAAAGGCTTATAGACCGAGAGCTGGTAAACGATTTGCTCAAA
The DNA here is from genome assembly GCA_947049315.1 of Epistrophella euchroma. Lineage (NCBI taxonomy): Eukaryota > Metazoa > Arthropoda > Insecta > Diptera > Syrphidae > Epistrophella > Epistrophella euchroma. Next base: position 109,635,300 of record OX346245.1, on the reverse strand, counting down.
GTGTTTTATATCGCTCCAAAACTTGTAGACATGGCATTTGTACTAGTGCAAACTACATGCCATAGACCTTTTAGCGATATCGCGACCCTAAGACCACCGTAATGCACTTTAAAAATTCAAAAAAATGACTGAAGTTTATGTGTATTATACCGCTCCAAATTTTGTGATCATAATGTTTATATGTGTCCAAATTAAATGCCATCGGTCTGGCAGCGATACCGTGGCCCTAACACCTATATATAATGCACTTTCAAAATGCAACCAAAAAAATAAGAATAGTTCGTGGTTACTGTCCACACTCATACCTAGCACCACTATAATGCACTTTCAAAATGCTAATACTATTTTTTTGTTAGGAAAGTGCATAATGGTAGCGTAATGTTCACGGTATCGCTGCCAGACCAATGAAATTCAGTTTGGACAGATATAAAATTTGGAGCGGTTAAAAAAAATTTTGTTGCATTTTATATGTGCATTATGGAGGTTTGGGCTGTGGTATAGGTGTTAGGTTGATGGAATAGTTGCCATCTTGCTTAATATATAATATGATAGATATTGGAACCGAATTGAGGACCGACCGACGCGGAACTGCAACCAGATCAAGAAGAATTCAACTCGCAACAAATCGTTCAAGGAATGTTTGGAAGACGCAATGCGGTGTACGTTATTGTTGACATTTTTTCTCAACGTAAAACACGATAAAGACGAATGAAAGACATTTCTAATGCATATTTGTGTTTGACGCGAATTAATTAATTTATTTTATTTAAATATAAAATGATAATTCGAAAAATAAATGTCAAGAAAAGCCTTTTTTATTTTTTTTTCATACTTGCGTGCTATGCGACGTTCGGTTTAAATCACAAATTTAAATCGACATAAACCAAGTGGATTGTTTTGCTTAAACGGAGTGAATATTACCGATTTAAACGGGATTTTGTCGTTTAAATTCTATCGGTTTAGTTCGGTTAAATGTAGTAGGTTTAAGTGCTTTTAAACCGAGTTTTAAACGGCGTGAATATTACGACAGTAAACGTCTCAAAACTTGAACTAGAAGTATTAATTGGTGAGTTTCAATGAAATCTATAAATGGCGCCCAAGAGACTTATATTTATTAAAAAAAAAATCAAAAATAAGATCATCCTCAATGATTTGATGCACTGTGCGATTCATCACGAAAATGCATCGTCGAGAAACAATGAGCAATTGTTAATTCTGAAAATTTGTGTTTTTATTCTTATTTTATTCGCTAATTTTCCTGGACTAAAAGGACCAAATAACAAATTTGTTTTTGAAATTCAATGAATTAAACGCCAGGAGTAGCAAAACTAATTGAACTTCACCCACCCCAACCCAATAACGAAAACCATGAACGTTCATCGTTCATTTATCTGCAAATAGACGACTAGATGGAAAACCCAATAAATTAAACTCATTGATTAATGATTTCATAGATCATTTGTTAAAGCTTTTATATAATTACATTTCAATACTGTGTTCATTGCTCATGCTCATAGATACCACCAACCAATTCTTAAAATAATGAATCAACAAAAACACACTCAATTTAAATTCGAATGATGTTTCCGAAGAGGCACTGAGTAATATTGGCCCAGGATGCGTAGATGAAGCCACAATTCCACCTTTCTTTTGGGTTGTTGTAGGTAGTAAGGGTTGAGCAATAAATTAAACATCAATTATATGATCATTAATAACGTTTTTTTTTTATGTTGTTAAAGATGACGGAGGTGTATACCTATGTATTGCATGAGACTGAAGGCTGTTTCACAATGCGACGAGAAAACGAGACGTCAGCGTGACGAGACCTCTTCGCAGTTGCTCTCTCTTAAAACAGAATTTAAAACAGTGAAATAATACATAATAAAGTATTTCTCATCGTCACGTTGCGTCTTTTTTTCAATTTTTCGAACTTTATGACGTGACGAGACGACGAGAAATGCTTTTATATGCATTATTTCAATGTTTAAAATTCTTTTTTAAGAGAGAGAAACTACGAAGAGATCTCGTCACGCTGACGTCTCGTTTTCTCGTCGCATTGTGAAACAGCCTTGAGAGGAAAAAAGCAAAACTCTGCCTTACCTTAAGGAGTGAACAAATACATGCCCTAGCTGCTATACCTACATAGTACGACATGTTTATATCATCTTCCAGTTTCTTAATAGAAAATTGGGTGACAATTCATGCACCACCTGGTTTTTTGAAAAAGATTTTTTTATTTCGGTTATATGTATATATGTATGTAAATAAAATAATACAAGACGTCTGTGAAGTTGGCAGGGCAATTTTCACCTACGGTAATGGGACCACGACAGGAATTTGCAGTTTTCTTGCATTTTTACCGGTAAAGCTATCACATAGAAATTAGGCTCCAAATTTGCAGTTCATTTTGAAGTTCAAGAAAAGCCTAAAACAAAATTTTGAAGTCCTAATTAAAAAAAGCTGATAAAAGACTGGTCATGTTTACTTCACAGTATAGTCGATGCGGTGGAATATGGTTTGTTTTAAATGACCGGTGTTCACATTGGATTGAAATTTCAGGCTTTTTTTGAGTAGTATAGCATACAGGGTGTTTCATAATCCATGGTTCACACTGGTTCCATGGTTCACCACTGATCTCTATAAACACTGGATAGTGAATTCATATAAAAATTTTGAAGAAAATTGAAGGAAGATTATAACAGTGGGAAGGACGTGAAACGTCAGATTTTTTTTATTATATATAACACTTATAACAGTTATTACAGTTTAGATTGGCCGCGTTCAATCCTTAACATCTGAAAATTCAGATTTCTGAATTTTTGGAGCTTCTGATTGGCCAGCTTTCATAAAAAGTTAGATGACTTTTAGTTACGTTTAGTTACGTTTAAGCCTTAACTACATTGGCCACTTTTTGCAAAATTACAAAAGTAAAATTCCAGCTAGCGCAGTTGTTTTGTGAAAAAGAATACACACATTTTATTTCTAAACCAAAATTTAGGCTTTCTGCATCATTTTTATAAGTTTTCCTGTGAGAAACACTATCCCAAAATGAGTTTCAAAATGTTCACTTTTGTACTTTTTCACTTTCTTGGCTTATAGCTTTAACTACATAAGCCACTTTTTGCAAAATTACAAAAGTAAAAATATTTTTTTTCCCACTTGCGCAGTTTTTTTGTGAAAAAGAATATACACATTTTTTTAAACCAAAATTTAAGCTTTTTGCATCATTTTTATAAGTTTTCCAGTGAGAAATACTGTCTCAAAATGAGTTTGAAAATTTTCATTTTTGTATTTTTTCACTTTTTTGGCTTATGTAGTTAAGCCTTATGTAGTTAAGACTTTATTCGTAAATTTCAGACAAGAAAATTTCGTCTGGAAATTCGGATGACAGTTGTTTGTGGTGGGGGAAGTGTAAAAGAGCTGAAGTGCTACCATTAAAAGTAATACTTACTTATTTGAATGAAAGAACTTTTTGTTAATTATTTAGTGATGCTTTGAATAAAAGGAATGAATTTCTTACAAAAGTGTTCCATCGGATTATTCTGGAACAATTTTTCATTCAAGTTAAAAGAAATTACTGCAAAATAACAAACAATTTTAATGAAATTTAGTGTTGCTAATCTTTTTACATAAAATTTCATCCACAAAGCTCCTGCTAAATTATCAATTAACGAATATATAAAGTTCTCTTTTATTTCGCTTCAATGCATATTCTGTAAGTAAATACAGGAATTTGACACAATGTCTTTTGACTGAAATTTCAGATTTTTCTTGCGTTGAACGCAGCCATTTTTTGTTTTGTTTGCGAGTACGAATACGAAAACAATTTTAATTCTATCTATCTCTTTCTTTCCTTTTGTTTAAAAAAGACACAAACTGTGGGAAGTACAAGAACTGTCAAATTCAATTTTCTTCAAAAAAAAACTGTTATACATATAGAGAATCCACTATCCAGTGTTTTATAGAGATCAGTATGTGGTTCACACTGAAACACGAATTTAAAAACTTGCTCATACCGAATCATAACGGTATTCGAATAACAGACGTGTTTTTGACATTTCAACGTTCAACTTGTGTCAGTTTTTTGCTACATAGATGATTTTTATTTGAACATAGCATGCCGCCTCCACTGGACATGAACGATGTCAGGAATTTGACCATGTCTAGAAAAAAATCCAATGAAGTCACAAAAATCCATGTCCATGTCATGAACATGTTGAAGAAAACTACTTTTTGAACAAGACATGAGCGCTGTTTAAAGCTTGGCCATGAGATTTGACGTTTCATATGTGTGAGAGAGATAGAAGTAGTGCTGAAAGGAATTTTTTTGTGTTTCTCTTGCCCTGACTTATTAGTGGAATTTATCAACTAATCTAACGACATGAAATAAAAAGCCGAAAAAATAAGCTGATATTTGATTGGACTGTGGTTTGGATGTTGGACATCTGTATGCCCTGTGTAGTCGGCGTGTAGGGAACTTTACGAATCCGTCAATGTCCAAAGCGACAACAATGGTCGCGTTCGGGGGGCAAGCCAAACCTATCCGGATAGGTTTGTGTTGTTGTAATCCCATAGGAAAATTCAGCTGATGAACCAAACAGCTGTTGTCAAAAACAAATCTAAAGCTATCCTAAAATTTTCGGGATACTAAACTATCCTATGCGCAATTTGAGGAACAGCTGATTACAGCTGACTTTTGGTTTTCGGGTGACGCTTGAGTAGTTGTTTGTTTTTATTGTTTGTTGTTTGTTTTTGGCTTTTAAACATAAAAATACATATACAAATTGTTGCAAAAATAAACAAAATGAAGATATCTGTCAATTGGAAGGACACAACATACGATTTTGAAAACACAGCAGAGATCTGGGAAAAAATAATTTTTGGTACTTACTTGAACTTTTTTCAGCTGTTTTGATTTTTGATAGGTAACCTATCCGGTTCGTTCGAAAACATATCCGATACTAAAGTATCTCAGATAGCCTATCTGTGTACCCCCCGAACGCGGCCAATCAGTTTGTGGGAACTGACAAATAAAAAATTGTAAAGCGAAAATAAAAGTCGATTTTATCTTTAAATCAGTTTGAATTATTTTGTTTTTAGCTGCCTTTTGCCGATTAGATTCTGAAGGTCTGGTGCTGGTTTCGATCGCGTGCAGAACATTTTGATGACCTTAATCGCTGATGACTTTCCTCCACGCTGCAGTCAGCTTGACGTGGTGCGAAGGCTTAAGTTTCAAAGATTCATCTGACCTGCTGTTTTTGGGGCAACTCAAATCCAGTAGTAATTTTGAGGAGTAACGAAATAAGTTTCGGCAGATAGCCGTCACAGGCCTCCGAAAATCCACCGCTCCTGGCTTATTTGAGTCAAAAGAGGCTAAGCGGGGGCAATTAATAGCGAATCTAGGGGCAGCAGGTAAGGGCAAAAACACTGCCCAAATCCCTGCTACAGGTACCCAACCCATCGCCTTCCCAACTCCTTCCCCATCCTCAATTATAACCCCCCAACATATCCATAACCATCCTACCTAACCTAACCACCCAAAAAAGAGGCTGTCCGCAGGGAGGGGTACTCTATCACCCAAGTTGCGGAGTCTTGTAGTGGATGAATTACCAGAAAATCTTAATTCTCAAGGCATACGCTGCATCGGTTTCGCTAATAATATTGTAATAACAGCCTTGGGAAAGTTCGACGAAACCCTTTGTGATATAATTCAAAGAGGCTTTTCAATAACAAGGAAATGGTGCCTATCAGTGGGATTAAATATAAACCCCACCAAGACAACGGTAGTACCATTTACTAAAAAGAGACTTCACGCATGAAACCTATCACGTTAGCGATACCCCAAATACTAAAATTCCTTGAGGGATCTAATTTGGAGGTTGACTGGCTGAACAGAATAGAATGACGGAACTGAAGACGCAGACGGAACTGGAAGAGCTGTCAAAAAGTGTCGTACGTTATTTTTTTTACATGTCCACAATGGAGCTGTACAGCTTTGAAAGTATTTTGAAGAAAAAAAAAAGAATATTCTTGTGTACAAGCTCAGAATTCACATTTTTTGTTTCCAATAATTTTCCTTTTAATAAATAATTTTTTTCGCGATACAAATAACCACAATATTTTTTTCCGACCCAAAAAGTTGTTTTTTTTCTTCATACAAATTGAAACGTCAAAAGTGCCGTACGTCAAAAGTTAAAAGTTGGTGAACTCTTCCGTCTGCGTCTGCGTCTCCGTATGCGTCTACGTTCCGTTGTGTTCGCAACATTGAATTTGCGTGTATTCAATATTTTGACAGCTATTCCGGCTCCGTCTCCGTTTCCGTCTGCGTCACCATTCTGTTCAGCCAGTGAGTTGTAAATGAGCAACCTCATCACACAGCTCTAGATTGGGGGCACAATAGATCAAGGTTTCAGTGCAATAACACCCAAAATTTATTCATTCATCACTGACCTTAAGTTAATAGTTTTGATTTAAATATTCAATGTTCTTATCAATTTCCATAAACTCCAAAACCAGATTAACTAAATGTTTTTGAGAAAATTGAAAATAGCCATATCTACTTTACTTGGTACTTATTTAGCGGAAATATGATCTTTTTTCGGAAATATGCTTTATTTAAAAAAAAAAAATATTGCATTTGTCGAGGTTTAGATAATCGATTACGTTGTCCAAAGTTAAATAAAAAGTTAGATCACTTAAGCAACAATTAGAAAGGTTTATTTATAACTTGGACGGCTGTCTAAAGTTAGACAATGTTTATTAATACGACCGTATATAATCGAAGTGACAAGTTAAGGGAAACTTCCTCTCTAATATGAATTCTAAATCTTTTTCCTGAGACACTATTTCCAATGTAATATTATTGATAGTATAATCAAATATTTTAGGAGAACTTTTTCTTGTACCTACATAATGAAACTTTGACATTTAAAAAAATTAAAAAAAAAGAAGATTGTTATTACACCATAAAGCCAGTTTATAGCTTGTAATAGATGACAAAATAGCTGAATTTTTAATTAATTTTGTCCAAAAATCACTATTTTTTGTGAAAATGCCGATATTTTTATAAAGTTTCATTGAAAAAATAATTTTGACCAATTTCTGAAAATATCAATTCTGCAAAAATCAAAAACGTCCGGAATGTTATTAATAAACAAGTTAGAAAATAAAGGACCGTCACCGAATTAAAAACAGAATATCAGATGACATTGTATGTGTTTCCGTTGTTCTTAAATGATTTTTTAATTCGATTTTTTGAAAATAAGTCTTGATTTCAAGATATGGCAGGAGCGGGATCCGCACCAGTGCGTAAGCCCGAATTTCTTTCTCTTCGATACTGCATTCAAACTTGGATCACTTCAAAACTTTTGGCCTCTAAATAAATCCCTGTTCATTGCACTCTTCATAAATTGGGCAGTTTTGGGCAAAATAGAAAGCTCACGACAGAGAAAAACATTTCACCTTCCTGATAATTTCTGCCCAACAATTTTCTTACACGGCAACGCTAGTGTCTTGTCTCGAAGATTAAAAACAGTCTATTGAAAAATATGCACTGAAAATATGAAAATATTCACTTACGGCCATATTATTCACTCGTTTAATTCAGATTTAAACTTAAATCCAGATGAATTTACATTGAATTTGTATGATTTACATCCAGATTTAAGTTTTAATCTAGATGTATTGAGTGAATAATATGGCCGTTAAATATGCATTTGTTATGAAAATATACATTTTGCATGTTATGCTAAATATGCACAAAATGCTAAGATTCGTAAAGATAATTTGGCTTCATGACCGATTTCACTAGACCCTTTAAATGTTTAAATGACGTTTGTTTCATACGAAATAAGTCAATAAAAATACATAGGTAACCTAAATGCAAACAGGGTAGGCCCAAGAGCACATAATAGGCAGAGCTGTAAAAAACTGCAGTACTTTGGTAATGTAGTTAATAAAGTCGCAGTTAATTAACTTACCTTTTGAATGTAAGTTAATACTGTAAATAAGTACTTTAACTGCGAAACAAGCAGTCAGCAGTCAGTACTAACATTCCGACTGTGCAGTTAAAAAAAAAAGTTAATTAACTGTAAGTTAATTAACTGCAGTACTTTTTAACTGCTTTTAGTCTTTTTAGTCAGTAAAAAGTCTTTGTACTGCAATGATTTAACTTTTAGTCAGCAAGTCTTTTAACTACAGTCAATTAACTGTAACAGCTGTATCTATAATAGAATCTTAAAGGCTTCTTAACTTTAAAATGCCTTTAAACAGCACTTAAGCGTGAAATCGGTATCTATAATCAATTTTCACATTTAAGCAACGTTGCTTAAAGGTCTCTTAACTTAAACGCCATCCATCGCGTTTAAAGGTTGCTTAAATCTATCTTAAGTGTAGTTTGACATTTGGGAAGTATTTTTTTTTTATATTTGTAATTGAGAATTTGTGTTTTGTGTGTAATATTTCTTAAAATCTGAATTTAAAAATGGATGCCAAATTTATTTAATTTATAAATGACTTAAATGTAATAAATACGTTAGGATATTTTAATTCACATAATATGATATATTTGGAAATGTTTTACGTTACCTTGTCGGTAGCGTCCCAATTTTCTGACCTTTTTCTCTTATTGGCTAGTATGGCGAAGTTGTTTTTTATTTTCCAATTTTTTTTTAGTTTATTAAATATGTCACGAAACAGCTGTTTAAAAAAAAATGTAGTAATATTTTGTTTTGATTGTACTAGATTCGCAAATTCTTTTACGTTACGTGACACAACCATTGATTAGTTAAGCACCCATGCATAATTGATTATAGATGAGAATTTAAGCAACGTTGCTTAAATTCAAATTAAACATTTAAGCGAACTTAACTAAATTGCCTTTAAGAAACGTTTTAAGAAAATCTAATAAATATGGCTGTAAGTCTTTTAACGTTCTCTATAGTCTTTTAACTAAAAGAAACAGGATGGAATAAAAAGAAAAGAAATTTAAAAGAAAAAAAAGTTAAAAAAAACTTACAGTTAATTGACTGTAGTTGAAAGACTTGGTGACTAAAAGTTAAATCATCACAGTACAAAGACTTTTTACTGACTAAAAAGACTAAAAGCAGTTAAAAAGTACTGCAGTTAATTAACTAAAAGTTAATTAACTTTTTTTTTAACTGCACAGTCAGAATATTAGTACTGACTGCTGACTGCTCGATTTTAGTTAAAGTATTTTTGTAAGTTAAAAGACTTATTGAAATTAGTCTTTTTAGTCAATTAACTGCAGTACCGAAAAGACTGCAGTTTTTACAACTCTGATAATAGGTTTAATCGAAACGCAAATAGGTTTAACCAAAATGCAACAAAGTTTAACCCAAAGGCAAATAGATTTATCCAAAGGTAAATTCATAACCAAAAAGCAAAAAACTAGCAAATCAAAAAGCTGTGGTAATTCCAAAAAACCATTTGAAACCAACAATACTAAACAATCTAGTACCTTCCACAATTTGTACTAGTTCTACTACAAATTGCAGTGACGTCAATTTAATTGCGCTCATTTTAGCTCAAAAATGTAAACAGAGAACCGAGCGCACTTTGTTATTGTTGTGTCTCCCTCTTTCACAGTTGCGCAACATTACTTTTATTTCGATTTCGACAAAAAGTTATGTATTCCTCTTTCAAGTGCAAATTTTTATGATAAGGAAACGTCAATTTTTTTTGGCATTTAACGAAACGAACGAAAAAGTATCAATTTTCTGTCACACAGTAGTTCATAGTGCAAAAAGAAAAAATCGCAATTCTTTTCGGGGTGTGACGATCAATTTAAAACTTTTTTTTTCCAATTAATGTGTCCACCACTGGACGAGTAATTATTTAAAAAAAAAAAAGATGAAAAACGTCAAGTGAAATAAACCTTTGAAGTAACCTACATAATCAAGTGCGCATATGAGCAGCATCCAGCCAAACTATTAAATTCCTAACCGAGAAGAAAGTTCATTTCAAGGTCAGCTGCAAAGGGCAAAGGAATGGCTGGTGACCTGACAGGATGTGCGGCTCTTAAGAAATCAAAGTCCAAAGGAAGCGATAAGGACAATTCCAACAAGCGAGAGAATGGCGATTCCTCAAGCAAACCTAACACGGTTATGCAGACAACTCGCGGAGGTCTACGGGTTTATAAAATAGTGATTCTTGGCGATGGAGGTGTGGGAAAATCTGGTTCGTACACTTTAATTTGAAATACTTACATTTATGTACCTACTTCATGGGAAAAATCAATAATTTCTTCACTGGGTTATATTTTCTTTCTTTTAGCTGTAACACTGCAGTTCGTAAGCCACAGTTTCCTCGACTATCATGATCCTACTATTGGTAAGTATAAAATTGGCGTTTGTTGCCATATGAAAAGAAAATGATTATAAACAAATTGTTGAGCAATTATGGTATGTTTATGTCTATTGATAAACATTCCTTTGAGCATCAACAAGGTGTCCATATGGTTAAGCCTACAAACAGAAAGTGTACCTACTTATACCTTATAGATAGAATATAGATTTCTTTCTGTTGATTCATCAAACTTCTCAAGTTAAGAGAAAACGTTTTCAAGATTTTTCAGTCTTATCCTAGCTGCCGCAATTTAAATTTAATTTTGCTTAGATTTAAATACAGCAAAGTAAACCGCAATTTTTTAAGTTCAACCCAAAAGCATATTTTAGATTTTTTGCTCGGAACCTATTGGTTTGTGTCAACTAAATATTTCGTGATTTGAACAAAAAGCCTTCATACTTTACTTTTAAAGTAAATCAGCATAATTCCAATTACCTATTCCTCGGGGAAAAATAACAGGAGACAATTTTCATTTAGAATTGGGCTGAGTAGAGATTTTTAAAAAATATTCTAAACTAAAAAAAAAAAACATTAGAAAATTAAAGAAAAATCAAGTTCTCCTAAAAACAACTTAATGTGGTAACAGTTCGACGATGGACTGCTTAGCTTCTATATCATAGATGCCCACACCATCGATACCGATACGTTCTCACTCCGATCATTTCATTCATTTTAGAGAATATTTTGTCAATAAATTTCTTGGTTTTTATGTTTTTATTTTATCATGCGACAAAGTTATTGATATACTTTATTTGGAGCAATAAGCTAAAAAAATATACAATAGGCATTTTCACGAAAATGAGATCTCAGAGCCCTCAGCAATCTCAGTTACATGAACAGGATTCCTCAGCAAAATTTCATAGTTTTGCTGTCAAAACTCTGAGGAAAAAAAAAATTTGGATTCGCTTGATCACTTTTAGACGTGAAGGAATCTCCGAGACCTCATTTTCCTGAACACGAAAAATATAACTACATATTATGTATAACAATTTTACATTAAAAAAATAAAATAAACACATTTTTCTTTATTCTCAGAGGATTCATATCAACAGCAAGCCGTTATCGATGGCGAAGCTGCTTTGTTAGATATACTTGACACTGCCGGTCAGGTCGAATTTACTGCAATGCGTGATCAATACATGCGATGTGGTGAAGGCTTTATAATTTGCTACTCTGTTACCGATCGTCATAGTTTTCAAGAGGCATCGGAGTACCGAAAACTCATTACACGTGTCCGGCTATCCGAAGATATTCCTCTCGTTCTCATTGCTAACAAATTAGATTTGGAAATGCATAGAAAAGTAAGTAAATTAAATGAAAACTTTATAATGTTTAAAACGACGTTATTTTTGTGTTCAGGTATCAACGGAAGAAGGTAGAAACCTTGCCTCACAGTTTGGCTGTCCATTCTATGAGACGTCGGCTGCTCTTCGGCATTACATTGATGATGCTTTTTACAGTCTTGTAAGAGAAATTCGTCGAAAGGAACAACAAAGAGTGAGTTTCTTGATTATTACTTTATATCTTTGTAATAATAGTCTAGTAACTATAAACATCAGACCTTGCGCTAGATCCGGTAGTTCTGATTTTTTGCTGAGTTGTTTACGATATTGTCCTCATGAAAAACCCAAGTTTTCAAACTCAAATGCCGAATGCAGCTGGTCGAGAATCCAAAAGACCTCGACATTTTTGCGCTTTTTTCAGTTATTGGCGATTTTAACCCTAAGTTCTTCTACGATTTCAAAGTATGTTATTACATTTCCAGCAATTTGAGCCCAGAACCATCTGTGTAGACCAAACAGTTTCTAAAACACAGCTATTCAAAATCTAGCAATAGTAAATTTATAACAACAAGTGCTCAATAACGTAAAATTTTATTAAAAAAAAATAGTTAAATAAAAAAATATTATTTTTTTTTCAAAATTTTGAGTTTGTGAATAATTTTTTCAAAAACTATCATTTAAAAAAAAACTTTATTTAAAAAGAAAATTGAAGAATGGATTTCTGGATTTTGTTTCAGATATTTTCGTTGAATTTTGATGGGTCTATTTCTACTTTAACTCATTTTTTTTTTTTTAAATTGCCCTCCCGCTTGAACGGGAGGATGAAGACTAGCCCTTTTCATACAATGTTTTCCTTTTTTTGACTCAACCTACACGCTGTAGTGTTGTTATGCATCTTGTGCCAAACACGATTCTTTTCATTAGACATCAGATTATACTACTTGTTGTTGTAAATTTATTAATGCTAAAATTTGAATAGCTGTATTTTAGAGACTGCTGGGTATACACAGATAGTTCTAGGCTCAAATTTAAGGAAATTTAATTACTTTGAAACCATAGAGCAAGTTTATATTCGAGAAACTAGTCCTTTAGGGTTAAAACTGCCAATAACTGAAAAAAGCGAAAAGATTTCGCGGTCTTTTGGATTTTTTACCATGTTGAGTTCGGCGCTCGAGTTCAAAAACTTGTGTTTTTCATGAGGCCAATATCATAAACAACTCAGAAAAAAATCAGAGCTATCGAATCTAACGCAAGGTCTCCCTCCTATGAGACCACAAGGTTCCTAGACTATAAGATACATTTGAAAAATTAAAAATCGCTCCAGTATTATTAGTTAGCAAAAGAGACAAATAATTAGTTCAAGTTCTTTACTCAATCTGACTTCATGTTGTTTGCTCGATCTAGCATTTAGAAATATATTCTACTATCCAAAAATCCGCATGAGGTAGTGCCTTTACAAAAAGATAAGAAATCGTTTGATTATTTAATACCCTGTTCATAAATAGTGAAACGTCGTATTTTCCTTGCCCAATTTACACAAGAGTTTGGCACTTTTTCATGTAAGTATTTTGGTTGCAATATTTCTTTTATTTCTCAAAAACAGCCCAGGCCTGCAAAAAACAGGTACAGGTACTATTCTGATGGAACCCGTATTCGCAAGAGGTTTTCGAAAAAAAATTAAGAAGTAATAATAAGAGCAATCATTTTTTCTCCCAAAAAACTTAATGACATCCAAAAATATTAACCTTCCTATAAAATTAGTTTTAAATTTTTCAATATTATTTTGCTTCTCCTAAAAATCGTTTCTTGAAATTAAAAAAAAAAACCTTTTATTGCAATACCTACATATGTTTATTTACTTTAGGCTCAGTTTTTTTTTTAGTTAATTCCAACTAAAATATCGAATTAATGCATCAAATTTGATGAGTTAATTTCGGATTAACCGAAGAGATATTTTTGACATTATGTATGTACATGCATAGTTTAAATTATAGCAATTAGTAATGAATTTAAATGTATGCAGGATTAGCCACCATTGGTTTAATTAGGAGTAAACTAGTAGGTACTGAAAAACGGAGTCTTATGTCGTTTTTCACTCTGGAAAAGCTTTGACCTTTTTGCATTTTTGTATGTTTTCTTAAAAAAAGATGCGTAGATTAGACATGCCTTGAGGATTAAATTTTTCTATGCCAACATGTTTTATTCAAAACATCAATTCTGAAGTTTTAGAGGAGATTTTTCAGCAATGAAATACGACATTAGTAATCATATTTATAATTACTCGTAACTAGGTTTCCCCTATAAAACTATTTTGAATTTTTCCAATATTTGTGTTTTACTTGAAAAAATCTTTAGATGAAATAAAAATAAATAGCCAGCAGCCATTTTTATAACCCGGTATAACTTTTGTGTATTCTTTAACTAACCCCAGTTAAATAAGAAAACGGTTGGCATGCAGATTTTTTAAAACGAAAAAAAAAAAAAGATCAAAATGGTTGGTTTTGAATGTTTTAATTTATGCATGAATAACAAAATATACCAGACGGATTTTTTGGGTTCTAAGCCTTGCCAGACGAGATTAAACATTGTATAGTAAATTAAATTAAATTATAAACATCTAACAGCTAGCTTTATGGAAGTAATAAATGACTTACAACTCTCAGACATTCCTCTTTTCACGTTCGATTTATGTAGCTTCAATTAAGATTCTTATCTCTACATTTTAAAAGTTAAAGAAAAAAAAACAAAAAAAGTATAATATATATAAAAGTACATCAAAACTCAGAAACGGATAGACCAGCTGAAATGAACAATTTAACTCAAATAAAAATTGTTGTTGTTTAAAAAAATAAAAAGAAGTTTTTTACAGTTACTTGTTTTTAATAATAAACAAATTAATTTCTGTATTTTATAATTTTAGGCTCTTGGAAACGGATCAAGTTCGGAGAAAATAAACTCTCGACGAAGAAGTCGCTGGTGGAGGATACGATCAATTTTTGCTTTAGTTTTTCGTAGGCGAAGAAATTTAAACTAATCCCTTCAATTTTATTTGTTTGTATGAGGCGTGATAAATATGCAAAATATTTCATCTATCTATAATGTGTGAGTTTCTTAAAACGTCTTACAAAAAAAAAAAAAAAAAAAAAAAAAAAAACACGACCCTTTAAGTACGTAAAATCGCTTTAAAGGAGGAGGATAAAGACACTCGTATCATTTAGATTTTCTTAATCCTTTTATCTAAAAAGGCTTATACAAACTGTAAATGTTTATGCTCATAACTGGGTTCGATAGGTTTTTGAGCCTTTATGACACGCACAAAAATTGAAAATAATATCATATCCCACAGTTAGTAAAAGGAAACTATACCAAAAAAATCTTAAAACTTAAGTTTATGTATTGAAATTAATGTTACATGTAATTTAATCTTTTTTGTTTTTTTACTTTAATTAAAAGTGTATATTTTTTGTTAAGAATTTAATTTAATTTATTATTAGTTTTAAATTAATTTTTTTGTTCAGGTTGCATTTATTTTTGCAAATATTATTATTTAAATAAAAAAAAATTTACTAATCCTTAGATCAGACATATCCAGTCGATGTTAAGGCGTCAGGCTTAACCAAATAGCAATATCGGTCAAAACAAGCAAACATAAAAAAAAATATATAAACAACAGTTCTACTTACAAAGTATATTTTCAAAGCACATTCACTCTGATAGTTTAATTACAAAAAAAAAAAATAATAAGTTAAAGCGTCGTAAAAAAAAAAACAGATTTGTTCTTATATACCTACCAAACCATCTGTGATTTTAATTAAGTACCTTTTTAGGTGGATACAATTTAAGAAAACAAAATAATAGCACAATACAAAGTATATACCTACATTAAAAATATATATTACATAATATATACATTTAAAAACTATATTTCAAATCAAAAAAGTTAACATTATCCTTTTGTTGCGCTGTTATCTTATTTCCTTCTTTACCATTGTATACATTTTTTCTTTTAGTTATTTTTATTGATATTAATATTAAACGGAAAATTCCTCTGGGTGAAATGAATGTTTAAGTCAGTATGAATTCTTTTTATCATTTTATTCCTTTCTACTCTAAAAAAAAAAATAAGAAAAAATAAAATATGAAGGGAACAAAAACAAATATTAAGCCGAAATGTTGAAAAGCTCAAAAATTTATATAAATATTTAAATAAAATTATAGATATAATACAAAATAAACCCTCAAGATGTAAAGGCATACAAAAAAAATCAACTCAAAATAATCCTACATTTTGTAATAAATAATAAACAATAACTTATTATAAAGAAATAAAATTTTAACAATAGCTTTGGTTTCCCAATTAAAACAAAAAAAAAACTATGTAGCCTCATCAATAATGGTAGTCTGTTCTAGAAAAAAATGTTGTTTTCTATTGTTAAATTAAATTGTGTCTATAACAAATACATATAACTATATTTATGCTCTAAATGAATACTTGTTAAGTATAATATATCTATTTAGTAAGTTATTTGTTTTTAATGTTTTAAATGTGTAAACACTATAACGATATAATTATGAAAAAAAAACTACTACTACTACTACTACTAATATGTATATTTGATGTTATGAGAAGTTATGGATTAAACAAAAATATCCGCACACACCACCTTGTACACTAACACATTAATATCTTTTTTATGTTGTGTACCAGCAATAAGATGGCTAAAATCTGCAATATATGTCATCATCAAATAAATTACTGCCTTTTCATGTTTTTCCTTGATTGCCCTCAAAGAGCAAATCTTTATATTTTAATTTAAAAATATTTTTTTTATAATCTGAAAGAATATTTATCAAATGTTATGTTTGTTTTTTATTTTTTTTTTTAACTTGAATAATGTAATTTTTTGTTAATTACTTATTCAAATATGTGAAATACAAAAGTCCAAAGAAACATTTTATAGCTTTTAATCAAGAATTGTTTGTAGTAAAAGAAATTAAAATAAATACCTAAAACAAACAATAAGATGTGTAAATATCTGAAAAAAACGAGCGAAAAGTATTCCGAAATTATAACAAAATTGTTTTTATCTCTTTTACGAAGCGTCTTGTTACACGCACTTAAATAAAAAAAAACCCTTCTATATTCTATCTCCCTTTTACTATACAAAATTCACTAAATTTTTTTTTATAAGCTGTAAATTTAGTTGAAATTTAAAAATTAAAAAGAGGCTGTGGGTCAAACCACACTGATAATTTCCCATTGGTTCTCTTTGAAACTCGACACCCGATGTTATTTTTTATAAGAAAATTACCAAGTGAAAGTCTTCGAAAAACTTATCAGTTGTACAATCAAGGGAAGGCTGTTTGGTCTAAATGTATGGGACACCAAAAATTTCAACAATCATTAGCGATTTCTTTTGCAGTTTTTTTTTTTGGCCCAGAAAAAAAAACGTTAATTGCATTTTTTTACAAACCTTATCAATTACTAATTATGGTATTGTGTATAGATTAAAATTATTTCCGAGTTAAAATCATTGGTTATTTTTGAGTTATTCGAGCCGAAAAATACTTTTTAACAATTTTTAGCATTTTTTTTACAGTTTTTGTTTGGCCTAGAAAAAAACCGTCAATTAAATTTTTTTAAAAACCTAATTAATTACTAACTATGGTATTTGTATAGATTAAAATTATCCGGGAGTTGATATCATTGGGTTTTCTCGAAATATTCGAGCCGACAAAACATATTTAACAGTATTTAGAATTTTTTTTGCAGTTTTTTTGGCCTAGAAAAAAAAAACCGTTAATTGAATTTTTTTACAAACTCTACCGATCATTAACTATAACTTTGTGTATTAAACAAAATTAACCCGAAGTTAATATCTTTGTGTGTTCTCAAGATATTCGATATTTTTTTTTAAATTTTTAATGGTTTTTTTAATTTAAAAAAAAAACTGGGTTGATTTTTTTCTAAGTATTACCAATTTTTCACTACGTAACTATGCATAGAATGAAACCAGCCCGAGGTCGAAACAAGCCATTTTACATCTTTTTTTAAAATTACTGTAATAAAAAAACCGTCAAATGAATTCTGAAATTTTTTTTCTGCGTTATGGCCTTATTATCTGTAAAATAAAATTTATTTGAAGTCGATATCTCTATGCGTTCTCAAGAAAAAAAGCTTTCGAACGTACGTACACAGACATTTCTCTAAAAACAATGTAATCCGACTCAAGAGACCTCGAAGCGTCGAGAAATGTCAAAATTTTTAATTTCACAAATTGAACCAATCACAATAACTTCCAATGGAAAGTTATAAGAAAAACCCGGAGAATAGGTTCTTTCATAAACGCATGCTTGTGAAATTCTGAGAACCCGGAGAATAGTTTCTTTCATAAATGCAAGCTTGTGGAATTCTGAAGAATTCATTGCTTTTATAATGGCAAAAGTGCAAATGTCTGGGCTAAATAAATTCAAGCACAAATATTTCCGTTTATCATATTTCGATATTCACATGCGTTGTTCCGGTCTTCTTTCTTAAAACTGAGACAAAAAAAATTGTACTTGATTCAAACCTACTCTTGTAAGGCCGGGCTTTTTTGAACAAAAGTATTAAAATATTTTGTAACATAGCATAGTATACTCGTATATATGTAGGTTTTATTTTAATGTTTCATAGAGGAAGACATTTTTTCAATTTCCCTACCATATTATAGGAGCTTAAACTGAATTTTCGATCATGAACCCCTTGAATGGTTGCTGCTATTTTGAATTAAACATAAACGCACAGAAAGCCATATTGTATTTAAATTAACAATTAATGGTCCCGCCAATTATTTCTGTGCGCAAAAAGAGCGGGGACCTCTTAGAGGAGTCTGTTACAATTATTATCATTTTTGCTCGTATATTGAACATGTTGAAATAGCGGTGTTCTAAACTCCCAACTGCAGACTGATCTATGACTGATGAGAGTACTTTACATTGATGATTGCCATCAACAACTAATTGAAAGCCACCCTCATAATGAGGGCCTAAGATATTTTACTGTCTTGCTTTAAATAATTATTTATTCACGAATTTTATTGATCATCAAAGTATTTATAAATTTTTGTTTTTATAAATTCCTTTTCTAAAGCATTTGCAAATGAAACATCAACAGCCCTCAAAGATAGAAGCTTTATATCCTTTATCGACAGATCAAATGTCTTTTGGGCTATTAGAAACTCATTGGACAACGTAGTGTCAAATACTCCTGGATCGTCTGTCTGCAAATCAAGTCAAATTATCTCTAATTCAATAAAAGTCAGCAAAACTTACACATAAAACTACAGGATATTTTGATGAGTAAAGATTTTTGAAATGATGTTCATGATATGATTTAACGGTTCCGCATTTAACATTACTTGTAAGGCAGCACTCGATGGAAATTTGTTTTTCTTTTGCAATACTCAAGTTTTGTGATGACATGAATGTTCCATGGCCACATCTGTCCATTCCAAATTGTAACATTTTATAAGTTTCTTCGTCATTATGAATTTCAGCACAGTGAAGTGCAAGTTTTAAATTATTATTTCGAGCTTCAGATAGTATTTTACTGTATTCATCGAATGAACCCAAAGCCGGGTTTCCACTCAAATCAATGCCCTTAATTAAATCCGAGTGAGTTTTCATAGCATCGATGACCATATTGACAGTATCTTTTGCTATAGCTATTCCCCTTGATCGATCAATAGACGGCAACAACTTGACGCAGATGTCTGGGTACAGGGAGTCTGCTAGTCTTTGAATTTATTTATTTTAAAAGTTTGTTTATAAATATTATTAACCAACTTACCGTATTGTTTCTAAGACAGTTCGTAAATACTCGGCTTTGGACATTTTGCTGGTAGTTTTCGGGGTTGTGCGTAATTCCAAATACACAACGTTGTCCTTAGAAAAATCTCTTATTACGGAAAGTAAGGCTTTCTTTAATCCATCTTTTGTTGTAGTTAGAGCATGTGCTATTGGGAATTTTTTGAAACATCTAAAATGTACATCTAAAAAATGTAAGATAAAAGTTTGGTTATTTTAAAATTACTCATCCAAGGAAAAACTTTGCTTTTGTTGGAAGCTTTCACAAATTTTAAGAAATTCATTACTAGTTTCTCCATATTCCTTTGCTCCTAGTTCTAAAAGAGTATTTGTGCTCAGGGAACCATTCAGGTGTGCGTGAAGCTCCTGCGAGTAAGAATTTAAAAAAATTGTATCATTATTTGAACGGTTTTTTATTTTTTTTGAAAGTGGAATAAGTCCACTTTTGGAAAAAATGATTTAGTGGTGGATATTTGGATTATATTTTTATATAATTAGGTAATCATATACCCAAAAGAGCATGATTTTTTCCTTAAATAAAGAAATGAAGTTTAAGTTATACAAATTATTGCGAATATTTTTTTTTTGAAAGTAGAATCCATCTTTCTTTATAGCTTAAGCAACTGTAAAATTGCAGTTATTATTGGTTGGATCTATTTCAGTGGGCATTATCCTACAGTAGGTATCAGTTCGTAGTTTAAGAACAACATTATAGACAATATAACGGTAGTTTTGGTCTGGGAATTGCAATAAGATGTAATTTTACTAATTTTGTTTAGTTTACTTTAGCAAGCCTAACTGTTTGGTTAACTTATTACTAAGGCTCGGATTACCATGGAAATGAATGTTTTTTCCTCAAAACATTTAGAAAACTAAGACCAAATTATCTACGAATCATGAAATTGCCTTTAAAATTGCATTCTACCAATCATGGTGCATTTTTAACATATTATATGCAAAATTCATTTTTTCACAATAAAAGCATATTTTCATCTTAAATGCATATTTTTCATTTTTATTTTTTAATAAACTGTTTTACTTTCGAAAAGAGTCAAGACCGTCCAAATGAAAACAAAACCCTTCTCACTCAGTTTGAATTGTTGACGTTTTCGAAACTTTCACTTTGACAAGCAGCTTTTCTTCCAAAATTCACAAATTTAAAAAAAAAATAATGACTGAATTCATATGTATATGTATTCTTTATTAATAAAAACTGAATGAATTTTTTTCTGTATTATTTTTTGGGAAAAATAAGGTAAAATAATGCTCTTAAGTGCATATCCTAGCCTTAGGTCATTACCTACTAATAAGTTTAAATTTTGAAGAATATTTTAATTCGGCTTGTTTGGTCGCATTAATTTATTAAAGATTTTTTCTCGGGAATAGTGCATTTTTTTATAGAAATTAGGCTCATGAATGTTCACAAAAGACGAGTAAATAAAGTTCATAATAAACTTGGTGGATATTCATGAAAATAAGTTTTCTTAATTTGTCTTCACTTTTTACACTTAAAAAATGCTATATAAAAATATAGACTAAAATTTTCTTAATTTTAATTTTTTATAATTTGTTATTATTGAAAGTGGAATAGGTCTATTTGGGGCTTAAAAACCGTTAACTTTCTTGGAGAATTTTAATCAATTTGATTGCATCTTTAAATTTAACATGTTTATAATCTAAAATGTATCACCTTAATTTTTTAACATTTCCCTATATTTTTAAACATATTCAAAAGCAAACCCTTAAATATTTCGAAACATGTAAAAATGGACTTATACCACTTTCAAAAACAACGGCTCATTTTATGAATAAACGAAAGCAAAAGAATGGTTAAACCTTTCGATATCAAAGGATTAAATTACTGGCCTGTGTTGCAGTTGTCAGTAATTGATAGATAACCGATAACAATAGACCCATTATCCGCTAACTCGCTATCGATCGCATTAGCCGCCGGTCTATGCAGTTCAAGAGTTGAAAGGAGGTTTTGTACATGCTTGCTTTTTGTGCCATTCAAAACTTGAATGATAATAATGATGGTGCGAACTGCGAAAGGCTTTGGCAGCCTTTACTGCACACGAAAACCTTTTTCAAGTGACATTTGAAAAATTGTGAGACACAAGAGTTCAAAGTCCTTTCATTAGAACTTCTGTGTGGCATTTACTTACTTTATACCAAAAATGTCAAGTTCAATTGAAAAGCAGGGAGCTTTTCAATGTAGGCATTAAAGTTTTCATGTAGTCTTTACATTGGAAATAAAAATTGTTACCTACCCGTTACCCTCTTCTTTATCACACTTGAATTAATTCTTTAACTGCATCAAAATTCTATTTGATTCATTTTTTAGCACAGGAAAAATTGGGGGAAAATAAAACAGACTTCATAAATTCTTCTCGTCTCAACTCACTGAACTAAATCTACAAGGCTTAGCTTTTTTTGATAACGACTAATGCAAATAATCAGCCTGTTGGAGAAACTATTAAATGTTGCAATTAGTTAACATAAAGTAAAAAATTCATTTAGGAGTTGACCTCTGGTCGTTCCTAAATGAAAAAGTTACCCAGAGTAACTTTCTTAACATTTATTTTTGACACATTAACCATAGTTAACTATAGTAACATAAAAGAACGCACCACTGGAAGGTTGGATAGCAAAGTCCACCTAAACCAAGCGAACCACAAACTGAATTTGCAGTAGTGCTTTTGCACTTCATCCAATATAACGAGTAAAAGAGTGTAGGTACTGCTACAATCTCTGGAAGTCAGTAAGCCATACATCAAGCTTGTTTGCCAAAGAAAATGTATTCAGCGACCGGCAAGATCTATAGAATAATTTAAGGTGTACCTATATACATACCATTCTTGTTGACATTGCTTGACTAAAAGGACTTCATGTGATGTCCACCATATTCGACGCAGCTTATAACATGGCTGGTTAAAGACAAAAATCCTTAAGGATACGAAGGATTCCTCTCAAACCTTACTGCAATCACAGTTTCATTCGGAAAAAAAAGATTGTTGTAGGTAGGTACTAGGACCTAAAAATGTACATAACGTACCACACATACGTACCACCTTGGGCATGTCTCTGATAAATTTTTCTGCATCCATTAGAAATTTGGGATTTTAAAATTAAATATTTTAATAGATACACATACTACATATAAATAAACAACTGAAAGGTATAAAAATGAAAAATCTGATGATGAATTGAAATATGGTTGGGTCGGGACTCGGGACGGGTCCCAGCAAGAAAATACGTTTCCATGTGAATGTGATACTTAAGCGAGCTTGAAGCTCACTCAGACCCTTTGTATACCTGAATCGAGTTGAATTGAGCTTGAACCGACACGACTCTACTTCAGGAGCGGAGTCGAGTCGAAATTCGTGCTGAAAAAGCCTGGGTTCAGAAGTAAGTGCCCGTTTACATTGCATTTTTAATGAATGCATTTTCAATAAATATTCTCGGATTCAGCATGAAGACTTTTTTGTGTGAGAGATACATGGATTTTAAGGCCAGGCGCGCACATGCAACTAAACAGTTTGGTTTCGATTTTGAGCACAATGGGCTTATATGGGAGTGCGCGCCGGTTTATGTGCGCGGACTCTCATATAATTCTATAGTACTCAAAATCGAAACCAAAGTCCCCTTTCACACGAAGATACTAGTTGCTGGTGATTTTTTTGACGTTTTCTTTAAATCTCCTTAACAGTCTCCTGTACCTTTCACACGCAGATACAAAGTTGGAGGAGACTTGCTGTATTTTCCTTTTAAACTACCTTGGTTGAACGCACACAAACGTAGTGTGAAGAGAAACGTCAAAAAAGTTTCCTGAATTTGTTGACCGGGGAGATTTCATTTCCCCCTCTTTCTTCCTGCCCTTCTCGCCTATGAACTATTTGTTGCCGGCAACTCAGTTGCCCTGTGTGAAAGGGGACAAACGGTTTAGTTGCATGTGCGCGCCTGGCCTAAAGGTGTGAGAAAGGGCGCGGCGATTAATCGCGTTGGTTTTGGGAGAGCCTTGAAATGAAAGGATTTTTTTTATAATGTAAACACGAGGAACATTTTAATAAACGAAAACATGCTTCATTTACACGCCGACTCCACAGGATATACAGATGCCCAAGATCAAAACCACAACCAAAGAAACTGAATATGAAGAAATGAATCCTTCGTACGTTTCACCCTCCAAAACCCATTTGTTTACATTGTTGTATTTGTAATTTAATTTTGTGTCGATGAATAGATGTGAAATCCAACAACAATATAGCAGGGTGGTGTGAAGATAAGTACTGTGAATGTGTAAGTTGTGAAGATAAATACTGTGAATGTATGAGTTTTATACCGCCATTTTTACACATACATTCTCATTTCTTATCTGATAGAGCTTGTAGGCAAACTCAAATGACAGCCGATGATTCAATTCTTCATATTCAGTTTCTTTGACCACAACTAAATCAACAATCAGCTTGTTTTTTCGCACTGGGCACTTTTATGTCATGTCGATAGTTATGTCGATAAAATTACACTAATAAGTCAGAGCAAGAGGATCACACAAAAATTCCTTTCAGTACTACTTCTACCTCTTGTCACACACATGGAACGTCAAATCTCATGGCCAAGCTTTGAACAGAGCTTTTAGTCTGGATGTATTGAGTGAATAATATGGCCGTTAAAGCTATGCGCAAACCTAAGCGATGGCGGTGGCGATCACGATAGCCTTTATCGCGCGATCAAGGTGCGATCAAAAACCAGCTCACATCAACACGATATTGCGATACATTTTTTGACGGGCAAGTTGTCAAAAAAACGTACAAAAAGTGAGAAAAAATCAGTAGCAGATAAATCTGGCTCAATAAATCGACCCGTACAGCAATTTTATCCGTAAATTGTATGCTTTTTATGTTTTATATTCTTTGTGCAAAAAATTTTACAAAATTTCCTTTTAAGAAAAAAATCGATTTGTTTAGAAGAAAAAATCGACTTTTCTGGACAAATCGCTTGTATTATGTCGAATTCCTTTTACCAAAAATAATCGATTTTTTTTCTAAACAGACTCCATTTTTTTCTTTCAATACAAGGAATTTGTCCAGAAAAATCGATTTTTTCTTCTAAACAAATCGATTTTTTTATTAAAAGGAATTCGACATTAAAAGAAAAAATTCGATTCTATTTAGAAAAAAAAATCGAATATTTTTGGTAAAAGGAATTCGACATTAGTAATCTGCTGTATAATGCTCTAAATTATTGTTCATTTGATTGTTGTTAATATTTTCACAAAAAAATTCAAATATCGTGGCATACTGCGATGAAATGGCATGCACTGCGTTCAGTAAAAGTCGCTTGGTTGAGCGCATGTGGAACCTAATCGCAATCCACATATCGCGTAGATGTGAGCTTTCTTATGATTTACATGTGCGGCATCCACATTGTTATCGCGATCGCCACCGCCATCGCTTAGGTTTGCGCAATGCTTAATGATTGAATTTTGTTCAACTTATTTCGTATGGTAGATCAATCACATTTTTAATTTTGATTGTTCCTCATAAAAGTGGCATGCCCACAAATTTGCAGTGGTATGTATTAAACGCTTTGAGCAAATCGTTCACCACATAGCGCATTAATAGTAGAGAAAAAGAACGAAGAAGCAAGTTACTCGGCAAGTTGCGGGCCGCCTTATTCACAGCAAGTACACAGATACGAATTTTGCAGGCAGTGTATGTACCCAACTTGCTGGCCACTACTTGCCTGTGTCCCTGTGTGGCCTCGGGGAAAGACAACCTCAAAAAAAATCACCAGCAACTTTTTTCTTTGTGTGAAAGGGGACTTTTCTTCAACATGTTCATGACATTGATGACATGGAGATGGATTTTTGTTCCTCAATGGTTTTTTTTGTAGACATGTTCATAATCCTGACATCGTTCATGTCCATTGGTGGCGGCATGTCAAGCCATGTTGTCAAATATTTTAATCCATGTAAACCCTCCTATTGTGAATCGGCCATGATCTTCAAAACTTCAAAACTGTTTTGTGCTGTTTTTATTTTTATGGAGCATTTCTTGGTGTTTATTTATTTTTCTGTTGTAAAATGGGTTACTGCATCG
This sequence comes from Epistrophella euchroma, assembly GCA_947049315.1. Taxonomy (NCBI): domain Eukaryota; kingdom Metazoa; phylum Arthropoda; class Insecta; order Diptera; family Syrphidae; genus Epistrophella; species Epistrophella euchroma. The sequence goes on along the minus strand of OX346245.1, from coordinate 109,609,703 downwards.
TTGCAGGTTGTAAGAACTATCCTGGAAAACAAAAAAAGAAATTTAGATATTACTCATTTCCAAAAGACAAAGCTATTTGTAAGAAGTGGATTGCTGCGTGTGGAGACCGAAAACCATTTAAAGCTGTTACTGCTCAAGTCTGTTCGGAACACTTCACCGAACAGGATTTCAGGCTTCAAGACATTCTTTTAAAGGTACCAGCAGAAAAAAGGCGACTTAAACATGGGGCAATTCCATCCAAGAATTTGCCAAATACAAATGAAAATGAAAAGAAATCTCCCAACAAAAAGTATGTTTACAAAGAAGAGCGCATTCAAAAATTGTTGGAAGAATGTCAGGCACCAGCTAAAGAAGATATTTTAGTAGGTCCTGTTAAAAGTATTAAGAGGTAAGTAACTTAAATATATTTTACACATAAGCTTAATACTTTGTAACTTCTTATTCATCTTATATAAATAAACGAATAGGATGTGCCCTAACTTTTTTTTTGTTCGTCTGAAAAAGAATAAATTTTGCTACTTTATCAAATCGTCTAAAAGAGATGAATAGCGGTATTCTTTCGTCTTTATTCCTGTAGATAAGAGAAAGCAAATTAACTTAACACGCTATTAAAAACAGATTGTCAAATTCTTCAAATATTACCAAAGAATTATCAAGTTGTGCTCTGTAGACTTCGTTAGAAAATAACGAAACCTCATCGTTATCAGTAAAAACAAAAAAAAAAAAAAAATCCGGCCGTATAAGGTAACTATTCTCGAGCGATATTATAAAAAATGTCAACACATTCAAATCACCCTTTTTACTTGCGATATATAGGTACTATATGGCAAGTTTTGGATTCGTAAAAAATCAAACTCGAGATAACAATATCACACTTGACATTACGATGATAGGGAAGACAAAAAAGTGGGTCTCGCAATTCTGTCCGTCTGTGTGTGGACTTGCCTATAGCCTAAGCCCATGGGCCGATTCTAATTAAACTTAGTAGGTATAGTGTTTTCGGGACATTACTCCGACACGTTTTTTTTCTTTTATTTTTAGGACCAAAAATAACGGTACCTGCCATATAATTTTTTTTAGCATTTTTTTGGAAAATCTTATTTTTCTCAAAAATGGCTCGACAGATTTTTCTAAAAAAAAAAAATCAATAAATTTTATTAGGTATATGCTACCTTTTTGTAAAAATTAAATTTCCAAAAAATGGTTTTAAGGGGTACCTCCCATAGAACGATTTTTTTTATTTTCGTTTTTCTAGAAAAAAAAATAGTTTTGTGTACCAAAATTTTCCAAAAACCTTTTTTTGGATTTTAAAAAAAAGTTTCAAAATTTTTTTTTGAAAACCAAATATTTCGAAAACGACTGGTTGATTTTTATGAAACTTGGTAACAAGGGGTTTTTTAACATTATATAAAATATTTTGAAAAAAAAAAACTTTCTAATAGCCAAAATTAACGGTACCTTCCATATAAATTTCCATATAAATATTTCGAAAACGGGTAGATAATTTTTTTCGAAATTTAATTTTTAATCCAACATAAATAAATACTAAAAAACTGTGTACCATATTGTGTTCTTTAAAATTTTTAGAAAATTTTATACATATATAAAAAATTAATTAAAAATAAACCGCTCCTACGATTTTAATTTTTTTTCTGCAAAACAAAGAATAGTTAAAGATATCAGATAGTGATTTACTTGTTTTAGCTCTCAAAACAATTTAAGAAGACTTTTTTAGTAAATTTATTTGGAATTTAAGGTTTCACAAACCAACGCGATTATTCGCCGCGACAAAAGAAAAGAACAATAACAACACGAGGTTGTCAAACAAAACAACACGTTGTCGTTATTGTTTTCTATTGTCGCAGCGAATAATCGCGTTGGTTTGGGAGAGCCTTTATGTTGATTTTTAATAATTTTTCAATTTAAGCTCTATAATGTATAATATTAGCTTAAACTTAAGGCTCCCATAAAAAACTTATTTACTTTTAATACGCTCAATCTTTGGAATTCGAAAAAACTTTTACTACAAGAGCAAGTTTGTGCGATGCAGTCGTGCGTTTTATTTTCTTGTCTAAGTCCAACCTACACGCCCTAGCTTTTTGTCACACTTTATGCCAATTTTACGTATAGCATAGTATAGATTAATTTTTTCGTAAATTAGCCAATTTTCCAGCCCTTCGCTCTACCATTTCTTATTACGTTCACTTATACCCGTGACACACTCGTAGAACCATATAGTTCGCTTGAAAAGCTTTAATTTTTTTTCTTTTATTGATCGGGTGGTCAAGGCTGAGGTCTTGAGGCTTAGGAAAAATGACAGAGTACGATTTTGTGCTTTTAATGTATAAATATAAGTGGAAAAATTATTACATTTTTCTAACACTTTACCTCTTAACACATTACGAAATTTCAAAATATTTTGTTTTTGATGAAAATACCGCCAAAAATTGATGAAAAATTTGTATATTAATAAAAAATTCACTTAGCCAAAATTTGATGTTAAATCAAAAATTTGGCAAAAACGGGTCAATTTATTTCTTATTTGCTTTTTAAAAATATAAAACTTACATATTTCCAGAAAACATAATCCTGATTTATGGTAATTTTTGGTTCTAACGTCTATCAAATATTTGCTTTCAAACGTTCATATCACGAGTTGTAGATTTTTCACATTTTTGTATATGTACATGACTTTTGTATATTAAAAGAATCTATCGATTGCAGAAACAACCATTTTTCTATCATTTTGCGTTTAGAAAATAGATTCTAGACTTTAATCTTTGTTTACCAATTGAAATTGCGATTTAAAAAAAAACCACGTATCTCAATTTTTTTTTTAAATAAAATGTTCTTTTATATGGTATTTATACCCAAAAACCTTTTAATGCTTACCAAAATTATTTTCTATTAAAATATGTAGTTTTAAATTGTATCTATAATTTTTTACAGTAAAAAAAGATTGACCAAGGCTCAAAGTCCTCCAATTGAACATTCATACACACAAGCTAGCGGCTTCAAAAATAAGACCACTCAAACAGAGTAAGTTATGATTCAATTCTAAACAAATTAATTTTTTACGAATATTTCTTTATTTGTTTTTTTTTTAGAGTTGACTATGAGTGTAGCAAGGAATTTCATATTATGCGTTTAGAATCTGAAAATAAAAAATTAGTGGCTGTGATAAAAAAACAAAGCAAGCGGGCAGAAGAAAATGAAAAAATTAGGGCAACTCTTGAAGGAATAATGACAACAGGACAAATTAACAGATTAATTTTTCCCGGTTCGCAATCAAAATGGAGTGCAAATGATATAATTGAAGCAAAAGCATTATACTCAGCTGGACCAGAAGTATACAAACTATTAAAAAAGAAAAATTATCCACTCCCAGGACTGTCAACTTTGAGAAGTTGGGTTGGAAAAATTGATGTTAAACCTGGAAAACTAGCTTGTGTTTTGCAATTTATGAGAAAAATGCATGCAGATCACGAACAAGATCGATTGTGTGTCTTGTCTATCGGCAAATTAAAATTAAGAAGAGTAAAAGGATTTAAATTCGCGTATGTTATCATGGCTGTAGGACTTACCAAAAATTGGTCCCATGTTGTTTACTATGACTTTGATGTACCAATAAGTGCTTCTATTTTGAATAATTTAATTGTAGATTTAAATAACATCGATTTTACTGTCACAGCCGTAGTATCTAATTTGCCGTCAGTTGTGTGTGAAGAACTTGGGATATCTTCGAATAAGCCTTACTTTAATAATCCATGTGATCCATCAAAACTAGTTTTCTATTTTATAGATTCTCTTCAGCTCATCAGACTTTTGTGGAAACGTTTCATTACTGATGGTTTCCTCTTGGATACCAAGAAAATCAATATTCTTCCAATAAAAGAAATTCTCACTGCATCTAAATTTGATCTTCCCATTTCACATGAACACCTTTGTGAAAACAAATGCGAGCGTGAAGAAATAAACCTTGCTATAAAATTCTTTTCATCACCAATATCCGATGTGATAAGAACATGTTGGTATCTTGGAGGAATACAAGCAGCAGATAACGTTTTAGAATGTGCAGAATTGATAGAAGTAATCAGTAATTGGTTTGAGATTTTCAATTCAAAATATGGTTCAGAAAAAGAAACTACAACAGCATATGGATTGGATCTAGAAACTCAAGAAAATAATCTTTCATTAATGTCTGAACGAATAGGCTGTTTAATGTTTGCGAAAAAACACACTGATATTAAAGATGGGATACTGATAAATAACAATGCGCTTCCTCATATGTTGGAATACATGTCAGGTAACTACAATATTAACCAAATTGCTGCGGAAAGTATCAATCATATGCATTTGGAGACTTTCTTTGATGTAATAAGAACAAAATGTGGCCTCAAAAACAACCCAACAGCATTAGAATTTAAATATAGACTTCGATGTTTTCTTATGAATAATAATGTTGACTAAGTTGATATGAACAAAATAATCGGCCCTATCGAGGTAACCGTCGAAACGGAATTCTCTCCGATTTCCTACGAATCGGAGACATTTTGCTTCGAGGTAGTTCTCCGACGAGCAAAATGTCTCCAATTCGTAGAAAATCGGAGAGAGTTCCGCTCCGACGGTTACCTCGATAGGGCCGATTATCCAACTGTCCAAACAATAATTACGACTAAACATCATTAATAAAATAAGACAATTTTAAAATTATTCAGATTGTTAAATAAATAAATCGATATTGAAATAAGAAATTTATATAAAACTTAAAAAAAAAAGGAATTTTAAATACTCTCCTTGTTTTCTCCATAAAAACACATTCAGCCGAGTTTCACCGGAACAACATTTCACCTTAAAATTTTCGATTGTGAGTTTTACTCGATTGAAATTTACGTTTTTCGCCTTATTGCTTCTCTTTTGCCCACTAAAAAAAGGTGAAAATTTAAACTGTCGATCGTATTATATTCTGCGCGAAATGAATGCTCACAATAAGACGAATGTGAAATATTTTTCAGGTGAAACTTAAAATAGGTGAAAAAAATTTCCACCCGGAAAGTTTCGGGTGAAACTCACAATAAGGCTGATTCTTGCTTCTTCTATCCTGATGTGTTTGAACGAAAAAATAAATCCAAATTGTTTAACTTTCGCTATAGAAATCAATTACGAGGGCATTGGGGTCAGAGCTTTACTACGGTTTAGGAGAAAACGGGTATCCTCACGGGCCACTGTAAACTAAGAAAACACTTAAGTATTCTTGGCCTAGAAAATAGTCCCGTATGCAGATTCTACAATACACATGAGGAAACACCGGACCACATACTAGGCAAATGCGAAACACTTTTCCACCAAAGGTACAAAATCCTGGGACGCCAACAGGTAGAAGAGAAGGACTTATCCTCTCTAAAGGTACTCCAAATACTAAAATTCCTTAGAGAAATAAAATTGGAGGAAGAGCTATAGGGTGAGCATCTCATCTGGCTCTAGATGGGGGCACAATAGATCTTTAGGTCGCAGTGCAATAAACCCCCTACCATTCCTTCAGTCAAATGTCATTAGATACTTCTTTAGCCGGGATTATACATGCAGATATGTAGCTGGGTAATAATTGGAACGCGATTAGATTTTTGATAAGATCGGCTTTGTCGCATTGAATGTTGACTGACACTTGCAATAAGGGCCAGTGAGTTGAATTTTCACTGGATTAAAAAAAAAAATATGAAAATGTGCGTGCTTTGCTCTACTTTTCCTTAAAATCGTTAACACCTTGAATAATATCTTCGACTTTCCAATGGAACTTTAAAAGCGCCCGAATAATCTATCGATATTATAAAATTTACATTTGGTGTGTTAGTTGCTTGGTTTTTGTTACAAGTTTTCCGTTTATAAATTTTACTTATAGCCTAATAGTTTCTTGTATATAAAATGTCTGTTTTTATATCTGTTGTGTGTGTGTATAAGAAAAACTCGGACATAAGAAAGAAATTTCTTGGATTTTCAGAGTTTCTTATATCCGTGTACTACTGTAAAAAAAAAATTACGTAAGTATATAGTGTTCTTTAAGTTTGTCAAAATTGCGATCGATAGCATATTATACCGAAAATAGTTTAACTCTTAAACTCTTGTAACGGTACTATGACGTTCAATGTGTAGCACATTTCAAACTGCACAGGTTAAAGGTCTTTAATTTTAAGAAATGCACTTATGTATATGTTTAGCACACCAATAAACACACAATGATTTTTTTTGTTGGGATCTTCAAACTGCAGATTTAAAAAAATTACTTAAATGAAAATTAAAGAAAAAGGTTTTAAACTCCGACGTTTCCGAAACACACACTTTTAGCACATTTACGCAAACCGTTTTTAAAGGCGTCCATGAAATGTCTATCGTAAGCTTTATGATTTTACGACGTCGTAAAGTTTTCAACGTTGCATGAATACCCTTAAAAGACATAAATTAATAAAAAAAAAAAGAAAGATCCACAAAAAAACAAAAAATTAACTAAAACGCTATTAGTATGCGTTTTCGTTTGGTAATCCGATTTTGTAAGGGAACATCTCTGTTACGTTTTTCTCTTTTTACATAGGTAGAAATGGTGGCGCCATTCCGTTTTACAGACATAACTGCTCTCTTTCCTAACTATCGTCTCCATCCCGTTCGTTTCTAAATTCAAAAAAATAGTATATTACTTTGTCCACTTTCGTATTATTTTTTTTTCTTTTGAATTCCACTATCGGAATTTTAAAACCGAAAGGGGTATATTTCATTCCACTTAAGAAATAAAAAGTACAAAATATACATTTTCCTAAAATTTCACTTCCTGAACGAAGAACAAAGTAGGACCCCAGAGCTTAAACTTAGTAAAAACATATAAAATGTTGCTAAACATTTTCTTTCATTAAAAACAAATATCACTATCACATCACAATCAAAAATCAATGTTTGATAGCATTGTCGATTTCAAAGCCAATGTTGAAGCTCGCTAACAAACATTCGACGATTTGACTTTATTCGAATGCCCACCAACCAAAACAAGGACCTTTTCCTTTGACAAAACAAAAATCATCTTTTGCAGAAATTGAATACTAGTCCTTAACAATTTGTGCGTCCAATATTAATACAAGATTAAAAAGAGTTTTTACTACGTTCAAAAACATGAACTTTTTATTAATATAATATTGAAGGTACAAAAATTAAATATCTGAAAATGCATAGTTAATATAAGTGGACGTTTTCCATATCTAAGCGCAATGTGAATACAAAATTAAGAAGAGACAACCTTAGGTATAGTAAGGAAAAATAAACTTTAAACAGGAGTGTTTAACTGAAAATAGAAATCTACAGTTTTGGTAACAAATAAATAAATATGAATAAGCTTTTAACTCACTCTTATTTTTGTTGTTACTGCAATTAAATGGAAAATAGTTTGGTATCTATATAATATTCAGAATAACCGCAATTTGAATGTGCTCTCAAGTTATGTTTGTAAAGTTAGGCACTCTCAAACATTCATGAAAAAAAAAAGTATTTTATTTAGTACTATAATATTCTTATCTATAATTTATAATTGATTAATTTATTTCTTTTACAAAACAATTCATAGTAGTCAACTCAAAACATGGTTTCTATTTTATTTCGTACAAAAATACATAAATACATCCATAAATTGAAGTATAATAATAAAATTAATGCAAAACTGTACGCAAGAAAATAATTATAAAAATCAATTTGTTTTTTTTTTTTCTTTTAGATTTGTATATATGTATGTATTATTATTATTATTTTTTTTTATTAAAAACTGAAGATGCATCACGTTCGTAAAAATGTAAATTTTTTTTTTCTGAAGAAAATTGATGTCGAGGTTTGACAGAGGTTATATATTAACGCTGTAGTTTGGATTGGATTCCATTGTGAAATTATATTTATTTTGTTCACCATTTATATGTTTGTATATATTATAATATTTTTTAAAAAACGAAATCGAAAATCTATGTTTTATGAAATATTTATTATGATACACGCATACATTATTAATTATAAATATCCAAAGAGAAAATAGTTTGTCCATTTCAGGTTTGCAACTGAAAGATAAAGAAAACAAAAAGTTTTTATGAGGTAGTTTAAATTTCTATAAAATTAAAAGCAACTCGATTAAATCAGTTGACGAAGTTTACAAAAAAAAAAAGATATACATATATTTAATTTATCTTTGTTTATTAGATTTAAAAAAGTATATTAATGTTTTGATAGAATTAACTAAAACTTGAATTATTTTATTACATGAACTACCATGAACTTATAAGATTCATCTTTCCGTGTTAGAATATAACTATGTTATGAAATAAATAAATAACTATTTAATACTATTCTGTATTTACATTCACCCATTTTTCCAGTGCTGAATGAAAAAATAGTATGAAAGACTGCTTTTAGGCGTGAGCGACTTTTAATATTTGTTTCCTTTTTGATTTCTTCTGACTGCAAAGCATTTTTAAAAACGTTGTAATTTTTTAATATGTTAACATTGTGCAAAACTTGTCATCTTGATTAAGCGAAATTCACAGAGTGGAAGACAAATTTAAAGTAAAACACTCTCGAACAAAGAAGAAAGTGCGGTAACCACATACGGCTCTTGCCAACGTGCTTAAAAATCGTAATATTAAATTTCATGGTAAAAAGAAAAACGTTAGTGTAAATCTATACTTAAATGTACAAATCTAATGGCTAATATAATTTTATTTTAACTAAAAATACTGTAATATTGTTTACTAAATCGTATTTATATTAATTTATTTTAGAATTATAAATAAAAATACACAAATCACTTTATTTAAATGACTGGCTGGAACACTATGTATGTATGTATTGTATGTATGTATGCACATATATTAATAAATTACATTTATAGCAAATTAAAGTCTTTGTTCGTTTGGCGACGACGATATGGCGCCTTACAACTAACTGATTATAAATATGACGCCAAAAAGAATTATTGTTTGGTTGTTCGGGTGAAATTTATTTCGGAAAAATTCAAGATAGCAGAACATTTTTCATGGGAATTCAATTTTTTTTTAGAGAAAACTAAATTCTCCTTGATTATGAATGTTAACCTAAAATGATTATTTTCAGCGTTGCCTTTCTGAATGTATTCTTAGTATACAAAACTTTTTGTATAACATGCTACAAAGGGCTAACGAGCGTATAGGTAGGATCGAAACAAGGAAACAAAAATCGGATAATCTGTAAAAAAATTGACTTAAATTAGAAAACAAATTATTAAAAAACAACGGCAACACTGACAATATCATGATAATAGCTTTTTTTTTAAACCAAAAATTTACGGTTCATTTTTTAAATTGCCTTATTGAATAATTTTGAAAATTATTTTTAAAATTCAAAGTTTTGAAGCCACCTAAAGCTTCTTGGTCCGTCTGTCTATCCCGTCCGCTAAAATAAAATCTTTGGAGAAAACAGATGCTTACTTGAGGAGATAGATACATTATTGAAACTCACGTTTCCATTTATAAAAATTAAAATAAAAAATAATAACTCACCTTACAAAAAATCGGTAACTCATGTTTTTAATTTAAAAATTGAATTTTGACATACAACTAATACCCATTAAAATTAAATTTATCTTTTTCAATTAAACTAAAATTCAATAACAAGAACAAGTTTGTGCGGTTTATTTAAAGCTCAGCTCTCGAAGAAACAACAAAATTAAGCAAGGTTGGTTTTCGCAGTTCTCAGTTAAGTTGGCATCTATAATAAGCACATAAGAAATAATGTTCTCTTTATCTGATCTGTCAAACCCATCTTAAGAAAGTTTTATGAGAGGTGCTGTAATAATGGTTACCGTAAACTTTGTTATTGTTAAATGGTATAGGAGAAATAGTGGTAATAGGAGTCGTTTTTGAGAAATTTAAATTTTCTTTTAACAGTTACATATATGGAAGGTTGCCTATAAGAATATAGAATAGGTAATTCTTAGAAACCGCTTGGCACCAAGTTTAAAATTCGAAAAAGTTCTTTTTGATATTTAAGTTAAAGCCTATTTTATAGATCGAAGTGAAATTTTCATACAAAAAAAAAATAGTTTTTTTTCCCACGTGTGAAAAATACAATAAAATTAAACGCAATTATTTAAGTGACGAGGAGGAAGACATTTCTTTCGAAGTAAATATAATTCAAAGGACTTTACTAAACTATAAAATAAAATTTATTTTCTTTGTAAGCCTTTCGACGCGAGATTTATTGATGTTTCAATTGGATTTCACTTCGCAATGATATATAAACAAGGCTTCACAGAAAAAAATTGAAACTTTTTTAAAAATCCAAACAATTCTCCGTGAAACCGTTTGTGAGAAAAATACGATTGAAAACGAAAAAATTGTGGTAAAAAAAAATTATATGCAGGTACATACAGTTATGTTCGGTCCTGAAAATAAAGTATCGTGGGAATGTCGAAAAAATGCTATTCGGCCCTATCGAGGTAACCGTCGGAGCGGAATTCTCTCCGATTTCCTACGAATCGGAGACTTTTTGCTTTGAGGTAGTTCTCCGATCAGAAATTATAATGATAATAATAATAATAATAAAAATCGACCAATGCGTGTGTTGTCGAACAGACAGCCGGTGAGAATTGCAAGAATCCCCTTTTTCGTGTTTCATCATCGTAATGTAAGTTTCTCGAGTTCGATTTTTTTTTTCGAAACTATGGAGGTTATCGCGTATGAAAATTTCCCTCGTAATTTATTGGTATCGAGAATAAATTTTCTAGGGAAATTTGGCTGTCATTGCATTGGATTTTTTGTTCGAGGGAAATTTATTGCGTGGGAGATTCATGATAGTAGAAAAATTTTTTCAAACTGAAGCTCATTACAAAAAAGCAATATTTCTCGTTTATTGATCAAAACTTCAAAATCATAACAGTTTTCCAAATTTTAATTTACTAAACAGACCTAGTGAAGTAGTCATGGCATGATGATAAGTGCCAGAGGTCTAGATTCGATCTACAGCCTCGTCCAACTCATAACAATAAATAAAATGCACGACTCGATCGTACGAACTTGCTGTTATACTAAAAGTGTATTCGAATTTTAAAGATTGAGTGTAATATCAGTGCATATAATTAATAATTTAGTTATATGTACATGTATGTGTATTTATCCATTTAATAAATTGAAGAATGGAAATTCGAATAAGTAAAAAAAGCGTAAAACACGTTATTTAAATTGATAAAACAAGTACTTAAAATTATTTTATCTCAGAATGAAGAACGCCATCTCAATTTTTGAAAAATATATGAACAAAAAAATACGGTTGTATGGCAAGTACCGTTATTTTTTGAGCTAAACAAAAAAACCTCGATTTCCCCTCTAGGGAAAATCACCCAAAAATCTTATGCACCAAGTTTGAAGAAAATCGATCCAGAAGTTAAGGCTGTAGGCCTAGGTACAGACAGACAGACGGAGTTGCATGACCCAATTTTTTCGTGTTTGATTGTTATCTCGAGTTCGATTTTTGCCACGAATCCATAACTTACCTTATAGTACCTATGTACATATATCGCAAATAAAAAACGGCTAAGAGGCAGTAGCCGAATTGACAAAACCTCCAAGAGTCAGCTCTTTTCTGCTATTTCGATTCACGTGAAAGTTTCATTCAATTTGCCTTAAATTGTTTTTTTTTTTTTAAATCTTCAATCTTTAGAATGCAAATCTTAACTGATATTCAGTTTTGAAATTCTTAAAAGAATCTGATTGTTTAAATTTTGTTTTTATCGAAATTTATACAAAATTTGGAGCAATTATTTCACTACGACGGATAGCAGAATACAAACATCCACGCGAATGTTTAGCAGAATAAGGCTGTATCTCTTAAAAGTGCCGATCACATTAGCCGTTCGTATTCGGCAGTAAACTGTTTGAAAATATGGACAAGTGCAAAAAAACGATAGAACTTCGAGGTTAATAATAGTTTCCATGGAATATTTAGTTCCCCTAAAAAATTGGCCAGTATCCTCAACATACATTAATATTCATTCCCAATGATACTTAAAGTAACACTACTGTCGAAACGTTATCGTCTGATGATAATCGCGTATCGGAAGCAGTCGCAAGGTTACACATTTTACTGTAAAAAAATACCAGAGACCTATCTTTAATTCGACTGTAACCTTTTTACATGTGTGAATAGCAGATGAAATCTCCCAAGCTTGAAAGAGCACCTCTCCTGTGTTGAAGTCCTTCCACTTTATCCCATTGAGTATTAACACTTATCCACAAATATGATATAAACAAATATTCAAACTCCCAAATGCGATAAGAATGTATGATGGTTTTAAAATCAATACTAAACAAAATCATAAATCAAAAAATACCCTTGGTAGATCGCCCTTGTGGCACCTACCGAACATGGATTACATGTCTTACGTGCTAAAACGCGAATTAACGATATGAGAAGAAATACATATGCGGAAGAGATGCCCTTTTTCAAACCCTTTCGAATAAGATATCAATGACGTCAGTGGCATTTATATATCCGAAGAAATTGAGCTCAAATTTATTTGATTACTCCTAATTTAGCTGTAATTTACCCCAAACGCGATGACTCATCATCTGAAACTATGAGGCGATAGCTATAAAACAATTCCCCTATAATCTTTGCGCAATCTTTATCTATCGATTGGTATATGTCAGATGTCTGTAGTGCAAACAGTCACTGAGCAATAGGGCGCGAGCGGTACATGTTTTCGTGACGGTCCTCTTTTCGCTACATACCACCCAACCCTCCGAGAAAGACATGTAATCCATGTCAAAAAACATATCAAATCTAGTTGGATTTTTGACATCTGATAATACCCGATTGAATAGTGTGCAAAGACTTAAAATTGTCTATATGGAAAACTTAACAAATCTTTTCAGGAACTGATTAATTCCTTTTATTAATAAACTTAAACTGAGGAAACAAATTTTGGATTTCAATTGTCACTATTTGACGGATCGAAATCTCTGAAATTTCATTGTCTTCAACTTAGGCCTTTCAAACTTCGGAAAATAGAAAAAAGTTAGAGCATGTGTCAAACTACAGAAATAAGGCCAGTTCAGAAAATGAAATCTCAGCCATCTCAAAAATATGAACGGGATTCTCAGCAAAATTTATCAGGTTTTGCTATCAAATTCTGAAGAAAATAAATTATGGATTCGCAGACATAGCAAACTTACCGAGACCTCGTTTTTTCTGAACTAGCTCATTAATGTTTAAAATTAATAAATTAATGACACCCGAGGAAGAATTTTACTTTGTAAAAAGGAAACAAAAACAAACAAATAATAAAACAAATCATTTTGCTTCAAATTAAAAACAGCAAATTTAATGAACAAGAAACGAAAAGATGCACAAAATGGAAAGCAAGAACTTATAATCTATATTAAGGGTAAATGCAATTAGGCATTGTAATATATTTTTTTAATATCAGTAATAAATAGATATTTTTTTGCACAGCATTACAATTGATTAAAATAGTATTTTATTTAATAATAAAAAATATTTCCAACCTTTTAATCCTAAAATTCCATCGGTTGCTTGCTTTGCCGCCATTTATCTCTGTTGTCGTTCATCTATCTCCGAATCAATTTTTGAAAATAAATAAAATACTTTTATTCCATCTTTTTTTTTGTTTGCTGTTGCTTTGCTTTCCCATTTAATTGTAATCGTAGATGTTAAATAAACGTTATTCAGTTTTTTTTCTGTACGAAATGTTTCTCATTTTTTTCATTTACATTTATTTTGTTGTTGTAGTAGTTGTTACTGTTGCTGCTGGTCTTGTTTTTGATTTGATTTTGTTGTTTTTAAATATAATATATATAATTTTTCAAAAATTGTAAAATAAAATAAAAATAATAATAAAAGATGAAACATCGATCAAATCCACATTTGATGTCGTAGTTGCTCTCTTAGAGCAAAAGACATTTGGTCTTCTTCTTCTTTTTGACTTGTAGGGCAGCTCTAGTAGCCGTTTCGAAAACATCTCGTACACCTTCCTTTGACTTTGCGGAACATTCCAAATAAGCAAAAGCATTTATTTTTTCGGCCATAGCACGGCCTTCTTGTGGCTTCACAGGTTCTTGCTTCATTTTAGCTAAATCCTTATAAAGTTCAATTATTATAAAATGTTCCTTCATATTAATTGTACTATTTCCTGCAACTTACTCTAATTGTGTTGGGGTCATTTCGAAGATCTTTCTTATTTCCAACTAAGATAATAGGGACATTTGGACAAAAATGTTTAACCTGTTAAAAATTTATTATAAAATTAAAAAATATTAAATATATTTGTAGTTAAAAATAATGTTACTTCGGGTGTCCATTTTTCTGGAATATTTTCTAACGAGTCAGGTGAATCGACTGAAAAACACATTAAAATAACATCTGTATCTGGATAACTCAGCGGCCTGAGTCTATCGTAGTCTTCTTGTCCAGCTGTATCCCATAGAGCCAGTTCGACCTTAAACAAAAAGAATAATTTATAAACAGGACCACGTTTTAATAACTTTTACAGATTAATTAATTTTGTCAAAACGTGAAAAAGTCTTTTTGAGGAACTTTGCCGCCCTTAGTTTTTGGACACTAACTGCTGTTTGATCTATTCAGAGACTACATACATATTTGTACCTAACCTAACTTAATAGGAATCCTAATAAATCGACTTTTTTAAGGGGCAAAATGGGAGGAGCACTGGAATGCTTGAAGCCTCCATCTTAACCTATTTTTAACCAGTGGGGTGTCCAATTGTTCATTTCGTTCATAAACGCCTAACTTTCAGATAATATTTTTTTCATTCCACATTTCCACTTTCAAACTCATGTAATACCTCCGTGCACGCAATTTATATCAAAAACAAAAAATACCTACAGAAAAACTTCCCATTCATTCAACCCCATCAACTAGTTCAAATGGAAACGAAATCTTATCCACGCGAAAAATATCTCATTCCTTACTTATTTGACCAGTCAACTCGTTCAAATGGGGAATCTCCGTTTAAGGATTTTGGTTTTGTGGAACTTAGTTTTGTGCATTTTGGTCCAAAAGGTCCAAATTATTTCCACTGTCAAAGAATTATAACGAAGTTCCCAAATACATACATCAGCCGCCACCTGGGGGTAAAATATTGAACAAACGATGTTATAACCATCATCAGAATCAAAGCTGTGTGCAAAATTTCAGCGTGATCTGATACACAAATTGTTTTTCGACAGACGAGTTCGTTTTAAAACGCAATTTGTTCACGTTTTGACTTTCGATAAATACTTTAGAACGATTAAAAAATATCACATACAAAAAAGCTACAAGATTATTAATTTATAGGTACAAGACAAACATACAATTTGATTTATTGTGAGTTTCACCCGAACAACATTCCACCGGAAAATTTTAAAGCGGGAAACGTATGTTTCGTAAGGGCTAAGTTCACAAAAGCTTTTAATGAGCTGAATAGGAGCAGGAGGGGAAACCTGAACAACATTTTTCCGCTAAAAGTCAAAAACAATTTTTATCTCTTTTTCATTAATTAATCAACTGTGTCAAAAAATAATTGAGCAAGCGAATCCAAAAAATATCAGTCTCTGCTTTTTGACAGACGTTCAGATTTCTGAGGTCTCTGAGATTTCAGAGTTTGAGAAACCTGTACTGGCTAATTGAAAACATCTTACAATTGCTGACAATTTCTTCATTGTCCGAAATGTCAAAGAAACTCAACGGTTGGAGCCGAGTTGGTTAAAAGATAAAAAAAAAAAACATTTTTGTTCAAAATTTTGTAGTTTTTCCACAACTGAATAAATTAACTCAAAAAGTTAATATCTATAAAGCAACGGGACTCATTTCAATGTACATACATATATTTTATATACAATTCCTTGTGTTGTGTAGTTTTGTTCGGAATAAATAAAACCATTGAAAGATGTCTACTCAAATAGACTGAGAGCCCACAGAAAATTTTGGGCGTTAATGACAGCAAAAATTGAATGATGCAATAAGATAGGTCTTTACATTCTATTTGCAAAAATAGCTGTGGGCTCTTAGTCTAAAATGAAGATTAAATACGATGAGAATAAAGTGAACAGAAAAATTTCCAGCAAGTTGAAAAAAACTGGACTTCAAAATGGCCAAGGAAATAAACGAGCAGCTCTTGGAGAGCTTGGAACAGTTAAGAGAAGGTCCAAAAGACTTGAAAGACATAAAAATCAATCAAATATATTTAAAGAATGCCAAGCCGAGGGTTGAAACTACTTGGAAAAAACCAGCTCAAGCAGTTGATAGCAACAGGCAGCCTGCCGCATACTCGTTCAGATCAAACATAGTCACAAGGTCACTATACAAATCAGCCGAGCTTTCTGGAGAAAGCCTGCTGATTTTTTGCACGTAAGCTTATTTTATACATCAATGCGAAGTGAAATTCAAATCGAAATGAAACATCAATAAATCTCGCGTCGAAAGGTTTACAAAGAAAATAAATTCTGTTTTATATTTGGTTTAGATAAGTCCGTTGAATTATAGGTATCTACTTCGAAACAAATTTTTTCCTCCTTGTCGCTAAAATAATTGGATTTTCTTTTATTATATTTTTCACGCCTGGGAAAAAAGCAATTTTTTTGTATGAAAATTTCACTTCGCTTCGATCTATAAACTAGGCTTAAAGGTTTATTTTTTGTTATAGTTTCTCATGTTCAATTACTGCAAAATATTCTCATTCTTGCAAGTCGTTCAAAAAATAAATGATTTAAATTCTTCTTTTAATAAGTCGATAGAGAATAGTTGAATTGTTTCAAATGCTCGTCCGATTGTTTTGGCATTACCACGATGACACCAGATTTTAAAATCTCTTTGAAAGTATCCTCTTCTTGATAGTGCCTACAGTCGGATTCACATTTTTAAAAAGTAAAATTCTATAAAAGATGTTTGATCTCGAAATCCTGAAAAGAATTGAATTTTATTGCGACTTGAATTTTTATTGATCGTGTGAACAGAAAATTTTCAAGCTCACAATATTGTCAGATATATAATTGTCCGAAAATTGTCAGACAAGAGCTGACAATGAAATTATCAGACTTTGGTACAAAATCTACCAACCGTGTGTCAGCTAATTGTCAGACCATAGACAGATCTGACAATATTGTAAGATCTTACAATCGTCTGCACTTAGCTTAATACTTGATGTCAAATTAGAACTACATGCCTACAATGTTATATTATCAATACATGAAAAGCTAATTCTTAAATATACCTACATACATATTTATGTACATACCTACATGTCGGACAAAACAAAAGCACCAAATAGATCTAAATGAACATTATTTGGGTAACAAAGGTTTTTAAAAAGCAACAAAAAAAATCATTTTACTTACACAGTTAACTAACTAAAGCAGTTCTACAGTAAATAAACTGTTACATTTGCTTTAGATAATATATTCAAAAACTTATAAAAAACAAAGCGATGCGGATAATCGTGAAATGCAGTTTTTACATGCCGGTTAGTGCACAAACAATCCATGAACCACAGTGCACGAACAGTCCATGAACCACAGTGCACAAACAATCTATGTACCATGGCCATGATGTACTTAGAGTTTCTAGAGTTATGCCTTGTAGACTTAAGGCCTTGGCTCTTCATGAAATCTGATTATTTTTTCACAGTGAAGTCTTGGCAGCCTATTTTGCATGAAATGGTTTTAGTGGGATAGAATTTTCTGCCAGAAAATAATTGATTAACGAATCCAAAAAATCATTATGGATTCTTGACTGAAAAAGTTAACAATTGCGTTTATATCTAAGAGAAAAGCAGTCCTCTTAGATCTCGAAAGTACCTATAAACTGGCCAAATGTATCTAATTTAACCAATAGTTAGCACTAAAATTTAAATTTTCAATTCTCTCTCAACATTAATTTAGAAAATTACATACACTACGCACATATTAACACTATAATATTTTGGTACGCATAAGTAAAAAATTACATTTATTCTTGCAATAAATAAATGCAAACTGATTTTGTTCTTTAATTAAAATTGACATTTTTAACGAAATTAAGGAGATTATCCTGCATTGCTTTCGTAAAGAAATTCTAAGACATCTACTATTTGTTTTGCTTTATATTTTTGAAATTAATTCACCGGTCTTCATCTATCCCGATTAGAAAGATTGGAGGTACTGTATACCTATTTTACCTTATAGAAATAATTTATTACACCTACATATAAGAATTTTGAAAACTAGAGAGCAAAAATAATGTTTAATCTACAAAACCACCATGATATCATGATGTGCCGTTTGCCTGATAAATAATTTTTATTTTTCTCTGTGTATAGGTAGGTAGGTATTTAACTAACTTTTTAAATCGTTCAATTTAATTATAATATTAAATTAGATTTTATTATTTTTTCAAAATGTAAAATGGTAGGTAGGTAGGTACATACCTGTATTATTTTTTAACTCATGAATCGGATTTTGGTACACTTGTATAATAGGTATACCTACTGATCCAAGAGCGAGTTTATTTCTTATCATTAAAAAAAAGTAAGAATGAAAGAATCACTATTATAACTCAGTTATAATTGCCCAAAAATAGCTTTAAGAAGCGATAACACATGAAAAATTATATGTTTGTATATTAGTACCCTAAGAGTTCACTTTATTATGTAGGTGAGGATGGAGTAAACAAAAAACCTTTACAGCGACAAATAACTTAAATGTATCTATATCGTGAAACGCACCACTTAGCAGAAGTAATGCGAATTGGACTTTTTTTTTAGACAAAAAATCAACTTAGGTAGGTTAGGTAGGTATCCAAAGAAAAGAATTGCTCACGTGAATAGGAGAAACATGGTTGGAGATTTGCGATAGAGAACAATTACATCATCGCGAATATTGTAAAAACGACACAATTTATCATACCATCGATGAGCAAATGAATACGTCTAGCGTAATGTTTAAATTAAAAGATCCCCTTATCAGGGCTAAGCAGGCGCCGCATTCAGAGACCTTCATTACTTCTGTCTTCCTAACCAGTGTAGCAAGTTTTCTATTGATTTCCACTGCATCTTTTTATTTTGAGTATTAAAAGCGTATTATAATCTTATCCCCAAATAATAATTCGCTTTATTTTAAGGAATCAATAACAAAAAGACATAAATAAAAAAAAACACAATCTTCAAGTACAACAAGCTTGTTGAATGTCGAATATCATGCCCACACACACACATTGATACTACACACCCTTACACACTTCATTATCACACATCTACAAGACTAGATTGAAGCAAACCAAATAAAAAAGTAGCTGCTGGCTTTCTGATGATGATTTGGTTCCGTTGAAAAATTCCTTAAGTAATTATGAGTCATTTCCTTGTGGAGCTATAATTCTTGCTTCGCTCATCATAATGCGAACGATAGAAATAGAGGAGCCCTAACTGAATTGGAAAAGACACCAATAAGTCTATAATAAACTAAACTCATTAAATACAATCTGTTGCTTCCAAGACAGCAACAAAATGTGAGATGAGTTATCCTCGCTTAGTTAAAAAGCATGCAATAGAGCCGCAGAGAATACAAAATAAAGTGGTTTCATTATTATTATCTGTACATACCTGTTTGCCATCAACTTCAATATCTGCAACATAGTTCTCGAAGACTGTTGGGACATAGACCTCTGGAAATTGATCCTTACTAAAGACTATGAGGAGGCATGTTTTACCACAAGCACCATCGCCAACGATAACTAACTTCTTGCGAATTGTCGCCATTGGTTCTGTTTTTAAAATGTTTTTTTTTTTTTTTGGAAAGAAAATAAATAAATATAAAATCACTTGATATCTAGTTCTCAATTAGAAATTTTATAATTGTATAGAATCGTATGCAAATGGTACTTTTTTCTGTAGCACGTAAAATCAAGTATTCTCACAGAGAAAAGAAAAAATAAAATGTATGTATGTAGTATCTGTATGGATAATATTATGTGCAGCAGCAGCAGAAGAAAATTTATTTATTTCTTTGGCCACTAAAATTATAAACACAAAAATATATCACAAAAAGTTTTAATTACATTATTTTTTTTATACTGCTACGAGAAATGGGATTATTTAAAAGTATTTATTTTCCGATGGAAAATTATTTAATTCGACGGGATGAACAACGCCTTTAATTTTTTGACGACAAGAACGAGAGCGAGATACAAATAAAATGGCGACACAAAAATTTCGCTGAATACGGACGATTTACGTACTGCTCTGCAGTGTCCCCATTTATACATTTTTAATACAACTTAGGAAAGGTAGCAAAATAGTATGAAAAATAGTACCACAGTCCTGTTATTGTGACTTTTCACACTTAAGCGAGTAGCCTAGTTCCCTTACTTTGAAACTCAATGATTTTCTGTGCATTTGTGTGAATTTTAGTCCAACATTCTGCCAAAGTACACATAAAAAAATTAATTGGCAGTAAAATGCACAAAAATCACAGTTTCACTGAATGAAACATACCTTTTACCTCTGTTCGTATTATCGATCATGTATGATGATGTTTGCATTGTATTTTTAACGAACGGCGCATCCAGTGAGATGGTGAGTTATAAAGAGAAGGGTAGATTCCGCCCATTTGGGTGGGATCTTTCCTTCCCTTTCTTACTCACATAAAATCTACCCATCTCATTGGATGCGCCGTTCGTCAAAAATACAATGTAAACATCGTCTATGACAGTTTTGCCACAACTGTGTGTTCACTCTGTTTGATGGATTTTAAGACAAACTGATGATCACAAAAAATGTTGATATTGAATGACAGTCAGCGGACTGTGGAAATGTTTGTGTGTACCAAAAATATCATTCAGCGGTCAATTAATTCAATTTTGCTTGTTTAATACATTTTTCATAATATAGATACTTTAATTTTGATCTGAGGTGGGAGTTCTTATTTGACTAACGGACTGGAGAACTGATAAATTATTAAGTCTTAACTACATTGGCCACTTTTTGCAAAATTACAAAAGTAAAAATATTTTTTTTCCCGCTAGCGCAGTTGTTTTGTGGAAAAGAATGTATACAATTCTTTTTAAACCAAAATTTAAGCTTTCTGCATCATTTTTATAGGTTTTCTAGTGAGAAAAACTATCTCAAAATGAGTTTGAAAATTTTCACTTTTGTACTTTTTCACTTTTTTGGCTTATGTAGTTAAGGCTTTATGCTACACTTTGCATGATCGCACCAATAAATTAATCTGTATACAGGGTGATTCGCATAAGGTGTGAAAGCTATAGCGTGTAGGTTGGGTCGAGACAAGAAAAAATAGTATGGGAGGGTGGGTGGTCTATTCCACCCGTTTAGCTGGAAAGATAAAAATAAATATTTCATTTGTCAAGGTTTAAGGCCGTGTCACACAGAACGCGGGCTGACGGGCCGGTCAATACTTCACCATGGAAGGAAAGAACGCGACGGAAAAATTTTGTTTGTAATTTTTTACAAAGACCGCCGGACCGCGTTCTGTGTGACAAGGGCTTTAGACAATCGATTACGTTGTCTACAGTCACTTTAGCAAGAAAGGCAGTCGTCCAAGTTAGACAATGTTTATAAATACGACCTTATGTTTTCATGAGGTATTAAAGCGAGCTTGAAGCACACTTCGACTCTTTGTATACCTTCATCGAGCTGAAATAAGTTATAAATTTGTGCTAAAAAACCTGGGTTAGGAGTTAACTTGAGAAAAACCATATGTCATCTCAACACCATTTCAATTCAAATCAATTGGGCTTTTCCAGAATCTGACTCTGTCTTTTCTCTTTGACATTTCTTTAATCAAGAAGAAGCTCTGGATAGGGGGAAAACAACAATACAAACAAACATTAATACACACCGATACTGCTCGCGCCTTTAAGAGGAGGATAATCCTGTTGAACCCGACGAACTGCTCTATGATGGACGACTATCAAACTTTCTGCCTCACTCCAACTCAATTAGAAAAAGTGAAACAACATCTGCATACTGTCAAAATAAATCTACTTTTTAATCTTTTTGTGCGGTGGAAACACTAAATTGCTTTAATCAAAACGGAGATAAACCTTCGGTGGAAACATAAGCCTAGTACGCAGGTCGGGAAAAGACAAATTTTATCTCTACACTTCTAATCTCTACAAAAACGTTGGAAAAGTCACGCAAAATTAATGTTTTTCTTCTTTTGGTTTTTTTTTTTTTTTGTAAGATTATCAACAAACAATGGTTGATCGTGCTTATGGTGCAAAATGATTGACCTGTCAAATTTTTTCCCGCAAAATAATGCTTCGAACATTATTTTTCCTGCAAAAATTTAGTAGAGACTTCACCCTACAACGGGTACAAACGTCAAAATTTTGCGCGTGAGCTGCGTACTGCCTGGAAAAAGACTGAAGACAAAATTTGTCCTGGGGAAAATTTTGTATGAAAAGAAAAATTTTTCCCGATCTGCGTACTAGGCTATAGTATTTAATTGGGAATTATTGATTTAAAATAGCTTTTAACGGCCTTTAGTCCTTAAAAATTGGATTTTCGTCCTGGCACTTGGACTCATCAGTTGACTAGTGAGGCCTTGTCAATACGCAATTTCTATCAAGTTCAGTTCATCTTACATAGATTTCATGATGAATACCCAGTGTGAACTATATCCAACCAGATTAGAATTACTAATCATTAAAGCTAGAAGTTTTTGTTTTTTTTTTTTTAGTCAACTGATGAGTCCAAGTGAGATCGCCGGGACGAAATGCCAATTTTTATGGACTAAAGGCCGTTAAAAGCTATTTTGAAACAACAAATATCGACATTTGTCAAGTAAAGGAGCAAGAAATCGCCTTAATATGTGTACAGTGTATAAAATAAACCTATATTACTGGATTGCGCCTGTCAATAAAACGAATATGTAGCAGGGCAGAAAAGCTTAAAAAATGATATTTTTGGTGACATTAGATTTTCTGTAATGGATTGACGTATTATGCATTGACGCATTATATTGGGACTGAATGACCAGATTCGTTACTATAAACAGACGTCGAATGCTAAAAAATAAATATGCTAAATTTAAATATTTAAGAAATGACAATAGGTGGTACCCGAAAAAGTTCGTTTTTAATTAAATTGAATAATATTTTTTTTATTGTTTTAATTTTTTTCGGTTTATTATATCAAACAATTTTGGAATATTTTGATTGAACTAACTTTTTGTGATCTTTCACAATATAATGCATTATTAAATTAATATCTTACAATGACCATCGGGTCCCGAGAGCTGGAAAACGAAGGTAGTTGGGTAATAGCAGTCCATATATATAATATCAATGGCATTGTGAAGCAGTGGTTTTTTAAAAAGTTTTTTATCTTTTGTATGGGGCCTTTTTTATTGGGGTTAAATTTTGTGTAGCCGCTGACAACTATCCGAAATGATATCAAATAGTTATGATTTATCAAAACGGACTTAACCACTTTAATGTCGTTTTAAATTGTTTTCAACATTGTAAAACTTGAAGTGGTCGGACTCGCGGTAACATACCAAAAAAGTCTGCCCGAACATTGATTTCTTAAAATGAACAATCTTTGCTTTAATGGTGGATTTACATGTATCTTCATGTGAGTTCTGCAAAAAATAAGGGATACAAAATATAAAATGTATGTTTGTTGGATAAAGAGAGAAGAATAAAATGCAGACATCTTCATAATTGCAGATTATAGGAACGCAGATGAAGATTATAGCGAAGACGAACATGTTCATCTTCATAGTGGTGCTCTTTCACACATTCGGTTTTTTGGTATGACTATCCCGCTCTACTTTTCTTGATGTTTGCAGATGAAGATACATATAAATCCATCTTAATTTGATAACTATTTATACATATTCCCTTATGTTCCAAAAATCTAACTTGACTGGATTTTTTTGATCCCAGCAACCCGCAAGAATTTTATCCTACTAGCGTTTTTGTAAACATCTGACATTAAGCAATTGGTTAGTGTTAACTTTATCAATAGCGCAATGAGATGGAATATCTTACAGTCACACTGGACTATAAGTCTTAAGTCTAAATCATTTTATCCTAATTCAAAATATATATTTATTATGAAAAATACTTTAAGCACCAAATCGGAGGATTTAGCCGAGTTATGCACGTACGAACACAAAAAGGGATTCATTTTTATAGGTATATAAATATAATAATTAAAAAAAATAGATTCAATATTATACGGATATAAGAAACACTTATATAAGAAAAACTCGCTTATAAGAAAGGAAATTCAAAAAACCGTGTCTATTTCTTATATTCGTTGTTTGTGTAAAAGAAAAATTAGGATATAAGAAAGAAATTTCTTGGATTTCCAGAGTTTCTTATATCCGTTAAGTACTGTAAAATTAGTGTTCAAATAAATGAAAAAAGAAAAACTCATATATACATACATGGAAAATATAAGATAATTTAGAAATTAAAAAAATAATAGAAAAAAACTTTAAGGATAATGTGTTAACAAGAACGCTATAAGGAAAACAAGAAATGATGTTAATATGAGCAGTATTTTAAAGTTTGAACGGGTTAAATACAAAGTGTCCAACATTTCACAGCCTACTTTCAGTACAATATATATGAAAAGTCTTTGGTATTTTTCCTTACAAAATCATATTTTTTCAGAAATTGATACTCGTAATTATGGAATTTATAGGTAACTGTTTTCGAAGCTAAGCTGAATAAATTTCAAAATAATTGATGTCAAACCAAAAAAATTGAGATATGTATATCATTTTTTTTATTCAATCTTTTGAAAGGAGGCGAATGGAAAGAGAAAACAAGTTGTTTTTTTATAAAATTGAAGAAGAAAATATGATGAATATTTTAGTTTGTATTTGATTTGTCAAAATGTTGTTTCTTATGTCGTTTTCGATTGGATTTTCAGAGTGTTTCACTCCTTTTTGATTCCAATGGAATATGAAAAACTCTCTTCCGTAATATGTGTATCTATGTAGAAGTTAAAACTAAAATGAATTCTTCAATAATTTCAATTCCAGAACACCCCAAGAAGAAGCATTTACTATTTTGACAATTAATCCAACACATACTTTTAATAGTATGTGTGTTTTCAGAGTGCACTCCTAGCACTCCTTAATGAAATCCGGAGTGAAAAAACACTCCTAAATCATCACTCCGAACAGCAAATGGAAGGTTTTTGGAGTGTTGGGAGTGTGGATGGAGTCAAAAAAGAGTGCTAGGAGTGACCAACGGAAAACGACATTAATTAAATTTAATATTTTTTTTAGTTTTTGTTGAAAACAAGTTTCAATGAAGATCGATCAAGACAAATACGACTCCCCAATTTTTTTTTTTTTAAATCTTCGAAAATGAGAACATACGTTTTTATTATGTATCGTAAAAGGTTAACGCTAATGATGCCTTTGAAAAACAGTGTATTTCCTTCTAAGTTTATAATTTCTGAAAGGAATAATGTTTGTGTTTCAAAAATTAAAAAATTATCATTAATTACGTGAACAATTTAAGAAGTAAGTGCAGTTAGTCTGGAGCTTTGTTTCAAGTTAACCTATAGGTCCTTGCCTTTAATTTCTGTAGATTTTTTCTGTACACTCGTACTCTACTCAGGATGTTGTTTGCTACGTTTCAAACCCTATTTAACCAGATAATTTAGTTTCCTAAAATAAAAAAAAAAAGTAAAGTCAAGATTATGAAAAACGCAATATTCAAGCGTCCTATATTCAGTATGAGTATTTTTTTAAATTTCAATGAATTAAACATACAATGTTTGTTTTCAGGAAAAAATGTACTGAAGTAATTCCACAGGAAACATTTGACCACATATCGCATAAAATAGAAGCAGATGCTGGCTTCATTAAGTATGTAAAAGGTTGTGAAACTGTCTGATGATAAAAACAATTTTGGACTTAATGTATTTTTGATCAAAGTACACAGTAATTGCACAGCTTTAATGTTATATATTTTGTTGACTTTATATGGTGGATTTACATTGATCTTCATGCGAGTTTTGCAAAAAAAAAAAAAAAGGATATACGATATAAAAATGCCATATGTTTAATAATAGAGAGAGAACACCAAACTGCAGAGATCTTCATGGAATGCAGATTATAGGAACGCAGATGAAGATTATAGCGAAGACGAACACGTTCATCTCTCTTTCATACATTTTATTTTTTGGCATGAATCTATCCCGCTCTACTTTTCTTGTTGAAGATACATGTAAATCCACCAATAGGAAAATTGACTTCCTGTAAAAAGTGAGTAAATCAGTGTAAATTTATTATGATCTATTACTATTTATTATTTTTAACAACGATAAATGTGATATAAAGGAAATTATATAAAAACTCAAACCAAACCAATTCAAAACCGAAAAAAGGCAGTGATGGAAATGATCAGAATAAATGAAACCTATAATTGAGGCGATGAGAATCAAAACGCACCATATCCATACCAGAAAAACTCCTTAGGACCAAATTTAATTGTTAAAAAACTTTTTAACGGAACTATAAATATATTTTTGCTTTGAATCATAACAAATAGTGATTAGATAAAATAAAATGTTTTCTAAATTATCTCACTTAAAAATTATTTAACAATTAAACTTGGATAGTTTTTCTGGTACGGATATGAGGAGTTTTGATTCTCATCTACTTAATTATATTAATATTCTCCCTGTACTGCAAATGGTTGAAGCAAGTTTTATTTATATTAACTGTTCGTCAACTACTTGATTAATGATAAGCGAAATATAATATTGAAGCAGTTAAAACAAGTTTTATAATGATAAATTTATTTCCCGAGATTTGATTGAAATAAAAGCAATACATTTTTAATTGTTTAAGTTCTTTTTGCTAAATGAAATTTGTTTTATGCTAAATATTTTCATTAAGAAAATGTTTTTTTCATATGTTCAGGAAAATGAGATGTCAGAGATTACACGCCAAAATTTGTTTCCTCATTCATTTGACAGCAAACCTGCAAAATTTTCCTGAAGGATCCTGTTTATGTAACAGAAGACTGCTGAGATCACCAAGATCGCATTTCCCTGAACATGCCTATTGCGGTGTCTGGTGCAAAAATTAATTATTTTGTGAAACACTTATGTAACTACATTCAAGACAAAATTTAATGTCAATTTCCTTTTAGCAAAAAAATCGATTTTTCTGGACAAATTCCTTGTATTGAAAGAAAAAATCGATTGTTAATAAAAAAATTCAATTTTTTTGTTTAAAGGAATTTGACATAAATCTCTTACAAATTTTCAAAAACCCATATTACACAGTACACATATAGAAGGTAATATCTTCCGAGTTGTCGGTCGAGTTCGTTAAAATTAAAACAACACTGCCACATTCAAGTCGTATTTCTACAGGCAAATGAAGTCCGTTTTAAATTATGTTCACTGTTTTAGAAGCGCTGATATTTGCTCTCAGCATTAAAATCAAATTTTGCCCACAATGTACATAACTACATAACTACTACCATTTTTTTGCAATTGTTTTTAGCAGTGATTGAGCATGTTTACTTTTACGAACTCAGGATCATTTTTGTTCAGTTCTGGGCATGTCCTATATTTTGGTTTTGTGAATTGTGGACGAGGTCACTGCGATTCGGAAACACTTGTTTTGTTTTTGTAAATTCTGACAGACAGGTACTGTAATTTTCGAAGATGCGCGATATATTACCTTCAATATGTATACTGTGCATATTACATACGTTAGAAAACAAACCTAGTTTCCAAAAATGTCAAACAGATATACATATAGTACTATTCAAAAATCTAAATTGGCATCACCAATGAAGTAGGGGCTGAATTGCAGCGTAGTTCTTACACGGCTGGTTGGATTTCGACCTGCCACATATTTGCATGTTGGCAACAGCGACCATTATTTATTGGATGTTTATTTTATTTGCGATTTGCAAAGAATTTTTAAATGAATGCTCTTTTCGTTGGAAACAGCCTAATCGATATGTTTTTACATACATTTAGGAAATTGTCTTTCATTTTTTTACAACTAAAAACATCTTGTACAAAACATTTTAAAGCTATTTAATTTCGAACAAAGGAAAAGGACTAGGGGGAATATTCTACATTAAAATGATGTATAGGTAACTCAAAATATTCTACAAAAAGATGGATGTTATGAGTGTAAGTTAAATTTAATATAGAAATAGATTGCACTCCCGTTGCGTCATTAAATGATGCTCGATTTAGGACGAAAAAATTATAGGTACTTGTCTTTTTTAACATGGAAAGGCACCGCCGCCGCCCCCAAAGCAAAGTAAGTGGCAATAATAGCAAGAAACAGGATAATAATAGAAATATGAGACAATTAACGCAAGCAACACAATAATACCTGAGTTAGTATCAGATGAGACGCATGAAAAACACCACATAACTAAATTCCTTCACTTCATGCAAAGCTATTAAATTTCTCTACCTTCCTGGTCAATATTTAAAGTATTTGATAAAAGTTACACAAAAAGACGAGGCACAATATTTTAAATACAAGTAACTAGCTGCGTTTATCAAAAGGAATAGTCCACTTTTCACTTTTTCTACAACACTGAGCGAGCAGAGCAGGAAAGGAACACTACCTAGTGCTGTCAAGATGGAATTCAGCGGATTTCTATCAACTGTCAGGAATTTTTCTTTGCAGCTGAATGATAACTGCTAGAATTTTTTTAAAGAAAATTTCCTTCCAAGGGTTGGATAACACTGATATAAGGCCCAATTCACACAGAACTGGCTTAGGCCCGATTCACACAGAAGTGGCTTATGGTTCTGGTGTGACATTGGCATGCTTCGGGAGTGGAATGGGTGTGATGTACTCAATTTACACAGAAGTGACAATAAACCGACATTTGTCAGAGTGAATTGAAAACGCAGAGTGAATTAATGAGATTTGATGCAAAGGAATGCTTTTTTTAGTATTTGGAAAATTTTTCTAATCGTTGTGATTTTTTTTAGATTTCTTTAACACAAATAAAGTGATAAAAATACTTAAAAATAAATAAAGTAGTGGTCTCATGTTCAATTTTCAAGTGATTTCAATATGGCGTGCCGGTTCACGTAGGCCACTGGAGTTTTCAATACGGCGTGGCGATGACATGTTGAACCATACCCTCACCTCGTCATCTGTGTGTGTATTGTCCCATAAGAAAACATGCAAATTCCACAACGTGGCATATGTATGCACCACGCCAGAACCATACCAAAACCATAAGCCAGTTCTATGTGAATTGGGCCTTATGGTTTTGGTATGGTTCTGGCGTGGTGCATACATATGCCACGTTGTGGAATTTGCATGTTCTCTTATGGGATAATACACACACAGATGTCGAGGCGAGGGTGTGGTGCGACATGTCATCGCCACGCCATATTGAAAACTCCAGTGGCCTACGTGAACCGGCACGCCATATTGAAATCACTTGAAGATTGAACATGAGACCACTACTTTATTTATTTTGAAGTATTTTTATCACTTTATTTGTGTTAAGGCTTTCCCAAACCAACGCGATTTATTGCCGCGACAATAGAAAACAATAACAACAACGTGTTGTTTTGTTTGACAAACCACGTGTTGTTATTATTGTTGTTTTCTTTTGTCGCGGCGAATAATCGCATTGGTTTGGGAGAACCTTAAGCCGGAACCACACATATCTCGTGTGGTGTGTTGTGGAGTGTTGTGTCGCTATCGCTCCTATGTATTTCATATGCTTAGAAACATATTTGTCTCGTGTGGTGTGTTGCTGCGTGGTGTGTTGTGGCGAAATCGCTTCTGTTCCGATTGCGCCATACCACGATGTGGAGTATGTGAAATAAAACAAATACCCAAATGTCTAAAATGACATTTGACTGTTTGTTAGAAAGACAAAAGTATATATTTAGAAAAATAACTCATGTGGACGGAAATTTACTTACATATTTTAAATTAGAACGCAAAAATGGCAGATTAAAAGTTTTTGTCGGCAAAAATATTTGTTGAAAAAAAACAACTGGCCTATCAAAAATGAAAAATCAAGATGAAACAAACAAAAAAGACATATCCATCTGTACTTTTCTTTTCCACCTTTCAACATCACAACACACAAGTGTGCACATTCAGCGACACGACACACCACTCCACAACACATCACACAAGATATGGGTGGTTCCGGCTTTAAATCTGCCATAAAGTCGAGGTTTAAAAGATCAATCAAAAAAAATGTTAAGGAGACTTACGGCTATATTATTCACTCAATACATCTAGATTAACGGCCATGTTATTCACTCATTACATCTACAATAAAACTTAAATCTGGATGTAAATCATACAAATTCAATATCAATTCATCTGGATTTAAGTTTAAATCTGGATGTATCGAGTGAATAATATGGCGGTATAACGTAAATCTGGATGTAAATCATACAAATTCAATGTAAATTCATCTGGATTTAAGTTTAAATCTGGATGTATCGAGTGAATAATATGGCGGTTAAAGAAAACGTCAAAATAATCTCCAACAACTAGTATCTTCGTGTGAAAGGGGACTATGAAATTGTTGTTCCGGATTACCAATCGAAAGGCCAATTCAAAAGCACGCAAAGTCTGGAACGAATCTCAAGTTTTCCCATGAACTGATCGAACAGATCCAATAACTTCACCCTTCAAACTTTGGCGCCGACTCAGAAGCAGAAGTTTTACAAATAATTTTTAGTAAATACGATTTTAAAAAGATGCAACGAGGTATCGATACATATTTTAATAAAGTTTCTACGAAAAAATCGGAACCTTCCGCATCGGCAAAACGGAAGGCACTTGTTATATCCAGCGATGAAGAAAAAAGTCCTAAGAAAAATTCGAACTCAACTCCAACCAAAAAACCGAAATTTTCAAAAAAAACCGATAAGGTCAAATTAAAAGATGTTTCAACTAAACCCGAAAAATCTTTCAAGCCCGTTGATGTCAAAGCATTGTTTGGGGGTGAAGCTACTCGCGAAACTAAAAAGCAACCTAAGTCATCTATTCCGTTTTGCAAAGACAACGGCGTAGAGGAGCCTACTTCACCAAAGAATACACCAAAAGATGCAAGACCCTCCTCGCCCACTGTGTCTAAGATTTCACATGATGTCGATAGCTTAACGCCGGAAAAAAATAAAAAAAAGTCTGCCTTGTCTCAGCTAGTGGAGGAACTTGTAGAATCAGAAAATGTACCCATTTCATCAAAGAAGTCTACTAAGGACAATACATCAACATCGAAAAGCCCAAAAAAGTCTGAATCTACTAAGATTGTTCAAGGATCTGCAAAAGCATCAAGAAAACATAATACACCGACAAAAATTGAAGATGATTTTATTTCGCAATCCGAGAAACAAGAAGTTCACAGCAAAGTATTTGACCGTTCCATCAAGAAGGAAAGTTCTTTAAATGTGAGCAAAACGACTAAGTCCAAAGAGAGTAAGCAATCGGACCTAGAATCAAGTATTCTTTCTGATGAAGAAAGATTTGAACGTAAACGGATGGCTGCAGTTCTTTACCAGAAATTTAAAAACAGGCAATCCGTCATTAATCCCGGCAGTAAGGAAATTCCAAAAGGGAAACCAAATTGTCTTGCAGGACTAACGTTCCTTGTTACTGGAATTCTGGAATCAATCGAACGTGATGAAGCTAATTCTATTATTAAGGAACTTGGAGGAAAAGTTTCTTCAACAGTTGGTATGTATTTTTTGTTTAGCTACATAGATATAATGTACACTGCACATGTTAAGGCTTAACTACATTCAAGACTTTTTGCAAAAAGTGAAAATGTGATGAGCAAAAATATGCTTTGAGATGCCTGTGTGCGAAAAAATTGTGTTTTGTCTGTAGTATCATTCTGAAATGACATATCAAACACTATTTTCGCAGACTTTTTGGCACACTTTTTTGCACACAGGCATTTCTAGCGCATGTTTTAGTTTTTCACTTTTGTACTTTTTGCAAAAAGTCTTGAATGTAGTTAAGCCTTTGGTTATTTAAATGAATTGACAAAAAAAATATTTTATAATTTTACACGGCTTCAGTATTCGAATAGGGTTTACTAGGCAACAACAAAAAAAATTGCCAGGTAATATTTCTGTTAAAGTCGAATAATTCGTAAATTAAAAAAAATACACGATCCGTTAAATCACAAATTTTCCATAATGGATAAAAATGGAATACTCCCAAAAACCAATCGAAAACGACAAAATAATTACATAAAGCGACAGCCCGTGACCAGGACCTTGGAACTTACAACCGATCCTGTGTGGGTGTGGTGCTGTTTAAAATCTTATGTTGTTTGGGAGTGTTCCATTCCTATCGAATGAAGAATTTTTTGTTTACTCCCACTCCAGACTTTCCATATTCAATAGGAATGGAACACCGTCCATCCGAAAATAAAATTATTCTTCTCGAAAACGTCTAGGATTTTTATAAAAAATATATGTGCGCTAATATTAGTACGACTTACCATATATTATATATTAAAATCAAAATAAATAAATTTGGTGTCACAGCGGCTCTTTAAGAACTAGGACCTAGTGACTTACAACCCTCAACCATTCCTGTGTGCGTGTATGAAGGAATGGAGGGTACATGTTTTACAATCCACCCTGGAACACAAGACCAAGTTTGTGCTGCTGTGCGTTTTGTTTCATGCTTTTCTGCAAATATTTTTGAAAAATTTTAGGCGTTTAAGAACCTAACCGAGATGGTGTCAACCTATCCGACAAAATTCAGATACCTTGAATTGTTGCGGCAGCTGTTTTTCACAGGTGATTACGAAAAATCAAACCTGATTAATGATTATATCGCTTTGAATTTCATCCATAAACACTCTTTTCCTGCAAATTTTCACTCATAGTGCAGCTAGAAAGGTCAGATATTTGGACATTAAAAAATCTTGCATGTTTTCTCACTGAGATTCGTAAGGCCTATGTTTTCCGGAGTTGTTCTTCAATATTGTGATTCTAAGTTTTTTTTAATAAAGTTTGCATTTTAATTGATAAGGA
This sequence comes from Epistrophella euchroma, assembly GCA_947049315.1. Classification (NCBI taxonomy): domain Eukaryota; kingdom Metazoa; phylum Arthropoda; class Insecta; order Diptera; family Syrphidae; genus Epistrophella; species Epistrophella euchroma. The sequence goes on along the minus strand of OX346245.1, from coordinate 109,576,642 downwards.
GATATTAATTTTCTTTACAGGTAAACGACTTAATTACATCATTGCCGGTGAAGAAGCTGGACCGAAAAAACTTGCAGATGCTGAAACTCTTGGAATTCCACTTTTAAGTGTTGATGATTTTTTCAATTTAATTAAACAAAAATCGGGTCAGAAAGTGGAACCAATGAAAGAATTGATTGAATCTAAAACATCAACTAAAACCAAGAAAACTCCAACTAAGCGTAAACATGATGGTGATGATGAGATAAAAATAAGTTCAGTGAATATCAAGAAAGAATTGGAAGACTTTGAATGTAAAGTTGCAACAAGTATTAAAAAAGAAAGTACAATTGATGAAGTTACTAGAGAAAACAAAAAGACAAGTATGAAAGAAAAAAGCGTAGATATTAAACCCGAAGCAAAAGTTATATTTGAAGACAATATTGCATGGGTAGATAAGTATAAACCAACATCTGTTAAACAAATAATTGGTCAGCAAGGACCTGCAAGCAATTGCACGAAACTTATGAATTGGCTCACAAAATGGCACACGAATCAAAGTGGTGCAAAGAAATTGCAAAAACCAAATCCTTGGGCAAAAAATGATGATGGCAGTTATTTCAAAGCAGCTCTACTCTCAGGCCCTCCAGGAGTAGGCAAAACAACTACTGCCACGCTAGTTTGTAAGGAACTTGGTTATGATATTATAGAATTCAACGCATCAGACACCCGCAGCAAGCGTCTTCTTAAAGAAGAAGTATCTGAACTTTTGTCAAACAAATCCTTACATGGTTATTTCTCTGGTAATACTCAGGTAGTATCTAAGAAACATATTCTCATAATGGATGAAGTCGATGGAATGGCAGGCAATGAAGATCGAGGTGGTATTCAAGAACTAATTTTACTTATCAAAGAATCACATGTACCTATAATTTGCATGTGTAATGATCGAAATCATCAAAAAATGCGTTCCCTTGTGAATTATTGTTATGACTTGAGATTCAATAGACCGCGTTTGGAACAAATTAAAGGTTTTATTAGGAGTATTTGTTTCAAAGAGAAGATCAAGATAAGTCCTGAAAAAATTGATGAAATTATTCTCGCTACCAACAATGATATTCGTCAGTCAGTGAACCATATTTGTTTATTAAGTTCTGGGGAGGATATAGAACATAAAACGAAGTGTACAAAAATAGCCCAAAAGGACTTGAAAATGGTAAGGAGCACTACAATTCTAATTTATTTGTATTAATTAATTATTTGCAATAATTAAGACTACTAACCTTGTTCTGCTATTTTTAGACGTGCAGAAATTTAGAAGATATACATAATTAATGGAATTTATTTTCAATCGAATCGAACAGCAGAATAGGGCTTTATTATTTTATTCCCTAACAATTCATGTTTGTTTGGCAGTATCATGAAAAGTCTCACAATTTTTACTTTTGTTATAAAAAACCTGTGTGGCTTAATATGATACTGCAATGTGGCCTTGAACTAAAATTTAACAATATTTTTTTTTTCTTTTTTAATTAAAGGGTCCGTGGGAGGTTGTACGGAAAGTTTTCTCGGCTGAAGATCACAAATCAATGTCTTTGGCAGATAAAGCAGACCTATTTTTTCACGACTATAGTATGGCCCCTCTCTTTGTTCAACAAAACTATCTGATGGTTTCGCCCAACGGTCCAAAGTAAGTCGATATTCTCTTAAGCGAGTTACCTTCATTTAGTTTTTAATAAATATTCTTCCAAAACAAGTTCAAATGGTTATTTAGCAAGAAAATGTTAAAACAGAGGTATTATATCTGTTAAGTCAGCTGTTCGGATTCTAAAAAAATCAATGTTGCGACGTGTATAGTAGAGCGAGAGAAATCTACTTTTAAAAATCGGAAAGCTTTTTGTCGTTTTGTTTAGTCTGGATTTACATTATTCAACTTTTCTAGTTCCAATCTGTTGTTCTTGGGTGAGCGGGGAACAAGAAAAGTTGAACTGGAAAAGTTGAACAATGTAAATCCAGGCTTATTTTATGGTATGTGTTCCTTACGTTCGATAATAATGGCGTTTTCGATTGGTCTTCCAGAAGCCTTTTGAACCCACGAATTGACAGTTTATTCTGGATAGAAGAGAAAATGCTTCTGAATTTGAATGAGTGATATCAAGCGTTGTAAATTCGTTTAGCCGTTATGATAAATATTTAAATTTATTTAAAACAAATACAGTGATGCATAAGTTTCAGAATCAATAAAGTTCTGCTCGACTGTTTGATTGGATAAATGTATTCCCGATTACGAATCGAAAAGGCCATAGGTATCAAGCTGACAATTCAGCTTTTGAGTTCACACGCGGCTAAAAATTTTTTCCATCAAACATTTTATGTGCCAGGTACCGTTATTTTTGGTCCAAAAAAAAACAAAAAGCTTAAAAAACTCTAGAAAAGAACAGACAGACGTCTTTCCTAATGGCAATATCCCTATATATATCTATATATCCCTAAAACCGTCTCCTTAAAAATAAGCTTTCAAATAGAAAAACAATTTTTTAAATCGGATTTCCTTTTTATTTTTACCCAATTTCACCCTACAAAATGCAAAATTTTGAAAATAGGGTATCCCTAAAGCCATTTCCTCAGAATAACCCTTCAAACACAGGTAAAATTTGTTCATTCGGACACCCCGTTTTTATTAAACCCCATTTCACCCTACCAATAACAAAATTTTGGAAAAATCAGTAAGCCATGCCTTTTTAAAGAGAAAAAAATTACAAATTCTGAGTTATTTAAACCTGGTTTTATTTTTATTAATTTTGTTATGTTTTTTTTTTTGTTTACAAAATACACTTTTCTGATAATATATGTAAATAATGAATTTTATATTTTTTTTAGATCAGAAGTACTTAAAAAAGTAGCATTGACTGCTGATGCTTTAAGCTTAGGAGATTTGGTTGACCGGCGAATAAGAAGTAATTCAGCATGGACTCTACTACCAGTGCAAGCTGTATTAAGCTCGGTTCTGCCCGGTGATTATATGGAAGGTCATTTCACCGGTCAGATAAACTTTCCTGGTTGGTTGGGAAAATATTCTAGAAGTAATAAGCGCAGTAGGCTAGCTCAGGAGATTCACGATCACACAAGAATACGAACATCTGGTTCTCGTCTCTCCATTCGCATGGACTATGCACCATTTCTCCTGTCAAATATTGTGAGGCCATTGAAAGATCTTGGCTTAGATGGTGTCGAAGAAAGTTTAAAGGTACTGCAAGAATATCGGCTATTAAGAGAGGATATAGATGCACTTATCGAACTGACTACATGGCCTGGAAAAAAGAGTCTCATGGATGCAGTCGACGGGCGAGTAAAGGCAGCTTTAACAAGGTCATACAACAAAGAAATTCTTCCCTATTCATATTCCGCGGTAACAACTGTAAAAAAGAAAAAAATGGATAATAATGAAGGAGAAGATTTATTGGGAGTAATGGATATAGAAGAAGGTGAAGCAGCAGCAGCAGTTGAATCTGAAGAGGAAGATAACAGTCTTGATAACGACAATCTTATCAAAGCTAAGAAAAAACCTGCTCCATCGACATCCAAAACATCTAAAAAGACAAATGCACCAAAGCCAAAGACCTCAGGAAGGTCTAAAAAATAATTAAACAAATGGTTAATAAAGAGGGTATGAAATACCTGAACTTAATTTGCAAACGGGTTTAGTTCTTCTCCTAATTTTTGTTGTTCAAATTACATATTAATAAAATACCAATTGAAAAATATTACAAAAATACAGTGTCTATACAATATCTATCCTTTTGTGTATTTTCTGTAGGTACCCGTATGACGCTTTTAGATTTGGAAGATTCAGTCCATATCAGTGCAGTTTTGTTTCTTGATAAGTGTTTTGAGGGTCTAAAATTTAATAATCGGTCGGTATTCCTCACTTTTTCCATCAAGAAGTGAGAATGATTTTTTTTTTTGGAAAATCTTATTTTTCTCAAAAAATAGCTCCGAAGTATTTTCTAAAAAAGTTCAATAAATTTAATTGATTATGGACTACTTTTTGGTGAAAATAAAATTTCCGAAAAATGGCAATGGTACCTCCATTGTTATCATTTTTCCCCCAAACACCACAGATAAAATGGATATTAATAATTTCATAAAACAACTTCATAACATAACACATATTCATAGTTTATTTAGGTCAAGTTTAAAGGACAACAATAGAAAAAAAAAAAAAAAAAGAAATAAATATCAGCTTTTATTTTACAAAACATTAACGTTTCCCAGTCGGAAATTTTTGAGGTTTGTACATTTGCTTGATGTACATAGAAGCAGCTTCGTCCAATGTGTTATACACATACGAAGCAGGACCTTTGACTTTTGGTCCTTGTTTCAAAAGAATTGAAGATGGTAGTGGTATTCCACAGATTGCTAAGCAATTAACACATGCGAGTAAATCAAGAGGAATTGTTGGTAGTAAATAAATTTGTCTCAAGGGGTAGTCCACACCTCGTACGATACCTAAGAAATTAAATAAAATTAAATATTTTCTTTCTTTTTTCATTAGTACGGCTAGCCTTTTACATACCTATTCCAAAGCACTCGTTTGGCTTTCCAGATTCCATACGACAAAGATAAATAAGGTTTCCAACCAACGTTTTCACTAAGTCTTCTTTACCAATTTGGTCGTCTCCCATTTTTATAATATTCAATTCATCGATAGAGGCACTAAAAAAGAAAAAAAAACTTATAATAAACTAAAAGCCGACAACAAATGGAGAGAGAGGGAAAGGATGCATAACCGAAATATACCTGTTTGGTAGTGTTGGTTAAACTTAGGCGTTTTTATGTTAAAACTAGTAAGCGGGTTTTAAGTTCAATGATAAAATAAAAATTAAAAAAAGAGGCTGGGTGTTACCCACACTGAGAACTTCCCATTGGCTCCCTTTGAAACTCAACACCCGATGTAATTCTTAAAAGAAAATTACCAATTAATTAAAAATATTCGAAAACCTTATCAGTTGCGCAATCAAGGGAAGGCAAAATTGGTAGTAGTCCGTGGTGTAATGGTTAATGCGTTGGTTTGATTCCCAGCCTCTGCCACCTAAACACAAAAAGTGTTTTTCAGGGCTACTGTCTCTTGCGAGGAAGTGAGAAATCCTCCAAGATTATTTATTTAGTACAAAAGACCGCCAATTGATTTTTTTTCCAAACTCTACCGATTATTATCAATTATGGCACTGTTTATAAAATTAACCCAAGTTAATATCCTTGTGTGTTCTCAAGACATTCGACATTTTTAACCATTTTTAATAGTTTTTTTGTTCTCGAGATATTCGAGATATTCGCTGTAATAAGAAAACCGGTAATTGAATTTTTCTGAAAACCCTTTCTGCACGTTATGACCTTATTATCTGTAAAATAAAATTTATTCGAAGTCGATATTATTCGTTCTTGAAATATTCGGCCCTATCGAAGTAACTGTCGGAGCGGAATTCTCTCCGATTTCCTATAAATCAGAGACATTTTGATCATCGGAGAACTACCTCGACGCAAAATGTCTCCGATTCGTAGGAAAGCGGAGGGAATTCCGCTCCGACGGTTACCTCGATAGGGGCGATTGTCGACGAAAAAAAGCTCCCGATCGTACGTACACACAATACACAGACACCTCTCTAAAAACGATAGAATAAGATTCCAGAGGGATTTCAATTGGAAAATCCAGATTTAAATTTATAAAAAATATTTATTACATGACGAATAAAATGCTACTTCAAATTAATTTTTTTTTGTCTTTGTATTAGTGTAGTTTCGTTTCTACCTATATTTAAAAAAAATCATCATGCCTTGATTTACTTTTAGAAGAGTAATATAAGCTTGGTGAAATTAGCGATTCACTTTTTTAAACTGCTCCATTTATTATTTTCTGTAATTTTGATCATAATTTTTACTGCAATTAGAATTCTTAAGTACGGGGCTGTTATCAAATAAACTGTTAAAAACGAGGAAAAGGAAAACTAGCCTGGTTCGCTATATAACGCATACCGATGTTTTACTAACACTATTTGGTAACATGAAATTTTTACAAAGTTTCCCACACATAGTTTTGTTTCCTATGGGGTTTTGATTGCAAAATTTTAAAATAAAAAAAAATAAATTAAGAAATTTCACTTTATTAACCGTTTTTTTGAGGGACATTTTGTTTCCCCCGAAAATGTTTCTGCTATCAGGGATCTCCCGATCCATTTTAGTTTTACTTTTTGAATCTAAGAAATTCTAAATCTTCTTTATAAATTTAATGAATAAATGAAACATGTACCCATAAACTTCGCTTTCATTATCTAAAAGCCTTGAAGTCTGGATTCACACTGGAAAAAAATGTTTATTTTTCTTTGTTGTTGTAATCGTTTGAGATTTAAATTTCACACGATTTTTTCATTCAGTATTGAAAAAAAAATACCCTTGGTAGATCGCCCTTGTGGCACCTACCGGACACATGTCTATGTTGTTGGGTTATCGGAAGAAAACTAATTAACGATGGGTAATATATTCAAGGTATGATCTTTTTAAACCCTTTCAAATGAGGTCAGTGGCATCTATATATCCGAAGAAATGGAGCTCAAATTAGTAAGTGCTTCAAACTGAGCTGCATTTTGCCCCAAATGCGATGACTCACCACCTGAAACTATGAGGCGATAGCTATAAAACAATTCCGTTATAATGTCTCCGCAATCTTCTTCTATCGATTGGTATAAATGTAAGATGTCTGTAGTGCAAACAGTCACTGAGCAGTACGCCGAGAGCGTACATGTCTTCGTTACGGTCATCTTTTCGCTACATACAACCCAACCACCAGAGCAAGACATGTAATCCATGTCAAAACCAAATAATGCTAATACATACTTGATAAAATGTAAATCAGAAACAAAAAAAAAAATTTTAAATTAAAAACGTTTTACTAACCAAAGTGGTTTGACATCAGTCATCCATTCAGCATGTCCTTTAAGGGTGCAACTTAGTCTTGACAAAACCATTGCTAGTCTCATGTCTCTTGGCTTCACAGTCAACTCATTTTTAGGACTTCGGCTCTTGGGTATTAAAGACTTAATCAACGTAAGTTGATGTTGTGGAACAAATTCATTACTAGGCTTAAACATGTCTCCAATGATATTTCTCTCTATACACTTCACATTGTCTTTCATCATGATTATATCGAAATTATTTATTTCTCTGTCACTTTCAAACTGGACAATGTTAGAGGGATGTAGAAGACTACAAATAACAGAAATCAATTCATCGCCAAATCCTTTGTTATAGCCCATAGTATTTACTATCCATGGAATGTCTTTGTAATCGCTATTTCCATTGTAGTATTCAAATAACGCCTTTAAGCTCTCAATGTATGTCTCTAGTAAGTGAATTACACTGACATGGCCAACTAAGAACGACTTATCTGGTTGTTTATTCAAAAAGAAACCAGGGCCAAGTAGTGGTTCAGTTAAAATAGTAGCACTTATGGTCTGAGGCACGAAAATCTCTGGCTGACCTATATCCAGGTCTACTAATAAGATTTTCTGATGTTCGTTAAGGTTTTTATTGATCAAGTAACGAACCAAAGTCGATTTTCCAACAGATTTTCCACCTATCATCATAATTTTGCTGTTGTTTTGAACTCTAATGTTATTCCAGTCGGGATTGATAAAAAGGGCGTTGTCAGTATTTGGTGTTATAATGCAACGTAGGAGGAATTCACTTGTGTAAAAGGGACGATCACTTTGGATGGAATTCATATTAGGAAACAGATGCTCTACCATATATTTCCGTAGCATACTGACGTTCTTGCTACGATCGTTACGTTCGAGTATCAGGATAGCGTCCTGGGTAGGCTCGAATTTTTTAAGAATTTCTTCCAAGTCCGAACGAATAAAAAATGGCGCCAACGAAAGTATATCCTTTTCATTTAAAGGAACATTTACCACTGAATGCGATGGTTCAATTTTTAACGAACTGTAACCTCGGGGTGAAAAGATTTCCAACATTTCATTTCGTTTAGGCTTGTAACCAAATATTTCTAAATTCCCTGCGAGAAGTTTAAGTTTTACTGTTCCATAAAAGTATAAAGGGTCTTTAAGAAGCACAATAACATGATTGCAGTTGATGGCGTTAAAGAACAATGTTCGAATTGGAGTCTTTGGCTGTGATGGCTTTGTAGAATTAGTTTTGTCTTTCTTATTAAATTCAATTGATTCTTCAGTTTTTCCAAATAATTTTCGAGATGGCAGCTCATCATTTGGATAAGAAATAGGGGCAATGTTAGCTTCTTTGCTAACATCGACTGTTTCATTTATTATATTTTGAGGCATTTGTTTGTTTGTTGAATTTTTACTATTGGCATCAACTCCGTTTTGTGGTTTTTCAACATTTATTTTAGAAGATTCACTTGAAATTGAATCATTGTTTAAAACCTCATTGTTGATAGTATAAACCTTAAACTTCATTGGATTATAGGAACTGCATATTTCTTCCAGTACGGAGTTAGAAGTCACTTTTGTTTGGGGTTGATTTGACTTTATATCGAAGAAAGTTTCCAGTTCGTCGATAACTTCAGCTTTAGCCTTAATGACTTCAGGTATCATTGGTTCATATTGTGGTTCATAATTCGAAGCATCGACGATTTCATCATACGAGTCACAATCACAACTGCTGCAACAACTATGAGATGAATTGCAACTTGAAGAATACAAGCTTGCTGTGTCTTTTATATTTTCAATGGGGACCAGCTCTGGACAGCTATCATCGCTATCCAGCATAGATACCTCATCGTTTTTAAATGAAGTATTTTTATTTTGATTTTGTTTGTTTTCTTGCTCTAAAGGTTTCTTGATAGTAGAAGCTCTTTCCTGAACTTTGGTTTTCGAAGGAATTTCAATTATTTGGGCGTATTGGGTGTCACTATCAAAACCCACGTCAGTTGATAGGTCGTGCTTTACTGCTGTACCTGCAATTGAACAATTTGTTGATATCTATAATTTAATTTATTGAATTGAAATTTTGTATTTTTAAAAGGTGTTGATTTTTTTAGTTGGAAGTGATTCTAGACATGCCAATTTATAACAGCTTTGTTTATAATAGTACTGTTTATGCAGCCCGGCAGGGCCAGACCCCTCCGTGGATGGGCACATAGTGTTGTTTATAAGCCGCGAGTTTAATATTTCTTGTTTTTAATGACAAAAAACCGGTTTAACTGTTATATATTGGCGTTTTCTTTGTCTCGTGCATTTTTGCTAGCTATGGTAGCAACCCTAGTAGTTTCTATGCACACTCAGTCACCAATTGGTGACTGATTTCTATTCAGTACATTTTGCCATTTTAACATGAGTAGCCGCACACCAAAACAACGCTTCTAAATTATGCAAATTCAGTTCTTGAACCGATTTTTTTTAAGCCCAGAAACTTTTACAGCGATGAGGCTAATTTTTGGTTGAGCGAATACGTCAATAAAAAAAACTTTGCTCATTTGGAATGAATGGCAAACCGGAGCCAGAGTCTGGTTGAATCATTGGCCCATATTTCTTCAAAGATTACGGACAAACCTTAATGTGCAACATCGGCTTGACCGGTAAACGGTAAACTCAGCTGTTCCACAAATTGGTCAAACATTGGACTTTTAGATTGCGTTTCATTCATTCCAGTCGCGGCAAACATATAATCTTTTTAATAATGCCATTAAATAGTTAGTTATTACCATGATTTTAATGTTTTATTTCATTTGAAGTTGTTTAAAAAATACCCTTTCAACTTTTCACTCTTTACAAGAAGCTTTAACAATTTATTTTTTTCAAAAGACTAAAATATATGCATTATGTAGTTAACTGGCTTAGAAGGGTTTGATTAATCAAATTTTAGTAGTCAGGATAAATTACATATCAAAAAATTACGGATTTCCAAGTTGAATATCTGATCCACAATTTTTTGTTGAGTAAAAAAGGAAAACTTGACAAGTAAACAAACCTACCAAATGTTAGTCAGTTACCAATAAATAAAAAATTTCTTTCAAAATTAACCTAGAATTTGGCGTACTTTTAGATTTATTTACTTTTAACGGCTGATTTGTTAACCAACAGGTTTTTTTTATATAGGGAAACCTTTTCTTCTTTTTGTCACATGCATGTTTTTGGTCTGATTTTATTCCTTTTGTAGATTATTTTGTCAGGTGGAAATTAAACCCCGTGTACTATGAATATAAAATCTCAAATTTTCACTTTTTTCATTTCTATTCATTATAAGCCCTAATTTGTATCATTCTATATAAAATTTATTTGAGAAAGTGGGTAGATGATGCCAAGCCCCTGCATGAAGTATCTCAAATTTATTATTTTTTCTTTGGGTGCATTTCAAGCCCTACTATTTTAAATAATTTTATCATTTTTACAACAATCAGAAGTTGTCTACATTATTGTCAATTAATTCCAAAAAATGCAAAAACCTTACACATTTTATATTTCCCTTTTCTATGTTCTAAAAAACCTACCGTTGTATGAAGATACTAAGGCCCATTTGCTGAAACGAAACTTAAGTATTTAAGTTCAACATAAAAGCTTATGTGACAGTTTACGCTGAGGAAAAAGTAGAACATAAGCGTTTAAATTGAACATAAATATTTAAGTTTCGTTTCAGCAAATGGCCCTAAGACCACGTATGGGAGAGTGATCCGAACATGATTTTGGTGGTCTGTCAGTCAGACACGGTTTTTGCGCTTTTTAAATAAATAGATTTTGTGGCGCAACAGCTCGTACCCGTGAAGAACTCTCAACCACACGTTGAAATAATTTTCCGGAGGTGTAACCGATTTATGAAAAATTTTTAAAATGAAAAATAAAATGTTTTTTTATTTTTTATTTTAATGATACAAATTTCTCATAAATCGGTTACACCTCCGGAAAATTATTTCAACATGCGGTTGAAAAGGAAAAATTAAAGTGATTCTTAAAATTCGGAGAAAATTCCGTTCCGATCGGATACCATGATAGAGCTGATTATGATGAGCTGATGAAATTACAAAAAAAAAGTAATGAAAAAATATAGACCTCGTAGCCCACTACATTGGGAGCAAGTACAAAACTGTTTTCTCTCTTCAAAGCATTAAGTGTATACTTTTGAGCTGCTCCTTTTAAACTCGACTATGGTATATTTTTTCTTCCTTTCTTAATCGTGCCTATTATTGAGAGGGAGATGAAGACTTTCAATATTTTTGTTAGAAACTAATTGTGTTTTAATCCACACACTTTTTCACACTAATATTTTTTACACATTAAAACATGTTTTAAAACTATATACACAATTAACTATATACACAGTTTTGAAACATATTTTAACTTCTAACAAGTGTGATACGCCAGCTCCCTATGAATAACAAAAATAAACAGTCTTAAAATTACCTTTGGCGATGTAAACATCTTCGGGAAAATTTTCAGGTGGTTGATAGGATTCATCATCGAATGAAGAAAACTCTGATGAATAATCATACAAATATTCGTTGTCTGTATATTTGTCATAGTCGTCTGACGATTCATTTTCAGATGATTCAGTTGTATCCTCTAAATCAGATTCTTCATCTGAATATTCGTACTCTGATTCTTCTCCCTCTATATATTCGTCCTGTGAATCTCCTGAACAGGATGTTATTTCCTCTGAATCCATATAGTCCTCATCAAATAAAAAATTGAAGCAAGAAGCATCATTTTGTTTGCTATTAGTAGAAGAACTTTCGAAGTCATTTTGTGCGCGGACCAAAGCTTGTTCGTTATTTGGAATTTTATGCTTTATTTTGGGACTTGAATCAATTTCAGATTCAGAATCAATTCTTTTTATTGATTTACGCTTAAGCTGACGAGGACTTGAATCCAAATCAGCATCCAACTCGGATTCGGAGGTTTGAGGACGTAGAGGGCCTCGACCTTGAGTATATTCTCTTTTAGCCGACTTTTGGCTTAGCACCAACTTGGACTTGCCCTTGGACGGTTTATCTTTTTTGGGTTCTTCAAATATTGTATTGTCTTTATCAGTGTTGTTTTTTGGAGATTTCACTTTTTTGGTCGTAATACCTTTGTCACTAACCGGCTTGTGTTTCTTTGTTTTGAAATTGTCGTCTGGAGTCTGAGACTGTTCCAATGTGTTGGTTCTTTTTAAATGCTTCATCTTTTCCTTTAATTGTCTTTTCGGGGAAAAGTTATTGCCCTTCGAGTTGCCATCACTAAACGTAGGTAACTTATCATTTTTCTTCGATATATTTGATTTAATAAAAATATTTTTACGACCCTTTTTTTCCAAATTTAAACCAATCTTTTTGGTTTTTGTATTTTTTGAAATAATTGTCTCTTTTTGTTTCAGTGGTATACCATTGGCATTTTTGTTCTTACTATTTTGTTTAGAAACCTTGGATTTTCTGTTGGATTTTTCATCAAATGAGCCGTTGTTTTGTTCTGTAGTACGGGAACTACTTGCTTCGAGATTGTGACCAGCATTTTTGTGTGGTGATGGTGACAGTATTTGCTTATCAAGAAGCCCTTTAAGCTTCTTTCTTAATTTCTCACGGTTTTTCACATTCATATGAGGCTTTGGGGCATTAAGGACTTTTTGCTGGTCTTTTTTGTTATTTTTTGTAGGTTTAACCTTCATTGTGTTATTTCTTGATGTCCTAAAAAATAACTTAAGATATTGCTGTCAATTAACTGGAAATCGACTTACAATAAAAGAATAATTGTGCTAGCCAATTATTTAAAAAATTTCAGAAATGAAGCTCACGATTAAAATTTACCGCAAAAGAAGGAAACGTTAAAATATTTACAAGCTAGACAGAACACCGGCAGCAGCCAAACATTTGCCCAAACAAGCTCCAGCAACAGCACGTGGATCGTGGAGAGAACAATTTTTGACAGAAATGAATTTTTCGCATCTGTCATCGAATTATGTTCTTGGTTGCAACAAAAAGTCAAAAACACAAAAATACTGGTCAGCTGTGACTGCTTTTACACAGTGAAATTTGTTTTATCTCCGATTTCTAAGCAAGTCGGCGAATGGAGCGTATGTGGTAGCCGGGTGAGACGAAATTGCTGAGGTTGAACAAATTGCGGAGTATCGCCCTTTCTTCTTATGTCGAATTCCTTTTACCAAAAATATTCGATTTTTTTTCTAAACATAATCGAATTTTTTCTTTTAATACAAGGGATTTGTCCAGAAAAGTCGATTTTTTCTTCTGAACAAATCGATTTTTTTCTTAAAAGGAATTCGACATTAGTGTTTTTCGTCATTGTTCGAGTATGTTTTCTTTCAATTTTACTCTTTGAACTTCCCTTAATCAAATGGACGGATTAAAGAGTGCAGACAGATGAAATGAAACCTCTTCAGTTGCGCAGTTAGTTTTATTGCTCGTACTGCAGTGTTTCAAACGTATCTTTACAAAGGAAATCGAAAGAGAAGCAACGATTAACAGCCGGCTTCTCCCCTTGTGAGGAGTCATAAGTCACAAGCTCTTTTGACTATTTCTATTGAGGATTGTTGTGACTCGATAAAATTTTTGGAATACTACCCCAATCCTCACAAGAAAAACACAACGAAACTCACCACACCAAAGTTGAATTTTGTAATGTCATTTTTGAGACAGCTGATGATCAAAAATATAAAAAAAATGTTCATACCTACAAATTTATTTAAAACTTATAAGATGCAAGGTTCCATTTATTTTTAGCAATAAAGTGAGTGAATAAATACGTTTACACAGTATATTTGTCCAAAATAGAAGTGAAATTTTTGTATAGAAATTGTTTGGAGAGCTACATAATATATTTGCATCCCTTGAAGTTCTCAATGTTGACGAAAACTACTTTTTGAACGAGACATGAGCTCTGTTCAAAGCTTAGCCATGAGATTTGACGATCCATGTATGTGAGAGGTAGAAGTAGTACTGAAAGAAATTTTTGTGTGTTTCTCTTGCTCTGACTTATTAGTGGAATTTATCCTCTTATAGCTAACGACATGAAATAAAGTGCCCAGTGCGAAAAAACAAGCTGATTTTTTATTGGATTTGTGGTTTGGATTTGAGACACCTGTATCGTCTTTTGGAGTCGGCGTGTTAAGAATTTTAACTTTGCGTAAGGTATCATCTATCTGCACTCCTTATACTCCACTTGATTAAGCAAAGTTCGCAGAGTAGAAGACGAACTGAAATAAAACATACTCAAACTTTAACGAAAAAACACAAAGAAAAAGGGGCAATAACTCTGCAATTTGGTTTATCCCGACAACCACATACGTCCCTTATGCCTATATGCTTGGGAACCGCAAGAGAATTTTGCAGTGTGTAAAAGCAGTGTAAGTACATGCCTGAACCATCGCACCTAATCCACCGAAATCGGTCACAGATCATGAATGAAAGAATACAAGATTGCGCCATTTGTTATCTCATTGGTGACAAATGATATGTAAACAAATATGGCCGCCAGTAGTTTGTTTAGTTAATCGATTGTTCGGTTGTGTTTTTTCCTTTCGTGCGCGTTTATTAGTTTAAAAAATCAAAGTTTTCGTTTAGAAATACGTTTATAAATACCGAATTAATATTTTTCATTTGAAATAAATGTTTTTTCATTTAAAATAAATCGCCAAAAAGCAAATAAAGCGCCAATGTGTAAAGTAGAATAGATAATTCAGAACTTGTGCACTTTTATTACACTACACTTCACTTTTTATTAATTAAATTTGAACAATGAAATAAAAATTCAAGTTAAAAACTTTTCCCGGCCTTATCTAGCAGGAAAAAATCATATTTTTGTCACCAATTGCGCCATACGTGCTGTCAAAAATTACAACAACAAAGCGAAAAAAATGAAATGGCGTAATCTTGTATTCTTTCATTCATGATCACAGATCAACATTTAACCCACGATTGTACTACTGGCAAACGAAAATATATAATTTGCCTAGCGGAAAAACAAGCTGTATGCTCTGTGTATTCGGCGTGTAAACAACTAGAGCCAGTTCTTCGCACTTCGGATCGCATGCAGTAAGGACGCGCGCCTGTGCATCGCACATGCTGTTCCTTTTCTGTCATTCGTTAAATTAAAAAAAAATCGAATTTCAGATTTTAGAATTCTGATCTCTGACGGCCAAACCAAGGTATACAAAATTTTAGGTTTTTGGAGTTGATATGTACATATTTCTCAAAATTATAGTAATATACCTGTTAGGTGAAAAAGATGTATTCATTGAAAATACAAGGAAATAGGGTCGGATATCGTTAACTGCTAATAAAATATAACTTTTTCAGGGGTTTGTACCTACCTCTACCTACCTATTTGTTTTAATCTAAACACATTTGAATTTCAACAACGGTATATTGTAGGTACTGAAACCAAAATGGAAAGACCGGAAGAATCATTTTCAAGGTTCAAAAATTTTTTGAATAATTTATTCATTCGGAGAAAAAAAGAAGGATTCAATATTAATGATTTCAAGAAAGACGAATTCGAATACATACAGTTTGTTGAAACCTATAACCTGATTTTATTTCGTTTTCCTTAGTATTAAATTTATCTTTTAAGGCATCATTTAGACGAGCTTTTGCCAACGATGTCAATAGAGGAAGCGCAGCGGATCAAAATCTATTTTCATAATGCTTACATATTTCATTTAAACAGTCGGTTTTGTTTAAATTCTTTTAAATAAACCTTTTTGTAATCTTGATCAATTTAGATGGACTGCGGATAGCCAATATTTTTCCACAGAGATCTTTAACTCCTGATCCTGTTATTACCCAAGATGATTATGTAGAACAAGTATTTCATCAGGAAATGCTTGAAGATGGTGAACAATCAACCCAACAAGAAGGACATGAAACTCAGCTGCGAACCATTGATGTTTCTCGATTACATTTACAGCGCTTTCTACCAGAACATACTCTTGAATCCGATTCCGTGATCCAAACACAAAAAACTGGCACTTTAATGCAGAGTACACCACTTAGTGCTCCCTTGTTGCCCAGTGAACCTGGAATACAGCGACCCGAAAAAGGAGCTGCAGAAGACGTTTTCATTGCTGATATTATTTCTCAGATAAATATTTCGC
The DNA here is from genome assembly GCA_947049315.1 of Epistrophella euchroma. NCBI lineage: Eukaryota > Metazoa > Arthropoda > Insecta > Diptera > Syrphidae > Epistrophella > Epistrophella euchroma. The sequence goes on along the minus strand of OX346245.1, from coordinate 109,560,556 downwards.
CAATTCCAATAGAATCTGCTCCTTTACGTAGTCCTGATCTGGAACTGAATGAAGTATCATTCTTAAGGAATTTCGCGAATATTGAAAGAGGAGAACTTTTACATGAACATTCTTCAGCACAAAACATACCAAGGAAAAATCGCAAAAGGTCAAATGTTGACCTTGTTTTGGTAAAATATAACCAATAAATATATTCATTAACTGCTAATCTCAGATAGATTCATTTAGAGAGAACCTAAAAAAAAGATGGATAAGGTTAAGTTTGATGTCCTTTGTTCCTTTTATCACAACAGAACTGACAAACGAAAACGATCAGAGGAATCTTTTTTGTAAGTAAATATAATAGGTACACAAATACGCTCAAATTGTAAACGTTACAAATTGTTCCTGAAACTCCAAAGCATTTTTTTTTTTTTTGGCGAAAGAAAAGTTTGCAGACAACAAATGTTCTTGTAACATTTGTTTCCTTAAGAAGTTGGAGAGCGGCAAAGTTTCGGAACATTAGTTTGCTCATGTTTTGAGCTAAATGATCGATACCTTTTTCGGCAATAACTACAGAGATTCGAACCCAAGTCAACAAATATTCAAAATTGCAAGCTGAATAGATAAAAAAAGAGAAAAAATAAGAAAAATGTTCCCTTTGAAACTCGTTACCCGTTGTTATATTTTTATAAGAAAATCGCCAATGCAAGATCTTCGAAAACCTTATCAGGTGTGCAATCAAGTAAAGACCAAAAATAGACCGTTTGCTCTGAATACATTTACGGCATTATGTTCTCGAGATATTCTCGTATTTAAACAAGAAAGCCAAAATTTTTTTGTAGTATAAATTCAGAAAAAAGATTTAAAAACAAAAAAATAATGAAAAAGGTTGGGTCTGGGTCTATAGGACGACCATTTTTCTTTTGATTTCACCGATATATTTATAAACTGGTTCTCCAGTGAAACAGCCTTCTCGAATTTGTTGAAACCATGAGAATCTACTGATCTACTGTAAATAACTTGTTATTTTATCTAGCACCTTATTCAATATTGTTTTTAGTATTTTTATGTTTAAGTTTCATTAAAATATTTTTTTCTTTCTGTGTTTAAACCTTATCGAAATAAGTTGTGTTTCTAAAATCTCCAAGGACTTAAAATTATATTCAATATTTTCCAATAGAATTTCACCGAAATGCTTACTTGTTATTTCACACAGATATTTTTCTTTGATACGCGGAAAGAAAACATATATAACATCTGAAAGCAGTACTAATTTAGCAGAAGGTGAACGGGGACATACATCGCTACAGAGAGTTAATAATTTTTCAAATATTTTGCGAGCTCATGCGAGTCAAAGGTAAGCTAAACACATTTTTTTTATTATTATTAAATTTATGAATTCGATTCTTCAATTTATAAAAATTGCAAATAATAAAAAAGCATTAAACTTTTTTATATACTAATTAAGTTTATTGAAAGCTTAATTTAAATTGTGTTTAAAGTAAATAATTTCCTTCCAGCCAATCTTCTGTGGAACAACCAGCACAAATTAGTCAGATAAATTCAACACGTTCACCTCTAACACCGCAAGGTCTATTGCGGACATCGCTTCCGTTCACTCCTCTGAGACGGGATATATCAGGGTAAAAATAAATCAAACATTTCAATTTCTAATACATTTTAAAGCTCCTTGTCATAGTTTTGAACCCAGAATGGTTTTAGATCAGGCTACAAGTTTTCCAACACGTTCGATTCAACGTCAAAAACCTTTATTGACGATACCAGAAAGAGAATCCTCAATACACATTCCACTTAATCCACAAGTCGAAGAGATGTACATTAATGATGCAACAACATTCTCTAATCTTCCTAGAGCAGACCCCGAAAATTTTGAAATGGTAGGAGGACAATCATTGCAAATCGCACACAACGAACCTTCTCAAAATGAGACACAGCAAAAGAAAATTCCTTTGAATAGTTCTGTTATAGATATCCAACCGTTAGTTGATAATGAACTCATTTTCCCATTGGGAACAGCTGAAGATCAACCGTCGAATGTTCCTGCTGATTTTGAAATTATTGAACAACCTCAACTTCCAGTCGATTCGGTAACATTACCTCAGCAGAGTCTTGCGATTGATCGTGAAGTCTTAGCTACAACCATAGATGTACCCACATCACTTCCTGGTTTTTTTCCGGAACAACCACTTTTACCTCCAGTAGTTCCTATGCAATCGCAACAACCTATTGCTCAAGACGTCGCTGTATCACTTTTAGATGGACAAAGCGATAACCCCGAAATCAGTTGGTTTGAAATACTTCGACCAAGAACGAATCCAGTAGAATATCCACAAGAAGTTCCAACAATTCAAAGAAAAAGAAGAAAAAGACGAAGGAGAAGAGAAAGCGCAGATCGCGTTGTCCGACCTCGTCCTGACTACGAACTTCCAGTTATTCCGAGAAGTCCTACGCATGAAAATATAAATGAGTTGACAGTGGCTCCTGCTGGTGTATCAAATCAATTGACACCAAATCAGGAATTAAATAATTTTGAAGAATTGAATGCCCCTCCACAAGTTGAAGTTTCATATCAAACTGTCCAAAATCTTAAAAACCTAGTTACAGGAAATCCATTAAGCCCTCCAGCTCGATATTCTGAACAGCCTGATGCAATTTCACAACAAATTACCCAATATCCAATTCAAATTGAAACACAGTTAATGGAGTACGTGGAGTTAATAAAGGTATGTAATAGTTAGTAAGGAGATAGCAGTTTAGCTATATTAATATCTAAGGCTTCTAGTAAGAAATTCGCAGGAGTCAAATAAGTTAGTCCACGAGAAACTAGCTTTGTTTTATTTATTGGTAATGATCCATGAATATTTCTAATTTGCCTCGAGCAAAATGGTAAAGACCATTGCATATTTGTAGATGTACAGAATCCGGTTCGTGCTTTTGATAACCAATATTTGAGTAATTTCATTTCCGTTTTTTAAGGCCGTTAATTGGGTCAAAATTGCATTAAAATTTATCCGAAGATTGATTTTTGACACTAGGGCCGTGTGCGAATTAGTTTAAAATTTCGATTAAATTTTGAGATTTCTACGTACAGATCCACCTAATTAGTCAAAAATTCAAAATTTAATCTTCGGATAAAATTTAACGTCATTTTAACCCAATTCGCACACGACCTAAATTATAGGTGAATCTGTAATTGTCGAAATATTTACCCAATTCGCACCAGAGTTTTTTAAAAATGCTGCATTACTTATTAAAAATAAAATTCTAATGCAATGTAATAGATAATTTGCATCAAGAAACAAATTTTTAAATCAAGTTGAAAATATTTGCATTAAAAAAAAAATAAAAAAAATATTTTTTATTAAAGAAAAAATTTCAATGTAAGTTGAAAATGTTTTGCATTAAAAAAAAAAATTAATGCAAGTTCAAAAATGTTTTGCATTAAAAAAATTTAATGCAAATCGAAAATTGTTTGCAATAAAAAAAATGTCCATGTGAATGAAAAATATTTGCATTGAAAAAAAAAGTCAAACATTTTTTGCATTAAAAAAATGAAGTTGAATAATGTATGCAAAAAAAAAAAATTAATGCAAGATGGAAAATTTGTGCATCAAAAAAAAAAAATTTATGGAAGTCGAAAATTGTTTGCATTAAGAAAATATGCCAATGCAACATAAAAAATGTGAGATAGAGTTATAAAAGAAGAAAATATTTTCAAAACAAGGTGGTCCATAAAAATGAAAAAAAAAAAAAAATATTTTCAACATAGGGTGCTTCATTAAAATATCATCTTCGTTATTTCTTGAGCGATTTCGATCAATCCGACAGAGGTTAGCTGAGTTATGAAGAAAAAAAAAATATTTTCAACACGCTCTCATACCTACCTACCTGCCTATTATAGTAAAACTACTAATTCTCAGCCTCAACACAAGATTATATTATTATTATTATTTATTAAGCTTGCAACAAAAAGCCAGTTTTATCTTGTTAATAATTTTTGCAGCGGGCTGGGAGGAAGTTAGAATACGTCAATTGGGAACGTTTTGATACTTGCTTATTTAATGAGGTTGGTCTTGATATATTAATTAATAAGTATTGAAATAAGTTCTGATATATGTTTTGTTTAAAGAACGATAGCTTTGAATTGTACACAAATATTTTTAAACAAATAATTAAATATAATTATGTGGCAATGGATAGACTCTATGAACAAGGAACTTCACGACTTGAAGCTGCCAAAGGATTCAGATTTATTCTTGGTATGTTTTTTTTTAATGATTAAATATTTTTATTAAGCTTTTGTTTGTTTATTATAGATTTGAAAACGATGGGTCTCATAGAAATAGAATCAATTGATACACGAGTATTAGGATTCAGATTATTACCGGCCATTAATAACCTAAAATTGTAGAATTGTTTATGCAACATTTTTAATCATTGTTTATGTTTAGAAAATAATTATGTTCGTATATATTGTTAACAATTTGTGTCGTGAATAAAATGTTACTAAATTTTTTATTTTTGTTGTTTTAAGATTTTCAAGAAGATATACTTATTTCCAACTGGAATATATAATAAAACAAAATTGACTACCTACTTCTAGAGGATGTACCATCAGATGAAGATGAAAATAACCAAATGTAATCACCCTTAAAAAATATAGGCAAACGTGTTACACACTGATAAATTTTTATATTTCCATTTCTTTGGGGATCTTGTTATCTATTACATGTGGATATAAGAAGAGAGAGAGGTGAAAAAATCCTCTTTATTATTCTTTGCATGTTTTTAGTTCCTATGTATAAAATTACAGACCCTTTAAAATATATAATAGAAAATAAGCATTAATGGGGTCGCTGTGGCGTATACGTACTTTTTTATCAGCATTATATTAGTTAGGCCGTGTGTGAATTCCGTTAAAATCGCGTTAAATTTTATCCGAAGATTAATTTTTGACACTAGTGAGGTGAATCTGTACGTATAGAAACTTCAAAATTTAATTTCGGATAAAATTTAATTGAAATGTTTAACCAATTCGCAACACGGCCTTAGGCTAAAAATCTGTACACCACAGCTTTACAGTTTATTTTATATAATTAGAGATAAGTCAGCTTGTTGTTTAAAAAAATTGAAATCGATTGCGAAATTTATCTTTATTATTTTCCTTTTATCCCTAACTATCCCTTATTACTTCCTTCAACACATATATTTGTATGTCTTTTAATCACTGAAGAACAGGTCGCACAATTTTTATATATTAAGCGTTTCTTACGGCCAATTTCTTTATTTCTTCAAAAAACTTAGTTGGTTAGAAATTTTGATTCTAAAGGAATAAAGAATGGTCAAGTCTATTAAACTGACATTCTAGTATGAATAGTACAATAATAATAATAATAATAATAATAATAATAATAATAATAATAATAATAATAATAATAATAATAATAATAATAATAATAATAATAATAAACCCTATTCAGAAAGTATGGTTTTTAAAACTCTCAACCATTCCTGTGTGCGTGTCTGCAGGAATGGAGGGGACCTACAATTTTAATGCCGAATCCGAACGGCTAAGGTGAAAGGCACTTTTCTATGACAAGAGATACTCTTCGAGGATTTGTCAATTCTTCGCAAGAGGCAGTAGCCCGGAAAAAAACTTAAGGTGGAAGCGGTTGGTATTGAACCTAGACCTGTTTCAATACGAAACGAATCCAACAAAAAGATCCCTATATAAATTGGATACAAAATAAATGTTTAATTTAAAATACTTTCGTTGTGTTAAAATTGAAAAAGAAACAGCATTATTGGTCTTATTGTGTGAGTCTATTTGGAATAAAACAATCAATACACATTTGAAAAAATCAATTAGAAAAATATTAACGATAAGATTTTTAATATGCGAACAGCATTAAGCTTCTGTATTGATGCACTACGTATCAATCGCCAATGTAGAAACACCGTTTCAAAAAAAAAAAAAAAAACAATTCAGAAAGTATGTAATTTATTGTTATCGCGACTTTCCGACTTTTCTGGCCTAATTTTCCAATGTTTATCTCTGTAGTGTGTTATTTGGTTCAATACAAATCCAAGAAAAAAATCCCCATCCAATTTGGATGAGTTATGCGCGTACAAAAAAAACTAATTAGGAAAGTTTGAAATTTCAAGATGTTTTTACGATTTTCTGATTTTGCCGTTCGAATTTTCTAATTTTCGGTAAAATTTTCAAAATTTTCGGCTCCGTTGTGTGTTATTCTGGTTCAATAGAAATCCAACAACAAAATCCGCAACCAAATCGGATGATGTTAAGCCGAATTATGCGCGTACAAACACAATTTCATTTCAAAAATTTTGAAATTTCAAGGTGTTTTCAGGATTTTCCTATTTTTTTGGTGGAATTTTCTAATTTTCGGTTGAATTTTCAAATTTTCGGCTCCGTTGCGTTTTAATCTGATTTAATACAGATACAACAAAATAATCCCCGACTAAATCGGATGATGTTTAGCCGAGTTATGCGCGTACAAACACAAGAAGGGATTAATTTTTATATACAGGGTGTCCAGTAAATAATGGATAACTTTGCAGCCAGACATAGCAGGCCTTAAGACCTTTCAGGAAATAGCATACAAAAAAATATTTACCTTGTGGTCTTCATGGTATAACATTTTTTCAAAAAAATTAAAAAAATTACGTCTCTCCTCGAATACCTTAACAGTAGGACGACCAATGAATGATTTTTGCTGTTTTTTTTTCCCCATTTTCTGAAATTTAAATTAAGTTACAGTGAAAAGCTCATTATAAGACTACTAAAAGTAGTTTTTGCAAATAATAAGTGGTAAAATATGTCACATGATCCAAGCAAACATTAATTTGACTACCTGCACGCACTTCGGTCCGTTTGTTGAGAAAGAAAGGTGCAGACAAAATCAGTATATGACTCCTATAGGAAAAAAATAAAGAAGAAAAGGCGATTACTCTGCAGTTTTACCAACCTTAGCAATTTTGTCTATCCACATACGTCTCTTGTGGACGTGCTTAAAAATCACATAGTAAAACTGCAAATTTACTAAATTAAACAGGCAACTTTTTAACGTAATTGGCCACAGATGTTCTCATACATTTTTACTGTTTTACAGACGGTCAAACTTTTGTAAAAATAAATATTTTGTAATTTTTGTATTGAAAAACTAATTTTAAAAAATTATAATTAAAAAAATGCAACAACAAGTGTTAAATTTCAGTATCTGTCTATTGGAATAGTTATTCAAGAAAATTATAAAAATAAAAAAAAAGCAAAAATCATTCATTGGTCGTCCTACTGTTAAGGTATTCGAGGAGAGACGTAATTTTTTAAATTTTTTTTGAAAAAAATGTTATACCATGGAGACCACAAGGTAAATATTTTTTTGTATGCTATTTTCTGAAAGGTCTTAAGACCTGCTATGTCGGATTGCAAGGTTATCCATTATTTACTGGACACCCTGTATATAGATTATGGTGGATGACGACTCAATTGAGTTGAATTGTCTACACTCTACAGCGTTTTAGTTGAAATGTATCTTGTCGAATTGCGTCATACCATAACACGGTATTTTGCAAACATTTTTGTCTGTCTGTGGGAAAAATAAAAAAAATTCAGGTTTTAAGCTAAGCTTTCAAATCTCTAGCTTATTTGGAAAAGTTTAAAATCAATTGAAATATTCCGAACAGACATAGATGAAAGAAAAAATTGTACCTGTCGCACCTCTTTAATAACTTGAGCTCGCTCTCTGCGAAGTCGAGGAGTTCGAAAAGATTAGCAAGTTGTTATGAATCAGGGGAAGATTGTAAAGAAAAAATATTTACCAATGTTTTCTCGCTACGGCTTAACTATGTCGGTTAAAATATAATACTCACCACAAGATCAATAATAAATGTAAGTTGCGCTGAATACTTTGGAACTATGAAATTCAAATACAAAAAAGCTTTAAACTTTGCTTTATATTATCGCGAAAACACAGCTAAGGATTAAGCAATTTATTTAAAAATAAAACACTCAACGTTTTAAAGACGGATTTGTTTCCATTTCTTTTTCAATTTATTGTTTTTTGGTAGTTTACATAATATATGTATTAATATATATTATGAGATTATGTTTTAAATATAAATATTTTTTAATGAAAATAATATTTTATTGTTTTAAATTTTGTATTAGTTTTGGAAACATTATTAACTTATTAATTACAATCAGTTTTTCAACAAAACTTATTTCTCGTTTTTATTTATATTTATTTTGTTTTTAATAAAATTCATAATATATGATTTTTTGTATAAAATTTTTGTCGTGTTTCAATATAAAGATGATCCGTATGGGGTCTCACATAATATGTGTACAATCTAAAAATACAAAATTACAAATATTTTTTTGTTTCTCTTTTTTAATATTATTATTAATTATTTTTCATTAATATTTTCACGTTCCGATGAATGTCTCTGGCATTTTACTCTTAATGCAAAATGTAATACTAAGATTTATATTTTTAATTTTTTGTTTAGTCCCGTGTAATCTAATTTTCTTCGTATAATCAAACATTTATAAATATTATTATTGTTTTATTTTATAACTTACCTAAAGTTTGTTTTCGGCTTCTTTTAATTTTACAATTCTATTTGTTTTCTTTTTTTTATAAAGAAAAACGGTCTATAATACTTAATTATTACACAAAAAATATTAAAACGATATTCATAGTATTTGACAGTTTTGTTTGATTAAAAAAAAAAGAATTAACAAAAAAGTAAATCGTCAATTTAACAACAAAGGAGATATTTTATTTTGAGTTAGAAAATAAAAGAAATATAAGAATGCAATAAAAATGTTTAATACTTCTGTATGATTGTTGATCTTGTTAATATTTTTCTATTTTAATTTCTTTTCGTTATAAAAAATATATATACTTAAAATTTACATTTGAAATCATTTCACCAGTGATTGCATTTGTGTTTAAAATATGTACGTTAATCAAACTCTATTGATTGGTTTTAGGATTTTTCACAGTTCTCTACGCTATAGTAATATGTTAGGTATATATAATAATAATTATAATAATAATATAATGTATATATATAATTTTCATAGTTAAAAATACGATTTGATATTATTGATAGGAGCGATTTTTTTCTACGATATAATTTCACATTTATAATCTTATTACTTGAGATGGGATATCGGTTGGTTTTTGTCGAGTGGATGTATTGCAATGAATTTTTTTTTTTAATTTTGTTTTATTTATAATAGAATTTATTTATTTACAGAATTCAATTCCTGTACAAATATATTTTATAACTTGATTATACAATTAAGAAAATATTTAGTTTCTTTTTTTTTTTTTTCAATTTTTGGTATTTGTTTGGAAGTATTTCCTTCGAACAATTTAATATTGCTTGGGAAACTTGAAAGTTTAGATTTGAAACTCATTTAATGGGTTATTATTTTTGTGAACTACAGTTAGTACTTATGATCTAAATTATTATTTTGTTTTTAAATTCGTTCGACACCTAAAGTAATAAGTCGCGTCGCACTTTCGAGATTAAATTCTTGTTCTTTTTACAAAAAATGAATAAGTAGTTGAAAATTGAACAAAAAAAAAAAAAAAATAGTACCTGTAGGAAGAGCTGCTATCCATTGCTTTTAAAGATTTTGCTGCCATAAACAAAAATATTTAAAATAAAGGGAAACAACTAGCAAATGGCAGTGCATCGTCGGACAGAAGAGAATTGAATCATAAATACTTAAGAACGTTTAAATTTTTTAAATGCATCTAGAGCCATGATGTTATACACCTTTGTTCCAATTTATGGGCTTAAATTATACATTTTTTATGAGTAATTTACCAACTTTTGGCTAAGTCAGTTTTTTTCTAGATAAAAATAAGAAAGAAAGTTTCTATGTGTGTTCAACATACTCTCGAAGTATGTATGCACAATAAAAAAAAATCAGTCGATAGTTATTTCAACTTTTAAGTAGCCAAACTAGAATTGTATAAAAAAAAAATCAAAATTTTTTAGATTTAGCATTTGTGACTCGAGTTTTTAACGTTAAAAATGATATTTTAATAACTTATGGCGATACGTATGGCGGAGGTTTTCTATAGGATGGAGTCACTGGAGATTTTCCTCGCATTTCTCGACCGCCGACAATAACTGCTGGTGGAGGAACGTATTCGTCAACATCGTTATCACCTGCAAATAAAGATTCGTTATTATTTACTGAGTAAAAGTTTCTTGTTCCAAACTCAACATGTATTACAGAATAATTCAGTATTAATTCAGTGATCATTCAAAGAAAAAAGTTTCTACAATGAAAATAATGAAATGTTTTGCTGTAACTCATTAAAAAGGGCAAATCCACCAGTTTTAACTCCGGCAGAAGTTTGCATTCATGATTTTCAGCCACTTGAAGTAGCTTCACATAAAAACTGTTCCAAATATGTCGCAAACTCAGTTTTTTAAACTTTGGCAATTGTTCCCTTTTGTCTCCGGACGGTATAATAGGTATAAATTCTTGAATTTAATAAGTGTTAAAGGATTATACCATATCGACCCCCTTCCGATAAATTATCATAAGCGACAAAATGCAAATTTTACATAAAACTAATTATTTAATTTTTTCCTGAGAATTAAAAACAATCGGACACTTTTCAAGTTTTAAGTAATATTATTAATGTTAAATGCTGAATTTTGGCTTAATTGGTTTCGTTTGTGAGCAAACAAAAAACGAATTGTCGCCGATAATCTGCCGGAAAGTGCACGATATGCGTTACTCTAAAATTCGCAACATTTTTTCTTCTTGTATTCCACAAAAAAAAAATATTCATCGGTTATTGGTACAGTTAAATTTGTATGAGGGTGTTGTGAAGCACCATTTTTACTTGCGATATAGGTACTATAGGGCAAGTTATGGATTCGTGCAAAGAATCGAACTCGAGATGACAATTAAACTTGACATTACGATGATTGAAAACACGATAAAATTGGGTCCCACAATTCCGTCTATATGTCTGTGTGTATGTCTGTCTGTACCTCGGCCTACAGCCTAAACCACTAAAGCGATTTTCTTCCAACTTGGAGTATAAGATTTTTTGGGTGATTCCCTAGAGGGGAAATCGAGATTTTGTTTTTTAGCTCAAAAAATTATGGTACTTGCCATAGGGTCATTTTAAATAAAATTATTGATCTCAAAAATGGCTCTAACGATTTTTTAAAAACATTTTTGTGTGTACTAGTAGTGATATGGTCTATATTTTGGTGAAAAAAAAATTTAGCAAAAACCGCTATTAACGGTACCTGTCATAGAACCGTTTTTTTAATTTTCGATTTTCTTGTTAAGCGCTTAATCGATTTTGATTTTTTACTTAGGAGGTCCTATCAAGTGTGAATAATACTGCATACAAATATTTTCAAAAAAATATTTTTTGGATTTTTAAAAAAAATTTCAACATTTTTTTTTTTTTGGAAAATCATTTTTTTGAAAACGGGTTGATGAATATTTTTGAAACCCACCAAAAACATTTCATGTAAATTAGGTCGCCAAGACTCACAAACTAATAACGCTTTCGCTATGAAAAAGTTATGAGATCTCATGAAGAGCCAAGCCCTTAACTCTATTAGGCCCAACTCTCCAAGCCCTAACTCTACAAACCCTAAATCGTGGTCAAAAATTATGGCTTGGTCGTTCTTATTAGACGACAGTTCACCGATCGTGGTGAAAATCATACAATATATAAACAACCCTTATTTCAAGCAAAGCCATATTGTACATTGTTTTTTGTGTTCGTGAATTATAGGCGGGGTTTGCATTGCATTGTTGTGTGTGATTGTGAAAATTGTTGTTGTTTTAGAGGTTTTATTATGAAACTCCACTTTTGGGGTGTTGGAGGGTAAAAGTTACAGATTTCTTAATTTTTGTTGTTGTTTGTATGCAAATCCTAGTCTACATTCCAAATTTGAGCTTTCTAGCACTTCGGGAAGTACCCTTTAGGTTTTGATGAGTGAGTGGTCAGTGACAAAATCGACGTTTTTGGCTATTAATAACATCCAAACTATAAAAGCTAGAAATATGAAATTTCGTGTGTTTTATAAGGCCGCGGACTACATCTAATCCTGAAAATTTGAGCTCTCTAGCTCTATCTATATTCCATTCTTCAATTTATTAAATGGATAAATACATAAACATATAATTGTTAATTACATATGTGCTTTATATTACACTCAATCTTTAAAATTCGAAGAAACTTTTACTACAGAGCAAGTTCGTGTGACCCAGTCGTGCATTTTATTTAAATACCATTTTTTGCCTAAGTGATTGTCATTGATGTACACTTTTTTAATAATGCTGTGACGAGCAAATAATACGTTATTTTCTGCGCTTGTACGATAGAAATTTGTTTCAACCTCTTTACCTAAACCTGAACAAGAATATAGTGAAAGTAATGAACGTATAAATTCTTTCTTTAAATATCTTCCCTAAATTGCAGTTCTTTAAAGCTTTATAAATAACTTTATAAATAAACTACATATAAGATTTATATATATAAAAAAGAAAAAACTGAATTCACGATAATCAGCCCAATTCTAAGTGAAAATTCCCGGGAAAATGTTCCCCCGGGAATAAATTATTTTTCTTCTAAAATTTGATGGACAAATACTGAAAAGAAGCTGTATGTATCATTCAGAACTTTCATTCCCACTATCGAGGGTAAACAATTTCAACCGGGGAATTCGGAATCGGAGTATTTTACTCCTGAAAGAATGCGTCTCCTGGGGAGTTTTTTCCCGGGGAATATTAAGATATGGGTTGAATGTGTTTGAAATCGGTGTGGATATGTAATATTTTATTGTACTTACCATCCAAATTTGTACTGCTGTATGGTGGAAGCAGAGGCGGTTTTTCATCCTTCAATATTATAGGAGATTTATTACCAATTTCGGGTTTTTCATCTAACTCATCTTGGAAAATTACAGGAATTCCCTTAGAGCGAAATGATTTTCGTTCCTCTTCATCGCCTTAAAAAGAATCAGTATCATTAGAAAAAGTTAGATCTAATTAAAAGAAATACATATATACCTAATTCCATTTTGCCAGTTAATCGACGTCTATGCAAGACGCAAGCTATCACCGATGCTAAAACAATCATTACCACTATTATAACTGCTGGTAAAATAAATGTAAATAAGTAGTCATCGGTGAATGTCGAAGTTGTGTTTGGTTCTTCAGTCTTAATTGGTATAGTGTCACGATGAATGACATCGGGCACAATAGCTGTAATTAATATAAACCACAAATTAACTTCATTTAATTAAATTCTACTGTTAATTAACTTACGATGACAAGATCCTAGTGGAATAACTTGAACATTGGTCAAATTAAGTTCACTTCCTATGATTTTCTTAACGCGATCTCGAAGAAGAGTATCTTGATGGAAGTAAACATTCCTAGCTGCTTCAATTTCTTCTTCGGGACATCGAATGTGGGATTTGTACAGAGTTGTGTTGTAAAAGTTTACAATTGTGCCATCTGAGTCATGATGTGTGGTTATTGATCTGATTTGAATAAACTGTGTTGTGTGATCACCAAATAATTGAGCAATGCGTTCTACAAATTTCCTTTGCATATCCGAATTGAATTGCTCGTGTCTAATAGCCAAGTATGCTTTGAAATAAACACTGAATTCACGTTTTGGCGCATGACTAACAACTACTACAAGTGCATCGGTTGCTGTCAGTCCACCACTGTCTTCGGCTTGGAGCAAATATTCTTCAGAACCCATATCGCCACTCTTTGGAATACCATAGAACTCCTGGTTTTTCGAATCAAACTGCAACCAATGTCTAGTACTGAGCTCTTTACGATCATTTGTCAGTAAAGATAATTTAAGGTCTGTTGCATCGTTTGGATCATAAAATGTATCTGCTGGAACCTTGTACACAAGCAAATGCCCAACTGTAGCATTCACTCGGTCCACCTGATTTCTTGGCATAGGTGGATAGTTCTTTGCCATGTGCGATGTTGGTTTTGGCTTAGGTACACTCTGTTTTTGGCAAGGCCCAACTGTCTGACCGCTTACAGATTTAATACTAAGTTCAGGTTGTACTGACTCGGACAGTTTTTCACTGAGACGTTTAACCAACTCATCTAGTTGCTCATCTGGACATTCACTCTTTGGTAGTGTCTCATTTGTGTATATGAACGTTGCTGTATTTGGATCAAGTTGATTTTGACGTATTTCTCTTACCACAATGGCAAACATTGAATCGTCTCCAAGGGTGTTTACAATTCCTATCAAAAAAAAACAAAATTTATTTCAATAAGTCAGCGAGTTCTATTTAGTGAACATACCTTCAATCAATCGAAGTTGCCAATCAATGTTACGATCGTATTTCTCGATAAGCTTTACTCCTATGCTTATTTCGTGGTTAACACTGCGGTGTCCTTTATGTTGCTGTACAGATATGTCAACAGTTTCCAGCACTGTTTCATTGCTACTATCTGTGGCAGCTAGTTTATATTGCCACCTTGATACTGCATCTTCGAGTGGTCTATAAAAGGAAAATCAATAATGAATTTGAATTGTCAATAATTTTTTTTTTTTTTTTTAAAGAAAACTTACAATCCATAAATTTCTCTTGACTCTGAATTGAATTGAATCCATGAGGTCGATTTTAATTCATTGCCATTTTTATCTAAAAGATACAATCGCAAGTTAGTTCCATCTTCACTGTCATAGAAAGTCTCTAATGGCACAGTCAACGTGAATGGTTTTCCTGCGGTAACTGGGTGCTTCTTGAGGCGATTCTTAATAATCGGTGGGGTATTCACTGGCTCCGGTTCAACAAATTCTGTAGTTGGAATAGTTGTTGTAGTTGTTGTGGGCTTTGGAATTGGAGCCTTGGTAGTAGTTGTTGTGGTTGTTGTGGTTGATGTAGTTGTGGTAGTTGTAGTTGTTGATGGTGTTGTGGTACTGGTTGTTGTCGTACTTTCTGTTGCAGTTGCCGGAAGTTGAGTTGAAACTGTTGGCTAAAATACAAATAAAAATACAAAATTTGAATTAATAGAGAAGCATGAATGCCGGGACTCGCGGTTTAGATGTGTAACCTTAAAAGTTCGTCCGGGTGCTGGATTACTTTTGTTATTCAACAGACGCAATATAAATAATGCAACCTATTGTAACGTGAAGGTGACAAATAACGTGCTACACGGAACGTATTACGCCATCAAAGATGTATAGTAATAGATGTATAGATCAAAAATTATGAAGTTAAGTTGGAGAGTAGGCTTGTAGGTAGTATATTGGAAGGACTTTTTCAGGGCTTCTGGGATCTTAGCACATCATATGTGGGATATTTGAAAAAAAGTATGACATCTAAAAGTTGAGTAACTGATTTAAAAAGTTCAACTATTTCGAGAAATTAGTTAGCCATAGAAAATTTTTAATCAATCGATAAAGCTTTTCAAGATAATAATCTTGAGCTATTTTTAGCACCCCAAATATCCCATTTGTGGACATTCACTGATCAATTTCTGAAAATAGTTTGACCTTTTTGACCTTTGTATTACTGACTGGCCTTTTAGGTGGCATACTTTTTTTTTGCGAATATCCTACATAATATGAGGTGCTAAGATTCCAGAGCAGTATTCCAAAAAGCTCAGCAGATTGCTTAATGGCGGATGTATATTTTGTATTCTGTAAAGCGATAAGCGAACCATAGACCAAGTGTCTCCGGGACAAGTTCACTACGCACTGCGTTACCGAACGTCACGTGATCATGTCAATCCAGTGTAGGTTCTATTGTTTGACAACTGGATTGACAACTGCTTAATCTATGGTTCGATCCTCAGTAAGGCAAATAGTTTTTCAAATTAATGTAAACATACATAAACTAAGCACCACTAAGGCCCATTTGCTGAAACGAAACAAATATTTATGTTCAACTTAAACGCTTATGTGACAGTTTACGCTGAGGAAAAAGTAGAACATAAAGCACCTAAGTTGAACATAAATATTTAAGTTTCGTTTCAGCAAATGGGCCTAAAAGGAGTCTAAAGATCGGCCTGGCGACCGTGTGAAATACCTCTACCTCCAGTCTATAAAACTTGTTGGTAGCTCACTCAAGTTGTTATTCTTTCATTTAAACCTTAAATAAAAATATAATGGTGCGAAAGCTTTGCAGCCTACACTGCGCGTGTTTTATCACACAAAAAACCTTTCTATAGAAATTTTCATTATGCACATAAATGGTCTAAAATCTGCCAGCATTTTTTTCATTGAAAAAGGAAACTCTGGTTGCCGAAATATGTTCACCAGCGGAGAGCTCTCGCCATGCGCCTCGTCATTAAAGTACTATTAAATATATAAAACTGTAACTGGCATACCTAGAGTCAATTCTTTTATTATGTATTATTATGTAGGTTTTAAGAGATTTTGCTTGGCAAAACAGAATTTTTAAGGACTCAAATGGCCTAATCAAAATTGTTGTTTTATTTCATTCGGATTAAACTTTTTTTCTTCTTTTTTTCACACAAATGTGCTTAAAGGTATTTGTTTAGTTCGTTAATTCGAAATATTAAAACTGCTCTTAGGGGCTTATTGCGAGTCTATTCGAAAAAGTCTATTCGACAAAAGTCTATCAAAATTCTTGATAGAATTGAAATTTCTTTCAAATAGAAAAAAATAGAAAATATTCAGTACAAATACTAAAAGTCAAATAGAAAAATATTAACGAATAGAATTTTGAAATAACGATAGTAGACTTTAATTTTGTATGAATAGCTTACCACAGTATTTTCTTCTACTTCTGGTGTCGTCAACACTTCTGTTTCCTCGCTTTCTCCGAATAAAACAATTGGTGTAAAAGACGTTGATTCTTCTTCAGGCGTGTCATTCTATTAAAAAATTCATTTATTATTAATTTTTTTTTAAATATGTAAATAATATTTTTACAAAAACAATAATGAAAAATTATTGGTGATGAAAAGAAAATGAACGAAAAATATATTATGTACAAAAATCCCAAGTACCAAATAAATGTTTAAAGCGGACAATACACCATAAAAAATATGTAATCATTGTGGAAAATGAAAAATATTTTTATTTTTGAACATTGACAAAAGACGGTTACAAATATTTTGACATTTAACACTTTATGATTAATTTAAACATATTATTTATATTTATTTATTATTTTGAAAAAAAAATGATCCTTTATTATACTTACACCATTTGCATTTTTTTCATTTATAAATGCAAGTAACGATCTTATTTCATATATGTATCAAATTACAAAAGAAAAACGTGACTAATTTTTTTTTCTATGTATCTCTAACTTAGCACCGTTAATATCCTCAGGTCTCGATTTTTTTTTTCATGTAATACATATTTTGATATAATCGCGTATATGTATGTATATAATAATACAAAAATTAATTCCACAAGACAACAAATAGGTATCTGATCCTCAACGAGTTCGACGAAAAACTTTGTTCATTTGTAAACATACTGGTAATATTCGCTAAATATTAGAACGTCCACTATTCTGTCGTATTAATCAAAAATGACGTATTTACATATGTACATTCTTTTTTAAGATTATAGGAGTTGGTTTTGTCATTTTTTTTTAATAGTCAACCTTATCATCGTACCCGATCGGAACGAGATTTTCTCCGATTTCTACGAAATGTGCGAATTTTGTATCATTGTTGTAGCCGTTGTTCCGATAGGCCAATCGGACAGATCTACGAAAAAATTTTTAATGTGCGTTGAAAATGCGTTGCATGCCTATGAAATGTCCAAACGGCAGCAACGCTTCACGAATTCATGCGATGTGTGAAGATATTTGCTTTCCGATTTCCCCGACAGAAAATTAGAAGTGGAAAATTTACCGTAACCATACAATACGATTCGTATCGAAATTTTTCTCCGATCGTACATTTCTCCGAACGGATACGATAATAGGGCTGAGTGTTATAAAAATATTTTTAATAAAAAAGGACGTGTTTCGATTGGTTAACTACACAAAAAGCCAGATACAACTTTATATACAAAGATTGTATTACACTTTCCTTTTACATGAGTTAATACTCAATAGAATAGTATGTAAGGACTTTAAACAGTGAAGTTCGATCGCTTTCTGTACACTCCCGGTATTCAACATTCAAGTCTTATTTTGTTGTCAGAAACGGGAGCTAAAATACTCAAGAACAGGTCTCATTATATTTTTCTGACGTCTTCAATTTCTGCTTGATTTAAAAGTTTTAAAACAGTTTCAATTCAAAGAACGGAACTTAAACTAAGCAATGATGATCATCAAAGTACAGCAATTTTTGGGCGGGATACACATACTTGACAAAATAAATTAGACTTAAAGCTTGTTTCAATGTTTGATTTAAGTTCTGATTAGTTACTCGACAAGGAAAAAATATTTGTATTGGATTTATAACCCATTCAGGTATATAGATAAAAAGATAATTGTGAATTTTGGCCCTATGATATGATCATATGCCAATATGTACATACGACGGAATACATATTAGAACTTTTTCGTCACTTTGAGGATTATGGATAGATGGCCGGACTTTTTAAATGAAAAGATGATATTGATTGTCATAATTTCGAAAAATATTTCTATTTTTCTGTTATCCCCTGATTGTTGAGTTTTTGAATTTAAAAAATTAAATGAAGAAAATCAACCCTATTCTGCTAAACGCAGCCGGGGGGAATGATTAGGCCGGCCGCACATTGGATGCGTTATCGTACGGATTTCACTCGTGCGAATGCGTACAAACACGCACGAACAATCCCAACCTTCTAAATACTATGGGAGTGCGCACACTGGGTACAAGTGAGTCATACGTATGAGTACGTTTACTTCCGACGTACGAAATGAATCCGAACTTGTTGGGATTTTTATACACGTTCGTACATTGAAATGTATGGAAAGAGGACTTCGCGAAAGCGATGAGTCACCAGGACACAGCGTATTTGATGGAGAAAAATGTATTCAGTGTGCGCACTCGATTCGTGCGACCAGTATTCACACGTTTAAGCACGATATGAATTCGTATGTTGACGCATCCAATGTGCGGCCGGCCTTATTCGAATATCGTCAGTTCGTATTCTACTAGATTTTTGAAGGAAAACTTTACCCGTCGGTAACTTAGTTTGCCATTTTCATAAACGAGCGAATCGATCAGGGGGTCAATTCTCGTTCTGTGAAGCTGTGAAGTGATAAATTTTGTCACACCTTCACACGAAATTCGATTCTGGATGCCTGAAAAAGTGAAACCAAAAGTCATAATCTCTTCACGTGATAAAATTGTTTATCACCGACAAGTTATTCTGTGATGCTGCTGTGAAGAAAATCATTATTTGACCTGCGCATGTGGGTTGGGTAGAATTGAACCGAGAGAAAAAAACAAGTTGTATACTTTACTTCGAGACGAGACCATACGACCAAACGAGAGCCCACGAAATGAATTACTCTGGAGAGAAAAAAATGTATACATGAAGCTATTTTCCTTGTGTTAGTATTTTTGTTTGATTTATCATCGCTCGTCGGTTGTATGTGCATTAGTTTTTAGTATCGTTTGAAAAGAGAAATTGCGAGAGTTCCAGAATCGCATAAGACAAATTTTTTAGAAGTGATAAAATGAAAAATTGCTGTGAAAACCGAAATGAGAATTGACCCCCAGCTCTTTCAAAAGCATCGCTTTACATCCGCAATTAATTTGTTGAGTTTTTCATATTAAATGAAACAGTTTTTGACAAAAAAAAGTATTTAATTTTTTTTTTATTTTTTTTAATAAACTATAAACACAACTACTTTAGCAAGCTATCGTGAACCTATTTTAGATGCCAAAGTCTTTACCAACACCGTGCTGATAATTGACTTCTGCAAAAAAAAAAATTCAGTCAGTTTTTGTTTTTATATAGGTTGACGCCTTAAACACAATGGGATTAAGCTTAAAGAATCGCTGTAGCACAAGATGTCATTAGGATTAGGTACTCAAATCAAATCACTCATGTATCAAAGAATTTCTACAATGGCGGTTCCCAAAGACCAAATTGCGTCAAAAAGAGAAAATTGTTCAACAATCCCATATGAATATCTTCTCTAGTGCAGCTTCGGGTATATCCAATGCCCATAAGGTCCATAGGTTTCTTTATTAAAATAATTTTCTTTTTTCAAATAAATATTTAAAAATTTGACATTTCATTCAAAACTTAATTTTCGAAAGATTCGAAATAAAGGTAGGTAAAGTAGTTTCGCCGACTGACGTTTAACAAAATAGAGATCTCTACCAAATTGTCAGTTTCAAATGACAGCAAAAACTTGGCACAATGACAGATGAAATTGGAAAGAAAAAAATAAGGAGGGCTAATTTTAATTACAAAAATGCTATTTTGTGCAATAGAAAGATTAAAATATCTTATACATATAAAGTATGAAAACATTTTTACTTGCAGTTTTCAATAAAAAAAGGAAAAAAACAATTCCAAATATTTATTTGCCTCCAAAATAAAACAAACAAATGTCTGCCACTTAAATGTCATTGTGCCAAGACATTTTAAAATGAACGAGACAGAGATATATTGCTGTTTGTTAAAAAGCTCTATGGAGACGACGAGCGAAAGTGAATCGTTGAAGAAAATCGTATGTTCGATCACCCGTTTAGCAGAATAGGGCTGAATATGATTCCAGTGGCCTAAGGTGAGTGATATTTTTTAATCCCAAAAACGAAAATTTCTACCAGGTATGACGTCAGCGAATTGCATACTCAGTCGACATGTCGTTTGGTATGTAGCTACCACACATAAACTACTTTATACCGAATTTTTTAGAATTCAGTTTTCGATTGGGTTTATGGATTGTTCTACTACAATTTGATCCCAGCCGAATATCCAAATTTCATTTTACCAAATATTCACACACTATCAAATGTCGGCAATAAATAAAATGTCTTCTTCGAGCATTTCACCTTTGTATATAAAATTCATCCGACGAAAAACTTTACATAATCATTTCACAGGCATTTTTTTTATATATTTTTCAACCAGTCTTCCCGCACATTCTAAATATTTCCCGGGGGGGTACGTATTCTTTCGGGAGTAGAATAATAATTTTCCGAATTCCCCGGTAGATTATTTTTATATTCGATAGCGGGAATGAGAGTTCTGAATGTTCAGAACAGTTTTTTTGCATTATTTGACAATTAGAGGAAAAATAATTTATTCCCGGGGAGACATTTCCCCGGGAATTTTCATTTAGAATTGGGCTGAATGTGGGTTACAGCCAATCAAAGGCTTTTGGGGAATTAAGGAGTACATTAGGCAAGTACAAGTTTAAATTTTGATATGCCAAAAAAATAATATCAAAAACTATTAATAGAGAAATACATATTATTTTGTAGGCCATATTTAAATTTTGGAATTTAAATTCTAAGAATAAGACAAGAGCCAAAATCTTTGGGACCAAATTATCAATCATAAAAATATTAACATTCCCACAATGATCACAGATATAATTCGTTTTTCCATCACCTTTTTACTTAAAACTATTTGAGATGTTGCTGTTGATATGTTAGTACTTGGGACGACTGTTGTCGTGGTTGATATTGGCGTAGTTAGTTCAAATTGTTCTGTAACCCCCGGGGGTGTAATTGTTGTTATTGATGGAATTGATGAAGTTATTAATGTTATAATTGTTGATGTTGTTGCCAAAATGTTTGGTGTTGAGACGTGCAAAATTGGTGTCGTTGCTACAATGTTGCTTTCACTTGTTGTATTTGTCGCATTTGTGATTTTAGTCATTTGAATTGTATTCACTTTGTTAGTTACTACTTCATCCGTTATTAATGGCACTAACGTACTACTATCTTCGGGTTGCTGTTAGAGAGATCGACAAATAACAAAATGTAAAATATAAAATACACCATGATTATTTGAATTTTTGTATTGCTGTTATTTACAATAATTATTGTATTTTGAAGTGAAAAAACAGTTAATAAAATTAATTTAATTAATTAACTAATATTTTGTAATTTAATCTACGTTATTTTTGTTAATATAGAAAGAGGTTAGATTATGTGATCAATTATAAGTGCACTCATAAATAAAAAAGTTTTAATAAGTATAAAAAAATAATGGAGCCAATTGAAAAAATGAAATGAAAGTAAATTAATAAAGAAAACAAATAAATTATATAAATAGAAAATATTACCAAATATATTATCTTATAAGTATTTAGGTAAAATAGAAAGGACCTTAAAGAATAATGAAGAGGAAGGCATCTTTTTGATCTTTAAGCATCTTTTTGAAAATTTGTTTTCGAACTAGTTAATGGACCAGGGACCCTACTATGTAACTCGATTCTACTTTTGATTCTATTCGAAAGTTAAATCCGATTCTACTTTCAAATGGTACTACGTATGAAAATAGAATCGGATGCCAATAATTCCAATTGTTTCCTATGAAGTTTCCGATTTTAGAACGAGTCTCGCATAGTTTTTAACACAAGTCAAGTAAATAAAACAAAAACAATTTTATAAAACACCAATCTAATTACAAACAAATAAATATAAACAGTGTCGCAATATGGTTTAATTCCGAAGAAAAGCTGGACCGCGTTGAACAAATTCAACGCAGGAATATCGGAGAAAAAACCAACATAATAGAGCTCAGCTAAAAAAGGTTCACTTATTTACTGAAAATTTATAAAACATTTTTAATGCAATAAAATATTTAATTCAGCTTTGTTAAAACTACTGCTTTCATATGTATATTCGCTACACAACGTGTCCGATCTTATCATTCGCAGAAGCCAAATTTCTGTTCCAAATATATTTCAGGCCGTCAGAAGCATAGTGGCCTAACTGACTTTTTACCGAAATCCGGTTTTTCACAAAAATTGAATTCTTATGTATTAACTTTATGCCTGCATCAAAATTTTTGGATTAAACGGTTTAACAATATAAATTTAGTGCATTTTTAACTTAGGCCAAACACAAAAAATTCAAAATGTTTAGTGCCAGAGTGGCCTATCTTTCTCAGGTCTTTTTGCACTAACATTTAACATTTGTCGTTTTTCTCAAAATATTAGATTAGGCCGAGTTTTTTATAAGCTAACAGATGGAATAGTAATGCTATGTGAGTCCAATTTTATTGATTAGACCGATAGCTACCTCGAAAATCCTTTAAAAATTTGCAGATTAAAACTGAATAATGCAAAACAGCTATAAATACTATAGGTTCTTCAACAGGATAGGAGCCTATATTTCCTAAAAAACGCTTCGCGCCATCACAAACCTGTACCTACTTAGTCTAATATTCATTTTAAATTGAAATATTTCTTCATTCATTGACTTGAACCTAGACCAAGCGGCTCAGAACCCGAAGTTTTGAGATAAGCTCCCCCTAAATTAGATTTATTAAAATGACTATAGCATTTTCACTAGCCCACATAAATATTCTGTTGTTCATACGGTTTCTTTATTTGTTGTCATACGAGTGCAAGTCCTGGAAGGTCTCATAGCTTCAGTTTTGCCACTGTCCCTCTTACCCTTATAAAAAAATATATTTTAATTATTTCAACGTAAAAAAATGATCTATAATATTTCAAACGAAAACACTGTTTTATATCCTGATGCAAGACTTATTAAATCCGGGAAAAAAAAGGTTTAACAGGGGTCCTTGCATTCAAAACTCCAATATAACACAATTTTATACCGCTCTGAGGGACAATTCAGGAATTTTAACTGAAATAGAAGCTATTTGATGTTCTGAGACATGTGGAAGTGAATAATTTACTTTAATTTCTTCATTTAAAAATAAAAACTTCACAATTTAAATATAAATCGCATTTTTAAATTAACGCTTTTGGCCTATCTTTCTGCTTCATTGAATTAAATTGTTTTTTCCTCAGTGCCAAAGTGGCCTAACTGACTTAAAAATAAGTTTAAACGGTATTTTGTGGGAAAATATGAATTGCAAAGAATTCTGTACTTATTTCTAGACATATCACAAAAAGAAAATCATTCATATCTTACTTCAATTAACAGTTATTACTGTTTCAAAAAGAGCTGTTTTTTGTTTTCGCTCTACTGAAAAAAGAGAAAAAGTCAGTTAGGCCACTCTGCTTCTCACGGCCTCATTTATATTTGAGGATTTAGATGAATTTCTGTGTGGAAAAAATGTGTTAGTATTTTTATGAAATATTCAAATAAATTTATAATTTCCTTTTACTTAACATTTTGAAAGACAAATTTACTTCGACCTGCTCGCAAGCACATTTGATATAGAATGAATATTTCCGATCTCGGACGACTTTGGCATTCACTTTAAAATTAAGGAGTACCAAATTTCCGAAAAAATCGAAAAAAAGTTGGCAGTAACAGAGCTGTTCGATTTTCGTTTATTAAAACTAGCAAATCCAGTTACAGAGTTCCGATTTTGCGAATTCCAATGTTTTTAATTTAGAATTGAACTACATAGTAGGGCCCCAGTTATAAATACATATTGAAAGTGATTTGGCCCTCAATGCCGCCAAAAAACCAACTCTTTTTCTTGCACTTCTCTCTTTCGGGTGGGCCCGCCCGCCCAGCCACTCTATTCTTTCTCTCTCTCCCTTATCTCCCCCTTTTTCAAACCATCTTTTTTAGCACTACTCTACTTTCTCTCTCTCTCTCTATCACCTCAACCACAGTTCTACGCAGACTATTTTTAAATAAAAGCAAAAATAGTCCAAAATTAAGCTTATGACTTGAATAAATTAATTATTCGAACATTTAATTTTCTCTCCAGTAAAACGAATTAGAATATTTAAGTGAACATTGTAATATTAGCGGTGTTTTTTTGGATTTAATATATGCATGTATAGTATAGTTTTCAAGAAAACTTATATGCAGTAGCCTGTTTAAATTCCAGAAATACAAATGCAACGTCCATAGTAGGATTCTAATTCTGCTTTTATTGGAAGTAAAACTACTGTGGATGTTGTATTTGTAATTCGTGAAAAATCCTACTGGTCTGTGAATAGCTTAACCAAAAAAAAAAAAACATGACTCTTAAAAGTGGGGGTTTGATAAAAGAAAAATTTAGTTTGACTAAAATAATTGCTCAAATTTCATTAGTTTTTGATTTACATATCAAAATAAGAAATAAAGGTTTAATGATAATTGACATTTTTTGGGCGATTTTAATGCTCAGTTCTATCAATTACACTCGTAACTCAAACGCAAGCTAAGAAAAACAATGTGTACATCCCCTTAGAAGTCAATGGAAAAGAGAGTTAAGTGGTCTCAACTTGAAAAATAAAATTTGCAAAAATTTCTGTTTACTAACTCAAAAAAGTTTAAAATAATTTCACATCCATTGATTATTGATAACTTGCTAATGTCTGCTGTATAAATATCTGTGTACAATTAGTGTTACAACACAGTCTCCTAGCTGTCAGTGTTCGTCACTTGACATTAGTTGACTAATACTACGTTTTCACCGAGCACAAAACCGAGATTTAGGTAGATTTACCACAAATCTCTTCACAAATCCCGTGATTTACCATACAAATTTTAATCTCCTCAAATCAAGATTTAAAATAAATCTAATTTAAATCTTCATAAGTAAAATTCGAACAGACCTATTCCCCTATTCAGCGCAATACAAGCTACGGGAAACCATCTTTTTTTTTTTTCCACCATCTGCATTTTGAAAGGTTCTGTCAAAATTAATCTATTTTTTAATCTTTTTTTCTGGTGAAAACACTGTTTGGGATTTATGAAATCTAAACGAGATTAACTTGCGGTGAAAACGTAGTATAACGTTTAATTACAAATCGTTAATGAACAAATGGAACATTTCGGATATGAAACGTGACTGTTCACTCTAATCCTTATGTTTTCTTCCTGACTATCGCCTCCCTTTTCACCTCACCGATATCACTTACAAACTGCCGTCACTACGTAGTGAGCAGTCACAATTTTAACAGGACCATTTGCACAGTTTTAAAATTTTTGAGAGAATTTCATCCTTGTTTTTTTTTATAAAAATTTAATAATAACCTGTGAGTTTCTGGATCTGATCTTTTGTTTGGCTTGACAATTATTAGCACTTCAAGTCGGCTTTAACTTGGAACCATTACTTTTTTAGGTTTTCAACTGAATTTTCAAAATATTTAACTCCTTTTCCATTCCAATAGAACAGTAAATTTCGTCTTTCTAAATATTCACACACACACTAAGTATGTACTCACTTAGTTAACTTACTACGTTAACAAAATAGTCTCATTTAAAATATTGAAACAACATTAAATCAGGAATTAAAAAAAAACACTGAACATCCGAATAAAAGGCTTTTGGAGTGTTAGGAATACAAAAGGGGTAAAAATGGAGTGCTGGGACTAGGAGCGACCAAACGGAGTCGACATTAGCTTAAGTGCAAACACATTAATACTCATCACTCTGTTCGCTTACTTCCTAAAACTGCCAGTTTCCACAAAAAGCAGTGATGCGTATGAGTACATATTTTATTTATATGGATACACTTACCACTAAATACCCGTTTTATTTAAATTACCTACTCGACAAATAAAAATTCAAATTTCTTGATCAGTTGATTTCTAAGTGCAGAAGTTAAAATGTACGAAAAAATTCTCGCTGAAGGGAAAGCAAAATAAATTAAAACAAAAAATCAAAAGCTCTGGCATTTTTGTGTCAGATAAAAAGTAAAGAAACACTTTTTGTGTAGATTTGGTATACAGCCGCGGGCGAGTAGAGAAATAAATCTAATTTCTCCGATAGAAGTCAAATCTACTCTGTATTGTTTGTCATTCTATTTGATATTCTGCAAAGGAAATGCCTAATGGATCGAGGAATCAAAAAAATTCTCACTACTTGACAGAAAAATAAGTAACTTTTGTGAGGAAATAATCAATGTACTCATGGAATCCGCAATAGTGATTCGCAATAAATTGTTCTCTTTTCTTTTCACTTAAAATCTATGAACAGAAATGAGAGCACTGCATGGCTCTGGATAGCATACTGAACCCGGCCTTTGTAGGCTTCCTAAAGAAAAATGGTAACATTTTCAAAAACACATGCATAAAGACTTGCAAAATCAAAAACAATACAAACTACACATCGTGATAGGATCTTTTTATGACAAAAGGATGATTAACGGCTTGAAGTTAAGAATATCCAGGATTTCTATTGAAGACAAAATAAAGAAATCCATGCACTGGGAAGAATAAATCACTAAAATTTTAGCAGAACCTATGTAGTGACTAGTAAGTATATTATTGGTATGATTACGATGTTTTTTTTTAATACATAACATTTTTGAAATAAATTCGCATTTTTTTTAAAGCAAACAAATTCCAAAATTGAAAAAATCTATGTGCGTAAAAAATCAATAAAACTGTCATTCTGGCTGACGGCTTTTGCCATTGCTAAAAAAGAATTTGTAAAACTTGTAATTGTAGTGGTAAGTGTAAATTAATTTTCAATATTAATGGTTACCGTTATTTTTTATATACTATCTTTAAAAATCTGTATGATATCCCATGAAAACCCAACCGCAAAAATTCAACCGTACAGTTATTCTCTGGAATTCGATTGTATTTTTTTTACTTGAAATGCAATTTTCAGTGTCCCTTGTCGCTTTCCTATTTTGCCATCCATAACCCACTAATGCATTTTTATTTAATTTGTCGCTTAACCATAAATCAACAAAAAATATTGCATAAGAGTAATCTCAATCATAAGTCATAACTAAAATAAAATTGATATAGAATATAGAATTAACAAAAAGTGTAAAAGTTAGTGGCTTGGAAAGGGAAATAGCATCAAAACATTACATCTCATAGGATTTAAATAAATAAATAGGAAAAGAAAATTAAGAAAAATATATAAAATGTTCTAATAATTTGGAAATTGCAATCCGCTTGCTAGATCACTATTACCTTTGGCAACAATGTAGTTGGGGTTGTGCTTGTTAAAAGTGTCGTATGTTCTAACAATATTGGAGTAGTGACGACGCTTGCAGGCTTTTCTACAGAAATAGTTGTGCTCATGTTAAACTTTGCCGTAGCACTACTTCTACTACTGCTGCTGATGTTGTTGTTGTTGTCCTTGCTTATAACTGGCAGACGGGTTGATGTTACGTCAATTGGTATAACAGTTGTTAGGTCGAAATCATCAATAACAAAATCATCATTATTCTCAAGTATATCCTTAAAGTCTTCTTGTAATGGAGATGAATTTATATTGGAGTCAACGAACGGTGGCAAAACCTTTAATCTATTTGTGTTCTCGATTGTTTTCGTAATATCAAATTCCAGTTTTGTAACACCTCGAGCCATATCTTCGTCAATATTTTCATTTTTGACAAGCGGTTTAAAATCATTTTTCTTATGCTTTATTTTGTTTGTATTTTCAACTACATTTTTGTCAAGAGGAATTTTCTTAACTTTACTTGTCTCTTTTATATTCGGCTACAAGTTGAAGAATTTGCCAGTGTAGGAATTTTTGTTTTTGAAATATTTTTTTTTTTTTTTCGATAGGTTTGCGTATTTGTTTAATTTTTGGTTTGTATCAAGTTGAAAGATGAATTTGTGTTATTAAATATAATTCAACACACGTCAAAGAAAAGACACACGCATACAAACACACACACAGTAGTACAGTGAGGCAGCAGTGAGGCAGAAACAGAATAAAACAAAGCATATTTTACAAAATAAATTATAGAAAATAGTTTTTTTTTTGTTTAAAAAAAAAATGAAGCATCTGTGTCGCTGAAACGGACACTCTTTCCTGAGCTAGTAAGCCATAAGTTTGTTCTTTGAATTGAATTTTCAAAATTCATCTTTGAATCCATTCAATTTACATAACTGTGCAAGGATTACTAACAATCAGGATTACACATCAACAAACAAAACTTAACTTAATGAAAAAAACAACAAAAAAAAAATACAAAACATAGATAAATAAAATGAAATGAATTTAGTTTTTGAAAATTAAACAACTTTAAGTGTTTTTAGTTTGTTTTATAGTAAAACGGTGCTTGGCCATTTCAATAGCGTGATTGTGTGAAAATAAAACTAATAGCTTTCGCGCAAATGTTAACTAAGCAATTATGTGTTGTGGTCTATGATTTATCTCTAGATATATTTATATGCTTTAAAATTTAATTTCCAATGTGTATGTGTGTAAATATTGCAGCATTATTACTAACTATAAGAAGCAAATGCACACTTACCTTTTCCACGCCGTGGTGATGTCGATGAGCGTGTGTAGTCACTTGCGGAATTTCGGTGACAGGTTCCCTATAAAAAGCAATTAAATTAATATTAAATATTTTCTTTTACAAATTTTATTAATTCAACAGCATCAAGGAAAATTGGAGCCATAAATCTAATTAAATAAAATAGATGAATAATTTTAATATACAAATAATGATTCATATGTGTATTGTGTACTCTCAAAGGCAGGAAGTAAGAAAAACATTGACCTCTTATATGTACTAAATCAATGAAGAAAAATGTATTCAAAGTCTGAAGCGGGTTCATGTAGGGGTAGATTTTTTCGTGGAAGCCTTTATAAGAAGATGGAAGCATGAGAGCCACGGGGCAGAGTAATTTTTGTATACCCTAAAACGGTATACAAAAATTCAGCCTACCATTATTTTTATTGCTACTACTCGAATGTCTCGAAATCATAAAAGAACGGAATAATTTTGAGAGAGTTCGAATTTAGGTGATCGAGAGCCCTGAAAAGAGTATAGTATTGTGTCAGATTAAGACAAAAATCTAAATGTTGTAATGGACTCTGACCTCTTTACTAGTAAAGCTAAACTACTCAGGATAGATATGTTCACTCTTTCTATGTCTTTTTAGAAAAATATTGTTTCTTTGATTTCTTTACGGTTAGGACAAAATATTTTGTCCATGCATATTTTGCATATTTTAGGCCGTGTATGAATTGGATTAAAATCGCGTTAAATTTTAGTTTCAGTTTTATGATTTTATTATTTTGTTGAAACGGAAGCAGATAGTTATTTATTTTGTTTTTGTTGGTATTTTTGAATTGCAAAACTAACAGCCAAAACTACTTTAAACGGCTCTTTCAAAGATAAAAAATTAGCCAAAACACACACACTTCTAAAAGAACTGATGCCTGACAGCTGAATTTCTCACGGAGATTTTCTAATGAGTGGTTAAACAATTTTTCGTTCACCCTTCCAATCATAGAGTACCTATATTATCTAGAGAACCGACTTAGGGGTTCGTTCTCTTTCACCCTACAAGCTGTAGTGAGAGAATGGGACCATTTTGTCGACTATTCGTTGCGCACGTATTAGTGATCCTGTGCATTTTAAATGCAACCCCATCCACCACTGCTGTAACAAATAGTATACACGTTTTTGCTCAATTATGATGGGTTCCTGCGCTCAGATATTTAAAATGAGAATACGTTAAATTCAAAAATTGAAATTTAAAAACAAAATTTCAATAAAATTACTTTAAACAAAATGTTTAATGGACCGAAACAAATTTGTTTAGTGTTTTCTTGCTTTTAGCATTCAAATCTAGTAATATTCATGTATATTTATGTTGAAAACGCGACTCTATAAAAAAATAACTGAGCTAATGTGGCCATTTTGTGTTTAAATCCACGATTCACACTGATTCACGAATAGGAAAAAAAGAGTAAAATAAGAGAATTTTCTCTTACTCATTTCAAATAAATTTTGCGGGTGTTTTAGGCAAGAGGGGTACGAGTCGGTTCTCTAGATAATATAGGTACTCTATACTTCCAATTCCAATCGACCAGAGGAAAAATACTGCATTGAAAATAAGAACCGAAATTAAATTTTTTTTTTATAGGATTTTCATACCGATATGTTGCGAATGTGATAAAATAATGAAGGTTTGAAAAAGAAAAGCTGTGAATACTAAACGTGACGTAGTGAAAATAAAATAAAATAGAATAGAAATTGTTCAAACACCATAGACAAATTACTCTATTCAAGTACACTTTGAATGTATTGAAAACATTTTGACAGTTCACCTTGCGTTTTCTTCATTTGACAGCAACTTTGATGGAAATTGTAGTAGATTCAGGGAAAGTGTGGGGATTTTTAAAACCAGAAGGTTAAATTGTTTATTAGTAGGATTCTATTTAAGCTCTACAATTTTTGTAACCTTACATCTCCTACTAACAGTCGACATTAGTGATTGATTATTAGTAAGGCCCAATGTCTTGAGAGTATTGTCTCTACATTGGATTGAACAGATAAATATTTTGACTCCCGCATCGGGAAACAAATGTCGGCATGTCTAAATTATGAAATAATCAGTTTGAACACTAAGCTGCAACTGTTTCGCTCAAATGATTAGCTGTTATAAAATTTTATCACTTGAAAATTTCCATCTGTTACCACAAAAAAGTTCCTAGATTTTCTAATGCAAACTGGTCTGTATTCATACTATAGATTTACATAGATACTAGATGATAGTATTCTTTGACTTAAGTAGAAACAAGAAAAGAAAAAATCGACTGAGATGCACTTGGCGCATATAAATCAGGAAGAAAGGTATAACTTAAAAAACATAACCAGAGTGTTCTTATCCCTAGAAAATACAAAGGCGAAACCAAACAGAGATAGCTATAAGTAAATAATTAAAGGTACCTCTAAAAAAAACTTAATTCAATTAAACTTCCAGTAAAAGATTACTGGAATAAAAGGAGATATGCATAAACGTGTTGTGTAATTTTCCAACCAAAAAACCAAAAAAATGACTTCCGTTAAAGCAATTTTTATAAGATCTTACTTTTAAAAAAGACTATATACAAAAAGTTTTTGTTTCTGTCTATACATACATATACGCATGTATGTATATAAAATGAATGTATCTATGAGTATTTGAAGGTAGGCTTAAGATACTTACAGAGTGAAATGCGGTAAAAACAATAAAAAGGTATCCGATTTTGAAAATTAAATTGTTTGATAATTTATTTTTAGGTGGACTAAGGGGAAGGCTTATGTGCTAGACATTTTTTTAATTAATTCAGTTATTTATAGGTTTAAAAACGGTGAAGGTATCCGATTTTCTTAAATTTGTTTTATGTTGGAAATGTTATATCTAATAAAGCTACAAAAAGAATAAAAATTTTTCAAACCCAATATTTTGTATATGTGTATAACTAATTTAATTTACAATAAGTACGTCGCTGCACATTATGCATTAAAATCCAATTGTTTTTAATTTCATGGCAAGTAACATTTTGACTCGGTTGTGCAGCTTTGACATAATAATAATTAAAAATAATCTGGGCGTCATATAAACACAGTCGCCCTTATTAAATGTAAGGAAATATTGCAATGTATGTATTTGTATGTAAACAAATCTGCGAAAGACTTTATACGAACATTATTATTATTATGTAGTTTACGAAAAATTAAAATTCATTGCATTCCGCATTGCAATACGACGTATACTTTATTCAGAAAAATTAAACTTGGTGGCACAACAGCTCATGAAGAACTTGGCCCTAGTGACTTACAACTCTCAACCATTCCTGTGTGCGTGTTTGCAGGAATGGAGGGGGACCTACAGTTTATTGCCGAATCAGAACGGCTAAGGTGAGCGGCACTTATAACATATGTATATAAAAAATTGCCAAAAAATAACGGTACTTGTGCCATACAATCGCTTTGAAAAATTTTATAACTTCCACTTGAACTGATGTGTGGGAATAGGAACTGACGGATTTGCCGTTATGTTGGTTGTTCGAAGTTCGAAGTGCTGTCACGGAGATCATAGTAATTAACTAAACAATGAAGCTAGATAAATTGAATTTTAAGATTAAATTAATAAACAGTGAGATAGAATTTACCGATAAATTCTAAAATTTCATTCTTTCGGGTTTTTACGGTAGTTGGCTAACGTAATTCCATCTATGTATTATGTACTGTGGAAGTACATAATATACAAAAGGCTATTTTAATGATCTCTCATCTAAACTTACTCAATTTCATCATCGGGATCTTCGTCCTCGTAATCATATTCGTATTCTTCTTCACCAGATCCTTCCGTTTGTCGTCTATAGCGCTGAACCCTATTTTTTGTTTGTATTATATGAATTAAATTGTTCATTTTTTGTTAAGCCAATATATTATTTACCTGTTGCTTAGCTTTTTCCGCCATATGACCCACCATCCAAAATCAATACCCGCAATATCATTGAGAGATCCATCTTTCATTTGTAATGCAATTTGGTTAGAAATTGGTTCACCAGCTGCAAAATAAGTTTGACCACATCCAATCTAGAACACAAGGAAAGTTGTTAGTATTTAAAATATAAGAAAATTCAAAAAAAAAAAAAACAACTTATGTATGCCAATGTAATATTTACCGTAAAGTCAATTCTACCCAATCGTCTAGTCGTATCTGGCTTATTTGGTCCTTTTCTGATTGAGTTTTTGGACAGGTCTAGGATTTCTCGCTTGCTCACAGAATCAATATCTATGAATTCCTATTAAATTTGTCACGTTTAATTTTGGTTATAAGAACAATTATTTACACCTTAGCATTATTAATACCTTTGGAATTGCAAAGAATTTCGAAAGTTTATTAAGAATTTTAGTTCGTTTCTTCTCTATGAGATCTTTCCAGTCATTGGATTTGAGAATAAGTGAAAGCATTATTTTACTTTCTGTATATGGACATTGTGAGTATTCTATTGTGTAAGGATTTTTGTAAAGCAAAATCTTTTTGGGTTCCTCTTGAGGTTCACTTAATGTAGCCTGTGAATTTTAAAACATAAGTAAATATTAATATGTTTGAATATTCAAAATGTTAATTTCTATAATAATTAAAAGGATTTCAAAGGAGAATGGGACGGGGTGGGGGTGTAGGGTCGAATGTGTTTCCATGAAGGTACGTATATTTCTCTTTTAATACATGATGCATTTTTATTAATTAATTTGATTAACACAAACCTTTGTTAGAAATTATAATTTTCCTCTTACCTGAATATCATCATTGAAATTAAAGTCGCGCTCTGCCTTTGTTGATAGTAGAAAACTTAATGTAAGTAAAAATAAATTACGGATGCTTAGCGGAATCATGTTTGTACTTCTCCTTGAAGACTGTGTCTGTGTGCAATGTAAAATATAAAGTTTCTTTATTTGTTGTTTGTGAAAG
This sequence comes from Epistrophella euchroma, assembly GCA_947049315.1. Lineage (NCBI taxonomy): Eukaryota > Metazoa > Arthropoda > Insecta > Diptera > Syrphidae > Epistrophella > Epistrophella euchroma. The sequence continues at coordinate 109,526,326 of OX346245.1, read as the reverse complement.
AGCCAATAGCAAACGTAATATCCACAATATCCAAAGCACACTCCGTTCCAACGAGATAATTAATTCAAATCATGTTGTATCTGAAAAAATAAAGAAAACAAAAAAGATTTCAATAAAAGCTAACAAAACTAGAACAAAATAATTGCACTTGAGCATATAAATTTGAAGAGAAAAAAATAATTAGTTATGGGTTTAGTTTTTCTCTTTGATTTTAAACTTAGAAAATACATTCTGAGAAATTCAGGAGTTGCACCAATTTTACCACTTGAGAAAGTATTCAATAATAATTCACAACTTGGCCTCAACCTCTTCCACCTTCTATAGGGTGTGTGTTGTAGGGATTAAGCAAGCATACATATGTATGTTACCTATAATATCATGGTATTGCTGTTGACTGCTGATTTCATCAACGTGTTTTCTTTCGTGTACAGACATAGTGAAGAACAAAATGATTTCTTTCTAGGGGATGATAGAAGAGCATAAATAACACTTTCAAAAAGGTTACGGGTATGACCCAGATTCTTCATGAACCATTCTATATGAGTGTGTTTCCCCAGTAGTTGTCAGTGTTGTCAATACACAGTGAGTGCAGCAGCAAAAAAGCCAAACAATAGATGGCGAGGCGATCGATTGTTGAAGAGCGGCACATAATATTAAGTAGTTAATAATCTCTAGCATAGAAGTCACATTATCCTCTGAACAATGTGGCATAATGGCAAACAAAGTAGTTCTAATACTTTCTAAGAGAACCTTACGATTTATTCTTGTTGAAGAAACTTAGAAACCACCGTTGCCGTTCTTCTCTATTTTCTTCTTTATTTCAAGAGGAAAGTGCAGTGATTTTAAAGGAGTCTCCACAAATGAAATTGTATTTTTTATTCACATTATAGAGTTGCGGGTTTTATTCAATTTTATTTTGTGTATTTTGTGCATCTCAAGGATGTGGCTTTTGTTTAAGATGTATGAATAAATAGATTATGATTCATTAATAAACAACGTCTTACGACTTTGACGTAGGTATTAGTGAGATGAAATTGAAACAATGCAGTGCTATGTAAGTTGCACGTATATGCACATTATGTATACACAATTACAAACAAAAAAAAAATGATGGGACGAGCTATTTGAGGGCATGTTTATTTGTTTATCTCAGACAGAGGTGAAGTTAACTGGCTGCCGATATTGTGCCATTTGAACCCATCAGAGATCCCATATGTCTGTACTATTATATTTTAACTTCACCCGTCCTTATTTAAAACCCTTTAGCGGAAAAAATGAAGTTACCCGGCTGGAAAAATGGCAAGTTTAGGCAAGGGCCTGGAAAGTTTTCGGTAAGTAAAACATGGACGAGGAAAACATGACACACCCCTTTAAGTGCCTAGCTGACAACATTTATTTAATAAAATACTGGTGAGGCTCTTGATGGCAACTAACTACATATATGTACATATAGTGAAATCATTTTACGAAAATTAATAAAAGCAGGATCTTATTATATCCTATATCGTAATAAAAATCTTTGTGTGTTTATTAACTGTGCAAATTTCAAGTAATGATTGTGAATCAGTGTGTCAAATAGTAAAATCGCAACTGCAGAAAAAACAGAAGCACAACTGATTTTGACATTTTTCAGAAATCAGTTCTCAGTTGTTCTACCTAAAAAGCAAGTGCAAAAAGACTCACTGAACAGCAAGCCAGAACAGTTTAGAACAGAAAATTTTCATTGAACTTATTCTTTTCTGTTCTAAACTGTTCCGAACAGCCTCACGACGAGAAATGCTTTATTATGTATTATTTCATTGTTTTAAATTCTTTTTTAAGAGAGAACAACTGCTAAGAGATATCGTCACGCTGACGTCTCATTTTCTCGTCGCATTGTGAAACAGCCTTCATGTACAGTTTATAACCAGGGTGGTGGGCATCGAGGAACTGGGTGTCAATCTAGATTAATATAATATAGAGCGACTGACAGCTAATAGCTTTTGACCCTCAAATATTAAATGGTTGAATGGAAATCTAGTTTTTACTAGTTAGGGCTTAGGCAACATTAAACTGACGAGGCAAAAAGGTTCATAACTGGCGAGGGCCTAGCGAATGCCTATAGTTACCTTTGCTAGACCCTTGTTAGTAACTATGAAAAACTTGCCAGGGCCTTATTGAAAACTAGATTCTTTTTCCAGGTGGGTATCTTCGCTTTAAAATAAAATAAGTAGACAAGTAGACAGAGTGGAAGTTAGATTCGAAACCATTATTTGAGTTCAGCCGTTTAGCTGTAAATGCTTACCGCCTTGTCAGATTTTAGTGAGGTTTTATGACTATTGCAAACATTTTTAAAAACATCGCAAACCGCAAAATCAGCTAATTTATAAGGTTTTCGTTTGGTTATCCGAAAGAACTGTCCGGAAATCTCCGATCCGCAATGCTTAACCTGTAAGGCCTGGCTTGCTTGTGCTTTTTTAGATTAAAACGAAGAAAAGCACAAATACATAACAGAATTATTTTTGCTTTTGTGGAATGATGATGTATTAAATTAAATTTATCTAGTTTAATTTGATTCTTCTATCTTTTTATAGTATTTGCGTTTGTGTCGATAAAAATTCAAGTTTGTTTTCATACTCTCGTTTCTCACTAGCAATTTTTACTTGTCTAAAGTTAATCAATCAAATAAATTTCGATATTATTTACATACACAAGCCTCAACTTTTCAAATGATATACGTATAAACATATTCTTTTTATAGAATTTTATTTTAAAAGCGTATCACACATTTTGTTTGCTTTTATTTTAACAATTCAAAGGTGATTTAGCTTAGTAGATTTATACAATCCAGTTGCGTATTGTATTTATTTTGCACAGCACTATAGGTCATAAAGAATAACGATCAACAAAGTACCTAAACAATAAGGTGTCTATTTAAAAAAATGTCTCCTTAGGTGAAGAGGAAAAGGATATCATGTTTGTTGGACAAGATGACAGCACAGGCATTGCTTTATTGTATCTGATTTGAATCTATAAAGTATATGCAAAAGAAAATAAGTAAATATACAATGGCTTGATGTTTATGTGTAAGTTTTTTTTTCCCTTGCGATTTCTTAGATAAGGAGCTGGCGAGCAAAAGCGGACTTTATCCAGGCTTTTTTTTTTGTTAGAACAAGAAAACACTAGGTTCGTTCGTGTACTTTCCGGACTAAAACTGGCAAATTATCAAATTTTGAGGAGTGGGGATGAAATTCTCTCAAAGAGAATGGAAACAGTCCAAAAGTACACGAACGATTTGAACCAAAAATTTCTGCCAGATTTTAAACGTCACCAAAAAGTAAACAAAAGAAAAATAAACAAAACCACAACATTGGAATACATTTACTGTAAGTCTTAATTAAAATTGAAGTAAGAAAATTAAATTGAACTTTTTTAAAACACTTCCTTTCAATTTTGTTCAGTGGTTTATCAAAAAATAAAAACAAAGAAAAATATTCACTTCTAACAAAAAACAAACTAAAACTAAAAGTAAACAAACAGCAGCCATTTTGTATTTTTGTTGTGTTTTTTCTTCCCACTAGCTTTTTGATAGGACACCGAACTTACCATTTTCTGCCGGAAGAAATTCCTCTGGTAAAATCTGGCAAGAAGGGGAAATAATTTACTCTCTCGCGAGCGCTCTATTCTACCCAAAACTACCCGAAATGTGCATACGCGAACAGGTTTGGACTAAATCTGGTAGAAAATGGTAGTTTTGGGTAGTTTCGGACTTGTACGCGAACGCACCTTATAATACTTGATTTACACAACTGACAAAGTGGCAGTGACTGTCAGAAAAATGTTTATGCCTATTCGGCTGCCATTTTTTTGACAGAAATACTGCCAATTTGACAGTCGTGTAAATCCAGCATAACAGTGAAGTGCTATATTGTTGTTTAAAAAGTATTTTGCATTCCTAATTAATTTCTTTTTAGGTTAGAACCTTTTATATTTGGAATTTTTTTAATTGCCTTTTAACTACGTTTTTATTAGGGCATAGTGTCAAAATTAAATATGAAAAAGGCTTTTCATTGTGAAAAAGAATGAAAAAGATTTCATCTACTTGGGAAAAGATTTGTCCTTTTTCTACTGTGCTTTATGTTTTAATTAAAAAAATGTGTTCTAGATAAGTAAGTCCCCTTTCACACGAAGCAACTGAGTTTCCAGCAACAATCAGTTCATAGGCGAGAACGGCATGAAGAAAGAGGGGTAAACAAAATCTCCCCGGTCAACAAATTCAAGAGATTTTTTTGACGTTCCTCTTCACACTACGTTTGTGTGCATTCAACCGTGCGTAGTTGTAAAGGAAAATACAGCAAGTCTCCTCAGATTTTATTTCTTAGTATGAAAGGTATAAGAGATTGTTAAGGAGATTAAAAGAAAACGTGAAAAAAACTACCGCCGTATAGTTAGCAGCACTAAGTGAGGAATTTCAATTTTTTTGATTCCTATAATTTGGAAAACATTTGGAAAAATTTGGAAAACCATTTTCAGAATTTGGAAAACCTTAGTTAATTAGTTATTAACAATTAAAGGTTAGGCGTATAGTTAGCAGCACATAGAAACAAAGCTAGGGTTTTTTGGTATTAATCGATCGGGAACAGTTTTGTGAAATTTGGAAAACCATTTTTAGAATTTGGAAAAGCATAGTTTAGTAGATAATTAACAAAATGTTAACAAAATGACAGTTCTATAAACAATTACAACTAACGCAAAACGTAATGTAACGGGGCGTAACGTAATTAAAACTGCTATACAAGAACACAAAACCAACACATATAAACAAAATTCTGTCCCAACAACAAAATTATAGGGCGTATAGAATTGAATCGCCTGTTTAGCATTAGCTATTGTTTTATTCTTAACTATATTTTATATTTTCTATCTGAAAAGGTAAAAAATTTAACAGCTCTTGACAGAAAAATAGTTTGACAGATATTGGGACAGAATTTTGTTTATATGTGTTGGTTTTGTGTTCTTGTATGGCAGTTTTAATGACGTTACGCCCCGTTACATTACGTTTTGCGTTAGTTGTAATTGTTTATAGAACTGTAATTTTGTTTACATTTTGTTAATTATCTACTAAACTATGCTTTTCCAAATTCTAAAAATGGTTTTCCAAATTTCACAAAACTGTTCCCGATCGATTAATACCAAAAAACCCTAGCTTTGTTTTTATGTGCTGCTAACTATACGCCTAACCTTTAATTGTTAATAACTAATTAACTAATGTCGAATTCCTTTTAAGAAAAAAATCGATTTGCTCAGAAGAAAAAATCGACTTTTTGGACAAATCCCTTGTATTAAAAGAAAAAATTCGATTCTGTTTAGAAAAAAAATCGAATATTTTTGGTAAAAGGAATTCGACATAAGGTTTTCCAAATTCTGAAAATGGTTTTCCAAATTTTTCCAAATGTTTTCCAAATTATAGGAATCAAAAAAATTGAAATTCCTCACTTAGTGCTGCTAACTATACGGCGGTCCTTTTCAGATAGAAAATATAAAATAAGGTAAGAATAAAACAAAGCCAATGCTAAACAGGCGATTCAATTCTATACGCCCTATAATTTTGTTGTTGGGACAGAATTTTGTTTATAAGTATGTGTTGGTTTTGTGTTCTTGTATGGCAGTTTTAATTACGTTACGCTCCGTTACATTACGTTTTGCGTTAATTGTAATTGTTTATAGAACTGTCATTTTGTTTACATTTTGTTAATTATCTACTAAACTATGCTTTTCCAAATTCTAAAAATGGTTTTCCAAATTTCACAAAACTATTCCCGATCGATTGATACCAAAAAACCCCAACTTTGTTTCCATGTGCTGCTAACTATACGCCTAACCTTTAAATGTTAATAACTAATTAACTAAGGTTTTCCAAATTCTGAAAATGGTTTTCCAAATTTTTCCAAATGTTTTCCAAATTATAGGAATCAAAAAAATTGAAATTCCTCACTTAGTGCTGCTAACTATACGGCGGTAAAAAAACTCAAGTTTCTGGGACTAAGTTCTCAAGACGACAGATGCGATTGTTTTAATTTGGAAGATTTTCGTTCACCAATACATGTATATGGGCTTTCATGTCAAATTGTTCAGCCCTATTAATAAAAATCGCTTAATACACTTTTCTATTCTTAACTCTGAATATTTTGTAAATGCTCGTTCGTATAAAAAATGCGTCCTAATGTTTTCTATTGCAAATATTACTGTCCATAAAGTTAGCATACACTATTTAAAAAAAATTGGTCATCAGAGTTAAAAGCAAAAAACCACTATTTCTGACTTCTGACCCTTTTGTTTAAATAATATCTTTTAAATCTATCAGGAGAAATATATATCGATGAAATTCGTAGAGAGAAACATAATCCACAAATTTTTTAAAATAGTTTATCGATTATTTATCGCTTAAAAACTATATTTTTGGCAATTTGCCTTTTTTAGGAAGAAATATCTTGTAACTAATCGTTTGTTTGAAGAAAATAGACCAAAATCTGGTGAAGGTTTTTTTCTAAGTGTTTTATACCGCTTCAAATTTTGTGATCATAATATTTATGTGTCCAAACTAAATTTCATCGGTCTGGCAGCGATACCGCGGCCCTAACACCTCCATAAAGCACTTCAAAATGCAAACAAAAAAAGTTTTATTGAATCTGTGAACAATAACAACAACTTAAAGGTGCTACCACTAATTGTTTTTGGCTGGAGATATAGCTATTTCAAGGGGTGCCAAGCCCTATCATCAGTCTCCTTTTTAGTGGTGCTGAGCTTTTATCCAATTTTATTATGAAAAACTTTCTACATAATGAGAGATTTGAACCCACGCATCAGATTTGCTCAGTCTTCGAAGTCGTATGTACTACGCATTCCACTACTGCTGACCACTGGCGTCACAGGTCGAGATGTGAGGTTTGTTTACCAAATGCATTTGGAGCATCAGCATTTTAATAGTACAGTTTTATACCGCTTCAAAATTTTTTCAAATTAGATTCCATGAACATACCACGGAATACCGCGGCCCTAAACCTCTATAATGCACTTTTAAGATGCAACAAAAAATTAAAGTTTTTTTAACCGCTTCAAATTTTGTGCATATACAACAGGGTGATTCACTTAAGGTGTGTGCTAGAGCGTGTAGGTTGAGATGAGAAAAAAAAATCGTATGGCGGTATTATTATGCTATACTTTTTTTTAAAGCCAGAAGTCGTTTTTTTATGATGTTTCTAATTCAAATTATTTGATTGAAGATTTTTCGAAAAACTTATTTGCCAACTCAAAATTTTGAAAAAAAAAATACTAAAAAATTGTGTTCAAACTTATTATTTTTTTTTTCAAAACTTTACGTTATTAGGTAGTATTTTTGTTTTAAATATTTGATGCTACTACCAATTTCAAGTTTATTTTTTAGAAAATTGCCCCTCCCGCCTAAACGGGGGGAAATAGACCCCCCTCCCATAAGATTTTTCTTGTCTCGAATCAACCTACACTCTAGATTTTTCTCACAGATTAGGTGAATCACCCTATATAGTTACTATCTGTCCAAATACAATTCCATTCATCTGGCAGCGTTACCGCGAGCCTAAAACTACCATAATGCACTTTCAAAATGCATCAAAAAATAAAAGTTTTCCAAATCGCTCCAATTCTTTTTCACAAATAATTTGTATCTGCCCAAACTGAAATTCATTGGTCTGGCAGCGATACCGTGAACCTAACACTACCATAAAGCACTTTAAAAATGCAGTCAAACTATTTTTTTTTTTTTTGAAAGTGCATTGTGGTAGTGTAAGGCAAACGGCAGAACCTTTTTTTTTTTGAAGAAAATCGCCTCTTTTTCGTAGCTGCCTTATAGTGAATTGTACTATATTTTTCACCTTTACTTATCTAATCTGATTCACAATCAAATTCGCAAAGATTATGTTTTGAAAGCAATTAGAAATTGATATTGATATGTGATATTAAGTGGGACTGTCTTATCAATTTAATGCAATGACCCGAGAGTCTGATGGCCATGTCCTTATTTTGAAGTAGATTTAGTATATGTACTTACTACAATGAAGAGTTTTTTTTTTTTATTTACTTCGAAATTTGTAAGTTTCTAAATAATTTTCTAAGCAAGTTTAACTTGTATACGGACATACACTCCGCTTCACTTGAATAGAAACACAAATTTTTTTTTACTCTCAAAGCGTGTTGCGCTTTGGCATATTTAGCAATCCACTTTTTGTTTTAGTTCTTTTAAGAGGGATCTATTGCGAATAAAACTGCATGAGCAGAATAATTCAGAAAAATACCATTCGGTTATTTTTTACCATTTTTCTAAGTACTTCATAAAAATCACTGTTTTTTGCGTCACTTGAATAGAAACAGTATGCTATTTTTATCTATAGGTTACGGTTAGAAGAAAAAATATTGTTATAATAATGGAAGTATAGATTAGAAATAATAATTGTTTAATCAAAGAAATAATGGGCCGCGGAAAACCATTAAACGCTGCAGAAAAAGCCAAAATAGAAGTACACGCGGAAAACAAGCTTCCCCTACGCATATAATTGCCAAAGAGAATAAGAAGAAGTGTGAAAATTTTTTGGTTGTTTCTCAGAAATAAAGAAAACCATGGAAAAATATGAAAGGTAGGCAAGCAAGAGCCACAACAAATTCAGACCGAAGAAAGTTAAATAGACTGACTTCCAATTCATGTGACCTTGCTGCTAAAACCAAGTAAAAAAAGTGGAATTACAGCTAGTTTAAATGATATTAGACGTGTCATTTGTGGGTCACAACATTTAAAGAAAGCGCCTAAAATTGAAGAAAAAACCACCGTTAAATCCAATACGAAATAAACATCGAAAAGATTTTTACTGGAAGACTATGACGTAAAGGGAAGAGTGGAGAACAGTGGTATTTTCTGACGAAAAAAAAAATCAATTTAGATGGACGGATATAATTACAATTTTCATGACGAGGAAGGAACTAATGTTTTTGGAGCGCCACTATAGCCGAGAAGGTGGTGATTTCCAAGTTTGGAATAATTAATCTGGAGTTTCCCATTTTGAAAATGACGGCAAACTCTTACAAGAAAATATTGCAAGAAGCTTTCCTTAAGTTTATCGATGTCTTTGGACCAATACCATGGACATTTCAACAAGACAACGCACCAATCCACAACGCAAGAATCATTAAAAGTTGGATATCCTAGAAAAATGTCACCTTGCTTCAATGGCCACCGTAACTATCCGAACCTTAATATTATCGAAAACATGTGGAAATGGATGGTTCATAGGGTGTACGATTCTGGACTTCAATATGAGGACAAAGAATCACTTACTGCTGCAATAAAAGAAGCACGGAGTGCAATTTCTTTAATTTATATAAAACAACTGTATGATTCACTTCCCAACAGGGTTTTTGAAGTTATTTCAAATAAAGGTGGTAGCACACATTATTAAAATACGTTTATGAATAAAAAAACTACCCTCTTTTATTGCATTTTTTGAATTTTTTTTTTCCATATTTAAGAGACTTTCTATTTAAGTGAAGCAAAAAAAAAAATCAGTGTTTTTAATGAAGTAATTAGAAAAGTGGTAAAAAATAACCGAATGGTATATTTCTGAATTATTCTGCATATGCAGTTTTACTCGCAATAGATACCTCTTAAAAGAACTAAAACAAAAAGGTGGATTTCTAAATTTAAGAAAGCGCAACATGCAATAAAAGTTTGTTTCTATTCAAGTGAAGCGGAGTGTATATACAAGGGACATACAGTAGAATCTCGAAAACATGAACTGTTCTATATAACATGAACAGTTTGGAAAGATGAAAGCTTTCTTTCCCCTCCCACCATTGCAGTGTTCCAAAAGAAGAACGGATTGAAATCTGGGTACTCGAAATTATGAACGCTTTATTTCTAATAAGATTATTTCCCTATTTCTTCCCCTTTATTTTATCGTTTCTGTTTTTAGTTCCTGTATTGAATTTTGGTAACGGTACTTACGGGCGCGATTTTCCTTACATTTTTCGTAAATTCTTCAGTTAAATGTGAATTTCGAAGAGGAAGTTGCCTCTAGAGTTAGATTTTTAAACATTAAACAAAAGTGTGCTGTATTAGAAGGAGAAAATGTTATCGAGATTATAGAAGCAATAAAACTAGCAGAGGCCATTTCAGCTATTAACATCAGCATGATGTTTGCAGAGCAATGTGAGGCCAATGTATCGACACTTTTATAAGCTTAAGAAATTTACGAGAGAAAGCATACGAGACTATTTTCTGTCCGGGCGATAGTCTACTATAAAGCAGTTTTTTAAGAAAAATGTCTTAATAAGTATGTTCTTTTTAAACTCTTATGAACGCAATTTTTTTATTTTTGATATGTTTTGTTTTATTTTTTTTTTAATAAAATGAATTGTTGTAGATGTAGATGCAATTTTGAATGCTTGGAAAGATGAACAATTCGAAAAGATGAACGGGGCCTGTTTTATAACTGTTCATCTTTTCGAGATTCTACTGTACATACATTGTACTGTACATTAAAAAGTAATTTAAACAAAATTCTAATTTTATTAAAAATAGAAATATTTAATTTCTTTATTCCAAAAAATCATAATCAATTATTATTTTATTTTTTTTTTACAAGCGACAACCAGGCCAAACCTCTTTGTTTGCTTATTTCTGCAATCGCTTCAAGACAGTGTGCTGCTGTGCTGTGTGGTTTGGTTCTCTGTGAATTCCATATATCCATATTCCATATATCCATAATATATTAAAATTCAAATCATGCACTTTGACTGGCGTCCGTTTCTTAAGTTCATAAACCATCTGTCCCTCCCTGGCACGGCAGGCAATCCTTCTTCATCTGGAATCTTTCGATTCCCCCAACACACGTACATTTTTACTAAAGTAGGCATATCCGCCCGCCTCGAAGCTGTTGCTTTTATAGATATCTATACGCTCGGCAGAACCTAATAAAGATTCATGGTCTTTTTTTTTTGTTTTGTTTTGTTTTTTATTTTGATCAAAAGATACCTACTATCGGTGTTTGTTATTTTTAGAGATTCATTTGTCGTCATCGTCATATATTACATGAGTGAGTGAGTATACAAAATACAAAACCTTTCAATTTTCATTACTCTGCCTGCGTACGTGTTACACTCGTGTCTTAAGATATCCGTTGTATAGGTACATATGTGGTGTGTATGAAAAGATACAGATAGTTTATGAATGCTTCTTTCAGCCCACGCAAGTTTTTGTTTTGTTTTTTTTTTTTTTATTGGAGGTAAGTTTTGTACTGATGCACCCTATCCTATATGCCACTTGGTTAAACGCTATTAAATTCAAAGAGTGTGACTGTGTTTCTTTTCCCTAAAAGGAAATTTATAGATAAATACAGTGCCAGATTTATTGTTGAGCAGACAAAGCAAGGTATGACGTATCGAGGGCAAGAAAGTTCCTGCGCTTTTCATCTTAGTCTTTCGGCATTCGCAGAAAGTGTAGATGTTTCTAAAAAAGGCTTTTCAAACCATAAGTAGATCCTTAGTTCTTCGATTAATAAGGTGGCGATTTAATAATTAATTGATTATAGTACGATTCCTCAAAAAAAAAAAAAAAAAAACTTTAATAATTTTAAATATATTTTAATACGTATTGCTTATCTAATGGAGTTTTCCATTGGTAAAATAAATCAATTTATTTTTGATTTGGATCTGTCAAAAAGACAATTTCCTTTTTTTTTTTGCGTTCCATTGGGCAAAATAAATTGATTTATTTTTGATTTTAAATCAAATTTCCAAATCTAAATTTTTCGGCAGATACCCCTCCTTGTTCTAATACCAACATAAATCCAGCTGAATGTTTGCAAATGGTTGTTGATATTTTGGTTGCGAAAATTGTGTTTTTGATTTGGATCTGTCAAAAAGACAATTTCCTTTTTTTTTTGCGTTCCATTGGGCAAAATAAATTGATTTATTTTTGATTTTAAATCAAATTTCCAAATCTAAATTTTTCGGCAGATACCCCTCCTTGTTCTAATACCAACATAAATCCAGCTGAATGTTTGCAAATGGTTGTTGATATTTTGGTTGCGAAAATTGTGTTTTTGATTTGGATCTGTCAAAAAGACAATTTCCTTTTTTTTTTGCGTTCCATTGGGCAAAATAAATTGATTTATTTTTGATTTTAAATCAAATTTCCAAATCTAAATTTTTCGGCAGATACCCCTCCTTGTTCTAATACCAACATAAATCCAGCTGAATGTTTGCAAATGGTTGTTGATATTTTGGTTGCGAAAATTGTGTTCAAAATGTGGAAAATAATTGCTTATAAAAAAATGGTAGCAGTTTAAAATGAACTGGCATCTTTATAAAGTTCATATTTCTTTTCTTAAAGTAAATCGAGGGATGTAATTTTTTTTTGAAATATTGACATAGAAGCAATAATGCACAAATACAGTGACAAAAATTAATCAATTTGAAATTGTGTTCCAGTCGCCACAAAATAAATCAATTTTTTGATCGAAATATTAATTTACCAGTGGAAGACCTTATAACATTTACAACACAAAAAGTGGCAATTAAAATTTGATTTGACAATTAAAACAATGATACAGTCAAACCCGCTTAAGAGAAACTGTAAAATGTTACAGCCTTTCTTTCACTTAAGCGGGTTTTTCACTTAAACGAACCCTGCTTAAGTGAAAAAAATTTCACTTAAGCGGATCTAAAAATTCCATTAAGCGGAGAATTAATGCTAGAAACAGTTATATTTATCTTTGAATTATGAAAATGTAATTTTCTTTTAAATAAATGTCAAAATACGTATACCTCTTAAGCTATCTGAAATGTTGTTTTGGATAATTGTTTAAGAGGACAAAGCAATTTGTTTATAAAATGTAAATTTAAAAGTTTGTAAAATAGTCAGAAATTCAAATATCATTTTCATGGTGAAAATGGTGAAGGTAAAAAATGAAGAAGAAATGAAAGCATTCAGCAATTTCTTCGTTCTGCTCGATTCAATTTTTTTTTCACTTAAGAGAGTTTTCTTCAATGAAAAATATAAAATTGAACTGTTTCAGATATTCGGGTTTTTCACTTAAGCGAGTTTCGCTTAAGCGGAGTGTTTTAAAGGTAATTGGTCGAAAAATAGTCGGGGTTGAAAAAAGTGTTTCAGATAAGCGGTTTTCTCTTAAGCGGGTTTTACTGTACATGTAAATTTATTATGGGTATCTATCATAATCATGTTATTGTAAAATTTTAAAGTCAATGAAGGAGCCCTACAAGTACGTACTCAAGGCATAAGGTCGACTAAATACGGCACTGGGCATTCCTTTTGAGGGAGGAAATAAGTAATGATAAGGCTTTATTGGTATAGGTACCTATTAATATTTGGATCATGTCAAAGAAATAAAGTTCAAATGGATGTTAAGCTGTTGTTACTCGATAAAAAAATACCAGCTCGTAAATCATATCTCAGAAACTACTCAAATTTATTGGAGTTTTTTTGTCGAAAATAAATTATCTGTATGTATTTGTAGGTATCTATTAATGAAAAACTAGCTTTCGATATATATGTATGTATGTAGGCATGTATAAGTTAAGTAGATATATTGATTTTAATCCTGATGGTAAATGGATTGGAATTTATTATGTGAAATGGATGTTTATTCTTAACACGTTCTTCGAATTAAAATTAAATTCTTTGGAGTCAATCACATTGATTTTAATGAACAGGTGACGATGTTATACAAATTAACAAGTTCGAATCAAGCGTTGAATGGTCTTAAAGCTGTCAGTGTAGAACATTACTGGCTGGGTAGAACGTACATGTTTATATTGTTGGTAAGTTAGTTACAAAAAAAGGCACAATATGGTGAGCATACAAATATTTTAAAATTTTAGTATAATTAAAAAACAAAGACATTTCGGGCGTCTGTGCGTCGTGCTCTGTCTCAGAAATCAATTGTTACATGGGTCACTATGTTAAGACAAACCACCAGTGTGATAAGACGAAGAACTGGAGTCCCTGGGACTATCAGTGGAAATTTGGGGGGTGAAACCTTCAATCTTGCAATCCGCCCCACAGAGGCGGCATTCTGCGCGCCAACATCGTTCAGTTATGCGAATTCTTCAATGAGTTTCATTACAATCCGTATAATTTGGAGATTGTGCATCAGAAACTCTCCGGAATGCTTGTAACATGTTTGAAACAAGCCTCTCGAAAACGTTCCAGCGAGGAAGCATTGTTTTTTGTTGTCAGTGGTTAAATAATTTTCAGTGGTTTAAATAATTTTCACTTGATGCGATGAGTAAACAAAAAAACAGACTATATGCGTTCCTGGGGCTCAATTCCACACGGATAAGTTTTCTTTGTGTTCACTTAAATCCATGTACGTATAAGATTCTGCGCTTCCGGAAGAGTGAGGTTGCAAATTTTTTTAACAGATACCGTGCACACCGATAGGCAAATTTAATCACGCATATTTTGGGCGTGAATATAGAAAGTGTAGATACCTAAACGAAAAATTATTCACATTTGCGGAATTGGGTGCCTGGGCTCACAGCAACCGTCGAAAATGGTATCAAAGGGCTTCGCGTTCACTAAAAATCATACGATTTTTAGTGCATGTTTGTTTTTTTTTGTCTTTTTCTTTTTTTTTTTTTGAAGATCATAAGGTCACACCACAGTGACATTGAATTCAGACCCGTATATGTGAACATTTCGGAGGGTTTTTTTTTCCAACTTGATGAATTCGAATTAGGTGGCATTTGGGTTGGACGAATCAACGGCTCACTTCAAAAGCATCGATGGCTGTTTTGAAGGAAACACTTCCAGGAATGGCCATTCCAAATCCGGGTAGATATTTCCAACATACTGGCTGCTATGGGTCATGAAACTTCAGAAATCAGCATATTCAGTGTATTAGGCAAATAGGAGGAAGCATGCGTCACCTACCTGGGCCCTATTTCACAAAAAAATTGACAGGTGACAAATTGGTCAGAAAAATACAACGACAAATTTGTCATGACAATTTTGTCATTGTCATATTTTGACACATTTGTCGTGACAATTTTGGCATTGGTCCAGTGCATTTATGAAGATTGTATATGGGTGAACCAGCTGTTTGCAGCACCCCCCTAATTTTTTTTATCGCACTTGAGAAATTTACCTTTTGGTCGCCATCTTGGATTTTAGTTTTCATTGAATATCTCTGTTTCAGTTAGTCCTACAAAAAACTTTATGAGACCAAAAGTGTGCAGAATTAAATTTCCTATTTTTTATGTTAAAAACATTTTTTCTATATTCTGATATTGAAAAAGTTACAGGTCAACAAAGTGAAAAAATTCAAAATTTTCAAGTGCTAAGAGCTTTTAAATCTTACAATTTTACCATACATATTTTTTTTTTCAGTACAATAAACAAAAAAGATATGAATATTTGTTTCTTAAAAAACACCGTTTTAGAACGTAGTGGCTGCTTCATCGATAAATTCGAATTCTCCTTTTGACAATGTTTTCTTTTCTCGAGTTGTAAAAATGAGAGTATTTTTAATAAACAAATATTCATATCCTTTTTGTTTATTGCCGTACAAAAAAAATTGGTATTGCAAAATTGTAGAAAACTTAAAGTTCTACAAGTTTTTCATACATATTTTTTGTAAATGTTCATGTCCTAAATTTTGAAAAATACTTGACAGCTTTGAATTTTCTCACTTTGTTGGCCTGTAACTTTTTCAATAGTCACAATATGGAAAAAATGTTCTTAACATAAAAAATAGGAAATTTAATTCTACATACCTACTTTTTGTTTAATAAAGTTTTTTGTAGGACTAACCGAAACCGAGATATTCAATGAAAAGGAAAACTAAAGTACATGATGGCGGCGAAAGGTGAATTTCACAAGTGCGAAAACTCAGGGTTATGATCTCTGATAAATTAACTTTCGAATGATGGAAAACAATTCGGGGGTGTTGCAAACTGTTGGGGTCTACATAACTTTATGCAGTGCCTAAGTCGAAAAACGATGAAAAATGAAACAAAACTGAGAATCAGCAACGCTTTCACTTGAAAAAATATTATTTAACATAAATATTATTTAACATTAGCTGACCTTCTGTCTTTTCATTGTCAACACTTGACCGTAACTTAGTTTCCTGTCACAATTGTCAGTTAAATACCGACAAATATGTAAATTGTATATTTTTTTTGTTTCATAAAAGAATTGTCACTACAAATATGTCAGAAAATTCCTGACAACTGTAGAAAAATACTTGACAGTTCATTGTCATGACAATTTTTTTATGAACCGAAAAGTTGACAATTGTCGGGTATTTTGCGATAATTCTACAAAATTGTCAAATTGTTTATGGAACGGATTTTGACGACAATTGTCAAGTTGTAAATTACAAAATTGTCACCTGTCACTTGTCGCAATTGTCAATGTTCATGAAATAGGGCCCCGGTTATAATTTTCAAAACTGTGTTAAATAAAACTTTATAATATGTACATTGTACATATATGATTCATAAAATGTTAATTTATAACAGTTTTTCGCCACTTAAAGTTTGCTTGCATTAACGGGCTTTGCGCAATTTAAAAAAAAAAAAAAAAAAAAAAAACTGGGTGCCCGAGCCCCGAATATATTGGTATTCTATTCATTTTCTACTGGCTCCAGATTTGGAACTCATGTCAATTTATTCCTCCCATTCAAAGACATTTCGAATAATCCGAATGTTTTCAAAGAGAAAACATAAAATGATATCATTGTGCATTTTTCAAAAACATTATGTACATACTAAGTGGTATGTATGCAAACCACGAATCTTACAAATAAATAATCAATGTATTGCCAAGAATTACTCTACTCCACATTTATCGGATATGGAAAGGTGTATCCAGCGTGAATAATTTATTGAAAACAATGCATCGATTGAGGCTTATCATTGAAACAATAAAACAAAAAGTATAAAATAATTGTACTCGCATGAATTTGCAAGTTCTATATGAATGGAACGTTGAGATGTTCGTAGAAAAAAAGAGTTGCCAAAAAAACAATTATAAACATAACGAATTTGGTTTAAAAAAGGTTTCGAAGTCGAAGAAGTAAATAATCAGTTTGCAGACGAATGCGACACTTAAAATGAGGATTAAAATGAAAGTGATAGTTTTTCGTTCGATTTTTAAAACTTCGAAACAGTGTTTGTAGGTATGTTGAAAAATAGTCAGCTTTAAATAATTGTAAAGTTAAGAGTTTATTTTTCAATTAAACTAGCTGGGCCGGCGAATTAGGTTTTGCCTAGAAAATATGTAACTCAAGGGTTTTTACATCTATTTTTAATCATAACTTTTTTGTTTTAACTTTTAAGGCAAAAAGTATAAATTGTAGAGAATTCAATTATCCGCACAAATGTGCTAAAATTTAGCTTGTGAGACATATGGTTCTCAAGATAGCGCGAACATCGTTGTATACACCATTTTCCAAAATGGTGGCCAAATGAGGAAGGGATTGAACTCATAAAACTCGTTTTTACTCACACTGATCCATCCAGCACATAAAAAAAAAAATGTCAACTACAAAATGCAAGGTCAATGTTACATTTCAATGCGATTGGATGTTGTCAGGCTCATTGGATTGGATGTTTTTAGGCTCATTTGAAATTGTCACATGTCCGATTTTTAGGAAATTTTCCAAGTACGATATTAGTGTTCTATAATCACCACACTGACCCTCTACACATACAAAATCTCGTCCTACCCACAATATAAGGTCAATGTAACAATTCAATGGATGAGAGCCTTAATCGCAATTATGTCGACGCCAATATTTAAAAAAAAAATCATATAAAAAAAGTGGAAAGAGATTAGAGAATGGCCGAACGAAAAATTATGTTTTTATATTTAACTTTTATAATAAAAAAAATCTCTGTTTTTAGGCCAACCGCATGACGATGAAATTATTCGACTTTAGGACAATATCTGTCAACTGTTAGACCTGATAATATTGTTAGAAATTGTCTCATGACGAAATTATAAACTTTGAGACAATATCTGCCAACCGTGTGAACTGACAATTTTCAACCTGACAATATATCAGAAAAAGAATAGTCAGGCCAACCATTTGATGATTAAATTGTCCCACTTTGGGACAATATATGCCAACTACGTAAACCTGAAAATATTGTCAGAAAGTCACTGTCAGGTCAAACATATGACGATGATGTCATAAGACTTTGGGACAATATCTGCCATCCGAATTAACTGGCAATTTTCATTATCACACAACCATTTGACGATTAAATTATCCGGCTTTTAAACAATTTATGCCAACCGTTGGAACTGGCAATTTTCAACCTGAAAATATGGTCAGAACAGTCATTGTCAGGCGATCATCTGATGATGAAATTATACGACTTTGGGGGGAGAGTACGATAACTTTGGCGCCAAAAATTGATAAAAGATTTTCGTAGATGGGTCAAAAACAAGCGTTTTTTTTACTGTAAGGGGGGGTGTCTATCTCGCCCCGTTTAGAAGGTAGGGGCAATTAAAAAAAAAAATGACTTAAAATGAAAAAAAAATCCTTAAAACACAACGGCAACACTTATAATGATGTACTATACCGGTTTTGGAAGCCAGAAATCTGTTCTTTAATCCTAAATCCAAATTAAATTATTTATGTCAATAGTTTAAAAAAAAATCGCATGCAAACTCAAAATTTTGATAAAAAAAAAATAAAAAGAATAAGTCTAATTTTTTTCAAAGTTGTGAATCGAAGTGCTATACATATTGGCTTTTTTTTCGGTCAATGCGTACATCTATTCTAAATCGAACACAAAAAACCCTACGGTTTTATGTGCACTAGTTTTTGAAAAAATTGGAAATCAGGTTAGGTTAGGTTAGAGTGGTCGTCTAGATGTTGTTGACTCACTTAGACCCTAAGGGTCCATTGTGGTACCACTAAGGAAAGTTACTCATGGGAGAGTTATGAAATTAATCAAACCATTTTGTACTTTTAATGAAGTTTGAGAGACATTTTGTGACGATCGTTGCCAGTTCACTGGTATTATCAAAGAAGGGGCTACCTAGGTAGGTGTTCCTTCTATTGGAGAGTGCCGGACATGTACATAGAAGATGTTGGATTGATTCCTCTTCTTCCTCGTCCATGCAGCTTCTACAGAAGTCATTAGTGTAGACCCCCAGCCTCTGAGCATGTCTACCTATGAGGCAGTGTCCTGTTATGATTCCAATTGTGGAGCTTAAAAATTGTCTGCTCAGGGAAATCAAGCCTTTTGACCGCTTTAGGTCTATGCATGGCCATATTTGTTTAGTTGCTAGGCAGGTGGTACCCTGTGACCATCTAGCAATTGTTGATTCTAGAGCATATTGTTTGAAGAGGTGTTTGCATGTAGCAAGTGGTGTTCTTATGTTGTGTCTTTGTCTAACAGTGGGCAGAAGTGTTCCGTTTTTGGCGAGCTCATCAGCTTTACAATTTCCCGGAATGTCCCTGTGGCCCGGCACCCAGATGAGGTGAATGTTAAACTGTTCTGTCATCTCATTCAGAGATGATCGACAGTCGTGGACTATGATAGAGTTTGTGGAGACAGACGCGAGAGATTTGAGAGCGGCTTGGCTGTCTGAGAAGATACGTATATCCTTACAAGATATAACGTTTTCTTTGAGCCAGGATAATGCCTCTTTTATCGCCATTACTTCTGCTTGGAACACACTACATTGATTGGGAAGTCTATATGATAGACTGAGATTCAGTTGTTTCGAATAAATACCACTTCCAACGCCGTTGTCGGTCTTTGAACCGTCTGTATAGAAGTGTATCGTGTTTTCTTCTTGAGGTCCTCCTTCTTCCCAAAAGGATCTTGGGGGGATAGAAATATGGAAGTTTAAAAAATTGGAAATTACTAAAACTACTTTTTTATGTCTGTCAAGCCATATCCTTTACAGAAGAATTTCTAAAAAGTCATAGATCAACTATTTCATGAACTGCTATAAAATTATGCACTGTTAAGACATGGAAACAAGATTACTTTGCGAACACAGCCACAGAAATTAAGTGTTGACGTAAAAGTAGATATAAAGTTTTATTGGGACTTATATTGCTGCGCTAGCTATAAATAACCAACCAATAAAACGCACCTTTTGACAGATCTCACAATAATCTGTGCTAAGCTTAACCCAACTGTTAAAATGTGTATACGTTCCGTGGAAGGTAAGAAACTTTTAAATTCTTTATTTTTAGTTGATTACTTATAGACGATGGTGATGGTGCCATCAAAGCTAAACGATTGTTTTAACTTGCGTCCTTATCAGTTTAAATTTGTTAAATTAAATTTCCTCATATTGTAAAAATATTCAATTCTCCCTCATTAAAAGGAGTTCGAACTTTCATCCCTTTTGTTTGATTGCTAATTTTGCGAAAATGAGTCAAATTCCTTCTTACGATGTAATTTTAAATTTCATTTCCTTTTCAAAACACTCCATTATGCGGGTAGATATACTCAAAATATAATGTAAAGCCCTTTTTGATTGGGGATTAGGGAAGCAAACAATAAACAAATGAATTGAGAAACTCTTATCAATTTTTTTGTTTTTTTTTGTGTATTTGCCTGTTTTTAATGTGTGGGATCGGGAACGAGAGATGTAAGATTCATATCTATACAATCCTTTTTTGTTGTTGTTCAGTTAATTCAGTCTATCAGTGTGTGTGTTTTGTGAATGGTACGAGTTGAAGAGGTCGTTTAGCTGATTCTTAATTATGTACTTTAAAGTGAGTATCCTGTTATGTATTTTGGCAAAACAATGAGTCTTTTGTTTGAATATTCCCCCTGTTTTTTTTTTGTTTTGCTTAAAATGTCTTCTCTTTAGAATAACACTTCGAAAATACAATTACATACTTCCTTTTGTTTAACTTCACACTATACCCTAATCGAACGGATTTAGAATGATTGATAAATTTATATTTAGAAGATGGGATCCGATTAGTTGCAAATAAGCATTTAAGCATAACATTGAAATTGGGAGTGATCGTAAAAGTACGGAATAATAATAATATTAACCATAAATAATTAATGTAAAACCTAAGGTCTTTTTGGAATAAAGTATTCAATATTTATTGTTCACTAGCGGAATTTTGTATCGCATTCATATCAATTGGGCCATCTTACGGTTTTTTTTTTATTGAATCATATGTCACTTTGGCATTGACAGCTTTAATGCCTTGAAAAAGTTGACAGAAATTAAGTATTATACTTCCATGGAACGAAATGGATCAATTTTAGGCTTGAACAACGTTGGGAACAAAGCTACTTTCAAAGCGAATGCTGTTTTGTCAAAATTTTGTGCAGCTGTTGTAGCTATGCCATGGGGGCAAGACCGTTTTTGTACTATGTTGTATGAAAAAAAATGGAAATGTCAACACTTACAATGGAAAACACGTGGCTTTTGGTATGATCGATCATGTCTCCAGTATGAGGTAGTTCGGTTGAGACGTCGAGAAGTCACGGCAGTTTTCGTGATTTTTCGAAATGTAAGTTGTGTTCTTATACCAGTAAAATATTTAAAATTATTAACTTTTTCTTTTTTGTTATTAGAAAGTGCATATTGAAAATTATTTATTGTGAAAGAAAGGAGACATAAAGAAAAAAAAAAAAACTTCTTGAACTTCGGGTAAGATCTGTATGGGGTAAAACCTCACATGGGCGGTCTTGGCCCTATGTTTTACTTACTTAACGGGCTCCAGACCCGTGAAGGGTCCCAGCCTGAGACACGGCAGCTTTCCATCCTCTTCGATCCCGGGCACGTAGCTTCCAGTCATCCAGACCAAGCGCTCTAGCATCCGCGATAGCTTGGTCTTTAAACCGTAGGTTCGGTCTTCCTTGTCGTCTCGAACCTGGGGGCTGGGATTCGAAGATTCTCTTGGCTGGAGCATTGTTGTCCATTCGCTCGATGTGTCCGAGCCAATGCAGTTGACGTGTTTTAGCTTTTTGGACTACATCCACATCTTGGTACAGCTCATAAAGTTCGCGGTTGAATCTTCTCCTCCATTCGCCCTCCTCGCACACAGGACCAAAAATTCGTCGAAGAATTTTCCTTTCGAAAGAACTAAGTATCAGTTCTCCCTTTTTGCTTATCGTCCAGCATTCGGCGCCGTAAAGCAGGACTGGCAATATAAGGGTTCTGTAGAGCGTGCACTTCGTCTTACGTGTGAGGAGTTTTGAACCCACTTGTTTCGCTAAACCGAAGTAGCAGCGGTTTGCTAGGGTAATTCTTCGTCGAATCTCAACTAAGGTGTCATTTGTGTAGTTAACGTTAACTCCAAGGTAGATGAACTCCTTAACTACCTCGAAGTTACTGCTATCAATAGTGACGTTTCGTCCAAGGCGGTGGACAGATGCTTGTTTGTTTGTTGATAGCAGATAATTGGTCTTGTCCTCATTTACTTCAAGACCAACAAGTTTTGCCTGTTCTTCAATCGCCGCGCCTTGAAGTGAAGGACTCTATAACGGCACGTTGGGAGCTGCCGTTGATGTCTATATTGTGATTGTCCGCATACCCAAGGAGTTGGATAGATCTGTTGAAAGTAGTGCCTATCGTGTTAACACCTGCTCTACGCACTATCTGCTCCGGAACGAGATTGAAGAAGTCACATGATAGCGCATCTCCTTGTCGAAACCCTGTACATGTTTGGAAGAGTTCTGAAGAGCTACTTCCCAATTGTACATTGCACCGCGTGTTTTCTAATGTCACGCGGCACAGCTGGATCAGTTTTCCTGGGATCCCGAGCTCGGCCATCGCCAAATAGAGCTCCTGACAATGAATGCTATCATAAGCGGCTTTAAAGTCGATGAAGAGATGGTGGGTCTCGACTTGAAACTCATTGGTCTTTTCCAGAATTTGTCTAAGTGTGAAGATTTGGTCTATAGTCGATCTGCCGGGGCGGAACCCACACTGGTATTTGCCGATCAAAGTGTTGCAGAACGGCTTAAGACGCTCACACAGAACGTTGGATAGGATCTTATATGCGACATTTAGCAGGGATATGCCTCGATAGTTCTTACAGGACATAGGATCGCCCTTTTGGAAGATGGGGCATATGGAGCTGATCGTCCAGTCATCGGGCATGCTTCCTTCCACCCATACCTGCTTGATGATTTGATGCATGCGCCCTATCAAAACATCACTCCATATTTGAAGAGCTCGGCTGGTATTCCATCGGAGCCGGCAGCTTTGTTTACCATTGCAAGAAGTTTCTAAAGCACCCAATTGGCACGTTCAATTGGCCGCGGCGCCAACGACGACAATATGCTATGAAATTTCTACTAATGAAAAGAATGTCAACACAGACTTTGTTAAAGCTCTAGCTAATACTCCATCAACGTCAATTTATCTTCTCTAACAGAGCTTGTTAAGATACCATTCTTCTCTGGGAAAGGCAAGGTGAGGGAAAACCGCAATATTGACAAGTTTGCTGTATAAAGCTGAGCTGGAAGCTCCGGAGGCTGACAAAAAAAGCAAGTCAACGTAAAAGCCGGAAAAAAAAGTGACAGGCTGCAAGGAATTTTGCTGAAAGTGAAGATGAGTATACTATAGTGTTCCAGATTGGAGTTGCATCTTCTGCTTGGAGCTTTTTTCAAATCGAATCCATCTGATGGGTAGATTTAATGCACCATGTGCCCTGGGTGGGTTCTCGAAGCTTATGCTGGAGTTGGAGCAGATGAAGATGTCACATATATCTGTGACTTTTGCAAATAGGTTGCATTTTGAAGGAAAAAACCGTGTTACCCCCAACAAACTTTGATAGGGCAGTCTTGCCCCCATATGAGGGCAAGACCGTTTTTTTTTGACGTTTTATTTATTTATTGTATTAACTTAAGTACCTAGAAGAAATGTAAGCCTTAGTGAAAAAAAAAACTTTATTTTTATTAAAAGACGTGTTTTTAAATGGTTTCCAAGGCAGTCAAACACTAAAGGTGCGGTCCTGCCCTCACTTCCCCTACCTACTTTGTGTTCGACGGAGCGGTTACGGAAAGTGTGCGTCTACGTGGAATAGCGGCATTTTTCCTTCATGAAAACGATGGAATAATTGTTTATAGCGCTGCCGAAGCCTGGTGATAGCCGATTGTGACTAGAAATTAAGGATTTGGATTTTGGGAGAGCTAATGTTATTAATAAAGATCGATGATATGCGAACAATCCACAGGCGATGCAAAACTACAAAAAAATTATTAAAGAATCGGCTTGACAGGAGGAGGCGGTAATTTGAATGAAATAATATGTGCATTTACATTTACGCTTTAAAATATCAGCAATGCATGTTGGATGAATTACCATCAGATCATTCAATAATTCATTCGATTGACATACAAGGTATCCAGTCGCCATCTTGGCATTTTTCTAACTTCACATTCATCTTTAAGGCCGGGTGGTAAACTGCTGAATATCGAATCAAAGAAAACAAAAATGACACAACAAAATTAGAAACGACACATTTCGTTCTGCAGTACGCTGTTCAATGGTTGCAATTGATATAATTGTAGCAGATTATTTGGAGAAGTCTCTACGCTTTTTTGCACAGAATTAGTTGCCCAGACTATTAATTGTGTACGAAAAAATCACATTTGAGCTTTATTTGTATTTATATTTGTTTTTCTTTCATTAAAATATTGCTTTCTGTGCGTTTGTGTTTGTTTTTGCAATTTTGGACGCTTTGGGTATTTTTTCGCTGTGGTTTTCGTAAGCATGTCACTGTCGTTTTGGAGTTCAATGACAAAAAACGGTCAAATTAAATGAAAATATCTTTTACTTCTCCGCAGAGAATCAGATGATTTTGAGGTCACATAGCAACAATTAACACCTAAAATTTCATTCAAATATCAGTGGTTCCAAGGTTTTTCAAAGTTATTTCTTAAGCGGCGATGTGCACTTTTATTTTAAGCCAATATACTTACACAAAAAAACACACCTAACAATCCATACTAAATCGGAAGGTTTAGGAGAAGATGCAATTAAACAAACAGTGGGCGTGGCAATGGCCGGAATTCATTAAATCAAATTTACAAACTTTCCCACCTCTAATAAGAATAAACCTTCAAATTTTCAACTCAATCCGCCTAACGATGCGCGAACTTATTAAAGACGAACTCACACAAACATTCATTTTTAAATAAACAAAAATAATAAGAAGAAAATATTAACATTTCAGTCTTTTAATTAAACAAAAACAAAATCAAGCATAAGCCAAACCTATACAAGCAGAATAAATCATAAATTATAAATTCAAAATGCGACACTTTTTGATGTCCATATACCTACCTACCTACCTATGTACAAGCAAAACATTCATGTAACAGATAACCCATGCAAATATGATGATTTATGCATTTTTATGAAAATGAATTTCCGCTCCAATGCGAAAGCCAAATGAAAAAAGAAGCCAAGAACTGAAACGTGATCAATTTAGAGAATGACTTGACTTCGTTGGCGATCAACAAGAGCGTCTTCTTCGCTTCAATAGAGTTGTGCTTTGCTTGGAGCTAAATTCTTTCTATGATTTTTTTTAACGAAGCATTTTTTTTATGTTTCGTATGGATTTTAACTTCAATCATGCGTAATAAAATTAAGATACGAGTAGACCTTCTTAAAAGGCACTTTTTTAGTTCTTGTTGTAATTATTATTGTATTATTATTGCCCATCATTAAATGTCATTGGCTTTGTTGTGCTTTGATAAGCAACTTTTCTGGCTTCACTGGTTCTGAAAGTATATTTAAGTTGGAATTGGAGACATAAAAGTAGCAAAAATAGTTGAGGAGCATTATGATGTAAGACTTTGTGGAACATAGTTGTAATATATGTGTGATTTTATAACAACTGTGCCTTTTCGATTAATCAATAAGAATTCTTTGGAAATTATTTAATTTGCACAAAAAATTTAATCTTCTGACAGTTCTGAGAAGAGAATTTTGGCTGTGGGATATTCGAAAAAAGTGTGCAATTAGGACAGTAATTGGTCAAAAAAGGTCAACTATTTTCAGATCTTTTTTGTTCCATGGTTAAGGTTTTTCTTCAAGGTTTAGCGATTTTTAGCTAGTTTTAGAAGTTTGTCAGCTATATACAAGATGATCGGTATAAGATGCACCAAACTGCTGGAGCGAGTAGGTTTGGTTTAGACAAAAAAAAAAAAATCGTATGGGAGGGGGGGTCTATTTCCCCCCGTTTAGGCTGGAGGAACAATTTTCTAAAAAATTGACTTAAAACAGAAAAAAAATATTTAAAAACAACGGTACAATTTACAATGCCTTGCTATACCTTTTTGGAAAGCCAGAAATCTCTTCGTTGTTTTTCATTTTCAATTAAGTTGTGTTAGTGAATAGTTTTTGAAAAATGAATTTCCAAACTCGAAATTTTGAAGAAAAAAAAATGAAAAAAAAGTCAAACTAATTTTTTTCAAAATTTTATGTAATTAAGTATAATTTTTGTTTTCAAAATTGAATGCTCTTATTAATTTTCAATAAAAAACAGAAAACCGTATGCTAAAATGTCTTTTAGTTTTTGAGAAAATTGAAAAGAACGAAATCTACTTTACTACTTAATTTGTAGAAATAGGATCTTTTGATAGAAGTCGAATTTAAGGAAAACTTACTTTTGTTATTTTCAATTTTCTCAAAAACTAGACTACATTTTGACATCTGGTTTTCAGTGTTTAACTAAAAATTGATAGGAGTATTGAATACTAAAAATAAAAATACTACTAAATAACGTAAAATTTTGAACAAAATCAGTTTGAACACAATTTTTTAATTTTTTTTTTCAAAAAGTTAAGTTTGAAAATTAATTTTTAAAAAACTGTTCACTAAAAGACCTTAATTTATAAACAAAATGGAAGCACATATTCTGGCCATACAAAAAAGTATAGCACGTCATTTTGACCGTTACCGTTGTTTTTTAATAATTTTGTTTCTGTATTATTCAATTGCTCTTCCTGTTATTTTCAATTTTCTCAAAAACTAAGACATTTTGTCATTCGGTTTTCTGTTTTTGACTAAAAACTAATAAAAGCATTGAATTTTGAAAACAAAAATTATACTAAATTATATAAAATTTAAAAAAAAATTAGTTTGAAACTTTTTTTTTAATTTTTTTTTTTTTCAAAATTTCGAGTTTGACAATTATTTGCATTTTGGTGCATCTTATACCGATCACCCTGTATATATTTTTTTTTATAAATTGATAAAAAAATGACTAGGTCATACTGTGAATATCCCACATACAAGATGTTAGAAATCGCTACGATCTTGAAAAAAACTTTGAAAATTCTTTAAAAAAATCTAAGGCTAAGCAGTTTCTGAAACCAGCTGACCTTTTAACAGGATTGAGTATCCTTTCAGATGGTGTTTATCTATCCCAAAAATGAGGTGCTTCTACGATCCTAAAAAATGAACAAATTTTAAAAATTCATTAAAAAATCCAATGAATGACCAATTACTGAAAATAGTTGACCTTTTATAAGGATGGACTTTTAAATGGCATACTTTTTTTTTTGCGAATATACCTTTTGAAGTGATAAGATCCCACAGCTGACAATTTCGCTTCTTGAATTGATGGAAAAATTCTGGGGACTCATTCCGTAAAACGATTATCACCCGACGATAACGTTTCGACGATAGTCCTGCTTCACGTAACCCGAAAAATGACTACTGGACGATCACGTTTTGACGATCAAATATTTGCTTCACGTAAGTCGATTATCATCAAAACGATATCTTAAAAACTATCGCTTTTGGACGATACCTAAATAGGTATCGTTTCGCATGTGTTTTCATGATTGTATGTAAGTTTGTACGCGACTATAGTTAAATGAGTGAAATAATTTACTTATTTTGCAAAATGACAACAAACATTCGAGAAAAATACAAATTATATGAAAAATTAAAAAAAAAAAAAAAAGTTTTGCCAGCAGGGATCGAACGCCGAACCTTTCGGTTAAGAAGCAAGTACCTATTCCATTGCGCCACCATCTAATGTAAATTTCTGCCGATTTCTTTGGTTTACAAACAAACCGTGCACTAAAGAACTTCGTTCTAATAACGCAAATTGTTATTATGACATTTCAATGATGGTTTGACAACCTCTGGAAAAACAATAGACGAGGAGATAGTGTTTGAATTACGTGAAGCAAATTATTGACGATCACGTCAGAGATAATCGTTTTGATGATTATCGTTTTGAAAATTACGGAATGGCCCGCCTGTTGCTCGATCAAAGACGACAGGAACACCACCAAAGCCGATGTCGAGTAAAGTCAGTGAAAATTTAATGCAACTACTTTAAGATCGTAATTAGAGCAGATTGAAGCAACAGACGCACAACTTGGCTGGAAGGGCTTATTGTTTGCGGCCGCAGTCCATCCTGGACTGTGAGCGCCATCTACTTGAAACTATTTTGGTGCAACAGATTTGAGTATTTTAAGTATAAAAATAAACTTTTATTTCTGTATGCAGAATGTGTAAAATATTAAAATATGTTATTATTTATTAACAATAAAATATGAATAAAGCGAATAAATTGACATATCATAGAAAAGGCTTATCGATGTCTTAAAAAATGCCGACAATCTTCGAATTCAAAGCACGAAACAAAAATACAATTCATTTCAATTCGCACTGCATTACAAAAATCATAAAGAAGCAGTTATGAATAACAATTAAGTGTAAATTTTATTATTCATACTAAAAAAGGTATTGTATCCTCGATTAAAAAGGCGCCAATTAAATTGCAAAAAGAACAGCATTAACATTTTTTAAACTCTTCCTATGACATCATTTTTATGAATTTTTGAAAATATAAATAAGAGTATGATCTTAAATTTTATTGTGCGGGGTTTTAATTTTAAGTAGTTTTAAATCTGATTAACCAAGGGTTTAATAACCCGTGTCAATAGAAATGAATAATCAACGGCATAATTTTGTGAGCTAGTAAATTCTAGTCAGTTTAGTGTAATTAATAAACAATAAAACCTGTATTGGAATGGAGCTGATCACGTAGCTTCGGTTGCGTGGTACGTTTAGATATCGACTTTTGAAAGCTTGTTTCTTTAATATTTGTATGAGGAAATATTTAACTTTAATTAAAAATGAACATACTTTTGTGAAACAGGTAACTACTCTCTTCAATCGCTGTTGTTTTTGGACTAAGGAGGCAATCTAGTACTAAGCAACTAAAGTTTCCCTCTTTAAGACACTCATCATACCAGTCCTGCTATATGAGGTCAAGAGTGAAGGATTTAGGCTTTTTTGAGAGCCAAACACTCCGGGTGTTGGTCTGTTTGCATTAACCGGGATTGAAGGAGAAAATACAACAAACTATACGGGTTGGATAGCGACACCGCCGCCACCGACCGCCTCACACAATAAAAGTAAAACAGAAAGCAACTGTGGTGACTGGGTCTTTTAGAGCGAAAGGACATCGATGCTTCTTAGAATCCCACCCTTGAGGGACTTGGCAGTAGAGGAATGCCGAGAATCAGGTGAGAAACTGAAAACGGTTTAAGGAATTTCCAATAGCAGAAGGTAGATTTTGACAGTTCATGGCGGCCATGTTGTTTTATCTGTTGTTAATTTTCGTTTTTTTTTTTTTTTAAATTTCTTTTCAGACACTTAAGACAAATCACCAATGCAAGTTGCAGTGTTGCGACCATCTGTCAAGTAACTTACCGTGTGTTCGCTGACCGGGTTCTGCAGGAGTTGTTAGCGCATCCTGACCTTTTCATCTTTTATTGGATGAACGGGTACGTCAAAACAAATAAAATTTCTAGATTTGGAACGATTTCGATTCACACGAGGTTCACCAAGTTTCAATGCATCGGTCAAAAGTCATTCTTTGGTGTGGATTGTGGGCCGGCGGAATCATCGTTCCATAAATGAATAAATAAAAAAATTTGGTGGAACAACGGCTCATGAAGAACCAGGGCCTAGTGACTTACAACTCTCAACCATTCCTGTAAGCGTGTTTGCAGAAGTGGAGGGGACCTACAGTTTATTGTTGAGTCCCAACGGCTAAGTAGAGCGACACTTTTCTATGACAGGAGGCAGTAGCCCTGAAAAAAACTTAAGGTGGAAGCGGCTGGTATTGAACCCCAGACCTTTTTCAAGAAACATCAACGAAGAGCACTACCGATCGAACGGTTTGAACATATGGTTTTCTCACGCACAGACGACGGGCGCATCTCGGCATCCCTGCCGAACTCGTCCGCTTGTGCAGGATGAGGATGGAGAAATCTCGCTGCTTCGTCAAAGTAGGTAAGAACACCACCGAACCCTTTGATGTCGAGAAATAACCCGTTTAACATCATTCTTCAAGCAATTCTACGCAACTCGCATGTCAACAACAGAGGTACAATTTTTCAAAATACTTCAACTGTTCAACTACTTGCTTATGCAGATGATATTGACATCATTGGGAGAACGAAGTGAGCTGTTACCGGCACGTTTGCAAGTATTGAATCGGAGGCGGCGAAAATGGGTTTTGCTGTTAATGAGGACAAGACGAAGTATATGCTATCATCGAGAAAGGAATCTCAACATCGTCGGCTCGGGCAAAACGTCACGATGGATAGATACAACTTCGAAGTCGTCAAGGACTTTGTCTACCTGGGCTCCACTATAACATCGCAAAATGACATCAGCGCAGAGATCAAACGAAGAATTACTCTTGC
Organism: Epistrophella euchroma; assembly: GCA_947049315.1. Classification (NCBI taxonomy): domain Eukaryota; kingdom Metazoa; phylum Arthropoda; class Insecta; order Diptera; family Syrphidae; genus Epistrophella; species Epistrophella euchroma. The sequence goes on along the minus strand of OX346245.1, from coordinate 109,495,600 downwards.
CAATCGCTGTTTCTTCGGGCTAAAAAGGCATTTGAGTAATAAAGCCCTCTCAAAGAACCAAGGAGATCTTATATATAAGACCCTAATCATCCCGGTCCTGCTGTATGGGGCAGAAGCATGAACCCTGAAAAAAACGGATGAGAATCTATTTGGGTGCTTTGAAAAGAAGATTCTTCAGGTGATTTTCGGTCCAGTCTGTATCGATGGAGTATGGAGGAGAAGATTTTACAACGAGCTTTACAGCGACGTCGACCTGGTCAAGAAGCTGAAAATACATTGGCCGAGATGGCTGGGAAACGTGGAGCGTATGTACACCGACGCACCAGCCCGACGAGTCTTCGAATCTACCCCTGACGGTCTGCACAGCAGAGGAAGACCCGACCTTAGGTGGCGCACACAAGTGGAGAACGACCTCAACCAACTTGGAGTGCGTAACTGGAGGCACATAGCTAGGGACCGAGCTGGCTGAAGGGGCTTGTTGGTTGAGGCCGTAGTCCATCCTGGGCTGTGAGCGCCATCTTAAGTAAAGTGAAGTAAGTAAGATATTTGAATAAAAAATTCGTTGATATGTCACACACACAACTTGTTTTGTTTTATTAAATTTTAAAATCTACCCTTTCCAATTGGAAAGCTCTAAAGGGTCATCCAATTCGTGGTCTGAGTTTGACAAGCGTCAAACCTAACTGTCATTTGATACTGTACATATTTAGTTTTTTTTTTTTTACTTTACAATATGCCGTTAGGGATTTTATTTTTGCGTTTTGGTGCTGCAAACTGGTTGCCAAGATTGTTTGATTTGTCGCCGTTTGATTTATTTTTGTGGGACTATGCAAAAGATCAAGTTTATGCAGAGATATGCTCTTGGAAGATTTGTCACTTCCTCGCAAGAGGTAGTAGCTCCGAAAAAACTTAAGTTGGAAGCGGTTGGTATTGAACCCCACACCTCTGACATGACAGTCCAACGCACTAATCATTACGTAACGGGCTACTACACCATAAAATGGATGACCCTCTATTATTTCCCCAAACCAAACAATTTTTTTTTGTCAACATGACCTATAATTTTGTATTAACACATTCTTTGTATATTTACAAGTTGTATTTTTCATTCCCTCAGCTTCAGATTACCTGCTAGCATTTCCTAATCAATGTTTCATATTCATATCACCAAACAACCCCAAGCCGCATTTCGAAATGAACATTTTAACTAAAGAAGTTTACATTGAAACCTTTAATATAAAATACACATAAATGTATGTATGAACCCCGAGTATAGGGAAAAACTGGGATGCCGGTTATCCACACTTAACCTGTCTTCCTATACACTATGCACCCCACATGCTATCCTATACACAAAGTCAGTACCTAGTACTATATCTACTATCATATCGTAATTGCCACAGTATGATGTCACTGGCTGCACTGCATTGCCCCGAAGGGATGTAATTTACTTCGAACGCCCAGGCATCTTTTGGAATATACACAGAGAAGACCAAACCATCTTAGGCAATATTCTAATCTCTCATCAAACTCATCTCTGCTGCATCATATACACAAACAACAAGGACAATGCAGCAATTCATTCTTCTTCTCTGCTGGAAATAGATGCATTTTGTTTTAGAATCAACTTCCTAAATAACTAGACTGTGTTATTCTACTCCACCTATATTCCACCCACATCGAGCCTTCCAAGAAAAGGAGTAAACCTGCTACCACTTCAAAGACATACAAGTTCTCTTTTAAATAAAAAGGTAAACGACGACTAGCACAATGGCTTTGGTTGGAACTTCTCAATATGTGTGTGTTTTATTGTGCGACACTGCAACACTATTTCCACACTTATTCGCTATATCGCCAAGCGACATACGCGTCTGAGCACAGTGAAACAAAATAGCTTCGATATTTGCATTTTATAAACTAAAATAGACGTGACACTCTTATCAAACCAAACATCAAGACAGTTAGTTAACGAAGATGGAATGGCAATGGCGCCTTAGCTGCGAGGCGACCAAAACTTTGTATTAGAATTTACTGTCAGATTGACAGTGGAAGAACATATTAAAAATAAGTCTTTTTTTCATATTTTTTTTTTTCGCTACTATTAATTTAAACTGCCCCACTGTGCGACGATTCACATCGCAGGGGGATCTCTTGGTGTGTTGTGTTCAAAACTGGCGGTCAGAGAATTCTTTTTGTGTTCAATGTAATAAGGGTGTGCCATGCAAAGCGCGCGGCAGCGTATCTATGATGCGGTGCGGTTGTAAAGATTCTTTTATACCTTTTTTGCTTGACCCATTTATTAATTCGTCCGAAAACTTGCCAACAATTTGCTATCACACGAAAAATAGAAGCAGAATGTTATTTCAGCTAGCTACAGTATGAGTTCTCGCAGTATTTTTCTTTTGTTTTTTTTATTATTTTGATTGTTGGTGTTTAAAATAGAAAGAAATCAGAGAAATGACTTGTTTGGGAAATATAGAAATGCTTTTGTGTGCTGGTATTAGCTCCAATTTATATTTTTTTTGAGTCTTTTATAAAATAAAGTTGGGAACGAGTGGTATGTGGGGGCTTGAACTTTACATGGAAACATGAGTTTTAGAAACAGAAACACTTACGGCCATATTAGCCGTGTTCCTTTGGGGGTGGCGAACTACTCATGAGTACTTTGTTGGAAATTTTCAATGGAACGCACAAATTTCACTTCCCTAGTCGCAATCTACTACAATTTTAAGTGATTGATAATTATTTATAATCTGTGGAATCCGTACCATCAAAAAGCTTGTGAGATTGTACACACACTTTCTCAGTTTAGGTGATTTTTCGACGTATGTATATAAAAATTCATACAAAATGAGAAAGTGTGTGTAAAATTATAATATGGAAAGTCGTCTTGTAGAGACTCTCACCCACTCTCATCTCCTTATTAATTGCTTTATTTTTGTTATTGGTGAATAGTGAACGTAAAAATGGTAAACAAATTGAAATGAAATGTCATGCACATGAAAAATCTCTTAACCTAGCCAGATGCCCTCTGGGGGATTTTATGTGCGTAACTGCTCTGCTCATCTACTCGCGCATTAGAGCTTGAGTAGATGAGAGTATACTAGATTAAAGTTTTCATCTACTCATGAGTAGTTCGCTACCCCCAAAGGAACACGGCTATTGTTGGCTTTTTTCAAAGCTAGTTTTGAGTAAAAACTAGTTCTATTCAGGTTTCGAGTTTTAAGTTTTTTACTAAATTTTATAACTTTGACTTCTAAATCACAATATTCATACATATTTTGACATGTAACTTAAATCAATATTTTTTTTTTTGAAAAATTTAAAACTTGAAACCTCTTAGAACTAGTTTTTTTTTAGTAAAACTAGCTTTGCAGAAAGTCAATAATATGGCCGTTATATTTTGGTTTGCAGTTTAAACTTAAATAAAGCGTTTAACTCAGATTCCCAGTTTAAACAATAGGAGCACTTACATGTTAATAACTTATAAATAAAATAAATGGCGCAAAATTTCAAATTTCTCTCTTGACCTCTCAGCAAGCCCGCCACCAGCACCAACTGAAGAAGGTCCAGTTGCACTGTAAACAAGCCATCAAATGTGTCGCCACTGATGTGCGTGGTTTCACTAGGCGACCACACCGAAACCTTTGGATCGATGAAGAATGCCGGCTGCCGCATGCAACCAAGAACAAGACCTATCAATCGATGCTGCAAACTAGAACCAGAGCTGCTGAGAGCAGCCCACAAATTCTACGGGCAAAATAAAGAGGAGGAATGTCAACTTCTCAGGAGGAAAAAGAGAGAGCACGCGTATAGCGAGTGGTTGAGCCTATTGAGGACTGTAGCGGCAGAGGGGATGTTCTAAAGTTCTACCGAAAGATGAAGCAATCTACCCAAGGCTTCAAAGGCCGAAACGGAAGCCTGTCGAGACGAGAGTAGCGCTGAAAAAACACTTTCGTGCTCAGGTGGCTGGGAATCGAACCCAGACATCTGCTCTGGCGTGATAGCCCAACGCACTAACCATTACGCGATTACGCCACGGGCTACTACTGCTAAACGGCGAAGATGGTCAAAATTCCGTTGTTAAACAGAACATTCTATTCAACTTGGACTTGGACGATGATGATGATGGTCAAAATGTCCGTCCACTCGACCAAAAGGAAGTGCGGTTTACGATAGCCAAGCTTAAATCGTACGAGGCTGCTGGTGCGGATGGTCGCCCAACCAAACTTTTCAAAGCAGGGGAGATGACTTTTGACTTGTTAGGGAGTATACACCAACTTATCGCCAAAATGTTTTATCAAAGATCTTATCGGTCCCCATCAGTGTGGTTTTAGGTCCGACAAATCAAGCGTCGATGAAATGTTCAAACTCCACCAGATTTTGAAAAAAAAAACTAGAAGTTTCAAATCGATAAGCACCATCTCTTTATCGATCGCAAGCTATTTCTGGTGCATTTATAGGGATTTAATTGGACGCCGTTTGACTGTTAATGAGGACAAGACTAAGTATATTCTATGTATAAACGAGAAAAAAATCTCAACATCGTCGGCTCGGGCAAAACGTCACGATGGATAGGTACAACTTCGAAGTCGTCAAGGACATTATCCACCTGGGCTCCACTATAACATCACAAAATGACATCAGTGCAGAGATCAAACGAAGAATTACTCTTGCCAATCGCTGTTTCTTCGGGCTAAGAAGGCATTTGAGTAATAAAGCCCTCTCTTTTAGAGAACCAAGGAGACCTTATATAAGACCCTAATCATCCCGGTCCTGCTATATGGGGAAGAGGCATGGACCCTGTCAAAAACGGATGAGAATCTGCTTGGGTGCTTTGAAAGGAAGGTTCTTCGGGTGATTTTCGGGCCAGTCTGTATCGATGGAGTATGGAGGAGAAGATTTAACAACGAGCTTTACGGGCTTTACAGTAACGTCGACCTGGTCAAAAAGCTGAAAATATACAGCGGCTGAGAAGGCTGGGACACGTGGAGCGTATGGACACGGACACGCACCAGCCCGACGAGTCTTCGAATCTAGTCCTGACGGTCCGCGCAGCAGAGGAAGACCCCACCTTAGGTGGCGCACACAAGTGGAGAACGACCTCAACCAACTTGGAGTGCGTAACTGGAGGCAGCTAGCTAGGAACCGAGCTGGCTGGAGGGGCTTATTGGTTGAGACCGTAGTAAGCGCCAACTAAAGCAAAGTAAGTTTTCTTTTGCGAATATGCCCATGACCGTGATCTTGTCGACTTATCCATCAATCATAACTAAAAAAAATTCGTGGTTGATAACAATAACTATACTTTTTTTATAAGCTCTCCAATTTCTTTTGTATATTGGAGCATAATAGGTGGGCAAACATGAACTGATGATTTGCGATTGGTTCTTCCATAATTCACCATAACCTTTTAAACTGTTAGGTCTCATAGAAACAAATGAAGCCTCAAACATATTTCCATGTGTTATTCTTTCTTTATGTTGTCTAATTACATTTTGTTTAAAGACTCTTTGCGCTGATGATGATTCATCGCACAACAAAACCCCGCACTTTCTTTGAAATGTGACAGTCCTTGAAAATTCAATTAATTCCTTATTTATTTATTTTCCAAAATCCTTCTTTTTGTATGATCCCATCATCATCATGTCTTAAAGGTTGACTCTTGCAGATGTTTCTGTTATTTCGAAATCATCTGTAGCTGTTGCTGTTTTCGGCATTGTTATGGTTCTAAAATATGGGAGAACATGTACGTTGTTTGTATCTACAAGTCTATGCTACAGTATCTCCCAACTAATCGGATTTCCATTTGGCTTTATTTGTAACGAAATAAAAAAAATAAATTTTGGCATTATTTTTGTTACCACAACAAAATTTAACATTACTCATTTGACATATAGCTTAACGTCATCGTCATCTGGAATAAATGATATTTCGTTTGATTGAATTTAGTAAGACTAATTTATAAAGCATGTTTTCTTTTTCTTTAAAGAATGTTATTTCCTTTTTTCAAGGAATAATTTCAAGGCTTCACTCAATTGGTATAAAAGAACATTGCTTTCAACTTATGTTGCACACTTGTTCAGCAAATGTTTTTAAATAAAATAAGTACCGTACCGCACCGCATAGCTAAACTATTCTTCAATTGAATTGAAAAGTACGGAAGAGAGAAATAACTTTTCAATTCCTCAACAACATTTATGTATTTTCATTTCACAAACGGAAATTAAAAAGTCTGCTGCTATATAGAGCTGTTTTTCTGTGCCCCCCTGGTAGCAACAGAAAAAGCAGCAGCAGCAGCAGCAGTATGGCATATGGAACTTTTATAGAAGGGAAACCGAAACCGAATTTACTCATTTGGAAAGATATGTGGAAATGAAATGATATCATTTTTCTATCACCATTTTATATGTACATAATGATGAATGTGAGCAACAGTACTTTTTGATCTGTCACTGTCCTGTGCTCGCTGGTTTGTTTTGTATCAATTTCGAAAAGTGTGAGTGAGTGGTGCTTGGTGATATGTTATTTGTTTTAATGATTATACTCTCATGATATGTTTCGGATAAAAAAACCGACAGCCGTGTGATGTTTTTTTTAACAATTAATTCATGATGTTACACCAGTGGGTCAAAAAGTCAATTGAAATAAAGTACTAATGAAACTAATAGAAATACGAGTCCAACATAAATTTAGGGTGCGAGGCAAAATAAATGTAACTCAATTTTGTATGTATGTGCCAGTCGCACGTGTAGAAAAATAAATCTTATAAGTTTGCAGAGAAGACAAAGAAAGAGAGAATATTATATTTAATTTTGGTAAATTAAAACTTTTTTTTTCGTTAAGTTCAACGTAATGGAACATAGCTAATAAGGTATCTGATAAAATTATTTAAATAAATAAATTTTGTGGCATTGTAGCATAACAGTTCATGGAAAATCAGGGCCTAGTTACTCTCAACAATTCCTTTGTTCATGTCTGCAGGAATGAAGGGGATGATCTACAGTTTGAGCCTGATTACACGATTCTTTTTTTCGTTCGTTGCGTTATTCGTCTTTTTGACAGGTACGTATCCTCGTGATTACACGATTCTTTTTTACATTTGTGAGACTTGTTTCGTTATTTTGACATTCAGAATCTCCGTGGTGGATTTATTGGAAAATAAACATTAATAATAATTAAAAAAGGGGTTTAATCACTTCTTGTTCAAATGATACCCTATTTAGCAATGAAAAGCAATGTTAAAACTTATAATTTAAAGTTTATACTACGTTTTCACCGACCACTAAACCGAGATTTAGGTAGATTTACCACAAATCTCTTCACAAATCCCGTGATTTACCATACAAATTTTAATCTCCTCAAATCAAGATTTAAAATAAATCTCATTTAAATCTTCATAGGTAAAATTCGAACAGACCTATTCCCCTATTCAGCGCAATACAAGCTGCTAAAGCAAACTTGCCATCTCACTTCCACTTCATAAGAAAAATGACCCACCATCTGCATTTTTAAAGGTTCTGTCAAAATTAATCCATTTTTTAATCTTTTTTTCTGGTGAAAACACTATTTGGGATTTATGAAATCTAAACGAGATTAACTTGGAGTGAAAACGTAGTATAAAAGTTCTTCGCATAATGCTTTGATTTTAGAGATGAGCCATATTGAAAAATTGTCAGCGATAAATCGGCACACACATTTATCGAACCGAAACATCGGTATTTTTCGAAATCGATACTTGAAAACAACAGGAAATACTTCTTCCTTTTCTATTTTAGGGACCAATTATGTTAAAATTTCACATCAAAACGTGTTTTTGATTTAAAACATAAAATAATATTAGTGTCTTTCAAAATTTATAAACTACTTTCCTCCATTAAATCTTCAATATTTTAATTAATAAAAAAAATGATTTGATAACATTTTGGAAAGTTAAAAAATTAAAGCTACTAAAGCATAGGCTTCTTTTTTGTACAAATGTAGACATTTTTCATATTAAGCTAAGTTTTTACATGTAAATCACACCAACAAAAGGCTATCAAAATATTTACTTCTTCAGTAACTCATAAAATATACCACCATAACCTGAAAAATGATTTTACCATACCACGTATGTTTTCCCCAATCCCCAAAGGAAATTTTATAAAAAAAAAAACGTGTTTAATGCGATAACAGCTAAGTACTTTTACAAAAGCCCAGAGAATTTTCGACTTCTTATCTAAGCGCGAAGAATAGACGTGAATTTAATGCTTGTTATCGATTGTTTGTATTGAAACCTATGTGAGTTGTCGACTTCGCCAACCTGTGTTGTGTTTTTTTTCAACCAATTGGGAAGAGTCACACTCGTTTTATTAAAAAAAAAACATTTTTAGACTAACTTTGGTGTGAACATTTATTGTCGTGGTTAAAAAGTAGATATTGACATAGTTTGGAATTTGTACCTGATTTATAACTAGTTGTTACGCACCCTTTTTTTCTGAACTCTTTGCTAACTCCTTTGGGTATTGAAATTATCCTTATTCGCTTTTCATAAAATGGTACCTAATGAACTTTTGTCAATTTTTTTAAAATCCATCAAATTCAATAAATTATAACAAATTAATAAAATTACAATATGCTTTCACATGACAATTTTCTTATTGAAAGAACACACAACTTGATAGAAAACAACAAATATTTTTGTAAACTTTCTCTCTTTGCATTTGATTTAAACAAACTATTTTGTTTGCTTGCATGTTTCTATTTTCTTGTATGGTCAATGTAATTTATCAAAAAATCGATACTGAAATATGTATCGATGTTTTACTTTGAATAACGAATCCTGGTTACATCGATTGCCATCATCGCTCATCACTAATCGGTTGTCAAACCAGAACGTCAAATGCTCAACCAGAAAAAGTCTTGAAATTTTCATTCCTGCTTTCGTTACTTCATTCCCCTTACATTTCTACACCTCTCACCATATCACCATATCTGTCAAAATAACGAAAGACGAAACAACCGAAAAAAAGAATCGTGTAATCAGCGTCTTTATTGCCAAATCCGAACAGCTAAGGTAAGCGGCAATTTGCTATGACAACAGATACTCTTGGAGGATTTGTCACTTCCTCGAAAGAGGGGTAGCCGTAGCCCTGAAAAACATTGTTTTTTTGGGGGAAGAGGCTGGCTAACCATTACGCCACGGGCTAGGTGTCTAAACAGGGCAAAATATTTAGGTGTGGAGCTTGATTCTAAACTAAGTTATAATAAAAACTCACCAAAAGTAAAATATTAAGTAAAATAGGTTTCCAAGACTCATACTAAAGGAATATTCACATGAGATTAACTAACGACCGACGAATGAACAAATAAATGTAATTTAAAACAATTTCTAAACCCAAATTCTTCATAAATAGTAGGAATATAATTTATTATAATGCTTAGATACTAAAATCAGCTTTTTAATTGCTAAAACAAGATAAATTAGAGAATTGCAGAGAATTGGTCGTCGCGAATTCCAATATGATTGTTACGAATTGTCAAACTCTATTCGCGTTTCACATACGATCCACACTTCAACGAACAAATTGTTCAAACGTCAGAAATGTTTTTTGCAAATAAAAAAAGGTATCATATTTTTTACGAATAAATAAGTAGAAAGTGTTGTACCATTTTGAAATCTTGATGAAATGAACCATTTTTTTAAATAACTTTGCGAGGGTAGTGTAGTACATTTTTTTTTTAAATATAAAGTGTCAAAGTTAGCTTAAGAAATTTTTTTGAACCATGACTCAGTCAAAATGTATTTTTCTTGCGAAACTGACAATATTTATTCTTGGCTTTATTATTGCGATGTAGTAGCCGTGGCGTGATGGTTAGTGCGATGGACTGTCATGCCGGAGGTCTAAGGTTCGATCCCCAGCCTCGCCACCTATTTATTTAAAAAGAAAAAACGGCTACTGCCTCTTGCGAGAAATTGACAAATCCTCCAAGAGTATCTCCTGTCACAGAAAAGTGCCGCTCGTTAGCCGTTCGGATTCGGCAATAAACTGTAGGTCCCCTCCATTCCTGTAGACACGCACACAGGAATGGTTGAGAGTTGTAAGTCACTAGGCCCTAGTTCTTCATGAGCTGTAGTGCCATCAAATTTATTTTTATTTTTTTTTATTATTGCGATCATTAGCATGGTTATTACGGATTGCGTAAAAAAAAAACACCGCCAAATTTGAAAATGTGTGACCACTGTATCTAAAAATATGAGCTAGGGTATCGATTTTCATTATTTTTCTTAATATTGCAATAATTGCAATAACCAAGCGAGATCGACTTTTTTTTCTTACTTTTCCCAGAACCGGTAGAACCTCTCCTATCACCCGGTACCCGCTTGACGTTGAATTTCGGGACACCCTGTATAAGATGATTTAGTTGTTTACGTAGGTGCGTAAATCATAGGAACTTAGGAACTTTTTAGTTGTTTTACCGTTATTTTATCATTGCAAGCAAACTACTAAGTAAAAAAAAAGAACAAAAAACTTACTATAGCAAGGGGCCCTTTTGTTGGATTTTAGGCGTCCGTTTTAAGTTTTTAGAATTAACATTAAATTAAATCAGAGTCAGCTTATTTTGAAAATACATACGTTAAAACCAAGTTAGTTCAGAGGAATTTTTTCAGTAGAGTCTAAAATTTAACTCCAGTTGTCAAAAATACTAGATAACAAATCTTGGTTCATTTTAGGTAAAAAAAATTATATGTATTTTTTTAGACTTATTCTAAAACTAGTGAAATCGAAGTCAATAGAAATGAGATTCCACTATCGAAAAAGAGATAGCGAATCTATGCGGCGCTATGCAAAGGGTATTTCCATAATGTTGCTATCTCTATTTGGATGTAGTAATAACTCCGTTGTTCAACAAATGCAGATATCATATCATAAAATTTGCTGAGTTGGATTTTAACTTTAATCTCTCAACAAAAAAAAAACTGGACCTTACTGAAAGATTTCACAAAAGGATGTCGAGAAATAACGAAGCTCAGAGACAAATGCACAAGAGGTTCATGACTCAATTACACCGACAAAAAGAATTCGCTTGGTGTGGTGCTCATGCTGATTTCATCTTCTCAACGGTAAAATATTTTTTTTTCTTTACTAAAACCGCAGATTGTGTCAATAAACTACTTTACCGGACACAATGAACAGTCATCCGAAAGATATGTTGTTCCCAGCAGGATGACTTAACGTGACATCAATGAAACTAAAGGGTGTCTTTTTTTGAGGTATAAAATAAAATTAAATTAAAATGAAACACACACAAATAAATCCGGTATTCAATATCCGGTACAACACATGCCTAGAAATCGTGAATAAACTTTTCTTATCTGCAAGAAAACTGAAACAAATTAACAAAATATTCACAAACGCGAATAACATCAGCTGAGTAAGAATGATTTTGGACGTCCTTTCAACTGCACGTGTTTAAATCTTACTTTTCTATTTTCTCAAATTTTACTTTGCTCTGTTACAGTGATGCCAATTTCATAATTTCGGAAGTTTTTTTTGTGTGCTTGCGTTTGAAACTTAAAGTTTTCGCATAGCCAGAGTCTGGTAAAAAAAAATATACATATATAAAACGTTGTTACCTATATATATGCAGTATTTATGTATGTTTCCATAATAATACGTAAATTATTGTCTTCCATGAACCGATTCGTATGTTATTTTTTTATGAAATACATATGCTAACGATAAATGAAGAGTTTATTAAAACAAGGAACTAAAGAGAGATTTCACCAATTAGAAAACAAATGTAAATTACTTAAAATCATTTGCAATGCAACTTACAGCAACACAATGCTCTTATTATGGAAATTTAAGTGAAATCGTGTTGATGCTTTATCTAACCACAAAAATTAGCACCAACACAAAAAGATAACTTCTGTTAAAGAAACTACTTTATTTGCAGTTCAAAAGACAGCAAGTTGTCAGCTGGTCTTACTAATAATCAAATTTAGTTACCTAAATGAAAATCTCTAGATCTCCAGAAAAATCACATACCAAGAACGAATTGAGTCTCCAGGTTAGCCAGTAGCAAGGCATTAAAATTTAATATACGGACATCCATATTTAAGCTGTATTTTAAACACATGAAATGGTTTTTCAATGAAATGCATTCATGTTGGTAATGCAATGAAATGTATGCCTTTTTCACGGTGATACTTAAATCTACTCCTATATTAGGGATCTTTCTTCCAATTCTCAAGAGAATAATTGGATTAAAAAATCGGCATGAGGTGAGGAGTAAGCGACGTCTTTATACACTTGTCAAAACAATTAAGGGTACAAAAAAAAATCACTTTTTTTTGTGTTTTTTGAAGAGCTGTATCTCTGAAAAGTGGTCGTATTGAGATGAAACAAAAAGCCTTCTGAAGTTTTATATTTTTTGTATTGATTTGAATTTTAGCAAATGATATTTTTAAGGTACCGTTATTGCGCAATCATAAGAAGCAGCACGACACAAACATTTTCTTTTTTTGAACATTGACATTTTCTTTGAGCCAATTCAATGTTTTTTTTTCGATAACTTGTTTATTCAGCTTTAATTTTTTTTTTTTAAGCCTAGTTTATACATAAAAATGCGAAGTGAAATCCAAATCGAAATAAAACATCAATAAATCTTGCCTCGAAAGGTTTATAAAGAAAATAAATTTTGTTTTATATTTGGTTTAGGTAAGTCCGTTGAATTATATTCCCTTCGAACCAAATATTTTCCTCCTTGTCGCTTTAATAATTGCATTTAATTTTATTGAATTTTTCACGTCTGGGAAAAAAGCAATTTTTTTGTATGAAAATTTCACTTCGCTTCGATCTATAAACTAGGCTTTAGTCATTCTACAATTTTTTTTTCAGAAGAATATGTGGCTTTGAATGAAAAAACAGACTTTTGACTTTTGCTACCAATATCTTCGCAAAAAATGACGACACCAGTTTTAAAAACTGGAATTAATATTCTACAAGATTTTTCCAAAACTTTATAACGATTATTTTTTTTGGCTCCTCATCGTTACATTCAGAAAAGGTAAAAAAAATCGACTTTTTAAAAACTTTTGTAAATTTTTTACTGTTTTACAAATATTAACTGCAGGCCTTAATTTGGTATGACATTTTAAAGAACTGTAGACCACCAATATTCCTGTAAAATTTCAAGTTAATCCATTGAACCGTTTTCACGTACCGAATGATCAAAGTAGTAAAAACCAATTAAAGGAACAAATTGGGTGGTTCATAAACATTGTGAAATTGTCATCAAAATTGAAACAAAAACAACAATTTCTGCCCACTTTTTTCTTAGTTTTGCGTTAGTTACAATACTAAAGTGAAAAGTGATTTTTTTTGTTCCCTTAATTGTTTTGACAAGTGTAGTTTCAACAATTTTCAAATTTGATTGTTTTGAAACCAAAGCAGCATATTTAGTTTTAAATATTTTTGTGTAAAATTTTAAAAAATTGTGTGTTTTGTATGAAAGTTCAATATTAGCCGTGTTTTTTTGGAAAAGCTATACATAGTAGGATTTCACAACAAATACAACATTCACAGTAGGAATATTGCCAATAAAAGGAAAAGTAGAATCCTACTGTGGATGGGGTTTGTAACGTTTATTCGAGAATCAATTGTTCTCTTTTTCTATAAAAAAAAAACACAAAATGAAATGAAATCTCACTTGGTCAGTTTATATTTCAGAGAGCTCAGTAATTTTCCTCCGTCACTTTGAAAGAGCAGGAGCATTAAATACAAACAAGATTCTTCAAAAACACTTTCTAATCATTTTTTTCTTATTTAATTTACTGCGTCAGAAATAATTGAAGAGAAAAATGAGTAAAGTGTGTTTGTTTCACATTCATACTGTTCCAAGAAGATTGTACATTAATCTCTAAAATTAAACAAATCTGGAAATCTTGTTGATTTCGATGAGATTTGGTGGTTTTTGCTCGAAATCTAGATTTTAATCAACTTTTACATCCCAATGAAAAACCACATACAATTTAACAAATCATGTTTTATTATCCAATAAAATTATCGCCAAAGTTGTCATCTACTATTTACATAAACGATATCTTAGTCTCATTTCACACGAGAAAACTGAGTTTCTAGTTACCTTCCAATTAGTTGAGGTCAGAAAGTATGAGGGGTAAAAAATATCTCCCCGGCCAACGACTTTAGGAGATTTTTTTGACATTCCTCTTCACACTACGTATGTGTGCGTTAAAAAAAGGAAAATAAAGAAGATCTTCAACGATTTTGTTTAGTTTTAAGTTTAAAGCTGTACCAAATGTGAAACATACATAAAAAAGGATACTGCGGATGGTTTTTTTTTTTGGGTAAGGACCATGGACATTTTGGGCCCATTTTTCAACAGTGATGAAACTTATGTCATATGAAAGCTAATAGAGAGTACTTTATTTTATTATATGGCGGCTTAATTGAAATCAAGCGCGAAAATTGTGTTTTCGCGCATTAAAAAAAAAAAAAACTTATTTAAAATGGAAACATTTTATTGAGAAAATGGCAACACTTAAAAAAAAGTGTTATACCTTTTTTGAAAGCCAAAAGTCTCTTCTTTCATTCCTTTTTTAAATCAACTTATTTCTGTTCATTGTTTTCGAAAAAATTACTTCCAGCTTAAAAAATGTTAAAAAAACGAAGAAACATTTTTTTAAAATAAATGACTTAAGTCAGAAAAACAATTATTAAAAAAAAACAACGGTCGATATTACAATGACGTGTTATACCTTTTTGTAAGGCCAGAAACCTCTTCTTTTATTTTCTTAAAAAAAAAAAAGATATTTTAGTGAATAGTTTTTCAAAAATTAAATTTCAAACTTAAATTTTTGAAAAAAAAAAAAAAAAAAAAAAATCAAAAAAATGTTGTCAAACTGAATTTTTTTTCAAACATTTTATGTTATTAAGTAGGATTTTCGTGCTTAATATTCAATGCTCCTCCCATCAATTCTCAGCCAAACTCTAACAACCAGATGTCAAAATTTGTTCCAGTTTTTGAGAAAATTGAAAATACATAATAACTGAAGTAAGTATTTTTTGAAGTTTTAGAAAATTGACCCTCCCGCCTAAACGGGAGGAAATAGACCCCCTCCTCCCATACGATTTTTTTTTCTTATCTTAACCCAACCTTCTCGCTCAAGCTTTTTGGTGCACCTTATCCCGAACACCCTGTATACGACTATAAAATTCCAAAAAAACACGGCTATATATATTACATTTGTAAATTCTAAAATTTTTTTTTTGTAGCAATTTAAATTTGACTTTTTTATCGATATTTTAAAAAAAAAAAAACAATCATTTGATCAAAGAAGTTAAGTAGTTTGATGGATTTACCAATTCCGATGCATATGAAACTGGATGTTTTTATTTTTGAATATCAATTTTGTATTAAATATTTTCACAACAAAAACTTTTTTTTAAATGTCTATTCCAAAGATTAACAACAAGCCAAAATACAACCTTCAAAATGAGATTAAACTAATGCCTGACAGCTGCATTTCTCACGTAGGATTCGTTATAATAAGCATGGATAAACAGTTTTTCGCTCACTTTTCGAATTGATCTAAGGTAAATCAAATTTTTCATAGGATTTTCTTACTGATATGTTGCGAATGTGATAAAATAATAAAAATAATAAAGTTTAGAAAAACAAAAAAGCTGTGACTGTACTAAAATAACTACTGTTAAAAAAAATACACCTCCACAGTTGAGTATTGCTGTATTCTCTTTTAACAATAACTATTTCAGTACAGTCGAACACATTTTGACAGTGCACTCTTAGGTATATATAAATACATAAAAGTACCAAGTGAACGACCTTAAATAAAAACAAAAATATTTTATCAAAAACATAGAACTAAAAGAAGCATCCCTCTAAATAACTATGGTTGATGTTGTAAACAGAGATCGTGCCCGCTAGGTATTGTAGTTTGTGTAGGCGAACGAAAATCGTTTTGCTGAATATTCAAAATTTAGGTTATTGAAATTATAGTTTCATTAAGAAATAGATGAATTACATTACATTATGTATGTACGTATGCTTATATTTGTTTTGAATATTTAATTTCTTTTTTTAGTCCAGTAAGAATAGACGAAAAAATGCTAAAGAAAGGAAATAATTATAGTTAGAGGCTGAAATTTGGCATGGACGTTGGTAATGGGACTCTTTAAAAACTGAGAGAATTCCTCATCAATCCGATGACCGCTAGGTCAGTTAAAAGGAGTTCTCTAAAAGGGGCCAAAGTCATGAAAATGTGAGCTTTTTTCAAATATATCAAAAACAATTTGTATATGAGAGAAAAATTTTATTCCCCAATCTTTTACCTACCCCATGTAATTTTCAACAAAAATGGTTTTTTACTTTTTTCGTAACATTAACTGTTAAAAAGTTACAGCAACTTGAAAAGTCCAAAAACCTCTAAAAAACGGGCAAAAAGTAATGACAATGGGAGTTTTTGGCAAATATCTCTCTTTTGACAAATATGATTTGCAGATCTAACAGTCGACTTGAAAAACTCATGGAACGCGTTCACTTTTGAGCAAACATATTTGTTTGAATTTAACTACCTACATACAGTGGTGTGAAAAACATTCCGGATTTTTTTGGTAAACTGCATTGATTGTTAGTTTGTGATATAAAAATGAAAAAATCAAATGTTTGCAATTTTTTCCCATTTTTATTGAACAATTTTATTATTTGAAACAAAAACCGTGGAACTTAATCCATCAAAACAAAAAAAAAATTCAAAAAATTAAAGTTAATTCAAAATTTTAATTTGACAAACTAACCGGATTTTATTTTTTTTGCAATTAACTTTTATTATTTATTTAATATTTTGTCCAGTAACCCCTGTTTTTTATCACAGCTCGGCATCGACGAGGCATTGACTGGATTAAATTCTCGAAAACAAAAGCATGAATATTCTCCCATTTATTTTTCAAAGCTGCAAAAAGAGAAGTTGTTGACATGTGCTTTTTTTTCCCAACCCGCCTTTTTAAAATGGCCCACAAGTTTTCTATTGGGTTTAAATCGGGTGATTGAGATGGCCATTCTAAGACACGAATATTTTTAGTTGCAAACCACTCTTTTAGCAGCTTTGGGGTCATTATTCTGCTTAAAAACCCAACGCAGAGACATTTCTTATGAAAGCATTACTGACTCCAAAATGTCCCTATATTGGAAACGGTCCATAATTCCTGTGATTTGGTGTATAGGACCGCAGCCTGCTCCTGAAAAACAGCCCCAAACCATTCACCGAGGCTCCACCGTGCTTTACTGTAGGGAGTACATTTGCAGGCTTTAATCGCGTACCTTTTGAGCGCCTCACTGTCCTTGCATCATCGAAGTAAAATAAGTTAAATTTGCTTTCATCACTGAAAAGCACACTCCTCCATTTGCTTAAAGACCGGTTAAGATGATTTTTTGCAAATTCAACCCTGGGTTAAATGTTTTGATTAGGAACTTTAAGTCTTTCCCAAATACCTTTTACGGATAGAAGAGGTTTTTTAGCTGGTCGAAATGCAAAAAGACCGAAATCTATTAAACGCTTCCTGACCGTACTTGGCCCTATGGGTAGATTAAGTTCAAAGACAATTTGAAGTCGCAAAAGGGTCTTTAAGCACGAAATTCTTTATGCGCCTATCAGTTTTAATTGTTGTTTTGCGAGGGCGTCCACCAAAATGATCTGCTTCTACTGATTTTCCACTTTTAAATTTTTTAATGATGTCGCAAACCGTTGACGTTGGAATTTTTAAGATTTCAGCGTTTACTTTTTGTTTTATACCGGCTTGGAACTTTTCTATTATTTCGTATCGAATCGCGTTGCTATAAGGTGTTTTAGCCATTTTATGCACTATATTATTTCAACTTCAGCTCTCAACTTGTAAAAACGTTTTAATCTACGGCTTGAGTCAAAAGACTCGAAAAAACCGTTACTTTAGCATCGAGACTCGCAATTTTCTTGAAATTCGGTTAGTTTTGCACAGGCATGTTACTGAGTAACTTTATAAAATAATTTTTTTTATTGTTCTTGTCATCGTAGCATTAAATTTTTAAGGTTATTATTAACTTGTCTCATACTCTTTACAAATTATTAAAAAACTTATGGAAAGTTGTTAGTTTTCTACTTGGTATTAAGAAAATCATTACTATGGAAAAAAATCCCGAATGTTTTTGGCAGCACTGTACATTATGTACGTACATTTCATATATACAATAACCTAAATACTAAGGCTTAGTTTTTCAGTGCGCGATTAAAGTTAAACGCAAGTTAACTCACAAAATTTGGTAAGTTAAAAATACTTTTGATATTTGATGCTCTGAGGGCCAGTTGTACAAACATGGTTCAAAATTTAATCCGTGGTTCAGCAATTTTAACACGCCGATTTCGGCGAATTAACTGAAGTCCAACGATGGTTCAAGGCTCAAGTATGCGATAATAGCCAATTAAATCCCTGAACTATCGTTGAACCTCAGCTAACCCGCTGAAATCGGCGAGTCAAAATAGCCGAGCCCTGGGTTGAGTATTGAACCACATTTGTACAACTGGTCTTGAGTTTTTTTAGTTAGGTCAATTCGCATATTGTTTTTTTTTTTTGAAAAACTGTTTCTTTAGTTGTGTTTCTGGTGTTGTTCCGAGTTAGCTAATTCTGGTTTAACTCGCCACTGAAAAACTGGGCCTAAGGAATCAAAATTCGGTTTTAAAAAAATTAATTCAGGTTTTGTTAAGAAAAAAAGTAGAAGGTTCGTATGTTATTTAAGTTCTTTTACACCCAACATTCCATCTTCCTTATTTTCTATATCCATTTTGAACTTCTTAATTTTTTTTTTGTGTACTCAAAATTAATACACGCACACAAAGTGTCAAAGACCTGCCACTTTGTTTTAGAGACACAGAAATTATTATTATTTATTCAGTAAAAAGAAGCAAAACCCAGTAGAACACAACTGTGCACTGCAAAAATACTAAATATTTCGAAGTTTCTTCCCAGACATTGGCTAAGTTATATTTTAAGATGCATTTCTATTTTTAATTATTGACAAAAACCGAAAGCAACATACTGTAGTTTTCTAGGCACGTGCATTGGAAATGGAATCATGTATCCATCAACATCAATTTCCAAGATTAAGATACATATATGTATAAATTATGTACATAGATCCAGATTTAAAATGATTCAGTGTGATGAGAAAATATCTTCTCATCTTGTTAAAGGGCTAAATTTGTTTGCTGATGCCAACTTTACTTTGAATAATCAAAGGAACAGAGAACATCAGTTTTATTTTTTTCGTTTTCGTTTTCGTTTTTGACTTTTACTTTTTGTTTTAATTTAGTTTTTGTAAATATCATGTCAATGAAAAACTTGTTCTTGCTAAGCGATCCGTAAAATACTACCCTAATGCATTAAAGACTGCTTGATTATATATTTTTTCAGTTCAATTTTCTTTTTTTGTGTAGGCCACTGCCTGCATGTTTATATTATTTAGTTTATTGTTATAGTCCGAAGAGTAACGTTTCAAAAGAAAATTCATTTAATTCTGTCTCATTGGTTTAGAATTGCATCGAATGAAGAAACTATAATTACATTATGTAGGGTTATGATGATGAATGTACATACATGTTATAGTTGAAAAATACTTTGTACTAAACAACTTGATATGATTACTATAAATAATAGTCTAAAGATCATTGAATAATATTTTTATGAAATGTCATTCAGAATAAGTATAAATAGGAGAATCTGTTCTCCTGGAGTTTATAGAAGTTTGAACTGTGAAAGGAGTAAGCCAATAAAAGTTTGGCACAGAATCTATTATCAGAAGTGGGATTACCTTAAAAATAAACAAGAAAAAAAAAAAAAACAAAAGAAGGCAGTTAAGGAAAATTTGAAAAAAAAAAAAAAGAGCAAAAATATTTTCCTAGAGATGGAAGACAATTCGAAAAATTTGGAAAATGAAGAAGAACTAGAAGAAAACGTTAGAGACACATATCAAGAAAAAGAAAATGGTAAAACAATGCTTATTACGGCTGATGCATTGTCAAAACTTTTCAAGATAGCTCAACACACAGAACGAAAGGAAGATTGCATCGTTGGATTCCCATTTTTTGATCCCGATCATTCGCGAGTGGATATTATGAAATGGTGTTCCGACATTGACACAAGAATTGAGCGCGACAATTTAAAAGATTTTGATGTCTTACCTCGTGTACGTTCTTCTTTGATGGGTCGATCAAAAGTCTGGTTCGACAAATATGGTTATCAGCATTACTCTTGGGCTGACTTACGATCATCCGTTATCCATGCATTTTCAAGTGGAACAGACATTGTTGCTCAACTCAGAAAAGTTGCTAACTCCGAAAGCAATGAATTTGGGTCCTATTCTGATTTCGTGATGGAAAAAGTATCTCAAATAAACCGCTTACCATTCGAAATTCCAGAAGATAAAATTGTAAAGATAGTGATTGGATGCATTACCAATATGGGATTGAAAAATTCACTGATGTTCGTCATGCCAACTTCAATTCAGTGTTTAATAGACCATTTATCGTCTATTAGTGAGTCCCCTCGAAGGCAACAAGATACAACTATATCAAATTATGGATCTAACAAGAGATTACACAGCAATAGACGAAGTGATGAAGACAACTTAAGGTTCCCAAACAAGCGGCCTCGCTTCGAAACAGAACAAAAATGCTTCGAGTGCGGAAAAGTGGGTCATATTAGAGCAAATTGTCCACAATTAATTTCAAAAAATCGTTTTAAGCATGAAAGAATTGAAAATGCTAAATCATGTTCATACTGTAATAAGGCAGGACATGATGAAAGAACTTGCTGGTCCAAACAGAATGCTGATAAAAGAAAAGTCAATTTGTGCAATGATATTTCGACATCTGATAATACAACGGATGTGTTCATTAACGGAAGACTATACCACTGCTTATTGGATACTGGTTCCGATTGCTCGTTACTAAGGGCTGATGTTGCAAATCAGATGTCATTGAAGAGGATTCCACATTTTTTAAGTATCCAAGGTATTTCAAAGCATCCAATTCTTTTGACGGAAAAAGTAAATTTACTGATTGAATTTGAAAAGCTTAACACTGAAATAGTCTTCCATATCATTGACGAAATTTATCTAAAGAACGAAATCATAATTGGACGAGATGTGTTAAGTGATTCATCACTAGAAATAAGAGTTGATAAACATGGATCAACACTGCAGCGTAAGGACCAACAGGTTATATCATCAAGTATGTTAACAAAGAAGACCTCTGAAACCTTTCCTGACCAAAACCTCGAAGTGGAAACGTTGTTAACGAAATATTCGGCGTCCATCGTGAAAGGATTCCCAGTGACAAAGGTAAACACTGGTTCACTGAATATCCGGCTGAGTCGAGAAGTGGTTGTAAATTACAGACCATACCGAATGGCTTTTGCAGAGCGAACAACAGCAAACCAAATAATAACTGAACTAAAAAGTCAAAATATAGTTCGCGACAGCAGTTCACCATACGCCAGTCCAGTTGTATTGGTAAAGAAAAAGAATGGACAACATCGTCTATGCGTTGACTATCGAGCATTGAATCGCGCAACTGTCAAAGATCGGTATCCGTTACCAAGAATAGAAGACCAACTAGATCGACTTTCTGGAAATAAATATTTTACATCTTTGGATATGGCGTCAGGATTTCACCAGATACCAATTGAAGAAAATTCAATTGAAAAAACTGCCTTCGTTACTCCAGATGGCCACTATGAATATTTAAGGATGCCGTTTGGACTTGCCAATGCTCCAGCAGTTTTTCAGAGAGCTATCAATAAAGCATTGGGGACCTTGAAGGATAAAACAGCTCTTGTTTATATGGACGATGTATTAATACCATCGAAAACCATTGAAGAAGGAATTAAAAACCTGGACTTAGTATTGAAAGCATTGACTGATAGTGGATTTTCGTTAAACATTGAAAAGTGCAAGTTTTTGAAGAGCGAAATCGAGTATCTTGGACGAGAAGTTTCCGCTGAAGGAATAAGGCCCGGTAAGTCAAAAATACAAGCTCTTGTGAATTCTAGTTTACCAGGAAATGTAAAACAAGTTCGACAATTTATGGGGTTATCCAGTTACTTTCGAAAATTCGTACCTGAGTTTGCAGCAAAAACAAGGTGCATATCCGCATTAACTAAGAACGATGTTAAATTCAACTGGACAAGTGAGTGTGAAGAAGCCCGGCAATATATAATCAAGCAGTTGACTAACAGACCAGTGTTAGTGTTCTTCGATCCAAATCAACCTACTGAACTACATACTGACGCTAGTTCTTTGGGTTATGGTGCTATCCTGTTTCAAAAAATAAACGGACAGTTGCATGTGGTAGCTTACTATAGCCAATGTACGAAACCTTATGAAGAAAAATTTCACAGTTACGAGTTGGAAACGCTTGCCGTGGTAAACGCTGTCAAAAACTTTCGAAATTACTTGCTAGGAGTCAACTTCACTATTGTAACAGATTGTAATGCATTAAAAGCAACTAAAGAAAAAAAAGATCTTCTACCACGAGTTGCTAGATGGTGGATCTATTTACAAGACTTCGATTTCAACATTGTGTATCGTAAAGGAAAGACTATGCAGCATGCCGATTATTTCAGCCGAAATCCAACACTGAAGGCTTGTTATCAACTTAACAGTTTGTCAGAAAATTGGCTTAATATAGAACAAAATTCTGACTCTGATTGCAATGAAATAATCGAAAAATTAAAGGGGGGAGACTCAGATGCCACTTCACAATACATATTCAAAAATGGATTATTGTACCGAAGAATTCAAGGTGAAAACAATAAATTATTTGTTCCACAAAATTGCCGATTACCATTAATGAGACGTTATCATGAAGATAATTGTCATATTGGATGGGAAAAAACGCTAGCAAAGATGAAAGAACACTTCTGGATGCCTAGAATGTCAAAAAATATAAGAAAATTTATAGAATCCTGTTTAATTTGTTTGGTATCAAAAAGACCTTCAGGTAAAAAACAGTGTGAGCTGCATCCAATAGAAAAAAAGCCAATACCTTTCCACACCATTCATATCGATTGTATGGGTCCATTTCATGGAAAAGACAAGGAAGATAGCCGTTACATTTTGATCATAGTTGACGCATTTACAAAATTCGTAATTTTATTTCCGTGCAAGACTTTACAAGCAAAAGAAACTATTCAACATTTAACCAATTTTGTAATGTTGTTTGGAGTTCCGACTAAAATTATAAGTGACAAAGGAACGAACTTCACAAGTGAAAATTTTCAAAATCTTTGTGCATCTTATGGCATCGAACACCACACTATTGCTCCTGGGATAAGTAGAGCAAACGGACAAGTGGAAAGATACGTTGATACAGTGGCAAACCTCCTAAGGACTAATTTGGAGGTTCACAGGGAATGGACAACTTATGTCAGTCGAGTTCAACTGGTCCTAAATACAACTATCAACAAAACTACTGGACTTTCACCTTTGAAAATATTAACTGGAATCAATGGACGAACTCCTGAAATTAGTGCTTTATTTGCTGACTTAAATATTGAACCTGAATATGACAATTTTGATGCTTTACGTGAATTGGCAGATAAACGAATTCGTGAGAATGCTGGAAGAATGAAGAAAAGATTTGATGAAGGTAAATCTACCCCAACAAGATTAGAAATAGGAACAACGGTGTTGTACAAAAGTAATCAAATACGCAAGTCTAAACTCGATGTTCACTTTAAAGGCCCTTATGAGATTATAGGCTTGTTGCCAAACGACCGCTACAAGTTAAAGAAAATCAATTCTAAAATTGTTATAGTTGCTGCAAGGGAAACTGTTAGACCAATTCCAAAAGAAAATGAAAACTATTAACTGTAGTAATGTAAGTTTTATGTTTCATTAAATTTTATTGTTTCCAAGTTTTTGGCTGAAGTTTAAAGAAAGTATGGTTTCACTTATTATGGGTGTTGGTTTGGCTTAATGGTTTAAGAAAAATTTATACTTGAAAGCCAAGCCGCTGAAGTTCTTATTTTACTTTTATTATGGATTGTTTAAAAAAATATAAGTAGACAAGCTGATTGCCTCTGAGCTACTAAAATTTGTTGTTGATGGTGAGACAAGTTTAAGCTCGCGAGCTAAACCTCTGAGCTTCTTTCTGTAATTGAATTTTGGATTGTTTTTGAATATTAGTAGACAAGCTGCTTGCCTCTGAGCTACTAATGGTCGTTGATAATGATAAGACAAGTTTAAGCTTGAAGGCTAAACCTCTGAGCTTATTATTATTATTATAATTGATATTAAAGATTATTACTTTGCTTAAGAATAATCCAAGCTATGAATTGTTTCATCGAGAACGATGAAAATTGCAGGATGGCCGTGTTATAGTTGAAAAATACTTTGTACTAAACAACTTGATATGATTACTATAAATAATAGTCTAAAGATCATTGAATAATATTTTTATGAAATGTCATTCAGAATAAGTATAAATAGGAGAATCTGTTCTCCTGGAGTTTATAGAAGTTTGAACTGTGAAAGGAGTAAGCCAATAAAAGTTTGGCACAGAATCTATTATACATATGTATAATAAAAGTCATTTAAAAATTAAATTTGTTGTGACAATTTCAAATTTGGCGTTTAATGTTTTCTATTTTTTTTTCTGTTTTGCATAATTGATATAGCGAAGCATCTCTCACAAGATAGTTGTTAATTAGTTGTGACAGTTCATGTGAATATAGCAAAAAAAAACTAAAAAAAATATTAATTGTTAATTTATCTCAGCCAACATACACATAAAAACATTGCATTAAAAAATTTTAATTGTCATAGCAATGAACAATTCAATAAAAGAAGTTTTAACCGCTTTTCGAAGGGAGTCTTTCGCTAGCTTGATTTGATATAAACTTAGGCCCATCGCCCACTAGGCAACTTTCCCCGAATTCGTAAAAGTAAAAATGCTCAATCACTGCTAAAAACAATTGCAAAAAATGCCAGTAGTTATGTACATTTCCGGGCAAAATTTGATGTCAATACTGAGAGTAAACATCAGCAGACTGCATTTTCCTGCAGAAATGCGACTTAAATGTAGCAGGGTTGCCGAAGTTTAACTTTTACGAACTCGACCTTTTTGTTGCTAGTTCCAGCAACTTTTTGTTTCTCCCAATCCAATTACATTAGCTTATATGGGAGAGCGCCCACTAGGCAACTTTTAGTTGTGCAACTTTTTGTTGCTCGGAGTTGCTCGCGGAACTTTTTTCCCGGCAACTTCCGAACAACTTCCACCTACTTTTGCGAATTTTCCAAATTTTTTGCCAATTGAGGGCTTTTAACCCGAAAAACAAGTAGTAGGTGATGGGCCTTAGCAAACCAGCAACAAAAAACAGGAAGCATTGACATTAATTTTTAAAAAATTAAATATTTTTTGAAAATTACAGTGGTATTGATCAGAGCATTGACTACTTATAGACATTTTCTATGTATTTCGAAATAGTCGGAAATAAGTTTTATTTTAATAAGAGCCGATTTTTCAATCACCAGTTTAACGATCAGTGAAATACCCGACGAATAAAGTTAATTGACTCTCAAACAGTCTGATAACAAATCGAATTTTTCAATCACAATCCGTGCATTCAACCTACATCTAAAATTTCAGATTTTTTTTCATTTTTTGGAGCTTCTGATTGGTCAGCCGTCATAAAAAGTTAGATGACTTTTAGTTACTGGCCAATCAGAAGCTCCAAAAATTCAAAAATCTGAAATTTCAGATGTAGGTTGAACGCACGGAATAAAATAACCAACATTTTATTATAATTTTAACGTCAAGTTTATTTGTGTTTGTTTTTGTTTTTGATACATTAGGTTCGTTCGCGTACTCCCCAAATCTACGAATTTTTACGAATTTCTACAAATTTAACTCAAATTGTGTTTGTGTACGCAAAAAATGTGTAGTTTTTCGCAGAAGAAAGCGCTCCCGAGAGAGTAAATTATTTCCCCTTTCTGATCATTTCAGCCCAAAGAAATTCTTCGGGAAAAAATATGAGGTTCGTCAAAAGTCACTTTGACATTTGCCAGAACATCTCCAAATAACCTAGTACACTCTGCGGTATCTGCCAACTGGTATTTTAATCGTGTTCGTTGCTCAAAAGTCATCAGAAGAAAAAAAAATAGTTAAATATAAACAAAATACCTACTAAAAAAAATTATTTGTTCAAAGCGTTCGTGTACTATTTCGCAGTTTTACTTCTCTCTGAGAGTATTTCATCCCCACTCCTCAATATTTGATAGACTGTGAATTTTAGTGCAGAAAGTACACGAACGAAGCTATTATTTCAAAGAATTTAATTTTTATTTAACGTTTATTTCAAAGCAAAATTGAGGAAAGGTGATTTTTTGACATTGAAAATAATTATTTCTATAGGAATAATTTTATCTTGCTTTAAAGTAAGCAGATAGATTTATTCTCAGGAATAATTTATACCTGACTATTGAAAAAATAATTTTTGTTCTAACGGAAGAATTTTGGCTCCTTTTTTCACCTCCGCCTCTTTGCCTCCACTTTTCTCAAATTATCCAAAAATGTTTTTTTTTAAAATATGCTTGGCTCTATTTCTTTTTTTCAAAATTCCATCATATTTTCAATTTTCTCAAAAACTAGAATATGCACCAGTCTATCATTAAAATTTTTAATTGTTAATTTTGATCACTTTAATCAGTATTGTATGACAAAGTGCAAGTCTGACTCAGTTATTTGTTTCATTTTCACCAAAACTTCCACATAAAATACCACTGATCATTGAAAAATGAAGTTTGTGCTGGATTTTTTGTGACTAGAATAAAAATTCAAGCAATAATCTTTATTTCGGCATAAAAATAATTGCCAATTTGATTTCTAAAAGTCCCAAAATTAACAATTTTCAATGATAGTTATAACTGGCGCCTTAAACACCTATTGTCTTATTAATAAACATTGTCTAACTTTAGACAGCCGTCCAAGTTTAAAAAAAATCTTTCTAATTTTTGCTAAAGTAATCTATCTTTTTATCTTGCTTTAGACAACGTAATCTTTTGTCTAAACCTAGAGAAATGCAATATTTTTTTTTATTAAAAAAGCATATTTCCCACTGTTTCAAAATACTTAGACATAGTTTAAACAGCCAAAAATCTAATTAATAAGACCACTAATTTTTAACCATTGACTAGAAATTGATCAGAGCATTGAATATTCAAAACAAAAGTAGTATATATTTTGTTCCTTAATTAAGTCTGTGATTTTCTATGCATTTTAGTATACAATTTTATTTTTGTTTATATGAACTTTGATAGAGTTTCAAAGCAATGGAACGAACCTTGTACTTGCTAACGCAAAACTTTTGGAAAGAAAATCAGTTTAAAAAGAATATTATTTTTTTTTTTTCAAATTTTGAGTTTGAAAAATTATTTTTCAAAAGCTAACAATTAAATTAAAAATAAAATTAATTAATGATTTATAAAAAGCTTAAGCATTATAAAGACAGTGCTGTCGAATTTTTAACACCAATTTTTCCTCTCTGTTCCCTTTGAAATTTGGCAAGTTATAAATAAAAAATAAATTTGATGGCACAACAGCTCATGAAGAACTAGGGCCTAGTGACTTACAACTCTCAACCATTTCTGTGTGCGTGTCTGCAGGAATGGAGGGGACCTACAGTTTATTGCCGAATCCGAACGGCTAACGAGCGGCACTTTTCTGTGACAGGAGATACTCTTGGACGATTTGTGAATTCCTCGCAAGAGGCAGTAGCCGTTTTTTCTTTTAAATAAATAGGTGGCGAGGCTGGGGATCGAACCTTTGACTTGGCAAGTTGTTGATACAAAAAATACAAGAATAGATTAAACTTGAAAAATAGTATTTTGTCTGCTTAAGAGAGATCAAAAATCTATTGCGGTTATTATTATTGGAGTCTGGTCGGTTCTGGCTTTTTATTTTCACTTTGGGGACATTCTCATTTGTCGATCTTTTTTTTTCGAGATCATCTTTTTATTGCCTTGCCTCTTTCCTAAAATCAAGAAAGGTAGCCCTGCTAACCGACTGCCTAACTGACTATTGAAAAATTGGCCCTTAAACAAAATATTATATTCGTCAAGGTTTAGACAATCGATTATGTTGTCTAAAGTTAGATACAAAATTAAATGACTTTATCAAGAATTAAAAATGTTTATTTGTAACTTGAATGGTTTACTAAAGTTAGACAACAACGTTTATAAATACGGCTGTTAAATTTTAGAGATTAACTAACTTTCTTGGCATTTTGGTTTTAACTTAAGACTTAACCGAATTCAATTATTTTCAATGGGAGAGCTTAAAAAATCTCCAGCAACTTGTATCTTCGTTTGAAAAGTGACTAAGGGGAGACGGGGTGGGGATGAAACGGTCTACTTTATTGGGCATTCACCCATCTGAAAGTAAATTGTAGGTCCCTTATAATCCTAAATGCACGCACTCAGGAATGGTTGAGAGGTGTAAGTCACTAGGCCCTAGTTCTTCATGAGCCTTTGTAACACAAAATTTATTTATTTTTATCCACTAAGCTCGGAAATAATTAAGTGTCAATCGATGGAATATTCTAGCCCAATTAACATCTTCCCAGCAGAGGCCTATCTTGTGGTTTAAAAAGATAATCTGCTATATATAATGTGTTTTGCCTACGATGATGCGACAAATGGCGCTTATAGGTTCAGTCAATACAAGAAAAAAATCATACGGGAGAGGGCGGTCGAGTTCGTAAAAGTAAAACTTCGGCAACACTGCCACATTCAAGTCACATTTTTGCAGGCAAATGAAGTCCGTTTCAAATTGTGTCGACTGTTTTAGAAGCGCTGATGTTTGTTCTCAGCATTAAAATTAAATTTTGTCCAAAATGGACATAACTACTACCATTTTTTTGCGATTGTTTTTAGCAGTGATTGAGCATGTTTACTTTTACGAACTCGGGGCCCGGGGTCTATTTCCTACTGTTTAGGCGGAGTGGGCAATGTTCTAAAAAAGTTACCTGAAATAGTAAAATATCCTTAATAAACAACACTTATATTGTCATGCCATACTTACATACTTTTTTTAAAAGCTAGAAATCCACACTTTTATTCTGTTTTTGAAAAATTAATTTTCAGACACCAAATTTTGAAGAAAAAAAAAAAAAACATTGTTTCAAAACTTATTTTATTCAAAATTTTACGTTATTAATCAGTATACTTTTCTTCTTAGTATTCAATACATCAGCTTTTAGTCAAACACTAAAAATAAGTTGCTTAAATGTCACTTAGTTTTTTAGAAAATTGAAAATTGCAAAAGCAAGTTTGTTTTTTAGTTTTTGAAAAAAATCGAAAATTTTAAAATCCTAGATGTCCAAAATGCAACGCTACGTCTTGAACTATATAAGGAGAGAGATACACTATGTTTCCTCTTTGTGTGTCGTTTTGTATAATTTCATACAAAGTTTATTATTATTTGTGTTCGCTATTAGCGGAATTCATTTTAGTTTTTTTTTCTCAAAAAAAAAAGAAAAAGAAAAATGCTGGTAAATGCATGTGCAAGCAGATACATAGGTACAAGATACATATATGTTATATTGCACATGTTAACACTGAGAATGTGTTTCTTTTAACGCAATTTATAATCCTACAGAAATTTCTTGAACACCCATATGCTTCAAAGTGAGTCACTGCGAGGATCTTGGGAGTTCAACAAGCAGATGATTCAAATTTATTCCGATTGCAGAAAAAATTTATTAAACAAAAAGAATGTGTTAAGAAGAAAAAAATACCTACAAGGTTGGGCAAAAATAATGATAAGCTATATAACATTTGTTTTATTATGAATTTAAAAGTTCAAAAAACTTAAATTCCTTACCATCATCACAGTCAAATTGCGGTGGCCAAGGAATCAATTGAGTCATTAGGGAAAAGATTTAAGTGCCACTTGGATATTCAAGAGAAACTGAACGCATAATCCACATGGGCAAATTTGTTAACGCAGTTTATGGGCGGCCGTGTAAGAAATTAAAAATTAAAATCTAGAAAAAATTTAAAGAATTTCAAAACTTAATTTTATTTGTCCATCGTAATAATCCTCATACCCATGCATGTCACAGATGAGAAAGATAATATAAAAATATATGAGAAGTGCTTTATTTATGGCATTCAAAATGTCCCATAAGCGATTTTAACGCCAAGAGGAGACAGATTTGGTGTTTTTAGTCGGAAAGTACAGCTGGAACGACCCTACCTCCAATAACGCGGATTCAATCGACATATTTATCAACCTTCAACGAGTTTGACAGCAAATGGAGTTTGACAGCACATGGAGAACCAGTTCTAGTGACTAATCCACGCTCAACCATTTCTTGGTGCGTGTTATCAGGAGGAATGGAGGGGACCTATAATTTCCCGCTGAACGCTAAATGCATTGTCCGAAGACGAGAGGCCCTTTTTAATGACAAGAGATACTCGGGAAAGATTTTTTTAAGTAGAAGAGATAGGGATTTGACGTGACAATTCCAATCCTTTGTTGACAATACATAATGTCAAAAAGTGTATGTTCGATTAGCTTTTTGGTACGAACTGTCAGTGTTTCACTCTCCAAAATCCATTTGTTTACATTGTTGTGCTCCTTCTGTGGCACTAGACATTCTGTTTCATTTGATCCCCTTCGATATTTTTAGCAAACAAAACGGCCGCAAACACAGCCATTCGACTCAAGGCCTCTCTGCACAGTGGATCAATAATAAAATTTAATAAAATTGGCCACTCCGCTATTCTAGATTCTTTCAGATCACTTTCAAGTAACATTGACTATACATCATCCCCAAATTGCAATTCAATAAGGATTATCAAGTTACCATCCCATCCAGATCAACCTGGGAGGATGAGACATTCTTGAATGATGAATCGGTTCATTTTTAAACTGATGATGGATCCAAAACCGATGAAGGAGCTGGTGGAGGCGTGTACTTAGAAAGACTAAACTTACGTCTCGCATTTCGTCTTCCAGATCATTGTAGCGTTTTCCAGGCGGAACTTTTAACGATCAAAGAAGTTTTGTCTTGGCTTAAAGAAAACATTATATCAACAACTGTTAAATGCATCTTATCTGACAGCCAAGCCGCACTGAAATCTCAGGACTCGGTCTCTGCTAATTCTAAAACAGTCCTAAACTGTCTGACACAACAGTTCAATATTCAACTCTGTTGGGTGCCGGGCCATAGGGACATTCCAGGGAACTGTAAGGCCGATAATCTCGCTATAGGTGGAAAAACAATTATACTTCTCCTAACAGACAGGATAGATAATGGTATACCCATCGCTACATGCAAACTTATGATAAATCAAGAAGCTATAAGGCGCAAAAACCTTAGGTGGAACAATATCACCACTTGTGTGGCGACTAATCAAATCTGACTATAGCTGAATTTGAAGCGCACCAAGTGTCTGATTTCTTTAAGCAGATTGCCCATACATAGGCTCCGTTATAGGCGTCATAACTGGACACTGTCTTGTAGGCAGGCATGCCACGCGACTTGGAATTTTTACCAATAACTACTGCAGAAGCTGCATGGACGAGGAGGAGAAGGACACAGTTCTTCACTTTCTCTGTACATGTCCTGCTTTATCCCAAAGACGTAGAATCTATTTGGAAGACTTCTACTATAATGATCCAAGTGATCTGGCTAATACTGAAATAAGTAACCTTGCACGACGCTTCATAAGAAGCTCCAAATGGTTCAACGAGTAGGGGAAGCCTCTCCTAGATCTATGTGGTATCACAACGGGCAAATAGTTGGCCTATGCGGGTCGCTTGTCGACAGCCACTTCTACCTAACCTAACCTATGTAACGAGTGTGACAAGCCAAAAGTCATAGAAAATACAATATTCTAGTGAAACTTATGTGTCTTCCTAAACTAAACATTGCTACGCAACGTTATCAGCTGTTTAGTCGCTGCTAGTAGACAAAGCCAAAATTTGTTAATGTAAAAGTGGCATTATGGAGTTAAGATAAAATAGACATTTGGTTATTTTTACTTTCATAAAATGTCAAAAATATAGTAGAAAGATAAAATTTTAAGCTCGTTTGAAATTTGAAAAATCGTTTTTTTAAGAGTATAGGTAATGTCGTTTTCGGTTGGATTTGGTGATTGTTCCATTTTTATGGAATATGGAAAATTTGAAGTTAAAGTAGTATTTCATATTTGAAAGGAATGGAACACTTCCAAATTCCAACCGAAAAACACTTAAGTAAAAAATATGGTAATTTAAGGCTGCTAAAGCACGAGGTATGGCCTGGGTCTATACATAAAAAGTCTAACCTATCAGACCAAATATTAAATTTCATAGATCTATCATTAATGTGATTTATGTTAGACTAAAAAAATTCACTGTGATTTTTATAAATAAAAAAATTAGGATCAATTGTAATATTTTCTTTGTAGGTACATTTTTTAAACTCACCGAAAACTTTTTTTTAATGAAGAGTCCATCAATAAGTTGTAAAAATGCAAGATCTGAAAGTAAAAAAAAAAAAAAAAACATTTTTAATATAAAACAATAAATTTTAAAACAATTAACTTTAATGTATACAATTTAGAAATTTTTTAATATGTTAGTATTTAATATTGATGATAATTTTTAGTGAAAAAATGATAAAAAAATTCTAAACTTAATTGAAATCAAAGACGGTAGGCGACTACACTACCTATCTCATCGCAACTTACTATGTATTGGAAAAAAAAATGATACAAACCGATAGCTTTATTCCAAACACTAACAAAACAGCTTTCACAGTTGCTTCGGTTAAAAAAATGCAGTTAAAGTTGAATATTTTTTTAAATATACATATACCTATCCTGTATAAAGGAATTTTATGAATGTGGTATAAAATAAAAGGGAAGACTGCCCTTCTTTAAAAATCCAGTGGTCAGGAGTAAACGGAACGAGTTTGACCATTTTTATAAAAATTGTTATTTGTTTTTATATTGCGTTTAACACGTGAAAAAGGTTACAAAACTGTATCAAATAGGTTATTAGGCGCCAATTATAGCTATCATTGAAATTCATCATTGAAAATTTTTAATTTAAGATTTAGGGCACTTAAAAAGCAAAATCAGTAATTAATTTGATGCCAGTGTGAAGCTGAAGACTCAATCAATATACAGGGTGATCGGTATAAGATGCACCAAACTGCTGGAGCGAGTAGGTTGGGTTAAGACAAGAAAAAAAAAACGTATGGGAGGGGGGGGGTCTATTCCCCCCGTTTAGGCAGGAGGGGCAATTTTCTAAAAAAATTGACTTAAAACAGAAAAAAAAACATTTAAAAACAACGGTACAATTTAAAATGCCGTACTATACCTTTTTGGAAAGCCAGAAATCTCTTCTTTGATTTTTATTTTAAATTAAGTTGTGTTAGTAAATAGTTTTTGAAAAATTAATTTCCAAACTCGAAATTTTGAAAAAAAAAAAAATGAAAAAAAAAGTTTCAAACTATTTTTTTTCAAAATTTTATGCAATTAAGTATAATTTTTGTTTTTTTTTTTTAAATTCAATGCTCTTATTAGCTTTTAGTCAAAAACAGAAAACCGGATGCTAAAATGTCTTTTAGTTGACTCGCGCCAACAACAATCAAAAGTCTGTCCGAGCAATGGATTTGTAAAGAGGGCACTCTTACGTTTTATTTGATACCCCATTCTTAAAAATCCCTTATGCAATAGGTGTATTAAGCCCTAAATGCAACTTTAAAAGTGCATTTTCTAACCGTGAAAAAAGCTTGTCCGACCAGCGGTCTTGTTAATGGAATAAAGCTATCGGTTTGTATCTTCTTTTTTTTGAAAATCCGTATGAGATAGGTAATCTTATAATCGCCCTCCGTACTATAACTTACGAATCTATAGCGACTCGGAGAAATAAAGACTAAAAAAAAAGTTGTTTTTTTTTTTTATCAAAGGGATACAAATCTTGAGCAATTTGCAAAAATGCAGTTATTGGGTTAGAATAACTCATCAAGGTAACGTGTAATGTATATAAAAGGTTGTAGCAAAGAATTCTAAATCAGAATCGCGAAACTAGGTTGAAAGTAAAAACCAACCAACTAAATTTTTGTTTCCATAAAGGTAAACGTCCATCATTATGATGGTATTCATAATTACATATAAGGGTGACGTTTTTGTTGGAGGGTTCTCCCCCATTATTTATGTAAGCCGTTTACATGCCTAATGAAGTGTGATGTAATTGAAGGGCAAATGTCCGTAAGAATTTATTCACTTTCCCAATGCACTAGAAAAAATTAAACTGGGTTTTCGATTATATGTTATTAATTAATAATATGGTAATCAAATATAATAAATTTGATAGAAAATTGTGATTAGGTGATTTAAAACGTGTTTTGATAAATTCAGTAAAATTCTTCGCTTCTTTTATGGAAGACGTCTGATATCTTAATTTTCAGAGCAAGAAATATAATAAAATGCCTAGCCACTGAAAGGGAAATAATAATTAAATTTTTCAAAGAAAGTTTTCTGCTCTAGCGGCGAAAATTTCCAACACTTTGGTTAGGAATGTTATTAGATAGAAATTTACCACATGAGGGTCGAGGAAATTTATTTATGTAATTAACGAGATACTATATTACATACATTACATGTCCAAAAAATATAACTGTTTGGTGCGCATTGTGGTCAGGATGTGCCATTGGAGCTCACTTTTTCCAAAACCATGAAGGTCAGGCAGAGTAGAGTGAAGTGAAGGGTGAATGGCTCTAGGGCTAGCCGCATGAACGGCATTTGGTTTCAGCAAAGCAGCACAATTTTTACACACAACGCACAACGTTTGAGGTTGAATAATTTTATGTTTTGGGAACGTCAACTGGTCCCTAAGGCCGTGCCTTAATGGAATTCTTTCAATGGGGCGTTTCAATCCTTAATGTGGGAGCCCTCAACCATCCAACATACGTAAAATTATATCTTAGATACGAAAACTACCTCTGTATAGTCTAAACAGAGGATGCAATAGAAAATAGAATTTCGGAAACGATTAAAGCAATGCGATGATTAAAACAATGCATTTTAATTTTTTTTTTTTCAGTATTCTTTTGGGACCGAGGCTGATCTTAGGACACTTCGTTGTGGTGAGCCCGCATCAATTTTAAAAATTGATCCTGAATACTCTTGCCCGTACCGTACTCAAAGAAGTAGGTCCGTATTTTATTTTGCTAAGCCTTTTCAGGGTCACTTTTTTCAAAATCTTTTTCTAGAATTGATGTATTGTGTTTTGCATAAGATGCAACAAAAGGCTAGGGCATGTAGGTTAGGTCAAGTAAAGCATGGTAAAAATTGCCGATCATGAATGCCAGTGTCGACTGCTCACAAAAACATTTGTAAGAAAATTTTGCTGACAAACCTTCATTCATAGTGTTTACACTACTATCAGTTCTCAGTCAAAACTGTTAGTCCTGATCAATGATCTTAAATGTAAATTATGCTTACCGCAAGCTGCTCAAGTCAAAGTGTTATCGTATTTTTGATTAGTATTCTTTGCCCGGCGTAGTAGCCGTGGCGTGATGGTTAGTGCGATGGACTGTCATGCCGGAGGTCTAAGGTTCGATCCCCAGCCTCGCCACCTATTTATTTAAAAAGAAAAAACGGCTACTGCCTCTTGCGAGGAATTGACAAATCTTCCAAGAGTATCTCCTGTCACAGAAAAGTGCCGCTCGTTAGCCGTTCGGATTCGGCAATAAACTGTAGGTCCCCTCCATTCCTGCAGACACGCACACAGGAATGGTTGAGAGTTGTAAGTCACTAGGCCCTAGTTCTTCATGAGCTGTTGTGCCATCAAATTTTTTTTTTATTCTTTGCCCGGCAAAGAAACCCTTTGTGATATAATCCAAAAGGGCTTATCAATAACAAGGAAATGGTGTCTATCAGTGGGATTAAATATAAATCCCACAAAGACAACGATAGTACCATTTACCAAAAGGAGACTTCTGCCACGCATGAAACCTATCACATTAGCGGGAGAAGTAATTGAGATCCAGAGGGAGGTTAAATATCTAGGAATTACACTAGACAGTAAACTCCTCTGGAACAAACACGTCGAGATAACAATCGGTAAAGCCACAAAGGCCCTCATGATATGCAAAAGACTTGCAGGCAAAACATGGGGCTGCAAACCAAACATCCTGAGATGGATGTACACCATGATGGTAAGACCCATCATTACCTATGGAGCGGTTGCATGGTATAATAGAACCGAACTAGCCACAACTAGGAAATCCCTAGAAAAAGTACAAAGGCTCGCATGCTTATGCATTACTGGAGCAATGAGAACATGCCCTACAGCAGGTATGGAGGTTATCCTTCACTTGTCCCCACTACACGTGGTCGTAGAAAGCACTGCAAAGGGAGCCATAATGAGGTTTGCCAAGGAGGGAACTGGGACGGGTAAAATCATTGGTCGCAAAGAAAGAGACTCGATTTCCAGGTTCGCAATAACAAACCTCCTTGACATTCCTAGAGATGGCATAACCAAAAAGTATAACTTCGAAAGAAACTTTCGAATAGAGTTAAGCAACAAGAAAGAGTGGGTAGGCGTAACAGTGAACTACACGCTTAAAGCAAATGCCATCAAATGGTATACAGATGGATCGAGAACAACTGAAGGGACTGGGGCAGGAATCTTTGGGCCTAGAACCAAACTTTCCTTGCCGATGGGCCAGTCTACAAGCATTTTCCAGGCAGAAGTAAATGCCATAGGTAAATGTGCAGAATGTAATCTCGAAAGAAACTATAGAAATCAAAACATTGCCATCATGTCAGATAGCCAAGCCGCTCTTAAAGCCCTAAACTCATATACCATCAGCTCAAAACTAGTATGGGAATGTGTGGGCAGGCTAAACGAACTAGGCAAGAAAAATAATGTCACACTTCATTGGGTACCAGGCCACATCGGCGTCCAGGGCAATGAAGAGGCAGACTCCTTAGCAAAACTAGGGGCAGCCACACTCCTAACGGGGCCGGAACCCTACTGCGGTATAGGAGAAAACGTGATCAAAAATAGAATCAAAACAGAAGAGGAGGAAAAAAGATTAAAAAAACTGGAAAGAACTCCCTAAGCTGAGGCAGGCGAAACTCCTTATTGGTAACTACAACCAGAAACGATTCCAAGCCTGTATCAGCTTAAGTAGAAATAAACTCCGCATTATAACGGGCCTTCTCACAGGCCACTGTAAGCTAAGAAGACACCTTAGTATTCTTGGCCTAGTGAGCAGTGCCACTTGCAGATTCTGCAATGCCAATGAGGAGACGCCGAACCACCTATTAGGCAACTGCGATGCACTCATGCACCAAAGACATAGATACCTGGGACATCACCAGATAGAAGAGAGCAGACTATCCTCTCTAAAAATACCCCAAATACTAAAATTCCTCAAGGAATCTAATTTGGAGGTTGAGCTGTAAATGAGCAACCTCATCACACAACTCTAAATGGGGGGCACAATAGATCTTTAGGTCGAAGTGTAATAACACCCAAAACTTTCCTTCATTCATTGCCCGGCACAGTCGCAAACATTTATTAGTCAGATGTATTATGGGGATCAATTATGTTTTCAGCAATGATTTTGTTCATTCCTGACTTATGGGGTTTTCCCAAAATCAATTTATTTCTGATTTGGATCTGTCAAAGAGATAATTTTCCCTTTTTTTGTATTCTATTGGGCAAAATAAATTGATCAAAATTTTTCGGAAGATTTACCCCCCCTTGTACTAATACCAATATAAATCCAGCTGTCAGTTTGCAAATGTTTTTCGTTGATATTTCGGTTGTGAAAAATGTGGAAAATAATTGCTTATAAATAAATGGTAGCAGTTTAAAATGAACCGGCAACTTTATCAAGTTCATATTTCTCTTCTAAAAGTAAATCGATGGATGTAATATTATTGAAATATTGACATAGAAGCAATAATGCACAATACAGTGACAAAAATACACTTCTCAAAACAATTAAGGGAACAAAAAAAAATATCTTTTTTTTAGTGTTTTTTTGAAGAGCTGAATCTCTGTGAAAAGTGGTCATATTTAGATGAAACTAAAAGCATTCTGAAGCTTTATATTTTTTGTTTTGGGAAATTTTAGAAAATGATTTTTTTAGGTACCGTTATTGCGCAATCATAGGAAACAGAACGACCCAACAATTTTATTTTTTTTTTTTATTTTTTGAACATTTGTCATTTTCTTTGAAAAATTTTCTTGAGCCAATTTAATATTAAAAAAAAAAACAACACAAACATATATTTGCCAGTAAGACCTAGGGTCTTTTAAATTAGGCAATGTTAGAAGGAATAGAAGGATAGGATAGATTTTTGTTGGCACAGTGCACTGAGAAATAAGGTTTTGATTATCTCATTAAATCCCAGGGGTGGCGTTCAGTTAAGGGAATATAGAAAAGAATGCTGCCTAGACTGGGCCTCGAACCCACACATCCAGGTTAGCAGTCAAGCACTTCTTCCACTGCGCCAGGGCCACCCCCATTATTATGTTTCGATAACTTGTTTATTCAGCTTTAAGGTCGTCTTTTTTCATCATTCATTTTTATTTTAAAAGAATATCTGGCTTTGAATAAAAAAAAACAAACTTTTGACTTCGACAACTAATATCTTCGCAAGGAATGACGACACGGAAAATTTAAAAACTGGAATTAATTTTCTACAAGATTTTTTGAAAACTTTATAACGATTATTTTTTTTGACTCCTCACCTTTAGATGCAGAAAAGGTAAAAAAAAATGAGATTTTAATGGGAAGCAAAACATATTTTCGAGAAAAAAACAAATAAAACTAAAATTTTATAATTTTGAAAAAATTATTCAATTTTTGCTCCAATTATTTTTTCTTTAAAAAAAAATGTTTTTTTTTTCTTTTCCACGCTTATCAGTATTGTAACTAACGCAAAACTGTAAAAAAAGTGGGCAGAAATTGTTGTTTTCGTTTCAATTTTGATGACAATTTCACAATGTTTATGAACCACCCAATTTGTTCCTTTAATTGGTTTTTACCACTTTGATCATTCGGTACGTGAAAACGGTTCAATGGATTAATTTGAAATTTTACAGAAATATTGGTGGTCTATAGTTCGTTAAAATGTTTTACCAAAATAAGTCCTGCAGTCAATATTTGTAAAGCAGTAAAAGATTTACAAAAAGTCTTTAAAAAGTCGTTTTTTTTTACTTTTTCTGAATGTAACGATGAGGAGCCAAAAAAAAAAATAATCGTTAAAAAGTTTTAAAAAAATCTTGTAGAATAATAATACAGTTTTTAAAACTAGCCTTAATTTTCCGTGTCGTCATTCGTTGCGAGGATATTGGTAGTCAAAGTCAAAAGTCTGTTTCTTCATTCAAAGCCAGATATTCTTCTGAAAAAAAAAATGTAGAATGACGAATAAACAAGTTATCGAAAAAAAAACATTAAATTGGCTCAAAAAAAAAAAAATTCAAAAAAAAAATGACAATGTTTAAACAAAAAAAAAAGGAAAAAAAATTAAAATTGTTGGGTCGTACTGCTTCTTAATGATTGCGCAATAACGGTACCTTAAAAAAAATCATTTGCTTAAATTTTTCAATACATAAAATAGAAGGCTTCAGAATGCTTTTTGTTTTATCTCAATACGACTATTTTTCACAGAGATACAGCTCTTCAAAAAACACTAAAAAAAAGTGATTTTTTTTTGTTCCCTTAATTGTTTTGACAAGTAGCGTGATTCAATTTGAAATTGTGTGCAATTCGCCACAAATAAATCAATTTTTCCATTGAAATCTTAATTTACCAATGGAAAACCCAATTAATATCTTAAGCTAAGAAATAAAATTTGGTCTATTTCAATACTTAGAAACGTTCTTAGGAACTTAGGCCGTGTGTAAATTGGATTAAATTTGATCCCAAAATTAAATTTTGACACTATTGAGGTGAATATAAGACGTCAAAATTTAACATGGTCCGGGGGCACATTAAATCTGTGCTGCTAGATTAAAATTTTGCGCCAGGAGTTTGAATTGACGAAAAATAGAACCCCGAATCTGGTGCTTAAAATGAAATTCTTAGAAAAACACATCGTTCTGAATGAAAAGTCTCCATACAAAAGGTCATTACATCTCAAAGATGAATGGATTGATCCCCTTTATATATCTGAAGAACAACATTTGCTAATTGCAGCAATGATAACGAACATTAAATAATTAAATAAAGTTGCCAGCTCAGTGTGACCACCACAAGCGGCCAGAGTTTTTTGCGTCTTGTATTTTTGTTCTGCAGCTGCTTGCAATAGAATACGAACCATAAGCGTTCTTTATAACAGGCCCACGGTAAGAGCACTATCTTTGAACTCATTAGAATGGGCGTTTAACTCGCGAAATTTATTACAAAAATATGTGTTCTACTTTTTTCCAAAACTCGCGGATGGAAGAAAAATATGAGAATTACAAAAATCCCATTTAATTAAATTCACACAGCAAAAATATGAAATTGTATTCACCACTGCAGAAACGTCAAAATTTAATGTGGGATCAAATTTAATCGAAATTTTAAACGAATTCGCACACGGCCTTAGGAACACCTCATCCCAAAATGGGCTAAATGTGAGATCCCAAGAGGTTATACAACTGGAATAGTATATAAATACTGATGTTGGTTACAACTCATGTTAGTTTTATCAATTACATAAATTACAGTGCATTATTTAAAATTGTCTACTGGTTTGTGTGTGTGTTTCTAAAATTATGTATGTACAAGTTAACATTCTATGATACAGATTTAAATTTTAATATTTCATTCTGGTTGCACACATATTTTAAAATCTTATCTTTTCAGATAACGCGTATAGTTCACCTTTTCAACTTGCCACATTAATTTAGATTAAATTCTAATGAAATTCATTTGAAATTCGAATGAAAAAAAAAAAACATGGAATTACTTTGCCACAAATATTCGATGTAATTGTGAATGCTCTTATTTTCTTGACCCACTGTGATCATAATCAATCGAACATAAGGTTAATTATTCATTAATGAAAAGAAATAAAAAAAAAAAAAAAAAAACTATTACAATATATTTGTTCTTTTCAAGCGGTCCCTTTCTTCTTAAACAACATAGTTCAATTAACTTGCTATATTCGTATCAACTATTATGGCGAATATATTTTTGAAAAACACTTGACTATCATTATTAAAAACTAAAGTACAGTTTTGTTTCTTTCTTAATTCGAATGACGTCAGCCATACTTGCATAAACTTTGGTTTGATGGTTAAATGAAATTATTATAGTGTAGTGTAACTCACATGTAGTTCCCATATTCCAGGGTGGCATTGAAGTAATTCTTGGACCAATAAAGACAAACAAACATGGAATGCCTCACAAAGAGTATAGTATGTAGCAGTATCTATATCTACAGTTCCAAGTCATCTTCATTGACTGGGGCGGACTAGATCTAGACTAAATCTAAAAATTTTGTAGTTGTC
The DNA here is from genome assembly GCA_947049315.1 of Epistrophella euchroma. Lineage (NCBI taxonomy): Eukaryota > Metazoa > Arthropoda > Insecta > Diptera > Syrphidae > Epistrophella > Epistrophella euchroma. The sequence continues at coordinate 109,454,025 of OX346245.1, read as the reverse complement.
ATAATATAGAAATATGTGTAGTTCTTATACAGAATTCAATGACTATAGAATACATATATTTGTAGGCTTCGCTAAGTAACTTCAATTTATGCTTTTTATAGGCTTAATTCAGGTAATTTTGAGCAGAAAAAAAAATATGTATCATAATATCATTAAGTTTTACGTACAAACATAAGCTCTCAGAACTATAAATACTTTTTCTCGAAAGTTGGTAGCCTTGATGAATGTATTGGCAATTTTATTTTGTGTCCTTTTGGCATTAAGTCTTTTTCAAAACTAAAATTAGAACACATTTGATGTAATATCGTTTTTTACCCGTTCCACATACGAATTTTAAATTTTTGGGAAATGTTTTGAGTCCTGCGAGAATTTGTGGGCAAAATGCCTGAAATTATATTTTATTGATTTTTGTTTAATAATTTTTCTGAAAATATTCACCCTTTTTTCTAAAACGCCAACTACTGTCGTTTTTGAAGTCGTGTCGTTTTGTTATTGGTATTCCGTAGCTAAAACGCCAGCGTTTTTCTCGCTCTTTTATTCCACAATACGATCGACAAAAAAAAAACTGATATTTGACATATCAAATTGCTTACAAATAAGAAAACATAAGAAAAAAAAAACAGAAAAATGTATAGTGTAGCAAGTTATTTTTCTTGGAGCAGCAGTGACGACGAAGATGAAGAAAGAAAAAAGAGGAGGCGGGTTCTAAAGCAATTCCTGTTCCATCCCTAATTTTTCTCAGAACCTCCTTTAAAATTTTTAGCGAGGTGCTTAATTAGGGTGGAGCGTCAATGTATGAAGAAAAAAACAAAGTTGTTGAATCAGTTTCTTCGAATACCTCCAGTTTGTTCATTTAAATTAGAATAATTTGAAATAAAAAAAAATTATTTGGATAAAATCTTTAGCCCTGTCCCTCAGCTCGAAGCTATGAAAAAAGGTGTTTTTTCATTAAATTCTAAACTTACTTTGAGTTGAGGAAAAGGACTAAGGATTTTATCCAAACAATTATTTTTTTGATGTCAAATTATTCTAATCAATTAAATGCAACAAACTTAATGTATTCGAAACTGCTCCATACTTTGACCCTCCACCCTAGTGCTCATTTCCCTCCACGAGCTCTATCAGTCGTCGCATTTGAATTTGGGTTGTTATTTTTACCTTAAACAAAGAATTTCAAATTATAAAAACTAAAAAAAGTTTTAAAAAATCTTACATTTTTACTCCTGTCGTCAACAAATTTCTCGACGACAGATTTTGACGTTTTTATAGACGTTTTTCTTATGGAAACGATTAACGGAATACAGAAAAAAAATACAGTGAACGCGTTCCACAAGAGAGAATCGACAAATTGACGATTATTTGGCGTTGAATGCTTTACGTAATACCAAGATCACACTGTCGTTTGTTTTTCGCGTTCAACGCCTTACAGAATAAGGCTGATTATCTCAAATTCGTTCCAGACGGAACTTAAGCCGCAGACGGAACTGGAAGAGCTGTCAAAAAGTGTCGTACGTTATTTTTTTTACATGTCCACAATGGAGCTGTACAGCTTTGAAAGTATTTTGAAGAAAAACAAAAGAATATTCTTGTGTACAAGCTCAGAATTACAATTTTTGTTTTCAATAATTTTCCTTTTATTAAATAATTTTTTTCGCGATACAAATAACCACAATATTTTTTGCCGACCCAAAAAGTTGTTTTTCTTCTTCATACAAATTGAAACGTCAAAAGTGCCGTACGTGAAAAGTTAAAAGTTGGTGAACTCTTCCGTCTGCGTCTGCAGTTCCGTATGCGTCTACGTTCCGTTGTGTTCGCAACATTGAATTTGCGTGTATTCAATATTTTGACAGCTATTCTAGCTCCGGCTCCGTCTTCGTCTGCGTCACCATTCTGTTCAGCCAGTAAGGCGGCGATTCCGTCGAACGTTTATTTTTTTGACTTTTTACGAACAGCTGAGCTTTAGTTTTCAGTTGTGGAGGTAAAACGTAATAGATTTCTCATTTTTAGTCCTTTATTTGACATAACCGCTGTATAACTATAATGGGTAGCAAAATTTTTTATGAATAGGAATTTATGCAACGGCTACATAAAACCTTATGCAGTGCATAACTATTCATCTGTTTAGCGCAATCTAATGAATACCATATAAAATAAATAAACGAAATACGAACTTAATACGAAATATGGTTACATGTTTTTTTGGGGTCACCTTGGTCTTTTCCAGATTTCACCTTCCATTCAAAGAAGAAAGTTGACAGACTCATTGAACAGCAAGTCAAAACAATTTAGAACAGCGAATTTCTTACTGAACATCAAAAACTTGTTCTTTTTTTTAACTGTTCCAAAGTGTTCCGAACAGTCTTTCTGAACATACCTTCAGAGTTTCACATATACTTGCGCTCACACCATTTAGTAAATGACATTTAACTAAACGTCAGTTTAAATTTTTAATTTTTAATCAACAAGAATTTTTTAGCAGTCTGTGTTTTAATTATAAAAAAATTAAAATAAAAAACAAAATAAAATGGACTCGCGGTTAATTGGTTGTAATATAGTGAATTTTTGTCATCTTAATCAAGAAAGAACGTGTTTTTAAGACCTCCCAATATCCTAATAGTAGTAGCCGTGGCGTGATGGTTAGTGCGATGGACTGTCATGCCGAAGGTCTAAGGTTCGATCCCCAGCCTCGCCACCTATTTATTTAAAAAGAAAAAACGGCTACTGACTGCCTCTTGCGAGGAATTGACAAATCCTCCAAGAGTATCTCCTGTCACAGAAAAGTGCCGCTCGTTAGCCGTTCGGATTCGGCAATAAACTGTAGGTCCCCTCCATTCCTGCAGACACGCACACAGGAATGGTTGAGAGTTAGAAGTCACTAGGCCCCAGTTCTTCATGAGCTGTTGTGCCATCAAATTAATTTATTTATATAATATCCTGATAAGCAACAGAAAGCACACCCCCGCAGAAGCACAAACTTTGACACTACCGGGCGCTGTACTGTACGCGTTTAAACCTACATAACTGCACATAAACTCTACGAATATTGGAACTATAAGAACTATGTAGTGGACAGGACCAATCAGGATGACTATCAGCAAGCTGGAACGTGAAGTCTTCGAAGCAATCAATATAACAAACAACGAAAAGTATGCCTTTTGAAATAAAAACCATGGAGAATATTTTCGTCTCCCGTCAACAAACTGAAGGTACCTACCAGACACTTACTGAAATATTAGGAACAAATATGGTTTTTACTGCGAGGGCCTAGCGAATGCCTATAGTACCCCAAGCTAGACCCTTGTTAGTAACTATGAAAAACTTGCCAGGGCCTTATAGAAAACTAGACTCTTTTTCCAAGCGGGCACATTTCCCGGCTGGAAAAATGGCAAGTTTTTGGCTAGTTGAGACAAGGCCCTGGGTAGTTTTCGGTAAGGAAAATCTAGACGAGGAAAACATGACAGACCCCCTTAAGTGCCTCGCTTAAAATATTTATTAAGTTAAGTGCTGATGAGGATCTAGCTAGTAACTAACTAGTGAAAACATTTTATGAAAATTAATAAAATAAGGATCGTTTTAAACTCTAATAACAATATTCATTTTTTCGTAAATTAACCTTATTGTCCTTCGTCGTTTCCCAAGCTTTCGCTCCACAAGCTCTCATTATAATTCTTTAGTTATTTTATTATAATAAAAAGGACTCTATCAAGTCTAAGAATTTCATGTTTTTGGAATGTATAGACAAATATACTTGGCTAATTAACACCATAGTTCAACAAATTGAAGCCCGAAGATGGATTAACATATCAGAAACGCGTCGCTTTTATAATTTATATAATTAATAATTAATGTTGTGATAATTTCAAAGTTTACTTTATAATAATAAAATTAAATTATATTTTATAATAATCTAATTTTTATTTTTATTTCATTATATACACACAACATGGAGACAACACCCCAAAGATATGTATAGAGTCGGTTCAGTAGTTCAAGACTATACCCCCTACATACAAACCAACAAAGTTTATAACTTTATAATATAGGCTATGTCGATCGTCATGTTACCAATTCTCATACCAATCATTTAATTTATTTTCTGGGATTAATTGGAACTGGTCAGGGCTTAGACAGGATTTAACTGTCGAGGCAAAAAGCTTCATAACTAGTGAGAGCCTAGCGAATGCCTATTGTAACCCTTGCTAGACCCTTGTTAGTAACTATGAAAAACTTTTCAGGGCCTCATTGAAAACTTGATTCTTTTTCCAGGCGGGTTAGCATTTAAAAATAAAATTATTCGCGCTAGTTCACTAGCGTGCCCTAGGGCACTCTCTTACTAAACGTGAATGTAATTAGCTTGATCTATGACCACGTTAGTGATTGATTATCTAAACATTAGATTTACTTGCGTACCAGCTCAAACTAGCGTACTCGCTTAATGGGGTTGGACGTAACTACAGCCTTAGGGCCAGTTGTACAAAAGTATTTTAAATATTAATCTGTGGTTCAGCAGTTTTAGTTAACCAATTTCAGAGGATTAACTGAGGTTCAACGATAATACAAGGTATACAAGTATGTATGTATGTGATAAAAGTCTATTACATGCTGGAACTACCGTTAAACCTTAGTTAATCCGTTTAAATTTGTCAGTTAAAGTTGCTGAAACACTGATCAGTATTATGCCATGTTTGTACAACAGGTCCCTAAGATTTATGTATTCAATACAACTTGAGCACCACCATAGGTGGTGACTGGAAAGCCCCATAGAGGCATAGATAGTTACCTATACTTTGTCTCATACGAAATCCGGCACTGCTTATCAGATTTGTTGCAGAGTCACATCATTTGTTCTTCTTCCCCTACATCTTTATACGTACAAACATTTTGTGTGCAACAACTCAATTAAATAGTCGTTTGCCATTAATTTTAAACAATCATTGTGCGTCAAGCGACAAACCATACGCGTTAGCTATACTAAATGAAATAGCATTCACAATTTACTGAAACTAGAAATTTCATTAGCGCTAAATATTTTCAAACACACACTTAAAATAAATAAAACACGATTTAAGGTTTTCTGGTTTCTGCTGTGGGAGAGCACAGAGCACGTTTATAAAAAAAAATAATTGGAGTTCATTGCTGAAATAGATTTAATTTTAATTAAAAGAAATGGAAACGGATATATGGGTCACGACAAGTCTGAGGAATTGATGCCAACATACAAGTATAATAAAAAAAAACTTACTTGACCTCAATATATAAAAATTTATACAAAGGTATACCAACTTGAAAAAGAAATTATTTTCCTTTGGGCGAAATGTAGTATGAGTTATACATAAGTATATGTATATTATATAGCTATAGGTTAATTGTACACAAACTTTTCTTATCAGGTTTTCGTACTTTTTAAAAACAAACACCCCTTTTTTCAAATCAATGAGCCAGAGCGCTAAGCCTCAACCTTAGATGACGTGTGAGCCTGAGCATATCTCAACACCGAACGCCCGCGCTAGCTGCCACAACACAGCCCTGAAAAAACACATCTTCTTTGACCATTCAGCTATATGAGCGTTTGTGTCATTTAACGGAGTTATATGTAGGTATCAGATCATTCAACCGGAAAAATTTGTAATTTAATTGAAGTATTTTTTACTTATTAACAAGATAAATATTAACAAGGGACAAAATGTGCATGTTGCCCATGAATGGATTTATATGTTTACTGTTGTTGCATGTTAAAACAACATAATGAAGGGAAATGTGTAGCAATTGAAATGAAGAAAGTTGTTATTTTTTGTATATAAAGTATTAGATTAGATACTGCACCTAGAATTATGTCCTCCTCATAACTTAAGTGTGAGTTATCATGCAACTTTTATTGGTGGTTTACTTTAAAGAATGTAATAACGCAAAATAAAAGACGATTAAGTATACGACATTAAGGAATTTTTATAATGATATTTACAAGGTACTAGGTTAAAAATAAAAAGGATTTCCAAATATTGAAACGAGTTTGACATCGTATCTACTATCTTTTTAACATTTCGTTAAAATAATAAAAGTTTTGATTTATCTTTTTAGTAGGTATCTACCCGCCTGGAAAAATGGCAAGTTTTTGGTAAGTTTAGGCAAGGCCCCGGCAAGTTTTCGGTAAGGAAAACATGGAGGAAGAAAACATGACAGGCCCCTTTCTATTCTAAACTAAACAGAACAGTTTAGAACAGAAAATTTCTCCTTGAACTTGTTTCTTTTCTGTTCTAAACTGTTCTGAACAGCCTCACTGAACATACCTTCAGCCTTTTACACATACTTGCACACACACACACACACCTAAGTAAAAAACATTAAATAAAAGTCAATTTAAATATTCAATTTTTCAAACGCAAGAATTTTATAGTGGTCAGTGTTTTATTAATATAATAAAGTAAAAATAAAAAAAATAGATTCGCGGTGAATTAGTGAAATTAGTGAACTTTTATTATCTTAAACAAGAAAAAACGTGTTCCTCCTCCCAATCTTCCAATATAAGCAACAGAAAGCGCACCACCGCAGAATCACAAACGATGACACTACCGGACGCTGCACGTTTTTTAACCGACACGTAATGCACAAAAACGGCAGGCATATAGGGACTATGAGAACTATGTTGTAGACAGGACCAACCAGGATGACCACCAGTTCATCGGCGAGCTGAGTCGTGGTGAGTACACTGAAGTCTTTGAAGCAACACCCTCTTGAAATAAAAACCATGGAGAATATATGTGGAACAAATCTAGTTTTTACTTGTGAGGGCTTAGGCAGAATTTAACTGACGAGGCAAAAAGGTTCATAACTGGTGAGGGCCCAGCGAATGCCTATTGTAACCCTTGCTAGATCCTTGTTAGTAACTATGAAAAACTTGTCAGGGCCTTATTGAAAACTAGATTATTTTTCCAGATGGGTATTAACTCCATTACGACATTTTGGGATTCAATTAAAATAAAAGAGGGTATGTTTGATTAGTTTTCTGCACGAACTGTAACTGTTCCAGGTCCAGGATACCCTGTATATTGGTAGATCTATTGTAAAGCCTGGAAAATGTTGAACTACCAAGAACATTTTCTTCCACATTTGTTCGGATTTTCTGCATTAAAAGAAAATCATTGGAAATCAAATCCCTATGCTGGACTGATTTCTGTTTTTGTATTCAAATATAACAGCCTATAAAACAACAGAAATAAAACCTTATAGTTTCACACCAGTCAGTCCTTAATGATATTATTTAAATTAATTACCCTAAAATAAAATTTAATTTCAACGCGGAAACTTTAAGAACTTGCCGCATCAATTGCTTTCGACGAAGTATGCAATCCTATTTTAGGATTCTAGGGAAGAATTTCTGTTAGTATGTATGTATGTAGGTATACAAAAAATGAATATAGAGTCTTCTATCGAGTCTCGTACAAGACGAAATATTTTTGTTCTTTTGTTTTTTTTTTTGAAGATTTGGTGCTTGAATCTGTGATTATTTTTTTTTATTTATTTGGAATATGTAGTTTTGACAAAAAAAAAAAACCTGCAACAAAAATATTTGATTTTCTATGAAAATATTTAAATAAATGATTTATTCACACTAGAGCTTAATGTAATGCCGCTACGGTCATAAACTCTGTCATGGTAGAGAAAAATTCTATACAATAGGACTATTATTATTGTACAACGCGTTTGTTTTGATTGTCAAATGAATTTTTTTCATCGGCTTGGGAAATCTCTCTGGGCAATTTTAGGAGAAACTTTATTATTACCCTACCAACCAGAGTCAGACATACAGATGTTTGCAGCTGCCGAAGAATTATACACTGCCGGTCAATAGAATAGGTTCACCCTGTAAACGACAACGAATAGCATTTTTCTCCTAAAAAAAGGATGTACAAAAAGCCTTTAGTGGGTGCACTTTCAAATAGTGACCTTTTCCCGACCCATTAATGAGAAAGAAGCAAAAATAAAACAAATAAACGGCAAATTTCAATAGGTTTTTCCAATGCTCCCCAAATAAAGCCTTTTCCGATGGGTCAATAGAATAGGCTCACCTGCTTCAAAGTAAGATTTGTGAGATTAGTGAGTGTTTTATTTTACTAAGATAAAGTTCAATTTATTAAAACACTTTTTGAAACAAAATGGTTCGTTGCAAGTGCATTACTTCCGAGGAAAAAATAAAAATCGAGTTGTACACCGAACAAAATTTAAGTGCGCCTGTAATATTGAAAAAAAATCGGAAGATCCCAGAACGTAGTGAGCAATTTGTTAAGAAACAAAGAAAACTACGGTAAAAACATGAAAGGACGGAAAAAAGCAACACTACCTGTACAAAGGAGACTTATCGCTCGGTTGGCGTTCAATTCTTGCCTCACAGCACTAAAAATAAAAACATCAGCTGGAACTTTTGCAAGGCTTTTAACTGTTAGGATAGTAATTAAAAGTGTCCCAAATCTGAAACGCAAGAAACGCCAAAAGAAACGCCAAAAGAAACCTCCGTTGAACTCTCAAAAGAAAAGCGACTAGATTTTTGTAGGTGCCACATGTCGTGGAAAAAAGATTGACAGCTTGTTGTTTTCTCGGGCGAAAAAAAATTAACCTTGACGGTCCAGACGGCTTTAATTATTATTGTCATGATCTATGAAAGGATGAACTGTTTTTGCAGCGCCATCATAGTCGTGAGGGCGGAGTTATGGTTCGGGGTGCTATTTCCTAATATGGAACGATTGACTTCGAGTTTCCACCATCACGAATGACAGCAAATTCATACAAAAGTATTCTTGAAAGGGCTTTTCCAAAGTTGAGTGAAATATTCGGACCTCTCAAGTAGATCTTCCAGCAGGATAACGCCCCAATTAACACCGTTAGAACAGTTTCAGCCTGGATAAATAAACAAAATGTGGCATTGTTGCAATGGCCTCCCTATTCTCCAAATCTAAATATTATTGAGAATGGTTGGGGATGGCTTGTTCGTGAGGTCTATAGGTCAGGACAACTGTTTGAAAACAAAGAATCACTGAAAACAGCAATAAAAGAAGCCTGGACAAAAATAAACTAAAATTACTTACACAAATTTTACAAATCTATGCCTAATAGAATTTTTGAAGTTATCACAAATAAATAAGGTTCTATTTATTATTAATACAATAAAAGAAAAATCAAACTATAAAACGAATGTGTTTTACTTTACTTTTTTTTTCATTTTCTCCTCATTTCCACTGATAAAACAGGTGAACCTATTCTATTGACCCATCGGAAAAGGCTTTTTTTGGGGAGCATTGCAAAAATCTATTGAAATTTAACGGCACGGTTGATTTATTTTTGCTTCTTTCTTATTAATAGGTCGGGAAAAAGTCACTATTTGAAAGTGCACCCACAAAAGGCTTTTTGCGTACATGCTTTTTTTAGGAGAAAAAGGCTATTCGTTGTCGTTTACAGGGTGAACCTATTCTATTGACCGGCAGTGTATAAGGATGGATGATCATAGAATAGATACATGAGAATATAGAACAAAAAGATCATAAACGCTATACCATTGGGGATACATTTCGACTTTAATCTCCCTCCCAACTGACAATAAAACTGTAGAAGAAAGTTTCCTTCATTTACAAAAAAAAATAATCAAATCATTTCAACACTTTAATACATACTTTGAATCAGTCACTTTTTTCAAATGTGCTTCCCCAATCGCTAAAATAAACAAAGAAAGATATTCTTGGACACCTGGAACGGAACACCTCTGAATCATTTAAATTTCCTATAAGTACCTACTCAGGGTGAGCAAAATTCTTAACCTAGCATTATGATTCACAATAATTAACCTGATCATAAATTACGAAAAAGAATCTTTGGTACAACTGGTAAGATAATGTAAGAATTGATTAATGAAACTAACACAACCTTAGAGACACACAGAGAACAATGAACCTTAATGTCATCTCCATCAAATAAAATTGCTGCATAGAAAAAATACATAAAATAAGATATGTATATCATCTTCATGTGAAGCTACACACATTTATTCTATTTTACTGAAATCAAATTTGGTTTTTGCACAAAGAGTGACACAGTTTTTTATAGATAGAAAATTAAATTTGTGTAGATTGTGAGGTCTACCGGTTTTAATTACAAGAATTTGTTATCGCGGTTTTGTTATCTCAAACAATTTGAATCTTGAATGGCGCATTATTTGTCATGAAGGATTTCAACCGAAACCCCATTCGTTTTAGGTAATAATTTCGTTTATCATTTTTGTATTTTCACGTAAACAGAGATTATGCAATTATGTTGTATATTCTTTGGACTTGCAATCGAAAAATAAAAAAAAATTACAAACAAATGACTTTTATTAGTCACCTTAAGACTCTCGAACTCAAATAATGTTTCATTTGAATTTTTTTTTTTTTTTTAACTTGGTCACACTTATGAAAGGAACACAAATCTAATTTTCGGGTTAATGACCTGGACTTAATATATGGTACCACGAGTCTAATAAAACAATGAAAAAGATATAATTTCACATCATTTAAGATGAGAGAACAAAAAAATCAGGGGCCAAATCATCGCATCAGTGAGCTCTTTAGGTCACTGAATTATTTTAATTGGCACTACTCTTTACAATGTATTTCAAATGGAGCAGTAATGCCAATGTAAAATATTTCAGTGACGTATGGCCCACTCGCCGATGCGGGAATTCGGCCCCAGGCCTCTTACTGAAATCAAATTAGGTATCAAATATGATAACAGTTCGGGCGACGAAAAAATGAGGCTAATATACAGAAGTTTGGAAGGAAATGGATGGCGCGAGCTTTATCTTGTGATTTAAATTGCATACATTAAGGTTTATTTACTTTGAATTGGAGGTAAATATTTTTTTTTTTTGATTATTGACTTAGGTTAGGTTAGGTTTGGAGGTGTGATAATACGACAAGCCGCTTATCTCACTCGGAGCTCAGTGGATCCATTGTGCTCCCCAGGATATACATATGTAGGTAAGGTAGGTATAAGGACGGGTAAGGCTAAGCAAGCACTTGCGATTTTGATCGCGCGACTATTTAGTCGCAAGAAATAGAACAAATGAGTTTCAATGTAAGTGACTGCACTTGCGACCGAGAAAGTGCGACTGAAATTTGTTTCATTCTTCGAGCGACGCGATTGTCGCAAAATTAAATGAAACAAGTGCAATTACATGTTCGTGACCGAACTTGCGATTGAAATTTCTGCGATTTAAAAATCGTAGTCGCGGAAAGAAATCAACATGCACGCACTTGCGATTGTCAATCGCGCGATTTTTCAGTCGCAAGAAATGACACACATGGTTTTAAATGTGAGTGCACGCACATGCGACTCATAAATCGTGGCGCTTAAAAAAAATGAATTAGGTTCTATTTTAAGAGCGACTTTTCAGTCGCAACGACTTTAAATCGCAAGTGCGTGCACAGCCATTATAAGATGTATGTTGCATTCGATCACGATTAAAAATCGCAAGTGCGTGCACAGCAAAAAATTGTTGCGATCGCGAATTTTTAATCGCAACTACTTTAAATCGAAAGTGCGTGCCTAGCCTAAGGAGAGGAGTTAGTGGAGCTTAGGGGTTAGGTGTGCGTAAGGGAGCCTCCCTGAACCATTTTGAGTTCTGAACGATTTTCAGAATGTTTCTTAGTGGCAAACATGAGATATCGCCCAATTCGTCGAAAAAGTATTCTCCGACGGCTGTCTTTCTGGCTCTTGCTAGGCTGGGGAATTTAAAAGAAAGTGATATGATAGGAGCCCTCTTCCGCCTCTTCATCCTGACAACCTCTGCGTAAGTCAGATGTGGTATATTATAAGCATATTATAAGCAACAAACGCCCGCAGAAAGAGCGGGTGGGACCCCCTCCCATCTCCAAAAGTTTGTTTAGCTTGCTTGTATTAAGCAAAACAAAAACTTAAAAACTATTTTAAAACTACTTATGCCTAAGGCAGGTCTAGGAGAGGAACAGTTAGTGAAGGGTCTATTAAGTAAGGATTTAAGACTTTCTTTGCTTAAATGAAAGTTAAAGGAACTTCGCAGGCTATTAGTTGAGCGAAGCATACGGGACAAAGGTTCGTTGGCACCATAGCTAGTGCGATGATAGTTTATTTTGAAAAGGGGGATCGATCGAAGGTTATTTGTGCTGATTTGGAGACGTATTTTTTTAAAAAGGAATGGACAGTCGATATTTCCATTTAAGAGCTGTTGGATAAAGACAATATTAGCTACTAGACGTCTCTGTTCAAAAGATTGCAAGTCAATCAATTTTAAGCGGTTTTCATAAGGAGGGAGGAAGGGTGCGGAGGGCAAAACGAAGGAATCTGCGTTGGACAGCTTCAATACGGTAAGATGTGTGAGAGAAAGTGAGGTGACCAGACTTGGCTGGCATATTCAAGGAAAGGCTTGACAAAGGTTATATACAGGGATTTAGTGACATAAGGATCAGAGAATTCTTTGGACCAACGTTTAACAAATCCAAGAGCAGAGTTAGCTCTCTTGATAGAGGTATCTAAGTGGCAACGAAAGTTTAGTTCTTTATCACATATAACTTCAAGGTCGCGTATAGTCAACTGTGCTAATCTGCTTATTATAAATAAAATACTTTCTGGGGGGGAGTAGGGTAGGTTAACGAGAGAAGGTTATTGCTTGACACTTGCTGGTATACAGTTCAAGGAAATTTTTATAGCACCAGGTGGAAAATCTGTTTAGATAATCTTGGAGAAGTTTAGAGTCCTCAAAGGAGGATATTTGACGGTAGATTTTTTTGTCATCAGCATAAATTGATATCAAGGTCTGTAATGACAATATCGACGTCATTGATAGTTCGAATAAAAATCAGTGGGCCAAGGTGACTACCCTGTGGGACACCAGAAGTTGCATGAATATGGTCAGATACAGAGGATCTGCAGACGACCTTATAAGACCGATCTTTCAAATAAGATTCAACCCATGCAATAAATAAAGGTTGGAAGCCCAGAGCTTTTAGTTTGAAAAGGATCAAAGAATGGGAGATTTTGTCTTTGAGATCGGTTTCAATTACATAAACTTCGTTACCATTCTCAAAAGTGCATAAGGTTCCTGAGACGAATTCAACTAAATTGGTTGTCGTTGATCAGTAGAAAACATGGTGTCATAAACGATACGCCCAAAAAGCTTAGGAATACAGGAGAGCTTAGCAATAGGGCAAAGGGAATCACAAAGTTCTGAAAAAAGGATGCTGAAGTACTGAAAGTTACGAAGATCAGAGTCAGAACCCGATATGTGATATTTCCGCCATAGTTTTATTTCTTTTATTTTTTAGAGACTGTTATACCAAGGAGGAGAAGAGGAGGAATTTTTCTGTTGAACAATGGGCACAGATTGAAGAAGGCAATTGAAAACTTTGGAATAAAAGCTAGGCAGAGCCATATTAATATTAAGGGCATTAAAGATATCGTTAAAGTCGACAGAGCTCAACAAGTTATTAAGTTTGGGAAAGTTAGTTTTGCGAAATTTGAAGACCGATGGACTTTCCGATAGATTAGGTGTATGAGAGAGGTCGTAAGATAATTTCAGGAAGAGAGGGTGGTGGGGTGGTATGAATCAAGCTTCGATAAAAAATGATTACTTGCCGAAACAACACATTTATCTGGATCAGAAGAGAAAATTAAATCGAGTTGCCACTCTAAACTATTTTTAACACCACTCAATTGGTACGAGTCTAAATCAGAAAGACAGTCGGTAAAAAGAATTTCTTTATCGGATGTTGGATTGACAGCGGTATAAAAGGATTCTTCGTCAGAAAGAATCCATTGGATATTAGGAAAATTGAAGTCACCAACAATTAATACAATATCAGAAGGGTCAGCTGCTTCGAATACCCATTCTGCTCATGTGGGTTCCCATTGAGTTGTTACCCGTTAGGATTCTAACCAAGAGGGATAGTTGAGGTCTGCTTAGCTTGAGAGATTAATCTGTTTTTTTTTCTTAGATTTCCAGCCATTGATTCCTCGAGACCAGGTTTCAGGTTTCAATTGCTTACTATCCACCATTATTGATTTAGAAACTTTAAATGCTGATTACTCAAAATCTCGAAAATGTCATTTAGCATCTTCATTTTCTAAACTTTTTTTTTCGAGTGTTATTTTAAGAGCTGAACAAAAATTTCAGCCACTCACCTTAAAGTTTCAATTTTGAAGATCACTTCAGCGTTTTAGACTGTAACGCGTGGAAGAGGCAAGCAGACATACAAACATCACTTTTGCATTCTATCTATAATCGTAAACGTAATTATCTTTTTTTTTTTATTAAAATCTCGAATTCAACTCATGCTCTTCAGCACCTAAATTTATGCCATATACACAACACATGTATGAACATTAACAAGAATAATGCCTCCAATGCTTGTGGAAATCCACATGCAAAGTCAATGTACTCTCCTACACGTTAACTGGCGGATGAATGTTATTACAACACATTGCTGAATCGTGTCGAAGTTGCAAAGGAATGTCTATCAGTGCAACTTTTGAAAATACGATCGTTTTCGTTGATAAGATTACTGATGGTGTAAATGCTAAAGAAGTTTCAAAAGCAAAGCTCATAGCACACTTAATAAGAGCATAACATTTATAAGACACAGTTTTTTTTTTTCTGAAGATCAAAAGGAACATTTTTCAAAACTCCTACTCATCAGAAATCATTCACACTCACTCTTGTTTTTAACAGTAAGAAGCCTTGAAAGAGAATATTATGTGAAAAATTAGTTCAAGCTCATTTTTCTTAAATACATACATATGTACATACATACATAGATATCTTTTCTACTTGGATTTTTACTTTGCAGTCTTTGAACGAAAAGAAAAATAATTTTTCCAGCGCAACACCTGGCATTTACAGTTAACTATTACTCAGCCAACAATTATTGCTATTGTTATTTTTATCCGTAAGACTTTAATATAAACAAAACATTTTTCAAACATAAACAAAAACCAGAATCGAAGCTCATGGATTTTACGCAGAAATGTGTAGGTAGGCTGGTATGGAGGTATGTATCTTCAGTTCATGTGTATTCTTCTATTTATAAGTGAAATACTTTTGGCGATTACTTTGGTTTTCTCGCAAAAAAGTGTAAGAACCTGGAACACACATACAATTGGACACACTATTGAGAGTGGAATTGCTATATCAATATGTACATAAAACATATTTAATACTCAAGCGGCCTGATTTAGCCTACACCTTTACGATAAGTTCAACTTGCATTTGCATTTTGTTTGAATTTTTTTGCAAAAACCAAAAGATACAGATATATGTAAATATATACATATTATATGTATGCATGTAGAAGTAAAATGAAAAAAAGTAGGTATTCTTTTTAATTTTTCAGCTTATGGGCTTTGTATGCCTTTGGTAATTTGCCATAAACAAAACTGTATTTTTGTAGAGTTATTTCAAACTTTTGTAAGTATGTATGTGATAGTAAAAAAAAAATCTTTTTAAATCATTTTTTATACAACTGAAGATGTTCATAACAGTATTGTATGAGTTTTACTTTGATAAAATGTTAGATTTTAAGGAATCTTGTGGTGGTTCATCCCTGCGTATTCACCATATTTTGAAAGGAGTTATTCCAATAGAAGATGTTCTTCGGGCTATCATCGAAGCCCAGGAACAGATTACTCGCCGCCCGTTTACCCACATACCAATCGATCCCGAAGATCCGAAACCCTTCACAGCCTGGAATTTTTTATGAATACATATTATGTAAATAGCAAGCTGTACAGTCGGAGGTCGCAACATTTAATGGCGGAGTATATGGAGTATTTACCTGAAATAACAATTCGATCTAAGAGGCACAAAGATACAAAGCCGGTAGTTGAGGGGGCAAACATCGTTATCCTCATAGAGCCGAATGATATTCGATCAACTTGGAAGATGGGCGAAGTAGTTAAAGTTTATCCTGGACCTGATGGAGTGGTACCAATCCGTACTTTGACATCTAAATCAAAATATTCATGCATATTCAACATCTCTAAATCAAAACCTGTATCAATAATAGTTTCGTTCCGCACCTAGTTTCAAACAGTTCCAGACCGCCAGATTTAGTCATTTTTAGTCCGAAGTCGTTCCGAAAGTGAAATGTGCTGTTTTTGCTAAAGAGAGCGCTCTCGAGAGAGTTAAAAATTTCCCCACCCTACCAGATTTGGTCCGAGGTCTTCTGGCTTCGTACTAGTTGGCAAATGTCAGGATGACTTATGTCAGATGACAAAAAAAAAAATCTCGGGAACGGAAACTAATATTTGAAAAACTTAAAACTCAAAACCAAAAGCCAGTTCAGGTTTCTCAAGCTCACTGAGTTCTCAGAGACCTCAGCAATTTCAGAAATCTGAACGTTATTCCTCAGTGAGATTCCTCACTTTTGCTGTCAAAAAACTGAGACTGATATTTTTTAGATTCGCTTGCTCAATTATTTTTTGTCGCAGTTGATTAATTAATAAAAAACAGATGAAAATTGGTTTTGACTTCTGGCGGAGAAAAGGTTGTCCTAAAGTAGATCGATAGGTTTGAGATCTAGACCGCAAGATGGACATGGCAAAACTGGAATCCCGACCTCATTTAGGTAGTTAGTTACAGAATTTGCGGTATGGCAGAGTGCGTTGTCATGCATTAACCGAAAGTTTTCACCAAAAATTGGTGCGAAAGGCATCATATGGTCTTGCAAAACGTTTTCCACGTATATCTGAGCGTTCACACTGCCTCTATCGAACACAACAAGGTCCGTGTGAGCTTCATAACTGATGCCTCCCCAAACCATTATAGACCCTCTTTGGTAACCCACTGTTTCGGTTATCGTGCAGGGAGCAAACCTTTTGTTTTTTCGCCTGTAGACACGCTGACGTCCATCTGGACCTCGTAGACCTATTCTGCTTTCGTCTGAGGTTAAGACGTCCCTTCCTTCTTCTGCAGTCCAGTTAACGCTGGTCGGAAAGCTCTGAAATTTAATTCTGCCAACCTTTTTCTGATAGCACGTTCACTCACACCAACATTTCTCACCTCAAAAAGACGTGTACGAGCTTCAGTAGCGATGCAAAACCGATTTCTCAGTATGTTGTTTAAGTAACTGAAACAATATTAAAAATCGCTTAAATTGCAAAAATGCTTCGTGGACAATTTTTTCGGGCGAAATAAAGGTTTTAGTTTTTTGTTTCTTGCGAAAATATCCGCTAAACAAAACAACAAATCAGCAGATAAATTATAGTGAACTTAAAGTGTTAGGGTGACGAAAAATTCAGGTGGGCGGATAATTGTGCCTGTGAGTGTATATTTTAAATTTTTTGTCGCTTGCTTCTGTGTTGTGTATTTTGAGTTTACACCCGAGTTTAATTACTTTAACAGCACCCTGGGAGTCTGTTTAAATTGACAAGGTTGAAACCGAGTGGTATAACGGGTGAATATTATGAGCTTGGTTGGGAATCTGGGTTTGATTTACTTTAAATCCAGGTGTACATTTAAAACCGGATTTAAGTGACTGAATAATATGACTGTTATAGAACTAGTTTTGCCGTAAAACTATCTTTGAAAGAAGTCAAATATGGCTGTAAAAGAATTAATTTTACTTGTGTACAAATTGGGCTTATTTGTTGTGACATTTTATTTTATTTTTTGTGTTAGATTATTTAATTGTTTTTATTTTTAGAATTAGGTACATATATGGGATAAGATCGGATCTGTTTTATTATTGTTATGCATAATTGGCTCGGTTGAAATTAAGAAAAAAAATTCCGCATTGCCATGTAGAGCTAGCTACAAATACACGACTTAAATAGAAATGCACGGAATATTGCACTAATGTACATCTACAATTCTACTCTACAATTCTACTCCCTCCCAATATTTCAACGATGATATATTGTTTTAGCCAAAGAGATATGTAAATATGTATGTACTTGGCGGTTACAGTGAAAATTTGGTTCAGTAAAAAATAACACATTAGCACTTAAGCTTACAAGTTCTGTTTATACGATAAAAAAATCTTTGCCTGCAGTGATTGAACAATTAACTATTGAGGCCATTTCTATGTTGTTTTTTTAATTTTTTTTTTGAAAATAAAATTAGCATTTTATTTTCTTGACCAGGAGCTCTGTTTTCTTCATTTCACCTCATAGTCTTGAGACATTACATGAACAAAATTGGAATGAAAACATTAAAGAAAGGGAGAAGAAAGCTTCAATAGCATTATATACCTGCAGTAGAATTTTTGGGAAAAGATGGGGTCCCAGCCCCAAAATCAATTATTGGATGTACACAGCCATAATAAGGCCAATTTTGACGTACGCCGCCGGTTTGGTATGGTGGTCAGCCTTAAAAAAGGCAACCAATCTTAAAACCATGATTAAATTCAAAGACTTGCGAGTATTGGTATGACTAGTGCCATGAAAACAAACACCTATCGCAGCCCTGGAAACTTTCCTTTCACTAGTCCCACTCGGTTTATTTACGAAAGAAATGGCGGCCAATAGTGCTTAAAGACTCAGACTGTGCAACAATTTGGAAAGGGGGCCATTTAGAGCATTAAACAATAATAAATTTTACGGACAAAGACATTCAAAAAGACTATTCAATACCGCAAACTGATTTCAACCTTGTTGTCCAAACGGATATTCCCTCCAGGGACTGTTGGGCTGAAAACCGGGTCATAAACGTTGATCATGTTTCTGTCTTCACGGACGGCTCCAAGACAGATGAAGGGGTGGGGTCGGGCATCTTCTCCGAAAATCCGCCCTTAGATAGATCAATAAAGCTTTCAAATTTCTGTAGTGTCTTTCAAGCGGAAGTGTTTGCAGTTTGTGAGGCCGCAAAATGTCTTGCCACATGTGAATTAACAAACAAAAATATAGATAACTTTATTGACAGTCAGGCGGCAATAAAAGCCATTTTCTCAATCGTCACAAAGTCCAAACTGCTGAACCGGTGCCGTAATAAATTGAAATTACTCAGTGTAACAAACACAGTTACCCTCCGATGGGTCCTAGGACACCGCGACATACATATATGGGAATGAAATGGCAGATGAACTGGCCAAAACCGGATCTTCTCTTGATCCAAGCCAAATTGAATCTTCTGTATTTATGCCACTGGTACAAGAAAAATTTAGAATGCGCCAGAGTTTCCTAAAGGCCGCCAACTACAGATGGTCAGCAATTTATACTTGTCGGGTTTCGAGGAACCTTTGGCCGGATATATCTAAGATAAAAACAGACTACCTTCTTACGCTAAGTAGACCCCAACTGTCCCTCTTGGTTAGAATCCCAACGGGTCACAACTCAATGGGAACCCAAATGAGCAGAATGGGTATTACCACATCTGACTTAGGCAGAGGATGTCACGATGAAGAGGCGGAAGAGGGCTCCTATCACTTTCTTTGTAAATGTCCCAGCCTATTAAGAACCAGAAAGACAACCCTCGGAGAATACTTCTTCGACGAATTGGGCGACATCTCGTGTTTGCCACTGAAAAACATCATAAAATTCATCCAGAATTCAAGATGGTTCAGGGAGGCACCCCACATCTAACCCCCAGAATCCACTTACTCCTTTCCTCACCGTCCTTATACTTTCCCTACCTATTTCTCGGGGAGCACAATGATTGCACTGAGATCTGAGTGAGATGATGCGGTTTGCCGTATCATCACCCCTTCAAACCTAACTTATGAACATTAGCAGTTGTATTTATTATATTTTCTTTCCTCTCGGACAGTTGTCCATCTAGCCATTTTATAATTAGTTGGATATCTCTATATTTATAAGCACATTGCAGAAAGTTGTCTAAATACGACCTCTTATATTCAGTGACATACTTGCAATCATTCATTTATTATCGAATGAATAACTCAATTTTAGTGAAATTTTAGATTGATGCATTTCAAGATAACTTGTTCATTTGTAACTAGAAACTAGCCTTATTTTTTGCATTAAACGTTTCCACTTTAGAATAGGTTTGCACAATCAATTGCGGTGCCTAAAGGTTCATGAAGCTAAAATCTTCTCAACGATATCGTAAGAATTTTGTCATTGAAATTCACCATAACGACACACAGGTTAGGTTTGGGCTTCCCTGGTTAACACAGGTAATATAAGAACGACCTTTCATTATTGCTTTTACGTTTTACTCATAGTTGGAGTTATCAATTGATGGTAGTGATGGTGAATAAAATGATTTTTAATCGATTAATAATGTCCTGAGGTCAAAATGGCACTGTGTGTTATCTAAGCGTTAAGATAAAAATACTTTGGTTTTTGAGAAAAAATACTTTTGAACTTTTAAATGTAGGTACCTACTCAAATAATCTACAACTTTTACAGTAACTATATTTATTTAAATTTGTATCAGCATTATGATGCAACCTAAAAATATTTTTACTCCAACCTAAGCAAACTACTGAGCCCCATATTCTTCAACCATAACATTTAAGTATTGTACAATGAGATAATTATCATAATATTCATATCAGCAAAGCTGCGAAAACTTGAAAAATAGTATAAATTAATTATTATTATATTTAATGTACATAATATTAAAAAACCAGATGTAGGTATAATAAGTTAAAGAAAAATTTTATCGATTTGACAGACAAAATGGAGACAACCAATTTAAAATGATTCAGTGTCTAGTATGGAAATTAAGTATATTTTGTTACTGAAGTAACGATAAGTAAAGTTTATCTTAAAAGTTGTCTGATTAAAAATAAATGTATTCAATTTTATTGAAAAGAATTTAGTTTGTTGAATTACGGAAGCAAAAAAAGTACAACAAAATAATCGTGGATCAAATTATAGTGATTTACAGCAATAAATTGTGCTTTGAAAGGGCACTCTAACTATGAAGACCATTATTTTGAATTTGGGACGACTTGCCACGTTAAAGAGGAAATTCCATTAAATTTTTAGGATCCGTTTTCTTTGGTGATCTTTTTTCTTTTAATTTCTTCTTTTCTGATAAGTTGAGCGATTGGAAAAAAAAATAACAAAAAAGATTTTGAATACAGAGTGTGATTAAATACAAAGTAATTGTATAAATTTTATTTTGGTTTATATACGTCAAGTTGGTAGATACTTTTACGAGCACAACGCAAATGCGATACCTAAACATACCTATGTATTTAAAAACATCAAAATTTTATATTTTCTTTATTTTTAGACTTTAAAATTTTTTAATTGGGCAGTTTGATTGTGTGAATTATTTGATAAAACGACTACATACCTATTAGGCCCATCGCCCACTAAGCAACTTTTTGTTGCGCAACTAAAAGTTGCTCGGAGTTGCTTGCCATCGCTCAATAAGCAATTTCCGAGCAACTTTTGGGTTCAGTGTTTTTAATTGAAATGTTAAATTGACTTTGTATTTTGGATCAATGACGATACCAAAGTCGTTCTGTGTGAAAATAAACTTGTTTTTAGGGTTAAAAGCCTCTCATTTGGCAAACATTTTGGAAAATTCCCAAAAGTTGCTCGGAAATTGCCTAGTGGGCGAGGGTAAGCAACAAAATGTTGCAGGGAAAAAAGTTCCGCGAGCAACTCCGAGCAACAAAAAGTTGCCTAGTGGGCGCTCTCCCATATAAGCTAATGTAATTGGATTGGGAGCAACAAAAAGTTGCTGAGGCTAGCAACAAAAAGTTGCCTAGTGGGCGATGGGCCTTAGAGATTGAAAAACTTAAATAAAATTTCTCTTGGCTCATTTTCCTTGGTTAAATCTCTAAAACCGACTCTTCAATCATCAGTTACATTGATTTAAATGTAAGACATATTTTTGCTTTATGTGAAGAATAAGAGTACCTACTATCTGATGTTTAACAGACTGTTAAAAAATTTGTCTTAAATCATCCTCGATTTTATATTTGTCTTGAATGGGCTTTATATTCTAGGATATAGGTACATCCAACCAAACAAATTGCTGAAGATTGTTTTGATGCAAATAGTTGATATAGGCTGTAACAACCAAGAGGGCAGAATTTCGGGTTCCTCAATTGAATTTATTCATTTATATTGTCATAATACGGCTAGCTGGGCTGGGAGTTATTTGGACTCCACTCAGTTATTTGCCGACTGACCTACCAAAAGAACTAGAACTGTAGTAAGTAACCAAAAGTTAGTAAGGTTTAAAAATAGTATCTAATCACACCAATAATAATCAAGTGAGAATTGGTAAAAAAAATCATCGCTTGATTGCTTGGACTTAATACAAGTGGATATGCAATTGATCTATTAAGAAGGTCTTAGATTTTGTAGTTTTGCTGTGTCCTGCTAAAACAGTACCTATACAATTGGATTTCCAAACTCATTTAGGCCAGACAATCAATTCTCATACTAAAACAAAACTAACATCAAATAAAAATTGTATACCTACGTACCACCAATATTCGCTGGCATTGAAGGGATCCCAAAACTGTTTTGATTTCAAAAATAAAGAAAAATGTGCATCGTGGTCATATGGTTCTGTTGTTATATGCCCAAAAAAAAGTGTCACCCAATTTCCTGTAAAAATTTAATACATATCTATTTCCTAAACCGAATCCCTTGTGGTTCCATATTCCTAAATACTCTTGCATTCGACAGAGCATCCCTCGCTTCTCTCCCCCCCCCCCCCCCCCACCATCCACCAATCCAAAAAAAAAAAATCAACTAAAGCAGAAGAACAAAGGATTTTGGTGTATAGCGCTGCACCAATATTCACAATAAAGGGGAATCCACCAAATTGAGAGAAAAGTCTTCTTCCTGCTATTCCTCCCACTCGTTTTTATAAAAAGTTGATGGTCCATAAATAAATAAAAGGACAAGAATGACGATGAGTGAGCAAAACACAAATAAACCAAGTCCAACCATGATCATATATCTGCAGGCGCTGGCTGGCTGGGCTGGTTGTAGTGTGTGCTGCTGGCTGTCGTGCATGCCATTGCCATTGGAATGGGTGCATAACCCACACACCACAACGCACTCATCTCGACAACCAAACGCAAATTTTGATGAAATTAAAGGGGCCGGTTCGCCTGCTGGCTTGGAAGAAGGCAGTTGCCACCAGCATCCCTTTTCCTATGGGTATTTTACGGCTCTTTGCATTTTGGAATTTTATTTTCAAAAAAACAGACTTTGGATGGATTTAAACGCAGGTTTATGTTGAAACATGACCATGTTCCAAATTTAAATTAACAAAAAAAAAAAAAAAAAGATTATGCTAGCTAAGCAGAATAAAAATTGCTACAAGGAAGGTGTGCAAATGACTCTGGTTCTGTGATGTTGCTTCACTCTTTTTTTTTTTTTTGGAAAAATAATCGATTTTCGTCTCCCTGTGATGTTGTCTACTTCCGTCCTGTGCTGTAGCAGGAACGTAAACAGAGGAGTTGAGAGAATTGAGACGAGAGCTGAGCGTGAGCTCCCAGACCATTGATTTAAGTTTTTTTTTTTATGGCTGCTTCCTGCTACTAGACATGGGGGAACTTAAGACTTACCGCAATTTAAAATGTGGAGAAACGATGTCGGTCGTTGGGTCGTTGGAACCGGCTGCTAGCTATTTTGTTGCAAATCCCTGGTGGGAGGAAGCAATTACATACAAATTCAAAGACCAAAAAATATAGTCAAGCTTTTTCACTCGTTTTTTTTTGCCACTCAATGGCGTTAACAGCTGCAAAATTTTGTATAAACACACACGCACTCCAGGCAGAGGCACTCAACTTCTGCTGGTCTCACTCACTTCTGGTAAAATAAATCCATGGAAGGTGTATTCACCGCGGTCGCGTGAAAACAAAAAAAAAAAGGGCAACTAAAATCGATTTGCGACTAGAGAATGTCTAACAAAATCACTGGTGTCCGAACATTGTTTTCAATAAAAACTTTTAGTTTATTTCAAATTACAAGTAATTATTGTGCTGGGAAAACTTATTTTGTTCTCCTTTTTACAAAAATTTCTAGCTGAATTAAGCAGAAAACTATTTGCTGTGTGTTCACAGCGACGCCCTTCGTCGAGTCGTGTAGAACTGGATATGAAAGTGAGTTAAAAGCTGCGGGGCGAAATATTTTACACACGGCGAACCGTCTCTACCAGGCAAAAAACCATTATAAAGAGTACTGCGCACAAGAACGAAACAATTAAGAGCAAAATTGCCCAGTTAGATGACAGAGAGATTTGACGTTTGCAATAGTTGTGAACATAGATGTGGTTTGTAAGGGCGAGATTACAGTAACGGAGTTCACACTGGACTCTTTAAGCAAATTCACTGACCCAACTTTCTCGCTCTTTTTGGATCTTTGCTTTACCGCGATTTAAATTCAACTATAAAGCCTTAACTACATAAGCCAAAAAAGTGAAAAAGTACAAAAGTAAAAATTTTCAAACTCATTTTGGGATAGTGTTTCTCACAGGAAAACTTAAAAAAATGATGCAGAAAGCTTAAATTTTGGTTTAAAAATAAAATGTATATATTATTTTTCACAAAACAACTGCGCTAGCTAGGAAAAAATATTTTTACTTTTGTAATTTTGCAAAAAGTGACTTATGTAGTTAAGGCTTAAACATGCAAAAGAAGAAAATTTTTAAAATAAATGTTTTTCAGTTGCGATGTCCACTTTTTAGTGCACTTTTATTTAAAGCGAGTAAACCTACTTAAAAAAAGCACACCTGTTGTAATTTTAGTCCAAAGTTCTGTCAAATTTAATATATAAAAAAAAATAATATTGTACTTAAAGACCTTTCACACTATCCCACTGAATATTAACACATGTCAAAAAAGTGTGAAGTAAATGCAGTATAATAGTGTGGAAACAAAAAATGGAATTTCATCCCGCACGACTTGACAGCCCATTTCACACAATTTGACATATATTGTTAATAAATGAACATTTTTAAGGCCTGGTCAAACAGAACGTGGGCCGACGGGACGGTCAATACTTCATCATGGAAGGAAAGAACGCGGCGGGCAAATTTTGTTTGTAATTTCTTACAAAGACCGCCGGACCGCGCTCTGTTTGACACGGCCTTAGGAGTGGTTCTAAAACCATCATGCATTCTATCCCACTTCGGGGTTTGAAGTTATGGTGAATTGATTTTTTGGATGCAAGTGTGGAAGCAAAATATGAAAATCGTTTTCTTCACACAAATTTGGCAGTCGTAAGTAATTCTATCACACTTTTTTTTTGACATATATTAATACTTGATGGGATAGTGTGGAAGGGCTATTAAAATGACAGAATTCAATATAAAAAACAACAAAACAAGCTATTGACAATCTGGACCGTCAAAAAAAAATTACGAAATTTGAAATCTGAACACTTTCATTTCATTTTCCATACAAATTCACATTTCCAACATTTGCACGAAATTCGCTAGGAAATTACGTAAAAACTTTATGAACACACCCAAATGGAATTCATTCAAAGTGGAACGCATTTATTATGACAGAATTTAATGTATAAAACAAAAAAACAAGCGGTTGATAGACTTATTTCAAATGAAATTAGCAAATTTATAATGAGAACACTTTTTACATAATTTGCGAATTTACCTCATTTTGGCTCTAATGCAAACGTAGTAACAACGTTTGCAAATACGAATATTGAATTTTTGTTAAACGCCGCGTAAGAAAACTTTCAACTGCTCAGAAATGTTAATTCTTCCTAGTTTGTGTGCATGTTCCTGTAAATTTTTCTTCAACGAAAGATTTATTTTGTCGAGACAAATCAATATTTTTTCAAACAGAATCGCTTTTTTTGGTTGGAAGGAATTCGACATAATACATAAAAACGCAACAAATTTGTCACTCGTGTAAATGCCACAATATTCAAAGGTAGACTGCTTTTACACACTGCAAAATTCTCTTGCGATTTCTCTTTTGGTTTGCTTCTGATTGCAAAGACGCTTGTACACACTGTAAAATTTTATCTCTGCGTTTTTTATCACTTTTCCTTTTCATTCCATCTTCGTTTACTTTGCGTAAGTGAAAAGGTTTCATCTATCTGCACTCCTTACTCCGCTTGATTAAGCGAAGTTCACAGTGTAGAAGACGAATTGAAATAAAACATACTACAACAATAACGAAAAACATCAAAGAAGAAAGGGCGATAACGCTGCAATTTGTTCAACCTCTGCCAATTTCGTCCACCCCGGCCACCACATACGTCCCTCTCCATAGTTTTTCGAAATCGCAAAAGAATTTCGCAGCGTGTAAAAGCAGTCTTATGTCGAATTCCTTTTAAGAAAAAAAAAGATTTGTTCAAAAGAAAAAATCGACTTTTCTGGACAAATCCCTTGTATTAAAAGAAAAAATTCGATTCTGTTTAAAAAAAATCGAATTTTTTTGGTAAAAGGAATTCGACATTACAAAACCTAGAAAGGAATGCTTCCATTATGGTGGATTTACTTGAGCAAATTTGAGGAAAAATTTCCCAAATCCAACTGAGCTATTCTTGGCATGAACTAAAATAATACAGCGGTGTATTATAATCTGAGCAACTTTTACCAATTCTACTAAAGGTTCATATCTCGAATATATAAATAAGTTACATTTATTTATTAAAAGAGTGCGCTTTTTTTAAGCAAAAATTTGAATTAGAAATAGAATTAGAATATAAATATAAATGCAGGGTATACACAAAAACACAATAATGATTGATTGAAAAATTGAAGGGCGAGTTCATTGACCTATTGAGTGTGTTTCTTTATTTATTCCGGATAAGGAAAAGAATGGATGGAATAGACGAAATGTTTATCCAGAATCTTTGTATATAAAAACTCGCCACACCAGACGTCGCCTCGTTCGTTCCGCTCCATGAGAGTACTATAGTTTTTATATACAAAGCCAGAATATCCAGAATGGAATGAATAAAGAAACAAAACTAGAACAAAAAGAATGGCAATCCAGTTGTTCGGTGAAATGTCAAAACAATAATTGAAGAAATAAATTTTTTATTTTGGATATTTATGTATTCTCAAAGTCAAAAGTTTAGTAAATTTTACATTAAATGCATAAAATGTATATTATGGTACATTTATTCGCGTTATTATGCTGTTTTGAATCTGCCATAATTGAGCTCAAGAACGTCAATTATACTGAACGCGCCCAGTATTCTTTTTCTATTCTTTTTATTCCACACTTCACATGGAATAAAAAGAATGTATTTCAAACGTTTCGGAATGAATAAAGAAACAACAAAATAATTTATCCAGAATGTTCCATGGAATAAAGAAACGCAAAATTGGTATTCCGAATATTCTGGACATACCGGAATAAATAAAGAAATACACTCATTATATATGAACTGCCAGCAGCCAAATCACGATGGTTCAATTTACAAATATACACGCCGACTCCACAGGACATACAGATGCCCAAGATCCAAACCACAATGCAATTAACAATCAGCGTGTTTTTTCGCACTGGGCACTTTATGTCATGTCGATAGTTATGTCAATAAATTCCACTTATAAGTCAGAGCAATAGAAACACACAATAATTCCTTTCAGTACTACTTCTACCTCTCTCACACACATATGGAATGTCAAATCTCATGGCCAAGCTTTGAACAGAGCTTATGTCTTGTTCAAAAATTAGTTTTCGTCGACATGTTCATGACATGGACATGGATTTTTGTGCCTCCATTGGATTATTTGTAGACATGTTCATAGTCCTGCCATCGTTCATGGCCTGTGGAGGCGGCATGATACGACACCAGCGCTTACACGAGTGAAAAATTGCCATAATGATCAAATGGTGTAAATAGACCAAAATCTGGCCTTATTTTTGTCATAAAAATAATGACCAAGTGCAGATGACTTTAAATTTTACCATTATACTGACATCGTGTAAATGAATTTTTTTTTTTATACAAAAATATATCTAGCTAATTGTTTTAAGTGAGTGAGTCATCCCACTCACTCGCCATTAGCTAAATCTCGGCACAGATGATGCAATATATTATTTCTTGATCGTATGGTTGCCAATATCAAAGAAATAAGAAATTTTTTACCTGTGTCGCTTAGTGTATCCAAGAAATACATTCCATCGATGTTGGCAGTTATTATTCGCACTATACTATCATAAATTTGTTTTTGTTTTGGTATCAATTTTTGAATATTTGATTCAACAAACAAATTGAGTTCATTCATTTTTGTCGAAACATTTTTCGCATTGTAATTCACTATATTATTTAACAAACCAATTCCCAATTTGGTCAATTCTTCACTAGCTATTGTCAAACATTTGTCTTCAATCAAAATCAATAATTTATTATAATTTCGGATGATAATTGCATGTCGTAATCTTCTGCGTTGTCGATGCAGAATATCAGTCAGTCATACAATCCTTATATTTTTCCCATAACATCTTTGGATGGGATGGACAACATGTAGACAGTATGATTGCAAATAACGTTCGTATTTGATTCGGATGGGTAGAAATTGAAGCATTAGCAAGTGAACTATCATAGTGTATCATTTTCAAGTAAATTTAATTTCTGGCATGCTTCTCGGTAGGTTTCATAAGATACAGGCAATTATTAACTACTGTCCTTAAATGTTGGTCAATAACAAACGAAAATAATAACACTCTGCTTGGTTTGGAGCTGGAGACTTTCGTCAGAAATTGCCAGTGTTACCACGTGTAACGCCAGCAGATGAATTCAACGCATGTTTGAAAGCGTAAAGGCTTTCTTTATCTCGCATGATGTAGAAAGTTTTTCATAATAAAATTGGGTTAAAAGATCAGCACCACTAAAAAAGGAGACTGATGATAGGGCTTGGCACCCCTTGAAATAGCTATATCTCCAGCCAAAACAAAAATGAAATTAAAAATACCCAAAAAAATTAATTCGTAAGCAATTGGTGGTAGCGACTTTTAGTTGTTGTTGTTGTTGTTCACAAATTCAAAAAAATATTTATATTGTTTGTTTTCTATTTATTCATGGTTAAACTAACAAAAAATATAATTTGGATTTTTTAGTTACATACGTTGCATGAAAAAAACACAGTAACAAAGCAATTAAAATTTGTCTACCCGTGCGAAGCCGAGACGGGCCAGCTAGTTATTTATAATTTAAAAAAGACATGCGTTTTTATAGATTTATTATAATTTCTTTGTTCTACTGACAAAAAAGGAGACTTTAATCTATGTATGTAAAAGACACATTTATCTTCTTCAATAAATTAAAGTTAAATAAATAAGTAAATAAGTATCTACGTACCAAGGTACCTATATATCCGAATTCTTTTATTATCATCGCTTAGGTTCATCAGTGTTAGAAGAAACAAATATCTCTAAGCAGTGTTGTTTTAAGCCTTTTTAATTCCAACCAAGCCTCAAGCAACAATATAAATAAGGAATGAAGGATCCCAAAGACTATGGCGACAGATGATTTTACACCCAAAAGAAAGAGCATAATGCCTGCCCTTAGGCTATTTTACTTCTCCTGCAATTGACACACAATCTGTATTCTATATACAATACTCACCTTTTTGACCTATTTCTGGCCTAATATTGTGAATTATGATTAATGTAGATACATGTGCACTATGCAGGCTGATTTTTATTAGATGTGTTGTGATTGTGACAAAATGAAAGATGTTAAGTAGAGTGGAGATTCGAATAGATACGCACTTAGGGAGTTGCTTATATTTCCAGTAATACTTACATATATTTACCTATTTAATTGTTACTAACCATCGTACTTAAATTTTAACTCCCAATGTTAACTTTTTGCAAAATTACAAAAATAAAAATATTTTTTTCCCGCTGGCGCAGTTATTTTGTGAAAAAGAATAAGCACTTTTTTTCATTGAATAAATACAAATAGAAGTGACACCCAATTACTCAAAGCTCTATTTGCTCGTCCTGTGGCATTCTGTAGAAACAAATTGATGATGTAGAATTTTTCTGTACACAAACCGATTCAAAAAGGATTTTTATTTATTAAATTGTTCCTTTTTGCGTGTATCCATAACGACGATTTTTAATATTCTGTTTAATTTTGAAATTAGTTTACAAAAGCATGTGAAGAATGTTTGTATGTATGTATTGTTACTTAGATATATTGGTTGTTTTTTTATTTTTGTTTATATTACGATGATTTTTACAAGCTATTCTGAAGATTATATTGCGCATATTGAAAAACAAAACAAAATTATATGAAGATGAGATTATTTTGATTATTTTATTTGCTGTTCAGAGGCTTGAATTATTTTCTTCATTCTGATTACTTCGTCAAATAAGGGTTAATTTATTTATATGCTGATACCCGTTTAATCGGAGTTAATGGAAGCTTAACCGCTAGTTGATTGATCGTAATGATTTAAATAAGGGTTAATTTTGTTTTTATTTTTTGTAACATTTCAGAGAAAGTTAATTTTTTATTTTAAAATTTAAAAATCTTATTTTTAAAGGTAAAATCTATTAAAAATCAACTGTGTGTTGTGTATGGTGTTTTTAAACCTTATCTTGAATGTATGTATGCAATATGCATTATATTCTGCCGTGTTAACTTAAAATGATTTTTTTTGATTATAGGAGTTTGTTTTGCCGTTTTTACTTGCGATATATACCTACGTATAGGTACTATATGACATGTTTTGGATTCGTAAAAAAAAAAAAATGAACTCGAGATTTTGATCAAGACGAAAAACGTACATAAGTCTCGCAATTCTTTTCGTCTGTCTGTCCGCCTGTCTGTCTGTGAATTCGCTTATGCACCCGAAACGATTGTGTTTAAACTTGATGTTAGGGTGCATCGACTTTGTCTAAACTTGATGTTAGGGTGCATTTATTTCCACACCACCTATGAGGTAGAATGCATGGCGCGTTTTTTTTTACATGGTGTTCCCTGTAGGCCTAGTCGATTGATTACTTTTTCAATGAACGTCGTTTTTGGCTTCCTATTGTAAGAAAGTAGAAAAATCAAATTTTAATTGTATGAACCGTAAGAAATTTTACCTTGCAAAAAAGTTAAATGATGGCTTTTATATGTGTCTCAATATATCTGATTTTTTCAGTTTTTTTTTTTTGAGCACTTGGCCTTAGAATTGATTATTTTAATTTTATTTAATTTTGCCCTTAGCAGTATTCTTACTATGTGGTGAATAAAAATGTTCTTATGTTCAACTGAAGGACATGGAATTTGGACTTCACCTTGGCATATTCAGTAGTACAATTGTGAAACGCTTTTTTGAAAACAGAAATTTTCAAAATTGTTTTCAAAACATCTGATAATATTTCCTATCACCTTCACGAGCTGCGGTGTAGGAATAACTAGGCCTCCGTTGGTTGTTTTTTCATATTCCCGAAATTTAATTAGTTCTTCGTTAATTTTGTAAGTCTTATGTTGATGGCTACTTGTTTTAATCATGAACTGTTTGCAAATATCACATTCCATTCTTTTTAATAGCGATTTTGCGACATATCCACTAAAGTAAGTCGTTGCCATTTCTGATATATTTTGAAGTGACTCCTCTTCTTCTTCATCTTCATCAGAATCGTCATGTTCACAGGCATTAATCTGTTCGTCACCTTCCATTTCGATATCAAACGAGTTTTCTATAAAATCCTAATAAGGAATGATGATGAAAATAAAAATTAAATGCAATGAATTAAAATAGTATTAATTTAGTATGATTGAATTGATTGATTGCGTACTTGCTGATAAAGGAATTAAATTAGCCGGAATAATATTGTCTGATTCCTCATTATTTTCAGAGCAATTTGTTTTTCCCTCAGGATCCAAAAAACCTTTAATCATATCAAAATTTTATTTTAGTTACAATTTTTTTTTTTCATAGGAACCTCTGTTATTCCTGACCACAGAAATAGTGTTTTCAAGTCAATCAGTAGATATTTAGATGCGATGTTGTCAAATATGTTTGAACTTTACTTTTTACATGATCCCACAGTTCCAGTATTCCATTTATGGTCTGACATAAACCTTTAAAGCAAAACACATTACCGGTACAGGAAATCTAAATGTTCTCGAAATCGACTCCTGCGGTTTTGATTAGGCTTGTTCTGAATATATATATTACAACGGTCTTTTATTAGTCAAAAACAAAGCGTTTATTAACAGTACCACTCATAGAACCATTTTTTTTTTGGACTATCTCATTATCCGATTTAAATTATTAATACATAAATACTCAAAAATAGTCAACCTACCATTTTTTGTTTCTTATAAGATATACACTTTATAAAAAACTAATTTTTTCTGAACTGAGATTTTTTTATGGAAATCAGATGGTGATGTATCTAGGTACCTACTTTTTTAGCTCCAAAAACAATTTAAGAATAGTTTTTTACTTAATTAATCTTGAATAATGTTGCTGGTGTTTATCATTGTATTACATATATGGATAAATAAACGTATATATATGTATAATTAGGTATATTAATTATTTTTTGTACTTATAATTAAAATTCGAAGAAACTTACTACAAGAGGAAGTTCGTGCGATCGTGCATTTTATTTATTTCATCTTCAGCCGACGACATTTTTCGACAAAACCATTTCATGTAAAATAGGTCGCCAGGCCTCACAAGCTCATTATTTTTTAAAAATTTTTAAGTCACTAGGACCTAGTGACTTACAACTCACAACCATTCCTGTGTGCCTGGCTGCAGGAATGGAGGGGACCTACAGTTTATCGCTGAATCCGAACTGCTAATATAAGCGGCACTTGTCAAAGAGATACTCTTGGAGGTTTTGTCAAATCCTCGCAAAAGGCAGAAGCCGCTGTATTTAATTTTTTTTTTTTGAATTTTTAGGTGGCGAGGCTAGGGATCGAACCTAGACCTCCGCCATGATAGTCCATAAATAAATTGCAGTTCACCTCCAATCCTGCAGATAAGCACCGAGGAAGTGTTGGAAGGTGTTTCACTATGCTTTGTTTCTCCCGTATGCCGTTTTTTATTTCGTCTTCAGCCTTTGAAATGTTTGGAAATTATGTGCACCTAGGTATTCAACACCCCCATCCTACCCACTAACCTTGACCTAAAATAATTTTGTTACCTACCAAAATGTAACTACACACATTATGTTGTTATGTTTCCTACTACATTCACTTTAAATATCAGATGAGTAGAGCTGAGTAGAGTTAGGTGTACCGTATACCTATAAACAATGCAGATTTACATGAATAGGGCAATCAAAAATATGCCATGCCATACATTTTTGAAGAAGCTTGAAAGACAGTATTTTTCATTAAACGTATTTCTAGCAGTCGTTTTTTAAAAGTGTTGCTAAGAAAAATACTCTAGCATATTTTTGATTGCCCTAGTAAATATCAATATAGTGTTTTGATATTAAGTTAGGAATTAAAATCGTAACGGAATTAATTTTCATCTAGATACACATATGCGAATACATACATACATAAATAATTCTATACAAATTCTAAATTTCAGACTAAACACAACAAACATTTCCATAGAAATATACAAAAATAATGAAAACAAAACAAATTAAACATAAGTTTCCATAGTAATAAGAAAAAAATTCCCATTCCAATTCATAACAAGTTTATGATTAAGGAAGTTTGTTTTATTGAATACACCAACCTACCATGCGATAGTAGCTCTATTTGCCAACCGTAGAGGCGAATTTTCCCGGTGTCTACTTCTATTTATATTTATTCAATGCTTTTTTTTAAACCAAAATTTAAGCTTTTTGCATCATTTTTATAAGTTTTCCAGTGAGAAACACTATCCCGAAATGAGTTTGAAAATTTTCACTTTTGTACTTTTTCACTTTTTTGGCCACTGTAGTTAAGGATTTAAAAAGAAAAGGTGGGCCAGTAAAGAACAAAAAAACTTCGGCATAATTCGTAGCCAGTCTTTGCCTAATGTTTTCAGCGGTCTATCACGCTGCGGCTGCAGGTCTGTGTAAATGTTTTTTTCAGGAGTACAGGAGGAAGGGAAATATCATTCATATTAGCCGTTTGGACTCCGCAGAAAGTTGAAGGTCCACTCTATGATCTCTTCCTGCCTGCTAACAACACAGTTGTGAGATTATAAGTCACTGGCCTCGGTTCCCCAGAAGGGACAGATTAATTTTTCAACTATTTTTTTCTGTGAGCCCTTTTTCTTCTTCCTCAAATATAAGATAGGGAACTTTACGAATCTGTCAATATCAAAAGTGACAGCCATAACTTTGTGGGCTTGACAGATGCGAACGAAAAACGAAAATAAAAAAAGGCGGTTTTTTATACTACAAGTTTAGTATGTTGTTCCGAAGTGAAAACATGTCCAGTCCACAATGTGATGATTTTGGCGTTTATGAGTGAACGAGAGAGAGATATATTGCTATTTGGTAAAGAGCTCTATTGGTTGAACGAAATACTTATGAATGTGTTTAGCTTATATGCGTTTGTTTTCATGTGTATATGTGTGCATCTGTATTTTAAATCATCATTAATAGCAGATCCAGTGTTGCCAGATGAAAAAAAATATCCCCCGCAGAAATATTAAAAAACCCTAAATTTTTTTAATTTTTTTTGTTTTTATTTAAAATTTGATTGAGTAGGCAGTAGTTGTATTTTTGAAATTATTGGATGTTTTTCTCTATTGGCATTTTGTGAAATATTAAATTGTATGTATGTATGCAGATTAAAAAATTACATACATACATTTTAATGACCAACTAAAACAAAAAAAAAATTACAAAAATAAGAACCATAGCCTTAAGCTGACATTTGAAATTGATAATGTGACGATTTATTATTGAACGAGACCGACAACATATAAATCATCATTAAAATTTTACTAAAGTTAAAATCGCCAAGGCATATTTTATCTTTTTAGTATCATACTAAATCCAAGTGTCACTTTGGCAGCAAAAATTGCAAAAATGAGTTGAACTGTCACTGTTTTAGGCCTGTTCAGCTAGAGTTTCTTAAGAAAATAGGTTTAGTATGATACTAGTTAGAAAATGTTCAAAACTAATAATATTTTAGTAAAGAGTTTTGAAGTTAGACAATTGTTAAGTACAATTGTTAAGGTATTAGCCTTAATATCAGGCTGTTTAAAATTTTGCGCCATTATTTTTATTATTATTTATTTTAAATAAAAAAGTTTGGCGTTTGTGCCATAAAAGTTTATATAGGTATGTATGTCGAATTTTTGCAACCTCCGTAGAAATTATGTTTTTCGATTCGACCGTTGCACTGAGGACATAATCTTCTTTTGAATATATCATTCTGAAAAGAAGGAGAGAAAAAACAGCAACCAGATATATTGATAAAATTACATACGAATTTTATACCTTGCTCGTTTTCGTTTCGCGGAAGAACTGATTTGTTTTAATCTATTAAATAAATTTAATACGTTTTAATTCACTTAATAATTGTTCACCATAACTTCACCAAAATTAATTAAATGACTCCATCCCCTTTAGACGACGAACTTAAACTAAAAAAATATTCTAGAACAAAAGGATTATTTATGAAATACCAAATGATCTACAGAAGCAGCGTTGACGAAGTGACACGATCGTGCTTTTTTGACACGATAATTTTCTCGTGGCACTAAAACTTTCAATATGGTACGTTTTTTTTTATTTCCATTATTTAAAATGAAGCAAATTTCAACAAAATTTAATGAAATATATATATTTTTTGACAATGCACGAATAAAACAAAATGTTTTCCTTTGATTTTCTCTGTTGTATTATACCTACCCCGTAATAAGATTTATTACAGTTTTTTCAACAAAATAGAAGAATTTGTGGTTTTTTCATTATGACAAGAAAATTGGCATGTTTTTTTTTTTCAGAAAATATGGCACATTAATTTTATTTCGGACGGTAACGCTGTACAGAAGGCACGCGCGTCGCCGAAAATCATAATAAAGGAAAAAAAACTGGACAATGCAGTTCGCACAACAAATAACTGTTTGAACAGAATGATGACGGAACGGAACTGGAGCCGGAGCTGGAATAGCTGTCAAAATATTGAATACACGTAAATTCAATGTTGCAAACACAACGGAACGTAGCTGCAGCCACAGACGGAAGAGTTGGCCAACTTTTAACTTTTCACGTACGTCACTTAGGTGCATTTTATTGGCAATTTTATAGCTAGCGCAGTAAAATTTCCCTTGGTGAACAATAACAAAAGCAAAAGTGCCGATAAATTAGCCAGTAAATCAGTGAATATAAAAGTTGACAAATAATGTGGACTTGAACCTTAAATGTAGGTAAAGTAGTTTGTTTTTCACTCAAAAAAGGGTATGAACACATCCAGAGAATAAAAAGTGGACATAAAAGTTGATATAGCGTTTTATTGAACTCGTATTGCTGCGCTAGCTATGAGTTACATTTCAATTTGTATGAAGAAAAAAACAATTTTTTTGGGGGAAAAAAAATATTGTGATTATTTGTATCGCGAAAAAAATTATTTATAAAAAGGAAAATTATTGGAAACAAAAAATGTTAATTCTGAGCTTGTACACAAGAATATTGTTTTGTTTTTCTTCAAAATACTTTCAAAGCTGTACAGCTGCATTGTGGGCACGTACAAAAATAACGTACGACACTTTTTGACAGCTCTTCCAGTGCCGTCTACGACTCCAGTTCCAGCATTCTATTCTGTTCAGGCAGTAATGCAACGCTGAGAACCCAATTTAGATCACAAACTCGGGATTCTATTCATTACCATTCATCTTTGAAATCCTCGTGTTTGTCAGGGCAGGCAAAGAAAAGGCATTTTTATGTTTTTTACTTTTTATTTTTCTCGGTGAGAAGCATGTTAGAAGACTGAACAACGCAGAGAATCAAACTTAATCCACGAACTGGTGAATCTATGCATTACTTTTCATAAGTTAAATCATCGTATGGCTTGAACTTACTGAAATTTTATACTGAATTGTAAGCATTGAATTCAGTTGTATTTTTGTACCAAGTATAAACGAAAGGGTAGAGAGTATGAAAATAATAAACTGATGAAGAAGACGATTAGCTTTTTCTAATGAAATCATTACATGCTGTTCCGCTAAAAAAAAGTAGTCGATGAATTCCTTGTTCTATTCACCTAAATTTTTCATTAAATTTCCTGCTGGGATATTGAAAATGATTACACTTACTTATATGAAGCATATAACCAAGTGGCTGCAAGTATTCGATATGATATCATAGCTTAATTACGAGACGAGCTTTTAATTAGGTTTTAGATTGTGTAAGAGCTCATATTCTACAGACAGAAGCTTACATTTGACTTAACACCTATAATTATAAACATATAGATTCTATGGATACGAAAATTGAAATGAAGAACCATACAACTTATGTGTACATAACATGTTTATGTAAACCATTATACAATAGATTTTATCCTGGCAAAATTCAGTCAAATAAACTACTTGACTTTTCTACTAGCCAGTTCTGAATTAACATCTATACCATTGTTAAATAAAAATATTGAGTTTCAATTTCAAAGCTGGGGTGGTCGTAATCACTTGGTGTTTGGATCCAAAACTTGCCTAACCTAATGGAGATTTTCGCCTGCAGCTCTGCTTTTTAAAATAAATTATATGGAAAGTAATCAAATTGATGAGCATGACCATCAGTATTTAGGTAGAGGTATATGTACATCGACAAAATAATGGAGATTATTTAGATATGAGGGTAGGTATATGAAAACTTTATTAATACATACATAGCTATTTTAAAATAAAAAGGATTATAAGAAAATGCGTGTAGATAAGGTCATCGTATTTGAAGATTGATTTGGATTTGGACTGAGGAAGAGTTACAATAACAATAAAAGATTAATGTTTGGAAGAAAAAAAAAGGGTTTTTTCTCCTTAATTCAAAAAATAAACTCAGAGCAGTTTTTAATAATAGGCGTGTTTTATTTGAAATTTTTTAGCTAGCGTAGCTAATAAAGAAAAACCAAAGCTGCCGATAAATAAACCAGTAAATTAGTGAATTTAAAAGTGGAAGTGGACAAAGGCTTTGGACATTTTTAAGACAAAAATGGCATTGCTGGAAGGCATCATTAATGACCAGGGCTGTCGTTTTAACTTTTGAGAAAGTAGTAGTTCAAAGAAAAAAAAAGCAGTACACAGCAGTACGGTAGTGAAATACTAACTTTTTTCATATACCTAATTCTGGGAACAAGATTTTTGATATGTTTTTTTTTTTTTTTTAGTGTTTTTGAAGGTACATACCTTCATGTCAGTCAGATATGTATCTGACTTTATTTTAACCTCTTTGCAGTAAAAATTTATTGAAAAAATAGTTGTTTTTATTTCAAAAAAAAAAATATATATAAAAAATCGCTTCGCCTGAGCTACACATTCAAATGGCATGCGAAAAATAAATTCTTAACGAACGAAACTTAGCTTATCAATTCCGACACTTTTTTGGTGCACTATAGTAAACGGTCGCACTTATTGGTGAATAAGAGAACTGAATGAGTTTTCGTCTTTTTTCCTCAACTAAAAATAAATATTGAAAATTGATTACAGTATTTAGATTTTCCTCAAAACGTTGTTTGATTTAATTTTATTTATTGTTTTTGTTACGAAATATTGTGAAAATCCATTGGTTTTGATTTGACTTTGCATTCGAGGATTAACTATACTGACTTTTAAAAAAAGCGACAATTTTTTTTATTTTTGCTTGATTTTGATGATTTATGATAGTTTCAGATAGGTACAGAAAAAAAATTTAAGAAACTATGTATACATTTTTTGTTTCTTTAGTTTTTTTTTGTAAAAATCGGTCTGCAAAAAAAATTGAAAATTTACTTCAAAAGAAGTCATGTAGGTAAATGAAAACTATAAAATTCAATGGCTCAAAGTTGTAAAGAGCCTGAATTATAAGGTATTAGGATACTACTTAACAATTTTCTTACTTTCAAAGCTCTTTACTAAAATATGTTTAGTTTAAAACATTTTTAACCAGTATTAAACCTATTTCCTTAATAAACTTCAGCTCCATCATGTCTAAAATAGTGAAAGTTCTACACCAATTTTGACATTTGGAGTTAGTAAGATACTGAAAATATAAAATAGGAATTTGGTGATTTTAACTTTAGTAAAATGTTAACAAGATAATCCGATTCTAACTCGTTTAAAATTTGTAAAATAAATGTGTGTGTACATTTTGTGTAAAATTTGATTTGTATTGCTAAGAGCTTACAAAAACGCTTCTTAGGCAGTAAACAAAAGTTCAACCTGTCTATAATGGAACTTGAATATGGCAGTGTTGCTGAACTTTTACTTTTACGAACTTCACCATATTGATGATCAGAACATCAAATGCAAAAGTAAAATTCAGATATCTGACTAAAATCTTGACTCAGAAAAGCCAGCCAAACAAAACAAATTTAAGTTGAAAAAACAAGTTCATTGCATTGCACTGGTTATCAACTGAAAACATTTTCCTGAACACGTGGATTCTTAGGCCAGCCGCGCACATGCAACTAAACAGTTTGGTTTCGATTTTGAGTACTATAGGATTACATGAGAGTCCGCGCACATAAACCGGCGCGAACTCCCATATAGGCCCATTGTGCTCAAAATCGAAACCAAACTGTTTAGTTGCATGTGCGCGCCTGGCCTTAAGGAAACTATTTTTAATTGCAAACAAATCCCAGCATTTAAAACTAAGAACTTTGATTTGACCATTTTAAGAGTAACCGCCATATTATTCACTCGATACATCCAGATTTAAACTTAAATCCAGATGAATTTACATTGAATTTGTATGATTTACATCCAGATTTAAGTTTTAATCTGGATGTATTGAATGAATAATATGGCCGTAAAAAAATATTAAACAAATGTAAGCCATTTGTTGTTGTTTCTTTCATATTAAGTTTTAGTTTACATGAAGTGTGAAAAAGAATGTCATGTGCAAATAAATCGCTTCAGATCAAATCGTTGATCGAATCGATTTTGTAGAGTTTTCCTGCTATGATTTCGATTTATAAAAAAAAGCAGTACTTTGGTCGTGTTAGCAGTACGGCAGAAGGGAGTTTCCGAAAGCAGTACAAATACTGCAATTGCAGTACTTCGACAGCCCTGTTCATGACTTGAACAATCTACGATAACCTTTCGGTAATCTTTCGGTCACTCACTCACACACGGGATGGTGTTCTAAGATATTTGTTCCTTAGTAAAATTGTAGAAAATTATTAATATTTCCAACTAAGACGACATTATAGTGTCGATACCGATACTGCTAATCCTGATACGATAAAATATTCTTACACAAGAAACAATGATTACATTCACGCTATATTGATTCTAGTTACGGTAGTTTTTTATATGGAAATATTTTATCGTATCGAGACTGGTATCGGTTTTGGCACTGTGATGTGAACTTGGCCTAAAAGTCCGTCAATTATTTTCACTCGAAAAAAAAAAAATGTCGGTGAAATTTTTTTCTAATAATGTCCTTCAAAATATCTTCCATATCTGTCAAAAAATAAAATTCTATCACAAGTTTGCTTAGATGTCATAGCCTGCGAATATTTCACGACCAGTCAAAAATCAAGACATGTAATTGTGTACCTATATAAAGTGGAGGCATCTAAACACAGCGAACAACGAACACAGCCACACAAATAAATAGTCTAAAACCTCGACTTCGAAATATGGAACGTTCCATATAGCACCAATGCATTGCAAGATAAAAGAGGTTTATGCCAGTAATAAGCCCCCTTTCACACAAGGCAACTGAGTTGCCAGCAACAATCAGTTCATAGACGAGAAGGGTAGGAGGAAAGAAGGGTAAACGAAATCTCCCCGGTCAACAAATTCAGGAGATTTTTTTGACACTTCACACTACGTTTGTGTGCGTTCAACCAAGGTAGTTTAAAAGGAAAATACAGCAAGTCTCCTCCAACTTTGTATCTGCGTGTGAAAGGTACAAGAGATTGTTAAGGAGATTTAAAGAAAACGTCAAAAAAATCACCAGCAACTAGTATCTTCGTGTGAAAGGGGACAATGGAGGCACAAAAATCCATGTCCATGTCATGGAGCCTGTTTAGATTGTGCATTTTCACTACGTAGTGAACAGTCACTGCGTGTCTACACTTAAAAGATTTCACTCATGTGCATCTCTGACATCTTATGGAATATCTGTGAATTGAAACGTTTTATTTTGAGCACCGTGAACCTTGAGTTTGAACTATTAATAAATAAATAGTGTCGATACAAGAAAGGACGAGCAATTAAATCTGCTTCAAAATGTTTGCAATTGTCAAATCAACAATTGCATAACCATTTTCTACTTCTACCCTGCTCTAATTTCTTATATTTTTATTATTATTGTAACCACCTTACCCTCCAACGAACAAGCCAAAAATGAAAAAGTGGAACATTTCAGATATGAAACGTGACTGCTCACTACATCTCCTTCGATTTTGTATCTTCGTGTGAAAGGTACAAGAGATTGTTAAGGAGATTTAAAGAAAACGTCAAAAAAATCACCAGCAACTAGTATCTTCGTGTGAAAGGGGACTAACTGTAAAAAAAACTTCTTTAATTCATATTCCAATGGCTTATGTTTGAGAACCCCTACTTCGAAGAAGAGAATAAACAAAAATAAAAGAAAATTATTTTTGTTATTGTTTTAGTGGACTGTATTGAATTAAATTCAAACGGGAGATTTTTTGCGACCTTTAGTCCAATGCGTTTCGCCCAGGCACGACAGTTAGGCTCATCAGTTAGATGCTGTCATACCTTTCTAAGACGCAATTTTTTGAACAAAAATAATTTTCTTTTATTTTTGTTTATTCTCTTCTTCGTACATTAGCCAGACCACGGGCTTACAACAACAACATATATTTCTAGGTGCAAGAATGTAACCAAGTTCCCCTAGAAGAATATAATTTACAGTGCATATGCGCTGTAGATTTTATTAAGAGTCGGTATTCATCGACAAAAAATTGCGTCTTAGAAAGGTACGACAGCATCTAACTGTTGAGCCCAACTGTCGTGCCTGGGCGAAACGCATTGGACTAAAGGTCGCCAAAAATCTTCCATTTGAATCTCTACTTCTTTTATTTAATAATGTGTTATCATATTCAAAAAATATGCTCGACTGGATAACACGAATTTGCTTTTGTATAGTTAAAGACTATAATGTACACAAATAAATTGAAAACAAATAATTTTTCTTATGGTGAAACCCACTTTTTCGGACTTCTCCGTCATCGTAGTGTCAATTTTGCACAAAACCAATAGGCAGGTACTTGCTTTAGAACAAATTTTGAGAACAAAATTTAAAAATTATAAGTTTCGATTCTGTTGAGGTAGGTTTCTGTTAACTTTTCCCGTTTTTTTTTTTCATAAAATTTTTGAAACCATTTTTGTTTTGTTATAGAATATTTTTTTTTTCAACGTTAAAAAAATTGCGGACTATCCGTCACGTCTGTCTTTCGTTATCGCAAAATATTGTTATTTTGGGGAAATAGATAACGATGAGACTAGAGGGATGCTACCAATTTATGACAGTTATTTATAACAGTTTTTATCTGGGTGCCTCAGCCCTCAAGAATATGCCCACCGTTGGCGGAGAGGGCCCTGTGCCTGCGGTGTCGCATAACAGTACTTTTATTATAAAAACTATTATAAATTGGCATATTCAAAGTCTCTCTCAATAGATAAATGTTTCACTAACTAAGTTTCTTTCTTTCGATTTTTAGGTTACGTATACGCCCTAGTGTCCTGAAATAATTTTCCAAGCAATGGTAAATTCATGCTTTTTTTTAGTTACATATCTATAAGAATGTTAAGCATTATGCAGATTTCATCGGTTTAAAGTTAAATCTTACTAACTAATAAAATACAATTTTGAAAGAAATAGTATTGAAACATACTTTTTGAAACTAAAAAGTCGAGGATTTTAAATATAGTAGGGCATATTAGCTGGTATTTTTTCAGTAGATTCTTCCTTGGATTTATTTTCTGATTATGTAAAGTAATTTAAAAAAAAAGTTGAAAAACAAATAATGCTATTGACTTCGGCCTGGTTTCAGTTTTATGCATAATGACGTAGTGGAGAAGTGGTAAGACTTAAAAAAAATCAACCCACAGTTTTTTTTTTATAAAAAACCCGTAAAAATTGTTAAAAAAAAAATCGAATATCTTGAGAAAACACAAAGACATTAACTTCAGGTTGATTTTATTTTATGCATAAGTCATAGATGATAATCGGTATGCAGTTTGTACAAAAATTCAATAGACAAAAAAAAAAACATAAATCTCTGGAATAAACAATGATATCAACTTCGGGATAATTTTAGTCTACACACAATGCCATAATTAGTAATTGCTTAGGTTTGCAAAAAATTCAATTGACTTTTTTTTTCTAGGCCAATAAAAAAAACTACAATAGAAACTCTTAAAATTTTTCGTGTCGCATATGTTTAGAGCAAACAGACCCAACTTTGGTCTTCCCTTGATTGCACAACTGATAAGGTTTTCGAATATTGTTAATTGGTAATTTTCTAATAAAAAATAAAATCGGGTGTCGAGTTTTAAAGGGAACCAATGGGAAGTTATCAGTGTGGGTCGTACCCAAACACTTTTTTTTTATAAATTTTATTTTTTTTATTGGTTAGATGAATATTTTTACCTATGTTTTCGGAAGATATAAGATGTCTTGCTGGAGAAAACTAAACCACATTTTAGAGATGTAGTAGCCTTAAATAAAAAAAAATATCCTAGCAATCTGCCTTGTGAATATAAAAAAATTAAAAGCTGTAAAGGCGCTATAGCTATCAATTTTAATGATTCATTTTTAGACGTTTAGGGTGATAAATCTATGATTATTTTGATGTCAAAATAAAGCCCTTGGCTTAATTAATAAATCTGGCAAAAAAAAAAAAACTAAATTCCGCCCAACCATTCTAATAAAATAACTTTAATTATTTCAATGATCATTAATAAGGTAGATTCAAATGGAAGATAAGGTAGTGCAATCATTGAAATAATGAAAGTCAATTTATGTGGAAGGTTGGGCCGAATTGAATTTTTTTTGGACAAATATATTTATTAAGGCATAGGCTTTATTTTGGCATCAAAATATTTATAGATTTTACTTTCTAAACGTCTTGAAATAAATCATTAAAATTTCCAATGATGAATTTCAATGATAGCTATAACTGGCGCCTAGTTAGTAGCTTAAACTACTGATCTATGCTAATAAAAAAAAATAACAATAAATAGGTTAAGGTTAAATAGGAAGGAGAGACGTCACGTATACTTAAGTTGAGAATCAGGCATCAAAAATAAATTTTTTGGAGATAGTGGGAACTTTTTTGATACATTTAGCCCCACTATAGAACCAAAAAAATTATTTCAATTTTATTTTTAACAATGATAGGCGGCTTGGCACCCCTTGAAATAGCTCTACAGCCAAACAAAAATATAAACGAATTAAAAATAAATTTATTCGTAAACAATATGGAGTGGAGGTAGCACCTTTATACTGCGTTTTCATTAGAACTGAAATGAGGTAATTTGGCAAATTACAAAAAAAGTGTTCACATTTCAAATTTCGTAATTTTGTTTGACGGTACAGATTGTCAATCGCTTGTTTTTGTTGTTTTTTACATTGGATTCTGTCATTTAAAATGTGATCCACTTTGAATGGATTCCATTTGGGTGTGTTCATAAAAGTTTTACGTAATTTCCTACAGAATTTTGTGCAAATTTGAAATTACCTCATTTGGAAATTTGAATTTGTATGGGAAATGAGATGATTTCGGATTGTATTTGAAAATTTTGAAAGAAATTACCTCATTTGCTCTAATGAAAACGCAGTATTAAGTTGTTGTTGTTCAAAAATTCAATGAATGTATTTTCTTTTTCTTGCTGATGTATATAGTAGCTAATGTATATGTATACAGTTTAGTTTTTATAGTATACAATTTTTTTATCCAATTTCTTTGGAGCTAGAGAAAAACAGTTCCGAACTTGTTTTTGTTTTGTTTTTTTTACCTCAAAAATAACGGTAC
Source organism: Epistrophella euchroma (assembly GCA_947049315.1). Taxonomy (NCBI): domain Eukaryota; kingdom Metazoa; phylum Arthropoda; class Insecta; order Diptera; family Syrphidae; genus Epistrophella; species Epistrophella euchroma. Next base: position 109,409,037 of record OX346245.1, on the reverse strand, counting down.
CTGCTAAAACCGTTTTGAAAAACGTTATTTATCTCAAAAACGGTTATAACGATCTTGACTAAAATTTTTCTGTGCACCATTGCAGGTATGGTCTACATTTTGGTGAAAAAAAAAACAATTAGGTATCAAAAACTGTTACATAGAGTACCGCTCACATTAGCCGTTCGGAATCGGCAATAAACTGTAGGTCCCCTCCATTCCTGCAGACACGCATACAGGAATGGTTGAGAGTTGTAAGACACTAGGCCTTAGTTCTTCATGAGCTGTTGTTCCATCATTTTTTTTTTTTTTTTTTACTTATTTAATGTATGTTAAGGTTAAGTTTTATAAAGATAAAACATTTGATAAATAATAATTAAAATCGAGCTTTTTTTTTAAAGTTATGCATTTTTTTTTTCAAAACAATTAATAATTAAAGGATTTTTTCTTCCTTTCGAAGGGACACATAAATAATTTTTTGTTAAACACTTTTTTGTTTACTACAAGGTAACTATCTCATCAGGGACAATTCAAAGTTACTAATACCTAATATCCATGAAAATTTCATTAAGTAGATAACATAACGCTGTGCTTTTGTTTTTTTTTTTTAATTTCATGAAGCCATTTTCTATCGTGAATTGTGGTTACTGAAACCAAGGATGAAATTTTATACACAATGCAGTATAAGTATATATTTAAATTACATAATAATAAGAATAGTTAGAATAAATAAAAATTCTCTTTAATAAGGCGTTGCCAGGATTAAAATATTCAACCCCAAAAAAACTTACAGTTCATAGAATTTAAATGCGGTTTCCAAATAAGTCTGGGTACATAGATAATGTAGAAATAAGAGTCTTAAATTTATGAACAAACAATACTCATTTACTATAGGAGTTAATTAATATTTCACCAAAAATATAACTTTTAAATCTAAATACATCATTAAATGAAATCTTCAAATGCTTATTATCTAAAAATTATTGTCACCATATAATTAACCAATATAATGTTTAACTCGTCTCGTCAATGAAAAGCATTTCCTTTGCTGTGGTACATTGTAAAATCAAACTTGTTAGGTTTCTACAACCTATATACAACCTATACTTACATGCATTACTAAATTAAATACCCAAAAATAAGACCCTTTTTGCAAATTAAATTGATATAAAGTAGACGGAGCACCATCAGTGCTGTCGTTTTCCAAATTCCGAGGGTAGCACTTTTCAGAAATTTTGGGGAGCATTTTTAAAAGTTGAGGAGCCCCCAAAAATTTAAAATAATTCATTTAATAATATGATTCCATAAATGAAAAGAAACAAATACTTTTTTCTATCGAAACAACAATTTTTAATATTCATTTTTGCAAATAAGTTTTCACAATCAAAAGAAACAGCACGAGCCAATTTTTTTTTTTTTTTTTAAGAATATAATTTTCTTATTTTTTTTTGTTAACCAATTAAATATAGTGGTCAGATAACTTGTTTATTAAGTTTTAATGTCATCATGTTTTGTTTGAATGAAAAAAGACAACTTTAAATTGGGTGACCAAGTTTTGGAAACCTGAGTTAATTTTCTACAAGAGCTTTTCAAAGCTTTAAAGCCAATATGTTTTTTGGCACCTCAACGTTAGTTTAAAAAAAAGTAGAAAAAACGGCTTTTTATAGACTTAACAAAAATAATCGTAGGATTTAATTTGCTAAAACATTTTGAAGACCTATTAGACCAATTTTTTTTTTAGATTTAAAATTGATCGATCGAATTGTTTTTTTTTTTACCGAATGATCAAGTCGTACAAACAAATTGTAAACATTGTCAATAAAATAGAACAGAAAATATCAATTTTTGACCACTTTTTGTCACAGAAAAGTTCGTCCACTTTCCACAAAGAAACAGATACAAAAAAACACTTCAAAAAAAAACTGTATACAATTATGTTCCCTTAATTTGTTTTACTAGTAAGTGTATAATAAATAAACATAATGGAAAACGAAAGACTTTTTGGGCAATATTTTAATAAATAAATACATAATTAATAATACATCACTTTGTTAAGTACTTTCATTGAGAGTTTGACATTTCGAGTAGTTCTTCATCATAATATCGCTTTCTAAAACCTAACAGAAATGTGCAATATTTTTTTGAAGTAGCGGGCGATGTGAAAAAATAAAAATTTGTGTTCAAAAAATGTAAGACAATCTTTTCAATTAATTCTTTAATGTGGTGACTTGGGGACTGGGGAGCCATTTTGAGATATGGGTAGCACAGTAGCCCTTTCCGCAGCAAAGTAGCCAAATGCTACTATAGTAGCCAAAACGACAGCAGTGAGCACCATCCTCCATCCACAAATCCATTGCGAATGAATGAACGGAATATTTTGTTGCAATTGACCGAATACTTGTGGCACATATCTGCAATCGGCATTCAGAACACGATGGAACAGTGATGTTCATCAAATGTGAAAATTAACTGAAAGGAAATGGAAAATTATTAAAATACATAGGCTAGAGATACTAGATATTGTCGAGGATCGTATTTTTGCAATTTGGCGCACCCGACTGACAGGATTTTGTGGCCAAAGGCGAGCGTACTTTGTGGCATATCACATTCCCTGTGCTGACTTCAACAGTTCGTCGACCATTTTCCTCTTTACCCTTTTGTCCATATGTTTTTTGAGCTCGAAAAGAATTTTTCATTTTCAGGCCAACATATGCACATATAAATGTACTGGTAAACATGTATATGTACATAGGTAGATATAATGTAGACACATCAAACATATACGTGCATGTTGAAAGGCCTCATCCTCTTCAGGCTGAATGGTGCTTGTCTATTCACATAACGAGTAAAACATGATATGGGCCAGGGCAAGGGCCGAATCCTCCTCGTATTGTCAATTTACTGCTGGTCACAAAATATTTACTGAGTGAGCCGGCTAGATAAACCGAAAAGGCGAAAATTGAAATATCTATCAATTTATTCAAGTTTTCAGCACACTTGCAGTGATGTGATGATACTGCGGCAATGGTACTCGTTACACTCTCTGTTCCGGTGGATGGCGAAGGCGATGATGTGGCCATGGTCATAGTAGTGAGCAGGGTATCGACATCAACTCTTTCCTCCCAAAGCCGTACCGCCAGACCAGCCATAATGGAAAATCAATGGCAATTTGTATATACTCTCAGAAAAGTTATCTTTGGTTGCATCACTTATGACATGTATGTATATCCCCCATGTTGAGGATATGCCTAATTAAACTTTCGATTAATCATTCGAATACTTCAGCGAAATATCAAATTAGAATGAACACGTTACGAGTTACATAAATACCAGAGAGAGGGGAATGCCCTTTTTGTTTTTTTTTTTTTTATATTTGTTAGAATTTGATTATGATTTAAAATTTAAATCACCACGTGAGAATTTAAAATTCAATTATTTTTAAAACTAGATTTAGATTTTATTTGTCATTTATCTAATAAAAATAATATTAATAAGCATAGGTGCCTTGTTATTTTTTGGACGGAAAACGTTAATTTAGGGTGATTCGCAAAAAAATTAGTAGCACGACAGGACCTAGTGACTAACAATACTCTCAACCATTCCTGTGTGCTTGTTATTGACATGAGAGGACCTACAATTTTCTGCAAAATCCGAAAGGCTTACGTGAGAGCAGAGGTACTTAATCATGACAACAGTTACTTTTAGAAGATTTTTCACTTCCTCGAAAGAGGCAGTAGCCATGAAAAAAAGATATCAATAGCCGTGTTCCATTGGCGGTGGCAAAGTACTCATGTCATGAGTAAATGAAAACTGTAATCTAGTACTAACATCTACTCAAGCTCTCACGCATAGAGTACCTGTCAACCGCAAGATGGCACCTGATTAAATATAAATTTTTCATGCATTTTGCATTTGTTTTCAATTAATTTATAAATGAAAAAACATTTCAAATAATCTTTTGTCTTTTTTTTTATAATTTTTGTGTAGAATTTTGCGATTTTGTTGTATGTTTACATTCCTCAGAACATGAACACATGAAAATGTAATAGATTCCATTTGCAAAAGCCATTTATGTGCGTTCCATTGAGAATTTCTGGCGAAGTACTCGTGAGTAGTTCGTTACCTCCAAAGGAACACGGCTAATAGATTCATGGGTACGAGTATAACAGTTTTGCTTCTTAAAAAATAGACCAAGAGCCCACAGCAATTTTTGGGTGTGAAGTATAGCAAAAATTCAATGATGCAATAAGATAGGTCTTTACTTTTTATTTGCAAATATGCAAAGCGCGCTTCGCTAATATAATAATTGAGGTACATACCAGGGGCGTAGCTACCGCTGTATCAGCTGTATCAATTATACAGGGCCCCCGAGATATTGGGGCCCCCGAGATATAGAGCTCCCTGAAGATACAGAGCACCCGACAGGAAAGTAAAACAAAATTTCATTGAGGTCGATTTTTAGATTTACTTATAAATAATTTGTTTGCATGTGTCTTTTCGATAGTTAATGTTTATTATGGGAGGGGGTTATAATTAAGCTTTCGAAGTTTTGCTTTTCATAATTCTGCCTTGCCTTGCAAAAATTCTGCTTTCAAAATCTGTTTTTTTTTTAGTTTTACAAAATTCTGTTTTTAAAAATTCTGCTTTTAAAAATACATACTGATAGTAAATAATTAATAGAATAAAATTCTGGTCAATCTGCTTTTCCAAAGAAACATTTATTACCAATATTTATGCAAACTTAAAATTTTGAAGTTTACAACAAAAAATGTCAGTATTTAACAATTAAAAATAAATGATAGCTAATCTGAGCAAAGTTAGAGTATATTTTTAGATATTTTCTATTAAAAAATCTTATTTGGCTTTAGCCTAGGTATATTTTCAATTATTTTTTCTTTTTATTTTTTGATATTATATTCTCCCCATTTTGTGGTTCTATCTGCTTCAGATTTTGACAAAAAAATAAGTTTTTTTTCTAATTGAGATTGTAAAAACCTTATCATATGACTCGACCGAGCGACCAATACTTTTAGAAGCGACAATTTATACTTCCTCAATTCTTTTTCGTTAAGAAATGATTCCAATTTTGATTTTGAGTTTCTTAACAGAATAATAATATAAAATTATTAAAAAAAATTAAAAAATAATATTATTTATACTTTAGCAGCAATTAAAATGTTTTATTTATAACTTGGATGGCTGCAAGTTAAAAAACGTTTATAAATACGCCCTATAATGTTTATTTTTAAAATTATAAAACAGAACTCAAATTTCAAACCAACACTGTTTTACATAATTCTGCAAATAGCGCGTGCCTTTTCATTTTTTTGAAACTTTGTTAATAATTGCATAAATTTGTAAAACAGAATTTTGAAAAGCAGAATTTTAAAGAGCAGAAATTTGAATCAGAATTTTAACAAAAGTATTTTGGCCCAGGTATAATTTTAACCCCAACCCGTTTATTATTGCTGCTTAGATATTTTGAATACTCAAACTAAATAAAGATTTCAAAGCTTCTATTATCTGAGTAGTATGTTCGAAGTCTTAAAACCAGATAAATTGTTATCGTTTTCAAACGACATAATAAAAAAATGTGCGGGAAGAATGGTTGAAAAATATATAAAAAAAAATACTTGTAAAATGATTTCCGTGAACTGCTTTAAAAAACTACTGCTTGCAATCCGAAATTCAAAAAATTCTTCCATAAAAGAATTTGCTAAATTATTGGTGATTGAATTGAATAGTCTTGCTTCTAATTTTCTCGAAGTTGTCACTACACGATTTCTTTTTTTGACGCTTTCGGTTACAACAAACAGCAACCGCTAAAAGAAGCTTTTCCAGCTTCTATGGGACAGGAACGGTTATGTTAAAGGATTTATCAATTCCATAGAAGCCGAAAAATTTGAACAATTGAAATCTTATTTAGCTATGGAAGATTTAATCAATAAATTTGCAGAAAAAAGTCAAGAAAAGTGTTAATTTGAGGAGTTTTAGTCCAAAGACAATTTTTTTTAAGTTCAATAAAATATAATGTTAAATTAAACTTATCTTATATGTTGACGCAAGTGTTTTAGTTAATTAAAAAAAAAAGTCAGGCGAGAGAGGGGCCCCCAAAATTTTTTTTGATACAGGGCCTCCAAAGGGCTAGCTACGCCACTGGTACATACATACCTGAAACTTCATCGCACAATTTGAAAAATGTGTTATAATTATAAAATATTATATAATCTAAGGGTAAACGCGATGATAACTTGAAAACTTGAACAAAGTTCAACAGAGTGCAGAGCTAAAATTAGGAAACAAACCCAACAAATTATCACAAATTCACTTAGCGTTGAATGTCGCATGAATAACATACCTCTCTACGTAATACAAACTCTATGAAGACCTTTACATACACCTACTTTAATACCAATCTAAGAAATTAAAGCATATGACTTAATAATAGGTGATTGGTTAGAGTTGGAGTAGCCATGGTTATAGCCAGTCCCAGTATTGTACAGAGAACAGACAACAGAAAATATACTGTGTTTAGTTGGACGTCTTGTGATAAGACATGCAAATTTGTCGTTTATTCTGATGGTGACCCCAAACTGTCCAATCCACTTAAATATTTTCAATTCAATTTCCCAGAGGAATTATTATGCTGGAGAAAATTTACTTCAAGTGCTGATTGTACCTACCTACATACATAGATATATTTGTGTCCATCCAATAGCTCGGGTAATCGGATATGTGAAAATGCAGATACATTTTGTTGAAAACATTTTCGAAGGCACGCCACGAAAGATACAGACAAATGCCACTGAATCTACCTAGTTTTTCTTTTTTTGTTGTATTCTTATATCTATATTGGTTGGTAATGGGCGGGATGAGCTCCTTGTCCATAAGTTCGTGATAGGTAATGGTTTTAGGAGGGTGGTTGAGGAACGATCAGGTGAAGGAAAACAAGAGCCATCATCTTCTCCAATCCATTCTGAAGCAATGAACTGGAATCTTTTCCACATTTGCAAACCGAATATACATTAGTTCGACTAGCGGTGTTTTTCAATTCATTTTCTGGTTTCCGATTCTGTATATATCTATGTACTTTCCATTTGGGATTAAATACTCGTGTTTAGTCACGCAGTTCATATCGTCAAGTGGTTTCTAGTGAAGGGTAATGGTTTAAATTGTTCCTACTTTCCATCCCTTATTTTTTACTTTTAAATTTGTTTATTTCAATTAAATTAAATGTTTTTTGTAATTTCAAGAAATGGAGAATACGAGATGGAAAATAAAAAACAATAAACACTTATTTCAAATGCTATTTGAAAACATTGTGTTTTTTTTGGCAAGAAGCACAGCTTTATAAAAACACACCTATATATGGAAAAAAATTTAGGTTTAGTTCATGCATGTTCTAAAAGTTCTAAAGACCCTCTGCGTGAGCCATTTGGCAGAGCAGAAGACTGTTGAGATGGGACAGGGAATAGCATCTGATGGAAAAAGATAATATATGGTGAAAACAGCCAACATTCCTCAGAAGAACACTAATTAAACTTGGGGAAATGATGGCCAAGATTTTATTCCGGTCAATTGACCTACAAGAAGTAAGGTAAGTGATATTTGAACTTAAGAGATACGACCCATAAGGCTGCTGCTGTGGAAGTGGGTGTTCTACACCATCAGCCGAACTATTTAAAGCAGCGAGAGATGGCTTGATAAGGAGTTGACAGTTTACACTAACTTCAACTTATCTGTGAAATTCGGTCGGATGAAAGTTCTCAAAAAATGGAATCTTGGTATAGTGTGCCCTATCCACAGGAAATTATTCTAATCGTGACATTTAAAATCCTGATATAGTCCCTATCAGTGTGGATCAAGCGCTAATAGTAAAATTAACTGTCGCGATCAAATTTTCACACTCCGATAAAGTTAGGTAGAATCAAGACTGTTTCACAATGCGACGAGAAAACCAGACCTCAGCGTGGCGAGAAACGCTTTCATCTTTTTCTCGTTATAACATCGTTCCTCAATTCACAATGCAGCGAGTTACTCACAGAGACAGCGTAGAATTATTCGTGTTTGTCATTGAATTTGGGAAATAAAATACAAAATTTGAAAAAAAAAAGAAAATGAAAATGTTAAAAAAAAATGCTTTTAGTACTTTTGGGAGTGTTTATTTACAAAAAAGCAAAAGGACAAAAAAAGACCAAAAGTGAGCAGAAGAAGACGGTGGGAATGTTAATGAAGACAAAATTAATTAGTCGCAAAATAAAAACACATATTTGCTCGCCATTTTCGGTATTTTATTTATTTATCTACACAATTAATAAATATAAATACAAATACAGATACGCTCGGTGTCCTCTTCTCAATTGTCAAAATGAAAATCGTCGTCTCGTCGCGTCTTTCTTTCAATTTTTCGAAATCATGGCGTGACGGGACGACAAGAAACGCTTTATTGTGAATACTCTGGTATATTCTCATTGCTTGAAATTGGTTTGACAGCTACGACGAGCTCTCGACACGTTCACGTCTCGTTTCCTCGTCGCATTGTGAAACAGCCTTAATAGTACACTCATATTAAAGATAAATATTGCGCAACTTCGAGAATCTCAGTGACCTGCTCACCTCACAGCTCACAACAACAACACAAACATATACATATATGCCAGTAAGACCTAGGGTCTTATAAATTAGGCAATGTTAGAAGGAATAGAAGGATAGGATAGATTTTTGTTGGCACAGTGGACTGAGAAATAAGGTTTTGATCATCTCATTAAATCCCAGGGGTGGCGTTAAGTTGAGGGAATATCGAAAGGAATGCTGCCTAGACGGGGGCTCGAACCCACTCATGCAGGTTAGCAGTCAAGCACTACTTCCACTGCGCCGGGGCTACCCCCAAAACACAAGTAATTTGTCTCTTTAAATTTTGTTTCTTGAAAGAAGCGCAATATGTGTACTGAGAAGTACAATGGCTTCAAGAACGAAGTTTAAGAGCTTGCATGACCTTTTTCAACATGGTGGTATTTATCCCGAGTAGCTACATTTCTCCATCGTTATCCTTCACAAGCGGATGAGTTCGGCAAGGATGTCAAGATACGATTGGTTTTTTCCAAAACCTTTTGGAGTATGAACGGTCAATGATTAAAGGTTGATTTTCCTGGCCTAGAACCACACAGATATGGACCGATTAGATTGTTTACAAAACATTTTGAGCGATCGTACAATATATTTACAAGTTCTTTTTTTTTTCAAGCGACTTTAAGGAAGGCTTATCCATCTGTTGTTGGCACAGTTCAGAGAATCTCCTTTGTTGTAGATGAGGCACATTATAACTAGGTTTTCATTCATCGGGCATACTTTTCATTCGATAAAATTTTACATATTAGTTTGTGTATATTTCGTACCAAGCTATCTCCCCCAGAATTGAATAGTTCGGCTGGAAGGATATTCGCACCAGCAGCCTTTTACGTCTTAATGTAGGTCGGGTGGATGGAAATTTCAATCATCACTGTCCAAGTTTAAGGGTGTCCTGTTTTAAAGCGGAGTTTTGGCTCCTCTCTCTCATCGCGGCAGGCTCCTTTTCTGCCCGTGTGGCTTAACACTTCAAGCTTTCATAAAACTTCCGAACATTATCTCTGTCGTTACAACTCTCAATAGACTCTGCCAAAAGGCACTCTTCATCCAAACCATGGGGTTCGTTGTGGTCGCCTAGTGAAGCGCAGCACCTCAGTGGGAGCACTTATGATGTCTTGCTGGTGGTGTTCCAACTGGTCCTCTGTAGTGGGGTTATTGAGAGATTAAGGGAGATGTAATAGTCCTAGCGATTTTTGGCGATTTTAACTTCGCGTCATCAAATCGTTCTACAATATGTGCTCCGTTCAGTTCATTCAATAAAATCGAGGATAAGGATTTCTTAATTTAATTTGCTCGATTGTTTTCGACTCGATTGAACAAAGTTTTGAACTGCCTAGATTCGATTGTATCGTCTAAACACGATCGTATCAAGTTATATGCTGGCACCTCCGGTTCGGATACTTATAGATTTTCCAACTGAAATGGCAGCAATTTCTTTTGAATTTAAATTCCCAGACAGCTTTCTTGTAACGAGCCAGAATTCAGAAAAATTTCTGCTTCGTCTGAAATGCCAATCCTTCTTTCTGTGTCCAGTTTTTGCTTTTGAGTAATATTTTTCCAATAAATAAAGAAGCGCTTAATAGCTGCTTTCTTAATTTTTTTTTGTAAAGTAGGCGTTTTTAGTAGGAAATAAGCTGTATCGTATTATAGACAATTATGATTGCTTTGTTTCAAATATTTTTTTTTAACATTTTTAATAGACAAATTGTCAATATTATTGTCAATGAGAATATACACAGAATTTTAATCTTTATTAGAATAATGTAAATGTACTGAATTAGTAAAAAAAATATGTTCCTTTTTTTGCCATCACAGTTCACAGCCGAAAAAGTTAGCAACATTAAGTCTCCATATACATTGATGCCGTTGTTTAATGTGTACGCACGGTTAGAGTTTGATGTTGTTTTGATTACATTCCAAGCGGAGGCAAAATTTATTGGAGTATCTACTTCAGTGAATAAATTTGAATATGAATTTACCTCAACTAAAATTCATAATGACAGCCAAGCAGAGATTATATTTCTCTTCATGTTGTATACTAGGTTTACCTACCACGACTTGGAAAATATGAAAAATATGAATGTTACAGCAGAGGCGACAACCAGCACTCACATTTTAGGGGAAGGGATATTCTGTTCATCATGTTCAGTATTGTTGAGAAGTTGGGGGTTGTTTACGTTTATTTGATATTTTCATTGCTTCTTTTCGCATCTTATTATCATTTTGACATGGCTTAGTCGACCGGAAAATTGTTTTTAGTTGCAAATTTCTCATGTGAGTTAAGGGTTGAGATGGGGGGATGGTGTGATCCTTTTGCTTTGATTTGGTGCTTCCAAAAGTAGATATAGTTGAACAAATAATTTGTAAGTCAAATATTTATGCTTTCTATGCTGGCCAAATTTTATCCGACGCGTTTGTGTGTATTTGGAAAGAGGAATAACAAGTTAAACATATGAAGTATGTCATTTCATATTAATGTTCAAAGTGAGTTCCTTGAAAAGTCTTCCTTATGTCGTTTCCGATTGGATTTTCAGAGTGTTTCACTCCTTTTTGGTTCCAATGGAAAATGAAAAACTCTCTTCTGTAATATGTGTTCTATGTAGAAGTAAAAACTAAAATAAATTCTTCAATAATTTTAATTCCAGAACATCCCAACAAGAAGCATTTACTATTTTGACAATTAATCCAACATATGAGTGTTTTCAGAGCACTCCTTAATGAAATCCGGAGTGAAAAAACACTCCTAAATCATCACTCCGAACAGCAAATGGAAGGTTTTTGGAGTGTTGGGAGTGCGAATGGAGTGTTAAATGAGTGCTAGTAATGACCAACGGAAAACGAAATTAGTAAGATTAATTGACAAATCCCCCAAGAATATCTATTGTTATTAAAAACTGGCTCTTCTCTTCTTCTCAAGATCTTGCTTATTTTCGTACTTTTTCTAATTTACTTTTGAAGCTACTTTCCAAAATTCTGAAACACTGAGGTAAACCGCTTGCCATTACATTGACTTGGTCGCATTCATCCGTTTTCAATTGGAATTTAAGAATGGTTGAAAGATGATCGAAATATGATTCTTCCACTACTTCAAAATCTTTAATTAATGATTGTTCCAGTTACCTTCTGCAAAATAAATATCAATTACAGATGTCCTCTGTCGACCGATAAATGAAAAATTTTCTTCTGCCTTAGAACCACTTGTTACATTTAATAATCGTAAACTAAAAGCATCACACAATTCGAGCAGTTCAACGCTTTTAGCACTGCAAGCAAGAGAATAAACTTTCGATTTTTGCATTATCCCTGATTCTCGCGTTTAAGTCACTTCTTCTGTACGTTATCAAAGAATTCTTAAAATTTTCACAGAAATTGGTAAGAATTTAGACCCCAATGGTTGCCATTTAAATATGCCGATTTTTTTTAGATTAGATTAAGAATTTTTATGATATTTTACTAAAATAAATCATGTCGGCTCAATAACAGGGGGCCAACAAACAAATGATTTTAGGTAATGCTAATTTTTCCCAATTATTTTTGATTATTTAATCTAAAACATGCATTTTATAATGTTTACATAAATAAAGTTAATGGTGGGTTCGCTAAGTAAATTAGGGGGTAGGTTTCGGATTTGTTTATCCCATGTATAATGTCGGCTGATATAGACCTCTCGTAGAACGGGTCTTCTTCATTGTGGATGATTTCCTCGTATTGGTCGTCTGTGATGGCTCGAACATTTATGTAGGTAGCGATGGCTTGGCTCTAGTTGTTGCTGAAGTAATTCCTATGGACTTCCAAGTTGGGGTAGTTTTCCAAGTTCTTGTTAATATTCGTGGAGAGCTATATATCTTACTTACTTACGTTACTTTACTTTAGATGGCGCTCACAGTCCAGGATGGACTATGCACTCCAAGTTGGTTGAGGTCGTTCTCCACTTGTGTGCGCCACCTGAGGTCGGGTCTTCCTCTGCGGCGAGGACCATCAGGGGTAAATTCAAACACTCATCAGGCTGGTGCATCGATGCCCATATGCTCCACGTCTCCCAGCCGCTATATTTTCAGCTTTTCGACCAGGTCGACGTCGCTGTGAAGCCCGTAAAGCTCGTTACTAAATCTTCTCTTCCATACTCCATCGATACAGACTGGAACGAAAGTCACCCGAAGAATCTTCCATTCAAAGCACCCAAGCAGTGACAGTGTCCATGCTTCTGACTCATACAGGAGGACCGGGATGATTAGGATCTTATAAAATTCTCCTTGGTTCTTTGAGAAATGGCTTTAATCTACTCAAGTGCCTTCTTAGCCCGAAGAAACATCGATATTGGCAAGAGTAATTCTTCGTTTGATCTCTGCCTGCACTGATGTCATTTTGCGATGTAATAGTGGAGCCCAGGTAAACAAACAAAAGCTATAGCATGAATTGATTTATCAGGATCAATTTTGTCCTTCATATAGCTTCTTATTTGGGACATATTTCCTCGTTACTGGATTCCTGTGAAGTCCTGTACAGCCCTGAAGCAGCCTTCTTTTTTTTTTTTTTTTTTTTTTTTTTTAAGAACAACATAAGAACAACACAAACATATATATATGCCAGTAAGACCAAGGGTCTTATAAATTAGGCAATGTTAGAAGGAATAGAAGGATAGGATAGATTTTTGTTAGCACAGTGGATTGAGAAATAAGGTTTTGCTTTTGATTATCTCATTAAATCCCAGGGGTGGCGTTCAGTTGAGGGAATATAGAAAAGAATGCTGCCTAGACTGGGGCTCGAACCCACACATCCAAGTTAGCAGTCAAGCACTACTTCCACTGCGCGGGGGCCACCCCCGGATCATCTTCATATATGTAAGTTGGCGAAAAGTTAAACAAGATGGGGCAGGCCCACGTCAGAACGGGCCGGATCAGTCGGTTAGACATGAGAAGCTTAGTCGTCCTACTCAGTTAGTTTCACTTCCTAAGAAGCGGTTGGACAAAATGCAGGGAAAAGTTGGCTCTTTTAAGCATGAGTGCAGCGTGCTTGTTGAACTGGAAGCAGTTGGTGAAATTCACTTCAAGGTACTTCGTTGTTGTGCTCGTTGCTATCTAAGCGTCATCTAGTAGCTTGATGCAAAACCTTTTCGATTCTTTCTTGCTGTTGTTGGTGTTCTGAAGCAGATAAGCTCTCTCTTGTCGCTGTTAGTCTTGAGTCTCCATTTGAGGTATAGTAGTCAGATAAGTTGCTGATGTGCTACCATTGAATAAATACAAATAGAAGTGGACACTGAGAATCTACAAGCGCCTTCAATTTCGTGGTCATTATCGGCAACATAATAAATTGTTGTTTGGTTTTAAAATTCGCTAAACAGATTCACATAGGGATATTTTAATTCCTTTAGGGAAATTCACAATTGTACACAATGCACATACATACGGTAGAAGTAGGAAAAGAAGGTATTAAAACGTTTTTTATTTGACATGAACAACAAACAACTACGAGAATGCCAGTCAAGGTCAACTGAAAGCGTTCGGTAGTATAGGTAGGTAGCTTCATCAAGGATTGTTTTTTGCATTTTTTGTGGTATCTCGCAAGTAAGGAAGGTGACGGTGAAGATATAATGATGTTTGTTTGTTTTTGTATTATTATCTTAAGTTTAATAAGTAAGAAAGAAGTTTCAACATTATGTAGGTATGTACTTATGTATGTATGTTTTTTGAAAGATATTTTATATTTCGCTTTGAGATTTGTAGACATAAATCTTATTCAGGTATAAGGGTAGGCACAGGTACCTACCTATCTAAAGTTACTTATCTAAAGGTTTCTTTTTACGGTTGCTCAAAGGTTGATTATTCGATTGTTAAAAATTAAAGTTTTTAAATATCGTCGGAACACTAATTTCGGAGTCTTAGGTTTTTATTACTGAATCATGTGTTGAATGGAATCTCGAACGGAGATTTAAACAGGTTGTTTTATGTAAGATGCGACAAAAGGCTAGGGCATGTAAGCAGGTTGTTTTAAAATCAAGTTATTCTAATGAATAATTTAATAAAAGTAATTTTCAAGCTTAGAATTAAATTAAATTAGATACTTTTTGTTCAAAATTTTGATTGTACAAAGCAAAAACATTAGAATGAATGATGAATATACTATTACAATCATTGAAATGCGCATTTAATAGTTTAACATTGAAGCCAATCAAAAAAATATGGAAACTAACATTTTCAGAAGAAAAACTAAAATTATAACAACAGGTATGTATGTACAGTGGCGGATTTAGGTTTGCTGCCGCCCTAGGCCCGTTTGAGTTCGCCGCCCCCCTTGTTGTTTTTTATTACCTTATCGTTCTTGCCGAGCCTTTTTTCTGTACATTTTGAACACGCTTTTATTTAGGTTGACCTACAATATGATAGATATGTACAAATGTATGTAATGGAATCTGTGAACTTAATTTTCAACAACTTCTAAGATATTCGTGTTGTGTAGGGTCTCCAAGTTGTGGTATATGTTCATGTAAAATGAATAAAATAAAAGGTATTAAAATTATTTATATATTTAATGCTTTATTATTTATAAATAAAACTAACAAACATTTTGAAATTGAACGAAAAAAATAACGAGGTCTGAGTTTTTTGTTTCTCCTAAAAATTTTCAAAACATTGCCTATATTTTTACATCAAAATATCTACCGATTTGACTTTCTAAATGTCCCTAAATAAACAATTAAAATTTTCAATAATAGTTTTCAATGATCGCTATAACTGGCCCCTTAATTCGAATTTTTTCCAAATCCGTAGTACTGGACAGCTTGATAAATGGCGCAACCACAAAATGTGAACTTGTGACTACTATCCTTTTTATACACAAAATTTATTTACGTGCTTTATCGTTTATTTCATAAATTCTCAAACTTAAATAATTTATTCAATATAGCTTTTAACGGCCTTTAGTCCATGAAATTTTTTTTTTTTTTTTTTTTTTTTTTTTTTTTTTTTGTTTTAGTCAACTGATGAGTCCAAGTGAGATCGCCGGGACGAAACGCCAAAAATTTTCATGGACTAAAGGCCGTTAAAAGCTATATTGAATCAATAATTCAACAAGTCCAATAAAATAGTGCTAAGTCTTCTACTTGGCTGATTTATTTCAGTAGTATATAGAATTTGTATTATTAAAAAAAATCTTAAATCATTTATTGTTCGCTTTGAAAATTAATTATTTTTCAGCGAACCCAAAGAAAGAGATAAAATAAAAAATATTATTTTGTAATTTTTTCAATAAAATTTAACTTACTTAACAAATTATTCATCGTCACCATAAACTACTTTTTAACCAGTAAATATTCTCAGGTCTGTTGCCTATCCCCTGTGGCCCACTAGCGCCCACAGGGCACTTTTAGAAAACCTAAATTATTTTGCAGCACCCCAGAAGAAACAAAACTACAAAAATTATTTTGTCATTGTTTTTTTTTATTCAATAAAATCACCTCTCACCACCCGCCTGTGGGTCTCTAGCGTCAACTTTGAGGAACGCCCGTTTATATTATGAATTCTTATTTAACTTTTGCCCGAAAATTTTGCCGCCCTAGGCCCGGGCCTAAGCCTAAATTCAGCACTGGGTATGTATACTTATAAAAAATATTGTAAAATGTTTTGAAGAGAATTTTGATGAAGCATGCTTCCAACAAAATGTTCTATAATGCTTATATGAGATTTGTAATCAAAAAGAAAATTATCCTTGCTCGTTAAATGAACACAAAAAAAAATTTTCAACCAAGACTTACTTATATTATTAAGAACAAAAATCAAACTTATAAACTCTAGAGCTACATAAGAGTTCAAAGAAAAAATTGAAAAAACTGGACATAATAAGACATATTTGAAAAACAATTATTTTTATTTTTTATAAAGTTTCATTAGCTGTATTTTATTTTCCCCCAGATCTGATCCAGATTGGATTTGGAAAAATAAATACAAGTATTACAAAAACAACACAAGATCCAGGTCTGCTTCTAGATTTGGATTTCGAAATCCAGTTTTTGAACACTTCCCTAGCAATATTTTAATTTTATAGGTTGGTACCACTGCTGAGATTTACAGAAAAAACTCAATAAAATTAAAAATTCTCGAAATCAAACAAATGCCGCCATCATTCCAATTTTTTTTTATGAGTTTTTCTTTATTCAATAGAGACAACGCGTCGCGAGGCACGGAAAAAATACATAAAAACTATTAACTTAATGAAAATTAAACTAAAAAAATAAAACTGTTCCATTTTAAACATTCAATACCAAATATTGTTTCAAATAATATTTGTGAAGATTTTCCTTCTGTCAATTTTATTGTGCAAATAAAGCCAACTGTGAGAAATAAATAAATTTGTGATCCAGTTTGTTTTATTATCATGATCTGATCCGGATTAGATCTGGGGGAAAATAAAATGCAGCTATTGTATCGATAAATCTAGCCTTTAAGAAGTTACTTATTATTACTTTATTTATTTAATTTATATCTATTGAATTTGAAGTTAATTCCCAAAATTATTATTTAATTTCAAAGCCTAAGAAACTTATTTTTGAAACTTTCACTGGCCTATATCTTTTTATGTTTTTTTCGAACACCTATATGTCTTAAAACTTTTTTATCAAACAAAACGCAATTAAAAAAACGCATTCATTGTTTGTATCATTTATCCTTTTTTATTGTGAAAGACAAATTTTTTCTCCTGAAAAAAATTGAAAAATATAAAGTTTTTTATAATTATTTATTAACAAAATTATAAAACTGTCACATAAGCTCTTATTTTAAACTTAAATATTTAAGTTTCGTTTCAGCAAATGGGTAGTAGCCGTGGCGTGATGGTTAGTGCGATGGACTGTCATGCCGGAGGTCTAAGGTTCGATCCCTAGCCTCGCCACCTATTTATTTAAAAAAAAAAACGGCTACTGCCTCTTGCGAGGAATTGACAAATCCTCCAAGATTATCTCCTGTCACAGAAAAGTGCCGCTCGTTAGCCGTTCGGATTCGGCAATAAACTGTAGGTCCCCTCCATTCCTGCAGACACGCACACAGGGATGGTTGAGAGTTGTAAGTCACTAGGCCTTAGTTCTTCATGAGCTGTTGTGCCATCAAATTTATTTATTTTTTATTTATATTCAGCAAATGGCACTAAGTAATATTTTTGTTTTAAATATTCAATGCTCCTATGAATTTCTAGTTAAGCACTTAAAACTGGAAATCCAAATGTCTTTTAATTTTTAAGAAAATTGAAAATAACGAAATTTGCTTTACAATTACAACTTAATTAAAAGAAATAGAATCCTTGAAGCAACAAAATAACGGATGGAATTCGAAGAAAACTTACTTTTGCAATTTCAATTTTCTCAAAAACTAGAAAACATTTTGACATCTGGTTTTTAGCGTTTGACTAAAAATTGATGGGAGCATTAAATATTTAACACACAATTACTACTTAATAACATAAACGCTCTAGCTTTTTTTCACAACTTACATAGGTGAATCACCCTGTATATGTATTGTATAGTATCGTTTAAATACAATAAAATTAAAAATATATAACAAAAATACCGGTAGGTAGGTACCTGTCTCTATCGGTTTTTAAAAACTAAATTGTGAAAAGTTACTCTTCTTTGATCATCTTTAAAATTAGGAGCTTACAAAAAAATATTTATTAAACTTTTTCAATTGGTAAGGTACATTCCTTCCTACCTACAAAATCTATCCACATATAGGTGCCTACCTATCTACACAATTGCAAAACTTTAAAATTAGGAGTAAAAAAAGTTCATACCAAACTCATAAAGGCCAAAAAACGCAGAAAATTATAACATAATTGTCATCATCCCAAATTGCATGAAAGCACCAACAACAATATCAACACAAGTAAAAAAAAAAAAAAAACAACCCTTGAATGTACATTTCGTCCAACAAACGTACTTTGACCTTGTCTGGCACGGCAGACAACAATTCAACTGCAAAACCAAAGTGGGTGTTTTTGTTGTTGTCTCCATTTCATTGGAATAAAAATATCCCTCATAATTTCCTCAATCATATTCATCAATTTTCCAAACCCTCAACATTGAATTTTGATTTCCGTCCATCTAGCGGCGGAAGAATCCGGTGGCGCTTCTATTTGTATTTATTCAATGGTGCTACTCCACTCTCCTGGCAGCGATTTCCAGTGAAATGGATGTTGCATAAGTTAATGAGTCATCGGCATACATTTTCGTCTTCGTCCCTGGTATATTTATGGGCTGGTCCGCTATTTAAATGTTGAAAATAATGGGACCCAACTTCAAACCAGGGTTGCGAGTTTTTGAATTAAAAAATCTTCAAGTCATAAGTAAGTAGGTGACTTATGAATTAAAACAACATTAAATCATAAGCCAGCTAGTGACTTATGAAATAAAAGAGATTTAAATCATAAGCTAGTTAGTGACTTAAGAATTAAAAACATTTAATTGACAAGGCCCTCACTAGTCAACTGATGAGTCCAAGTGAGATCGCCGGGACGAAACGCCAAAAATTTTCATGGACTAAAGGCCGTTAAAAGCTATATTGAATCAATAATTCAACAAGTCCAATAAAAATAGTGCTAAGTCTTCTACTTGGCTGATTTATTTCAGTAGTATATAGAATTTGTATTATTAAAAAAAATCTTCGTAAATCGGCTTTAATTGATAAGTCATTAACTAGCTTATGAATTAAATCTGTTTTAATTCCTTTCAATTTTAGTCAAACACTTTAATTCAATGCAGTTTGATTTTTAGAAAATTGATTTTTAGTTTTAATTTACTTCAATTTCAATTCCACTTATTTAACTCAATTTATTTAAATATACAGGTGAGTACGAATAAGACGTAGTCTTTTATGCTTAAAACTCTTCTAGTCTTTGAAAACTTCTTTAAAAGTTAACTGTAAATAAATTTATATCCAGAGTTATCTAACTCTCGCTTAACTCACCACTAAAAAACTGGACCTAAGTTTTTGACTAAAAATACTACTACGTAAAATTTTGAGAAAAAATTTTCTTAATTTTATTCAAAATTTTGATTTTAAAAATTAATTTTTCAAAAACTATTTAATAAAATAAATAAAACGATAAATGTTAAAGAACGGATTTACCATTTTAAGTGGTGCCATTGTTTTTTTCTTACTTTTTTATTTAAGACAATTTTTAAAAATTTCCCCTCCCGGGTAAACAGGGACAAATGAACTTACAATTTTTTTTCTCCACCCAAACTACAAGCCTTAAAATTTTGACGCATCTTATGCAAAACACCCTGTATACTGGATATATGGTCTGTTATTTATTTTATTATTTATGCCACAAATCTACATAAAAGTTGCTATGTAAAAAGCTTTCTCCCTGTTTCAAAAAATCCAACCAACAAGTAGGTATAAATAGACGTACCTATTATTGAGCTTTTTTTTTTTTTTAATTATTTACCTCAAATGCTGAAGGGGCGCCAAATTAGGTTTTTGCCCCTATTCAGAAAAGTCGTAGATCCGGCGCTTTCTAGGGATAATAGTTTCATCCATAGAAAATCCATTTTGAAGTTTACATCATTCTGATTTGTTTTGAAAGAACTAAAATTAAACTTATTTTATTCACAAAATTATATCCTTAATTCCAAGAGATCAACTTAATCAGAAGAACTAACATTAAATGACTTGAACATTCAATTAAAAACTCCTAAACTCTGTTAATTCAGTGTTGAATAACTTAGGAAGGATATCATCATATCCGTTGTGATTGTGAGTGATATAAATTTCACACAATTTGTTTTATTACACACTTAAAACATGCTGGAAAAGAATTCAAGCACAACCATTTAAATTGCCAAGCTTAAGCTATTGCACTAGATGGCGTCATAAGTCATGTTAAGTGAGTGGAAAGCACTAGATTTACCCTTTCCGTATATTAATTCTAATGAGAAAAACGACCTAAAATGACCGCTTGTGTTAACAAAAACGATTAATGTTCAGATATCATCTAAATTTCGACAACACACCCTGAGAATGCTTTAGAACAGAAAAAAAAAAAAAAAAAAAAAACAAACACAATATTTTAATTGTCATCTAGAATTACACTCAAAGTGTAATCTCCCTTTCATGTACATATGTATGTTTGAGTGTAGATATGTTGGAGTTTCTATATAGTTCTCCATTCCTACTTTTCTTGTTTACTCGTCCTTATTCCTTTTCGAAGCCATTTTCTGTCGGAGCTAAATGAAAACTGATGTTAAATCCACAGGAACACATTCACATTTACACTTCATTTAATTAAGTTGTCAAATTACATTAAATTTTCGTTTGTACCGTTTTACCCCATCAATTAAATTCGATAGAGAAGAATTTCGAAAATCTATGCCACGTCCGTCGTGTCGTCGTCGTCGTCGGGGTACATTTTCAGTTTCCAGCTCGCACACATATTCCATTCGGCCCTGTCCATTCCCACTGTATTATGTCGCCACCCTATTCTGGCAGTGAGTAAACAAACCCAGACCGACTGATCGCCTGACCGTCTGGTGGACGACATTCAGGAATCAGTAGGGCGCCTTTTTGTTAATTACAGAA
Source organism: Epistrophella euchroma (assembly GCA_947049315.1). Lineage (NCBI taxonomy): Eukaryota > Metazoa > Arthropoda > Insecta > Diptera > Syrphidae > Epistrophella > Epistrophella euchroma. The sequence goes on along the minus strand of OX346245.1, from coordinate 109,387,867 downwards.
TTAACACCCTTCAATAGGAGCTCCGGCGCTCATCTTCATCCACCCAATTCTGCACCCGCTTCCGCTCCTCTCTGATCTAACGTCAACAGCATATGGTCCAAGCCAGGGCAACTGGACCAGAAAGCAGTCTCTCACCCGCACGCAGTTGACAAACGAGTCACTCGAGTAGACTGTTGCTGTATTCCAATCTGGCACTGACAGAGTTGGCATATCATTTAAATTGGCAAGTGGGCTGTTGTTGGGGGTGGTGATTTAGGCGGGACGGTATACTATATGTAGCTATAATGTGGTGCTCGGTGTAAAGTAACAGCATTGTTTCGGTTTTCGGTCGATGTTTATCTCTGTGTTCTTGTTTGATGTTGGTATGTTTGTGCTGTGTGTTGTGTTGAATGTTGATGATGTATGCCTTAAATCTGATAATGGAAACATTAATTGTAAATTTGCTCTATTCATGGATATACTATAGCTTTCCTTCTCTGTCTCTCTATCTGAGGCAATGTCTTAGACGAATCTAGAGTATCTTTTACGCAAAATCTTAATGACGAGTATATTATCATTTGGGAAAGGAATCCATATAATTTCTGGTATAATTTTGGGTAATATGATATTGAATGGAGCCTGGCAGTGGACGGCCAAAGCATTTGAGGGCTGGAGTGGAGCTATAGTGGGTTCTTTCAATTTGTAAATAAATGAAACTGTTTTTCCTGTTCAAGAATTTTCTCTTGGAACCAATTTTTATGTATACCTAGGTGAATGTAGGTACATATGTACCTAACCTATATAAAATTGTTATCATTTGGAAAAATCTTTTTGCCGAATTTGGGAATAAGTAAAAACAGATAACGTTAATAGCAGTACTGCAGAAAACATGATAGAACATGTAAGTATTTCCGTCCAATTTCAATACTGCCATTACTCACGTCTAAACAATCCGGTTTCCGAAAGTAAAATAACTGTCACTGCCTGGTGTTCGTAAGCTGGCCATACACGATAGTGCCAAATGGCTCGGCCTAGCCGAATTGCATCATGCGAATGGGTTCGGGCGTGTCATTTGGACTTTTAGCAGGTTATAAATCCCCCAGCCTAATTGGCACCGAGCCATTTGGCTAATCGTCCTAATGGTCCCGTTTTTGGATATTCTTTTAACCAATCAACCTATGTTTTTTTTTGATGAATTACAAATCTCAAATTAGTCACAAAAAGGACATGATATTGCATTTTTCGATGGACAACATTTTATTTATGGGATCTGTTTGGGTGTATAAAACCGAGTTTTTGGGATTTTTGATTCTTGAAAAAGAGGTTGGTTTGGTTTTTATAGAATAATTCGTTCCCATTTTATTTTACAACAAATCGTCCAACTTAATAGGGAATTAAATTATCTACAAAATAAGATAAAGGGTGTCCAGCGGGAATTTTTCAACTTTAAATTGCGATTATCGAAATACTAGCGGGTTGAGGTAAGCAGGAAGGGTATCATTCAAAGCGCAGAATTTGCAGAATTGTTAGTCGCCATGAGCCACTAGTCGGGAGCGTACCTGGCGTTTGCTGTGGCGCACGGTACGTGCGCGTCGCGCTTTTTGTACTCATTTTAATATTCGCTCCCGACCAGTGACTCATGGCGACTAACAACTCCGCAAATCCTGCGCTTTGAATGATACCCCTTCTGCTTACATTAACCCGCTAGTATTTCGATAATCGCAATTTAAAGTTGAAAAATTCCCGCTGGACACCCTTTATCAAGGGCCACTGTGCGTTGCTTAAAGTTTAAGTTATAGCGGGTCAAATTTGCCTATACATCCCGTTTTGGGTGTGGGGCGACTTTACTTAAGATAACTCGCTTACCTTTGACTTCTTTGGAATAATGCACAAAATCATTTGTAGAACTTTTAAGTACCTATCAAATGAGCCCTTAGTCGATATTATCGGCCAAGTATTGTGTGGTCATTCCAACGCCAAAGTTCAGACAGCTTGAGTTGGAAGCGAAAATAAATAAAGTTTTTTTTTTTTTTTCGAAAATGTTTTCTGATTAATCGTATGAAAAAGCTGCAACCTACAATTTTTCTTTACAACAGCAATATTAATTAAACAAAAATATGATCCGTTGAGTTGCATCCGCTACGTCTCATAGAACGTCCCCGTGCGTGCAGGTCACAACATGACGAAACCGAATTTGTTTTTCCTGCACCATAGAATGCTATGTAAAATGTTTCCCCTTCTGCAATAATTTCTTCTGGACTGACATTTTTTCTTTTGAAAATTTCCACTTCGGGAGCAAAATTGCTGGCATATTTTTCGATAGTGGTAATAAAATTAATTTTTTGTGCAAAGTACGTTGCTGGACGCTGTACCACAGCCGAAAAATGTTTGTAAATACCAAATGCCTGATATGTATGTACTATGTAGTCTCGTATTTGATACTTTTTGTAGGGTACCATTTATCCGGTGCTAGTGATTTTCGTTCAGTCAAGAAAACAAGAACATAAATGACCTCGGAAACGACTGTTACAGAATCATGCAAATAACATTCTTTGATGGTTTTAGTTACAATAAGAAAACCAACATCGACTTCCCCTGAAGCACCCCGAATCTTTTGTCTTGCATTTTCTTTCTAAGGAGTTGAATTAACTTATTTTTGTTCTTTTCGTTAGAAAGGAAAGGTTTTTATTGGCTATTGTTGAGACTTTGGCAGCATTTAAATTCACTCCAACAGATCGTTTCTTTTTGTTTGTTTTTCGGTATCTTGTTTTGGTACCTGAAATTGCAGGATCGGGGTGCCAGTCAAAAACTATGGTACTATATGGCAGCATTCAAGCCATAGTAAATTTCTACGTAATTGACATACATATTTTTGAAAAATCTCACCAAAAGTCAGTTTTGTGCTGAGGTTGCAAACAACTTCGTGAAAAAGAAATCCTACATCCATCATAGCTTGTTTATACTTATAAAATTGTAGCAAGTATATCGCAGTTCTTTTAATAATAGCATTGGAAACACTCTAATGTACAAACTTATAATGTCATGTAAAATCAATTGACTTTGTGAAAACCACTGAACCAGGAAGTATTTTACCCAGAAATACAAAAAAGATAAACTTTGTTTTTAGGCACATTTTCATCGGTGTCTTGCTCAGGGATAAATTGACCCTTTCTCATACCCTCTCATGTGAAGAGGGCCAACGGAAAAGGGGCAAGCTCGAATTCATTACATTTTCCTTTGGAATAAAAAAAGGATCAAATGGTACAGGAGATGAGTTGATATTGATGCTGGTTGTCCATGTCATGGCTGACAGGGGAAGCATCTTGTTTATTTGAATTTTTTTTATAAATAATTCCCGCCTATTTTACTGGTAAAATTGATCTGAAATTATTTATAAAAAAAAATTTATTTATTTTTCACTTCAAACTCATGCAGTCTAAACTTTGGCGTTGGATTTACCACACAATACTTGGCCGATAATATCGTATCGACTAAGGGCTCATTTGATAGGTACTTAAAAGTACTACAAATGACTTTATGAGCATTATTCCAAAAAATTCAAAGGGAAGCGAGTTATCTTAAGTAAAGTCGCACCAACCCTAAAACGTACCTAATGCATAGGCGAAATTTGACCCGCTATAACTTAAAGGCGAAGCAACGCATCCATTTTCGAAAAAAACTCAGATTTCCCATAATAGATCAATGACCTAGTCGTTACATTTTCTCCTACATAAATTTTACCTTATATAAATGTACCCAAACATTCAATTCGCCGTTTTTACATGCAAAATTGTTAGCCAAATTTTTTCTTTTCCTTATCTTCGTAATATAAAATCTGGATTTCGATTTCTTTACGAATTCGAAACGTGTATAATGTAGATACATACATATAGTAAATACATCATTGATTTTATAAACTCAAGTCAATAAATACAAAGTAGGAAAGAACGCTTATTTTTTTTTTTTCTAATTCAAAAAATTCTTTTTAGTTTGAAAGACACAGTCTAATTTCAGCCTTTTGATTGTGTGTAAGAATATTTTTCCTTTCAACTCCAATGCATGCAATCCAAAAGGAAATGTAATGTAGACAAACACATGATTTCTGAGAAATTTACATACTTTGTGTGAAATCGCCTTTAAAATCAACTTCACATTATGTAGTTTATTGTGACTTAAAGACTATCTGTGTTTGCCAACCCGTATACAAATGGCATGAAAACTTTACCAACTAGGTTAAAAAAAAAAAAAAAACTTCGTTCAATGCCATTGGAACACATTAATAAGTTAAGACCATTGATGAACATGAATCTCTCCTAACAAATAAAGGACCTGAAAAATGTAATAGTCTACCTCAGGGGACCATATTTGAATTCTATGATTTTAGGCTGGTAACAAAATTTTGAATTACGAAAATATCGAACTCGGGAAGAAGCTTCTCTTCCATATCCGGATTTTGCTTAAATTAATCAAATTAATTTGATAATTTTTTTTTCGTTTTCGTTTTTTACTGAAATTTTACTTTTTTTTCATAAGGTGATTAATAATAAAAAAGCATATCGAAAGGGTTTTTTTTGTGTGATAGCACACGCGCAGTGTAGGCTGCAAAGCTTTCGCACCATCATATTAATATTGAAGGTTTTCGAATAAAATTGAACCTAAAGGAGTCTGATGATCGGCCTGGCGACTGTGAAATAGCTATAACTCCAGCCTATAAAACTTGGTGGTAGCTCACTCAACTTGCTGTTCTTTCATTCAAAACCTTCAAAAAAGCATATCATTTTTGTTGTACATACTTTAAAAAAATGTACATATACGCACTTAATCACCATGAATTAACTTTTATTGCCGAAAGTTTCGCTGTCGCGCCAAATTTGTCGCGTTGGTTTGGGAGAGCCTTAATGCATGGCCGCGCCTTTTAGTGTTTTTAATAATAAATGGGAAAAAAATGGTAGGTATAATGAGTGTGTTTCTATATTTATTCCGGATAAGGAACAGAATGGATGGAATAGACGAAATGTTTATCCAGAATGGAATGAATAAAGAAACAAAACTATAACAAAAAGAATGGCAATCCAGTTGTTCGGTGAAATGTCAAAACAATTGAAGAAATAAATGTTTTTATTTTGGATATTTATGTATTCTCAAAGTCCAAAGTTTAGTGAATTTTACATCAAATGCATACAATTTATACTCTGGTACCTTTATTCGCGTTATTATGCTGTTTTTAAATAATTAACACCAATGTGAATCTGCCATAATTGAGTTTAAGAACGTCAATTATACTGAAGTCGCCCAGTACTCTTTTTCTGTTCTTTTCATTCCACACTGGTATTCCGAATTTTCTGGAGATACCGGGATGAATAAAGAAACACACTCACTCTGTATGGAAGCATGGCACAAGTCCATAATTTCAATTTTCTCAAAAACCAGAAGTCAATGAAGCATCTAGTTTTTATTGTCTGACATAAAATTAAAAGGCACATTGAATAATAGAAACAAAAATACTACTTAGGGCCATTTGTTGAAAGGAAACTTAAATATTTATATTCAACTTAAACGCTTATGTGACAGTTTACGCTGAGGAAAAAGTAGAACACAGAGCGCTTAAGTTGAACATAAATATTTAAGTTTCGTTTCAGCAAATGGGCCTTATGATAACGTAAAAATTTGAACAAAATTAGTCAACAAAAAATTCGCCATAGTCTTTTTCTTTTAGTTTTGAGTTTGAAGATTAATTTTTCAAACACTAAAATAATTTGAATTAAATACAAGAATACAAGAACGGATTGTTGGGTTTAAAATAACTTATTGATTGGAAGGAGGGGTTCAAATTTACCGAAAAATATAGGCATTTGTTATGTTTCCCTAAAATTATTGATACAAAAAAAAAAATAAAATTTCGCAAAAGCGTAGTAGGGGGCAACGGTGATCCTGACTAGGCCACGCCTACGGGTTACTACACCTATTTTAGCTTAACTTTAAATATCTTTTTATTTTATTTTTTTTTAAGTAAAAAAGAAAAAAAGAAATGCTAATAAAGGGCAGATGGTCACTGCTAATTTACCCATACCACATCCAACAGAACGATATTAAAAGAAAATTATTATTTGTTTGATGTTTGACTGAAAAATAAGCAAATAATTGGAATTGGATCCCCATTCTACGGATGCAACCTATACCGCATACCTTCTTAGTAGGGAGGTACTAAGTAGTAAGAAACGGAACTCGACAACTAAAAAGGAATCTTCTCTTGTGAATCGGAAATCCCAAAAGGTTATCAAAGACGATGATGACGGTTATGCGTACCTCGGTCGTCGCACAGTGGCGCCAATCGACTTTTTTGTATAAAAAAAATGTGAAAAAATAAAATTGAAAAAAAATGTGAAAAAAATTGACTAATTACAGCTGAGCTTCTAGGTGAATATTTTTATATACGTGCATTTTAAATTTCCGTTGAGCTCAGACCAAAATATATTATTGCTTTTTCCTAAACTCAAAAAAACATTTAATTTCATAAATCAAAAATTAAAAAAAATATACCAAGAAAAGTAAAATAAATGCTCAAACTAAACATAATAATTTTTTTCAATTTTTTGAGGTCAAAACAATTCTGAAGCCTTAACTAAATTGACCAAAAAAGTGAAAAAATACAAAAGTAAAAATTTTCAAACTCATTTTGGAATAGTTTTTCTCATTGGAAAACTTATAAAGCCGAGAACAGATGTGTAGCTTTTTCCAATGCAGTGAAAATAAATTTACACAGGTTCTTAAGAGGGCTGACATATTCCATCAGGCTCTGGATGCAGCCTTCTCTGCACGATATCTCTATTTCTAATTTTGCTGCATGGGAAAAAGGTGCACATCAGTTTTCGGCTTAAAAATGATGCAGAAAACTTAAATTTTGGTTTAAAAATAAAATGTGTATATTCTTTTTCATGAAAATTGATTTTTACAAGCACTTTTGCAAAAAGGCGCCACAGTGATGCGTCGTTTGACGAACGGGTGGAACAGGCGAGCAGTACTTTTGGGAGCTAATAATGTTTATAACAGAAAGGCAACAAAAATGTTTTTGTATATATACCTGAATGTTTGTGTTCTTTTATTTTTGTCAAACACTCATGCCATATTCTATGGGGGTTAGCTTTGCTATATAATTTTTCTATACGAACAGGAGTGCCTAACATAATATTACCTACCCACATTTTAAGGAAGTTGAAAAATAGTCAGGAAAAGTATATCTACGGACATTCATATAATCAAGCAAAGTCAAGCAGTAAAATGTAATGTCAATTTGGAATAGGTTTCATTAATTGATTATTTATTACATTTCGGTCACTTTGGATATAGATAATTTTAGTTAATTATTGAAACATAAAATATGTTTATTATTCCACAACATATAAATGCAATTACGTAAAACTGTAAGCCCCCGATCGCATAACTTTGCATTAAAAAAAAAAAAACTATGCTAGCACAAAAATCGGGACTGCCACACAATATTGGCACAAAAATGGCACGAAATTCTAGTTCTTATTTCAATTGATTATGCTGGGCGGTTAAGAAGTTTAGCAAGCGCATATCACGACAAAACTGCTGTAATTCACGAAAATTATGTGCAGTTTTGTACCCTCGACTAAGTTTTTGTAAATCGCCACTTTTTATTTGTAATCACAAAAATATCGCAAAAATATGACATTACAATTTAGAAGTACTGAATTACAAACCAAAAGTTAAAATCCAGAACCCGAGGGAAAAAAACGACTTCAATCAATTTTTTTAAAATTGCAACTAATTTTTTTAAATTTTCTATCAGTTATTTGTAAATTGCAATGACCAGGAAGCGATTTTAGATTTTGGGGGCGTATAAATTATAACCACATTATTTCAAAATGGCGTTTCCGCTTAGCATTGTGGATGCCAAAATGGGGTGCATTTCCTTTTTGCCCTCTGTCATTTTGGCCAATTTCTGAAAATGGAATGTGTTTTCCTTTTTTTCAACAATGTGAGTACCTACACATTATAATAATAAATAATATAATATTTTATAATTATAAATATTAATTTATTTCGCATTGCCAGCTTACGATCATACATAGCCAGACAACCGGAAAGCAGCCATCACAAAAAAAATATGGCGACAAAAGTCAAAGTCTAGTCTCACAAAGTTGCTCGGAAATTGCCTAGTGGGCGATGGCAAGCAACTATTGTTGCTCTCTGTTGCCGGCAACTCCGAGCAACAAAAAGTTGCGCAACTAAGGCCAGGCGCGCACATGCAACTAAACAGTTTGGTTTCGATTTTGAGCACAATGGGATTATATGGAAGTGCGCGCCGGTTTATGTGCGCGGACTCTCATATAATTCTATAGTACTCAAAATCGAAACCAAACTGTTTAGTTGCATGTGCGCGCCTGGCCTTAAAGTTGCCTAATGGGCGATGGGCCTTAGTTATAAATTTGCTTCAAAATGTTTGTAATTTACTATTTTTTCTCAAATTGTTCACGAAATCACAAATTTTGAAAATTACGACGTCTTGAGATCAAATCAAAACTTTGTGTTATAAATTCAAGAAAAATAAGCTGTAATTAAAAAAAAGGTGGCATTTGTAAATTGATACCGAGAAATTTGTAATCGGTGGTTTTTAATTCTATCCGTGTATAAGGTAGCATAGATTTACATAAAACAAAAACTATATGTTAGCATAAAAATCGAGACTTCCACATAAAAATAAAAATCTACATAGTTATGGTTTCAATTGATTATGCTAATGTGTATGTGCTAGCTTTACAGACGTGAGGAATTGACAAAACCTCCAAGAGTATATCTTGTCATAGAAAAGTTCCGCTCACCTAAGCCGTTCGGATTGGGCAATAAACTGTAGGTTCCCTTCATTCCTTCAGACACGCACACAGGTGAGTTGTAAGTCACTAGGCCCAAGTTCTTCATGAGCTGTTGTTCCATCAATTTTTTTTATTTTAAAATGTAATTTTTTTTTCATTGTAACATCTAGGCCTAGTTTTTTAGTGCCAGTTTAAAGTTAAACCAGAGTTAACCCAAACCAAATTTGGTGATGTGGAGCTTGACAAGCTGGTCTCGAAGCGGGTCACATTTGCATTCTCCCAAAGGTTGTACATAATTTATAATTATATTACCACCTGATTCTCAATTCAGCGTGGTAACAAGAATTCTTGCTTGTTCTTATAATTTCATCTAGCCACCCATATCATCGTACACATCTGGAAGAAGAGTTGTCTAAGCTATTTTAGTTTTATGCCACGGTATCTAAGAGGTTCGATTATTACTAAGAAACTACAAAATAAATTTAGTAAATAAAACCATTGAATGATTGAACATGTTAAAAAAATTTGGCAGTTCATTTTCGCCTGTCAAAAAGTAGGATCAGCCAACATTTTTGATTCTGTTATATTTTTTGATTACTCGATTGTAAGACAAGCTTACCCTGACAGACAAACTAACTGTGACCTCTTGCTGTTCGATTAAGATTTATTGTGTTTCCACTGCAACCCCGTTGAGATTATTTCACCATCGTCTTAACCAATTTCCTTTTAGTCCTTTTCGTTTGTAAATGCACAAAATAATTTAAGTTTGAATACGTGCGTTGAAACTTGATAAGCTTTTGCCTCCAGAAAAAAAAAATAAAAAAATAACGACAGTGGGGAAGTGTGAGTATAATCACCCAACGCGGTGGGACAAATAAACGAACCATGCTTTGGAAGGGCGAAACAAATATTTCCGCTTCCATCCCAAAGTGCGAGTGTGAACAACAAACCGACACTGTGGCGACGACATCAAGTACAAGTATGGCGCGCTGGATATAGGTATAGCGGCCAAATACAGTCACACTGAACTGACTGAAGGTATTCCATTCTTCTAACGCAATTAATGTCAAAGTCTACTCGATTTCCCTTATGAAGCAGTCCAAACTACGGGTGGTAAATTAAAACAAACGGCCAACGCGTCCTGGTACATTTGTCAGTTGTCAAGCGTTCGAAGCGTTGGTAGTAGTCCCTTCTCTTCATCACTTTATTTGGTGAAGATGAAGAGGGTTACTTAACTTTCATCCAGTTCTATGTTATGCACAGCCTTCTCCTCCCTTGTGTTCTTTGTTCCCTGTCAACCGAATCCGGATCATTCGCATGCCAGTGTTGGTGACGAGTAAGCCAAATTAGTTTATCCTAAATGTTTGTAGCTGCGGAGTTCTATGATGCGACACGACCAATGACGATAAGGATACGAGGGCCTGTCCCTGTCCAAATAGTGTTTCGTTCGTGTTGGACGGTGGCCATGATGGATTTTTGTCCACTGACTCTGGACTCTGACTCCAAAAGTCTGTGATGCGACATTTTTGGACGTGTCAACAGAATTAACATGTTGACCTTACAAATGCCAATAAATAAACATGCGACACTGTTGGCACAGGAGGCGATGTTCGGTGGAATGACCTATTGAAATGTTGGCCATATTAAAGGCATCTTGTTGAAGAATCAATTTACATTGATCCAATAAATTATCATTTTATTTCGCCCAATCAACTTCTATGAATCTGAAACTTAAATCTGATCCCTTATTATTTTTATGTAAAGAATCGTCCTATTTGACACAATCGACTGACGCAACGCGACGGTCAGACGCACGGCAACGGCAATAGCACTTACTGAAGAAAAAGAAACTCACAGGAATGGGTTTCGGAATGCGAGTCAATATTTAAGGGACTATAGGGAGAGCATCAACTTGAAACGACATCATTTACTTCTTATTGTGAATACGAAATGCTATTCTGAAGTATCTTTTTGTCATAAATTTCAAATACATAGAACAAACAAAACTAGGAAGTTATTGCTAGGCAAAATTACAACGTGCATAATATGAATCATGGTGGTGTAGAAAGGGAATGCCAGGCTTGGTACCTACTCACATTCACATACCACTTGTGAATGCCAGCACCCAGCCCATGTGCAGCGAAAAATCCGTAACTACGAGGATATTCATTTAGAGCCAGCATAAAGTATGGATAAGGGATACATTTACAAATTTGAAACTCGCATAGCCATTAAAAATGTTTTACCTTGGCCGATTTATTTTCATTCTTATCGGGAAGTTATTTAAGTTGTGATTCCAACAATTTAATTCCGGTGCTTCTCAAACTAAAAATATTTCAATTAAAATCCTCTGTACGAAATTTTGAAGGAAATCCTTTACAGTCGTATTTATTAACAGTCGAAAGTCTGCTTAAAGGCTCTCCTAAGCACCGAATGTTTCACGTGCGCCGGTACGTTAAACATTTTGTGCTAATCCGTGATGACCAAAGAATGTTCCAAGAATCGCGTCGCGCCAGTGTGATGGGCACTCTAATTACAATGTAAATTAATTTAGAAAAGTGAAAGATTTGTCGTCGTGAAATTTTTTGCGTTGTTGGGAGAGCCTTTATCTAATAAACAAAATATTACATTTTTCAAGGTTAAGACAATCGATTCATCTGTCTAAAGTTAGATAAAAAGTTAGATCACTTTATCAAAAATTAAAAATTTTCAGCCCCATTAAAAAAAAGTCACTATCCGCTCGTTAACACACGTGTTAACTAACACAACACACGGATATAGAACTTGTTCGTTGGATAACTTTTATTATTAATAAAAATATCATAATAGTTCCAGTTTCTATACCACTGAAAATATGGCGACATTCATCGAATTGTGGAAGTATTCTTATACATGTGTCACACGCAACGCATGCACTGATTGATGAAAAATATACTTGTAGTTGAGCCGGTTATGAAGGTATCCATACCTTAAACGCCAAATTTGGCGATTTAAAGTTATCCACTCGCTGTCATATTTATTAATAGGAATTGCAAGTTGACAGATGCGTTAGTCTTTATTATCTTCCCGTTGTTTTTCGTTTATTGATACGGGGTTTATTTATAACTTTGACTAAAATTATGTCGTTTTCCATTGGTTTCACTCAGAAATTCACTCATTCTGAAATCCAATGGAACAGTATTAACTACTTCTACTCAACTTACAAATTTTGTCATTGTATTGGTGAATCGTTGTATCATTATTTGATTTGATATTTTTGGCTTGAGGAGAATGACAAGCATGGCGTCCTTCGACTTCGAAGATGTTTTTATTTTCTTACATTGAGTGAGTTTGTTCTGACGTTAGAGCTTTTAATGTATTAGTGCTTCTGAGTGGATTCTGATTTTAAATCGAGAAGCGAAATTCTCTTCTCAGAATCGTCGGTTGACCGTTTTTCTTGCCAATGGAATGGTTTTAGAAGAGTTTGGTTTGATTCCGGACGCTTCCAGACGTCCAATGGAAAACGACATTAGACAACGTTTATTAATACGACCACAAGGGTTCTTGCATGTTTTTCACCTATGGACCTACACATGAACAGAACGTAGGTTTTGATCGCGACGCAACACTACTTAATGTTGCTTTTTATTTTTAAATGCTGAAGTTAACAAAAAATAGTGTACGCTACACTTGTAGATAGATTATAATATTCTCTGCCAAAGAGTTTTAATTTTTTTTATTCGAAACATATCGCAGTTTAGCTTTTTTTTTTTTGTAAATATTTATAGGCACTCAAGCGTGTCTTATAACGTATCAAGTTCGAAACCATTACAAACAAAACGATCTGGTTTTACTATCAGAATCAGCTGAAACCCTCAAATTAATGAAATGATAAATCGACTATCTGAGTACTGCTGCAAATGGGATCTCATTATTTACTCAAATAAATCTAAAATTATGTTTTTTTTTTAAGGTCTGCTAGAAATCTGAATAGATATAATTGGACTTTCAATGGAAACGGTATAGAAATTGTAAACGAACTTAAGTACCTGGGAGCCAAATTAAACACAACCCTTGACTTCAGCAAATACTTGATTGAAAAAACTAATTCAGCTCAAAGTTGGTTGAATCTTTCTTGGAGAAATATTTTTTCAAACAAGTGCATTGTCCTATCTGCAAAATACAAAATATTTGAAGCTGTCTTGAAAACAACACTGTGTTATGCAGATTGAGTGTGGGGTATAGAAGAATATGAAGTGGTTGAAAAATTTCACAGAAATACACCAAACTATATGCCTTATACAAAGAAACAGGTCGTTCCAAACTTTTTACAAGTACATTGAAGTCTCATGCAGATTATGTCGTTAAAATATCCCATATTTCGGACGACTGACTGACGACAAAAATACTGCAATACGAAATAAGAAATCAGGATTGGTGGGTGGCAAAGTGGAAGAATTTGGGAAACACTTTTGGAGAGGTTCTTGTCATAAATTCAAGCAATCTGGAACATATAAAGGAGAATTTGTATCGAATTATTGCTAAAACATGAAAACTCTGTGCTAGATGAATTTAAAGTCTATGCGCGTAAGTCCTCTGGTGGAATTTTAAACTCACATCTCAATATGAGCTTAATGCAGTCAAACTCTTATCATAATTTACTGAGCTACAAAGAAATTTCTTTGATTTTTAAAACGAGATGCGAACTATTAGGCCTTAACGGAATGCCATACAACGGAAGTTTCAACCAATTCTGTGCTCTTTGTAACCTTAAATCTAAAGAAGACTGCTTCCACTTATTAAGTATCTGCCCCATATTTGCCTCACAACGAATAGCATACTGCAGAAAACTTTAACAATGCAAGAAACACTAAAACTTTTGAACGAGACCGATTGGAAAACTCTTTAATGCTTCTTAAAACATATTTATAAGTATAGGATGTTATCATTGTCAGAATTTGAATAGTTAACAGCTGTTTTGTTATTTTAAAACGGAAAGGATAGATTATATTAATTAAATCTGCTAACCAAGCTGATGGCAATGCCATATAGCTTAAAATTATTGAAATTGTTATCCAACGTATCAAATGAATCAAAAAATGAATAATTTACTTACTTACAAAACGTTTCAATACACTCTTCAAAATTATCAAAGAATCAAAATTTTTGAAGTAGATTTCTGTACTTACTAGCTACTATTATTTACACTAGGATGTCCGTTATTTCCTAAACAATTTTTTTTATAAGGCACCCCCTGAATCAAAAGCTTATGCCCTACAAAAAATTTATTTATAAACAAATTCTCTCATTAACTTGTGCCTCTTACATAAAATAAAAATAATTTTGCAAATATTTTTTATAGATTTTTTTTTTTCTTTCATAAACTGTGAATGATGTCTTTTCATGTAGTAAAAATCAACAAGAAAAATAAGAACATATGCAGTTGTTCGGGAGGACGAAAAAAAAATAAGTAAAAAATTTATAAATTCCGTAAAATTTGTATGTGAAGACTATAGCCTTAGAGGCACGGGTTAATGAGCTCGGCCAAGTTGATTTTTACTTTTTCAGTCAAAATAATGAAACTTAGTTTTTTTCAAACCGAATTTTATATCTATGTACGTTACGACCGACGGTTTTCTGGGCCAAAGTTCTTCTGTCGAAATTTTGCTTACAAAATTTTGTTTTTTTAAATTTTGCTTTCGAAATTCTGATTTTCAAAATACTGTGTTTTTCAAAATTCTTTTTAACAAAATTCTGCGAATAATAAATTTTTTTTTTGAAAATTAAAAAAAAAAATTAATTTTTTTTATTTGTAGAATTTTTTGTGTTAAAATTTATTATGTATTTGTAAATAGATATAATGTTATTTTTTATTTATTTTTGCAATCGTCGCTTAAAAGTGTTGGTTGCTCGGAGTCATGTAATGGAGTTTTTTTAAATCTCGAGCTGAATAGCAGATAGAACCATAAAATAAAGAGAACATTAAACAAAAAAGAAAATTAAAAATTAGAAAAAAGAAAATAGAGCTAAGCCAAATAAGATTTCTTAAGAAAATAGCTAAAAATATCCTTTAGTTATTTATCACAAAATATTATAATTTTGAATGAAATGTGAGTTTGACTCACCCCCTGCTTACGCCCTTGACAATATTGCTTAAATTAAAACATATCCAAAAGCCAACCTTGAAAGACATAGGTTTCTAATTAGATATATCCATTTTAACAAACTTGCTATATTGAATTTGATACCGTATAAAAGCAGCTCCGTGAAATAACTCCCCAAAACAAAAATGAAATAAATCCCCAATATTTATATGAAAATCGGAAGTTTTTTTTTCATATGAAAAAACTCCCCAAAATTGGGATTTATTTCATCAATTTTTGGGGACTTATTTCAGTTTTAAATTGAGGGGTTATTTCATGATGAAATAAATCCCCAAATTCAACTATGAAATAAGTCCCCAAATTTGGGAAATGACAAAATTACGGCGTATAAACAGTGAAAAATGTATGGGGGGCATGCTGCCCCCTTGCAACCCCTCTGATTGGCCCACTATAGGATTTGGAGCAGGTGCGAGGTTCGATGTATGCAAAGTTTCTTTAAATCCAGATTCTTTAAATGCAAAAGAAACTTTGCATACACCCAAACTCGCACCTACCCCAAATCCTATAGTGGGCCAAGGAGAGGGGCAGCATGGGGACTTATTTCATTTTTTGTTTGGGGACTTATTTCATGCGCTTTTTGGGATTTATTTCATCTTTGAATTTGGGGACTTAAAAAAAAAACATTTTGGTGAGTTATTTTATTTTTGGATTGGGGGGTTATTTCATTGGGGAGTTATTTCACGGAGCCTATAAGAGCAATAAATCAAAAAGTATAAATTTTCTTTTAATTTTAATAAGCATTTTTTTTTTTATAATTTCAAAGGGTCAGATTATCAATTAGGTATAAATTAACTTCAATTTTTGAAAATTAAAAAAATCCAATTCTAGGAAAAAAGTTTAACACTACTTTCTTCAATTATGGACATAGGAAAGAAAACAAAGACTATAAAAAAAAAAAAAAAAAACAAAAACAAACTTACAACAGTAAAAGTATGTAGGTATTAGCATTGTATTGGGGTTAATTAGCGTACAAATTGTATTTTTTTAATTGAAGAAAACATCTAAACAACTTTTGTTTTGAGTTCAATAATAATGACAAGGCCATTCTTGTTAACGCAATTCAATACACGCGAGTAATCAGAATTAATGACCAAGAGCCCATCCCCAGCAACTTGGTTGTGTAACATTTCGCACAACCTACCCTCGACCATCAAGTTATGTCCACTGTCCAATGTAGGTATATATTATGAGTGGGTGACATCCTGATCAGCTCAACTTACCTGATCCGTTTTGCGCTGGCAATATAATCAAACTGATTATTGATATTATTGATAATGGCTTTGTTTGCCGGCTGAATGAATTAAAGTTATTATTTTTTGAAGCATAAGGATAAGGGTAAGGATAAGGAGCAGGGTAGGACAGGACAGGACAGGACACTCGAATAGCCACCGATGGCATTGGACATTGTGTTGTCACACCCTCATTTGTGTTCACGATATGAAAGACACGACAAACAAAAAACTCCCTGTCATCTTTAAGTGGTGGATTAATAAAGGAAAAAAGACGAAGGACCTGGTATTGATTGCACAGTTACGCTGGCTCCAGCTATGTCTCCGTCTTTGCTTTTGCTTTTGCTCTATAGCCGTTGCGTTGTCCTCGTTGTTTGGCGTTGCTATTGGAATCTAGTTACGTGCGATCCGACCCACTGGCCAGCGAAGCAGCAGCGTGGAGATAGACGTTACCTATGGAGCGTTATCATTATTGTGTTTATTATTTCTATTAATTCGATGAAGCCGAAGTCGCCCCACATGTTGACCCGTTCCATGTGCCCCACCCCAGTCTCTATGCCATTCTCGTATTATGCTCGTATGTCGCAAATGTGACACATGAATCTAAACATGCTATAACACTTTTTGTGGGATGCCTGCCCTTCATGTGGCATAATGATGTGCTGGGTGCTGGCATACAGCTGAGTTCTTTGTTATTTTCGCTGTCAGTTTGAATATGTTTTTTTTTTTTTTTTTGCTCTCCAATGGCTTTCAATGTGTTTACTTAGTTAGCCTATTGAAAAGGAAATGGGCGTAATGGCACTCGATGAATAACACACTAACGAGGCATAATTTCGGATCAAATAACATTGTTTTGCATTTCTATTTTTTTTTTTTTTTAGGAAAAAAAATGAATAAGTCAGGATTTTGGGATGGGGCCTACCCGCCCGTGCTTGGATTAAAAGAAATCAAAGAATTTTGATTCAAATTTAAGAAGCACTTAACTAAAGAAAACTTAATGTTATAATAAGGTATGTGCGTGCGTGTATTAGTTCATTTAAACTCAATGGGAAACTTTTTGAAAAGATGTGATACTATAATTATAATTATAATTTGTTTGGAGTTTTGAATATAAAACCATAATGCTTGGAGTGCAGGGCCACCTGATGAATGATTTAATCAAAACGGAAAAGGTTTCATCATGGAAAATACTTTCACAATCTAATACAGGGTGGGGCAAAAAGTATGAATCGGTTTTGACCGGCTGGCGCTCGGCCTATGGTTGTGGTGAGAAAAGGGGAGAGGTCTCGTTGTGGCAGTGAGAGAGTCTAGTTTTACTGTTAGGACTTTTTTTTTGAAAATGGCCGTTCTGTTACCGCCACGCAGAGAGCCTTCTGACAGCACTTAAATATCCTTGATGGGCTAAAAGTCCCTGGCGGTAATGCAATTAGAAGTTGAGCTAGGACATTGGAAAACACTGGTTCAACAGCAACTCGTTTGGCAATTGGAAGACCCAGAACTGTAAGAACTCCTGAAAATGTCATCTTGGCAAGAACTGCTATCGAACAGTCTCCCAGGCGCTCAGCCCGTAGACATGCAGTTGCTTTGGGCATTTTAGTGAAGCAACTAATCTGGGAGACATCTGGTTCCAACAGGACGGGGCTACATCCGACACTGCTAGGATTTCAATACCGAGATTGAGGCAAGTGTTCCCCCAGCGCCTAGTCTCCTTGAGGGGTGACGTGGAGTGGCCTGCGCGCTCACCAGATTTGAGCATTTGTGATTTTTTTTTCTTTGGGGGTACCTACATAAAGAAAAAAGTTTTTAAACTTCTTCCACATACCCTGGAAGAACTTAAGGACAGAATCAGAGAGAAAGTTACGGCAATATCGAAATGTGCAGAAATGCGGTTGAAAACTTCGGAATTCGCCTTCAAGAGTGCATCGCGGCTGACGGCCGGCACCTACGTGATATCATATTTAAAACTTAATTTAAAAATCTAGATTCTGTACTTAATTAAAAAATATGAACATAATTTCTCTAAGTTGAATTGTTTTTGTTTTACATCCCCTAGCTAGTTTTGCAAATGTTGTTTAACCCGGGTTCAAGAATTGAACCCTCTGATTTCGACGGATTGAACAAAGGTTCAATTAAATATATGAATTGGCTACTCGTGGTTGAACCTTAATCAATCCAAAACTGTAGCTTAAAATCTTGAACCTAGTCTGAATCTGATTTTTTTTTTTTAGAAACGATAGGTACCTATGTACATTGAAAATAATTTATCATAAGGTAGTAAACATTTAAACTACAAATATATTTAGAACAAAATGTGCCAATATTCGGATAGATATGCATCAAGTATACTCCTGAAAATCAAAATTTAAGCACAAAACACGTAAGAGAGGCAAAGAGCCACATTTGAAACAAAATCCACTGACTCTGCAGGTAAAATCAATGCTCGCCTTCGGGTAATTATCCAAAGCTATATAAGGGCACGGTCAAATTCAAAGTTGTGGGGGCTCGGGGCAAAAATAATTTTTGGGTGTAAAGTATAGCTAAAATTTTGCTATACTTTACACCCAAAAACTGCTGTGGGCTCTTAGTCTACTAAGAATAAATAATTTCAACGTCAAAAAAACACCCTTCGTTAATATTGCTCTAACGTTAAATAAAAACTCAATTCTTTGAAATGTATCAAAAACAAAATCAAACACAAATAAAAGTGTACCAAAGAGCTTAATTGCGATTAGGCTGGGTTAAGACAAGAAAAAAATCTTCAGAGCAACAAAATAATGGATGGGAGTCGAATTTAAGGAATACTTTCTTTTGTTATTTTCAATTTTTTCAAAATCTGGACCACATTTTGACACACTCTCACACTTCCAGCTCATATTTTCTGTAATTATGAGCTGAATCGGACCATGTTCTCTTAAATTTGTCGGAAAATGCTTGCGCTAGAAAACTGCTTCTACGGTTTTGACTAAATAAAACCAGGAACATCGGACCTCCACCTAATATTTCCTGGACCTTTGAGCTCAATCGGTACAGTAATCTTGGAGTCTATAAGCCTCATTCAATTTAACATTCATTTGAAAAAAGTCGTTAAGTTTTCTAAAATTATCCAATTTTGTGTGCATTTTTCTTAATTTTTCTTTCCGTTAGAACCTTCTGCAAAATATTACAAAACTTCAAAAAATAAGATGAATGAAATCGGAAAAGTGGTTCTCAAAAGCATTAGCAGAGTCACTGTGGCATATACGTACTTTTTTATCAGCATATCGTCGCCCGAGAATAGTTTTGTCGTATACGCCATTTGAGCATTTTTGGGAAATCGCATTTTAAGTTTCACGTTTGAATAAAAAAGAAACAAACCGATAGAATTTCCTGTATTTTTAATAGAATATTATGTAAATCATCTCCTTTTGATTGAAGTATTCTAAGTTGTTGAGTCTGTTTTGGTTTTCAAATTATAGAGGTTTTTCCCTAAAATCATTTTGTCGTATACGCCTGGAAAATGAGTACTTACCCATACACGTACGACAAAGTAAATGCGTGGAATCAAGTTTGAAGTGGAATTAAATGCAATAATTTTTAATTTAATAAAAATAGAATTTTCAAAAGTTTTAGATATTATTAAATACACACATTCTTAAAAAATAGTGAAAATTTTGATGAGTTGATGACTAATATTCAAGGTATATGGTGATTCGCATGAGGTCTGACAAAAAGCTAGAGCGTGCAGGTTGGGTTGAGGAAAGGAAAAAAAATAATTGGAAGGGGGGTCTATTTCCCCCGTTTAGCCGGAAGAGGCAACTTTCTAAAAAAATCGCCTTGTAATGGAAAAAAATTAAAATAAACAAAATTACCTAAAATATCATGCTCTTCTTTTTTGTAAAGCATGCAACTTGCATGAAAAACTTGCATGCAACTTGCATGAAAAACTTGCATGCAAGTTTTAAGTGCAAGTTGCATGCA
The DNA here is from genome assembly GCA_947049315.1 of Epistrophella euchroma. NCBI lineage: Eukaryota > Metazoa > Arthropoda > Insecta > Diptera > Syrphidae > Epistrophella > Epistrophella euchroma. Next base: position 109,367,722 of record OX346245.1, on the reverse strand, counting down.
AGTTTTCCATGCAAGTTGCATGCAAGTTTTTCATGCAAGTTGCATGCAAGTATTTCACGCAAATTGCATGCAAGTTTTTCATGCAAGTTGCATGCAAGTTTTTTGTGCAAGTTGCATGCAAGTTTTTCATGCAAGTTTTTCATGCAAGTTTTTCATGCAAGTTTTTCATGCAAGTTGCATGCAAGTTTTTCATGCAAGTTGCATGCAAGTTTTTCATGCAAGTTTTCCATGCAAGTTGCATGCAAGTTTTTCATGCAAGTTGCATGCAAGTTTTTCATGCAAGTTGCATGCAAGTTTTTCATGCAAGTTGCATACAAGTTTTTCATGCAAGTTGCATGCAAGTTTTTCATGCAAGTTCTCCATGCAAGTTGCATGCAAGTTTTTCATGCAAGTTGCATGCAAGTTTTTCATGCAAGTTGCATGCAAGTTTTTCATGCAAGTTTTTCATGCAAGTTTTCCATGCAAGTTGCATGCAAGTTTTCCATGCAAGTTGCATGCAAGTTTTTCATGCAAGTTGCATGCAAGTTTTTCACGCAAGTTTCATGCATGTTTTTCATGCAAGTTTTTCATGCAAGTTGCATGCAGGTTTTTCATGCAAGTTGCATGCAAGTTTTTCATGCAAGTTGCATGCAAGTTTTTCATGCAAGTTGCATGCAAGTATTTCATGCAAGTTGCATGCAAGTTTTTCATGCAAGTTGCATGTAAGTTTTTCATGCATAGACTCCCCTTCAATGTGACTCTTTTTTCTTGTCTCAGCCTATCCTACATGCTCTAGCTTTTGTTACACCTTATGCACCTTATGCGAATCACAGTTTATACATATAATATTATATTAGTTAACAAAAAATATTAACTCACCGTTCGCGACGTCCGTGTCGGTGCGTCGTCGATGCTAACCGGCGACACCCACGAGACAGACAACAAAAATGCAGGTATGCACTTCAAGTCACAGTCAGGCATTTTTTGGTTGCGCTCAGTCGTGACAGTGTCACGGGCTTGCGGATGTCCTCTGTTTGATCCGACGCCGCCGGCCGACGCGACGCCTCATCGACAGCCTGCGTAAACTCTCAAAGTCGCCTTTACTTTCATGTTCTTTGCATTTTTATGATACGTAACGCGTAGCGCCGAAATAATTCTTCGGTTTCATTTGAAATTTTGGGCGTTGTCTGTTAAGGCCGGCCGCACATTGGATGCGTTATCGTACGGATTTTACTCGTGCGAATACGTACAAACACGCACGAACAATCCCAACCTTCTAAGTAATATGGGAGTGCGCACACTGGGTGCGAGTGAGTCATACGTATACGTACGTTTACTTCCGACGTACGAAATGAATCCGAACTTGTTGGGATTTTTATACACGTTCGTACGTTGAAACATTGAAATGTATGGAAAGAGGACTTCGCGAAAGTGATGAGTCACCAGGACACTGCGTATTTGACGGAGAAAAATGTATTCAGTGTGCGCACTCGATTCGTGCGGCCAGTATTCACACGTTTAAGTACGATATGAATTCGTATGTTGACGCATCCAATGTGCGGCCGGCCAAGCCTATACACGTACGACAAAACAGAGTTAAACAAAAAATATATGTACCAAAAATACATGGATATTTTGTCGTATATGCCAAAATGTGGCGTATACGACAAAACAAAACTAGGGGATGGGTTATAATGTGGGTATACGATAAAATGCATACTGAGTATCTCGGTAACAGTAATTGATAGGCGAAATCTGATCACAGAAATGGAAAGAAGACCTTCGAGAACATAGTACTGCATACCCACTTTAAAAAAGTGCATTTTGGCGTTTACGACAAAACAATTCTCGGGCGACGATATATTTAGAAATCTGTACATCACAGCCTTACAGTTCATTTAATATAATTGGTATGAGATATACAGCTCTATTCTGTTAAACGCCGGGGGGGAATGATTATTCGAAAATCGTCAGTTTGTATTCTACTAGACATTCGAAGGGAAACATTCCCCGTCGGTAACTTAGTTTGCCATTTTCATAAACGAGCGAATCGATCAGCTCTACACAAAAGTATCACTTTATATCCGTATTTAATTTGTTGCGTTTGTCATATAAAATAAACACAGTTTTTGACAAAAAAATTTGTTTCAATTTTTCCTTTATTTTATTTTAATAAACTTTGAACAAAACTTTATTTGTCTTCAGCAAAAAAAAATTCTGTCAGTTTTTGTTTTATCGAGGTTGACGCCTTGAACACAATGGGATTAAGCTGCATCTTAAAGAATCGCTGTAGCACAAGATGTCATTAAGTATCAATCACTCATGTATCAAAGAATAATGTCTACAATAGCGGTTCCAAAAGATCAGATTGCGTCAAAAAGAGAAAATTGTTCAACAACCCTGCATGTAGCGGGAAGAAAATGAAAAGTTGAGTCGACAAATTTCTTCAATACTAACATATCGTCAGGTATATCCAATGTCCATAACGGCCATAGATTTGATTTGACATTTCATTCAAAACTTAATTTTTGACAGATTCGAAATAAGGGTAGGTAACGTAGTTTCCCCGACGTTTAACAGAATGGAGACGACGACCGAACGTGAAACGTTAAAATGAATTGAACGTTCGATTACCCGTTTAGCAGAATAGGGCTGATATTTTCAATAGCGATCTCCTCTTAAGTCGAAATAGTGCTTTATGTTAGTTAAGTCAGAGTTTGTTGTTCAAAAAAAAAAAAAAAATTATAAAACGATTGCGAATTTTATTCCTTCCAGAAGTCAAGTAGTTAAAACAAATTTTTAATAGGTACCTGTTTTCCGAAAGTCGTCTAAGTGTACATAAGCGCTTCACGAAAAAAAAAAAATTGAAAAAAATTTAAAGTTAATTAGCTTTCAGAACGAAATCTGTATCAACTATTTCCTACTTCAACGCTGATAATATAGCTACCGTCCTGATAATATTCCTTAAAGGTCAAAAGGGATATTATTACTCGCTCCAGCTAACCGGCAGCCCCAACGCGATGCAAAGATAAACGTGTGTGCTTTCTCTATACTCTCATAGACACATATACAATACATACGAGTTATAATATACACATATAACTCGCTTTGTATGTATGAACTGTGGATGGGACTACTTCGAGCATGCTGATTTTCACCCATGGAACAACACAGCGTACAGCAGCTTCTGAGGGTGCTTTTAATTTGTGCTCGTTTGTATCCGATGACACTATTTCTAATATCATAATTTTAATTTATAGACGTTGTCCCATATTATGTGACTGTTGATTCCGTCTCCGGCCCGTGCTGTGTGGTGGTGGCATAGCGATGGCGGGCGGGCGGTGCGACCAGCTCACATGACGCACGACCTCGTCATTTGAACCATTATATGCGGCATCATGCTTCTTTTCGACGAACAACAAACGACGACGGACGGCTGGCGACGGACGAGAGAATTACGACCAAAGCCACAAACAAGCCCAACAGAATTCGTAGGACATAACAGCAAGAGCAACTTGAACCATATAAAATGTGTCGTTGCGTAGTTGGCGCCCGACTGGGGAACTGATGAGGCCCATTTTGAGGTTTTATTACCCCCATTACTTTCATTACTTTAAGGGTTCATCAGAGATACTTTCGTCATCATTTTTGCATTGGGATCGTGCGGAGAGGCAGCCGCAATCGGAAGTCAACCCCGTTTAAATGAATACCCATATTCCAACCATTCAATGGCCGGTTGGTATAATTTAAGTTTGCCACGACTCACACTCATTTTGTAAAGACAATATTTGCGTGTTATATGTTTACCTGCTTGTGGTTTGAAATTGTGGTAAGCATTTCGGTTCAAATAAGAGGTTTTCATACGTAAAGTTTGTTAATTGTGTTCCATAAAGTAGTAAATATTAATGGGTGTTGGGTGTTATATTTTATTAACTTTATTTGTCTATGCTATGCGGAGTAATTAAAAGCTTTTGTTGTTCTATCAATTAGAGTGTAGGAAATTTCTGAAGAAGTCATTATTATTTTTGACCTTCCATAGCAAAAACACACAAAAAGATTCAATAAATGCAACGGCCAAATAATGACAATGAACGAAGTTAACATTATGTCCGGCAAAATTATATTACATAAGTAAATTATAATTAGTTTATTCACTTTGACATGCTACTTTGTGTGTAAATATGTATGGTTAGGGTCAGATGTCCTATTTTACGAAGTATATAGTTTTGTTTTTGAAGTTCCGTATATATGGTTGGTTTTTAAGGACTCTAGAGGGAGCAAATATTTTATCATAAAAGACACCACGTTTATAATTGGGACTTTGGCTTCTTCATTATTTACTATTTCCTTAAATGTCTATTTTAGCTTTTCTTATAAGGGAGGATATTATTTCATTTATTTGGGGGATTAGAGAGAGCTTGGTACTTCCATAGAGATATAATTTACATGAAGCCCCAGTTTTTCAGGTCATTTCAGTTTTGGGGTTAAACTTGACTCAGCTTTCTGAAACATGTTTTCCGGTATACCTATAACTGGTAACGCAAAAACTGGTTAACCCAACTTGTTTCCTTTAAAAAAAATTTAGACTTTTGAGAAGCCTTTTGATGGCCCTGAAATTGTATCCATCCTCAGAATTCGATCCCCAGGTCAGGTTTTAGTGTGTTTTATTGGCAATTTTATGGCTAGCGCAGTAAAATTTCCCTTGGTGAAATAGATAGATAGATAGATAAATTATCTTTATTTCAAACTGAGTGTTAAAATTTTTTTTATGAAAGAATACGGACTAGCGAGATAGGCCGTCTGCCGGGTTTGACATTTGTTAGACAAAAGTTTTAAAATATACAAAGTATAAGAAAAATGTATTTAAATTATAAATAAATCATGAAAAGAGTAATTAATTAGCATTTTTTTTTTTTGTTTTTTTTTAATAATATCACATTTGATGAAAATCTTTCAATTTTAATTTTAAAGTTAGCATAAGAAAATTATCATGGATAAAGATGGAAGTGCGGGGAGCTAAGATCTTAAGCAATTTTAATGATTTGCAACATAAAACGATTAGTTCTTTATTAAAAACTGTTACGATATGTCAAAGCATGTTTGCAAACACCGTCAAGAATATCGTAAAGGTTACTTAGATTTAAAAAGCTTTCTTGAAAATGTAATCTTCTGATTTCTTGCAATATCGGACATGCGGCGATCATGTGATAAACATTGTCAAGCTCTCTTCTGTTACAAAGATTAAAATCTATCCTGACGATCAGTTCTATGTGGAATAAAGTTAAGATCAAGTATCTCAACTCTCGCTTTAAAAATCGCCCTTATAACTTCAACCGAATAACAGTTTTTGAAATAGTTGTCTTCTGTTAGCAATCGATGGTTAAAGTATTTGTAGATTGTTCTGGAGTCCGAGGAGGATGCTGTAGTGATGTGTTGATCGTAAATTTGATCATCAACTTTGGATATAATATTTGCAAACATATTCTTCCACTCGCTAACGTTAGATGCAGAGATCGATAAATGTAGATCGTGAGATAGGGCCATTCGATTCCACTCTCTGATTGGAGAGGCGTTGGTACTAAGCAGGCGTACTAAGATTGCTCTGTGCAGATTTTTACTCTAATAAGGTAGTCAGAGTGAGCCTTTAAATTCCTTCCAAAGATAGGCTGCAAGCCAGACTCTACATGAATGGCGTAGGTCGGAGTAGAGTTAGGAAGTCTTAATAGCCGTTTAAAGGCTCTCCCAAACCAACGCGATTAATCACTGCGACAAAAGAAAACAATAACAACAACGTGTTGTTTTGTTTGACAACCACGTGTTGTTATTGTTGTTTTCTTTTGTCGCGGCGAATAATCGCGTTGGTTTGGGAGAGCCTTAAAGCCGTATCTTTGTACAATTTCGAAGTCTTCAATGAGTATAATATCCAAAAGCCTGCACTCCATATCCATAACACAAACATGTTTTCACGGTGGCATTGAATAATTGATATTTGGAGGCGAGATCAATATGACCGTTTGCAGTTAGAGCCAGTTTTGCATCTCGACATTTTTCTTTGACATGCGTACTAAAGTTGAGGTTGGAAGTAAAAGTCACACCAAGGTACCTAAAATCCCGCACTAGTTCAATACTTTCGTTGTCGATGCTCCAGTTTTCTTCTCGAAGTCTAGTCCGGTGTCGGTTTTCGAAGATCATCACTTTTGTTTTCAAAACATTTATATGAAGATCCCACATCTTGCAAAGAGATTGCAACTTATTTAATTGCAGTTGTAGCGTGAAAGGGTTGTTCGCTAACAGCACCAAATCATCTGCATAGAGTAACGCTTTAATATGAAGATCAGCAAAGCCAACTCCCCCGGGAAGTATATCCATTATACCGTCAATATAAAGAGCAAAGAGTAAAGGACTTGATATGCATCCTTGAGGTACACCAGCAGAAGTTAAGAACCATTCCGACAGTTTGGAGCCATCCCATACAGCTGCACTTGAAGTAGAGATTAATTTCGCATATACCGTCAAGAATTTCGTCGATATTCCCACTGATGCCATTTTGTAGATTAGCGCTTGCCTGTTTACTGTGTCGAATGCAGCTTTGAAGTCGACAAAGCAAACGTAGAGCCTCTTGTTATTTTCAATGAATTTTCTTGCATTGCTAGTCAGCGCGAAATATAACAAAAACCAAAATTGCCGATAAATAAGCCAGTAAATTAATGAATATAGATGTGAACAAACACAGGGTGCACTTGAACCTTAAATGTCAGTAACAAAAATAGTTTATTAATCACAATATACCCTATTGAACACAGCGTTCTAATGATTTGTTATTGCTGCGCTAGCTCGGCTTTTCGCAGAACACAATTTGGCGAATTTTCCGTCTTGACTTGGGCTTGACCCGAACAAAATTCAACTGACCAAGGAACTGAAGATAAATGGCCATAGACAACGACGACGTGTTTTTGCTAAAAAGTCTTTGGAGCAGTTGGAAACTGACCCTAATTTCCATCGAAAAATCATCTTCAGCAATGAGGGTAATTTCTGAATGAATGGGTACGTCAATAAAAAAAAATTGTCGAATTTGGGACTGTATTAATTCACATAAGATCCAAGGGAGACGGACAGAATCCCGAAAACCGAAATCCCGAAAGCTCAAAATTCCGAAAACCCAAAATCATTAAAACCCAAACTCCTTAAAAACCCAGAATCCCGGAAACTTAAAATCCAGGATTTTGAGTTTTCGGGATTTTGGGTTTTCGGGATTTTGGGTTTTCGGAGTTTTGTGTTTTTGGGATTCTGGGTTTTCGGAATTCTGGGTTTTCGGGATTTTGGGTTTTCGGGATTCTGACACCAAACTGAGATCCAAGAGCGTCCAATGCATCCCGAAAACATCACTGTTAGGTGTGGATTTGGGGCTGGCGGCGTCATCTGTCCATATTTGTTTGAGAACGATGTTGGCCAGGCTATCACCGTCAACGTTGAGCGCTATAGGTCGATGATTACCAACTTCTTTTGGCCTAAATTGGATGGTATGGACACCAACGGCATGTGGTTTCAACAGGACGGCGCACAGCTCACACCACTTTGGAAATTCTGTACGAGTAAATCGAGGGTATGGTCATTTCACGTGGACGTGATGTAAACTGGCCACCAAGATCGTGCGATGCGATTTGACACCGTTCACCGTTAGGTTTTTTTTTGTGAGGTTTTCTAAAGTCGCAGGTCTATGCAAATAAGCCAGAAACCACAGCGGCCCTCAAAGCCAACATAATCTATAACATTGGATAGATTCAGCCTGATTTAAAGACATTTGAACGATGTTATATTACATACATAATGGCATCGATAGGCCTTTCAATGGAAAATAATTTGTCGATGACATCTCGCACACACTTTGTTTTATTTAAATTTAAAGATAGGAATCGCTTAATAAAAGACCCCTTGCAATACATCGTAATATAAAATGCACAAAATGGTGTCCTCTCTATAATTATGGACAGAATATTGAGTATCCGCACAATCGATATAAAATTTATTGGCAATTTTTAAAAAAACTTATAAAATTTGCTTTGCCCCTATACATAAATGTAGGAATTAATAAAAACCCGTCGCTTCGTTAAAAAATATTAAGTTTATTAGAAATAAGATTTAATGGAAACTGCTGAATATTTATATTTTATAATTAACAACTGCTGCTATCGACTGCTGAACTGAGAATAATGAAAAATTAAAAATGATTTGGAAAATTAAAATGAGAAATTACATTATGCTGATTTGATCAAAAAATACTAAGTTAGGAAGTTGAAAGTAATAAAGTAATTAATATATATGATTAATATTTCTACATTCGGCCATCCTGAAATTTTCATTCGCCTCGAATGATGCGTTGTATATAATTTTATGTATGTTCTTCCTCAATTTCATTTTCGCTTTGATTTTCGTTTTGCCATGGTTTCATGTAATCACAGCTAGATGTCGTCTTCTTTTTTTATCGTCATATTGATTTAAGAGTTCCTGCTTGACTATATCCAATATTTCGATATCCTCTTTCTTTCTCATAGGAATTCCAAAAAGAACTTCATAGGGTGTACGATTGATAGCTCTTTGCAGTGTACTATTTAGCACTATTTGAATCCTAGGAACAAGTTTGTACCACTTTTCAGGTGAATTCTGTGATAATCTTTTCAAAACATCAATGACAATTCGGTTAGATCTTTCAGCCTGACCATTCCCTCTGGGTACTCCAGTCGTAATTAATATGTGTTCAATATTTTCTTCTGAACAATAACCCTTGAAAATAGCTGATACGAAAGCGCTCCCTCTATCGGTTATCATTCTTTTTGGGTTTCCAAACTGCTGCTGTAGTTCTTTAATTTTTCTAATTGTCTCCTCAGCTGATACAGTTTTCGTTGAAAATCCATCTGTTACTGTCAAGATATATTTATACAGTTTGTTAGTTTGATCCATTGAACCGATGTGATCAAGATGGTATGTATCGAATGGCTTATCCCCCTTTTCCAGTTGGTTAATGAAACCCTCTTGTTTTCCGGCTTTTTTATTGTTTTCCTTTATTTTAGGCATATAAAACTCCGAGGATATGAGATGAATTGTCTTCAAAGCACAAAAATGTCCCTCCTCATGTTTCATTTTTATAATTTCAGATTCCATACTTCGAGGAACTACCAACTGCATTTTACCTTCATCATCTTTAAACATCTTTGATGAAAAATTGTTCGCAAAGTTTTTCTTTCAATATTTCCTTAACTGATGCAATTAAATCATCTGAATCTTGAGCTTTTTTGATTATTTCAGCAATTTTTGGCACAAGATGAAGAGGTGCATTTATTTCAGTAGTTTCTTCTAAATTGATATTCATGATGCTGTTTTCTTCATCGTGTTCGCCATGAAATGTTGGATTACCATTGCAGAAGACGACTTTCGTTTTGGAAATAACATCGTTTCCTATAATTGCGTCAACACGGATAACATTATCAGCAACTACATTTATCTCTATGTTCATCTTAAAATCGTCAATGTTCAGCAATGGTTCAAACGCGCCCAGAGTACTACATGTATTTGACGTAATGCCAACTAACCGCGTAGTTTTATTTTGCATGTACGGATATTGTTTCATTCTTTTAAAGCATGATTCACGAATCAAAGAAATTTGTGCTCCCGTATCAATCAAAGCGTTTACGGCCACACCATCTATAAAAATCTGTTTTGAGTTAACGACCGAATAAGCGTTTGTTTCTTTTAGTCTGAAATTAGTTGATGGACAATTTCTCGCCATATGTCCTGCGCCGTTACATTTGAAGCACTTCATATCAGCTTTACAATCGCGACGTTGATGCTCCGAAGAACCGCAATTAAAACAATGATATGTATCACGATGTACTTTACCGATTAATTGTCCGTTAAATCTTTCGATTTGGTGACTACTTCCGTTTGCACCGTTTGATCTGTTCATTAAACAATAGTTAGATTTTTCTTTTAATCGGAGGAATATATCATATTTTTCCGTTAGTTCAGTCAAATTTTCCGCACCGTATAAAATTAATTTGTGTTGCTCATTTCCGGTCACTCCGTCAATAATATAATGAATGAGCGATTGTTCATCAACATCTGCATACTGACCGATCTCTTTCATTTTATACACATACTCACGAAAATTTTCTTCCCGTTTCATTTTCCGATTTTGAAGTTGATGATAAATGTCTGCCTTACATATTGTTTTTTCGAATTCAGATAGCAATACATTTTTCAATTCTTCATAGGACCGACAGGAACACGTCCTTATAAAACATCTAGCTGATCCTGATAATTGCTTTCGAGCAACTAAAAGCTTTTCTAGATCCGACCAGTTTAGCAACGTACCGATTTCGTCAAACTCTAGCAGCCACGATTTTATAGAAAGTCCATCATCACCACTGAATTTGGAAATTAAACTTTCAATGTCTTGCAGAGAAAATCGAATCTGCTGGGCAGAGTTCCTTTCGTTCTGTGTAAAAGATTCTCCTGCGTATTACCTAGTCCAGATGATCCACTTCCTTTGGCTCCATTCTGCGGTTCTAAGTTTCTTGATTTCTGCTTTTTTGCTTCTGCTAGTCTCGCCAACAATACAGCTTTTACTTCGGTTATATCTAATCCCAGCTTCGATAGTTCCGCTTTCAACTGCTCCACAGATAAATTTTCCATAGCTTTTGAATTCAAATCAATTGCTTGGTTGAGCCCCCAAATATGTAGGAATTAATAAAAACCCGTCGCTTCGTTAAAAAATATTAAGTTTATTAGAAATAAGATTTAATGGAAACTGCTGAATATTTATATTTTATAATTAACAACTGCTGCTATCGACTGCTGAACTGAGAATAATGAAAAATTAAAAATGATTTGGAAAATTAAAATGAGAAATTACATTATGCTGATTTGATCAAAAAATACTAAGTTAGGAAGTTGAAAGTAATAAAGTAATTAATATATATGATTAATATTTCTACATAAATATAATTATTAAGATACATTTTTTTGCTCGGGCTTTGAATTCAAATAAATAATAAATTAAAGAGGACATATTCCTAAAGTTAAAAAAAAATAATAACATACTAATTCAATTAAATTAAAATTTCCTATAAATATGTGTGTTTTGTTTAGTGAAAAATTTTCTTTCAATAAGCCTTAAAAAAGAAAGCACTTATACTTGTCAATTGCTGTGCGGGGTCTATATCATTCTTTCATTAAGAAAGACTTCAGATTTAGCCCATGTAACAATTTAAGAAAAAAAAGTCTTCTTTAGAATTGAAAAATGAAAATCGTTTCACCACCTGTCTTTACGCATAGAACAAACGGGGATCCATTCAATGCAAACCGTACTTATATTGTCCCCTTATTTGACTGACTTTCAATAGGTTATCTGCGTGGATGGAGAACAGAAACTCCTGGACGGATGTCCAAAACATACAGATTTTATAATTCTCATTTTTTATATAGAAATACCTAAATAAAAAAGAAAAAAACAAAAAAATAAGAAGTTTCCAATCCCACTTCTTCCGCTTTCCAACTCCTCAACCTCAAAGCAACTTCATAAAAATCAAATAAATCAAGAAAAAAAAAAAAATAAGTTAAATATTAACTTACTTCCTTGAAAGACATCAGCAGCCTGCCGGTGGTGGTGATGGTGGTGGGAGGATAGCATGGCCTATTAGGGTAAAAAGTACTTCGTAATCCGATTGGAGCGATATATACTCTGCTCAATGGGCAGCTAATGCCAATAGGTTTATTTGCCAACTTTGTAAGTTCTAACTTCTTAAAGTCTTACGAATAAAATTTTCTAGCTAAATTAAAATTGTTTTAATAACCGAACGTGGGTTCTCATAGCAGACAAAAATTTTAAATTTGCGTGAACATAAAAATAAAATAAAAAATAAAACAGACGGACTTGAACGCTTCCTCTTGATTGCTTTGAGTGCCTTGTTGTGGATACAGTCAATATTTGTACAATGGGTGGGGGGCAGCAAACAACAAGAACAATGTCCTTTAAAATATAGATGAAGTGTTAAATTAGAGTACTTATTTATATTATTGAGGAAAAAGATAGACTTTTTTTTTAATCTCTTTTGATATAAGTGATATATAGGAACTATAAAGCCTTTCATAACTACAACGAAGAAATTCGTTGAGGCAATTAATTTTTTAACTAAAATTGAGTCGATGATGGGCTTTGTTGCCTCCATCATCTTCACTCGTTAATATAGGTACCTATCTCTAAATTCCCTCAGAGAATTAATTTCTTTAATGGGTCTACGTTAAAACAATTAATTAGGTACAATCAACTTATTCCTTGACACAGTGGGATTTTTTTTATTGATTAACGAAAAATTTCTTGATTAATGTATTCATTGAATCACTTAATATATTTGTTGTTTGTTATAAGAATCTTCTATAAAAAATTAAGAAAATTGTGAAATTAAATATTTTTTAAATTCTTTTTTCAAAAACTGTTCCATTAAATAATTTCAATTGAAAATAAAATATAAGAACGGACTTCTGGCCTTAAAAAAAGTATAGCATGACATTTTAAGAGTTTCCGTTGTTTTTAAATGATTTTTTTTTTTCAATTTGAAGTCGATTTTTTTATAAAATTGCTTCTCCTGCCTGAACAGGGGGGAAATAAACCCCCCTTCCATCTTATATGCTCTACCTTTTTGTCACACTTAAGGTGAATCACCCTGTATATTATATTTTTTTTTTCAAACCGCTCCAACGATTTTTAAAATTGTTTTTCATATAAATTAAGATTGTTTAAAGGAATTCGATCGTTTTGATCGCATTGGTGTCAAGTTTTTTAGTAAATTTATTTCCAGATATTGTTTTTGAACAATTTTTGATTGCAAATAATTTAAATAATTTTTTTTTTAACTCAAAAAGTATATAATTTTGATTTTTTTTTTTTAAATCAAGTCGCCTACAGCCTAAGCCCATCGGCTGATATTAATTAAACTTGATGTAAAGTTAGTGTTTTCGGGACATTACCCTGAAACGTTTTTTTCCTTTTATTTTTAGGACCAAAAATAACGGTACCTGCCATATATTTTTTTTAGCATTTTTGGAAAATCTTATTTTTCTCAAACAGATTTTTCTAAATAAAAATCGATAAATTTTATTAGGTATATGCTACTTTTTGTAAAAATTAAATTTCCAAAGAATGGTTTTAAATGGTAACTCCCATAGAACCATGTTTTTTATTTTCGTTTTTCGAGAAAAGGAATAAACTGATTTTGATAATTTTTTTATGGAGTATCTTCTGAAAAATTTTAATAGTTTTCTATACAAAAATTTTCCAAAACTTTGTTTTTAGATTTTTTTGAAAACCAAATATTTCGAAAACCATTTGGTTGATTTTTATGAAACTTGGCACCAAGCGGTTTTTTAACATTATCTAAAATATTTTATACAAAACTTTTTCTTATAGTCAAAATTAACGGTACCTTCCATATAAATGTTAAAAAACCGTTACAGAAAATATAAATTTTCTCGAAAACAACTCCTACGATTTTGATTAAAATTGTTGCGAATACTAACATTTGTATGGTCCATGGTCTGCCGAAAACAAAATTTACAGTTAGCCATTATTAACGGTACCTCTCATAGAACCATTCTCATTATGTGTAAAACCGATTTAAATTAATTTTTTTATACAAAAGATTCTCAAAAGTTAAAATCATACTGCATATCAAAATTTTCAAAAAAAACAAATTTTGGATTTAAAAAAAAAAATTTTTTTTTTTGAAAAATCGATATTTCCAAAACGGGTCAATAATTTTTTTCGAAATTTAATTTTTAAGTCAACATAAATAAATACTAAGAAAATTGTGTACCAATTTTTTCTCTTAAAAATTTTATATTTAAAAAAACTAATTTATAAAAAAACCGCTCTAACGATTTTAGTTTTTTTTTCTCTTAAACTAAGGTAAGTTAATAAAATCAGATTATGTACTTTTTTAGCTCTCAAAACAATTTAAGAAAACTTTTTTAGTAAATTTATTTCGAATTATGTTGATTTTTAACAATTTTTCAATTTAAGCTCTATAATGTATAATACTAGTTTAAACTTGAGGCTCCCATAAAAAAATTATTTACTTTTATACACTCAATCTTTAAAATTCGAAGAAACTGTACTACAAGAGCAAGTTTGTGCGATCCAGTCGTGCGTTTTATTTTACCAATACTTGCCCTATGCTATAGAATAGAGCAAGTAATAAGAGACTTCAGACTTAGTCCACAAAATTGGCGTTTCGTTTCAGCGATCTCACTTGGATTAATCAGTTGACTAGTGAGGGCCTTGTCAATACGCAATGTCTGATAAGTTTAGTTCATCTTACATACATTTCATGGTGAATATCTTGAGTGAACTTTATTCAACAACATTAGAATTCCTTCTTCTTTATTATTTTTATCATTTAGATAAAATCATATAAAAATAGTGCATATGTAGGTATATTTTATTTATCTGTGCGTTAGTATCTAATAGCGTAGGCCATCGAATTTTTTTTCGAAATGTAGTAAATTTTTTTAATAATTGGTCTTATTTTGCAATCAGTGGACAATTGATTAGCAATCAGTTGTTATACTCTTATTATTATTGTCCAAATTTATTTGCAGCTTCATGATCTCAATTCACACAAAATGCACTTTTATATTAAAATATTTGGATGCTAGTGGCTTTGTGTCTGTATAAGTTTGTATGTAGTGCAGATAAAATGATGGATTAACATACACTGCACACAACTCATAAAGGAACAAAAGCTATGGGGTTGTGTTGATTCCAAAGAATATCTCTTCCGTATATATACAGAGCTGTGATATCTATGTATCATCCTTCATAGGTATATACAAATAATAACAAATAAAATAATGTAAGTACTTTTATATAACTATGTAAAGATGTGCGCGCGTACTAAGTGTATATATGTGTGTAGCTGTGGGGCTGAAGGTCGGAAGTCGGAGCTGCAGTACAGCTTTCGGATTATCCTTGTTTGTCGTGTGATTTCCTTTCGCCCAGCAGCCATTTGCGTGTTTTTTCTTCAGTTCTGTTGAGTATTTTTATTATATTGTTGGTTTCCAAGGGGCTTATCACTTGATGCCATGACAAAGATCAAATGAAGAATCCGAGATAAAGACGTTGTGTATATAGTTGATCCTGGGGGGTCATTCAGTCATTCAGATGCCAACAACTTTAGCAATGCAATGGACTGACGACAAATCATTTTTCTATAAGTATATAAAGTTTGTTGGATTTGACACCACGATTTTGTGGCAAAACCAATGTCCGTGATATTTTTTTCATATTTTTTGTCATTAACGTCACTGGCCAGTGGGCAGATGTAAACACAATAAAATATTTGTGTTTGTCGTTTATTTTCTTTGATCTTAAAAATTTATTTTAAAAAATTGAAGAAATATGGCGACTGGGTTAAAGAGTGTGCAACTTTTGGAAAAAACACCAGGTGTCTCAGATTCTTTTAATAAGATTATTAATGGAAATATTATCTATTCAAAACAAAAATAATTCAAAATAAAATTAAACAATAGAAATTTGAAGAGATAAGAAGAAGTGGATTGATAGGAAAAAATGGCGTAATTAGCTGAAAGAATGGATTTCTTCTATAGAAGATGTACCTAGAGTAATAGGATAATATCAGACCATGAATTTTCGATCAAAACAGAACAGAACAAATGTAATGAACGACTAGCTGGGCCGTAGCCAGTAGGTAATTGTTTGGTTTTGTCGCTATGATTTGGCTTAGATTGTAAGTTAGTTATTTTTTTTAATACATTATGACAATTTATTTATGTGCGTGAAGCTAGCACCGCCATTTTCGATTTTCAAAAAAAAATATTGTGATGTATTATGCTCAACTTGTGCTGTGATATGCCGTAAATATTTTTTCAAATTCGCAAATTTTACGAATTAATTTTTTTTAAAAATTAAGTTTTTCTAAAAACTCAAAGTTGTGCTCTTTTGTGCTCAAAAAATGATACTAAGAACCGAAGAGATAAAAAAAAAAATGCGCATATTTGCAACTTTTACAAGCAAAGGCAAATGTAGCGAAGCACCTTAGCGTGAAGCACCGCCATTTTTGATTTTCAAAAAAAAATAGAGGCTGTGCTTAATTGTACCAAGCTTGTGCTATTTGTGCCGTGAATTTGGTTTTTTTTTTTTAATTCGCGAATGTGCAGATTTTAGAGCCAAAAATTCTATTGCGAAGCGTGAAATTAGCACCACCATTTTCGATTTTCAAAAAAATAATGGATGTGCTGAACTGTACTCAACTTGTGCTGCAAATACTTTTTTCAATTTCGCACGTTTGAAAATTTAGCGAATACAATTTTTGCAAACTTGCGAATTTGAAAAAAATATGTACGTCACAACCCAGCACAAGATGAGCACAATACCGCATATCTATTTTTTTTTTTTTTTGAAAATCGAAAATGGCGGTGCTAACTTTACGCACATAATTTATTTGTTTATAATATTTTAATCATCCAAAGGGCGTAGTGAAGGTAGAGAGGGGGAGGGAGAGTGCTGCACCCTAGAGATAAAAAAAAAAATGTATTAAAATATGTCATCGCAGTGAATTTATCAACTTAATGAATTAACCCAGAGATATGAATTACCCAAACCAATTCTGATACAAAAATACTATTGTTTTTTCATAGCTCTTCACAAAAGTTAAATCTAGCTCGCTAGGTAGGTAGGTTAATAATAAACTTAAATCAGGAAATGTAAAAAATTAGGGCCCTATTAAAGTTTTCAGTTCATTGCAATATTTGATCTCTATTAACAAAATTGATAAATCGGTATTATCGTTATCAAACATATAAATTTTATTGATACGGAGTTGAGAATATTGTGAATAGTTCTTTTGAAAAATATGGTATTATATAGTTTATAAAAATATTGTTATTTATCAATTTTTCAGCCACTTGTTAATTTCCAATTTTCATTTAATATTTTACATTAATTGGTCGTAACGGAATGATTTCTTGAGAAAATCATAAATTATTAAAATTATATTCAAGCTGTTTTAAGCACCTCTCATTCAGCTAAGTAGATTATGCTTCCTCCAGCTCTAAGCCATTTGGTTATTGCCGACTCGTAGAAAGGATTATCTTGTTCAATAATATATAAAGTACTAGTTGATAATACCCGCCGTTGCCCGGGTCTTCTTTAGTAAAACTTTATGACAACCAAATACCAATATCAATATTAACCAAATTTCAATCAATTGATTCCTTCGTTTATCAATCAATTGATTTTTGAGAACTATAATAAGAGTGTTGTTGTAAAATTCACTGTTCGATATAGGGGATCATATGGAGAATATGCGATATTTTTCGAGAAAATTGTGCTGAATTGAAGCCCCTATCTTTTTGACTATTTTAAATTTTGAAAACAAAGGTTAAGGAAAAACTGAAAGCAAATTCAATTCAGCTTTAATTTAGCACAGACATCCGCAAGTTTGTGGCAATGCTGTAATCATTAAATTTTATAATTAAAGAGCGTCTTGCATTTGCAACATAAAGCTAAAGGGGATTTTAAACTCAATGCAATATTGTACTTGCGTTTTGTTGTGGAAAACTCTCGTGCCCAACTTTAAACCGCATCCAAATTGCTACATATTAATTTTTAAATGTTCTTTATCTCCCTATTTTTTTATTTTTTTATATTTTTCTGTACCTCCAATGGGTAACAGAATAAAAATGTTTACGCGGTATTTTCTTTAATCATAATTGGTAATGTTCAGATTAAATAAAAAGAAATAAAAGCGAAAGGATGAAATCACTATAAATATGCCAGAAACAAAGACTAGACGCGCGATCGAACAAGCGGTATGACCAAATTTTAATTTAAGACCTTTAAAATTTTCTTATTATTATTTACATTATTGTCCTTGATAGGCAGAAAAAAATGATTTTGTTGACATATCAGATTTTAAACCACGGATTTATAAAACCACAATTACCCTTAATGCAAGTTTTCTGTGAACAAAATTTCATTCCATAAAAAAGTTGTTCGCCTATTGTGAAAAATATTTCATGTTCTTAAATGAAAATACGTTGAATGAAAGTTCATTTTTTTTAGAAAAATTAAATAGATAGGCGCATAGAATAGCTCAATTATTCCAATTTTTTTTGGATCTGAAAAAGGTACATGTGAAAAATACAAGGCAGCCAATGCGTGCAATATGTGTATTAAGCTTTTATTCTACAAGCCTGCTCAAAACAATTTAGAACAGAAAAGTACAAATCTTGGATATGTTTGGAACTATTAAGAATAGCATTTTCTGCTCTTAATTTTATGTCAGAGAAAATTGTAACAGATTTGAAATGACTATCAAAATTAACTGTTGTGCATGCAATTCTATGTATTCATTTTGTTATCAATTTTCCTAAGCGCTAAGTTATATTGGCTAGAAATCTGCAATTGATTTAAAATGTCTTATAACCAATTTCATAAAGCCGTTTTAACTATTTAGCAGGCTTTTAAATACCATTTATTTCAAAACAAATACCTTATTCAAAAATTTAAAAGCTTGTTAAATAATTGTGAAACCGAACATTACAGATATTTATACATACTTAAAGTTACTTTACAAAAATGTTGGGCGAAAAAGCAATGCAGTCATTTAGTTTAGAGTGCCATAGGATTTTTGGGATTTTCTTTGTTCAAAATTTTTCAAACCAATTGATGATACGAAACTTAAATATTAAAGTTGAGCATAAACTGTCAGATAATTTAACTTTTATTTCAAGAAATGGGTTTTTAAATGCGAACTTTAACCAATCCTAATTCCGTTATATTAAAATGATTTTATTTTTAAATTTAAATTGAAAAACTTAACTTTCTACATGCATACCATGGGAGCCGAACCCATACGCATATCAGATTTGCTCAGTCTTCAAGGACGTATGCACTACGCATTGCACCGCTTATGACCATACTTAAAGGCGCTTATAAAAATGCTGATGCTCAAAATGCATTTGATATACAAACAACACATCTCGACCTGTGACGTTAGTGGTCATAAGCGGTGGAATGCGTAGTGCATACGACCTCGAAGACTAAGCAAATCTGATATGCGTGGCTTCGACTCCCATGGTGTGCATTTAGAAAGTTTTTCAAAATAAAATTGGATTAAAGCACAGCACCATACTAAAAAGGAGACTGATGATAGGCGGCTCGGCACCCCCTGAATTAGCTATATCTCCAGCCAAACAAAAATAAAACGAATTAAAAATACCTAAAATTAATTTGTAAACAATTGGTGGTAGCACAATAAAGTTGTTGTTGTTAAAAAATTCAAGGTAAATGTTATTGAAAAGTAGTTCAGGTAACGATTTTTTTGTGCAAGCTGTCATTTAGAAGATATCGAGGTTTTAAAACAGACCAAGTGTCGAAAACATCGGTTTTTTCGCATGTAACTCCTAATCTCTTAGGTAAATGTTATCAAAAAGTGTCTTGTGTGAAATTTGTAGATTAAATGTCTCTCCACAAAACTAAATTCGAGCTTTTTTCCTAAAAGCGATATCTTAAAAAATATCATAATTTTAAAAAATTTGATCAAAAGTCAAAAATATTGGTTTTCCATTTTTTGCATTTAATTGGTGGTATGATGCTAAATATCTCACTTTCAGTGATTTTTTTTTTTCAAAACTCGGATTCATGGGGAGGGACTTTTGACAGCATATTCGTAATGATGATAAAGGTCTCTACTGATTTTTAGCAAGATGCGAATTTTTTCAAAGTTTCTAATTTATTTTGTCTATTTTGACTGGACTATAATACCTATATAAATCCCCTTTTCAAAACAGACGAAGAAAACTTGACGTAGGGTGATATAATGTTGATATATTGTCTATTTGCCTTTTTAAGTTATATTATTTTTTAATGTTTAGGTACCATATTAATATTATTTAGTTGTTATGAGCTACAATTTTAATTGATAATTTATCTGTTAACCAAGTAACTGACACTGGTTTATTGCTTCATTCACTTACAAATATTACAATTAAAAATTGCATGCAATTGAAATTTTCCTCTCGGTACGAATTAAAAAAGTATTAAAATACGATATCGCTTGAAAGGAGAAATATTATTGAAATAAGAAAATATTTTGTATCAATTATTCGAAACAAATAGGTAAATGGAACTGGAGGGTCTGTCTAAAATTCCGAAGAATGTTTAACCTTACTACCTACATAGCTGTCTGTTTTTCCTGAGCTAATCCTCGCAACTACTGCACTGATTTTGATAAGGCAGAAAATTAGGGTTCGCTTACAGATAATTTTTATGAACAAGACATAGGTACCTTGTAAGCCTGTTACAAAAGAGGAAACAGTTTGATTGAGTACCTAATATAAAGAGTATATCAGCTTATATATTAGGACGTAATCATCAAATTATTGTGTCTGCCAAAAGGATACCTACCTATTTTCGAATTTAAACTAGATACTTCATTCTACATAATTAGGCGTATTAAAAGAAGCTGGAGGAAAGAAGGAAGGTTGTATAGGTGGAGCATTCATCTCACACTACTATGATTTGATTATCAAGCTCCTAGTGCCTGTGAGGATTTTTCATCCATAACTTCGTCGTTTTTAAGCCCTTAATTAACCTTGAGTCATATGATTATGAGATAAAATACGTGCGATCTAGTCGTTCATTTTATTTTTAAAGCTCATGCATTTACCTAACCTATCACATATTTTAGTACATATATAGCGACCCAACTATTTGGACAACCACCACCGTTTGCTGTCTTCGATCAAAGGGTTCTTCTGTAAACCGTTGTGTGCATCATTGCCTCCAGCATCCAGCCACATAGGATTAGAAAAGAAAAACTGATTCTGAGGCTGCCATCACTATAAAAGAAGGACGATAAAGTACCCCAACCCCAACACCCAATTAAGTGTGCACTATAAAACCCATACGGACATATACAAGTCTGATCTGACACAAGTCTTCTTGTACGAGGTCACTATAGCAATTATATTATTTCATTTTGGCACTTGTATGAGTGCAAATGTTTGGTGGCGCCTCATTAACTGACCAGCCGTGTCTCATTTTCCCCGCATCATCATCATAACCATCATAAAAGAAAACTCAAAGCACAAATATCTTCTATCTGTTGCTTTCACTCTGCACTGCCATTCCTATAAGGCTATCTCGCATTGGGGTTGTTTGTTTCTATGCAACAGGGTTTCCCGTTTCATTCAACTTTGGCTTTTCATTTTATAATAATACTCTTTGTGGAAGAAAATGTCTCGTTATAGGTACTATATGCGCTCATAATGGTCTACATTTTATTCTTTAATATTGGATAGAAGCACTATGTGGGGATAATCTCTGAAATTCCGCCAGATTGCTTCCCCACAACACAACACAACGCACCTATAAGGGAGCTGAATTGTGTCGAGTGAAAAAATCAGTCTCATTTTTGGTGTCAGCAGACAGCTTTTATTTGAGTGATTTTCGATTGATGGGGAAAAAGTTTAAATTTTATGGTAACTCTTGTTCTATTTTTTGTTTTTGTTTGAAGAAATTGGTATAAAATTAAATTTAAAAAGGTCGGGGGACAAATTTAAGGACTTTGTTCAAGTAAAAAAGATCTAAATGGAAAGGTTTTTATTTTGAAAAGAAATTACATAAATAAGTTTATCAATTGAAAGGATGTGAAAGGATTGATGTAGAGTCATGAGGTGATGATAGTGATGTAAGCTGGTTGCGTAGTTACAGATCAGAAGTTGGATAATGCGTAACAAGGAAGTCATAGATTAAGAAAAAAGGGTAAAAATCAAATTATCATACTTTGTTAAGCTTTATAAGGGCGTTCATCTGCTTTTTGTGTTTTTCATCCATAAACAATTAGGATAAATTTAGAAAATAGAAAAAGTGGGAAGCCATGCGTATATGAACAGAATATGTTTTGTTAATTAAATATACTACCTATGCCTCCTGAAAAGCTTTTTTGTGTTTGACCTTACGGATGAGTTGCATTATGGAATTGCAGTGTTTTTACGTAGTTTCCCAGTACAGGAATATTTTGATACCTACTAACTTTTTGTGCACATATATAGGTTAATTATCTATCGTTTCCATTTTCTCTATTTTTTCCCGGGTCCTTCCAGTTGTAGAAAAACCTTTCACATGACCTAGAAAGAATAAGATACCTATTATACCTATGTTATGTACATACATGCACTAATATTATGAGCATTGTTCTTGTACATTTTGCTGGTATGTAGGTATTTGAATTTGGGATAGATTAAAATCTAAAGCAACAAATGATCGGCTGTATGTTTGAAAAGAAAACAGCCTAATCAAAGTACATATACACAAAAAATTTAATTATACCAAAGACCATTATACACAGGGCTATATTTACCATATGGGCATAATAGACTATAGCCCAGGGCGGCACGATTGTAGGAGCGGTAAAAAATTATTTCATATTAGAATTTTCTTTTCGATGGAAATTAGCATTTTTCGATGTTGATGTCTAATTTAAAATAAAATGCACGACTGAATCGTACGAAAAATTTTATACACACTTTTTTTCGGTATATTACTGTTTTTTTTTTTTTTTTTTTATTCAACGCCCTCCCTAAAAAACCCTCTTGTGTTTTCCCACCTTGCATACGCCCTTGTGTTTAATTACATTTTACCTTCATTAAAAATTTTTAGCCTTGAAGATCCGACCATTGAAGTCTTTGGTTTTTGTAGATCGCTTAGATTGTACCAAAAAATTCGTGCTTGCCGTTTTATTATGATAAATAATAAATGTATATAAACTCATAAATAAATAAATAAATACTAATATAGGTAGCTAGTTAAAATGTTTTAATCTTAAAATTAAGACTGAAGTTTAAATTCTTGAAAAAAATATGAATTTATTCAGAAAAAAATATTTTAAAATCGTTAAACATAATTTTTTTTTTATAAAATTTATTTAACTAAAAAAAATTCCAATGCCATTTGAAAATGTAAGACTTGAAATTTTAATTTAAAAAAATTATTATCCCTTTACAAAACGTTTATTTTGCAAAAAATAGTTTTAACTACAAACAATTATAAGTTTTATTTAATAAACAAGACGCTCCATAAAAAGATATGAAATGTATGTATTTAATTTATAGAGTGGTTCACCCGGGCGTATACGCACTATTCTTATTTTATTGAATTTTCAATAAATATTAATACAATTTTAATTTTCATTCAATAAAAAGCTGTTTTTATGAATAGTTTTTTTCCTATTTGGAAAAACAAAGTGGGCGCGGTACGGAGATCGCGAGCAAAGGGTAATTGAATTCAAAATGTTCTCCTGTCAAGATAATCACTGGTCAACAAGGTTTTTGTTACAGAAACCAAAATATACTTTTTCAAAGGTTTTTGGTATGCTGAACTCGAAGTCAGAAATATTCTTTCTCTTCAGGTTTTTGAGATATTTCTATTTGAAAATTAAATAAAAAAAAGTTTTTTCTTTGTTTCCAAGGTTACGTTATAACCTGAGGTAATTTGTTTCAACATCATTTGTTAAAGTTTCTGAAAGCAATAATTTTATTCTTTTTAAATCTCTTCGATACCTCTTTTCTTCTCAGAGATATCCTGATGATTAAAAAAACCATACAAGTGTTTGTTTCATCACCTTTAGTTTTTTTTTTGCAAAAGTGAAAATCACATCATGCACGACATAAAGTATTTGAATGGAGCTAAGATTGTCACTCATTTTATAATCGGTGATGGAAACTTCCATCTTTTTTTTTATTATTTTCTATTTTATACTACATTTTAAAAAAGAACCGAAAATAACTGAAATTTTGACGGTTGGTATAGTTTGATGTAATATGCAAAA
This sequence comes from Epistrophella euchroma, assembly GCA_947049315.1. NCBI lineage: Eukaryota > Metazoa > Arthropoda > Insecta > Diptera > Syrphidae > Epistrophella > Epistrophella euchroma. The sequence continues at coordinate 109,343,837 of OX346245.1, read as the reverse complement.
CAAATTAGCTATAACTTAATATTTCTCGGAGAAGAGAAAAGATATGTGAGAAATTTAAATTTAAAAGAAGAAAACATGATGTAATAGCATATTTCAGTTTCAGACTCGAGTTCGGCCCACCAAATACCTTTGGAAAAGTATAGTTTGGATTTTGTCGACAAATAAATTGACCAATGAAATTTTTTTTAAAGCAATAAATTGTCTATCTCAACAGCCGCTGATGATACAAATAGCTGTGTTTATGATAATAATTGTACCTATTCTCTCCAAACATACAAAAACTCTTTCTTCATTCAACGTTGGAAACCTCATGTATAAAATTCCACCCTGAGCTATTAATCAAAATGGGCGCGTTCAGCAGGCAATCCAAACCTATCTAAATAGGTTTGTGTTGTTGTAATCGTTTGTGCAATAACAGCTGATGCAACAACAACTCAAGCTATCTGATAATTTTTAGGATAGGTGGATAGCCTATCGGATTGCAAAACCACCGCGGCCAATAGTAACTCATTTTAGGCCGTCAGAAATCCTAAATACGCCACTGTACCTAGGTTTTTATATAAATTATATTGAAATATTAGAGGGGTCATAAGGAATCCAAATAATGCAAATGGCGCAATAGGCCAGTAGATGTTATTTTATTTTTATTTCTATATTTATTTCTATATTTTACATTTATGTATTTCTTAGTCCACTGTGTCAACACAAATTCTTTCCTATCCTTCTATTTTTTTTTACTAGTGCCATGCATTTAAGCATGTACCTATAAGGCGTCTTACAGTCTTAGTCCACTTTCACACGAAGATTCAAAACGTGACTTTAATTTACGGAGAGTCTATCATTGGCCTAGCTGGTTTTTGCTCTTTTCCAAATTTTTTTTATTAAATTTGATTTTTTTTCAATTTTAATACTAAGCATCTTTTAAATTCAAATTCAACTTTAACTTCGATATTTCTTCCACAAAAAACACAAAAACCCCACAAGACGGAAACGATACCGAGATGAGACTAAATTGTAAGAAATCAAGACTACAGTAAAATTTTTCAATTTTAACGAGAAAGGTACGTGGTCAGCCATATTTCAGACAGCGCAAAAGGTATTCGGTATATGCCACCGCACATGGCCCCGCACTTTGTGGGGGACCCCACCACTGGAAAAAAAATTAAAGAAACGATTTTTTTAATATGTTTTTTTTTTTTAGAAATTTAGTGGAATCACTACAGTTTTAGCATAACAAAAATTTCTTCTGAAGTTTTTAATAGATTGGGAAGAAGGAATAGTTAGTCTTCAGACTTCTATAAAATCAGTAATATAGGCGAAACTTGTTAAAACGATTAGTCTTAGGGGTCACGGCCCCTATGACCTCCCTCCCTGAATCCGCCACTGTATGAATAAATGCATATATAATTATTATTATTAATTATATGTAATGTCTTATATAAACACTTAATCTTTAAAATTCGAAGAAACTTTTACTACAAGAGCAAGTTTGCGCGATCCAGTCCTGCGTTTTATTTTATCTACTAGGCACTTTGCAGCACAAACTGAGCACAAAACAGCGGCTGTGGGATCTTAGCAATATACATGGGATATTCGGTAAAAAAGTATGCAGTATTAAAGGTCAGTAAAAGGTCAGGTAGTTTAAGAAATTGGGCAGGCTTAGAAAATTTTTAATCCAGGGTTAAAGTTTTTCAAGGTCACGCGCTATTTTTGGCACTTTATTTATGGGATATTCGCGAAAAAAAAATTTTAAATTACGAAAAATAAAATGGCGGAATTATAATTGGCGGTCTGGTTACAAAAAAAAAAATGTTTTCAGATCGCCAAATTAATTGCGCCATTTTATGTATGTTTCGTAATTTTTTATTTAAAAGAATGAAAAATTTAATTTGTTTGTAATCAGACCGCCATATTTCTATCTGCGCAACAAAAAAAAAATATGAAAGTATAGAAAAACTCGTGTTATATTATATGGACTATGACTGACCAATCACTGAAACTTGTTTTTTTTTTAACAAGACTAAAATACCCTTTTAGATGGTACCTATGCATTTTTTTTTGGAAAACTGCAGAAATGAGGTGCTAGCTAAAAGTCTAACTTTGACCTTGAAAAAAAAAAACTTTAAATATTCGTAAAAAAATTCTATGCCGAACCAATTTATGAAATTAACTAACCTTTTATATACAGATTGAGTTATCTTTCAGATGGTAAATAATGTTTTTGAAAATTCCAAAAATGAGGTGCTAGAATCTCTACGATCTTGAAAAAGTAATAAATTAAAAAAATTATTAGAAAAATCTATGGCTGACCAATTTCTAAAATTAGCAGGATCGCGATACCTATCGGATGATATATATATTTTTCGAATATCCCATAATAGACGCGCTAACAGTCTATTCGACCTTGTAATGACCTTGAACAAAACTATAAAAATTATTACACAAAAATGTATGCCTGTCCAGTAACTGAAACTACCTCACCTCTTATGGCCTTTTACTGACCTTTTAATTTGCATATCTACTTGTTTTTCTTGAATTCCATTCCAAAAGTCTTATTATAAAAAAAAAACTTTTGCCTGACCAATTACTTAAATCACCTGAACTTTTTATCACTATCCGGTGGCTCTTCAAATGGTATCTATACTTTTTTTGCGAATAGGTATCCCATAAATCAGGTGCAAAAATCGCGGGTGACATTGAAAAACTTCAACCCTATATTAAAAATTTTCTGATCCTAACCAATTTCTGAAACTATACCTGACCTTTTATGACCAATTACTGACTTTTTAGACTGCATACATTTCTTGCGAATATCCCATAAATGGGGTGCTAAGATCCCACAGCCCAAAATTCATCCGTAAAATTTACAAATTTGGGAACTTGAAAAAAAATTCACGTCACAAGTAGCACAAGTTGAGCACAATATAACACTACCTTTATATCTGAAAATCTGAAATGCCGGTGCTAACTTCACGGTATTCGCAAATATGCGATTTTTTATGTCTTCGGTTCTTAGCATAATTTTTTTTTAGCACAAAATAGCAGAAATTTAAGTTTGTAGAAAAACTTAATTTAAAAAAAATTCATTCGTAAAATTTGTGAAGGTGCGAAATTGAAAAAAATATTAACGATACTACTTTTTTTCTAAAAATTTAAATTATAGGTGCTAGCCTTACGCACATCTAATTTTAAAATCCAAATTGATTTTAAAATTATTTAGGTATGTTGTTGGAAAAACATTTTTATAAGTTATCCAATGTCATAGTGTGAATAAAATTAATAAAATACAAAAAATAAAAAAAAATCATTATACGCATTGACAGTTTGATATTTAAAAATTCAATATTAATTAAAAAAACTGCAAAAAATCAGAGTATTTGAAATTTTTCAAAATTTTGGTTTTACAGAATTAAAAAAAAAAAAACAGAATTTTGGATTAACAGAATTTTAGAATGCCAAATAATAGATTTACAGAATGATGGAATACAGAATTTTTTTCTACACAATTTAATTAAAATTTATTTTATTTCATTAACATAATTTTGGTAATACAGAATTTTGGAATACAGATTAACGTCCCTTGTTCATAATTCCTGCATCAAAGTAACAGTATATTGAATCACATTTCGGTCTATCCTGTGTAGGTGTTTGCATTGACCTTATAAAGTGAAAAATTGTAGTTATGCTTATTTAACCAATTGTTTTTAAAAAAACGCAAAAGAATTAAATAAGAAAAGTATATCAAGCTGAGAAAACTGATGTAACATTCTTTTTTATGCGTATTTATGAATAGAAAATAGATAACCTACATACACAGATTATTATGCACAAAACATGAACGTCATTTATTTTTTTTAAGTAGATACCAAACAAAATAAAGCCCCTGCTGTTCAAAACTAAACGTATGAATGAGCAAATTATTATTTATCCTTTAGCTGGAACCAAATATAATCGGATTAGCCTGTCAAATGCATGCTTTTAGACGTCATTAAGGACCTACACATATAGAAAAATAATACAAATGTATAGATACACAAAATTATAGTACAGTTCCACGTATTCTGATTAAAACGTTTGGATACAGCTCCTGGCAGCAATCCCAAACACTCAAGTAAATATTTTTATTTCTTTTAAAAATTACAAATTTCAGAAACATACGCATAAATAAAGTGAAAGCCCGTTGAGGTTACATGTTAAAGTCATGTAAGAAAAAATGCTTTAACGTAAGAGAATAAAGATTAAAACGAAAGCCCCAATCTCAGTAAGTCGTGTCTTTGACTTTGAATTTAATTTTTCAAGCCTCGTACTAAGTTCGAGTTAAAATAAAATTTCCAAACAAAAGTGACGATCAAACGAAATAAGTAGTTGGAACTTGGAATTAAGTTAAAATATCGTTAAGGTACCAAATATATAACGAAAATAAAAATAGATTCGCCAATATTTTCGAGTGAATAACAGTCGGTACAGAAAGCAGTGGCGTAGCGTAGTGGGGTGGTCCGTCTCGGGCGGCACTTTTAGGGGGCGGCCAAATTTCACATTAATAAAAGTTTTGGAATGCGTGCGAGTATTTTTTTTTGGGGAAGATTGGCAGGGATCGAATAGTTTAGGGTACGTTCGTTGATATTTTTTAATTTTGTACTTTGCTTATTGTTAACACTAGCGCAGTGGTGCATTGGAATATTAAGGAAAATTTAGACATTCAGTGGAAGCACAGAAATTCTACATCTGCATATTTCTCTTGTCTGCTGTGGTGTAAGTTAGCAATGCGTTGAATATTTGACGTCACTAAAAATATCATCATTAAGTACACAATGTCCTGGCTAGATGCGTTGACATGTTCTCTGAAGCATTTGAAAAACAATCGTCACTAGGACTTTGTAGCGACAGTTTGCACTATATAGGCCAGTCGGCAGGGGATTTTTTAGGTATGTAGGTACTGATCAAATTGTAGGTAAGGTACATATGTTGTTTTTGAGTATGAAAATAAATGGCGCGACTGTAGGTGTTGTTCGCCGGCTGCTATTTTAAAAAACGCATTGTAGCCAATATCATGAGAACGGCTCATGGTACACAAAATTTGTCAGCACCTTTTCAATACAAAATTTAATTATCTTTCTTGTTTTAATATGAAATTTTTTTTATAAGACTTATACTTTCAGAGTTAAGGCGGCTAAAAGTACGCTTTTTTAAGTTTTTCTTAAATTTCTATTTTAAGATTGATATTATGAAAAAAATACAGAACAAAGCATTGCTTTTATTCGCCTTAACTCTTAAAGTATAAATCCTACAAAAAAACGTAGTTGTTACAGTTTCTCCCACTTTTTTAAGATGTCAAAAACTGACAAAAGCAACAAACGTTTAATCTACATGTAACACCCGCATCGCGTTGCGTTTGTGATGACAATAATCTTTTTTATTCTTTTTTGACTTCGGGTAAATAAATGATGATGACTGTCCTTGCCGAAAAGTTCTTCAGAATTACTGTATGCTTTAGTTTTTTTAAATTAAAATATACCTAAATAAGAGGGCGGCAAAATTTTCTTCCGTCCCAGGCGGCTGCTAGCCACGCTACGCTACTGCCAAAAGCAACCTACAAAATTTTAGAGATAATATTTGCGCAACGTACATGTAAAATGCTTGAGGGATCAATGTGGAACAATAGCATAAAACTAAAAAATTAATGTGAACAAATCACCAACAATCATACTGTAATAAAAAAAAAAATAAACAAAGTTAATTTTTTTGCCCACTCACATACGTTTTTGTGTTCGTAAAAAGACTCCTTCAATGAGTCTGCTATTATTATCAATTTCTTTCATCTACTGCAGAGGCAGACCCAAATTTTTCTTATAAATCAGATATCGTTGTGTCATTTTTGTATGGGATGTTTCAATTTGCATAATCAAATCTTGGAATCTACCTCTTGTATCGTTTGTTAGATATTTTTGAATTTTATACAAAATTCCAAGTTTCAATTAATCTTCTTAAACGTGCGAAGAAGCCCGAGAAAATTATATTCCACTTCGAAAAAAAATTCCGACAAAGCTGAATTTTGGTGGAGATCTTAATTTTTGTATCTTAAGCATTTTCCAAAAAGTCCCCTGAATTTGAACCGGGGGTTAAGTTTTTAAGGGGGTGAAAGGGGTTGAATTGGTGAAGGGAATTTATTCCATGGGAATCTCTTCCACCTTGGAATTTAATACACTCATATTAAAAATTTGCTCCACTTTTCAAAGTGAAGCTGATTCCCACCGAGAGTGAGAATTTATTACAATTGTTTAGTTTCACTTCAAAAAGGAGAGTATTTTCCCTTCTCATTTATTTTTCGCAATTTTTTAATAAGTGTATTTGTTGAATATAGTTTTTTATAATTGTAAAATTTTTCATTTAGAGAATTCGACCGTAGAGTTATGAAAATCGTGAAAACGCATTGAAATTTAAAATTTCTGAAATGAAATAGTGTTCGAACGCGTATAACTGGGCTAAACATCATTGATTTCCATGGAGATTTTTTTGTTGAATTTATATTGAACCAGATTAACCAACGACGGAGCCGAAAATTGAAAAATTCGAACGAAAATTAGAAAATTTGACGAACAAAGTCAGAAAATTGATTAAACATCTTAAAATTTCAAACTTTCTGAATTAGTATTTTTTGTTCGTCCGCTTTGGATGAAAATTTTTTAGTTGGCTTTGTATTCAACCAGATAAACACACTAGGGACACGGAGATAAAACTTGGAAAATTAGGACGGAAAAGTTGGAAAGTTATGATAATTGGAGCTAATTCGACTTTTTATTTATTTAATTATTATAATCTACAGATTTTTTGTTTTACAGACTACTAACAATTTTGAAAAAAAAACTTAAATTATTCAAATAAATATTGTATTTTAGTTTTATATTCAATTCTATTCATAGATATAAATCAATTTCATATTAAAAAAGTATTATGCATCTGATGAAAGATTAATAGGACCCATAATTATGCCGATGTCTAGGGTTTTAATGACGCTGACGCATTCTCCTTTCTGGAATTTACATTTCAAAAATTTGTACAATTGCCGAAATTTTTATACGGTAAAAAAAAACATCATGAACCAACAAGCACTGAATAGAACGTGTTTTTTTTTTAAAGAGCACATCTTGAGCTATATGAAGGAGTGTCAATTCTCCACTTAAGTTGACTTATAACAAATCTAGTAAAAGCTTTTTGAACTCTTTCAATGCGATGTATACCAATGGAAGTAAAAGGACAACAAATATGTAATTGAACGGTATTCAAGAATTGGACGAACTAAAGACATATAAACAGATTTTAAAGCGTACGGGTTTTTAAACTCACTGCAATTTCGCGCTTGACAAAACCAAGCATTGAGTTTGCCTTCGCAGTAACATAATCTATGTGAAAGGAAAATGACAACTTTATATCAAAAATGACTCCAAGATCACTAATCTCAGATTTGCGATCCAGAATCTGGTTGATAATTTTGTAGTTGTACTTCAATGGAGTTAAAATTCGATGAGCCGTGAAGACATTACATTTTTTAATATTCAAAGTTAGCAATTTTCTTTGACACCAATCTACTAATAAATTTAAATCGTTTTGAAGATAATACAAATGTGCGGTGTTTTTAATACACATAAACAATTTAATATCATCTGCATACATTAGTCAAGAAGGACTTTTAAGTAAAGATGGAATTTCATTTACGAAAATATTAAATAGAAGCGGCCCAGAGTGGCTACCTTTAGGTACACCAGAAAGAACTTTTATTGTTTCAGAAGTTATACTACCAAGCTTAACACACTGTATTCTATCAGTAAGATAGCTTGATAACCTTCTTAGAAGCAGGCCATTAATTCCAAACGATCGAAGCTTACCTAACAAAATGGAATGGCAAATAGTATCAAATGCCTTTATAAAATCTATTATAGATTGTATCCACTTGATACATGGATTCTAGGTTAGGTTAGGTTAGGTTGACGTGGTAGCCAGCAAGAGCCGACTCACTTAGACCATAATTTGGTCCATTGTGATACCACATTGAATCTAGGGGACTTCCTCACTAGTCCTTGAACCACTTGGAGCTTCTTACGAAGCGAACGAGATTATTCATATCTATATTTGCCAGATCACTAGGATCATTATAGTAGAAGTCTCCGAGATGGAGTCTGCGTCTTTGAGATAAAGCAGGGCATGTGCAAAGAAGGTGAGGAATCGATTCCTCTTCTTCTTCGTCCATGCAGCTTCTGCAAAAGTCATTAGAGTAAATACCAAGCCGCGTTGCGTGCTTGCCTATAAGACAGTGTCCTGTTATGAAACCTATTATGGAGCAGATATGTGATCTGCTTAAAGCTATCAAACATTTAGAGCGCTTCAGATTCAGTGTTGGCCAAATCTGTTTCGTCGCCGAACAGGTGGTGATGTTGTTCCACCTGAGGTTTGTTTTCTGTATAGCATCCTGCTTCAGCATTAGTTTACATGTAGCGATAGGAGTGTCTATATTTAACCTGTCTGGTAAAATAGTTAGCATTGTTCCTTCTTTGGCGAGTTCGTCGGCCATACAATTTCCTGGAATGTCTCTATGGCCCGGCACCCAACAAAGGTGAATTTTAAACTGCTGTGCCATCTCCATGAGAGATGATCGACAATTGAAGGCTGTTATTGAGTTGGTAGAGACAGAGTCCAGTGATTTAATGGCTGCTTGGCTATCTGAAAATATGCGGATATCCGCGTTTGATATCACGTTTTTCTTAAGCCAAGATAGGACTTCTTTTATCGCCAATAGTTCCGCCTGGAATATGCTACAGTGATTGGGAAGGCGAAAAGAGAGACTTAGATTTAGTCTGTTTGAGTATACACCTCCACCAACCCCGTCACTAGTTTTTGATCCGTCAGTGTAGAAATCAATAGATTCATTATTCAACAATGCCGAATCCTCCCAGCTGGATCTGGAGGGGATGGTTACCTGGAAGTTTTTATCAAACTGTAACTTTGGGATGGTGTAGTCGATGTTACTGGGAATTGATCCGAATGAGTTCAGAATAATGGAGTGACCAATTGCGTTATTGATCCACTGCGACGAGGCCGTAAGACGAATGGCTGTGTTTGCAGCCGTCTGTTTGCCAAAAATGTCGAGAGGTGAGAGATGGAAGAGAATGTCTAGTGCAGCTGAAGGCGTCGTACGAAGTGCTCCGCTTATGCACAGACATGCTGAACGTTGAACCTTACTCAATTTATCACAATACGTTGTTTTATCTAAAGCGGTCCACCATACCACCACACCGTATGTTAGAATAGGTCTGATTACTGATGTATAGAGCCAATGAGTAATGCGGGGTTGGAGACCCCATTTTTTCCCAATGGCTTTTTTGCATGAGAAGAGTGCCACTGTGGCTTTTCTAACTCTTTCCTGAATGTTAGGTTTCCAACTTAACTTTTTATCTAAAATAAGACCCAGATATTTCGCTTCGTCTGTGAAAGTTAGTGGTATACCTTTGATAGAAGGGGGGTCTATAGGAGGAATTTTATATTTCCTGGAGAAAAGGACAAGGTCTGTTTTGTGGGGGTTTACACCCAGTCCACATTGATCGCCCCATTTTGTTAGCTTGTTTAGGGCGTTTTGTAAGAGATCTTTTAAGGTTTCAGGGTGGATTCTAGGACATCAGTAATATATTTAGAGTAAAGCATAGTAACATAATTTAATCAATTATAATAGGTGGAACGAAGTTCGCCGGGTCAGCTAGTTTTTCATTATTTTTTCAGTCAGAAGTAATCCAAAATAGAGCAATATGGTTGGCTTTCGATGTTATAACTTTTGTTCGTAATCGCATCTTCAAGATTGCGGTCTGAGAATTAAGCCAAATATCAGGCAATTGTATTTTTATTTTTTTTCATGCAAAAGTGTTGCCACTATATTGTTTACTGTTCTATTGTTTGTTTATTGAATGTCTAATGTTTTGACTTGCAGTTGTTTTTATTGCTTCAAAATCGCTTGCAACTGACAAAAAATGAAAAAAATATAAATAAATGACTCCTTCCATGCACTTGATTTGTTGCCCTGTAAAAACAAAATAATATTTGCCTTTACACTCAATATTGAATTCTGTTGGTTTATGATTCAGACTTCTTCAAGAAAATGCTTAAATTGAAAACAAAGAAAAACTACCCCCAAATACCATCAACATAACATCCATTCAAGTAATTAAGTTTTCGGTCTTGTGACCGGAAAATTTTTCGTTCACGGAAATGGGGTATCATAATTATTTGTCTTTTATAACTCAAGCTTGTTCCTTAATGCTATACAAGAAGCCATTCAACCCCCTTTTGCAAAGCGACACTTTATTCCTAATAAGGGGAAATGATATCAATCTATGATTCTTTCATGTATGTGCATAGCCTTGGCTAATGGGGAACTTCCCATAACAGAGGGGTTGGTGCCTCCAACCATTAACCCTCACCCTTAACTCAAGTCTTTTAAACTAGAAAAAATAGGCCAGTGCCAGTTGCAGAGCAACAAGTAACATATGTTCCCCCAAATGCTTTTGGGGGCTTCTTGAAAGTTCTGATATTCAGAGTTCTCGTAGACTTGAATAAATTGCTCACTCAAACTCGTTGAACGGAATGGGTTTGGTGTTGGTGGCAGAGTTTGTCTAAAATACTTTCGGACACTCGAGTTCCTTTGTAACTGTTGCTTCAAGCGCAGTCTGGGCTGCTGCTCTTGTTGCTTAATAGTGTAGTGCGCATGTTCCTACACAAAGAGTGTGTTTTCTCCATATTTCGGTATATTTCGTAGATACGTAGTACTGCTGTTCTAATAGTCTATGCGAGTAGAAATTTTTTCCTATTTTCAATTCTTTACGGTAGAAGACGATAAAAGCCACGTTAGTGTAAGCAGGATTTCCCTTGGGAATGGTGCTCTTTGATTGTGTGCGTTGGAGACATACCGCACCCTAGTAACTATCACCAGAGAAAAAGTCTGCCGAAGAGCAGGCAAACACGTTCAGTAGCTATTTGATTATTATCGGTTCCATTCACCCATCGAGCTGGGAACCCGGCAGTTATCGCATCATATACCGACAATGACAGTCGGAAGTTGACTTTCACCGTGAATACTCCTCAAATTTTTTGTAAGGTGATTAAAGTTAGAAACAAAAAAAAAAGAAAAACAGATAATCCGAGGGGGTTTAACATTTTATATACATATTATAACCAAGTTATACGCCCGAGATAATTGAAAAAAAAAAAAAATAAAAACCATTCGAATGACTTTTCTTGATTAATTGACTTAAATAATAGAGTGAAGGACTTTCCCTTTTCGGATGGCTTACACTTACATTTCCGAGATTCCCATTCCGAGGAAGACTAACGACTCCAAGTTGACATTTTGCCAGCCTGCAGCAGTCTGTTCTCTGTCTAAAGTCGCCTTGGCAATTCATTTCAAATTTAAGCCACCGTATATTTATATTGCCAGCGGTTATTTGTTCTTCGAACGGGATCAAAAGGATTTTTATCGAAAAATTTAATTGAAAATACTTGTGTGAATGTCTGTGTGGCGGTGTATAAAAATGGACACTATACACTTTACCAATGTGCGATTTGGCGATACCACATACACACACACAAACGCAAACACAAAAACACATCCCTATCCGTATTCGAAATTTTATACACTTTTTCCTTCGTTGCTGCAAATGGAAATGGGTGTGTTGTGTCGCCTTTGGGTCCTGCTGCTGATAAATTTGATGTGCCATATGGAAGTGAATCCCATGATAGTGGTCTGGATCTCCTCGGAAATCACTGCATTCTGGTAAGTACTTGCAAATTACTTAAATTAAGTTATAGGCTTTTGAAATTAAACTGAGGAATTTGCACAATTTACGGTTGGTAGAATGTGTATGTGAGCAGGTGATGATGGGGAAGCATATGTGTGAGACAACCACGTCGTCGTTGTCGTCGTCGAATCGGAATCGGAAGTTGGGTTGATGTTGTAAACATATGGTAGATTGAAAATTGGATTTCGTATGACGAATTTCTTTTTTCAACTCGCGACACGTATACCTCTTTAAAGAACAAAGACATTGTGAACACGTGGCTTATTTGTGTAATCCTAGATTTACATTTTCCTTTCGCTCAGTTTTGATCTACCTATATGTTAATTTTGTTGTTTTGATGTAATAATGTACACATTGAAGATTCAATACCGATTAGAACTAGCTGGTTAGTTGTTTAGTTTTATCATTTACACTTAGGCCAAGTTTTTCAGTGATGAGTTAAATCAGAGTTGGTTAATTTAGAAAACGGTTAGCTCAAGACGCAGTTTTTTAGTGCATCGATCTAGAAAAACTCACAGGACAAATTAAATCATCAAAAACATATGTTAAGTTAATCCAGAATTAAGTCACGAAATTTGGTGAATCACTCGGGTTTAACTTTAATCTTTTACTAAATAACTGGGCACTAGTTTTTTAGTGCGAGATCATCCGAGTTTTTAAGTTAAACTCGAGCTAACCCTTCATATCGGGGTAACTTATAAGTCTATCTCGCACTGAAATAATGGACCTTCGGTTTTGGTTTCACAATTATTTAACAGAGTTTTAAATTTTTAAATGACATATTTTGTATGAAACCAACGACATTTAAGGATTTGAAAGTCAATTAAATTGTTAAAAGGAATTAATGAAACCGGTCATAAGACTTTTATTTTCCGCGAACGATGAGCAACGCTAGGAAAAAAAAAGTCTAAATGGAGCTTAAGTTAGTGCAAGAAAGCAAATCAAAATGACTTAATTAAACAGAAGATACATATTCGTATTTAGGTCTTGTTCCAGATTTTCACAGTGAAAAAAAACACGTCCATATGGATGCATATTTTTAAAGAAAGACAATTCAAAAAGCTAATAGTCAATTACCTTCTATATATAAACTGGTCGGAGATCCTTTATTTTAACATTTCAAAATGTTACTGTTTTCACAAGATGTATATTGAACATGCCTATATCTAGAGCTAGACCAAACGTGTGGTGAAACAAAAATATTCTAAAATCAAATGTTATTAAGGGCCTTATTGCGAGGTTCTATTTGTAAAAATTAAGTATTAAAGTATGGCTTGGTTGATCAGATGCTTTTAGAAATGAATTATTTTGAATGAATTGTAAAATATCTGCTTCGATATTAAAATACAGTAAATATGAAGTCCGCGCCATATTATTGACTTTCTTAAAAGCTAGTTCTACGGAAAAACTTTAGTTCTATAGGAGGTTCGAGTTTTAAGTTTTTCACAAATTTTTTATTACTTTGACATCTAAATCAAAATATTCAAATAAGTAATTTGGTCAGTTTATATTTCAGAGCCCTCATTTATTTTCCTCCGTCACTTTGAAAGAGCAGGAGCATTTAAAATATAAACTAGACTCTTCAAAAACACTTTCTTTGCCTTTCTTTCTTATTTGATTTACAGCGACAGAAAATAATTGAGTAACGAATCCAAAAAAAAAAACCTTCCTCAGTTTTTGACAGCAAATCTGAGGAATTTTTGTGAGGAATTGTGTTTATATTTCTGAGAATACGAATTCCTCCAAGATCTCTGAAATATAAACTGACCAATTGTTTTTAAAAAACTTAAAACTCGAAACTCCTACAGAACCATTTTTTCAGTAAAACTATAGCTTTGAAGAAAGTCAATAACATGACCTTAAGATAAAATAGTTAGTATAAAACCCGTTTTATTTTAGTTAAACGGTTTTTAAAAAGTAGAGAGTTTAATTTTGTATAATAGATAATTAAATTTAATTTAGAAATCTATAACGAAAGCTATTAAATTTATAAGGAACAGTCTTTCAGAGCAGCATTAAAGTTAAAGCCGAGCTAACTCACCAAATTTGATGAGTTTAATCTAGATCTACTGATCAGATATTTTTGATGCGGAACATTTTTTTTTTGACGGGAACTTGACAAATCCTCCAAGAGTAGCTCTTGTCATAGAAAAGTGCCCCTCACATTAGTCGTTCGGATTCGTAGGTCCCCTCCATTTCTGCAGAATAACCAAATAACATTAATTGTTTTATCATAAGACTAATGGACCAATAAACTAAAAAATATTTTAGCCGAAAACAGATGTGCAGCTTTTTCCAATGCAGCGAAAATAAATTTACACAAGCTCTTATGAGGGCTGACATATTCCAGGCTCTGCATGCAGCCTTCGCTGCACGATATCTCTATTTCTAGTTTCGCTGCATGGGAAAAAGTTGCACATCTGTTTTCGGTTTTTTGTGACTACTGGTTTATTTAAGGGAATACGGTAGTTAAGGATCTCTGCAGTATTAAGTATCCAAATAACCTTAACTAAAGCTACAAATAAATTTGCATTTTTCAATTTTAAGCATTTCCTTTCATCGTTTTGATGTTTTAGGAATGGATACTGTTTCCTGATGTAAAATTTCATTTTTTAATTCGTTCTATAAATCCTTTTGTCTAAAAAGAACTTGTTTAGAATATCATATCTGCATCTTACTGTATAAATCTTCAAGATTAGTATTTGTAGAAATTTTAGAACTGTTAAACAACGATATTTTATGTACATTCCTTTCTTTTTTTTGCATATTTGCAAATAAAAAGTAAAGACCTATCTTATTGCATTATTGAATTTTTGCTATACTTCACACCCAAAAATTGCTGTGGGCGCTCGGTGTATAACGTTTAATAAATAATTTGAGATAAATCGGAATCATAGTAGGTACAATGGTTCCCAGGTTATTTGATACAAGCTGTTTTTATTTGAAAAATAAATAAATGCGATCTATTTTTCATAATTTCAAGTGTAGTTTCGTGACCGAAAATAACAATTCGCGTCTCTTTTTAAAAATGGGTCGTCGCACAACAATAGAAGTTCACTATAAAAATGCACAATCTATTCGGCAAATTGCAAAATGTGTTGGTTTAAGTGCCTCTGCAGTGCAGCATATTGTGGAACAGTTTGTTCATGAAAATCGTGTTAGAAAGAAGGGAAAGAAACGTACCGAACAAAACTTTTATCCCGGCGTCCGATGAAGGATATATTGTTTGGAAAATTAAAATTAATCCTAAGTTATCGGCCCCGAAACTTGCTACTGAGGTTCAGCAAGAACTTAACAACATGAAATATTAGATTTCACAAAAGGTATAGCACTAGCACATCATTTGATATGAATAAATAACTTCGACCCACAATTTACAGCTTGTTGTAAAAAAACAAAAATTAAAAAAACGAGTTTTAAAAACATCTACATTCGAAAAGTACATTTTTGATCATCTTAATTGAAATATGTATGAAACCCTCGAATAAATTTCATCAGACTTAAACCAAACTAGCACTTATTGAGTGATGCTTTCAGCTCAGGTGATGAAAATTTCAGTAATATAGTCTTTTGCCAATAATTGCAATCTATCAACTGTCGTGAAACCTTCCAAAAATTTCGTATATTTTTTAACCAAAATAGTACGACCTTTTAAAAGACAACAAAAAGTTATCAAAAATAATTTCATAGCAAAGAATGTAAACAAAGCATTAGAAATTTCTTTTGTGTGTTAATAATTTGCATAAAATTTGATAATAACAAATTTTCAAAATTAAATATTTTGATCGTTTAAACAATTTTTTTGTAGTGATTTCGTTATAAAAAAATGAAAAACAAAATTAAGCAAAACATTTGTTTCCAAATAAAATAAATAAAAATTAATGTTAAAGTTACCAGCAGCCATTTTGCAATTTTTGTTTCGTTCTTTTTTATTTTTAAATGGATTTCGATAGAACACATTAATAAAAAATTTCTACCCTAAAAATCTCTCTCTTCTGTCAAAAATTCTACAAAATATGTGAACACTATTGACCTAAAATCGGTAAAGAAAAGATAGGCTTTGGGTAATTTTGAAATATCAATTGAACAGACCAATGACGAATGAATGGGTGCAATAAGAACACTGTCCAGAACAGTAAATGGGCCTGTGCATATTAGTTTGTTTTCACAATTTACATGAATACAGAGTCTGGCCTTCTGGTGGGAAAGAGAAGTTATTTGTTCTTAAAAAAAAAAAAATACCCACATTGGCGGAAAAAATATGATCAAGATCATAGAAGTATGTAAAATGTCAGTTTAACAAATTGATATCCTCGGACACTGCATCTGGCAACAATCTACATTGAAAAACTCTTAGCTGCCATTAAGATTTTTTTTTTCTCAAAAATCCAGACTTAGGAAATTACCTATGGCATTTTTTCAATTTCCATTTTTGATGAGTGAAAACTATAAGGAAACCAATATTGTGATGATTCGATATTATGATGTTTTTACAATAAAAAATTAAATAAAACTCAAAACAAGTTTTTATACTTTATTGTGTTCGAATTTTTCAAGTAGGTATCCCTTAAATACGATACAAAATATGTACCTACCTACAATTCATAGATACTTCTAGCTAGGTGCACAAATTGTAGGTATCTATAGGCCATGAAGAGCATCCAATTTTGCCATCAACTTCTTTCTGTTCATTTTTGACATAAAACCCCACTCCATCTGTAAGGTACATACTTATTTTAATCACAAATTCCACAATCATAGATTCTATAGACATATACTAGAGAATTCGTTCCCTTCGTTTTTAATGTTTCACCTGAGTAAAATGGGTGTGATAAGGGAGCGAGCATACCGATAAAAAAGTGTTATTGGTTTTGTGATGACCATCTGTTAATCTTCACGTTTTACATTTGTGTGGTTTCCTTAAAACATTAAACTTTTTGTTTTTTGATATTTTATTAATTTTCAATTCAAAATAAATTCAGTAAGATTTTTGTTTTTAAAATAAAAAAAAAAAAAAAATGTTTTCAGTGACTTTAAGATTTAGATTTTATATCGATATTGATATTGAAATGACCAATATCTTTAGATAAAACATTTACACTTCAGCTATGGTTGGACAATTCTTTTTTCAGGTTGCTACCAGCCGGCAGCCGTTATTGAAATATTTATCAAAAATTTTTGTTTTCAAAGTATTTTCTAGTTAAGAATTTATACATATAATTCAAATCATGAGCCTTATAACGGTTCGCGAATCGAACGTTCGTTTGTAGTCGAACCGTTCGGTGAGCGTTTTGAAATTTCGTATTTGGGTTGGCGAATTAATTATTCATCGCAAAATTAATTTACTGTCCATGATTTGGTGATAATAAATAAATAATCATTTTCATCAATATAATGTATGTAATTTCATATGCGGAATTTTTAAAGTTTTTTTTTTCCAGTTTTATACGTTTTGCAATAAGCTCAATTAAATATTTCGTTGCACAACAACTTAATCACAATTTGTTTTCAGCAAATCAAAAAATTAAAAAAACAACACCCGGGAGTTCGATCTGTCAGATTTTTGAATTTGGTGCACCGGTATGTTATTAAAAAAATATTGGTGGGTAATGATAATGGGAATTTTTACTTGTGTATTAATTAGAGATGTTATTACACTCATTTCGTTGAAGGTTTTTACCGATAAATTCGGCTTTTATTTTTGTAGGTAAACATTCGTCAGGTGACTCGCCTCAGACTTCAAAGCTAACGAGTATTATAATTAGCGAACAATCGTAATATCGATTTGATTCATTCGCGAGCATTCAGAGCCAGCTGTGCAACTTCATTGGAAAAAGAAATTTTATAGTTTTTTGCGATCGGTGTAGTACTGAGTTTTCATTAGAGCTCAAAATGAGGTAATTTGGCAAATTACAAAAAAGTGTTCAAATTTGGCCAGTTTTTATTTCAGAGATCTCGGAGGAATGCGTATTCTCAGAAATATAAACACAATTCCTCACAAAAATTCCTCAGATTTGCTGTAAAAAAACTGAGGAAGGTTTTTTTTGGATTCGTTGCTCAATTATGTTCTGTCGCAGTTAATCAAACAGAAAGAAAGGAAAAGCAAGTGTTTTTGAGAAATCTTGTTTATATTTAATGCTCCTGCTCTTTCAAAGTGACGGAGCAAAATAACCGAGCGCTCTGAAATATAAACTGACCAATTTTAAATTTCCTAATTTTGTTTGACGGCCTAGATTGTCTGTAAATCGCTTGTTTTTGTTGTTTTTTACATTTAATTCTATCATTTTAAATGGGTTCCACTTTAAATGGATTCCATTTGAGTGTGTTCATAAAAGTTTTACGTAATTTCCTACCGAATTTCGTGCAAATTTGGTTGAAATTACCTCATTTGGAATTTGAATTTGTATGGAAATAAGATGATTTTGAATTGAATTTGGAAATTTTGATCGAAATTACCTCATTTGCTCTAATGAAAACGCAGTATTAGATTACAATTTTTTAATCCATTTAAAAATCAAAATGGGCCTGTTGACGGTCCAAGTAATTTCATAACAACTGCTTTCAACATGGTCTATATTTCGCTTTGAAAGACGCCCCATTTCTTCATCCCCTATATTACCTGATGTGTCAAATCCTTAAAACTTCTCTTTATCGTAGATTCCCTACGCAGTTTATGCTGCAGCCTCACTCTTACCAGATCTAAACTTCGGGACTTTGAGAAGATAATCTATACTATACCTCTTATACAGAAACTATTTTAGGCAATCTAAAATTTCGCTTTCCAACGATATCTTCCATAGTAGTTTTCCATCCCAGTGAATTCTTGGTGGAACTTGTGGGGTAAATTCCACATTCAAGTTTTAAGTAATTATTAGTCGAAGCTTCGCACGTTCTCTCCGAATAGAATAAGGGCCAGTTTCACAGTGCATACTTATCCGGAAGAAGTATCACTTAATTTTATCATATTGGAACTTTTCGCGCAGTTTCCTAGCTTGAGTCAGGGGCACTTAAGTCCCCAACATGGGAGATTTAAATGCCACTTAGTTGGGTTAGTGTTCCTTCTTAACTTCCCATAGTGGCCACTTAAGTGCAACTTCCTTCGACTGTGAAACTGGACCTAAGGATTTATATTGTATTCTGCTCGATCATGCCCAAGACTTTCAATTTAAGGAGACAAAACTAATGCTGCACTCAGGTCACTCGACTTTGCAACGTTAAATATATCCGCTAAATTTGGACCTAATATTTTCTTCGGTCTTATATGGAAGTAGTCACCTTATGTCGTCGGAACTTTTCGGTTCCCGTCCCCATGATGATCAGAGTCAACTTTCATTTCCGATACTGCATTGCAATCTGTCTGGTCGTTTTACAAAGTAATATTTGCAATTGTATGTATCGCCTTCGTTAACCGGGTCTTCAAATAAAAGCTTAGACATCTTTTTTAAAAATGGTCAGATTGGTGAAATTTATTTGTCTGCCCTTTTTCTATTCTGTTGTAATACTGCAACAAATTTACAACGACACAGCTGATACAAAGAATGATATTTGGCTTGCTATCAAATAGTCAAGTGCAAATGCTACTGTTGTATTTTTCTTTTGCAATGCAGTAAAAAAGCACAATTATTGTTACAAGATTTCCATCGGTATATTAAGTTGTTAAGCCAAGTACGCTGCTGATACGAAACCAAATTTTTAGTTAGTCTCCAACATGACAATGATATGCTTACGAAAACCATAACGAAAAATTACCCCTTGAAAGTGTCACCATTTTCAAAAATAAAAAAACAAATACAAACGCATCCAGATCACAGAAAGCAATGCCGTGATGAAAGAAACAACAAATACAAACAATAATAGACACCAAATGTCACTTTTCCGCACCCAAATAATGGTATATAGGTAATTAGTTGTGTGCGAAAACAGAGGGCAGATCTCTCCAAATAATCTGCTAAAATTATCGATTTCGTTCATCGAACAGCGTACCGCAGACCGAAAAGCAGAACGAAATTTTTAGTTTATGATTTCGTTGTGTCATTTTTGTATGGGATTTCTCGTTTCGCATTAGCAGCATACTAGGTACTAAACTTTAGGAGTAAAAAAATGTTACAATTTTGTACTCTTTAGGCCTAGTACGCAGATCGCGCTATAATTTATCTTCCATACAAATTTTTCTCCAAAGATAAATTTTAGCGAGGATATTTAGCTAGGCAGTATGCAGTTCACGCGCTAAATTCAAAAAGCCTCCACTTTATTTAGCGCACGAAATAATGCTCAACGCATTCTTTCACAGCTAAATTTTGACATTTGTGCTTTTAGCAAACGATTGTAGAGATAAGAATTGTAGGGATAAAATTTAATTTAGCTTGAACTGCGTACCTGATGGCTTGAGCATAGTACGCAGCTGAAGTGGAACGAAAATTTTCATACAAAAATTGACACATCGAAATCATAAACGAAAAATTTCGTTCTCATTTTTATTCTGCAGTACGCAGTTCATTACGAAATCACGATACATTGGAAAATCGTAGTAGATCATTAGAATCCAAGTCTCCACTCCGCACACAATTAATTAAATGTAACATTGGCTGAGTTCCAAAACTCATCAGATGCGCATTTACTGCGCAGTTTACTCATCCAAAAATTTTCTAGCTGCTTCGATTAAAAATTTTTTTTTCTTTGCATTCCGAAACGCCATCAGACTTATGTAATGTAATATTTCTACAAAGCATCAAGTTTTCGTTGCTAATGCGTATGAAAAATGAAGGCATTACTTCCGCCCCAAAACATATTCTACATTTTGGAACTCAGCCATAATTTCCGACGAAAATTTTGACATTTCAATTTATTATATGGATAAAAATGGAAGAAAATATTGATAATTTTTTGTAAGAAAATTTTATTGAATTTTTTGAAGAAGTTGTAAGTGAAGAAAAAGAACCAAAACATATTCTGCAACCATCATCAACATCAACAAATAAAGGACGAAAAAGAAAAAAAACACAGTGAGTGTGTCAAAAAAGCAGATGCAGAGGAAATAAACAAATCGTCTTCATCGTAATCAATGTCCATTTTGCTAAAAATATCTCAATATTTTGTAATGAAAAATTTATAACGTCTTTATATTTTCGTTTATATTTTGACATCTGACTAAACTCTCTAATATATTTTTCCGTAGTCTTTTCGTTTACGTTTTTACTGTCGATTTGGAGACCACAGAAAATTTTCGTTTCGCTTCAGCAGCGTACTAGGCTTTACAAAGATTTCAGACTAGAAGTACCGAGTCGTAAATAACCCTTATTGTGGTTTTCTTCTCTATTTTGGGTTCAAAAAAATATGGTCACCATAAAGTATTGTGTAGCTATAGCTCTCTTGTAATATAAATATTTCATGGCTGCTTTCGATGTTGTTGTTATTGTGTTTTTTCTTGTTGATATTGCCTTTCAGTTTTGCCGAAATAAATTTATTCAACTTCAATGCAATGGAATGCTGTGATGAAATTCCCTTCTATAATGCAATCATGTTACCGCTAAGGACATAAATATGGAAATGAATTTCACAAATATACAAAGTATCTAATAATGTAGTTATGCTTTGGTTATTTTATTTTTCTCAACTCACTCTTTATCGTGTTGTTTCGTTTCGTGTCTCACTCCCATTCCTTTCATTCCTTTTTATAAATACAAATAAAGAACTTATCAAAAATGTTGGTTTGCTGAGGGTTTCGTTTCGTACCTACATTATACCCTACACTTCTAAAATCGGAAGATGAACACATTTTGTTTCTCAGAACTTTTTGAGAAATATTTATAGGAATGTAAATAATTTAGTTCAAATGACTACTAAATGATTTTAAATTATTTTGGTGATGATTGAAAATGAGCCGAGTCAAGTTGAGTTGAGTATGAGTTGAACCAACGGCAATTCCCCCAGAACGCAGATATGTATCATGCTTTGTTAATTTGGGGGAAAATCTCGGTGGAAAAATTTATCCAACACAAAGGAGTAGCGGCATAGTATAGCAGCAGTTATTTCAAAATGAAATTGAATGGCAGTTTTGGAAGAGTTTGGGGAGAATTCATGAAAAGCGGTAGCTAATGAATTATTTATGAACGCACTTTAAAATGTCTTAAACGTTAAAGATACGCACTTTGACCTACTTATTTCAATATCAAAAGATAATAATTTTATATTAATAAGGTATCACTGATTTTTGAGTTCCTGTTACGGGTAATTTATATCAAGGTATAACGAGTACCCACTCTGGATTTATGTCTTAAAAGCTTTACATAATAAAACTGGAAACACTAAATTGAAGAAATATTGAGTTAATAGTAAAGATCTTCTTTTTTTGTATCTATTGTAGTTGTTATTCTCCCATATCAGAGTTTACAGGAAGATGAATTTGCTTTCTTTCTTTCTCAAAGTTAAAAACATGGGCACGCTGGATTATTTATAGGGGTGAAACTTTTCATTACGTGGGCGAAAATAGTCTAAAAGTTAGAGGGTCGGGTTATGCCTTATTGAAAATCAAATCAAAGTTACTTTTTACGTGCTCTATAGCTGCCAATTTGTGGGTTGTAAGGTAAACTGGGCTGCATTTGACTTTCCTAATAATAAGAACAAATGTTGGCCTTATTTAAAACAAAAAAAAGTACTATCAACTTCGATTGCTTTGTGATTTTTCGATAACTGATGTCATTTTTTACCTTAATAAAAGCGAATGTATAACATTATAATGGCAGCACTTCTCATGAAATTTTAATTCATAAAAGATAGCTTTGTGAAAGTATAACATTATATGTAGTAAAAAAATCAGTAATTAACAATACAGAACCTTTGGGGCACATTTGACTTAAGCAGAAAGCAGCTGTGGGGCAGTTTTGGACATGTAGCATGCCGTAAAAAAACGTAATTAAAAAATAACATATCTAAGTTTAAATAAGTCATGGGAAACTCTGTCTTTAAAAATTAATTTTTAATTTTCAACCTCTGAAGTCTGAATAGACAAATACAAGAAGCAGGTATTTAAAGCGTTTTCTTTCGGTAATCTGGAAAAACTCTTCGGAACTCCAATTTTGCTAAATGAACAAATTTTTTTTTGATTCTGAAGTAGGGCTCAGCGTTACCACTTCCAGAAAAAAGTCGAGGTAGACGTGAAGAAAGTAGATTGACAAAAATCGAAGTAGATTTCAAAATGAATCTTTTTTTTTATAAAAATCTTTATTACAAAAAATTTAATTAATTTTAATTACACTAAACAAAAAAAAAAAAAACAAAAAACATAAACTGAAATTCTTTCAGACTTGATATTTACATATTGTCGGATAGGAAGAAAAACGACATAACTCAAGGAATCTTATTTTTTTTTAAATACGCAACAAAAAATTAAATGATGATCTGAATTTCCATTAATCTGTTAAAATACCAAGACCACACAATTAACTCTGTAAGTTCTAAATATTGTACCAGAATATGATATTTTGTCCAACGGGTATAGTTTTTTTTTTGTCTTCACAAAATTGCATTGTTAGTTCAAAAATATCATTTGTTAAGTTTTGTAGTTTTTCTTTCGAACCGACGATATACATATATTTCAATACATTGTTTAATAACACTTAAATTAATTAAAAAAATACATAACATATGTATGAATGAAATAGAGAAAAAGGAAGTAGATTTCGACTTTTTTTCTAAAATTGAATGAGTTTTAAACAAAGATTTTTAAAATTAAGTATAGATTTCAAAATTTTGGTGATAGTACGAAGTAGGAAGTAGATTTTTAAAATTTTTAAAATTTTTGAAAAAAAAGAAGTAGATCTACTTCAATAGAAGTAAAGTGGTAGTACTGGTAGGGCTATTCCAGAAAGCGAAGCGTATCGCTTTTAATTTGTATTTTCAGAAAAAGTGAAAGTTCTTGCCATATTCATACTCAAGCCTTTTTGGTTTTGAAAGCAATAGCTGTCTACTATAGGTTGTAGATTGTTGGCGAATTGAAGGAAAATGTAAAAAAAGTTCGTTAAAAGTTTAATCAACATAACAGTTTTGGGAGGAGTTTTCTTGTAATTTGCCTCCCCTTAAAAAAACAAACTCTCTGTTTCATCACTATTCCCTTATTATTTCGTAATATTTTACTTTGTTTGTTACAACAACACTTATGGTCGGTGGTCGTATTTATTTCATTTTTGATTGTTTAAACAATGGCTAAATGTCAGTTGTACAATCGTTGGCTAAATATTCATTTATGGTTCAGGATTTTTAATTTACCGATTTCGGCGGGTTAACTGAGGTGTAGCGATGGTACAGGCATGTTTTATCACACACGTCAACCTTGAACCATTGTTGAACCTCAGTTAATCCGCCGAAATCGGCGAATTAAATTTCCTGGACCACAACGGGTTAAATATTGAACAACATTCGTACAACTGGCCCTAAAGTATTTCGAAGCAGTCGGAAATATGCTTTATTTAATAGAAAGAATATTACATTTGTCAAGGTTTATACAATTGATTACGTTGGACAGCTGTCTAAAGTTAGACAATGTTTATAAATACGACCATTAGTTTTAAAAATTTAAAATTGTTATAGCCAGTATCGGGGATAACTTTTACAAAAAATAAATAATAACTTCATATTTGTTATCTACTATATACATATACTATATATACTATATACATCGACATAATGTTTTTGTTTAATCGGCTTTAAAGTTTGTGCATTTGTGTGAGCTTCACATAATTTAACTAATACAAACTCTTGATTGAGCAGATAATTTTTATGCCTTGTTTCATTATAGTCATTCTGATTCTAAACTTACGGGACTTCAAAATTCTCTTTCAGTGTCGCACTAAACATTGATATCTTGACATGTTTTCCATATCATACATTTTTTCTTTTGGAATTGTATACTAAGATTTCTGTACCTATTAATTTTTTTTCCACTCAATCACATCTAATTTATAAAAACGCCTCTGAATAAAACAATAACTGCAGTAAATAACAAAAAAAAACTAAAATAAATTGGAAGAATCGGATGGAAAATTACCACTTCTTTCGAATCTGTCAATTCCCCACGCGTTTAACCACCTTTTACCTCATTTGTTCATGTCCTAACGCAGCAAATTGAATGTGAAAATCCTGATTATTTAATTTAATTTAATTCGAAAGCGAACTGGCTCCGTAGCAATAAAGACGCGCGTCCTGACGCATTGTCTAATGTGTTTAAATTTAGTGGATTTAATTTCACTTCATAGCATCCAGTCAGCTTTTGTTTTGACGTATGATTTGGGACTGAATGTTTCAAAAGGTGTGTTTGTTTAGTTCAACTCTGAATTGCAACTGGTTTTGGAGTGGGTTTTACATAAAACTTGTAGTTTTCAAAAACTTGTGGTGTAGCAAAAATGTATGGGACAACTTGTGTTTTCGATTAGGTTTTCGCCCAAAACAGATAATTTTGCGAAAACCGAGTTTTGGGCTTGGTGTGAAAAGCTAATTAAAAAACTATTAAAATAAGTGCAGCATCACGGTAAGGGCGATTACCATAGTCAGAGTGCTGCCTTTCCAGTTCGATAGTGCAGGGGCGAATCCCATAGTGCTAAACTTTGATTTCGATAGTTTTTTTACAACTTTTAATCACTCTGCAAACTGCTTCATTAATTAACAAACATTTAATTTACTTGCAGGATTAATTAACTCTGATTAAGCTCAGCACGAAAAAACTGGCACTAGAAGATTTAATGATTCTTTATAGATTAAACCATTGAGAATTCTTTTTAGTTTGCATTTTGGTTAAGGGCTTTTCTTAAACTGAAGTCACCACCACAGTACTTCAATCTTTTTCCGTTATAAGAATGAATGTTTCCATTTTTATAAATTAATAATTTTGTTTTTGAAGTACCGAATTCACGTGCAACTCTTATCTACTTTTCAAAATATAAGGAGCTTTAATGAAATAAGTGGAAGGGTTGAATTCATCATACCTGATGCTTTTTTTTGTGTTGTCATCTTGCCTATCATTCCCAATTTTTATTTGGGGAAATTTGGAAAAACCTTAAATGTAGGTTAGATACATATATGCACAAGTTTATGAAAAAAGCAATATTTCAATTGGCTTAAAATCTATTTGAATTTTTTGAACACTTTGCATCCATTATGCATTAACATAACGTATATTCTCATATATTTATTATTCATGAACATGTTAAGAATATCCCTACACAGGTAGTAGTTGTCAGTTTAAGACATATTTCTAACAGACACGTAGGATTGTTTTTATTTTTACATATATTCTGAAACCTACAAAATTTCATATCTCATACACAGTGTCTTCCCAGTCGGAAATATGCTTTGCTTTAATTTTATCTTTTTGATAATATATTTACGTAAACGTATATTTATGTTTATATATTTTTATTGCTTAAAAACTTAACTTCATTATATTTAGACTACACTTTTACTCAATCCCAACGGACCGACTTATAATTTATGCAGAATCTGCGATAAAATTTAACAGATAAATGAGTTATATGTACCTATGTATAAGTATATACAAATTATCAGCTAGGTATGTGTAAGTGATGGATTTATGCAAATATTCATGTTTTTTGCAGCGCGCATCCCAACACACTTCCCAGTCTGAAGTGTCCTATTTGGCTTAAGAATCATACAAATATTAGTATCTTAATAAGAGAAATAGCTAAAAAAAAAAATAATAGATAGTAATACTGCCCTGTTAACTTAAAATGACGTATCTGACATCTGATAAATTCCCTGAGATGGCTTTTATTGAAAACTAAAGTAGCCTGTGGCGTAATGGTTAGTGCGTTGGAGTGTCATGCCAGAGGTATAGGGTTCAATACCAGCCGCTTCCACCTTAAGTTTTTTTCGGAGCTACTACCCCTTGCGAGGAAGTGACAAATCCTCCAATAGTATCTCCTGTCATAGAAAAGTGCCGCTCACCTTAGCCGTTCGGATTCGGCAATAAACTGTAGGTCCCCTCCATTCCTCCAGACACGCACACAGAAATGGTTGAGAGTTGTAAGTCACTAGGCCCTGGTTCTTCATGAGTCGTTGTGCCTGCCACCAAATTTATTTTATTTTAAGGCTGTATATGGATTTTCCCTTTTTTTATTAAAAATAATAATACACATGTCAAAACAATTAAGGGAACAAAAAAAAATTACTTTTTTTTTTAGTGTTTTTTAAAGAGCTGTATTTCTGAAAAGTGGTCATATTGAAATGAAACAAAAATCTTTTTGAAGCTTTATATTTTTTGTATTGAAATTTTTGAAAATGATTTTTTTAAGGTACCGTTATTGCGCAATCAAAAGAAGCAGCACGACCCAATAATTTTAATTTTTTTTTCTTTTTTTTTTAACATTGCCCTTTTCTTGGAAAATTTTTTTTGAGCTAATTTAATGTTTTTTTTCGATAACTTGTTTTTTTTTTCAGAAAAATAAAAAAAGAAAAACAATTAAAATTGTTGAGTCGTGCTGCTTCTTATGATTGCGCAATAACGGTACCTTAAAAAAAAAACCATTTGCTTAAATTTCTCAATACAAAAAATACAAGGCTTTAGAATACTTTTTTATCTCAATGCGACCTTTTTTCACAGAGATACAGCTCTTCAAAAAACACTAAAAAAAGTGATTTTTTTTTGTTCCCTTAATTGTTTTGACAAGTGTATTATATCTAGTAAGAAATTGGCAAAACGAATTCTTAGGGCCACTTGTACAAAACGAACGGATAAATACATAAAACTCAGGATAACTATTCAGGCTTAAATAAATAGATAAAAACTTGTCGTTTTCTAATTGCAAGAACGGAAAATAATTAACAAGCGGATAAGAATATTTTTTCAGAATCACCAACACAACAAACACAGAACAAATTGAAAAATAAACAAACTCTAATGACTTGACTTGCTTTCTCGTAAAAAATTCTCTAATTTGACGTAAGAGCTATTTAGAGTTTAAATATTTATCTAGAGAACGAGGAGAAGATAACTTTTTGAATTTAAATAGAGAAAAAATATTTTGCTACAACGAGATTTGATTCAAATCAGTAAGATAGCTCTCAATTATATATAAATCCAAGTTTACTGCTGTCAGAAAACTTTTGTGCAAGTGGCCCCTATAATAATAAAAAAATTAGATACGTCAATTTTAGTTAGCAAGACAGAATAGAGCTTTTTCAAAAATTGTCTTTGTCTATTTTCTTTCTAATTTTGACAGTAAAAACAAAAACAAAACAAATAAAAAAAAATGAAGACAAATCCTGAAATGTAGAAAACAAATTTTTCAAAATATTTGGTTTTCAAAAAAAAAAATTTGAAACTTTTTTTAAAAATCAAAAAAAAAATTTTTTTTGAAAATTTTGGTATGCAATACTATTTAAATTTTTCAGAAGATTCTCCATAAAAAAAATTATCAAAATCAGTTTATTCCTTTTCTAGAAAAACGAAAATAAAAAAAATGGTTCTATAGGAGGTACCATTTAAAACCATTTATTGGAAATTTAATTTTTACAAGAAGGTAGCATATATTTAATAAAATTTATTGATTTTTTTTTAGAAAAATATGTCGAGCCATTTTTGAGAAAAATAAGATTTTCCAAAAATGCGAAAAAAAAAATTGTATGGCAGGTACCGTTATATTTGGTCCTAAAAATAAAAGGAAAAAAACGTGTCGGGGTAATGTCCCGAAAACACTTTATACCAAGTTTAATTAAAATCGGCCAATGGGCGAGTCCACAAACAGACAGACAGACATACAGACGGACAGAATTGCGAGACCCACTTTTTTCGTCTTGCCTATCATCGTAATGTCAAGTTTGATTGATATCTCGAGTTCGATTTTTTGCACGAATCCATAACTCTCCCTATAGTATCTATATCGCAAGTAAAAAATTGTAATTGAAATCACATATTTACAAATGGTGCTTTGTTACTAGTACTTTAACGAAATTCTAAATAATGAACAGTTATAAAAAAAAACTTCAATTTTAAAAAGGTATATGTGTATTTTTGGCCACTAAATCAAATATTTCTGCCACAGGAAAACTTCGATTGGTTTTAACAGAATGACAAAAGGTTTAAGGCTGACGCTTTGAGGCTTAAGATTCTTAACAGATAGTTTCTTGTTCCTATTAAAGTTGATTTTCATTATTCATTTCTTGAAATACCCTGTAAAGGGCAAACAAAATTATAGGTATCCCTGTTTTCTATCAATTTAACACAGAACATTTCTTTCAGGTTGATTCATGGCGCTTTTTTGCGTATCCACTTGTGTCAATTATACATTCCGATGAATATTTATTGTCGTCTCAAATTAGAATTTCCTCTGACGACGCTCAGAGTCCGTAGAAGAAAAAACCAATGATATAGAGGACATGTAATATCATCCCACACATTATGTAGATGAATACGTAGTGCTAGTATATTCACCATATCAACCATATTTCATGGGTATATAGTGTTTTTTATCATTTGGCAATAAAAAAATGCAAAAATTCCATGAATCCTTATATTAACAAATATATCACAATCAACATCAACAGAAAAGTAGACGATGACTCCTTTTTGCTTTTGTCTGCAATCATGTAACGAGGCCATTATTTTGTAATGCATTCATCTCGTAAACAAAGATTGCTCGTGGCTGCGAGCATATTTTGAGTGTGAAAGTGAGAAATCGATTTAATTTTTGTTTGTTTTTTTTCTTTTGCTTTTTGTGAAATGTAATTATTTCCAGGTGAATGGTGAAGCCGGTAGGTGGTGGATGGATGGATTTGTTCACAAAATTTTAGATAGGTATTGAATGATGTGTGCTGACAGGAGGAATGTTTTAAGCAGTCTAATTTTGTCTAATTTTTGATGGACAATTTTAATAAGCTGTCAAAACTAATTCTCGGATAAATACGGAGCAATCCGCCTATTTAATTTAGATTATCACCCCTGTTCTTATTTTCCCTTCAGTAAAAATACTTTCGTTTTACAAACGTATAGGTGTATAATAGGTGTTCTTTACTCAATTATTTGAAGTTTTCAATTCGATACGTTTTTGGTTGGAAAATTTGAATTCGTAAAGTTAAAAATGTAAGATATTTTTAAAACATAGTTTCTTCTGAACTAGGGGAATACACACTAACAACTCACAGTTTAAAGCTTTTTTAAGTTTTATGGTCAAATAACCAGAACTGGCAAGAGGTTTTACCAAACCTAATTCGTTCGAAATTCAGAACACAGGGGTGTAAAAGTCAGAAGTGAGTTAAAACGAAATCTACAGTAGATTTCTATGAATAAAAGGAAAATTAATCATTTAATTAACGGAAATTTATAATAATTATTTTGTTTTATTTTAAACGGGTACATATTGCAGCAGTAGTAGCCGTGGCGTGATGGTTAGTGCGATGGACTGTCATGCCGGAGGTCTAAGGTTCGATCCCCAGCCTCGCCACCTATTTATTTAAAAGAAAAACGGCTACTGCCTCTTGCGAGGAATTGACAAATCCTCCAAGAGTATCTCCTGTCACAGAAAAGTGCCGCTCGTTAGCCGTTCGGATTCGGCAATAAACTGTAGGTCCCCTCCATTCCTGCAGACACGCACACAGGAATGGTTGAGAGTTGTAAGTCACTAGGCCCTAGTTCTTCATGAGCTGTTGTGCCATCAAATTTTTTTATTTTTACATATTGCAGCAAAAGCCATAGGTTTAGCTGGTGGGACCCCGAGATAATTTAAATATAGGGTCCCTAATTCATATACTTTTTACTTGCGATAGGTACCAGGTGTAGCGTTAAGGCAAGCTGATGGAGACTTCAATCGAATTTGACCTTACGATGATAGAGAAAAAAAAAAGAGTTTCCCACGTTACCGTCTGTCTGTCTGTTTGTACCCTGCCTAAACAACTGAAGCAATTATCTTCAAACTTGGAGCATAAGATTTTTAGGTGATTGTCTAGAGGGGGAATCGAGGTTTTTGTTTTTAGCTAAACAAATAACGGTACCTGCCATACAACCGCTTTGAAAGGCACGAGTACGATAACTCAGGCGCTAAAAATTGATAATGATTATTTGTAGAGGGGTCAAAATAAAAACATTTTTTACTATGGGAGGGGGAGGTCTATCTTGCCCCGTTTAGGAGGTAGGGGCAATTTTAGAAAAAAATTACTTAAAATGAAAAAAATATATTAAAAAACAACAGCAACACTTACAATAAAGTACTATACCGGTTTTGAAAGCCAGAAATGTTTTATTTTTAAATTAAATTTTTTTTTAAATTATTTAAGTCAATAGTTTAAAAACAAATTGCATGCAAATACAAAATTTTGTTAGAACAGATTTCATGGTTTCAAATGCGGTTAGGTACTTCATTGTAAAATATGCCGTTGTTTTTTAATAATTTTTTTTTCATTTTAAGTCACTTCTTTTCAAAAATTCCCTCTACCTCCTAAACGGGGCGAGATAGACCCCCGTATGATTGTATTAAACCTCTCTATAAAAATCAGTTATTATTTTGCGGCGCCTGAGTTATCGTAAAAGGTTATATATCTTGAAAACGGTTAAAAGATTTTCATTAAAATTTTTGTGTGAACTGATGCTAGTATGGTCTGCACTGTAGTGGAAAAATTATTATTAAAAACTTTTATAAACGATATCTATGGCAGGTACCGTTTATAAAAGTTTTTAATAAAACCTTTTTTTTGTTTTATTTTCTCGTTCGTTAACGACGCAACCGATTTTGATACAAAAAATTTATTCTGAAGGTCCTTTTCTTACAATTTAAATAAAAGATACTTAATTCTTAAAAATGGCATACCAATTATTTTTTTTTTCTAAAAACTAATAATAATTAACACTAAGGGCAAACATGTAACGGCCGAAAACTCAATGAACCTCAGAAACCTGATAATTTTTTATCCGCAAAAACGAGCTATCAAAATTTGTATGGATAATTATTTTGCAGGCCCGATAAATTTATCTCACCAATTTTCTGCGGAAAGCTTTGAAATAAACCTGATAAGCTAAGAAGTGTCATTTAATGTGACATTTCCACATCTTGAACTCATATAATTAAAACAAAATTGTGAAAGTATTTGATCTGAATATTTTCACTTCTTAATTTTAAAAATCAAAATTTCAAATGAAATACAATCTTGATTGCATTTATTTTTATGAGCTAACTTTGAAGTTTAGCAAACAGCTGATTGATTTCCAGATTTTCGCAAGTATTTATAAGGGGGTGTTCTTGCAAACGTCTAGCGGAGATTTACTGCCTGAACAGAATAGAATGACGGAACTGGAGCCGCGGACGGAACTGGAAGAGCTATCAAAAAGTGTCGTACGTTATTTTTTTTACCTGTTCACAATGCAGCTGTACAGCTTTGAATGTATTTGGAAAAAGAAAACAAAAGAATATTCTTGTGTACAAGCTCAGAATTCACATTTTTTGTTTCCAATAATTTTCCATTTAATAAATAATTTTTTTTCGCGATACAAATAACCACAATATTTTTTTCCGACCCAAAAAGTTGTTTTTTTTCTTCATACAAATTAAAACGTCAAAAGTGTCGTACGTGAAAAGTTAAAAGTTGGTGAACTCTTCCGTCTGCGTCTGCAGCTCCGTATGTGGCTACGTTCCGTTGTGTTCGCAACATTGAATTTGCGTGTATTCAATATTTTGACAGCTATTCCAGCTCCGGCTCCAGTTCCGTCTCCGTCATCATTCTGTTCAGCCAGTTATATTTTTCTGCAACGCGGAAATGTATCTCGTTATATGAACACCTCTACTAATTTAAATTAAAATAACGGAAAAAATATTATTTCTTATTGGTTAGGTATTTTGATGAAAAAAAAAACAAACAGACAAAAAAAAAAACGACTGCTGCCTCCTGCGAGTAAGTGACAAATCCTCTTTTCATGAATTAGTGTCTCTCACGCAGCGTTGCCTTTGGTCAAAATAATGCCTCACTTGAGAAAAAAAGATGCCTTTTTCAATAAAAAAAGCCTCATCAAATTTTTTTAACTAACCAAAAAAAATCTTTTAAATAACAAAACAAATCCTTTATTAACGGCCATATTATTCACTCAATACATCTATATTAAAACTTAAATCTGGATGTAAATCATACAAATTCAATGTAAATTCATCTGGATTTAAGTTTAAATCTGGATGTATCGAGTGAATAATATGGCGGTAAAAAATAAATTAAATAAATCACAATAAACATCTTTTTAAGGAACATTAGATAATTCATGGCCGATTTTATAAAGCCCTTTTAACCATTTAACATGCTTTTAAATTTTTAAATGACGTTTGTTCCATACAAAATACGTCATTTAAAAATTTAAAAGCCTTTTAAATCTTTATGAAATCGATCATCAGTCATTTAAATTATAACATGAGTAAAATCGACTGGTTCTTAATGAATTCTGAAGGCTCTAAAATCGCCTTTCCTTCAGCATCAACCATGACTCACTCAAAAGGAAATTGCAATAAAATTGTCTTGCACTTTCGATGAACAAATTTAAGCAGTTTTCGCGAAATAACTTTAAATCGCATGCATTTAACGTTGAAAAGTTAACAGCAATGTATTGCAGCCACTTTTCCTCCCAAGTATATAGCTTCTAACGGCAAAAAATTTTCTTTACTTTTTTCTTTTAGAAAATAGTAATTATAGATAAAAATTATTTTTTGGCCAAGAGTTTTTTGGAATGTTTTAAAAATAAATTAATAAATAAATTATAAGAACCAATAAATTAAAAAAAAATATAGTTTGTATGAATTTAAAATAAAAAAAAAGCCTTTTTGAAAAAAAATAAGCCTCAGGCAGTGAAATAATGCCTAAAAGGCATAAAAAAGCCTCAGTTGGCATCGCTGCTCTCACGTTAGCCGTTCGGAAACGGCATAATAAATTGTAGGTTTTCTCCATGTCTGCCAATAACACGCACAGAAGAGAGTTGTAACTATTAGTCACTGATATTTATTTATTTAATTTAATTAGTCTACAAGCGTTTACAGCTAACAGATTATGGGAAAATCTATAAATATTTATATGTATTTATGTATAATATATATAATATAATATTTATGTATAATAACAAAATAAATATAATTAAAATGAAAATAATAGGACTAAATTAGCCTTAAACAAATTTCTAGAGCTGCTTAGTTCAATAAATTGGCAAACTTCATTGAAATGCCTAATTAATCTACACACTGGTTCATTACTACCATAGCATGTTCTGTGATATTGCTCAAAAAGCAAATTCCTGGAACGTAAGGATCTTAATGGTGCATAAATTGGCATTAAAGAGAGTAAGGCAGGGCATCTAATATGATAGCTTAATATGTCCCTCACAAGCATTATACCATGAATAGTTCGTCTTGATTCGAGGGATTTAATACCAAGGAATAAACATCTCGTTTCATAATTTGGAATAAATCTCCATTTCATTTTATAAAATATAAATTTCGTAAAACGTCTCTGAATCTTTTCAATACGAAGAGAGAAGGTCTTAAAATTCGGATTCCAGATAACGTCTGCAAGTATAGATCTTACTAGAGCCATATAAAGGGATAATAACGCGTGAGGATCACTAAAATCGCCACAATTTCGCTTGATAAATCCAAGAATTGAATTAGCTCTTCCGACAACATACTCAACATGAGTTTTAAAAGAGAAAGTTGAGTCAAGCATAATGCCTAAATCTTTAATTTTTTCTACACGAGAGAGTGGGTTAGACTCAATTATATAATCAAAGCTTATACAAGTATTACACTTGAAAAAGGATATAGCACTACATTTTCTTGTGTTTAATTTTAGAAAATTTGAATTACACCATTCTGAGACACGATTAATATCAGACTGTATGAGAAAACAATCTTCAACGCAAGTGATTTCTAAAAATAGTTTAAGATCATCTGCATAAAGGAGGCACTGGGAATGTTTTATTATAGATGTAATGTCATTTATAAAAATATTGAAGAAAAGGGGGCCCAGATGGCTACCCTGAGGCACACCCGAGCTACATTCAATAGATCTCGAAAAAGAATTATTAATAATTATTTTTTGAGACCTACCAATGAGGTATGATGAGATCCAATTCAAGAAAGCAGAGTGGAAACCAAATTGTTCAAGTTTACGCAATAAGATGTCATGGTTCACAGAATCAAAAGCCTTGCTGAAGTCTGTGTAAATTGCGTCAACTTGACTCTTTTTCTCAATAGATTTTATAATATAAGCTGAAAAAAGTGCCATATTTGTTGTGGTAGAACGTCCAGAAACAAAACCATGCTGCAGGTCTGATATAGATTCCCTTGTTAAGAATTCTAATTTTGTTTTGACGATACTCTCAAACAATTTAGGAATTACTGATAGTTTGGAAATGCCTCTGTAATTTTCTATTAGATTCTTGGATCCAGATTTATGAATAGGCACAAGATAAGAGATTTTCCATTCCTTAAGAAAGTTTCCTTCCGAAAGGGATTTATTGAATAAGCAAAGCAAAGGAAAGCAGAGCGATGTCGATCAATTTTTGAGAAATATATCTGGTATCACTAGGCCTTGGTTCTATAAAAGCTGTCACGCCACCAAATTTAATTTGATATTTTTAACATTTTTGATGTACAGCTACCTTTATGTATTTGCTTATCCAC
This sequence comes from Epistrophella euchroma, assembly GCA_947049315.1. NCBI lineage: Eukaryota > Metazoa > Arthropoda > Insecta > Diptera > Syrphidae > Epistrophella > Epistrophella euchroma. The sequence goes on along the minus strand of OX346245.1, from coordinate 109,308,352 downwards.
TTTTTTATAAGTCACGATTGATTTAATTTTAAACTTTTGCAAATACATAAGTAAGCCCTTTCCAGTACCTACTTACAAATGGAAAATAAGGTTACTGAAACTTTTAGTTTCTTTCGTTATTGAAAAGGCAATTTTGAGAAAGTATTCTTTCGGGGGCAATAAAATGATATACCTATAAATAGCTCAGAGTTTATTATAGATAATGCAGTTTATTTCAATGAGAACTTGCAAAAATATATAACTTATTTCAAAAAATGCCCCTAATTAAGCTCTTAAAAAAACAATGATGGCATTCATCTTTCCGTCAAAGTAGGTATCTTATTTGCATTAACTAACACTTCGAACAAACATCTACAGATAAATAATAAAAAAAAATTAAAAAGTTAAACAAAACAAATTGAAAACCCGTATATTTTCAAATAACTAATCACTCTACGGGCTCTGGCTAAAAACTTTTTAAATTAATTTTCAACTACCTGGATATTCTGCCATTAGTAGATATATATATTATATAGGTACCTACCCACATCCAGCCGCTTTATTTATGTGGGAAGTTGTGTTTTGTGCGAAACTTTATGATGCAAGTTTGAGCTACAATCAGGCTTGCGTAAAAGGTTCTACGATTTTATAATGAAGCCCCAGATGGTTTTTGCTTGATTTTTGTTTTCTGTTTTTTTTTTTCGCTTGGGACCGTTCCTATAGCCAGTCGGTTCCAATTATCACTTTCAGTATTAAAAAAAAAATATCTATACGGAGCAGAGCTTAAAACGAATGTGTACATAGGAATATAGGATCACATAGTGCAGGTCGAATACCGAACGTGTGCTAGGACACCTGAGTCGGATGTTTGTTTGTGATAGAATCCATTTTCCTCGCATTGGCATTTTTGTTATAAGTTTCTTGCGATATAGCACTTTGCATGATGGTGGATGTGGATACAACATATATACCTATCACCGTTCGAATATGCAAATTCGGCGTCAATTGGAATTCATTGTCACTGAGTTCTTTATATGGAGTGAAACCGAAAACCCAGCCCATATATCCTTGTCCATTTGCATTTAAGATGATTTCATTTCGTTGCAAATTTTGTCATGAAAGTTGATGCATAATATTTTTAGGGGAGTGACAGTTTTTTTGTATTTTAATTTAATTTTAAAATTAAATTTTTTCGCATACACAAGAATATTTGGTTCTGTATTAGTTTTATTAAGCAAAAAAATTGATTCCTATACCAAATCGGATACATAGGAAAAATTAAAGTTGGTTCTTTTTTAAATTAATTTTTTCAATGCCTTTACTTACTTACTTTACTTCAGATGGCGCTTACAGCCCATGATGGACTACTGCCTCAAACAGCAAGCCCCTCCAGTCAGCTCGGTCCCTAGCTAGCTGCCTCCAGTTACGCACTCCAAGTTGGTTGAGGTCGTTCTCCACTTGTGTGCGCCACCTAAGGTGGAGTCTTCCTATGCTGCGCAGACCGTCAGGGGTAGATTCGAAGACTCGTCGGGCTGGTGCGTTGGTGTCAATACGCTCCACGTGTCCCAGCCATCTCAGCCGCTGTATTTTCAGCTTCTTGACCACGTCAACGTCGCTGTAAGGCCCGTTAAGCTCGTTGTTAAATTTTCTCCTCCATACTCCATCGGTACATACTGGACCGAAGATCACCCGAAAAATTTTTCTTTCAAAGCACCCAAGCAGATGCTCATCTGTTTTTGACAGGGTCCATGCTTCTGCCCCATATAGCTGTACCGGGATGGTTAGGCTCTTATATAAGGTTTCCTTGGTTCTCTGAGAGAGGGCTTTATTACTTAATGCCTAACCATACAGTACTCAGTGGTGAGTTAAGTCAGAGTTAGTTAACTGCAGATATAAATGTTTGTACAGTTACATAGCTCATGTATAATAAAGCAACACGCATGATGCTATGGAATTGATAATGTAACTCTTGGTTTTTCTTCTCTACAATCTTTAGCAACATCAAATGTTTTTTTTTTGTATCTAAATATACAAAGGTAACTTAATGCAACTTATTTAAGAATCTTTTCCTCAGTCTATTACTGCTTTAAAATAGAAACACTTATTTTTCAAGGGAAATTATATTCAGCCATCTTATTTTTGAGGATATTACAGCCCCAGATATATTATATGTGGTTCCAATTTTAATGTCTAAAATATTTCCTATTTTGGTATTATATATGAGTCCATGGTTTAGACCCTTAATAAAAGGGGTTTCAAGCTTTTATAATGATCCACCCTTTTAACACTGTATTTCTGTGTAAACATAAATAATTTATTAGTTACTTCGTAACAAATTTCAACCAAATCTGCTCACAAATATTACTTTTAAAGCCTCTCATAAATTGTTTCGAAATGATGTTTAGGTAGTAGGTTTGCAATATTCAACATTTATACACGACCAACACCTTATTTTTATATACACTGATTTTTTTTAATATTCTTTCCTTAAAGTCAATTTCCGTAAAGCGTTTCAAAACCATGTTTAATGTGTTTTGTTCTGCCGAATTTTTTTTTATTTACTTTATTTTGTAAAAGGACAATTTTTAGACCTGCAACTAATTTTGTATCATGCAGTGCCATAGACATAAAACATCTAAGCAATAAACGGCCATTCTTTTACGAGCTTTATGTTTGTTGTTGTTGTTGTCATAAGCAAACCGTTTAGGTAGAATTTTAAAATCAACGTTGGCGGCTATATAGGAACTTAAGCTAGTATCAACCCCTGCTTTACCTTATGAATCAAGATATATGTATAATCTTTTTTAACGTTGCCTTGGTTTTCTTTTTTTTAAAGGGTGTGGTATTGTACTTCCATTGACATTGAATAGGTGTACATTTTTTATAGCTTACATTGGCATCATCTAGAAACACATTTGAAAAATCCTTTCAAAATCCTTCGGTGATATATAAACATTACGTAGCTACACAACAGGTAGTCAAGTCAGGCATTTGAATAAATGCAAGAGCTGTATCAAATTTGAATGCATATAGCTTCCTGTCTAACCTGCACCAGATACAGCTTTAGGCAGAATCTTAAAAAGCCATCCTCGCAAATAACAATTAAATTCAACTTAAAATGCAATTAAAAGTATGCAATGTTTTATTTGTTTAGGGTGGAGGGGGAACTTTGAGGACTCAATTACTGCAAGATCGAGTAATATTAAGTTCATCACAGGGGCCCTGTGTCGCTTAGAAGCACACTACAACTTTTTTATGAGCCACATAATGAGACCTTTTAATTGGCCCAGATAACAGTAATCGTAATTAAAATTGTTTCTCTTTTTTTTTTTTTTAATTTTTTTCTTCAATATACCTAACTCATAAACTGCCTTTAAGAAAAATGGATTGGGTTATATCGTGTATCTTTTTTAAAGACTTTGATTCCTTGATTCAATTTTAAGATAATTGAAAAGGTGGGGTATAACATTTTCTACGCATAAAATCAAACTTAATTTGATTTATTCACGGTAACCAGCTTTGATCTTAAATTCAAACCAAATTCTTCATTTTTTCCACATACATATTATAGTTACGAGTTTAACAAGGAAAGGAATTCTTTTAGGGACCAGAAAAAAAAAAAGAAACATATTTCATGGAATCAAGCAAGGAAAAAAAAAAAACTATCGTTTCAATATGCATTTCAAAAGAATCCCTTTCATAATGCGATTTACTTGGTCAAAGCTAACCCTTTTGGGACATTCCCCTTGAAGATTTTCAATTTGTCTCCATCTAATATGTGCATATTATACATAGATAATTTATAGAATTTCTAGAGGATGCTTCAATTTTTAAGAGAGAAGTTGAGAAATCTATTTTTGTGAAAAAAGAAATTTCAAAATTGTTGATCAATGCATAGCAAATTGAAATTGTGTTTACCTACATACATGGATACAAGTAGTTTTACTATGAACAGTAAAGATGTTTGTATTAGTTATGAAATCATTGGAAATGAATATTATACCTATCGCATCAGAGCAAAGCACTGAGCTGTCAAAAAAAAAATCTGTGTTTCTTTTTTAGCTCAGACATACATATCAGAGCGCTCAACTTGTGTTTCTTTTTTCAATCAGAGCTATGTAGCTCGAATCTTGCTCCAATAGCTCAGAATAAATTGACCAAACGGAGCAAATAGCTAAGCGCAGCCAAATTCATACAATTTCTATGTTTTTGACAGATATGACAATTCAGTGCTCAGACGTGTTTTATAATTAAATCTGAGAGCTCTGATCAAACATTGCTCAGAGCTTACAACAACATTTTAGCCATGTTTGAAGAAACGACCATTGAAAATTTTAATTGTTAATTTTGAGCCGTTTGGTTAATTTGTGTTTCTTTGTAAACCAAAATAAAGGTTATAACTTAGTTATTATTTCTAGTCAAAAAAATTTATTTTGGCCAAACCTTTCAAAAAGAATGACTTTTATTATTTCAATGATTGAACTAAGTAGGTACCAAAATGTGATTTCTAAACTTACCTTTAATTTTTTTTTTTTTCGATATGTATATGAAATACTGCCTTAAAATTTCACTGGCAAATCTTGCTTGCATGAAAATTTATACCAATTACCTTGAATTGCTTTTTATGCAAGTTAGTTTCGATAATGAACTTTTTACGCAGTATTCCTAATGGCAAAATAGAGATAATTGCATTTAAAAATCTTTACTTGCATTTATTCCTTTGTAAAAGTTAATTTTTCTTGAGCTATTAAGTAGAAATCCATAAGATTATATTCAAAGTTCCAGGAACTGGACAAAATGGCAAACATTTTGGGTGTTGCCTTACATTAGCATTTTTGTTTATATTTAAATCTTAATTGATGCTTCATTACAGACTGAGTTAAATGGGTTTTAATTGTGGTAAAGTTTACCTGTAGCATGCAGAACTTCAAATTTGTCCAACTTCTACTACTATACCATACATTTCCTGCTACAGTTTTACATTATATTGAACTAACTCTCTACGGTATCAAACTTTGACAATGCAATGTGCTTTTGATATGATAACACTTTTAGTTAAAAAAAAAAAAAGAAACCTATTTTAAAAAAATTTACCAAGCAACGCGAGTATGAGTCTGCTAGTCTTATATACAGGGTGATCGGTATAAAATGCACCAAATTGCTGGAGCGAGTAGGTTGGGTTAAGACAAGAAAAAATCGTATGGAAGGGGGGGTCTATTCCCCCCCCCCCCTTTCGACAGGAGGGGCAATTTTCTAAAAAAATTGACTTAAAACAGAAAAAAAAAAATATTTAAAAACAACGGTACAATTTAAAATGCCATGCTATACCTTTTTGGAAATCCAAACGAGCTACTCAATTTGCAGAACAAAAAGAAAACATGTTTACCTGTTAAACAGAAATGTTTTCTTTGAAAAATTGTGACAAGTCTGCCATACAAATTAGAAAAAAATAAAAAACAAACTCACTGTTATGAAAAACATAATTTTTTAAGACTTCCCATGTTATTTTCTTTATTTTAACCCTTTTACTTCGGTTACCTTTATTATTTGCCTGAGACACGACAGCTTTCAATATTTCACGATCTCCCAGAGCACGGTCATTTCAAGCAAGTATTTTGGCGTCTGTCATCCGCGATGGCTTGGTCTTCGTAAATTGAATCTGGGGGCTGAGATTTTTAGACATTTTCGGCTGAAGCTGTTCGCTTGATGTGACTGAGTCAAGAAAGTCTACGTAATGAATTTGATTATTAAATTTTCTTGTCAGTGAGTGTATTCCTATTCCCATCATTGTTTTCGTTTCCTCAGCCTGCTTCTTAACTTGACCTTCCTATTGCAGCAATTGAATTGATAAATTTTCATTTTTTAATTACAGGTTTTCTTGGAATTTTGAAAACAATTGGTGAGTTTTTGAATATTTTTCATGCATATCAAAATAAATCAACAAAATTTGAATACCTGGTAGGTATATATGTAAGTAGCTGAAAGATTGAACAATGAAGATGGTATAAATTATTTTTAATTTCATGGATACCGAACAACAATTCTTTACCGATTATTTTCCATTCTGGGCAAAATAAGAAAGAAAAAAAAATCCATACCCGGAAGGATTTTCGTTAAACCTTTTAAGTGAAAAATATAAAAAAAAAATAAATGTTTCGTACTTTTCGTGCTTGAAATTTAATCTGAAATTTAATCTCTGTTAACATTTTAATTTTTGCAAGCAACAGTCAGGCGTTTTCGAGTGAGTATAGAAGATGGTATAGCATCTTACTTTGTACCTACTCAATTTTAATGTCTAAAAAGCTGACTTTTCTGTGAAGCTTAATTTCCACACTAACCTCTTTCTTCTAGGCTGAATGTTAATTAAAATTAACTCTTACCCCCATCTGCAATTGGCATCTCAAAAGGAACAAAAAAAAATTAACTTAAAAGGTATTATGTCTGCCTCATCTGCGCTTTTATTGAGAGAAGGTTTTTTTTTTGTTTTTTTTTTTTTAATTTGTTGCTGTTGGTTCTTTAGCTATTTTCTTGCTGAGTTGATTTGAATTTTGCCCTCCGGTTTCACTTTATGATTTTATATCTTTTCTTTTCAAAGAAGCACTTCATCGTATAGCTAAAGGAAGGGTGATGAATTTAAACACAGGAAGCCTACGAAATCGCTAAAGATAATTTTAGTCTCTTCTAAATGATTTTATGAACAGGCAGTTGTGTTTGTTTGTTAAGTTATCCAAGGAGGAGCGCGTACATAAAGGATACAAATTTGCTTTAGGATATGTAATATTGTAAGAACAAAAAAACATCACTTATCGCATTCTTTTCATACATATACAACATATGTAAACAAAATGTAAGTCTCATTCACTCTTGATAGCAAAATTCTGAGCTTCTTTACGAAAAATTACGTTCTTGTTGTACATCAAATGTTTTTTTGTTGAAGTTTGTTCGATATTTTCAATCTTTGGTTAAAAATTAAAGGACGCGTTTAGACCTTAAAGTCACATAAACATATTCCATGAAAATAGATTTCAGTTCGATGTAGGGAAATAAGTCCCCGATTGTTAATTGAGGATTTTCAGAATTTTGAAAAGCAGTATGAGTTTTGTTCTTTTCAAAAATTTGGCTGCAAGACTCTGAAAATAATGACATACAAATTGGTTATATAGGAAACGCATAATGGCTTAGGATAGTAAAAAGGCAACATCCATTTCTTATAATATCATCACCGCAAATAAATCAACCTATGTACATAAAACGATAGATACAATACAAATCATCAAATTATCTTTAAATGTAGGTCCAGTAGTTGAAACAAAATCTTTCTTTTAAACTATCTGTCTATCGTAGAGTTTTTTTTTAATATTTTTGATCAAAATTATCATAAACTATCAAAAATGGGGATCTGTGAAACATTGGTGCACTGTGGCGTATGCGTACTTTTTATTGTTATTAATTTTTAGGTTTTGATATACTGGGTGATTCGCATACAGTGTGAAAGGACCTAAAGCATATAGGGTAAGTCAAGACAGAGAAAAAGATCTGAGGGAAGTGGGGATCTAATTCCCCCAGTTTTGGCGGAAGGGCCAATTTTCTAAAAAAAATTAATTGAAATAGAAAAAAAAAATCATTAAAAGGCAATACCAATTTTTAGTTAAATAATGAAAATGACAAAATGTCTTATTATTATTATTGCACTTGTCATACTAGAATTTTAGTTTATTAGACTTGACCATTCTTTATTCTGTCAATTTCATTGAATTGTAGTCTATCGAAATAAGGTATGGAGAAAAATGGAGGCGGAACAAGACAGCCATACTTAAAAGTGCTTATAAAAATGCTGATGCTCCAAATGCATTTTATAAATAAATCTCACATCTCGACCTGTGACGTCAGTGGTCATCAGTAGCGGAATGCGTAGTGCATACGGCTTCGAAGACTGAGCAAATCTGATGCGTGAGTTCAAATCTCGCATGATGTAGAAAGTTTTTCATAATAAAATTGGATTAAAGCTCAGCACTACTAAAAAGGAGACTGATGATAGCTAAAAAAAAAAAAACGAATTAAAAATACCTAAAAAAATTAATTCGTAGACAATTGGTGGTAGCGCCTTTAAGTTGTTGTTGTTGTTCACAAATTCAAATGTCTTTTAGTTTTTGAGAAAATTAAAAAAAAAAAAAAAACGGGAGGAAAAGTTTTCTAAAAAAAAATGATTTAAAACAGAAAAAATTATTAAATAACGACGGTGTAAGTATTACCGTTTTATGTATTTAAATATTATAAATGAAAGTGTTAGTCTATTTATAAAGCGAAAAATATCTTATTTTCATCTTAAGCCTAGTTTATACATCAATGCGAAGTGAAATCCAAATCGAAATGAAACATCAATAAATCTTGCCTCGAAAGGTTTATAAAGAAAATAAATTTTGTTTTATATTTGGTTTAGGTAAGTCCGTTGAATTATATTCACTTCGAACCAAATTTCTTCCTCCTTGTCGCTTAAATAATTGCATATAATTTTATTGCATTTTTCACGCCTGGGAAAAAAGCTAATTTTTTGTATAAAAATTTCACTTCGCTTCGATCTATAAACTAGGCTTTATTTTTAAATAAAGTTATTTTAGTAAAAAATTTTTGAAAAATTAATTTTCAAACTCAAGTTTTTGAAATTGCCAGGGTAGGAAATTTTGTAGGCTTCAGTAACCCATTATTACTTTGCTGTGGTCTAAGGAATCTGACTAAGCAAACTAAGAAAACTGTACAGACGTGGCCGAGTTAACAGCGTTCAGAAAGTTCGTTTAGGTCATTGAAAAATGCTTTTCAAATGATTGTGATCTCATTTAGACAGGGGTGAACACAGGGTGGAGAGGGGGTTGATGGGTTTTGAAAAAAATATGAGATTTTCATAAATATCTTATTTTATTAATACATTGTAGGTACTCGTGTTGAAACGATGTAATCAGTCAATACATGCAATTTTACAAGAGTATATCCATACGTCTTGGTACTTTCGGCATTAAAACAAGGTTATCTTTATAATTCACCTCAAAATCTGTTATGCTAACTAATATCAACCCATTTAATCGCTTTTCACCAGTCTTGTTGCGCAGATACGTTTTTAATCTGCGTAGACAAGAGAAAGACCGTTCGGTTGCAGCCACAGATACGGGAATAGTTGCACCGATCTGTATAAAGCGATATATTGTTTGATACAATAAACCAAGTTTTTTAATCCCTCTCTACTAACACCAAACCAAAAAATCAATCCAAATTAATGAAATAATAGAAACATAAACAGGATCAAACTTTCTGCGGAAAAAGAACGCACTTTTGTATAATTCTATTAAAACAGCAGTTCAATTTAATTTTAAAAAATTTATCTCCTATTCTACTCTTGAACTCCTGTTAATGTGTTGTTATGGGGTTGTGAAAACTTAAAATGACGTTTAGCGTTTTAGTTTTCATAATGAAATACATTTAAGTATTTTTACACTTAAAAAATGCTATAACCTCTTATGGGCTAAAATTGAGGCTCTGTGAAATAACTCCCTAATGAAATAACCCCCCAATCCAAAAATGAAGTAACTCCCCAAAATGTTTTTTTTTTAAGTCCCCAAATTTAAAGATGAAATAAATCCCCAAAAGCGCATGAAATAAGTCCCCAAACAAAAAATAAAATAAGTCCCCAAAGAAATAAGAAAACTACGGCGGCTTATAAACAGTAAGGAATGTATGGGGGGCATGCTGCCCCCTGCAACCCCCCTGCTTGGTCCACTATAGGATTTGGGGAAGGTGCGAGGTTTGGTGTATACCAAGTTTATTTGGCATTAAAATAAAAAAAATATATTTATATCATTTATTTTTTGGGGAGTTATTTCATTGGGGGGTTATTTCACGGAGCCTAAAAATGATTCTTATGCGAGATTCTTTTTCAGATTTAAAGAGCTAAATTCAGGATTTTGTAAGTTGGGATTCAAAGAAATTATGGTAAATAAATAAAGTTGTTTACTTTTGATCCTACTTTATAATTTATCTAATATCCCTGTTTGGGTAAGTACAAGTGCTGACCAAAGTTCAAATTTTTGTGAATTTTAAAGAAACTGCAACTCCTATTTTTGGGCCATAATAATATTGAACTATGGTACCTATTTTTGAAAAAAAAATAGAAGAACTTGTGTTTTATTCCTATGGCATCAAAATAACACGTTTTTTTTTTTCTTTAAGTGCCAGTTGTACAATCGTGATTTAAATCTTGATCCGTGGTTCAGGAATTTTAACTCGCCGATTTTGGCGGGTTAACTGAGGTTCAACGATGGTTCAAGGTTCCAATATGCACTAAAAGCCAATTACATGCCTGAACCATCGTTGAACCACAGTTAATCCGCCGAAATTGGTGAGTTAAAATTCCTGAACCACGGATCAAATATTTGTACAACTAGCCCTAAGAAAATGAATCCATATTTTCACATTTCACAGCTACGACAGTAGAGTCAAGTCAGTTGATCGAGATTTATTATAAGTGAGCTAAATCTTTCTAGATATAACGTAGTTTGTTGGTGTAGAGTGAAGGGGGTATTTTTTAACATTACGATGAAAGAAGTTTCAGCGCCATACCGGCCGTCCGGTCTGTACGTCCACTTTGATTTCAGCTAAAGCCTAAACGGTTGGGCCGATTCGCTTCTTTTTTGGTACACACCATTTTTATGCGATTCGTGTTAGGGGAAATTCGATTTTATCAATTAGGTAATTTAGAACAGGTTGTCATACAAATGTTTCGTTTTTTTTTTTTAATGTTCTCAAAAATGGCTACAACGATTTTGATAAAACCACGTACCTGTATGGACCATAGTAGTTGTAAGAAAATAACCCTATTATCGATTTAGCCGCACGTATAGCTCTTCTTAATGGGTTGACCGATTTTCTTAAAAGTTTGCAAACTGGTGCTTTTGAGTTATTTAAATAACATTGTTTTAAAAAATTTTAATAATAGTTTAATAATAGTTTTTTTTAAACAAAAATAAATAAAATATTTTTAGTATCTACTTTAATTTTTTTAATCATTTTTCTTGGTTTAAGATAACATTAAAGTCTTAACTACAAGAGTAAGTTTGTACGGTTCAGTAGTGGATTATTTTTTTTTACAAAAATTAAACAAAAATGAAATATCAAAGAGTACAAAAGTCCCCCCTCTCATGATTTTAAATCCTGGATCCATTATGACGTTGTAGAGGTAAATGTACATACATTATGTATACGATAAACATAATAATGTACATACCTATTCTTAAATATCTGATAAAGTACTTAACGAACTTATAAGGATTCAAACTGATCTGTAGCCAACGCACATCCAAAAATATTATTATGGTTTTCACTGAGGTTAACTATCGTAAAACAAGGAAACAATAAAAGTTTCTAATACTTCAGGCATCTTCTGACAACGACCAACCTGACTGAACCCCTATAGCTAAACAACTCCTCAATTCTTCTATACATAATATCAATATGTATACCCACTCCCATAGTGCGAGTATAGTGAGAGTTTTACAGAGAGACAAATTCCAACGATGATTGGCAAACAAAACCCTTTTCCAAGTAATAAAATGGTGCAACTAAAAGATATAACTTCTTTGCCAGAGGAACTCGGATCGAAAGCAGTTCCCATCGATTATAATTATTGTTCTCCATTGTTACCGTTATATAAGGGAATCCAAAGTATAACAGTGATGCCTTTGAAGAATGATCCTTTTTTCGGTTTCCCGTTTGCAATGAATTTTCCTTTGCCATGATGATGATGATGGTTGAGTTTTATTTTTATTGCGAAACAATACGCTTGCTGTTTGTACTTTCAAAAAGATTGATTGAAAAAGTTTCATTACTTTATTAGGTCTGAGAGCTGTGTGAGGAATCAATAATAAACCCCTGGAAGAATTTTTGTAACCGAAGGGGCGCCATCTCTGTTGGACGCTCTCTGGATTAAAAGATGTATAATTGTTGGCAAATAGCTTCAATTGACGCTGACGATGCGGAGAGGCTTACAGAAGAATAAAACCCATATTTTAGTGGAACAAATCGTATTCACAAAAATGACCATGTGTATAGAGTATACCTTCTATACATATAGGTAAATTAGCAGCTAAATAAGGAATAATGCCGTAATCATGGATGTTTGTTCAACACCTCCATCGTTTATTCTCAGAAAAAAAAACAAAAAAAAAAAACAGTTTATGTGAACCCGTAATTGGCAAAAGTTTGTCTTCATTTACCGACAAGCCCCCCAACATTCAAAAAGAACAAACGACTTTTGGTTCAAGCATAAGCCAGCAACAAATGTGTTTATGGGGTCTATGGTTTCTGGAATATTATTGCTTAAGTTGACTCCGGTTTTCCATATGCGCTGCTATAGCTTGTACTTTGTGTCCCTAGCCAGTCATAAGTTTTTCTTTCAGGTGTGCCATGCCAGACGAAATGTAAGAGCATTTAGCGGGGCTTTCGAAAGCGGCAGCGGTGGCTGTGGTATAGTCTCATAACATTTAGGTTGCGCAACAGCTTTTCATTAGGGAGGCTAAATTGCTTACTTGAGCCTTTGTGGATAGCTAAACAGGATTGTCAAAGTTTTTTTTTTTTTTTTATGCAAAGAATTAGAAGGTAATTCAGTCGTTTGTATTAAGATTTTCCGAACTGATATTGTGATTTGAGAATGCAAAGTTAAAATAATTGTCGTTTTGATGGTAGTAAAAGATTGTTTTTCAGAGCTTTAAGTTCATGCAGGGTAAAACTTATTTAAGCAAAGTGTTTTTTTTTTTTCTAGTTGAGTTAGAGATAATTTTATTACTTAGCATATTGTCCTTAATGTATCTTAATTTAAGTTACTTTCTAGCAGAACAAATTAAATATTCTATGAAATAAAGAAACTTGATTTTGTTAATATCTTACTAAATTCTATGCGAGTTGTAAGGCTCAAAATTTTGTTCTTGTATCTTGTGGTATCCCAAATTTTTATTCAAAACTGCACTTAGTAACTAATTGGAAAATTGGTATTTACTATCAATTACAATTTTTTTTCAATTGATATACAGGCTGTCCCGTAGTAGCCCGTGGCGTAATGGTTAGTGCGTTGGACTGTTATGCCAAAGGTCTGGAGGTCAATACCAGTCGCGTCCACCTTAAGTTTTTTTCCGGGCTACTAACTCTTGCGAGGAATTGACAAATCCTCCAAGAGTATCTCTTGTCATAGAAAAGTGCCGCTCACCTTAGCCGTTCGGATTCGACAATAAACTGTAGGTACCCTCAATTCCTGCAGACACGCACGCAGGAATGGTTGAGGGTTGTAAGTCACTAGACCCTGGTTCTTCATGAGCCGTTTGTGCCACCAAATTTATTTTATTTTTATACAGGCTGTCCCAAAACTCAACGTCAAGCGGGTACCGGGTAATAGGGGAGTTTGTACCCGTCCTGCGAAAAGTAAGAAAAAAAATGTGCATCTCGCTTGGTTATGTTATTATTGCAATATTAAGAAAAATAATGAAAATCGATACCCCAGCTTACATTTTTAGATACAGTGGTCACATATTTTCGAATTTTCCAGCGTTTTCTTTTTTCCATAATCCTTAATAACCATGCTATTGATCGCAATCATTAATTCAACAATAAATTTTGTCAGTTTCGTTAGAAAAATAAAGTTTGACTGAGTCATGGTTCAAAAATTTTTTTAAATCTAACATTTTTTTTTGCACATTTAAAAAAAATGTACTACACTAGCCTGGGCCCATTTCATCAAGATTTCAAAACGGTACAACACTTGCTACTTATTTATTCGTAAAAAATATGACTACTTTTTTATTTGCAAAAGGACCTCAGTTCACTTCATATCACTTTTAAGTAAATAATGCTTTTTTGTGCTCAAATATCGGTTTTACCGAGGTGTCTGTAAGATAAACAGAGGCACTTGATTAAAAGACTGTTTGCCGTAAATTAGAATGAGCCATATCAACATTACATACGGTACGCTACGATCTACGTTCGGTACGCTACGTTTCAAGTTCAATTAATTTTTATTTCATAATTTATAATTACAATTTTCAAAGTTTATATAAAAAATCGTATAAGCATATGGCAATTGCCATCTGCCCGATTGACAAAAACTGCAAAAAAAACTGCTAAAAATTGTTAAAAAATGTTTTTCTGCTAGGCCAAAAAAACTGCAAAAGTTTTTCGAAGATTTTCAAGTGGTAATTTTCTTTCAAAAAATAACATCGGGTGTAGAGTTTCAAAGGGAACTAACGGGAAGTTATCAGTGTGGGTCAAACCCAGCCTCTTTTTAAATTAGATATTATTCTGAGAATAAAAGCTTGATGACTTAAACAACATTAATTCATTTGTTCATTCAAGTGCAATTGTTTCATAGTTGATCACAAAATTGTATACGATCAAACGTCAAAGCGAAAAATGATCGACTACCGACAAAAGTCATTTTGTCGATAAAGCAACGACACATTTGGAATAAGGGCCATGGTCTTTTTTTTTTTTTTTTGAGTAGTATTAACCGTTGAAAAGTTACAGCTAATTCCAAAAGACCATAAATCTGTTACAAGTGGTTACAGGTCATGAAAATATTTGTAGGTCATGAAAATGTTTTTATCGCAAATTATTTCAGCCAAAAGTTTTAAGAAAACAATATTAACTTAATTTATTATTATTTGTATTGTATTATTTATACTAGAATGTCAGTTTATTAGACTTGACCATTCTTTATTCCGTCAATTTCATTGAATTTTGAACAACAACAACAACTTAAAGGTGCTACCACCAATTGCTTACGAATTAATTTTGGGTATTTTAATTCGTTTTATTTTTGTTTGGCTAGAGATATAGCTATTTCAAGGGGTGCCAAGCCCTATCATCAGTCTCCTTTATAGTGGTGCTGAGCTTTAATCCAATTTTATTTGAAAAACTTTCTACACATCATGCGGTATTTGAACCCGCGCATCAGATTTGCTCAGTCTTCGGAGCTGTGTACCCTACGTACTATGCTACCGTTGACCACTGACGTCACAGGTCTAAATGTGCTGTTTGTTTATCAATTGCATTTGGAGCATCAGCATTTTTCTAAGCCCCTTTAAGTATGCTGTCTTGTTCCGCCTCCATTTTTCTTAAGACAAACAGTTATTGAGATATTTACAAAACTCATTTTCAATACCACTGAGAGTGTGTAAAGTTAGCCCCCCTTTTTTTGATTTTGTTATTTTTGGAAGTTGTTCCGGGTTGTTCCGGATTTGTGAAAAATTTTCAAAAATGGGGTTACAAAAACCATTTTTGACCTAGCCCCCCTTTTTTCGAAAATCGAATTTTTTAAAGTTGTTCCAGGTTGTTCTAGTTGTTCTGAACATTGTTCCAACTTTTTGGACCTCTATGTTCAAAATATCGAGGGTTATGGGCAAAATTCGAAAAAATTCTAGCCCCCTTTTTTCGAAATTCGATTTTAAAATTTTTTTTTTTCTGGTTCCAAAAAGTGTTCTGAACATTGATCTAAAGAATTAAAAAAATAGAAATTTTTTTTTCATTCAAAGTTTTTTTTTTTTGAAAAATGAAAAATACGGCTCATCAATATTTTTTTTTTTTTTTTGAAAACCTTTGATTAGGATTATTTGGCTATATATACATGTGTAGAGAAAAAATTGTATCCCTTGATGCATACTATACTCCCGAAAACCGACTTCAAAAAAAAAATCTTCATGTTTTTGAAATTTGTAAAAATTCCATGAGCCCCTTTTTTCAAAAATCCAAAATCGCAAAGTTGTTCCAAGTCGAACCTTTTTTTGCGTGTAATATCCCAAAATTTTATTCAAAAATATAAATAACTACCACTGACCTCTTGTTACTGACTTTGAACTGCTGTAATTTTTTAACGGTAAATGCTACAAACAAAATTTTCGGCATCGGAAAATTTCCTCTGATATAAGGCTGCAGAGCAACATTTTTCTCTAAAATAAACCGTTTTTGAGATCTGTGCAAAAAACACATTTTTATGAGCTTTGGCACCTTGTAACTGACCTAGTGGACATCGGATGGGTGAGGAACCTTTGCAGTTTATAGAGAGTCGCATTCCCAATACTCATGCCAAATTTCAGACTCTAACAAATATTTTCCTTGTAAAAGTCTATTTTCCCTGGACTATTGAGGAGAGAGAGTAGAGCGGTGGCTGACCAGTTTTCAGTAGAAAAATGAAATGTTGATGAATTCTTTGGCAAATCTTATTAATATTATAAATGTGAAAGTTTGTTTGTATGGCTGTTTGTTCTTCTTAATCTTTGAAAATACCGAATTGATTCTAATGAAAATTGGTACATGAGGATGGAACATGAGGATGGACAATGGCAATGGACTACTTTTATTTTCAAAATATACAACAGCTTACCAATAAATAGTTAAAATATAAAAAAATGTGTTAAATTGCATGAAATGTCAGATATTTAAAAATAAAAATATCAAAAAACAAACAGAAAGGTATTTTACAATCATAAAGTTATTTAAACATGCGAAGCAAGGCAAGCACGGGCCTGCTAGTTTGAAAATAATTGTCTTAATGAAGTTCCTAAGTACTTAGTACCTATTTCTACTTCAAAAATTGAAAAACCATAAGTTTATATTTACACCTCTATATACCGTATACCTATAAGACAATTAATTTTGTTTGCTCTAAGTCATAACAGCCAATGACATAGAGTATGAAGACCAAAATAAATTAAAAAAGATATTTTTTTTGTAAAGTCAGTAGGGAAATAATTCCTGCAGGGCCAGGGACTTATTTTATCGCCTGCTAATAATTATTATAGACCCAACCCAAGTTTTTTTATATTTTTTTTTTCGTTCATCTAATGTATTGTTATAACAAATACTAAAGCGAATTTCTGGCATGCATTGATGATACTTTTATTGTTATCAGGAGCTTTTGTTCCTTCAATATAATGTAATTAGATTCATGTTATGATAAACGGTACAACACTCCTTGCTGTGTGTAAACTTATATCACACACAACTATATTCGTTCGTTTATTTAACAAGAAGCCAAGCCATCCCGAGCACACGTGATGTTGTGTGCAAATCATGTAGGTACAGTTTAATTACAAATTCATATTAATATTAATGCTTTTAAGCATTCCTAATGGGTGTTAAATGCAGAAGAAGTTACTTACACATCATCACCGGAGCCGGAGCCGGAACCGAAGTAAGGATCCCACATGGATGCGACGCAATTGCCATAATCAATTAAGAATATACATAATGAATACGTGTGTAATATACGACAAATTTGTGTTCGATATGTATGCGGAAATAAATGTGATCATTCCTGGATTTGGAATACATACATATGTGTAATTCAATGATAGACGACATAATGTTCAGAATGTTCATTATGAATGCCTATCGAAATCATATGAATTGAACTTTAAGGGGCCTAGGGAGATATTGAAACTTTTCATTTAAAATTTTAATTTCTTATTTTGAGATGTTAAAAAGGCAAACATACCCTTTCGAATTTACTTTCTTGCTTTCCTGACAAAAAAGTCACACCAGGGCGTATGAGTTATATTTTTGTATAAGAAATAAAAGTAAATTAGCTAATAGGCAAGTAATATACACTTGTCAAAAAAATTAGGGGAACAAAAAAAAAAATCACTTTTTTTTAGTGTTTTTTGAAAAGCTGTATCTCTGTGAAAAATGGTCGTATTGAGATAAAACAAAAAGCATTCTAAAGCTTTATATTTTTTGTATTGAGAATTTTCGATAAAAAATGATTTTTTTAAGGTATACCGTTATTGCGCAATCATAAGAAGAAGCACGAGCCAACAATTTTTTTTTGAACATTGGCATTTTATTTGAAATTTTTTTTTGAGCCAAATCAATGCTTTTTTTCGATAACTTGTTTAGTCAGTTTTAAGTTCGTCTTTTTTCGTTATTCTAAAATTTTTTTTCAGAAGAATATCTGGCTTTGAATGATAAAACAGACTTTTGACCTTGACTACCAATATCTTCGCAAGGAATGACGACACGGAAAATTTAAGGGTAGTTTTAAAAACGGGAATTAATTTTCTATAAGATTTTTTTAAAACATTATGACGATTATTTTTTTTGGCTCCTAACCGTTACATTAAGAAAAGGTCAAAAAAAGGACTGTTTAAAGACTTTTTGTAAATATTTTACTGCTTTACAAATATTTACTGCAGGACTTAATTTAGTAACATATTTTAAAGAACTATAGACGACCAACATTTCTGTAAAATTTCAAATTAATCCATTGAACCGTTTTCCAGTACCGAATGATCAAAGTCGTAAAAAACAATTTAAGGAACAAATTGGGTGGTTCATAAACATTGTGAAATTGTCATCAAAATGGGAAAGAAAAGAACAATTTTTATCAACTTTTTTCACAGTTTTCCGTTCGCAAGTAGAGTAGCGAAGACATGGTTTTCTTAGGTTCTCTTTTCTTATATTTTTTTTTATTATATTCTTAATAAAAATTGAGAAATGAGAATTGAAAATTGTTGTAGATAATGTAGAACTGAAGTCGAGAAGTACTTTTTTTGTGATTCCTTTTGGATCCGTTTTGGTTTCACCTTTCACTGAGTGGTGAACTCTCACTCTCACATTATATGCGCAAGTGGGTCCGTGGTGATTCTAATTTCCATACTAATCAGAGCCGAAAAACGCAGTTTTTGCGGATCGGTATTTGGATCCGTGCGCGGAGTCGTCTATACTTTGTTGACTACGTATTTCGATCCTAAACGGACTCTTTTGCTTAAAGAGGAATGCAGAACATCTGTCAAAATATTAAATACACACAAAATCAGTGCTACGAGCACAACGGAATGCAACTGCAAAGCTATACAGCTGCATTGTGGGCACTTAAAAAATAGGACGTACGATACTTTTTGCAGTCCCGTCTTCAGTTCCAGTTGCAGCATTCTATTCTGTTCAGGCAATAAGTCTGCATGTAAGAATTAAGCCACAACGGTGGGCCTTCAATTCCAATTCTGCGTTTAAGTCTTGGGGTTTTATGCCTCGGCCACCTCAAGTAGAAGACTCCTGTAAGTTTATAATATCTTATTTCCGTTGCACCAAATAAAAATTAACACATCGAAACATACAATTTTTTTGGCTTAATTTACTGATTGCACGAAAAAAAGCGTATTTTCAATGCAGAAATGCATAAGCTTCAATTTTTGCTCTCACATTTAAATAAAAAAGTTGATAGTTTTCGAGCTGATCTTCAACCCATTTCACCTCCCGTAAGAATTTTAGCCCCGGTTCAAGTTTAGGGTAATTTTTGTAAAATTTTTAATATGTATGTACACAAAAATAAAGCGATATAAGTACTACATATAGGGCGAGGTTTGGATTCGTACAAAAAATCGAACTCGAGATAACAATCAAACTTGACATTACGATGATAGAGAACATAAAAACAGTGGGTCCCGCAATTCCGTCTGTACCTCGGCCTACAGCCTAAACCACTTAAGCTATTTTCTTCAAACTTGGAGCATAAGATTTTTGGGCGATTTCCTAGAGGGGACATCGAAATTTTTTTTTAGCTCAAAAAATAACGGTACTTGACATAGGACCATTTTAAAAAAGTTATTTATCTCAAAAACGGCTCTAACGATTTTTTTTTTAATTTTGTTTGTGTACTAGTAGTAATATGGTCTAAGTTTTGGTGAAAATTTTTGTTTACCAAAAACCTTTATTAATGGTACCGTTTTTTTTTTTTCATTTTCGATTTTCTCGTTAACCGCTCAACCGATTTTGATCAAAATTTTTACTTAGGAGGTCCTATCAAGTGTGAATAATACTGCTAACAAATATTTTCAAAAAAAAATATTTGTTTGGATTTTTAAAAAATAGCTGTATACTATTATATTCTTAAAAATGGCATGCCAATTTTTTTTTCTAAAAAATGTCAAGAAATTTTATATATAAAAAATTATTTTTTAAGAAAACCGCTCCAACGATTTTGAAAAAATTTTCTGAAAAAATTCACACTTTTTCAAGAATTGAGATGAAATACTTCATTCTGAGATTAAAACATTTTAAGTACTTATTTTATCAATTTAAAGTACGTGTTTCATGCTTTTTTTCTATATTCAAATTTCTATTCTTCAATTTATTAAATGGATAAATAATATATATTATTAATTATGTGTTTATTGCACTCAATCTTAAAAATTCGATGAAACTTTTACTACAAGAGCAAGTTAGTGCGACCCAGTCGTGCATTTAATTTTTCTGGTTTTAGTGGCCCTGAAAATTCGGGGACCAGAAATCTCGCATCGTTCGCCTCTCTGTAAAACATTTCCGTTAAATATACAATTCATATATGCACGCACATACACGGATACATGTAGGAAGGTACTTAACACTAAATACATATTTGCTGCAATATACATTTTTGCATTTTCAAAACAATGTAAACACACCTCGAAGAAAAGGCTAACTATAACTCCAAAGCCTTGCAAAGACTGTCATAATATAGTTTAGGTTTATTTTTTACACTCTTACAAAATGACCTTTACTTGATGTGAAGTTATAGTTTTTTAAGTCTTTATCGACGCGACGCTCAAAGTGTTATTGTTACGAACATTTAAGCTGATACATGCACAGACTTTTGCATAAAGCCATATTTTCAACGTATAACCACTTACATAGAATTTTCTTTATAGGTATTCGAAACATTTTGTGACAGACAACTGCCACAACCTCACCTTATTTTATTTCAATAAGTTTAAACTCAAAAAGTTATGAATCTTAAAATTAAAACACTTTCAGAAAACCCCATAATATAGCTGATACTGAAGAACATAGATTTTGAATTTCTGAGTATTAAAATAAGATTTGTAAAAGGTACGTACATAGCAACGCATTCTACATTCTTATGGCTTAAGGAAGAACTCTCATACTTGATTTCATATGTTGTTCTCAGAAATTGGTCTCAAGGGTAAACTGATTTCCTAGAATCGCAGAGCCTATGGAATTTTTTGTATTGGATGAATGCTAAAAAATATTCTTTATTAGAAAACCGACACTATTTGTGAAGCATGGAAAAAATGAGTAGAGATATAAATATTATTGGTCGAATTTGGGATTGACTCCATTGGCCGACCGAAGTCAAGTCTGGGTACAGAATTTAAAGGTGTTCACTGGACTCTGGGTGCTCTAAGACGAAACCTTAGCACTAACAGGGGGTGAATAATTGGTTGGGATTAAATCCCTCGCCTTAAATATAATTCGTGGGAGGGGAGCGGAGGTATTTACGGCATAAGGCCAAAAATTCGTTTTAGAAACTTCTTACTGGTGTAAGCTTGCTTCACGGCCCTTACTGTGCGTCACAATAAATGACTTAGTAGCACCGGAAGATATTCTCCTTAAAAAAAGTGTGATTTCATGGGTATTTCTCACAACCCCTCATAAACTCTGAGGTAATAAGAACGCGGGCCGACGCACAGTGTGGGAATTTAGAAATCTAGCGGAATTAAATTAATAGCGCTCGTGCATTAAACTTTTTCTTATATTTTTTTCTGCATATATAATATAAATGGCTCGTAGAATCAAATACAACTTAAATTTTTGTCATATCTCTTCAAAGTTTTTTTAAAACGAGCTTTGAAGTGACCGATCTCTCATATGAAAAAATGTTAATTTTCTGAAAATCACTACCACGCATAAAACAAAACTTGGGTTGGTTTTTTGATAACTTTTCGCAACAAATATGCTCAGATGTAATGTTAAAAAAATAAATTAAAATTGGAATAGGTCAAAATGTGTGGCAAGGGGGGCGGGAGGGTTTTAACCTTACCAACAAGAAAAATATTAATAACATGTCGCATTTTGAACTTTTTATACACTTTTTTCTCCTAAATTCAAAAAAAGTAAACAGAAAATTAAATAAAGAAAGTTTTTTATATATATTAACATATCTGAATTTATCTGAAACAATAAGTTTTATTTTTTAGTCTTATTTTTGATTGCCATAAATATAAATCGACATCAGCATTTAATACATTTAATAACAAAAAAAAGTACATGAACAGATTTTTTAATTTAAGATGGAACATCAAGAAGCTCCAAAATTTCTTGTTCAATTTGACCTTTTTTTTCTTTTCGGAATGCACCTTAGACTTGCTAAGAAAGGGTCTGAAGATATCAAAAGCCTGTGTTAAAAAGATCTCTCATTGTTTCCAAACTGGATGTTTGTCTCGTAAATAGTTCGCGATATTTAAATTTGTATTTAAATTTGAAAAACACCCTGTACATTTTTATTGCTTTTATATTTATTATATTATAAGTATTATTTTATAAAAAAATATTTATTTAAGTAACATGTTAAATTTTTGTATAAAATAAATAATTGACTGAAACACCCTGTAAGTTGTAATACATATATAATATATGTATACAAAATACCTCAATTTGATATTATGTATTATTTTATTAATACATATTTTTTTAAAGTAGAATGTTAAATTTTTGTATTAAATATATTAATTGAAACATAAAACACCCTGTCAGTTGTAATATGCAAAATATCTCTCTCTCTAATATTGTGTTTGCAAAGAGAGAACACATTTCTCAAAGTTAAAAAAAATATAAGAACAAATAATATTAGAAAAAGGAAAACAGAACATGATTTTTTGGACGGTAAGCGTTTTGAAAAATTAGCAAATTTTTCAAGTGCGCAGATATGCGCAGCAACTTAAAACGCAATATGAAAGGTGAAATGTCAGCCTTTAAGACGTATATAGTTTCCCTCCTGAATAACCCTGAATACATTAAAATTTTCTCCAATAAATGTAAAAATTAACAAAAGAAACACATTTTTTTCACTTAAAAACACAATAACAAAAAATTGAACACGCTTTTTAAATATAATTTTACTCACTTTTTTATTCTCTTATATTGTATTAAATGAATAAAAAATAAGAACTTCAAATAAGACTCACAAAAGACGTTTAAAAGTGAAAAACCCCGAACACCTTCGCACCGCAAACTTGACTCAAATAAATCACAAACTCTCACTTTAAAATCAATTCTCTCAGTAAAACATGTTCTCCACCTAAAAATTTTGGTACTTGCTTACAGGGAGGTATTAGCTATATATTAAACCAATTTTTGCTTTGGTTCATGCGAATGATTTTTATAATAAAATTCCGCTAGATTGCCAGAATCCCACACTGTGCGACGGGCCGGTCAATACCTCACCATGGAAGGAAAGAACGCGACGGGCAAATTTTGTTTGTAATTTTTTACAAAGACCGCCGGACCGCGTTCTGTGTGACAAGGCCTTAAGTGTGAGCTCTAACAATGCAAAGAAAATGACTGCGTTCGTTTCTTACCTTTCAAGCAAACTCACTGACCCAACTTTCTCGGTCCTTCTTGGATCTTTGCTAAACTGAGTGTTTCACGCACACCTACAAAAATTCTTTATTTCTACAGGAATTTTCCCCACACCTTTTTTTAGTTCATCTTTGCAAGTAGAGCAGCGAAGACGTACTTCTTTTTTTTTCCTTTTCTTCTATTTTCTTACAAAAAATTGAGAAATGGCCGCTTCATAAATTAATGTTAAATAAATAATAAATAAATAATTAAATAAATTTGGTGGCACAATAGCTCATGAAGAACTAGGGCCTAGTGAGCCCTGAAAAAACTTTTCTTTGTTTTTAGGTGGAAGCGGCTGGGAACCGAACCCAGACCTCTGACGTTACAGTCCAACCACAGACCCTATAGTTCCATATATCGCATGCAGAAGAAAAAAAATATGACCACTGGGACGTAGACGTACGTCCCAGTTTAATCGAATTTGTGGACTTATATACTATCATATATGCTGTTATTAAATATAAACACACACACACACATGAAAACAAAGCAACGCCTATAACACATGAGTATTTTATTTTTACACGAAACCAATACTTTCCGTATAAAGCAAGTCAATTTTCTTATTGCGAAATGAAAAGTTACGTTAAAATGAATGAAATGTTCTTTGAACGCATCCAAAAGCTGTCACAAATATATTAATTTATTCGAGAATGAATCATTCCAGATAAGTCACTAGTAATATGAGGTTGTTTTTATTACAACTGCTGGAATGTGATTATTAGGGCTAGGATTTCCATGCAAATGCATATATTTTTTAAAAACCTTTAGAAGCCTGATAATAAATTATCTTTACGAATTATAAATTTTTCTCTAATATGGCATTCAATCGTTAGTGCATATTTTTGCATATTTTACTATAAATGCATATTTTGCATATTTTTGCATATTTCTACATATTAATGCATATTTTTAGTTCATATTTTCAAGAAAATATAAGAAAATTAATTTCTTAATTAAGAATTAAGAACTGAATGCTGTTTAAAGAATTACGTACTGGTGTTGAAGGATCTCTTGGTTCAGTTCTAAAAAAGCTTGTGCATATACTAAGACAAAATTAAGGATTTTCAACAATGAAAAATATATTTTAAGCATTCGCATTGAGCTTCATTGGTGAAAATAATTTTGAAAACTTTACTAACGATGACACTTGCTCTTTTAAAAATGCATCAATTACGTCAGTTGATGTAAAACGTTTTTTTTTGTTTTTTTTTTCAATGTATAAAGCCGCGTCCAGATCAATAAAAACTTTCGTTGTACGCTGCGCCGCCCGTTTGTACGCTTTAAATCTTGTATTGGCCCTAAATATTTTTGTGAAAAATTCAAATTTATTTCCAAATAAATCTCTATCAAAATACCCGTGCACCGAAAATTTTGTCATATGTTCCGAAAATCCACCGGAATTGGTAAGCGTGCGTTGAATGTGACGCAAAAATGTGTGTGCACTCGGACGTCCACACTAACATATTTATTTTAATCTATACAAATATTTGCGCCGAATACAACGCAATTTTTTATTGGTCTGGCCGCGGTTTAACATTCCAAAGTTTTGTTT
Organism: Epistrophella euchroma; assembly: GCA_947049315.1. Taxonomy (NCBI): domain Eukaryota; kingdom Metazoa; phylum Arthropoda; class Insecta; order Diptera; family Syrphidae; genus Epistrophella; species Epistrophella euchroma. Next base: position 109,283,394 of record OX346245.1, on the reverse strand, counting down.
TTAAAATAAAGATAGGAGTATAGGGTAAAATATTATGGTTTTAAATGCATGTTTTAAGTGCATATTTATCATTTTTAAGAGCATATTTTAAGCGCATATTTTCTGTATTATAGTGCATGAAAATCCTAGCACTAGTGATTATAAATAATGAGTTTTTAGAACAGTTGTCCAAGAGTGTTCTGAGGAAATCTATGACATAAGCTTTATCGTAGAATTGATTAAGACTTCTTTGTGAGCTTTAGGTCTTTGTTCGTTTTTATATTTTATGCAACAAGAGGTATCAATGAATTTCTTTAAAAAATGTCACAAAAATAGGAAATAATTTATCGTAAAATGTATATCATAGTTCGAAATATTAAGCTTGATCCAAATCCTTTTTTGTTTTTCTGAACCAACAATGGCTTTGCAAATTTTTGGTATTCCCATTTCCAAAATTACGGATAAAATGCTCGTTGCTGACGGTCATGCTCGAAATATAAAGAATGTCTAATCAAAATGACAAAATTAATATGAGAGTTAGAATCTATAGAATCTGTAACATATTTTTGTTTTTCACTTTGCAAGCCACTTTTTTGCAAAAAGTCCTGGATGTACTGTTTTTTTAATGTCTAAAAAAATTGTGTTTTCTCAATTTTCATGAAACAATCCTTTTGGTTGGTAATAGCTACTTCATTATTTTATTCAGAATGATTAAATCAAAATCGTACAAGCCTTAATGCTTATTTATATCGTTTTCTATAAATTGTATGTACTTCCTTTATACGCTCTTCTCTACTTATATTGGAGATCCTTCATGTCCGTATTATATTAACGGTACCGAGACCGTATCGGGCATGCTTTTATGATGTTTTACTACACACAAGTTTCTTCTTCGATTAAGAAAAGACCAAAGCATAGGAAAATAACGATAAAAGAACGCTGAAGTCTTCTACACTCAATAATATTTCCATATTATAATGGGGTGACAAAGACTGACAACTTATAGTCTTTGTTCTTTTTGAGCCCCCCCGCAACCCCATTAGAAAATAAAGGGTTGAGTTGAAGCAAAGGAAATAAAAATTTCTCACAACAGACGACCATCCATTCCAGGACCGTCTATATCTATCGTTTTTGCTCTCTGTATCAGAATTCCTTAAAAGAAAACCTTTTTCATCGATTTCTATCCCTATGTTCACACAACAATGCAATACAAATAGGATCAATGATTTATTGAATATTTTTGTTTCATTTTTATCCTTTTTTTTTTTATATAATAGTTGTTTTTTTTTCTGGGGTTTGTGAAAATGGTTCAAGTGATAAACATTCCGTGTCGCTAGCAATTGAAAAGGGTTTAATTTGCAATATTGTTTTTTAAACAATATTATGCCTGTTAAATGAGGGTTCAAGAGTCTATAACGAATCGATGTGCTATTATTGAAATTAAACGACACAATGATGGTTGTTAGTTTGAGTATCTCTATATCGGGTGTTTGTGATTCTAATGGAGGGTGAAAGCATGCTCAGTTAATATTGAATATTTGCAGAACGTTAAATGTAAAGCATTTCCAAACAACATGGAACAGCAATATAGGATGGAAAATATGATAATAAACCACGTCAGGCTATCAGACGGGTTGCAAATTAGTTTAAGCATATTTGTAAACAAACCTCTAAAGCTTTAAGGGACCAACTTCTGGGTAGTACATTTTAGCATGTAAGATCAACATTTTGAATAAATTACATAAATAAATTTCAGTTTATTAAGAACCAGGGCCTAGTGACTTACAACTCTCAACCGCTCCTGGTGGAGAGGACCTCTACAGTTTATTGCTGAATTCGGACGGCTAAGGTGAGTGGCACTTTTCTATGACGGGAGATACTCTTGGAGGATTTGTCACTTCCTCGCAAAAGGCAGTAGGCCTGAAATTTTTTTTTATTTGTTTTTAGGTGGCACAGGCTGAGAATTAAACCCAGCCTCTGGCGTGACAGTCCACCGCACTAACCATTATGCTACGGGCTACCTCCAACATTTAGTTATTTTTATATTTTTGGTTGAGTTCCGAAAGCTGGCAAGCCAAATGACAGTGTCCTCTCGCAAGCCCAGCATGCATACATGAAGGGCAAATCTGTTGAGACGCCACTTCATGAAGTGGTTGGCATGATTGAGAAATCAACACAATTCAAAGAATTCACTCTAGGTGCATTCCTTGACATAGAAGGGGCCTTCAATAACGTTGAAAAGACAGCGATTCGACGAGCCTTGACTCCAGGAATGTTGAATCCACGCTTCAAACTAGATTAGTAAACGCAGAAATGGGTCACAGCAAGTTAAAAGTCAGGACATGTAGAGGCACTCAACAAGAAGAGGTTTTGTCGCCCCTGCTTTGGCTTCTGGTCGTTGACCAGATCCTAGTTACGGTACCAAAGTCGGGGCCTATGCAGACGACATAGCGATAATGGCTTCAGGGAAATTCATACCCACGCTGTGTGAGCTTCTACAATCATCCATTAACGAGCTCACTAATTGGGCCAGCAGTTGTGGACTCAACGTCAACCCATTCAATACATAACTGCTTCTGTTTACAAGGAAACATAATATTCCAAATATTGTTCCTGCCACCATAAATGGGACACCGCTCTATATCACGGGTACAGCAAAATATCTTGGTTTGGTAATTGATCGTAAACTAAACTGGAAAGAAACTATTAAAGAAAGAGAGAGGAAAGCCTCTTTAGCTTTCTATACCTGCAGTAGAATTTTTGGAAAAAGATGGGGTCTCAACCCCAAAACCATTCATTGGATGTACACAGCCATAATTATGCCAATTCTGACATACGCATAAGTTTGGTTTGGTGGCCAGCTCTAGATAAGGCAACCAATCTTAAAACCATGACTAAAATTCAGAGACTGGCTTGTATTGGTACAACTAGTTCCATGAAAACTACACCAACTGCCGCCCTGGAAACTTTCCTTTCACTAGCCCCACTTGATCTCTTTATGAAAGAAATGGCGGCCAAGAGTGCTTTACGACTGAAACAGTGCAATAACTGGAAAGGGGGCCACTTCGGACATAGTACCATTATAAGCTTTATTGACAAAGACATTTAAACAGACTATACAATACCCAACATTGATTTCAACCCAGTGGTATTAACGGGTCCCACAAGGGACTTCTGGACGGAGAACCGGGTCATAAACGATACTCATGTCTCGGTTTTTACTGAAGATTCCAAGACAGAGGAGGGAGTAGGGTCAGGCATCTTCTCAGATAATCCACCTTTAAACAGATCAAAAAAGCTCCCAAGTCTCTGCAGTGTCTTTCAAGCGGAAGTACTGGCAGTGAAGCCGCAAGAAGTCTTTCGACCGACGCCGACGTGCGAACTCGCAGGCAGAAACATCGACTTCTTTGTCGATATTCAGGCGGCGATAAAAGCTGTTTCCTCTATTACCAGAAAATCTAAACTGGTTAATCGTTATAGTAACGAGCTACTACTAGACTAGGTACAGCAAATACAGTCACCCTTTAGATGGGTTGATCGCTATAGTATGCTTCAGTTCGGGGTTCGTAACCTTACGAGAATTTTGTATCTTTTTGTTAATCCTCCTAACTTTATTCCTGCTACGTCATTCCTCTTCTTTCTTGATTGTTTGCTTTCTATGCTAAACTTCTTTTCCTTTTTGAGAAGCCGGTGTTCTTGCATCAATCGCAATGTAGCCAACCTGCTTGACGGTGCTCGTTCACATTTCGGAAGCCCAAAACTTCTTGCCTAAGTCTTCCTCTTATCTCAGAATTGGAATCAATGAGCCGCTGACCCCGATCCTGGCAGCACTCACCGAAATAAATATCACAAGATTTCGTTCTTCATGCGTTCTACATTCCATTTCACTTTCTATAGATAGGTGTTACATCAGCCTTTAGCTCTCCACATTATTGTTCAGCTGCAATTGGTCTGTTTGCAATAAGGTCAAAACATTGCACGTGCAGATCTCAAATTCATTGCCCTAGTTGAATTACACGGGTAATTCAAATTGATTGTTAACATTTGAATTACCCGTGTCCGAGACTTGCAACTGTTTCGAAACCGACACTTTTTCCTGACGCAAAAACCCCTACCTGAAAAAGACCAGAAAGTAAGTGTGACTTCAATAATGGGGAGCCGAATAATCCGCTTAATAGGCCTGCGCTGCGAATACGTCGTAGTAACCCATAGAAGGTGTTTACCTTATAACCGGGATTGGAGACACCACTGTTGAATTCATCTAAAGAATTCTCCTGCTACCGTCTTTATGAGGTGACGTTAAGACGTTCAGGGCCAAAGGCCTGTTTGTTTACTTCCCAAACAACCAGATTTTTTTGTTTGTACAAAAATTTGCCTTGATACCAGCACCTGTGTATTGTGTAATATAAAATCAATAGTTTTTATTTGTAGCGGCGGAGATGCGCGGCGTGGCGGGTGCGGCCGGCGGCACGGCCTGGCGTAGCTTGCTCGCACCGTGTCATCACAATCGCGCACGCGATTTGTGGCGCGCATGTCCGCCGCCACAAATCACGTACGCGATTGTCCGCGCCAGCCACGTCATGCCGCCGGCCCCGCCACGCATCTCCGCATCCGCAGTGATTCGCAATGCAGTGCACTCTTTTCTATTCATCGATTTGCCGTGGAAAGAAAAGAGAACAATATGCTGCAAATCACTGCGGATCCACTATTGCGGATTCCATAATCGACATGAATACATAATAAGGAATTTCTCGTCGTCACGTTGCGTCTTTTTTTCAATTTTCCGAACTTTATGACGTGACAAGACGACGAGAAATGCTTTATTATGCATTATTTCAATGTTTAAAATTCTTTTTTAAGAGAGAACAACTGCGAAGAGATCTCGTCACGCTGACCTCTCGTTCCCTCGTCGCATTGTGAAACAGCCTTCACAGTCACAATGTTTAACGGCATTTCCTTTTTTTCCTTTGCTGCTTAATACTTTTTTCATCTTGTATTGTTCGAAATTGTTTCATTATGAATTAACTCCTAAATGTTAAGGATTACTTAATTTTTTCCAAATTAAAAACGAAATACTGGCAAATTTTTGACTTTTGGCTTTATTTCATTGGGCCTTATTTCACGTCACCTCCGAGAGTGCCTCGGTAGGTGCACTCTCTTGTTGCAGGGTAATTAGCAGTACCGAACATTTTCTTTACTCCATTATTTCGACCCTTCCTTAGAAATTTTAAAAATACCTATCTTCCGAAAAATTTGCAATAAAATAAATAAGATTTTTTCAGTTCATTGTCATTCCATACGTTCTTGTAAATATTGTAATGTAATTTATTTCAACAAAAAAAAAAAAGAAATAATTTATATAACGCAAGTTCTCGCCAAAAACTCATGCGAAATAATCTAGTGATGCATTGTATGCAACTTGTTCAACATCTTGACTGAAGAAAATCTGCCCAATATGTCGAGATGGACTGCTTAAAAAATATGTTGTAGGCACTTAAACTGGCTTTTAATTCTGCTTGCTCTGATGGCTTACCTCCTTTTATCGCTATATACCAAAATGAATTTTTTGTATTTTATATGTATTTTTTTTAATATTCCTAGAAGCACTTTCAAGCACTTCACTAAAGCAGCTTTTATAAAAATGTTCAACTCTGGTATTTTTTTTTAAACTTATTTTGGCTGAGTAAAAATCATCGAAATAAATTCTCATGTAGCTTAAAAATTGTGTCCTTGTCGATACGTTTTTCTATATAAAATTACGTTTCAACTGCACCCGGGGCATTTTAATCGTTTAATAAATGAGAGAAAACACTCATGCTGGATCGCACATAATACTAAAAGGTTACGTTTTGCCTGGCCAGCTTGGTCGAGCTCAGGAGTCTCTCTGACACCCCAGTCGCGCCGCGATTCCAATCCCACCCATCGCATCGCCTGGGTTTATATCAAACCGAAACTCACTCATTCTGTAGCTATTACTTTGGCTTTTATTGTTATAACTTTCAAAATGCTACAGGATTGGTCAAATAGCCTTTTTAGAATTGCATCAAAGTAATTTTAAAGTATTACGGGAAATGACCTTAGCAACGATGATTTTTTTAACACTCCGGATTGCAGAGCCCGCATATGCCGTATCTTTGGGTGCGAGAATGTGTTAAAATATATAAGGGATGACTCGATGGTTTGTTGGCAAGGATGCGGATGGACGGATTAAATATTAAACCATATGGCTGAAAGTTACATTATTCGAGTGTGTGTACATTTACTGTGAATGTTGCGTTTTCGAGATCCAAAGTCATCGACATTGCAACTATGGATTTTTTTTTGCATATACGTAGCTATACGAGTTGGAAGAACCATTGATCCGACAATAATGGCCACGGGAAATGTTTTAAAATAATTACAATTTTTGTTCGAGTGAAATCACTTAAAATAATATGTAGTACATAGGTATTGTGTATAAGGGCTGTAATAACAGCAGCTTATTGGGTCGGTGGCGGCAGAGAAATAAACTATTTAATGCCATTATCACCGATGATGTAAATTGGGAATTACCTGATGTGGAAAACAGTGTGGATTTTTAATAATGGTTTAATAATAAGAAATAAATCATTATTAATACTCATTGCCAATGGTATTTTAATTTTTGTTTCACAATTAATTGTGAATTAAAGATGCAAATGATCTGATTATTTTAAATCAAATAGCATACAACTTCGGTCGTACTGTCAAATACAGGGATTCGTTTTTTAGCCGTACTACGCGAATGTGGAATGCCCTTCCAAGCTCTGTCTTTCCCTCTCATTGCAATATTCAAAAATTCAAGACCAATGTACACCGACATCTCCTTTTAAATCCCCTCCTCCTTACCTAATGCTCGCACTGTGTCGCTGACATATTAAGGGTACCAAAAACCCCTTGAGTGCGCGTGAATTATAAAAAAAAAAAAATACCAGATGGGCAGGCGATACTCTTGAGTCTTGATATTGCGAACAAGACTTTTAATTCAGAAAAATGTCGTATACAATTACTTAAGTTTGCCAAATTTGTTTGAAGAAAATGATTTTTATATTTTGCTTCCACACTTGCATCCAAATTTCATCAAATAAATCATTTTACCATAACCTCAAACCCCTAAGTAGGATAGAATGTGTAATGGTTTTAGAACAAATCCCAAAAATTTTCATGCATTAAGACATGTCAAATTATGTCAGATGCACTGTCAACTTGTGTGGGATGAAATTTCATATTTTGTTTCCAAACTATTATATATATGACTTTCTTCCCACTTGAATTAACACTCAGTATGATAGTGTGGAAAGCCTCGTTAATAGAGAGGGAAAACTTACCAAGCTGATGAAAAGGCTTGGAAAGATGAAGTTAAACATCATCTGCACATAGCTGTACTGAAGCATGTGAACAGGAACAGCAAACAGGAAGGTTATTGATGAACATGCAAAAGAGTATTGGACTGAGAATTTATCCCTGTGGTACTCTTCGTGCAACTGTTCTTAGAACTGATCATTTTCTATCTAAAACGACTTTTGGTAATCTGCCAGACAAATAATCTACTATCAGCGTGCAAGCCTGGTCTCTGAAAGAGGTTAAGCAGCTTACATTTAAGAATACTGCGTGATTCACTTTGTCATAAAGATCATTGACAAATTAAGTAATTAAGGAGAATTATGTGTCCGTTATTATAATCTTCTATATGTATACATATATAAAAATGAATTGCTGTTTGTTAGTCTCGCTAAAACTCGAGAACGGCTGGACCGATTTGGCTAATTTTGGTCTTGAATTATTTGTGGAAGAAGGTTTAAAAGGTGAATAAATATGAAAATTGTTAACTATCTTTCGGATTATTTTTATGTAGATTGATAAATCTTAAGTTTTGTCACAAATTAAATTTCTTAACACAACCATAATATTTCACACTTGACAATCAACTATATGTAGACTAGCTGACCCGGCAGACTTTGTACTGCTTCAATCGATAAATAAAAGACCTAAACTTTTATATAAAATAAACTTAAAACAAACAAAAGGAATCCATAATTAATAAAAAAAAAAATGCTCGATATGAATAAAATTTTATTATTATTTTCGATTAATTACATAATGATGTTGCTTATTTACAAAACAGAGTTTTCCTGAAATACTGGCTATTTATATATTTCAATTATTTATGGTCATATCGCAAAGGCCAGACGTACTGGAAATTGTAAACTTTTAAAATCGAATGGTAAATCCAATTTATTGCAAATTAAATTTCTGAACGCAACCATAATATTTGACATTTGACAATAAGTTTATTTCATACAAAAGTTCAGGTCTTTTATTTATCGATTGAGGCAGTACGAAGTCTGCCGGGTCAGCTAGTATTTTTATAAAAAAAGAATAGAAAGGTGTCTTAGAATCGGCTTCTCAATTATGCTCTCAAAGAATTAATAGACGCAAGGGAAAGATGCTTACTTACTTACTGTACTTTATAGATAGCGCTCACAGCCCAGGATGGTCTACGGCCTCGACCAACAAACCCCTCCAGCCAGCTCGGCCCCTAGCTAGCTGCCTCCAGTCACTCAGAAAAAAAAGTTGTAATGCCAACAATTTTATACTTTGGCTCAACAATTTTCGTTGGTTAAAATGAACCCAAATATCTAAATTCTTGAATCAAGAACGCATTGTTGACAACGCTATAAGAATTAAAATTTTTAAATTAAAAATAAAATTGTTAAACCCTTAACAACTAAAGTTCTTGCCTCAATAACTAGTTTTTAAAATAAATTGAAAATTAAGTTTTTGTCCCAACAATTAAAATTGTCAGATAATTGAGAGCTTTTATTGTTACCCCAAATATTTAATTGTTGAGAAAATTTAAAATTAATTTGTTGCGCCAACAATAACAATTCTTAAAAGTTTGTTGCGATAAAAATGTATTTTCAATAAAATGTAAACATATACATACATAAGTATCTACAAAAAAATCAAGACTGAATTCACTCTTTCATGAAATCTTGACTTTTTTGTAAGTATATTTTTACATTTCTTTGAAAACACATTTATTGCAAAAACTTTTCTTAACAAACATTTGTTTCTGGAAGCAACTAGCTTATTAGTTCAGGCTTCAGGAGAGCGGCCTTCTTTGTTTCCAATTGCTAAGAGGAGGGTTTCGTCACTTGGGCAGCATGAAAAGTGTTCACTAAAAAAGAAGTTTTTAAAGGTAAAATTAATTTTACTTGGTCACTATACTCTTTTACTTAACTCAATGGATTAAAACTGAAAAGACAACACTTGTAAAACGTATACGTACTTCTAATTTGCACTCTCCAGTAAAACTACTTGAATCGGCGTCGCGTCGGCGGCCACAAATTTAATGGTGCATTTTTTTTTTCATTAAATTTACAGTTCCTACAGTTCAACAACAAGTTTTTGTTGTGCGAAGAACAAATTGTTGATGTTTTGACAATTTTTGTTTCAATGTCAAGAATTAGTTCTTGAACATAAGTAATAAATTAAAATACTTAAAGCAACAATTTTCATTGTTGTGCCAAGAAAAATAATTCTTGAAAATATTTTTTACCGCAAGAACTGATTCTTCGACTAACAATTCCATTGTTGATAGGAAATAATACAAATAAAAATTGTTTCCACAACAAATTTATACTTGGGAGAACAATTTTGCATTTTTAATTGCTTTTAACAAACAGAAAATTGTTGTGCCAAGAACCTTGGTTCTTGAACATTCAAAAAATAATTCTTGTAGTAACAACTAGTTCTTAAAGCAACAATTTTAAGCTTACAACTTTTTAAAAACGCTAAGTTCTTGTTTTAACAACTTTTTTTTTTCTGAGTGGTTACGCACTCCAAGTTGGTTGAGGTCGTTCTCCAATTGTGTGCGCCACCTAAGGTTGGGTCTTCCTCTGCTGTGCAGACCATCAGGTGTATATTCAAAGACTCATCGGGCTTGTGTGTCGGTGTCCATTTGCTCCACGTGTCCCAGCAATCTCAGCCGCTGAATTTTCAACTTTTTGACCAGGTCGACCTAGCTGTAATGCCCATAAAGTTCGTTGTTGAATTTTCTCTTCCATACTCCATCGAAAGACACTGAACCGAAAATTACCCGAAGATTCAAATCCGTTTTTGACAGGGTCTATGCTTCTGCCCCAGGGCCGGGATGATTAGGGTCTTATATAAGGTCTCCTTGGTTCTTTGAGAAGGAAATTTATTACTCAAATGCCTTCTTAGCCCGAAGAAACAGCGATTGTCAAAAAAAAATCTTCGTTTGATCTCTGCACTGACGTCATTTTGCGATGTTATAGTGGAGCACAGGTAGATAAAGTTTTTGACGACTTCGAAGTTGTATCTATCCGTCGTGACGTTTTGCCTGAGTCGACGATGTTGAGATTCCTTTCTCGATGAAGTATTATGCTCTTCGTCTTTTCCTTATTAATAGCCAAGCCCATTTTCTCCGCCTTCGTTTTTATACTTACAAACGCGCCGGTAACAGCTCGCTTCCTTCTCTCGTAATTATATCAATATCATCTGCTTAAGTAATTAGTTGAACAGACTTTTGAACAATTGTACCTCTGTTGTTGACCTGCGAGTTGCATACAATTGCTTCAAGAACGATGTTAAATAGGTTACATGATGATAACGCGTCGCCTTGCCTCAAACATTTCTCGACATCAAAGGGTTCAGTTATGTTGTTACCGATTTTGACGGAGCAGCGAGATTTCTCTATCGTCATCCTGCACAAACGAACGAGTTTGCCATGGCTCTGTATAGCTCGTTTCGGATCTATGCTATCATATGCAACTTTAAAATCGATAAAGAGGTGGTGTGTATCGATTTTAAACTCCTGGGTTTTCGCCAAAATCTGTCGGAGTGTGACCATTTGATCGACGATTGATTTTCCGGGGATAAAACCACACTGATCAGATCGTTAACATACAGTTTTTAAGCAATCACACAGTACAGATGACAAAATTATGTATGCGACGTTGAGGAGACTTACACCTCTGTAGTTGACACAGGTCAGAGCATCTCCTTTCTTGTGGATTGGGCACACTATACCGAGGTTTATCGGCATACTTTCCTCTGACCAAATTAGTCCCTACCAAGTCATGTCCCCCTGCTTTGAATAGCTCGGCTGGCAGGCCATCCGCACCAGCCTTGTACGATTTAAGCTTGAATACCGCTAACCGCACTTCATGTAGGTTGGGTAGACGAAAACTTTTACCATCATCATTCAGTTTGAATAGGTTGCTCTGTCTAACATCGGATTTTAGGCCATCTTTGCCATTTAGCAGTCTAGAAAAATGTTGTTTCCTGATCCTCAGCACAGACTGTGTATCCACTCCCATATTCCCACTCTCATCTCGGCAGGCTTCTATTCTGGCCTTGTATCCCTGAGTATAGGGTGCTTATTGCAATGAAATCAGTTGGAGATGTATAGTCTCGCTTCTTAAAGCTCCTACACACATGTCAAAAAATTTGAAGTAAATCATGTACGTACATACATATAATCGTAATAAAGTGGAAACAAAATATGAAATTTTATCCTACACGACTTGACAGCCCATTTCATATAATTTTGACATGTGTTAATACATGAAAATTTTTAAGATTGGTTCTTATAATAGGTTGCTCCATAATGTAAAAGCGTAAAAAGTTTTTCGTTATATCTTGAGAACCATTCATCTCACAAACAAAATTTGAGCACAATTGTGTAGAGAAATTGAATTCTACATTTAACATAACGAGTGTGTTTCTTTATTCATCCCGGTATGTCCAGAATATTCAGAATACCAGTTTTGCGTTTCTTTATTCCACGAAACATTCCGGATAAACTATTTTGTTGTTTCTTTATTCATTCCGGAACGTTTGGAATGCATTCTTTTTATTCCATGTGAATAATAAAAAGAATAGAAAAAGAATACTGGGCGCGTTCAGTATAATTGACGTTCTTATGGCAGATTTACATTTTTGTTAATTATTGAAAAACAGCATAATACCGCGAATAAATGTACCAGAGTATAAATTTTATGCATTTAATGTAAAATTTACTAAACTTTTGACTTTGAGAATACCGAACATCTTGATTGCCATTCTTTTTGGTCTAGTTTTGTTTCTTTATTCATTCCATTCTGTATATTCTGGATAAACATTTCGTCTATTCCATCCATTCTGTTCCTTATCCGGAATAAATAAAGAAACACACTCAACATGTAAAGACACTTTTTGTCGTAAATGGAAACAAACAAGTTAAAAGACACACCCCCTTTTCCAAAATGGTGGCCAAATGGGGATGCTTTTAACCCCGAAAACTGTTTTTTTTTTTACATCGACCACTTATACCTCCTCAAAACAAATTTGTCCTGTACAAAATGTAAGGATCGTCCAAAATTTTGTAAAATTTCGATGGAAAAATTAAACTTGAAAACAGAGAGGGCTATAAAGGGGATGAAATGAAGACATTACAAAATAAAAATAAATTTCTATTTATAACATTTTGAAACAAGGGCCGACTATCCAACACTGTCAAAAACTCAAGGAGCACTTTACTCAACCTCCCTAAAATAGGTGACTATAGGTCGTCCATTTATTCTTGTCAGTACAGGCCTTATGGGAAAGCTTTTTTCAAATCAGTGGGACCTACTGATATTCCAAGGCAATCCACGAAACGAAATGCCACTTAAATATACACAAAAGCCACAGACTTCCCACGGAATTGTTTTTGTAATTTCTTTTCCAAGCGACGTACATCCCACACGACCTATCTCGCCCACAGCCGTAGGCACAATGAATAACCGATCATGATCTCTTGCTGTTTGTTTTTATCAAAAGTATTCACACAATATAGTGTGACCATTGGTAAGCTAACGCACATAAAAGACTCCTTTTCCTATTGCTTATCTGCAAGAGCTTTCAGAATTAAAGCTTTTTTTAAAGCTCTTAGGACCAAAAAAACACTAAGTGTGGTCGTTTGTCGTTGTTTTAAACTGCAGAAGTTTTTTTTGCAAAAATATACTGGTCAAATTTTATGATTGAAATTAGTGGTTGTGTTTTTGAGTATAAAAATAAAATGGCGCGCCTGTAGGTGTTGTGCGTCGGCTGCCATTTAAAAAAAAGACGCAACCAATATCTTAAGGACGGCTGATGGTACCTACACAAAATTTGTAAGCATATTTTATATTTTGTTATTTTATATTTTACATTATTTAAGTAGGTAGGCTTTTTTGGTCAATTTATATCTTAATCAAATATTATTTTATATTGTTAAAATTATTCTGTTTTGTAATTGCTCAATGAACTATTTTTAAATAAATGAATTGGTATTTGTTGTTATTTGTTTCTTCTTTTTTTAATGGATTAGGCCTACTGGGGATACCCTTACAAAAACGCACCTATTTTCCTACTTCATATTTTTTTGTTTTTCATAATTGTATTTGTGCAATTTTACCTACTAGATGGCAACGCTGATCAAATTCAATTAAACTTGAAATGATTTATTATGCAGACTACGGCATCGCGATAAGAGCTTTTACATGCGATAGACTTATGCAATACGCTGCAACCAAACTGAGATGCAAACGTCCTATCTTCCCTGTACTGACAAGAATTATTGGACAACCTTTACCATACTTTTAATAACTGTTTAATAATGTGACTGAAATTTTAAATTTCATGATTTTCTTTAAAGCCTACTCATGTTTATGTTCATGTTCTACTGGACACAAAATAATAAATCATGTCATATTATATGTATGAGTAAATAAAATAAAGAAAAAAAAAAAAAAAAAACAACACCATCAAGGAAAAAACACTTCTGAATGTGTCAAGTCATCTTTCAATCTTATCCAACAGTGACAGGGTAAACATCAAAATATAATCAGAATAATTATCTGATTTCCCTTCCCCAAAGTTTCATATAACACATCACAGCGCCGTCTGGTTTATTTACTCTCTCTCCCAACTTGCCTGATGCCTACTACCCCCTCATACTCTAGGGCTGCAAATATCTTTCGTATAATGCAGTTTCATCATATCCTTTGAAAATCCTCATGCCGATGCCGCTTTCTCCGTGGAGAAAAACCATTTGCGAAATTGCTTAATGACTTTCTAATTTTTACTCTACGTTTACACTACATCAACTTGGACGAGAGTTATCGTTCAGACATTAGTGTTAATTATACAAATTTTTTGCTCATTAAAGAAGGTAAACTTAAAGTGAAATTATAAAAAAAAAAAAAAAAATATTCCATAGGTAGATAATATGGAATGTAGAAATGTGCCCTCTTCCAGTCGATTGAAGATGGATGCATAGGAATATGCTACAACTGAGATAAAACCATAGGATACGTCTGGACTTTTTTATAAACTGAAATTCACTATAAACCAAAGATAATTGAGATATTGGAAAAGTTTACTAATATTGTTGGTATGGTGATGACGATGACGTCGAATTTGAATGGAAACCCTTCTCACCTGACAATATATAGATCATTTTTATACCAGTAGAATGTCCTGGCGCACTTTCTAGCAAATATTTGCAATGCAAATCTCGCTTTCTCGTCTTTAATCAATTAAGCCCTTGATAAACTTTTATGCATAGCATAATCGGATAATGGAGGCTATATGTGCAAAATGTGAGCATGAGCATGTACCTCCTATACCTCCACTCCGCCTTCAAACTATGCTGCCTTTTATACATACATTTTTAAAATCTAAAAAAAATTTACAGCAGCATACTTTCTGCATTTTTTACTTTGTATTTTTGTTTTTTTGTTGTTTCGTTTTCCTGGTTTTTGTGTTTTGTTTTTTGTTTTCATGGCTCTTTGGTTAGGTTTGGTCTTAGCTTCGTTCGACTCTTCGAGACAAATCGAATTCCCTAAAGCTATATACAGCATCAGTAGCTGCAGCATCATGGAATTTTATAATGTTCCGACTCCGAACGCCCAGTCCAATGGATTTCACAATCTGGGCATCTGGCATTGCATAAGCTATCAGGAAATCTCCGAATTCCATCCCTTCACGAATTCCATTTTCGCCATTCCAAGCGGTATTCGGGAGGTACCGTACATATCTTGGATTGAAGCGTATAGCAGCAGATAATGCTATGTGAAAAGGCTTCATGCTGCTTGACTAGCTCCGTTTGTTGTATGGAAATCAATGCTTTTTTTTATAGTATAGTTACTATAATGCTATACCATATGTGGTGGAGAATATGTTTGTACATAGGACTTCTTTTTTCCACGTTAACTGCCTGTATATTCAAATCAAAGGATCGAAAGAAAGGACAAAAAAATCCATATTCGAATGTAAAATCGCTTGGTTTTCTTTCTTCTTTTTTTTTTTAGGTAGGTATAAAGCTAAATTTATATCTTCTATAGTGCATATGGAGCAAAATAAATCTTCTTGGTCGATGTGCGAATAGAGGTAGAGAACTCTTGGAACTTGGTTGGAGTATTCTCTGCAAATAGAAAAAGGAGAATGGAAAAGAAATGTGTAAGTTCCGGTTAAATGGGAAATTGTCAATTTGGACAACAGATGCTGTTAAGAGTGCGGTTTTATAAATTGTAAAATTTGTGATTTGCCAATATACTTTACTTCTAGGTTAGGTACATACACTTATGTATATATGGTGGAGGAGGAAATTACTCGAGTGAGGTATTAAAGTCTGCATTGGGAAAGAGAAGACCATGAGGGTTCGATTTGATTGCATTTGTATATTTCCGTTTTCCGCTCTGTTTACTGTAATAAAAAACAACTAAGTTTTGTGTGATTTTTAAGTTAGTTGTCCTTGGTAAAAAGCACTTAGTATTTGATTTTTTTTTTTTTTTCAAACACACATATTTTAAGTAGATATATGTACATGGGTGGGTAGATACTTTTTAAATGTTCTGTATGCGCAGTTAACTGAGTTATTTTTTGTATTACTTTAAGTCTATGTAGTTCAATTAGGTTTTGACCCAGCAACATTTTTTACTAGCTGAAATTTGGCGGACATTTTTCAGAACAAGGCTCTTACGGCCATATTATTCACACGTTTAATCCTTAAATCCAGATGTAAAATAACTTACATCCAAAAATTAAATCCAAGTCCATATTATTCACTCATTAAATCCGCAGTTTAATCCATTCTTTTAAATCCAGATTCAATAAATCCAATTGAATTCAAACTACTCTCCGGAGTACAGTTTAAGTACTTACATCCAGATTAAAACTCAATTCATATTCGTCACAAGCACTCCAAAAGGTCATAAAAATAAATAAATTGTAGTTCAAAAGTAAGGAAAAAAGCGCAAATTAAAAAGAAAATCAAAAATGGATTAGAGTGAATAATATGGACATGGATGTACATTTTTGGTTCGAATAAATCTGGTTGTATTTAAAGTTCACTTAAATCCAATTTAAATCCAATGTGAATACATTAGTGACTTACATATATCAGAAAGTTACTAAACACCCCAGTCGGGGCTGTCGAAGTACTGCAATTGCAGTATTTGTACTGCTTTCGGAAACCGTACTGCCGTACTGCTAACACGTCCAAAGTACTGCTTTTTTGTAAATCAAAATCATAGTAGGAAAATTTTATAAAATCGATCCGATCAACGATTTGAAGTGATTTGTTTTCACATAATATGACATTCTTTTTTACACTTCTTGTAAAATAAAACTTAATACACTGCTTGAAAAAAGAAAGAAACAACAAATGGTGTCCATTTGTTCAGTATTTTTTTGAAGAGGCTGTTAAAATGGTCAAATTAAAGTACTAAGTTTTAAAAATTGCTGAGATTTTTTCGCAATTAAAAATAGCAAGCGAGCGAGATTTTGATGTTTTGATCATCAATATGGTCAAGTTCGTAAAAGTAAAAGTTCAGCAACACTGGCCCATTTAAGTCCCATTACTGACAGATTGAAATTTTGTTCACTGCCTAAGGAACGTTTTCGTAAGCTTTTAGCAATAAAAATCAAATTTTACACCAAATGTACTACAAATTTTAAACAAGTTAGAGTCGCATTATCTTTTAAGTATCTTACAAACTCTAAATGTCACTTTGAAAGTCACAAATCTAAAAATTGTGTGGAACTCTGACTGTTTTAGGCGTGTTGAGCTGGTATTTATTAAGGAAATAGGTTTAGTATGATACTAGTTTTAAACTAAAAACATTTTAGTAAAGAGCATTAAAGTACGAAAATTGTTAACTAGCATCATATGCTAATACCTTAACATCAAGCTGTTTAGAATTTTTAGCCATTGAATTTTATAGTTTTTATTTACTACAATTGCTACATATGACTTGACTACTTTTGAAGTTAGTTTTCAAATTATTTTTGCGGACCGATTTTATTGATATTATACAAAAAAAAAAACTTAAGGAACAAAAAATGTATTGCTTCTTAATTTTTTTTCTGTACCTACGAAGCTACGAAACCATCATCAATCTTCAAAATCAAGCAAAAATAAAAAAATAATTGTCAGTAGTTAATACTCGTTTGTACACCAATGCGAAGTCAAATCAAAACCCATGAATTTTGATAATATTTCGTAACAAAAACACTAAATAAAAATAAATCAAATAACGTTTTGGGAAAAATCTAAATTTTGCAATCAATTTTCTATTATTATTTTTAGTTGAAGAAAAAAGACAAAAACTAATCAATTTTCAGTTATCTTATTCACTAACAAGTGCGACTTTTTGGGTACACCAAAAAAAAAAGTGCTCAATTTTTCAATTCAAGGATGAAGAAAAAATTTGTAAGCCAAGTTTCGTTTGTTAAGAAATTATTTTTCGCATACCATTTGAAACGAATCTTTATTTACTTTTATAAAAACCACAATTTGTCCCAAAAATTTTCACTACAAAGAGGTTCTTTCTCAATTGAATTCCAGGTACATTATCTGACTGACATCTTGACTCAGGAGACCAAAAAAAATACAAAAATCTTACTCCCAAAATTTTGTGCAGGAGTGTAGGTATACGAAAAAAGTTATATTTCACTGCCGTACTGCTGTGTACTGGCTATCTAAAAAACTGAAACGACAGCCCTGATCCCAGTGTGGGTTTTGGCAGCCATCTTGAAAAAACCGCCACCATATTAGATTTTTTGGGTTTTAAGCGGCCGATACACACAACACTTGTGTTCACACTGGTGTTGGTGTACTTAAATGTGGTGTGTGTATGGGCAAGTGTCTGCACCGATTTCGGTGTCGAACACGGTGTCAAGAAAATCAAAATCTTTTGATTTTTTGTGTCGGCGTTACTAAATGTGTTGCGTGTATTGCGGAAGGCCACACTGGTGTCATGACACCGGTGCACACACTTGTGTTGTGTGTATGGGCCGCTTTAGAGAGGTCAGAAAGAGTCCATAGAGAGTTCATTTAAAATAAACAAAGCACTGGAATTGTGTGTCTATACTTTTTATTAACCAGCCCCACAAAGTCGCGGGTATACGGTTCTCTTGCAAGTATGTACCTTCCTCAAAATGTAAAAATTTCTATATCATATTTCATATCTGGTGATAAATTCTGAACGAGAAAAGGAGTTGCTCTGCATGCCGGCCGCCAGGAATATTGGTGAAAGGCTTGCCGAATCAAATTTGGATTTTATTAAATGCTTGATAACAGTTCGCATGTATATAATTTTAACCTTTAGGTGTTTGAAGTATAATGCTAATATATCATAGATACATACAACGAAAGTAGAAAAGCCTCTCCTACCGCCTAAATTTCTTCATGCGAGGAATTTGTTAAAGAAAGCAACTCTATATCTAGCAACTCTACGTTTTCTTGAAGCTTTTTCAATTATGTGATTTTCATTTTCGGGTGTTTTTTACTTGGAATAAAATAAAAATAAAATAAAATAAAAAAATCTGAACAACAAAGTTAAATATTTTTATTTCGAAGAAAAAAAATACCTAAAAAATACTCGTATGGAGAAATTCGAATTTTTGAATTAGCTCATCTAGAACAGGTAGCTGCCATACAAATGTTTCGGTTTTTTCAAATTGTCTCAAAAGACGCTATATGGTCAAGTCGGGGGATATTTATGTTTTTCTTTATTTTTATTTTAAACAAAAATAATTTTATTCTTTAACCAATTCTTTAACAAAAAGCAGGGACATAAGTTAAATTCATAGGGTATTTCATAAATATTTTTGCAAAAACAAAAAACATTGAAAAAAAAGCGATACAAAAAAATGGAGGGTGATATGGCACCTGCTGCATGGTGATATGGCATTCTTGTTTTTTATAGTTGTTCTGGCTATATTTGTTGTATGTATAGGTATTGTTGAATGAGATGTGCATGAATCGTGACACTAAAAGTGGCTATTGTGCTCATAAACCTCTCACCCGGTTTTGTTGTCACAGCATTATTCTCGCAAAAGCACAAATTTCCTCCCTGAAATCTTAAGGTCCATCTGATTCGTCATAGAAGGAGATGCTTTAGTCCTGTTAGTTACTTACGTCGTAGCCATCGTTG
Source organism: Epistrophella euchroma (assembly GCA_947049315.1). NCBI lineage: Eukaryota > Metazoa > Arthropoda > Insecta > Diptera > Syrphidae > Epistrophella > Epistrophella euchroma. The sequence continues at coordinate 109,263,928 of OX346245.1, read as the reverse complement.
GTACTCTTTTTGAGATATATTGGATTTCTAAGCACCCTTCCAGTGAAAATTAGGTATTTTGAAGTTTCTACATAGGTATACAGATTCACCACGTAGTTGATTTTGACTATGCAAACGTAGTTGATTTTGACTATGCAAACGTAGTTGATTTTGACTATGCAAACGTAGTTGATTTAAACTATGCAAACGTAGTTGATTTTGACTATGCAAACGTAGTTGATTTTAACTATGCAAACGTAGTTGATTTTAACTATGCAAACGTAGTTCATTTTAACTATGCAAACGTAGTTGATTTTAACTATGCAAACGTAGTTGATTTTGACTATGCAAACGTAGTTGATTTTAACTATGCAAACGTAGTTGATTTTAACTATGCAAACGTAGTTGATTTTAACTATGCAAACGTAGTTCATTTTAACTATGCAAACGTAGTTGATTTTGACTATGCAAACGTAGTTGATTTTGACTATGCAAACGTAGTTGATTTTAACTATGCAAACGTAGTTGATTTTGACTATGCAAACGTAGTTGAATTTAACTATGCAAACGTAGTTGATTTTGACTATGCAAACGTAGTTGATTTTGACTATGCAAACGTAGTTGATTTTGACTATGCAAACGTAGTTGATTTTAACTATGCAAACGTAGTTGATTTTAACTACGCAAACGTAGTTGATTTTGACTATGCAAACGTAGTTGATTTTAACTATGCAAACGTAGTTGATTTTAACTATGCAAACGTAGTTGATTTTGACTATGCAAACATAGTTGATTTTAACTATGCAAACATAGTTGATTTTGACTATGCAAACGTAGTTGATTTTAACTACGCAAACGTAGTTGATTTTAACTATGCAAACGTAGTTGATTTTAACTATGCAAACGTAGTTGATTTTGACTATGCAAACGTAGTTGATTTTAACTACGCAAACGTAGTTGATTTTGACTATGCAAACGTAGTTGATTTTAACTATGCAAACGTAGTTGATTTTGACTATGCAAACATAGTTGATTTTAACTATGCAAACATAGTTGATTTTGACTATGCAAACGTAGTTGATTTTGACTATGCAAACGTAGTTGATTTTGACTATGCAAACGTAGTTGATTTTGACTATGCAAACATAGTTGATTTTAACTATGCAAACATAGTTGATTTTGACTATGCAAACGTAGTTGATTTTAACTACGCAAACGTAGTTGATTTTAACTATGCAAACGTAGTTGATTTTAACTATGCAAACGTAGTTGATTTTGACTATGCAAACGTAGTTGATTTTGACTATGCAAACGTAGTTGATTTTGACTATGCAAACGTAGTTGATTTTAACTATGCAAACGTAGTTGATTTTAACTACGCAAACGTAGTTGATTTTGACTATGCAAACGTAGTTGATTTTAACTATGCAAACGTAGTTGATTTTGACTATGCAAACGTAGTTGATTTTAACTATGCAAACGTAGTTGATTTTAACTATGCAAACGTAGTTGATTTTGACTATGCAAACGTAGTTGATTTAAACTATGCAAACGTAGTTGATTTTAACTATGCAAACGTAGTTGATTTTGACTATGCAAACGTAGTTGATTTTAACTATGCAAACGTAGTTGATTTTGACTATGCAAACGTAGTTGATTTTAACTATGCAAACATAGTTGATTTTGATTATGCAAACGTAGTTGATTTTAACTACGCAAACGTAGTTGATTTTAACTATGCAAACGTAGTTGATTTTGACTATGCAAACGTAGTTGATTTTAACTATGCAAACGTAGTTGATTTTAACTATGCAAACGTAGTTGATTTTAACTATGCAAACGTAGTTGATTTTAACTATGCAAACGTAGTTGATTTTAACTATGCAAACGTAGTTGATTTTGACTATGCAAACGTAGTTGATTTTAACTATGCAAACGTAGTTGATTTTAACTATGCAAACGTAGTTGATTTTGACTATGCAAACGTAGTTGATTTTAACTATGCAAACGTAGTTGATTTTGACTATGCAAACGTAGTTGATTTTAACTATGCAAACGTAGTTGATTTTGACTATGCAAACGTAGTTGATTTTAACTATGCAAACGTAGTTGATTTTGACTATGCAAACGTAGTTGATTTTAACTATGCAAACGTAGTTGATTTTAACTATGCAAACGTAGTTGATTTTAACTATGCAAACGTAGTTGATTTTGACTATGCAAACGTAGTTGATTTTAACTATGCAAACGTAGTTGATTTTGACTATGCAAACGTAGTTGATTTTAACTATGCAAACGTAGTTGATTTTGACTATGCAAACGTAGTTGATTTTAACTATGCAAACGTAGTTGATTTTGACTATGCAAACGTAGTTGATTTTAACTATGCAAACGTAGTTGATTTTAACTATGCAAACGTAGTTGATTTTGACTATGAAAACGTATTTGATTTTAACTATGCAAACGTAGTTGATTTTGACTATGCAAACGTAGTTGATTTTAACTATGCAAACATAGTTGATTTTGACTATGCAAACGTAGTTGATTTTAACTACGCAAACGTAGTTGATTTTAACTATGCAAACGTAGTTGATTTTAACTATGCAAACGTAGTTGATTTTGACTATGCAAACGTAGTTGATTTTAACTATGCAAACGTAGTTGATTTTGACTATGCAAACGTAGTTGATTTTGACTATGCAAACGTAGTTGATTTTGACTATGCAAACGTAGTTGATTTTAACTATGCAAACGTAGTTGATTTTAACTACGCAAACGTAGTTGATTTTGACTATGCAAACGTAGTTGATTTTGACTATGCAAACGTAGTTGATTTTAACTATGCAAACGTAGTTGATTTTGACTATGCAAACGTAGTTGATTTTAACTATGCAAACGTAGTTGATTTTGACTATGCAAACGTAGTTGATTTTAACTATGCAAACGTAGTTGATTTTGACTATGCAAACGTAGTTGATTTCAACTATGCAAACGTAGTTGATTTTGACTATGCAAACGTAGTTGATTTTGACTATGCAAACGTAGTTGATTTTAACTATGCAAACGTAGTTGATTTTAACTATGCAAACGTAGTTGATTTTAACTATGCAAACGTAGTTGATTTTGACTATGCAAACGTAGTTGATTTTAACTATGCAAACGTAGTTGATTTTGACTATGCAAACGTAGTTGATTTCAACTATGCAAACGTAGTTGATTTTGACTATGCAAACGTAGTTGATTTTGACTATGCAAACGTAGTTGATTTTAACTATGCAAACGTAGTTGATTTTAACTATGCAAACGTAGTTGATTTTAACTATGCAAACGTAGTTGATTTTGACTATGCAAACGTAGTTGATTTTAACTATGCAAACGTAGTTGATTTTGACTATGCAAACGTAGTTGATTTTAACTATGCAAACGTAGTTGATTTTAACTATGCAAACGTAGTTGATTTTAACTATGCAAACGTAGTTGATTTTGACTATGCAAACGTAGTTGATTTTAACTATGCAAACGTAATTGATTTTGACTATGCAAACGTACTTGATTTTGACTATGCAAACGTAGTTGATTTTAACTATGCAAACGTAGTTGATTTTGACTATGCAAACGTAATTGATTTTAGCTATGCAAACGTAGTTGATTTTGACTATGCAAACGTAGTTGATTTTAACTATGCAAACGTAGTTGATTTTAACTATGCAAACGTAGTTGATTTTGACTATGCAAACGTAGTTGATTTTAACTATGCAAACGTAGTTGATTTTAACTAAGCAAACGTAGTTGATTTTGACTATGCAAACGTAGTTGATTTTGACTATGCAAACGTAGTTGATTTTAACTATGCAAACGTAGTTGATTTTAACTATGCAAACGTAATTGATTTTAACTATGCAAACGTAGTTGATTTTGACTATGCAAACGTAGTTGATTTTAACTATGCAAACGTAGTTGATTTTGACTATGCAAACGTAGTTGGTTTTGACTATGCAAACGTAGTTGATTTTAACTATGCAAACGTAGTTGATTTTGACTATGCAAACGTAGTTGATTTTAACTATGCAAACGTAGTTGATTTTAACTATGCAAACGTAGTTGATTTTGACTATGCAAACGTAGTTGATTTTAACTATGCAAACGTAGTTGATCTTAACTATGCAAACGTAGTTGATTTTGACTATGCAAACGTAGCTGATTTTGACTATGCAAACGTAGTTGATTTTAACTATGCAAACGTAGTTGATTTTAACTATGCAAACGTAGTTGATTTTAACTATGCAAGCGTAGTTGATTTTGACTATGCAAACGTAGTTGATTTTAACTATGCAAACGTAGTTGATTTTAACTATGCAAACGTAGTTGATTTTAACTATGCAAACGTAGTTGATTTTGACTATGCAAACGTAGTTGATTTTAACTATGCAAACGTAGTTGATCTTAACTATACAAACGTAGTTGATTTTGACTATGCAAACGTAGTTGATTTTGACTATGCAAACGTAGTTGATTTTAACTATGCAAACGTAGTTGATTTTAACTATGCAAACGTAGTTGATTTTAACTATGCAAACGTAGTTGATTTTGACTATGCAAACGTAGTTGATTTTAACTATGCAAACGTAGTTGATTTTAACTATGCAAACGTAGTTGATTTTAACTATGCAAACGTAGTTGATTTTGACTATGCAAACGTAGTTGATTTTAACTATGCAAACGTAGTTGATTTTGACTATGCAAACGTAGTTGATTTTGACTATGCAAACGTAGTTGATTTTAACTATGCAAACGTAGTTGATCTTAACTATGCAAACGTAGTTGATTTTGACTATGCAAACGTAGTTGATTTTGACTATGCAAACGTAGTTGATTTTAACTATGCAAACGTAGTTGATTTTAACTATGCAAACGTAGTTGATTTTAACTATGCAAACGTAGTTCATTTTAACTATGCAAACGTAGTTGATTTTGACTATGCAAACGTAGTTGATTTTGACTATGCAAACGTAGTTCATTTTAACTATGCAAACGTAGTTGATTTTAACTATGCAAACGTAGTTGATTTCAACTATGTAAACGTAGTTGATTTTAACTATGCAAACGTAGTTGATTTTAACTATGCAAACGTAGTTGATTTTAACTATGCAAACGTAGTTGATTTTAACTATGCAAACGTAGTTCATTTTAACTATGCAAACGTAGTTGATTTTGACTATGCAAACGTAGTTGATTTTGACTATGCAAACGTAGTTGATTTTAACTATGCAAACGTAGTTGATTTTAACTATGCAAACGTAGTTGATTTTGACTATGCAAACGTAGTTGATTTTAACTATGCAAACGTAGTTGATTTTAACTATGCAAACGTAGTTGATTTTAACTATGCAAACGTAGTTGATTTTAACTATGCAAACGTAGTTGATTTTAACTATGCAAACGTAGTTGATTTTAACTATGCAAACGTAGTTCATTTTAACTATGCAAACGTAGTTGATTTTGACTATGCAAACGTAGTTGATTTTGACTATGCAAACGTAGTTGATTTTAACTATGCAAACGTAGTTGATTTTAACTATGCAAACGTAGTTGATTTTGACTATGCAAACGTAGTTGATTTTAACTATGCAAACGTAGTTGATTTTGACTATGCAAACGTAGTTGATTTCAACTATGCAAACGTAGTTGATTTTAACTATGCAAACGTAGTTGATTTTAACTATGCAAACGTAGTTGATTTTAACTATGCAAACGTAGTTGATTTTGACTATGCAAACGTAGTTGATTTTAACTATGCAAACGTAGTTGATTTTGACTATGCAAACGTAGTTGATTTCAACTATGCAAACGTAGTTGATTTTAACTATGCAAACGTAGTTGATTTTGACTATGCAAACGTAGTTGATTTCAACTATGCAAACGTAGTTGATTTTAACTATGCAAACGTAGTTGATTTTAACTATGCAAACGTAGTTGATTTTAACTATGCAAACGTAGTTGATTTTAACTATGCAAACGTAGTTGATTTTGACTATGCAAACGTAGTTGATTTTAACTATGCAAACGTAGTTGATTTTGACTATGCAAACGTAGTTGATTTCAACTATGCAAACGTAGTTGATTTTAACTATGCAAACGTAGTTGATTTTAACTAAGCAAACGTAGTTGATTTTGACTATGCAAACGTAGTTGATTTTGACTATGCAAACGTAGTTGATTTCAACTATGCAAACGTAGTTGATTTTAACTATGCAAACGTAGTTGATTTTAACTATGCAAACGTAGTTGATTTTAACTATGCAAACGTAGTTGATTTTAACTATGCAAACGTAGTTGATTTTGACTATGCAAACGTAGTTGATTTCAACTATGCAAACGTAGTTGATTTTAACTATGCAAACGTAGTTGATTTTGACTATGCAAACGTAGTTGATTTCAACTATGCAAACGTAGTTGATTTTAACTATGCAAACGTAGTTGATTTTAACTATGCAAACGTAGTTGATTTTAACTATGCAAACGTAGTTGATTTTAACTATGCAAACGTAGTTCATTTTAACTATGCAAACGTAGTTGATTTTGACTATGCAAACGTAGTTGATTTTGACTATGCAAACGTAGTTGATTTTAACTATGCAAACGTAGTTGATTTTGACTATGCAAACGTAGTTGATTTGACTATGCCCAACTGGCGTGCCTGGGCGAAACGCATTGGACTAAAGGTCGCAAAAAATCTTCCATTTGACTTCAATATTCATATAAAAAATTGGAAAATATGGAAAAGTTTTAGTTCCTTCGAATTGAGATTTTTGGCTTTGGCTGATTTGACGTGCAGGTGCAATTAAAATGTAAATAAGAACAGAATTGCAGATGCATACCTAGCCTTAATATTGAACGCCTAACCACATTTTAGCCTTATGAACTGGCAACATTTTCATATGCGACCCATAAGTAGTGCGTATTTTTGCTTGGCTTTATCTTTTTGTACTGAGAGGTTCACTCAGGCGTATACGTTATTTGAGACAAAACTTTTTTAACATTGAAAATGTTTATAGGATTGTTTTGACGGAGTTGTGGTGTAACCAAAATGATTAAATGCAATAAATTAAATAAATTCAATAAATCATAAATGAACTCTAGCGTATAGGGGCATCACCAAAAATACTGAATATAAAGATATGAATCCTCGGCTGTCAGTTCAGTTTGCCTACAAGCTCTATCAGATAAAAAATGAGAAAACAAAAACTATGCTACCTTTGTAGACGTTTAGATTTATGTCGTTCTTTTTAGTGCAGTTTTTTACATTACATAGGTAAACATAAGACGATTTTTTTGGTTGAATAGAAGTATGATGGAGTTAGTTAAAAAAAACTAACAAGATTTATTTTTTGCCAAATGGAAATTGACATTAAATACCTACACCTAGAAACTTCAAAACTTATAATGGTGTTTGAAACAGCTTATTATTATACGTTTTAATTAATTTGTAAAGATTGTAAAGATTAGTCATGTTTTTTGTTTATCTAGGGAAATAAAGTAATTTTCAATGTCCCCATGGTTACTCTATGAGTGAAATCTGTTAATTTTTTCATTCGGTTTTAAGTAAATACTTTTAAGGGCTGCCGCGATTCTGAATAGATACAATAAGAGCTTACGTAATTCTGAATGAAATTTGGTTCTTTTTGTTTCGAAAAGAAGTCATTAAGTGGGAGATATTGAAAAAGTGCCATATCACCCGTGGTAGCATATCACCCGACCTTACCCTAACGATTTTGATTAAGAAAACTGCATTTCAGGTTTCCACTAAAGATTTTGCAGAGGGTTTTTTTTTTTTTTTAATATCCTTATTAAAAAAATATTGCATTTAAAAATTTGGAAAACATTTATTTAAAACAAAAAATAAAAAAAAAAATGTTTCCTTTTTGTACTTTATACTCTTTATCATTTTTCATTCAAAATATAATTTCATTGTTGAAGCATACCTTTTATATAAGGTTTCATTTAAGTTATTTACAACAAGAGAAAGTGCGTATGACCCTTCAGTCGCGCATATTTTTTTTCATTAATGGGTTGGCCTAGGTTGGAGCAAATATCTAAAAAAAAATCACATACAATAGAAAAGAAATTAATATAAATAAACAACGGTAACACCAAATAATTATATGCTATAGCTTTTTATAAAGCCAGGAACTGTTTTTAAGTTAAATTATTTTAGTGCTTAGTTTTTGAATAAAATGATTTCAAACTTTTTTTTCGAAATCTTACATTATGGTTTGCTGGACCTTAGGGTTTGATTTTTTTTTTCCATTTTTTTTTTTTTACTAATTTCGTTTTTAATTTCCGATAGATAGATATTTTTATTAATTATTTTTCGAATGTAAAAATCTAGGTGGCTGTTCAAAACAATGTTTATCGTAACAAAAATTATAATTGTCATTTTATAATCGACCTGGGGCCTATTTCACCAAACACTTTTCACTTTGCAACTTTTCACTTTGCAAATTACGTTTCACCAAACGCAAATTTGTAAAGTGAAAAGTTCTTTTCCGCAAAGTGAAAAGTTTTGTTAATTTAAAAAAAAAATATTGTACTTTTCGTTTCACCAAACAAATAAATTGTGCAAATTATATATGGAATTTTGAAAAGTTTTTCAGTAATATGCAAAGAGAAATTTTCATTCGCAAACAAGCGTTTTTTATAAAAAGTTGTCGGAAAATAATAATACAAAAAAAAAAAAAAAGATTTTGAGAAAGAACGAAGTAAATAATAGTGACCAAAGAGTAGTTAAGTTAAGATCAGAAATCAGAAATAAATCTCAACCTTTTGAAAGGTCCCTTAATAACTCTTATTTGTTGCTATTTTCAATAAAAGTCACAAAATAACCTTTATTCTAAAAAAAAAGTTTTTCGGTCAAGGTCTGAGCGAAACCTTTATTTTGTTTTTTTTTTTATGTTACGGTCATTTAGTGAGAGAAATTGCTGAGAGAAAAAAATAAATCTCATCTGCAATTTTATCAATCAGAATGTCTCTTAGTATGGCCCTTAGTTTTTTTGTTAGCACTGCATGCTGAAATGCAGCTTATTAGGCTTTTTAGTCATCATCATCAAGTTTCCTGACATATTTGCTTGGCGTCCCAGCGACTGAATTCAAAATTGAAAGGGAATTTTCATCTTTAAATTTTATTTTTAGTGACAAAGAAGGACAATCTTGGGTCAAAAAAACCTTGAGAGTTTATCATTAGCGAAATTTACAACCATAAATTTATTAAAAAAAACATTAAAATCCGTTGCTCCGCTTAGGGGGTTATCAGTCGCCAGGGAGGCGCCAATGTGAACAGTTTTCTTAACCAAAATACTCATTAACCAAAAATTTAATTTCTCTTTACAATCTTTTTTATTAAAAGCATCTTGCCCGGCCTTTTTTGAAAGTTTTTGAAAAAAAAAAAACTTTTTTTACCAACTTTGGTATTGATTTTTTAGAACTACTGGCGCTACCTAGATCATGAATATGTATTTTTGAAGTCGATAGATCGCTTAGTTTAGCCGCAAGTCAAGTTTAAAGATGCAAACTTTGATGCCTCTAGCACGTCTAGTTTAGCCGCAAATCGTATTTAAAGATAAAAGTCGATTTTTCATATAATGACATGCATCAATTGAAAAGGTGGCACTTCCTAGATTACGAATATACATTTTTGAAGTCGCTAGGTCGCTTAGTTATATTATTAAAATTTTTTGTTCGAATTAACCATTTTTGATTTATTTTCTACGAAAAAGGTTAAAGGTTGACCTTTTCCATTAATTTTTTCGTAAAAAACTCAACCATTGAGAGATATTTAAAAAAATAAAAAATAAATCTCAACCGATAACCGATATTTTGTTTTTCAATAAATAAATCTCAAACCGTAACCGAAATCTTCTTAAAGAAATGTGGTAACTCTCAGAGAGAAACCAATTGAAAATAATGGTCAACAGTTATTTCTGATCTCTGGTTAAGATTTATCTTTGATATCGGAAACAATTGTTCGACAAAAGAGAGTTTTTTTTTGTTATTTGGAAATAAACTACAATTAGACAGTCAAAGGAATATGGGGTTAAAGTCACTTTCAACAACTTTTGTGTGCATAACATTGGGCCGGTATTCTTCATTGATGAATTTCTCCTAAACAACATTTGCTGGACAAACAATTCTCTTGGAGGATTTCTTTGCGTAGCGGGGTGTGTTGACGGTACAATTCGCCTATAATGAAAATAACATTTTGTCAGCAGGCATAGAAAGCATGCTTTAAATACAATAATGGTTTGTGGCCCAGATCGGTCTTTATATGCTGTAAACGCTAGGTAGCGTACAATGAAGTTTGCCTAAGTCGTATGTTTGAAAATATCATCTGCAGTGCAGCTGGTGCAGTATAAAAATCGAGGTTATATGAAACAGACAGAAGCGTCTCAAATCTATCCGATGCATGACGATTTTTAAGTTGCAATGAGAATATCGACCATCCCCTAGTGCAGTATTACAAACACCACTAAGGACAAATTCTGAGATTAAACAGGGTTCAATGTCAATGATTTTTTTTTGAATGCATAATTGATCCAAATGTATCTATTTGGATCAAGTTTTACTTTGCAACTTTGCAAAATACGAATTTAAATCCAAAGTTCTTTTTTAAATTGGTGAAACACTTTTATGATGGATTTACATGCATCTTCATCTGCACACATCAAGAAAAGTAGAGCGGGATAAGTTCCTACCAGAAATCCGAATGTGTGAAAGAGCACCACTATGATGATGAACATGTTCGTCTTCGCTATAATCTTCATCTGCGTTCCTATAATCAAGACCTCTGCATTTTGTTCTTCTCTCTCTATCCAACAAACATGCATTTTATATTTTGTATCCCTTATTTTTTGCAGAACTCGCATGAAGATATATGTAAATCCACCATTACTTTTCACTTTTCAAAAATAGTCTGAAAAATTGATAAGTGAAAAGTCTTTTCTCTTTGCAAATTTTTTGAAACACTTCGCACTTTTACTTTGCATGAAATTATTATTTTGCAAAGTTGCAAAGTGAAAAGTGTTTGGTGAAATATGCCCCTGTACTCCTGGACGAAATAACATAAAGTAACACTGCCACAGCACTAAGCTTTAAACAAGTTTCTTTTTCAAGATTTAAATCTTGAGATCCTTCTTTTCATATTATTACAGTGTGTGTGTGTGTGTAAGTACCAGTGGCGTGGCGTGGATGATTTTAAAATTAGTCACCAGAAAACTTCGGTAACTAAATTCTGAACTTCTACCTTCAATTGCCTATATCGCGTTTTTCCGATCAGCTTTCCACGTCATGATATAAGCATAATTGCTTTACAATTTTTATATTGACAGGGTCATAAAAGTTCAAATTTAAAATAAAATAAATAGGTAGAGTACATAAACTGATTTTTTCAAGGAAAAACCTTGATTTGCTCAATAAACTTCACACAATATTCTATCTTCTCCAAATCCACATACCTACCCCAAAAGAAATACAATTATAATTTATAAAATTTCTCGCTGGATAGCATAAATTTGTTCTCTTTGCTCTTGTTCCCTTATTATTCATTCGCATGACGTAGAAAACCGAGTTATTTTTTTTGCATAAAAAAGTATGTATTGAACTGAGGGCATGACACCTCTCTGTTCATACACGCTTTCTTATGGATACAAATAACACGGTTTTCTTCACAGGAATACACACATATTTTGACATTTAAATTCATGTCAAATTATTAAATTAACATGGTTGAATGTTGAAAGGTAGAATTTCAAAAGGTAACTCCATAGGAATCGTGTTATATGGACGCCACGCCACTGGTAAGTACCAAACGAAAAAATCAACTATCTAATAAAAGATACTTTAATTCGTCATCAAACAAATTTATAAGACATAATATCTAAATGCAGCTCAAAACTTTCTGCAAATAAAAACAAAAGAAACGGATTTCCGCATGAGAAAGAAAATTTCAATGGGATTAACTTTTTTTTTATAAGTTTCTATAACATCTTTGCACACATTATTTTCCAATAAGCTCCACATCAATAAACCAATTTGAATCAATCATTCTCAAAGTTTGCGGTCATCAATTATTTAGTTCCGCATGATATCGAATAACGAATATAGAGCGCTCCACTCACCTAAAATAAATTTAATTGATTGAGAGTATAGTTGCATATAGTGATGTGAAGTGTTTGTTATCGATGTGTGAAAAAAGGGCGTTGGCATCAAGAACCACAAACATAAACCACTTCTTTAAATGTCATTTTGCAATACTCAAACCCAGCTCCTTACACTCCTCATCGAGAGGTGATACATTAAATTTTGCTTAAATTTCAGCAGCGCAATCGAAAGAACCTTAAACGCACCGTCTGGTTGGTAACTTTTCCAACTCCATTATCAGCAACATATTCTCTCCCACATATTGTAGGTTAAAATAAAATATTTGCTCCACTTCATTTCTATTTCTAGCGGTATAGTGTGTCTCGTATCTCGTCCTTCGACAGTGTTTCTCATGGCCTCACACAGAGGGCGGTTTTCATTAAGTTGACTGACATTATGATTGATTTTGAGTCGTGATCTGATGGAATTATTTTTTTTTATACTCCTCACTTCTTGGCCTGATGTTGAGTGCCATACTGTGTGGTAGCCATAGCACCAATCAACCCACTTTATCCTATTTCATGAACAAACATAACCCTTCAAAGACTATGTTGCGGAGTAATTTGTTGACAGGGTAGTAATAATTGCGGTTGGTGGGGAATGTCCCTAAAGTTTTTGCCATCCCCATTGCCTTCGTGGTCTGGTTGCTGGTGACTTAACTTGATAGCATAGCAATTAAAGATTTAAAATTCGTTCTTCGTTCCGTGCCCTAATTGATCATTTTTTCTTATTTGCGAGAGTATATTCTATCTGCCCCCGCACTGAATCCCATGATCCCCAAGCAAAGCTGTGTTCTGGAAATTAATTCGCATCACAAATAGTTTTTAACACGTTTTCCATTTTTGTTTCTTCTTCCTCCCATTCAGTTCTACTGAGTGAGAACCCAGTTATATAGACCAGCGAGTATTTCGTCGAACTGTCAAGGGTATTATACGTATCAACCAACGTCCGAGAAAAGGAAAAACAATCCGGGAATTTTCATTAAAAATCACTATATAGACTAAAATTCGAAATGAATTTAATTTTTTATTTTATTGTATTTTGTATTGCTGACTGCTGATGGTTGCTCTTCGACTGTGCATTACGTATCCCTTTGTCATTGTCTATCTTCTCTGTATATCTATATATACAATCGTGTATACAAATCACAAATAATTCCAAAATCTGAACCAACGTCACGAAGTATTTGTTCTTCGTGACAAACAATTTGAGCCTCGCTGAAATCATTCTGAGCCGCCTCGCCTGGTGGGGCAGAAATTATTCAAAAAGATAACAACTATAGCCTTTTTATAGGGGTACAGTGAAGCACCCACCCATAGTATAGGTTTTTTTTGTATCTATGGTCTTGATATCAAAACAATATACCTACTTGGTTTGCCTTTAGTTTTAAAATTTAAAAAATTTAGTCAATTAATATTTGTTTGAAGATCCAGGGACTTAGTTTTAAAATTTCCATGTTGGACATTTATCTCCTTCATAAATTCGAATATGGTCAGATGGTTATTATAGAAGATGACTAAAGAAATGTCAGTGTATAACAGTTTTTATGCTTACAAATGGTGCATAATGTTTGTGCTTCCCTGCCAGGGCCCTCCGCATAGGTGAGCGTACTTCGGGCACCCAGATTTTAGTTTTAATGCCACGCGAAACACGTTAATTTTAATCCATTTTTAATGGCGATAAACCTTTATAACGGTTTTAAATTGGAACTTCTTTAGTCTCGTTCTGCGAGAGTCTAAAATAGAATAAAAGTCGAAAACTAACTTTAGACTATTTTTAAACAACCGTCCAAGTTAAAAATAAACATTTTTAATTATTGCCTAAGTGATCTAACATTCTATATAAGTTTGGACAACGAAATCGATTGTCAAAACCTTAATATATATGTTTTTTTTTTTGAATAAAGCATATTTCTGGCCATTTCGAAATACTTCGTCACTGTCTAATTAGTCTTTGACTGGAACATTGATAGAAGCATCGAACATTAAAAACAAATATATTACTTAATAACGTAAAATTTTGAAAAAAAAATAGGTTCAACACAATATTTTTCAATATTTTTTCAAAATTTTGAGTTTGAAAATGAATTTTTCAAAAACTGTTCTCTCAGTAACTCGAATGACAATGTAAGTGTTGCCGTTTGTTTTTAATATATATATATTTTTTTTAATTTCAAGTCAATTTCTTAGAAAATTTTTGGAAAATAGACCCCCTTCCTTATACGATTTTTTTCTTGTCTTAACCAAACCTACTCCCTTTGGTGCACCTTAAATCTATATCAAATTCATTTAAATAATGTACCAATTTTGTATTTTTACAGGCATTTTGCGGTCCATTATTATTGAATTCGGGAGCAGTGTATAACCCCTTTCCGTCTAAGCATCTTTTTAAATGCAGAACATTTTCACAAGAAAATTTGTTTGGAAATCTAAAATCTTAAACTAAAATATGATTTTTGGTGGAAATTTCATATATTTTTATCCTTTTTTTCTGATTCCGATTTCCCGCGAAATCTCCAAATTTGGCGGCCCGCCTGGAAAAAGAATCTAGTTTTCAATAAGGCCCTGGCAAGTTTTTCATTGTTACTAACAAGGATCTAGCAAGGGTTACAATAGGCATTCGCTAGGCTCTCACCAGTTATGAACCTTTTTGCCTCGTCAGATAAATTCTGCCTAAGCCCTGACAAGTAAAAACAAGACTTGTTCCACATACATATATTCTCCATGGTTTTTATTTCAAGAGGCACTTCTTGTTGTTGTGTTACTTCGAAGACTTCAGTGTACTCACCACGTTTCAGCTTGCCGATGAACTGGTGGTCATCCTGGTTGGACCTGTCTCCAACATAATTCTCATGGTACCTATCCTTCCGTTTGTGTGCATTTACGTGTCGGTTTAAAAACGTGCAGCGTCCGGTAGAGTCATCGTTTGTGATTCTGCGGTGATGCGCTTTCTGTTGCTTATATTGGGAGGTTTGGAGGTATTCAAAACACGTTTTTTCTTGATAATAAAAGTTGACTAATTTCACGAATTAACCGCGAATCCATTTTTTTTTTTAATTTTATTTTATTATAAAACACTGACACTAAAAAATTCTCTCACTTGCTTTTTAGGTAGAACAACCTAGAACAGATTTCTAATAAATGTCAAAATCAGTTGTGATTCTGTCTTATTCTGTTTTGTCTGCAGTTGCGATTTTACTACTTGACACACCGATTCACAGTCATTATTTAAATAAACGTTCTCAGCAAGGCACTAATAGGGGCCTGTCATGTTTTCCTCTTTCAAGTTTTCCTTATCGAAAACTTGCCGGGGCTTAAATAACAATTGACTTGATCATACGGTACGCGAAAACGGTTCCATGGATTAATTTGAAATCTTACAGAAATATTAGTGGTCTATAGTTCTTTAAAATGTCTTACCAAATTAAGTCCTACAGTCAATATTAATAAAGCAGTACATGATTTACAAAAAATCTTTACAAAGTCGTTGTTTTTTACCTTTTCTGAATCTAACAGTAAGGAGCCAAAAAAAATAACCGTTATAAAGTTTTTAAAAAATCTTGTAGAAAATTATTCCAGTTTTTAAAACTACCCTTAAATTTTCCGTGACGTCATTCGTTGCGAAGATATTGGTAGTCAAAATTAAAAGTCTGTCAATTTATACACCTGCCATTAATTTCAAAAATAACTATTTAAAGACGGAAATTTAAAGCCAGATATTCTTCTAAAAAAAATTGTAGAATGACGAAAAAAAAAAAAAATTAAAATTAAAAAAAATTTAAAAAAAAATGTTTTTTCCTTCAATTTTTTCAAACAAATCGTTTTCTGAAATTGAAAGTTTCGAATTTCGACACAGGCCGACAATAGTTTTACTGAAATACATAGATCAGCCAAGAAAAAGACTTAGTACCTTCTATTTAATTATTATTATTGATACAAAAAGCTTTTAACGGTCTTCAGTCTATACAAATTTGAGCCTGGTCCCCGCAATCTCACTTCAATACGAAATTTTCGTTAAGTTCACATTATCAACTATGAATTTTATGACAAAAATCCAATGTGAACTACATATCCAACAAGAATTAAAATTCTAAGTCATTAAGTTGTATTAAAATTCGTTAGGCTACTTTTAATCTAGAATGTTTTGAAATCTAGAATTAAAAAATCGTTACAACGTTGTCTATAAAAATATTTTTATTAAATTTTCTTTAACGTTTAAACAAAAATGTCATGCCTTTTTTAAGTATTTCAAAATATCATTTTAAACGAGAAATACGTATCTATTAATTTAAAAAAGAAATTAAATAAAATAAAAAAATTGATTTGTTTTAAATAAAAAATATTTCTTTGAATAAGTACCTAAATATTCAAAATTTAAGGTATGCACTTCCTCAATAAGAAAATTTGATAAAAATCGGATTAGCAGTTAACAAAAAAGTCGAAAATAAAAACAAGGAAACATAGGAAACATGGCCCGGTCCCGTGTTTTTTTGTCACCGATATGCGTAGGTTAGGTACCACACCTAAAATTAAGTACCCTCATACAGTTTCCATGTAATTGAACAGATGACAATTCAGTGCTGAAGGTACATTATCTATGTGTGTTTCATAATATCGGAGTGCTCTGAACATAATCTGCTCAGAGTTTACTCCGTTCGCTCAGGCTCTACTCATATTCAGTGCTCTGCTCTGATCTTTAAAAGAAAAAGGCCTATTCTGAACGTTTCGTTTGAAATATATTTTGAGGCTTAAATCAATTTTCTAGACATTCCACTACGATGACATTAATACGTACCTATGTATGTACATGTACACTTATATAAAATGATCACATAGGTATAATATTACTATCTAAGTCTTTATTATTTCTCTCCAAATCCATAATAGATTATTATTATCCATAACACTCGTTTTAAAGTCGTCGCTGACAACTTTTATTCTAAAATATAACAAACAAAAAACAATTGTGTTAGCCATTTTGAACACCCTAAAACAACTCGCATAAATAAAACCTCCAAAGAGAAACCACTTTTTAATGTATTTTATTTTTGCCTGGGCACAAACCGAATAGGATGGTATAAAATAATTTATTAGTGCTGCAATGATATTACCAATCTGTTCCCTGCTCCCTCATCCCATGCATCCATATCCTAAAATGTTTTATGTTCAATTTCAGTTCAGGGATTTACCTGGGAGTCTATCCCTTTATCCATTTTATGGTTCTCGAGCTCTTAGTCGTGATTTTTTATTTCCATTCTGTCTGCAACTATACACCCGGTCCTAGCACAAGCTTTGTATAGGTATAATATAGTTTCAGAGCTCTCTCTGTATGTGGTGGTGCCATCAAAGGATGATATTTCATTGTGCAAAAGAAAGAAGGCGGATGGAAACTGCTTTGCTGTCTGGTGGAGAATTTCTAGTAACAACAATTTCGCACCATTCAACTTGCAACCCACCTATATGGACCAGAAATACATATAAATGAAGATGGCACTATTCTATTGTCTTAGGGTTGTTGGTAATGTATTTTGTCACCTTTACCATGGTCCCACATCAACTTTTCACTTGAAATCATTTGAATTCAAACAACATGGTACGCATCATTTATTATTTTTTTTTTTTTCTTTCTCTTCTATTGCATTTTAAGAATTTCTTTTTCTTTTCGTTTGCAACTAACTCAGCAAGCAAGGGATCGATCCTTGAGTATTGACGTAAAAGTTCTATTCAAAATTCAGCATTTGTATGTGAATTTAAAATTTAAATTTGAATGCATTTTGATGTGTATTGGGAAGATGTTATCTTAATGCTTTATCATAGAAAAGTTTACAGAGAATACTGAATTCATTCAAAGCAATAAGTTGGTATGTAGGAATTTTATTTCTTTATGTTAGATACTATTACTATATAAAAACCCGGACTGGGATAGATGCTTACGTTTGATTTACACGAACAACAAGTAGCCATAATAGGTTGCATGCATAAATCATAGTAAATGATTTCACTAGAAAATTTCTAAGTGTTTACTTTACAATACCTACGTAAAACAGAATACTAACAGATTTTAAACTTCAAACAATTTAAGGACCAGTTGTTGGTTCAAATTGTTCCGTGGTTCAGCAATTTTAACCAATTTCGTCGGATAAACTGAGTTTAAACGGTGTTTCAAGCATGAAGTTATTGATTTTTTGTCACATTATGTACTTGAATCATTGCTAAACCTCAATTAATCTGCCAAAATCAGTGAGATAAGATTGCTGAACAACGGATCAATATTTGAAACAGGTTCATCATTATCGGTGAACTAAAGTGCAACAACATACCTATTGAAAACTGAGCCAAATTTAAGTTATACATATTGGGCGTTCTACCACTATTCTTTACTGTAAAGGCTAATTTCCAATGGCGCGTTGGTGTTAGAGACACTTATGTATACGTTTACAAGCTTTACGAACGCGTCAACATGACAGACGACTTGAAGAGAATCAGCTGATTAAAAACAATTGAAGTGTCATTCTGAAAATAAAAATGAACCTACATAACTGTAATGTCGAATTCCTTTCAACGAACAATTCAATTTTTTTTTTTCTAAACAAAACCGATTTTCTTTCTTTGTTCCTTGACTTTTTTATCCATCAAGAATCTACCCAAAATTTGTAGCTACTGTACTCTCTTCTCTTGCTCAGTGCTGGGGGATCGTGGGAAAAATCCCTTTTTGTGGGAATTTCGACCTCTAAAGGGACAAAGGGAAAACCAACCCATTTTATGGAAATTCTTTGCTTTTTGAAATTTTACCCGGAAAAAACAAATGAACAAAATTATAATCTATTTTTTTAGATTAATTCGAAACAAGTGAAAATAAAGTGCAAGAAATGTCAGAATTATTTCTTAGAAGATTCTATAACACCTGATAAATTACACAATAGATACAAACCGCGATCGTGAATATAGTATAGGTATTATCAACGACTAGATATACATATATCTTTGTTGTTTAGAAAAATCATGATATATCCACAAAAAAAATTGCTTCTTCACTTCCACAGAGCATAAACGCTTGGACCGAATTGCTTCAAATTTGGTACTTGTATGCACTTAATAATATACAGGGTGTCATCTGCTTCGTGTAATACATTTTGGGGGGATGATTATTGGGTCATTCTACCACCCCTGAGGCTGGAGGTGGTATTTTCTGAAAAGTTAACTTTTAATGGAAAAAATTATTAAAAATAAATGGATTTTTTGAGACCTAATATCTCATTCTTTTAATAATTTTTTAAATTAAGTTGTTTTAAATAGTTTTAAAAAAAATTTATTTCATATTCAAAATTTTCGTCTTTTTTTTTTTTTAATTTCTCAAGAATTAAAACTTAACTTTATTTATGTGCTTTGTTGGTTTTTAATATTTTTTTATTTTTCATTTTAATTCCACTTTTCAACTTTTTTTCTGTGGGAAATAAAAAGGGGAAAAAAAATATTTGTGGAACAAAAAGGTAATTTACAGACTGCGTGGAGGGAATTCTGTTAAAAATGCCCCCCAGCACTGCTTGCTTGTCAAGCTTAGCTGATCAAAAATTTTAAAATTTAATTAATCAGGTAAAACGATTTTTGAATGGTAAGTGCATATAGTATAAATGAAATAATGTTCTCGTGCTCAACAATGCCATCTTCCTGTTCATTTATTAGAATTAGTAATTCTTTGATTTTGGCTTTCTAAAAGCCCTGTTTTAAAAAAATTGGCGCAAAATTTTAGACGATTTAGTATGATGTTAAAGCATTTTTAGTATGATGGTATAGGTTAAAAACAGGCTTTTCCAAATTTAAAAAGAGTAAGCATCGTATTATATTTTTAACATTTTACTAAAGTTAAAATCGCCAAATGTCTATTTTACCTTTTTAGTATCATACTAAATCCAAGTGTCACTTTGGCAGCTACAATTGCAAAAATGGGTTGAAATGTCACTGTTTTAGGAGTGTTTAGCTAGAAAAATAGGTTTAGTATGATACTAGTTAGAAAATGTTCAAAACTAAGAATATTTTAATAAGGAGTTTTAAAGTTAGAAAATTGTTCAGTTGGTAGTATCATGCTTATACCTTAACATCAGGCTGTTCAAAACATAAATATGACATTTACCCTGAAATAAGACGGAAACAACCCAAATACGTTTCTTTACTTTTAATTTCTTGTAAAAAATTACAAGAACAACATCAAAACGCTCCGAGTCCGAACCATTTCCCAAGCTTTTTCCAAAACTTTACCCGCCAAAAGGTAAAGAAACAGACCTAGACAACCTTGAGGTAACACCTATTTTATTTTTATTTTTTTGCATAACGTAACGCCTGTTTCTTCAACAGAAAGCAAGAATATGGGAAAGCGCAGATGTAATCATCCCACTTTCAAGTGTTTATTTTCTCCGTACCTATTACCGTGCCTTCAAGCAAATTTTTTGAAGGCTGTTTGAAAATGCGACGAGAAAACGAGACGTCAGCGTGACGAGATCTCTTCATAGTTGTTCTCTCTTTAAAACGAGTTTCAAACAATAAAATACATAATAAAGTATTTCTCGTCGTCACGTTGCGTCTTTTTTTCAATTTTTCGAACTTTACGACGTGACGAGACGACGACAAATACTTTATTATGTGTTATTTCGCTGTTTGAAATTCGTTTTAAAGAGAGAAAAACTGTGAAGAGATCTCGTCACGCTGACGTCTCGCTTTCTCGTCGCATTGTGAAACCACAGTATACGAATATAGGGTATTATCTTGCGCAGGTTGTCAGAAAACTGTCAGAAATTCAAAAATGGTTGCTCGAGTGCTCCCAAAAACTTCACACCGCAATATTAAAAAGAACAACAAATACCGAAATTTGACATGTAAATGGGCACTGGATCCACCACTTTGTATCGATTTTGATAGATGCGCAGAACAGAACAAAAATGAAAACGCTAATGATATTACCTTTAATATATGTACCGTGTTGTGAAACAGCCTTGACCCAACTTTCCCGGTCTTTCTTGGATCTTTGCTAAACTGAGTGTTTCACGCACACTACACTTGCACTTGCATCTACAGGAATTTTTCCCCACACCTTTGTTTAGTTTATCTTTGCAAGTGGAACAGCGAAGTCATAGTTTTTTTTTTTTTGTTCTTTTTTCTTATAATTTTCTTATGAAAAATTGAGAAATATCACTTGGTAAATAAATTGTAAAAAATATGTTTGTCTTGAAATTAAAAAAAAAAAACTTTGTTTGTCTGTTGTAGGTAAAGGCGATTGGAGTAACTTGGAATGAAAATAGCTTTGTGGTAGGTAATGTAGACCTCAAGTGGAGAAGTACTTTTTTTGCGTTTCGATTTGGATCCGTTTTGGTTTCGGTTTTTCCTGAGTATGGTGAACTCTTACTCTCACAATACATGCACAAGTGGGTCAGTGGTGATTCTTATTTCCATACTAATTTGAGCCGACAAACGCAATTTTGCGGATCCGTATTTGGATCCGTGCGAGGAGTCCTCTATACGTTGTTGACTACGTGTGCGAATCCAAGACGGACTCTTTTGCTTGGATGTTTTTTTTAAATTTTAATTTCTATTTAGCTTTTTAAGCTCACGCATCTAAAAATCTGTTTCCATCAAGTACCGTTGAGTGAAGGCAATTGCAGATCAGATGTTTTTAATTCTTTATATTATTCAAAAAATATATATCTGACATCTACAGTGAAGATATATACTTCAAGTTACTGAAAAAAAGTGTGGACTTTCTCAGTATTAAATTATATAATCTTTCGTCATTTACACATTTATGAAACACATTATTTTATCATCAAAATTATGGATTTATATATTGTTTTTCAATACATCCAAAATTCTAGAATACCAATAAGACTGTGGATTTGTAGAATTTTGGAAACCGAATCTTTGGTGAGTTACTTTTACTTTTAAATGATAATGTGGTGCAAAACTTCTAATTACGTTTTCTTTAAAAAAAAAATGTGATTTAATGTCGATTTCCTTTTTAACAAAAAATTCGATTTGTTTAGAGGAAAAAAATCGATTTCTCTTTCTTTTATTGAAAGAAAAAAAAAATCGATTCTGTTTGGAAAAAAAATCAAATTTTTGTTGAAAGGAATTCGACATAAGATACTAATATTAAGTGCTACTTTTCCTACAATGTTTTTTTGATCATTTATGTTATATACATATTTAATTAATTCAATATTTTTCTACCATTTTAAACAGCATATTTTTGTCTGCCTTAGTAACAACAGATACGTCATGCATGCTGTTTTCAACTCAATAAAACATCTTCAGGATAATACATCTTCAAAAAGCTGGTAATTAAAGCTCCGTCTGGAAGCAAATGTGGAAAAGTTTGGTAAGTAAACAAATTTCTTTTCAAATTATTTAAATGAAATGTAGATAACTTCTTATAAAATATATATCAACCGCCATGAAAAAGTGAAAAATTAAAAAAAAAAAAAAAGTGCTACAACGAAAAACAAACTTGATCGGCCACGCGTATTCTTGGGTTACTAACACACTGTTTATGTTGTTATTGCTTGAGAATACACGTAGTTAACAAGCTTATACAACATGAGAAATTATAATGGTGTTTTGTGAAATTTAATATTTTACATAATTTAAGGAATGTTATAATTATAAAAAAAAGACTTCGTACATATTTAGTTGCATTTAGGGAGATTTAAAAAAACTTAAATCAATTATTATGTACGAATGTGCACTGCAAATCCATGCAAATGGATAAAACTAATTACCTACTTTGTTTTATTTCTACAATTCAAAAGGTTAAAGTAATGTTTTAAATATGTAACTTGAAAAAATCAAAAATATATGTCTACATATACATTATTTTATAGTAAATATATGTATATAATTATTTTTAAATTAATCCGAGTCTTTTCAGCTTCAACAAATTGTTAAGAGTTAAAGTTCATCTCGTTCAATAATTGGCGGCCCGCGGTCCGGATAGACCGCCAAGGCAATAAATCTGGACCATTGATTTGTCGTCTTAATACGAAAAATTACTACATTTAACCTCCCGATCACAACAGGGGTGCTCTACCACCCAGGCATTTTTATTTTAACTGTAATTCTAATTTTGCTTTATTTTCCTTTCTACCGTTCTACGTATTTGTCGTTTAATATCTCAGGTGTCAGTTGCTGATGAGAAGTCTCCACGATAAGTTATATTTTTTGAGTGCGAGGGCGAAAGGTATGCATTGGGGTTGTATATAGTCCCATGTTGTGTTCAATGTATATATGTGAAATTTTTTAGGAAATTCAGGGGTGTAGGACACCTCATGAAGTCCAATGAAGGGGAGTCGCCTCCGAAACAGCAGAAGCATTCGCGATGTGCAATTTGTCCAAGGAAACCAGACCGCAAAAGCAGGATTGCTTGTTCTGGATTCTCTGAGCATAGGCAAAATATTTTGTTTAAATTGTATTTAAGTTTATTTATTTTTTTTGTAAATATATTTATTTTTTTATGATTAAAGTTTTTTTTTTCTGTTTTTGAGAAATACATATATAAATTGATGTTTGAATAAAAGATTTATGTTGTTCTTAAAAGTATTTGTTTTAATTTATTCCTGGCCGGGGTGTTCTACTACCCTGTGGTGGTGTATGTATTTTTTAAATGTGTTGTTATCGGAAGGTTAAGATAGGTTCATTTAATCAGATAGAAAAAACTTCATAGTGCACATTTTTTTCCTTCATTTATTTTTGACATACTGAATGAATAATTTTTGAAGTTTTTTATTTGAAGAGTTCTGACTTCTGACATTGAAACTATAGCTTCTTAGGGATTGGACCGAACAATTTTGTTAAACGTCGCCTTAGTGTGATGGAGCGGTTCAATTTGCCTCTTATGTAACAAAATATCAACTGTTGTCAGAAGTGGAAATTTAGAGTTCAATTACAACACAAATTATCAAAAATTTTATTAAAAATTTGTTCTTTTAGGAAAAGCAGCCCGCAATAACAAATTTCAAGAAAATAAAGGCCATCAGAACCAACCATTACATAGTGGCCTAACTGATCTTTGGACTTAATTTTACTTTTAAAACGGCGAAAACTAATATTTATCATAAAAAAAAACTTCTTTTTTTTGAAACAGTTATTTGCCTTATCCGTCTATAGATAAAAGAAACAGTTTTTTACTATAACAAATATTAGTTTTCGTCTTTAAGAAAAGTATGTAAAAATCAGTTATGTCACTCTGATTCTCATGGCCTAATATGTAAGTTTTTTTTTTTTCAAAAATGTTTTTCTTAAAAAATAAATATCACTATGACGAACGCATTTATTTTATAAAAATTATAATAAAAATATACCAATCAAGTTCACGTAATTTTTCGCATTAATTATTTACATTTTTAATATGAGCAATATTTGATATGTAATAATTTGTATAATCATGATATTTATTTAAAAAAATATTAATTAATTTCCTGAACCACCGCAAAAATTGGTAAGTTAAAATTGCTGAACCACGGATCAATATTTGAACCATGATTGAATAACTGGCACTTAGAAATTTAGGTTTGAAAACTCTTTTCATATTTTACCATTTATGCATTCCATTGGACTATTGATTTGTTTTTAATTTAAAATGAATGTTTGAATCTATATATAGGTATATATGTTATGTATGTATATAAAAATGTATTCTTTTTGCCCTGAACCACGTACTTCATTAGAACATTCTTATAGTGAAAGAAAAATTAAGAAAATTGTTAAATTTAATATTAAAAATTGTTTGAGTGTTTTTAATATACTTTCTGAATTGAATTTTTGTCTGTATATGCATAAATCGGCTGAACATAATAAAATTTTCATAGGGAGGGATATTTATAATTTAATTAATCTTAAAACGGCAGACGGCTAAGCCATGCTTAAATGTACTTATATGTTAAACACTGTAAATTTTATCAATATCTAAATAAAGTACCATAATAATAAAAATAGTAGTAGCCCGTGGCGTAATGGTTAGTGCGATGGACTGTAAAGCTGTGATGAACAGATTTTTAAAAGTAACTAATATATGCTGATAAAAAAGTACGTATACGCCACAGTGACTTTGCTAATGCTTTTTTGTATTATTTATTTTAAATGGTCCGTAATATTATGCATACTAAAAACAAGCAAAGATTAACATTAGAGATTTTTTTCACCTCTCCCTGTTCTTATATTCACATGTAATATATTCAGGGTGTCCCAGTAAGAATGGTTCAAACTGAATATAGGGCATAGGTCATGATCTCTCAGAATTTAGTAACTTGTTCTTACCGAATCATAACGGCTTTCGAGTAATGGCTGTTTTTTTGAAATTTGTATGGGTTAGGCACGTAATCCCGAATGCCAAAATGCCGAATATGCCAAAAATCTCGAATACCAAAATCCAAAATGGCTCAGTACTTTTATTGGTATTTAAAATCGCGTGTGCCATTCGGGATTTTAGCCTTCAAAATACACTTTTTTTTGAATTATTAATGTTTGTTTTTCTGCTTATTGGTAGATACTAGTTGATTTCTATATTTTAAATGGGTTGAAGAACTTCGTGCTTAAAGCCTAGTATGCTGCTGATGCGAAACGAAAAATCCCATACAAAAATGACACAACGAATTCACAAACGAAAAATTTCGTTGTGCTTTTCCTTTTCGTATTGCGGTACTCTGTTCGATGAGCGAAATCGATTATCGTAGCAGATTGTTTGGAGAGAACTCCCCTCTTTTTTCGCACAGAATTAATTGACATTACCATTAATTGTGTGCGAAAAAGTGGCATTTTGGTCTCTATTCATGTTTGTATTTGTTGTTTCTTTCATCACAACACGCTTTCTGTGATTTTTATGCGTTTGTGTTTGTTTTTTGTTTTTCCAATCGGTGACACTTTCAAGGGGTAATTTTTCGTTGTGGTTTTCGTAAGCATTTCGTTGTCATGTTAGAGACCAACTCAAAATTTCGTTTCGTATCAGCAGCGTACTAGGCTTAAAATAATTTTTTTGATAAAATGATTGACATTTTGATATAGAAAAAGTTGATTGCTTTGAAAAATATAACTGATTGCACTGCTCTTCTGCTCTTTTCTTATTAAAAAAACACATTTTGTTTAAACATGTGAATTCAATTTTTTGTGTTAAGGGTAAATAGTTTATATTTAATTTTTAAGTTTTGTTTCGTTAAGTTCTTTTAAGAACGAAAATGATTCTCAAAGAGATATTACTTTTAATTTCCTAGCAGCAAAAATGAAGTCACAGCCAAACAAAACACCTTGATTTCTTTAAAGGTATTGAAATAGTACTAAATAAGTATTGAGATTCGGGTTTTAATCCCGAATGCATTCGGGGTATTTTTTGGCATTTTGCCAATTCGGGATTTTGGCATTTGGGATTTTGGGCATTCGGGATTTTGGGATTCGGGATTCTCATTTTCTGCCATTCGGGATTTTGAGATTCGGGATTATGTCTTCTTCCCCTGAAAAAAACAAAAACAAAATGCCACTTAAATATGCACAGTAATCCAGACTTCCCACGGCATTTGTTGTTGTAATTTCTTTATCAAGTGACGTACATCTTTCCCGACATATGTATGTGCGTGAATTTATCACCGCCCTTTTTTATTTCGTTAAAAAAAAATGGTTGTGCTGCTATGTGCCGTACTTAGCATATGGTGTTTAGGAGGTAAGGAAGAGTGAGGCTAAAAGTAACACTTTTTACTAAAATTGATGCTTTCAATCTTAGAAGATTTTAAAAACAAGTCAGCCAAACCTTTTTTTGTTCAAAAAGAAATATTTTAACTACTTACGAAAACAAAAAAAAAAAAAACAAAAAAATACTGCTCAAAATCTGCAAAAATATAAGATTTATACAAAACAACGTGTTTTTACAACTTACCCTATATGTATGTGGGGTAAGTTGCAATAGAGACTTGGATAAATTGTAACAAAAATTGTATTATGTTTTTTACGAAAACTTTCAATTTATAAAGAAGATAAACAACAAAAAAATATGTACAGCAAATAGGTACACCAGTAAAACATATAAAATTAGTATTGAAATCTAAAATTTGTTATATTTATTCAATAATTTAATTAATTATTTATTAATTGTTATTGTTCTTAAAAAAAAAATCACTGTTAATTTTTTTGAAAAAAATAAAAATGAATTTAGTCACATGAGAATGAGAAATGTAGGTAATTTAATATATATTCCAAATCGAATATTGTAGTAGCCGTGACGTGATGGTTAGTGCGATGGACTGTCATGCCGGAGGTCTAAGGTTCGATCCCCAGCCTCGCCACCTATTTATTTAAAAAAGAAAAGACGGCTACTGCCTCTTGCGAGGAATTGACAAATCCTCCAAGAGTATCTTCTGTCACAGAAAAGTGCCGCTCGTTAGCCGTTCGGATTAGGCAATAAACTGTAGGTCCCCTCCATTCCTGCACACGCACACAGGAATGGTTGAGAGTTGTAAGTCACTAGGCCCTAGTTCTTCATGAGCTGTTGTGCCATCAAATTTATTTATTTTTTTTTTTTTATTTAAATCGAATATTACATATAAATGCATAAGAATTTAACCAATTAGCAAGTCAGAAAAACACATGAGCGACCCCTTTTTTTATTTTTTTCATTTTATCTAAAAATAATGAAAAAAAAACTCAAAAACAATTTTCCATCGTCTTAGTTCGCAAAAATGTGCTTAAAAATATGAACGAAGTCTGTTTTTAATGTTACTACTAGCCCCACCATGAAACTTAACATAAATTAATCAATTTATAAAAAATCGAAAACCATGCATAGCTCAAATATGTACATAAACTTAACCAAAGCATATATACCTACATATTTACAAAAACAATGGGCACTCTATCTCTTCCGAGTAAAGAGAAATACTAAAAATACGAAGAAAAAATAAAGTTATAAACTTATCAATTTTAGGGACTACCCTCATAACTTTTTTTTTTAATATCCAATTCACAGCTAAAGTATACTTGGCGTTAAGTGGGGTACACATTATCGATCACGTATGACAGTCGGCTGACTGTCAGTCAATATCAAAAAATTTTGTGAGCATGAGCTTGCCTGGAGTTTGCCTGACAAACCATCAAACAGAGTGTACACTGTACACACTATCACTATCAGTCGTGAGCAAAACTATCATACGTGATCGATAATGTGTACCCCGCTTTAGCTGTGAAGTAAACGAACATTTTTCTCCTTCACATGTTCCTTAATTTTCAGGGGAACCCTATCATTTTTAGCTGTTGCTTTTTACCCCTGTTACTTCTAGCCCCGCTCTTCCCTACCCTTTTTTTTTAGCGTGAAGTTAGCATCGCCATTGTGCTACAGCGATTCTTTAGCTGCAACTTCTTCAAGCATGACATGGTAAGAATTTTTTGTTTGCAAACAAAAAAAGGAATTGTTTTGCTAACCTTCCTATACCCGCGTCAAAAAAATTACACATATGTATACCCGCGCACCGTCTATGGGACCGAAACCGCTTGAGCTAGTTTTTATTTTCTATTGAGACAATATTAATGAAGCTAATATTAATAAGTTCAGTGGGGTGTGTTTAAAGAAAAAAAAAATAATTTTGTATAAAATATTTGATTTAATAATCGAGTAACAGCCATTTTAAAGACGCTCTAAAAAAATTCACTTTTTTGCATGGTCGCACAAAATCGAAAAAAAACTATATTTTTTTTTGAAAAGCAAAAAAAAGTTTTTTCAATCTTAAATATAATAGAATGAAGAAACAAAAAATGAAATAAAAATTGCCTCCAGCCAGATGTCATTCCAAACAAATTTGTACTGGGCCAAAATTGTTACACCTATACCCGCGTCGGTCTCACAGACCGATTTTTAGCTAATACCTGCCCAAAAACTTAAACCATACTAAATTAAAGATTGAGACAAATAAGGAAGCTACTAAGCATAGAAGATTGCAGAAGGATGAACCGTTATTCAAAAAAACGGGGAAAAGTAAATTGTCGGTCAGACAGACCAACCCGCCGGTATAGAAAGATTCAAAGCACCTGCCACCTACATATCTACAACAAAATATTGCAAATGATTTTGTTGTTTTATAATCGGCGGCCCTATTACAAAATTCATTGTAATCGGGAGCTTTTTTTAATTCATCCTCTGACCCAAACAAGGGAATATAGAGCCCCTCGCATAATTTCCTGTTCTTGTTTTTGGTTACATCTTAAGCGAGTCAGCAGCAAATAATTGAAAGATTTATCTTAAAATAATATCCATAAACTTATCGGGAAAACATTTATTATGTATGTTGACTGTAAGTCAATAACTGCGGTTTTTTAACAACTAAAATTACGTTTCAGGCGTTTCCATCTTCTTCAGACAAATGTACAATGTAGGACATATGTTTACCAAGCTATTGAATTAATATTACTTTGGCCTGAAGAAGGTATCGACCACAGCTCAAGAGAGGTATATAAATCTACTTGTATCAATCAAAAGATCGAAAAGAGAGGTAATAATCTATTGCGAAAAAAGTTCGTCATTCCATCTAAATACACTGCACCTGCACATAACATGAAACCAACAAACATTTTTGATCATAATGAAGTCTTAATGCATTATACAGACAACATTGTATTTTCTTTATTTCATTTCAAGAGATATCATTTTTAAAAACATCTACATATTTCATTTTCATTATTAAATAGGTACACATTGAATCACTATCAATATTTAGTATCATCATAAAGCTGGCCGCAAAAAAAGCCAACAAGATCATCATAACGTTAATACATAATTTAATTATTTAACTTAAAATCAAAAGAAGATGAGCACAAGTCAATGGAATAAGACCAATAGCTTCATTGCTCGAAATTTGTTCGCCAATCTAATTACATAAAAAGTTCATACATAATACATACATTGTTAAAAAAAAAAAAAACTTAAAAATTTAAATAAAATAGAGAAACCGCATCTTCTATAGTTCATTCAAAAATAATTTTTTCACGTTTAGCTTTCAGAATCAGTGCAACGGATAGATTAGATTGAGCCAAAAATTAGAAAAGTCTGCTATTAAAATTCAGAGGAAACATTCGAGCAGTCCTTTTTAATTTCCATGCTTTTTTGGCAAGGCGAAATAATTACAAAAATAAGAAAGTATCGAAAATAGAGCGAGTATGTATAATTGTATATATCTGCAAATACGTCGGCGTCATAAATGTTCTGTTTAGCTTCTGTTTACTCTGAGAGGGCAGTCAAACTTGGATCCTCATCCGCAATCACTTTGAAATCGTTGTGAGTAAAATTGCTCACTTCTCCATTTATGCTGTGCTTTTCATTGGTTTCCGCTGTAGCTCCTGTGTTCGCATCCGTTTTACTCTGAGCATTCACATCTTCCTCACCGATACTCCCTTCGTCGAATTGCTGGTGTTCATGTGAGCAATTTGCTTCTATTGTTGAAGGTGCTTCACTGCTTTCATTGTCAAGCAAGTGTTTCTGCGATGCGCCTTCTTCTTTTGGTGCAACAGAACTGTATCCACCGCAGACGGAATGGAATCCTTTTCCATTCATTGTGGGCGAAACTTCGAATTCCCGACTTCGGAGTGGAGTACTCTCTTTTGCAGCAGCGATTTTCATTGAATCGACATTCGGCTTTGAGACGATGTTGATGTCGCTGGAATTTACATGGGCGTCCTTTAGTGTTGGGTTAGTTGAAATTTGTTTGTCATTTTCTCCAGAAGGGGGTAATGCAGGGACTCCTTCTACGGAGTACGAATTTGGTTTTTCGACCACGACATCGGTATTCCTTTCGGTTGGTCGCAAAAATTGATATCCAGTTGGTTGTGCTGTCACTAAACTTTTTCCATGTCGTGGTTCTTCGGGGGAGAGTGATGGGGCGCTTTCAGGAGGTGCAATGGGACTGTTTTTATAGTTTTCAGTAGTTTCTGCTGCAGTTTCGGATGTGATTTGGTTTTCGTTGTTTTCCGGTGTAATAGTGGTACTTTGACATTGAGGTGCTTGCGGCTCAATTCCTGAGCTACTTGAATTCTCGTTTACAGGGCTACCTAAAAAAAAGTGAATCTTAATAAGTTCTATTGCATGATAAACGTATACAAATAAAATACATACTTGAGGTGTTAGCTGGTGGGTCCGTTGTTTCTATGCGAATATTATGATCTATTAGTGGAGCGTTTGTGGGGCCCGCTGAAAGGTGAAAGTTTGCCGGATTTATTTGGATTGAATCCAAATTAATTCGTTGCAAATTTCCAATTTCAACTCGCACTCGTACGGGCGCCATCCACCCTGTTCCAAACAGTACACGCCGTAGTGTATTTATGGCATGTGCTCTTGTCTCAAATAACTGCCGCAGGAGCCCACCCAGCATGTTGTTGGCAATTTGATTTCGGATAATTTGATTATTGGGAGCATTATTGCGGAGCAGACCAATACGATTTGCCAACCCTACACCGGCGGCGCCGGCGGGTGCATTCTGTCCGGTTTGATTTCGTGCTATGATAAGGAACTGTGCTTGCTGAATTATAACTGGCAGTTCATAGTGATGGAAGAAGTAAAACATTGAATGCTGAAATGAAAAAAAAAAAAAAAAGAACGCATACCATTGAGGTTAATTGAATTAAATTTATGAATTCATGCTGCTGGAATATTATAAATATTCATTGTAATTTAAAAATAAAATTAAAAACGGGGCCTATGATTTCAGTAGCATTTCGCTGGTGTTTTACACAACAGATTCATCCATGAACTGTTAATTTGCAATTGAAAACAAAGTAACGAAAGATAAAGGTAAGATTGTTGAAAACTGGAATGCGTTCGGTTAAAGGTAGGTACCATATACAAAAGCATGTATGTATGATAGACATAAAACAAGTTTTATGATCTTTATTTTTGATCACAATGAACTGCTCTTTATGCTTATGGAGGCTTAGATACATATATCTTTTTTCATTGACAAAATGGCAGAGATGTTATTTATTTATTTGAATACGTTAAATGCTAACGTTAAATTACATTAATAACTTAATAAATACTCAAAATATATTGTACATTATTTAATTAAAAATAACAAAAAAACTATGAATTGATATATTGTAAAAAGAATTTGTTTTTAAAACTATCAGATTTGATATTGTCATTTACAGAATTTATGAGGAAGTTATTTTTATTGTATACATTAATCAACTGATTAATAGGACTATTTATACCATAGTTAGATCTACTAAAAATAATTCGAATTGGTAATCTATTTCTTAAACTAACTCGACCTACATTAAAATTAAATCGAATCAAAACTGACGACGATGATATGGAACCACTTATGATACCAATAATAAAACACAGTTGCAAGTACTCCCTGTGAATAGTGAGTGATGGGAGATTTAAAAGCTGAAGTCTATGGGAATATGGAGGCAAAATAATTCTGTTCGACCACGGAAGAAAACGTAGAGTGAATTTATGTGAAGCGAGTAATATGGGGCCCAAACTATACAGCCGTATTCAAGGACAGATCTGACAAATGATACATAAAGACTTTTAATGACATAAAGATCGCGGAATTCGCGACCGAATCGCTTTATAAAACCAAGCGTTTTATTAGCTTTCTTTATAATGTGGTTATAGTGGTCAGTAAAACATAATTTAGGATCTAAAATGATACCAAGGTCTGAAAAATTAGATAGTTTTTCCAGACTTGACGAATTTAACACATAATTATGGACAAATAGATTACGTTTGCGTGTAAAACTCATAGTTTTACATTTGTCAATATTTAACAACAAACGGTTAGTTTTGCACCATTCCCATAATCTTCGCAAATCATCTTGTAGTAGTTCGCAATCAGTTAAGGAGTTTACTGTTCGAAATAATTTTACGTCATCAGCGTATATTAATGTCATTGAATTTTGTAAGACTGAATGGAGATCATTTATAAACAGAACAAACAACAACGGACCAAGATGGCTCCCCTGAGGTACACCAGAATTAACTTTAAACTGACTAGAATGGTTATTTTTGAAGACAACATAATAGTGTCTATCAGTTAAATATGAAGAAATCCATGAAATAAAATGGTCATTAAGCCCAATCTTCTTCAATTTTCCAAGAAGTACTTTATGACTAAGCTTGTCGAATGCTTTGCTAAAATCTGTAAAAATACAATTCACTTGCTGTTTTTTCTCAAAAGCGTCTATACAAAATGTTGTAAATTCTAGTAGATTTGTAATAGTGGATTTTTTTTTGACAAAACCATGTTGATTTTCACATAAAATAGAAGAACAATTAAAAGAAAGAACATCACATACAAGAGATTCAAAAAGTTTTGGAATCACAGACAGCTTAGCTATAGGACGGTAGTTGGAAAGTAAATGCTTTGAACCCTTTTTATGTGTTGGTTTGAGGAATGCATATTTCCATAAGACTGGAAAAATAGAGTTTTTTAAAGATTAATGGAATAGGACAAATAAAGGGTATGATAAATGTGTCGCACATTTTTTGAGCATAAATGATGGTAAACCATCAGGACCCGGATTTAGATTATCGCCAAGCTTTAAAATATTTTCTAGTATAGTAGATTCGGAAATAGTTAAATTGATGAGACCAAGGTGGGCGTATTGCTCAGTGATTGGAGAATTGATTGTGCTAGAAGCTGACGGAAAAGAGTCTTCATATGCGCTTTTAAAATATTCCGCAAACATATCGGATATAGCTTGTGGATAATGACTGGTTTCATTTTTGTAACTCATGCTAGCAGGGTAACCGTCGAATTTTCTTTTGCAATCTACATATTTCAAATTTAAGTCAGTTAATGACATGTAAATCGACTTAAAAGACTTATTTTATAAGTCTTTTGACTTTCAAAATGACTTTAAATTTAAAATTACAGTCGGCAGCCATATACAAAATTCTGATTTATAAGTCAATTAGGGCAGTCAATTGACTTACAGTTAATTGACTGCATTACTTTTTGATTGGTTGCAGTCACTTAAAAGTCAATTTCTTCTTTAAAAGTCAGTGCCTAAGTCATTTGATTGCAGTCTTTTAACTTCATTCAATTTTTTTTCTTTTTACTGCCTTGCCTTTTGAAAAAACAAAACTGTTTACATATTTTTGTGTAGTGTAGTAGTTACAATTATTTCATTACGGGCCAGTTGACTTAAGTTAAAAGACTGCTGTCAAATTAAAAAAGAAAAACTTAAATATCACAAAAATGCTAAGATGGCGACTGGGATGTATCTGATAAGCATACCCTTTATGTTAAACGGATAAATTATTGAATAAATCGATGAAAATTTGAAGTATTTTATCAAAAATAAGATTTTGGAAACACTGTTTGCGAATATGCTTAATGCATCAATGATGGAGATTCCATACGCATCATTACAGCAAGCTAAAAGCTGCGCACAAGCAACGATATGTAATGACTACATAAACATTTGAACCAATTTAGCCGTCCTAATAAAAAATGTTTTCCATCACAGCAAATTATATGAGCAGAGTACAAGCAAACGTTTGATGAGTCCATATTGACGTGAACTAGCTACTCTTCACGGTCACTTATTTCATGAAATATGGTTTGATTACAGGTCTATAACCCAGCATCTAAATAGAAAGATTTGTTAAGTGGCCTTGTGGATATGTGCTCGCTTGATCACAACAAATATGTAGTGAGTACAAGAAACGGTGATGATCATAGTGTCTGTACTCATTATATATTTATGTAATAATTACATACATATTTACTTACTAATTACATATTTTCGCAATGAGCACATAAAATATGTAAAAATAAAAAAAAATTTGGTGGCACAAACGGCTCATGAAGAACCAGGGCCTAGCGACTTACAACTCTCAACCATTCCTGTGTGCGTGTCTGCAGAAATGGAGGGGACCTACAGTTTATTGCCGAATCCGAACGGCTAAGGTGAGCGGCACTTTTCTAAGACAAGAGATACTCTTGGAGGATTTGTCACTTCCTCGCAAGAGGTAGTAGCTCCGAAAAAAACTTAAGGTGGAACAGGCTGGTATTGAACCCCAGACCTCTGGCATGACAGTCCAACGCACTAACCATTACGCCACGGGCTACTACTAAAATATGTAATCAGTACTTACAAATTCTCTGCGTTTAATGCACGTTGATATAATACTCATCGCACGTTGCTTTTACTTGGCATATAACGTGACTAATACATTTTTGTATGCTGGTCTATAGACTATGTGTTCAATACATATCATCTGTATTCAACACATGGCAAAATAGACTCAGGGCACGTTGCTGTTATTCTGCACATTATGTACATGTAAGATGAATACATTTTTTGTATTAAGATGGCTCGGGGTTTTCAATTATTTATCTATAGATCAGAGTTGCAAAAGCTTAAGTCATTTCCTAGCTTAAGCTTGGGTTTAATTCACAAGCTAGTCGGTGGCTTATGAATTAAAAAAAAATTAATTTATAGGCTAGTTGGTGACTTATGAATTAAAAAAGATTTAAGTCATAAGCTAGTTACTTATGAATTTTAAAAAAATAATTAATAAGCTATGTAGTTAGTGACTTATGAGAGATGCGCCCGTAAAATCCGCAAACAAACATCTTGTCCGCACCATGTGAGGCCTTCCTTACATTTTAGGAGCTGTCTACGATTGTCGCATACACGGAAGTTCACAAAATATATGCTTAAAATTGAAAACCACTTTCGTTAATAACAATTATGCAGTCAAAATAAGCTTCCAAGTTTCTAATTCACCAATAGCTTATAAAAAAATTACATTTTTTTTAACTTATATGTCAGCTGACTTATGAATTAAATGTTTTTAATTCATAAGTAACTAACTGGCTTATGATTTAATTTTGTTTTAATTCATAAGTCACCTACTGACTTATGACTTAAAGATTATTTAATTCAAAAACTCGCAACTCTGCTATAGATATGTACTTAGTATGCAGCATATGTAAATCAATAAATCTCAATATAGACTCAAAGAACATTGCTTGCACTCAGCAAAAAACTTGCTGTGATTTCTTTAGCGGATGGCTAGCGAGTTTTAAATATTTATGTAGTCATTACATATAGAACTATAGTCAATACATAATCATGAACATAACATAGACATGTATTTTTGTAATGGGTCCACAGAATGGGTACATCATTGCTAATAAATGAATGTAGTAGTAAAAGTTATGTGTGCAGAAATCTATGCTATGCTATTTTAGCTGACCAATTTCGGCGGATTAACTGAAGTTAAACGATGGTTTGGGTATATGCAATTGGCTAATATCACATATTTGAGTCTTTAACAATCGTTGAACCTCCGTAAATCTGCCCTAAATCGGTGACTTTAAATTGCTGAACCACGAATTAAGTATTGAACAATATTTGTACAAGTGGCTCCAAATAAAATAAAATACTTAATGGTATTTTCGACTAAATTTATTTTATTTTTTCTTTCTAAAGAAACTATACAGGGTGATTGGTATTAGATGCACCAAACTGCTGAAGCGAGTAGGTTGGGTTAAGATAAGAAAAAAATCGTATGGGAGGGGGGTCTATTTCCTTCCGTTTAGGCAGGGGGAGCAATTTTCTATAAAATTGACTAAAAACAGAAAATAAAAATATTTAAAAACAACGGTACAATTTAAAATGCCATACTATACCTTTTCGGAAATCCAGAAATCTTTTCTTTGATTTTCATTTTAAATTAAGTTGTGTTAGTGAATAGTTTTTGAAAAATTAATTTCCAAACTCGAAATTTTGGAAAAAAAATGAAAAAAAAAGTTTCAAACTATTTCTTTTCAAAATTTTATGTAATTAAGTATAATTTTTGTTTTCAAAATTCAATGCTTTTATTAGCTTTCAGTCAAAAAAACAAAACCGGATGCTAAAATGTCTTTTAGTTTTTGAGAAAATTGACACAACTTAATTTAAAATGAAAATAAAGAAGAGATTTCTGGCTTTCCAAAAAGGTATAGCATGGCATTTTAAATTGTACCGTTGTTTTTAAATATTTTTATTTTATGTTTTTAGTCAATTTTATAGAAAATTGCTCCTCCTGTCTAAACGGAAAGAAATAGACCCCCCCCCCCCCCATACGAATTTTTTCTTGTCTTAACCCAACCTATTCGGTGCAGCAGTTTGGTGCATCTTATACCGATCACCCTGTATATAAATAACGAAAACTATATACTCGTATTGTTGCTGAATTATGTTTTATTTAATTTAAAACAAATCTCATTCAACAGAAGAAAAGGTTTAAGTTTTCTTCACGAAAACAAAAAAAAAAAAAAAAAAACTTTTGCGAAACTCACAGCCACAGTACTACCAGGCTTCAAAACTCAATAGACAAAAGAAGCACAACACACAACGGAAATCCTATAACCGAAAATTTTATAAACAAAAATTAATTGAAACTCCCATCACGTGGGCGCGCGCTCTCTGGGTGCATTGCTGTTCACGTGATAAAACATCACTTAATTAATTCACGTGTCACTATATTGCAAGAATACTAGAAAGGGGGTCGACTTATACATACATATATAACGATGACTATACGAAAAGACAATGAAATAAACTGAATCCTCGAAATATGACCATATATTGTAGGTATACCTTCATATGGATTGAAATCAAGATACATATACTTATGCAGTTTAAACTCCGTGTCATTTGATTAAGATAACATTTAATAATGGAAATATTTTTAATTTTTAAAACATTGATTTAGGTCCGGTCTTTCAGTGAGTGCTGAAGTTAACTCTGAGTTCAACAAAAGTAAGTTAGGGCCAGTTGTACAAATATTTGATCCGTGGTTCAGGAATTTGAACTCACCAATTTTGGCGGATTAACTGTGGTTCAACGATGGTTCAGGCATGTAATTGGCTTTTAGTGCATATTACAACCTTGAACCATCGTTGAACCTCAGTTAACCCGCCGAAATCGGCGAGTTAAAATTCCTGAACCACGGATCAAAATTTAAACCACGATTGTACAACTGGCACTAAATGGAAAATTTAATTCAGAAACATTATTTTTCCTCAAAGAGCAGTCTCTATACCTATTTAATTTAACTGTGGTGCCATTTTTGAGAAAAAATAAGATCTTTTATAAAGATGATATTATACAGAAGCACCTACATGAAAAAGTGGTCCCTGCAATTCCATTTGTCTGCCTGTACGTACCTACATTAAAAAGCAACGGCGGCACTAAAAATGTCATGCTATACTTTTTGTAGAGCCAGAAGTCCGTTTTTTTTGTTTTTAATTCAAATAATTTGAGAGAAGAGTTTTTGAAAAATTTGTTTTCAAATTCAAAATTAAAAAAAAAAAAACGAATGGACGTGTTCAAACTAATTTTGTTCAAAAATTTTACGTTACTAAGTGAGTTTGTTGTTTTTAATATTCGATGCTCCTATCAATTTCTAGTCAAACACGGAAAAGTAAATGCTCAAGTTTCTTTTAGTTTTTGAGGGAGGGGCAATTTTGTAAAAAAAAAATGGACTCGAAACAGAAAAAAAATTAAAAATTATCGACTAAGTGTCGAAACCATATTTTCATTATTTTGTTTACAAAAAATTTAAATGCAGTTTTATTAAAATAATAACTTTGAACATTAAAATTACAAAGCTCAAAGTCTTAAATCCGTTCACCTGTTTGAAAAACACATCACCATTCGGACAGAATAGAATTTAGAATTAAGTCAGTCAGAAGTCAGAGAATCGTGTAAAGGTTTGAATCTATATTTTAGATTCCATCCCGGAATTCACATTTTATGTGGAATAAAAATATCCCTGGTTTTAATATATACTTAAGCCTAGTACGCAGATCGCGCTAAAATGTATCTTCCATACAAATTTCCTCCAAAGATAAATTCTAGCGAGGACATTTAGCTAGGCAATATGCAGTTCACGCGCTAAATTCAAAAAGTTTCCACTTAATTTAGCGCGCGAAATAATGCTCAACTCATTCTTTCACAGATAAATTTTGACATTTGTGCTCTTAGCAAACGATTGTAGAGATAAGAATTATAGAGATAAAATTTAGTTTAGCTTGAACTGCGTACCTGGCTTTAATTGATCATCAATTTCTTAAACATAGAAAGTTTATAGCTAAAACAATTATGAGGTCACGGTTTTTGGAGGACCCCTACCTGGCTAAGGCTATGTACACAGTGGACGTACAGATTGCACAGACCGACGGAGAGTATGACGGAAACTAACTATTTTGACTTTTCATTTAGTTTTTTTTTTGGAAAAAAAAGTTTAAAAAGAATAGGTTGAATACGGCTGCTGATGTAAGATCTTAGTACCCTATATTTATACGGAATTTTCGCAAAAAAAAGTATGCAATCTAAAAGGTCAGTAATTGGTCATAAAAGGCCAGGTAGTTTTAGAAATTGGTCAGGCTTTGAAATTTTTTAAGACAGGGTTCAAGATTTTCAAGGTCCCCGCGATTTTTGGCACCTCATTTATTTTTAAACTTTATGTCAAGACCACAGTACAAGTCATTTATGGAATTTAAGATATACAAGTATGCAATTTAAAAGTTCAGTAAAACTTCATAACAGACAAGCAGTTTCGGAAATTGATCAGCTTTAGATTTTTAGTTCATGAGTTTAGAAAAAAAAATGAAAGGTCTTTGACCTTTACCTTGCATTTTTTTTTATAAAAATTATAAAAAACAATCTATGCCTGACCAATTTCTGAAACTAGCTGACCTTTTATTAGAATTCAGTAAACTTTCAGATGGCATAATTATTTTTTGTTAATTCCACAAATAAGTTGATAAAAATCTCTACCACCTTGAAAAAAAAAAAAATGGCTATGACTAACCAATTTCTGAAACCAGCTGACCTTTTATGAGGATTAGGTAACCCTTCAGATGGTATATACTTTTTTTAGAATATCCCATAAATGAGGTGCTAAAAATATATATGACCTTGTAGCTGACCTTTTATGATGAATTACTGACCTTTTCGATGACATACTTTTTTTGAGAAAATTCCATATGGGTATGAGGTGCTAAGATTATTATAAATAAATAAATTTGATAACAGCTCATGAAGAACTAGGGCCTAATGACTTACAACTCTCAACCATTCCTGTGTGCGTGTCTGCAGGAATGGAAGAGACCTACAGTTTATTGCCGAATCCGAACGGCTAATGTGAGCGGCACTTTTCTATGACAGGAGATACTCTTGGAGATTTTGTCAATTCCTCGCAAGAGGCAGTAGCTTTTTTTTTTTAATTATTAGGTGACGAGGCTGGGGATCGAACCTAGACCTCCGGCATGACAGTCTATCGTACTAACCATCACGCCATGGCTACTGTTATAAACTCTCTAAAAGGCTTCTTTAAATATACGGTATCAATTAAGTGAATTTGAGTGTTCTTATAATGTATAAATAGTTATATGTTTATGTATTCCTACAGTTCTAAATATATGTATGTATCTCTTGAACCCAAGCTTGACTTTCCGACGACGACGCACGCCCCATCCTGAATAAGTGGGTGAGAGTGAGTTTTCGCTTTATTTTGCTATAGCAAGGCAGCAGCAGCACACAGCAATAAAGGTACATTTTTCGAACGGAAAAGGATGCCAGGGCTCTTACAAAGTTAAATTTATCTATGTTTATGGAGAGAAGGCCACAACACAGGTATGTTTGCGTTTCCTGTTCTGATCTGACGATTAAATTATTATCTTTATATCTGATAGTTTATGTCTGTCTTTATATTAAATATACATATATTTATAACTATTATATAAAGCGAATATGCAATTATGGTGAATATAAAGGAAATGCAATCCCAATTCCAATGAATAGGCGATAATCACACATACTTGTAGTAAATTTATGTATGGCTTGCTTGATGTACAGTTTGATATCTCATTTTTAATTAGTTAGTAGAAAACAAAACAAAACAAAACCAAATATATAAATAAAAATGTTCTTTTACAAAATGAAGGGATGCACAATACTGATGTTAATGTGTTGGTGTGAAACGATATAGTTACCTGAATGAAGAGCCATGATGAAACGAGAGCCAGACTTCGGTTTTGTCCACTAAATCGATAATGGTAAGCATAGAATGAGAAGTGATAAAGGTAGAAGAATCTGCAAGAAGGAATTAATGTGTGTTTAGGTTCTCGTACATACAATAAAAATGGTTTAATGAAATAATTAATTTTATTACAGGGCCTTTAGGAGGTTTTTCTTGACATTTTGAATCATTGGGAAAAATGAGTAACTCAGTTCTCAGTTCATTCAAGGTAGATTGTTCAGTACCTACTTTATATTGAAAATGTTGCTCTTAATTGTTGTCTGTAGTTTTCTTTATGGATTGAGCTGGTAAGAGAGTGTTATTAATATTACATATACACACTGGGTCTTGGTGAATAAAAAAAAACAGATAAAGCTAAAGCTAAAAATCGGATTTTATAGTAAATGCTAGGTTTTGCGTGTTTTTCCAGCTTAACCTTCAATTCATGTGATTAAAAATAGCTTTAACTAGAATATTATAATAAATGCTACAAAAACTTCATGATTCTTTCACTCCTGTCTAGAAACCTTTGACTAGTTCTCCTTAAAAATAGTGCAAATATGGCTGATTTTATATGCGTAAGACAACCAACATTTTATAAGATAGTAAATTACTAAACAAATTATTTAAGATTACTTTCATAGTTTTTTTGGGATTTCCAAAAAATTGGGCTGTGGCTTTGTGAATATTTTTAAAGGGACCTCAGCAGAGCGTAGAGGAGGCACAGATTTCTAAACAGGGAATAAAAATAATACCTGAGTAAACCTAGAGTTGCATGTTTTCAACAAGATAATTGAAGCAGAATAGGAAAAATTGCCGCTAAAATAGAAGTTTTCAAGAGATTTTAGAGCTATTGATTACACCTATATTTCAATCTCCAAACAATTTAGAAATGCTGATGATCGGAAAGTCTCCCACGTTCCACTCAAAGCTCTAATATATAAGAGACAAGGCATGCATCAGACGAATTTACAAGCTTGGAAGTGGCCACACGACTCACGAACATCAATTACTTGTTCAAAATTGAATAAAAATGCTTACAGAAAAATCTGAACTCACCGCTCTACCAAGTTTAAAGCATATGGTCCCACCCGTTTAGGCTTTATCTTGATGTACAGATAGCCCACAGTTGGTGCGTCTGATGAAAAAATGTTGGACTTATCTACTTTAAAATTCAGTTTTAGCTAAAGCTACATATGCCGACACATGTGAATAAACAAACGAAAACTAAAAATATGAATCACAAACCAAAATTTTTTAGGTCAAGCTAAAAAGTGTGTTCTTATTTTTATTCACATTAAACAAAACTTAAGCTAAGACTGTCTAGCTTTAGCTACTAGTAAAAGCTATGACTAGCTAGCTTTAGCTTCTTTCAAAAATAGCTTTTACTTTTTTTTATTCACAAGACCCACTGTCACAAAAGTGTGTAAGTATACACTTTAAGACAAGATTTTAAACTCCTAAGAAAAATTGAATGGACAAATTTTAATAAAACATGTGGCATATATTTTTTAGAGTTTTTTATTATCTTATAAACAAAAAATGACTATCCAGTTTCCAAAAGACTTAAACTTAATATAAATTTTTAAGTGAAAGTCTTTTTAAATCTTGGTCACAAAAGTTATTAGATTTTTTTTTTTAGATTAGATTTGTATTTATTCATTATAATAATATACAGTAAAACCCGGATAAGTGCCTCACCATAAATGCCTCGTTTTGAGAGGCAATTAAGAAGGGAAGTTAAGCGACTTGGCATTTGTCGTCAGCTAGATTGACAAGTTTTACATTCTTTAAATTTAAACAAACTTTTTTCTTTTATTTTTGAATTGTTAATAAATTTCTTTAAACAAAAACTGAATCAAAAAATTCCTTGAATTATTCTATAATGGTATCTTAAGGCAACTTTGCAAAACTGAAACAATTTCGAAACATTCATCTCATTAAGTTGGCCTATTACTTCATCAATAGTTAGGATATCTTTCCCAAAAATGCATCTTCTCGTTTCCTTTAGGGTTGGGCACTTTCCTAAGAAATGCACCACGTCCTCTCTTTCCCTCAAGTTGCATGTACTACAGCTTACCGGAAGGTCTCGTCTATGTGGTTGCGGTATATAATTTATATTGAGAATCTCACCACGCAGTCGAATTATCATGGATATTTCCTGAACACTTAGGTCATCACGGAAGTAATTTGCCTTTTCAAAATTGTGATTCAGCTAGCGCAGTCCATACATCGTTCGATACATATCAGTTTTTAATTTCCTGCTATCCTCCACGTTACAGTTGAGTTATATCCTACTATCTAGCGCCAAATCAAACCACTCACTGAACCACCCGCACTCTTTGCATTAACCGTTTTAAGGGACCCTTTTTTTGGCAAACGATTATCTCTCAGAATAAGAATTTTGATGATGTAATCCACCTGCAGTTTCCAACATTAATATAAATAATTTGGTGCATTGGCAAGAAAATGGAATGACCTTTTGATGTAAAAACGAAGGTTTTCGCCAGGTCGTCTGTGTATTCTGCCCCTACGATCACTTCCATGCAGAGTAATTTTGCACTCATCCCAGAACATAACTCGCCCCCATTTATCAACTTCCCAATTGTAGTGCACTAGAGAAAATCGTAGTCAACCTTGTCGGTGGTTTGCAGTCATTTTCGATCCCCTGACAGGTCGTTTCGTGGGTAAGGTCTGCTTCTTTAAGTCGTCTTCTAACTGTCCATTCAGTAGAAGTTCTTCTCCGTATCTGTTTGTGCTGTTGTTGGACGTTTAAGGACATTCAAATGACGATTTTGGAGAGAAGACATTGCGAATCTCTAAGTGGTATACCGCCGAGACGTTCAGATTTTGTCGTTCGCACAAACTGTCTAGTTCCCCTGAACATTTTGTAAATTTTCGATATACAGCATTGGCTTATATGGAGATGAGGGGCCACAGCACGTTGGCTTATTCCTTGTCGCAGTAGTGTAACAATTTGAGCAACATCTGCAACCGATAAACAAAAGCCAATAATGGGCGCGTAAATTGCGTAACAGCGTTTTCTACTCGTGTTTCCCTTTTCAGTTTGTTAGTTTGGCGGATAACGCGAGAACTATCCAATGGATTTTTATGGTTTTACCTACGTTTGAAACTTTTAGGTTCAAGCTTTAAAACGTGACCCTTAACATTGTTTAAGGATTAATATTGTGTCCATATACACTTGTCAAAAAAATTAAGGGAACAAAAAAGAAATCACTTTTTTTTAGTATTTTTTGAAAAGCTGTATCTCTGTGAAAAAGCATTCTAAAGCTTTATATTTTTTGTATTG
Source organism: Epistrophella euchroma (assembly GCA_947049315.1). Taxonomy (NCBI): domain Eukaryota; kingdom Metazoa; phylum Arthropoda; class Insecta; order Diptera; family Syrphidae; genus Epistrophella; species Epistrophella euchroma. Next base: position 109,219,407 of record OX346245.1, on the reverse strand, counting down.
AGAAATTTCAGCAAATGAATTTTTTAAGGTACCGTTATTGCGCAATCATAAGAAGAAGCTGGAGCCAAAAATTTTAATTTTTTTTTTTTTTTTGAACATTGGCATTTTCTTTGAAAATTTTTTTTGAGCCAAATCAATGCTTTTTTTCGATAACTTGTTTAATCAGTTTTAAGGTCGTCTTTTTTCGTTATTCTACAATTTTTTTTTCAGAAAAATATCTGGTTTTGAATGAAAAAACAGACTTTTGACTTTGACTACCAATATCTTCGCAAGGAATGACGACTTGGAAAATTTAAGGGTAGTTTTAAAAACGGGAATTAATTTTCTATAAGATTTTTTCAAAACATTATAACGATTATTTTTTTTGGCTCCTCACCGTTACATTAAGAAAAGGTCAAAAAAAGGACTGTTTAAAGACTTTTTGTAAATCTTTTACTGCTTTACAAATATTGACTGCAGGACTTAATTTGGTAAGACATTTTAAAGAACTATAGACCACCAATATTTCTGTAAAATTTCGAATTAATCCATTGAACCTTTTTCCAGTACCGAATGATCAAAGTCGTAAAAAACAATTTAAGGAACAAATTGAGTGCTTCATAAACATTGTGAAATTGTCATCAAAATGGGAAAGAAAAGAACAATTTTTGTCAACTTTTTTCACAGTTTTGCCTTAGTTACAGTTACATAAGCGTTAAAAAGAAAGAAAAACATTTTTTCAAAAAAAAAAACACCAAAAAAAGTGATTTTTTGTTGTTCCCTTAATTTTTTTGACAAGTGTGGATTGTGTCTTTTATAAGGGGAAAGGGAGTGATTCCATTTTTTTGCTCACAAGAGTTTTTTTTTTTTTTTTTGATTGACATAAATAAATATTAATTTTATTGACTTCTGAAGTAATAAAAACAAAGCTTAATAAATAATTACCACTATATCGGAGAGAAATTTTGATTATAAACGATTATTATTAAAGTTAACTAAAATAAAAATAAATTTGATGGCACAACAGCTCATGAAGAACTAGGGCCTAGTGACTTACAACTCTCAACCATTCCTGTGTGCGTGTCTGCAGGAATGGAGGGGACCTACAGTTTATTGCCGAATCCGAACGGCTAACGAGCGGCACTTTTCTGTGACAGGAGATACTCTTGGAGGATTTGTCAATTCCTCGCAAGAGGCAGTAGCCGTTTTTTTTTTTTTTTAAATAAATAGGTGGCGGAGGCTGGGGCTCGAACATTAGACCTCCGGCATGACAGTCCATCGCACTAACCATCAGGCCACGGCTACTACTGTTAACTGTTTTTGAATATTACTCAAGTCATATTCGAACCGCACACCAAACATAGAGAGACAAGGACATAACTTAACCACAAACTTATTATCAAGAAAATGGAGAATGACTTTCAAGCCCTTTATGGTCATTCTGTTGTTAACATGGTTTTGTCTAGATAATAGATAATTCTTGTGTGTGTTCGACCACATTTTCTCTTGGTCTCACATATTTATTTGCAATTAAATGTGTTACAAGGATCGAGTGGTTTTCTCATAATTTTCGATTTATTTTTATTGTAAATAAAACTCCACAGCCAGCAAAAACAATTTTAACTTGAAAACCAATAAGTCTGTTTGCACATCATAAATAATGTAAGGAGTTAAGTGGTGATTGTGAGCTTGTGATCTTATAGCCGAAATTGCAAATTAAATAATTTATAATGTAATAGTATAATGAACGTTTTTCGTTTAAAATATATGTAAGTATATTGTTCTGGACAAATTATTTTATACTTTTAAGTTAATTTTTGAAAAACGTGTTTTATTGAAAATTTGCTGACTTGGGGAACTTTGGTCGGGTAGGTATTGTTTCGATTTGTCTTCTAAGACAAACTATTGGTTTTGAAATCGTTTTCTATGTTTAAAGAGTCAAGAAAAGGTGTTGAATCAACAATTAAGTCATAAAAGCTGTAAACTATCAGTTACTGTTAGGCCCCAGTTATATAGCTATCATTGAAACTCATCATTAAAAATGTTGATGATGTATTTTAAGACGTTTAGAATGCAAAATCTATGATTATTTTGATGCCAAAATAAAGCCTATGACTTAATTAATATATCCGGCCAAAAAATAAAATTCATTTCGGTCCAACCGTTCTCATGAAATGTTTTTTTTTTTCAGTGATCATTGATAAGGTAGTGCAATCCTTGAAATAATTAAAGTCAAAGGTTGGGCTCAAATGAAAATTTTTTTGGCAATATATATATTAATTGAGTTTTCAGCTTATAATTGGCATCAAAATAATAATAGATTTTGCATCCTAAACGTCTTAAAATACATCATTAAAATTTTCAATGATGCATTTCAATGATAGCTATAACTGGCGCCTTAGTCTCCTGACAATACCATTGAAACACTCAAGAGGGGCCGGATATCTTTATTGCAAGGTCCGTCAAGCTGGGTCCACCACAAAGGAAATTCTAAAATTTAATTATGCAAGAATTAGGGGCTAATTTAGTACTTCAATACCGAAAAAAGCCCCAAATTCCCTTCACCCTAAAACTTGTGGTGGACTCAGCTTGACGTTAAGCTGGGTCCACCACAACTCCCAATACACAATTTCAAAAATCTAATGATGCAGGAATTAGGATCTAATTTCGGGCTAATTTAGTACCCCAATCCCGAAGGAGCGCCAAATTCGCTTTAGCCTTTGAAGCGCAAAAACTGATTTGATGACGCCAGTTTTTGCTCTCTAAACGGTGAAGGGAATTTGAGGCCCCTTCGGGATTGGGGTACTAAATTAGCCCTTAATTCCTGCATCATTAGATTTTTGAAATTGTGTATTGGGAGTTGTGATGGACTCAGCTTGACGTCAAGTTTTAAGGTGAAGGAAATTTGGGGCTCTTTCGGGATTGGAGTACTAAATTAGCCCTTAATTCCAGCATAGTTATAGATTTTTGAATTTCCGTTGGGGTGGACCCAGCTTGACGGTCCTTTTATTGCATCAATTCAACTGATAAATGTCAATCTTAGTCCCATTTCACACAGGGCAACTGAGTTGCCGGCAACAAATAGTTCATAGGCGAGAAGGGCAGGAAGAAAGAGGGGGAAATGAAATCTCCCCGGTCAACAAATTCAGGAAACTTTTTTGACGTTTCTCTTCACACTACGTTTGTGTGCGTTCAACCAAGGTAGTTTAAAAGGAAAATACAGCAAGTCTCCTCCAACTTTGTATCTGCGTGTGAAAGGTACAGGAGATTGTTAAGGAGATTTAAAGAAAACGTCAAAAAAATCACCAGCAACTAGTATCTTCGTGTGAAAGGGGACTTATAAATCAAAACGAAGAGTTGCGACACTATTGAAAAGGCAATTTGCTTAGTGGCGCCATCTTCATGTCGCAAATCCAGAGCATCTTCCATTAAAAATGCTTCAACTTCTTCATTGCATAGCTGATATAATATACTAGATGGGTAAAGTGTAGGTCAAAATTCGTCATATGAGTTACTTCTGGTCAATTAGTTTGGTCTTCTTACTTAGTCCATTGCTCTTCTTGCGTAGCAAGAGCAGAGTAAAGTTGGCTCTCGTCAGCATCAAGTTTGCATGGGCCTTGAATTTCAGTGTATCGGAAAAGTTGATTTTCACTTTTCTAGCTAATTCGTTAATGGTTTGACTGAAACATATGTATATGTAGGTGCTGTACGGAAGCTTGAGTTTGATGACAGCGTGACAGCCCTTTTCTTCTAACGACAGTCAATGGTGTTCGAAAGAAGATGATTTCGGTCTTATCACTGTGTACCTTCAGTCTCCATCTTCATCTGAGATAGTCTTCCAAATCGTTTTCAGAAGGTGTATAGGAATCATCTTCATAAGACTTCGTCTTTGTTCCTGCTATGTTGGCTGATTGATCGGCAGTGTAGATGTTAAACAGCAGGAGTCCGGGTTGTGATCCTTGTTGCCCTCAAGCGCTGGTTTCTTTGGCTGATGAATTGTATTTTGTTATACTTGTACATAAAAGAATCAATGAGTTAGAGAATTTTTGATTTTTCTTGCTGAGTGATTGGGAAGTCCAAGTTCCGACAGATTAGATAGAAATCGAATGGTTTTTCGATGCCTAGCAAGTATATCATGTTCGTTTCCTTTTCGTTGAGTTTAAGTGTAACGTCGTCGCTGGGAAATCTCAGCAGTGGATGTATGTATGATACGAGTGCTAATTCCGAAAACCGTACTGTAACTCCGGTAAACATCTGTTCCTCTGCAAAAAAATGCTGAGTTTCTTCAATATTAGTACCTCCAGTAACTTGCTCAGAAAAGCAGAGCAGTGAAATTGCCGGATATCCATCCCCATTTGCGTTGTTTGTCTTCAGCTGGAAAACAGCAAAATTCGGTAAAATATTTAAGGCTAGGCTCAACCGGCGCGACTAACGTGACTCAGCACTGCTTGAATTTTTGTAAACAATGTAAATCAATTGAACAGCGCATATTATGAAGCGACGCGACATGACCTGACGTTCGTTTTACAAAACACGCATGACACAGTGATTGAAAAACAGATTTCTCTGCGAGACTTTGCACGTGCACGTTTTTTATTTATGTCCTGTCAAAAAAAAAATACAAAAATGTCGGACAAAATTGAAAAATAAAAAATAGTTTGCTAATTACCAGAACAATATACATATAGTTTTTTTGTGAGTTTTTTTTATTTTTGAATTAAAGATGACAGAAGAAAAATTTGAAATTTCTCTTTATGTACATTTATGTTCTTGTTGGTACTTCAATTTCAATTAGCCAGTTCACGTTTCTAAGATCTCACTGAGCAAGCTCCGTCAGCTCCACTGAGCAGAAGGAGAAACCTGAACAAAATTTCTCCGCTAGAAGTCAAAACCAATTTCCATCTCTTTTTTATTACTTAATCAACTGCGACAAAAAATAATTGAGCAAGCGAATCCAAAAAATATCAGTCTCAGTTTTTTGACAGCAAAAGTGAGGAATCTCACTGAGGAATTACGTTCAGATTTCTGAGATTGCTGAGATCTCTGAGATTCTCAGTGAGCTTGAGAAACCTGAACTGGCTAAATATAAATAATGTTTTCAGTAAAATATTGACACGAGACTCGTGATTCAATATGCGGATAACGACATGACACGTTTCTATTAATCAGGTCATGTCGCACGCGTTAGGTCACGTCACACGTGCCGCCGCCGGTTGGGTCTCAATATGCGCCTAGCCTAATACGTAAAATTAGAAACCTATTCTTTTTCCGCTGATTTTTTGGAGCTGCATGCCGGTGATAATTACGTGGACTGCTTCTTTAGGAAAAGTTAAAACATCAGTCAGTAGTGGGCAGCGTTGCCGAAGTTGGCACGAAAAAGTTCAATATGGCACGTTTTTTTTATTTCCATTATTTTACTTAAAATGGACCAAATTTTAAAAAAATTTAATGAAAAATGGTCCAAGTTCTACAAAAAGTGGGCAGAAACATATAATTTTTGACAATGCACGAATGGAGTGAATGATTTCCCTTGATTTTTGTCATTGTATTACACCCCGTAATAAAATGGATTACACGTTTTTCAAGAAAACAGAAGAATTTGTGGGTTTTTCATGTGGCACGAAAATTGGCACGTTTTTTTGTTCAGAAAATATGGCAATATTATTTCGGGCGCAACGCTGGCCTCTTGAAGGGTTTTCTATACGTTTAATTAGGTGACGGTGTCGGTAGTAACTGATATCTTTGAAACTTTCCTCTAAGTAGTTGGCAAAAACGCTTCAGCTTTCTCAGCAGGAGTTGTCGAAACTTATTGTCCGTAAACGATGGTCTCTTGTATTGATTTGATTTATCTTTTTTGTTTTAGGGCAAGGTTTGATTTCTTCGAATCTCTTCCTGAAAACAATTTCCTGATCGTGCTTAACTGCTCAGTATTCGTCACTTCTCCATCTGAAAGCCCTGTGGTAGATTTTATAGAACTTCTTGTAGAGCCTATGTTGGTGAGCATAGTGCTTGTATATGTAGGAATCAGTATGTTGCATTCTTCCCTAAATTCCAGAATTTTTTCCTAAAGAAAACCAGCGTAGTTGTGTAGTCGAATAGACCTGAAAACGTTTAAGGCTCCATTTCAAAGTGCAATAACTTACTCGAATAAGTGTCAATCAATTTTTTATTTTTTCATATTGGCCATTAAAGTGCAACTTACGCAGGCTGTCTTGATAAATATTTGTAGTATCATCATTAACCTCAAAGGGATAGTTTTGTTCATCCATTAAATACAATATTTTTCAAATTAGATTTTCTTTTTTTGTGCTTAAAACTTCTTCACGTAAAACCGGAAATAAAAAGCAGTTGAAAGCTTCGACCAAACGAAATGAGAACTTTATTAAGGACATCAAAATGGTATTTGTTCAGAAACTCTTAATTCGATCAGAGTTACCGAACATCAATGTGAATTATGGTGTTAAATTAAGGTGCCACATCACCACGATTAAAAGCTTGTTTTCAAATCGGGGTCACTCAGTCCAGGGAAATACCCACGAATGTGTGCAAACAAAACGATACACCAAAAAAAAAAATTATTTATTTACACACAGTGTGCCTTGGCTTGTGGTTAAGGTTTTCCGAAAACACACCCTCTTTTTTGCTGCAACAAAACACAAAAGTCAACCATAGGTATGTATTTCCAATCCACAACCGATAATTGAGCTATTTTCAGCTTGTGTTTAACTTTACATACCCCGCCAATATTCGACAATGGGGGCACAGTATCTAATCCTTTTGAAATACATTTTGAAGTTTGAACAAGCAAGGAAACCACACCTCACTCCCATCATCATCATCGTCGTCGGTCGTCGTCGAAATCTAATTGACTCTTGTTGGTAGATCCTTGGTACTACGTCTCAATCGCGCTCAAGCCCCACAGCCAACAACTATGGGTGTGCCCGAAGTGTAAACATATTAAAATCGACTCAAGTCACAAGAACTGTGAAACTCCTCTCTTTTCTATGTCCTCCAGTTCTTGTGTCACTTCGGCGGCGGCGGCGTCCCCTCTTTTCAGCTCTCTTGGGGTTGGTGGAGCTTAATTAAGTTTCTGTTAAAATTACGTGAAATTGACATTGCATCATGGATGTATCAATACAATGTTGGTCTATTATTGACGAAATTGTAAATTCCAGCTGGGTTTGGTATACATTTCAGAGGTTTTATAGACGCAGGGTTGCCAGTTTGGGGGGTTTTCCCTCCAGATTTAGGGGTCTTTTTCATCGTCGGGGGACGAAATGTTTGGGGGGAAATCTGGTAGGATTAATTTTAATGTTAAATTATTCCAATTCTTATGTCTATATCTGAATTTTCGTCTTAAATTGAATATCTATCTGAATTATACACTATAAAAGAATATTCAAATTATATACCAGTAGTTGTGTTCCCGTGTAGTTGATGTTTCCCGTGTAGTATTCCAAAACTCTTACCCCCATATCAATAAACGAAAAACAACGGAAAGACAAGACTAACACATCTGTCTGTGACATTGTGACAGCGAGCGGATAACTATAACTCGCCAAATTTGGCGTTTAAGAGATGGATAACTTCATAATCCACATATGCTTACAATTGATAATTAGCCGGTTCATCCTCAAGCATATTTTTAATCAATCAGTGCATGCGTGTGACACATGTATAAGAATACTTCCACGATTTGCTGAAGTGTTGCCGTACTTTCAGACTGGAACTATTATGATATGTTTATTAATAATAAAAGTTATTCAGCGGACAAGTTCTCTATCCGTGTGCTAGTTAACACGTGTGTTAAGGAGCGGACATTGACTTTTTATTAATAAGGCTGTTAGTTTTTATTAAGAACATACACCCTACGTCGCGCCCTTTGCTCCAAATTATCGTTAGCGACATTTTCATATTGTCACATAATTATTTCATTTTTTTAAAATTTTTTTTCTGTGCATCGAAAGCAATCGGACCTTTTGTCATCTGTCAGTATGACAGATTAACAGTATTGTAAAGAATGTTTAATGCTTAAATTTGGCCCATTGATTCTGTTTCTGAGCAAACAAAAAATAAAATGTCGCCTACGATACTTTTTTTTGTCGCTTTCGATAATTTGGCGGCAAGGGCTCGACATCATAAAACATTAATAAAGGAATCGACAACATTATTAAGCTTATATGTTTCTGCATCGTTGAATTTCACATTTTCACATATTCAATTTCAAAACGTCAGCTTAAAGGCTCTCCCAAACCAACGCGATTATTCAGCGCGACGAACTTGCGCGAGCAACAACTTGTTGTTTTGTTTGACAACCACGTGTTGTTATTGTTGTTTTCCTTCGTCGCGCCGAATAATCGCGTTGGTTTGGGAGAGCCTACGAGTATTGGCACCAGGAGTCACGGCACCTGGCAGTCAGTAAGTGAACTACTAGAGGGGGATAAAATTTTTTTCGATTTGACATTCAATGTATTTCCCATAAGAGAAAACGAAAAAATTGTCTGGAAAACATTAATTTTACTAATTAATTTTATATGAACGGGTATCCATATAATAATTGCAATAGATTAACAATGTATGTTAGTTTGTTAATCAAGAAGAATATATACCGAATATAACTTCTTATTTGCTTTATTTTGCCTATAAATAATGTAAACAAACGTGTATTGTTGTTGTTGTTTTTCAAAATGGATGAACGTCGGGAGTTGAAACGAGATCATGTGCGTAGTGAGGGAAGGGTTTTAGGGTCAAAATAAATTATGGATTGAACTGAAATAATTTTTTAACATAGAAGTATAGATATATTATGTAGGTATGTATTTGCATTTTAGTATGTGAAATATGATAATAGGTATGTTTTATGTTTAGAACATTTTAACGTAAAACTTTCTAACAGAATATAAAGAAAACTTAAATAATTAATAGATATGGTAAATTTTTAAACACAGGATTGGAACAGCTTGTTAAGGGCACATAATTCACTTAAAATGTTGTTATTATTCTTGCTAAATTTTTGATTCTATTTTTGCTTTTGGGAGCTTTTCTTAGCATTAAAATTAAATTTTGTAAAAAGTACAAAACAAAGTAAAAAATAATTTTCGGCATTATTCGATTTAAAAAAAACAACAAATTTTCACCATAAAAAATAATTTCATATATTTTCATAATTATGGGCAAAATTTCTTTAAAATTATCAAACACATTTTACACAGCACAAAATAAAAACAAAACATATTTTAAATAAAACTGGCTACGCCTCTGCCTTGCTTTTTTCTTAACTGGGTATCGTTGTTGTTGGTTATCATTGTGAGGATGATTTGTTTACACTTTTTATCTATAAATTAAAGCATTCTAGTTTTAAGTTTCGATATATTTTAAGCTCGATTCACAAACTCACGTGTTTTATTATTACATTGCAATTAAAATACCGATACCCGTTCATATAAAATAAATTAGTAAAATTAATGTTTTCCAGCCCATTTTTTCGTTTTCTCTTATGGGAAATACATTGAATGTCAAATCCAAAAATTTTGTATCCCCCTCTAGTAGTTCACGCGCTGATATGCAGATGGTGTCGAAAGCAATTTCCCTGGTGTCAATATTGCCTACGAGTATATTACCGAACTACCTTACCATTTTCTCTCAAACGCATGCGTTGTCAGCGTAATTCTCTCATATTTGTATTTTTTTTTGAAGAGAAAAGAGAAACACAATGAGCGAAGAACATGAGAAACATTTTTTCCTTATGGATGGGAGAGTTTATATTTAAACGGCAGAATACAAGCGTTTAACTTAAACTGCAGATTGAACTAAGTTCAGATTTAAACGTAATAAACGTACACTGTGAAATTGAATTTAGTGTTGAACTCAAGTTTAAACCAAAAGCAGTGTTTTAACTTACACTGTGAAACTGGGGGGTTAGGGCTTTTTTTTTTTTTTTTGTTAAAATGTGATAATCTGAGGTGTTTTTAAATTTTTGTGGGAGGAGATTTTTTTTTTCATCTGGCCACACTGGTATAGAGATGGAGATGACTTGGGGCATTCAAGTATTTAAGGAAAAATAATATTGAAAAATATTGAAAACAGGTAATTGGTTTTTAGATTCAGAAAAATGCAAACATTTTTTTTGGTATTTTTCAAGTTAATGTGTACCCACTTTAAAACGCGATACATATTTTTAATAGTTATCATATTTGAAAACGGCAAACACGAATAAATTATAAAACTGTAAACACGAATTTTATGGTACAATTCACGCGGCCAAGAAAATCCGAAGGCATATAACTTATATACCGTTGAAAAGTTTTTTTCGCCACAGAAGTGCATAAAATATAAATTAATTAAGTTATTAAACCGCAAATAAGTTTAATTAACAAAAGAAAACTTCGTATTTAGAGCGAGTAAGAAGCGAGCGAGAGAGAATATTTGCAAAAAACACAATGAGGTGGTTGTTCATCGTCCACGGATGAGCCTCAGCGGTAGGGCTGTGTCAATCATGAACGATTCGATTTTTTTGATCCGATCATCGAAAAGTATTGATGTTTGAAATCACAAATTTACATTTCAATCGATCTGAATCTCAATCATTTTGATGATTCTCGATTTTGCATCCCATCCCAATCTCAATCATTTCAATACTCTCGATTTTCGACATCAAATTCAAGTACAATAAGAATAGTTTTTTGAGTTTTTTGCGAAAATCTCAGAAACAATTTGTGCTAGAAAAAAAATTAATTCCACAATATTGGATCTGAGGCAATTTCCCACAAAAATGGTATATAATTTTTTTTGTAGGATTAACCATTTAAAAGTTACAGCACATTTCCATGACCTTTGGCTTCTTTTACGAGACTTTTTGACTTTTCGATTTGCTGTAACTTTTTAAGGGTTAATGCGTTAGCTGCAATATTGTAGAATAAAACGTTTCTCTAGCACAAACCGTCCCTGAGATATTTGCAAAAAAAACTCATTTTCGTTACATTTGACCGCTTTGATTGAGGAACTCTCTCATTGGATTCGATCAAAATCGGTACATTATTGAATTGAATTCGTTAGATTCGGACTCGGAGATTGAATTTCATCGAAATCGAAATGAAAAATCGAATCGGAACAGTATGAAATACTGCATTGAGTTAAATGAAAATGATCGATTGATTTAAATGAACGGATCATTATGGTAATCGATTCTTGAACGATTCGATCATTTGAAATTAACGATTTACACAGCTTTACTCAGCGTAAAATCATCACCAAATACACCTACAAAAAAGAAAAAGAAAATAAAAAACTACGAAACACAATTCAACATAATTATTGTGCAGTGCATGTGTTTGGTTTGGGTAGATAGGTAAAAGTGGGAGCGAGATAGAATACAAAGTCATAGTGGAGTTGGCAGCTTGCATCGTCGCATTGGTATAAAAATCGCCATGTATGATAGGTTCGGTCAAGGTCTTTTTATAGGTTTTAATAGGCGTAAATTCACGAAAAATATGTTAATTCATACAAGGTAGGTACTTTTTAGGTTTTTAGCTTCAGTCCAAGTTTCTGTTGATTAGAAGATAATGTAATGTGCACTCGGATTTCGAGGGCTGGACGTACTAGTAGTTATAAATTGGCATTCCTCTAGTCCTTTGTTAATTTCTATTAAATAAGTTGTATGGAAGAAACAAGAAAGAAAGAACCCAAACCTCAAAATGGTATCTGACTGTTGTATAACTGGCTGAACAGAATAGAATGACGGAACTGGAGCCGCAGACGGAACTGGAATAGCTGTCAAAAAGTGTCGTACGTTATTTTTTTTACCTGGCCACAATGCAGCTGTACAGCTTTGAATGTATTTTGAAGAAAAACAAAGGAATATTCTTGTGTACAAGCTCAGAATTCACATTTTTTGTTTCCAATAATTTTCATTTTAATAAATAATTTTTTTCGCGATACAAATAACCACAATATTTTTTTCCGACCCAAAAAGTTGTTTTTTTTCTTCATACAAATTGGAACGTCAAAAGTGTCGTTCGTGAAAAGTTAAAAGTTGGTGAACTCTTCCGTCTGCGTCTGCAGTTTCGTATGCGTCTACGTTCCGTTGTGTTCGCAACATTGAATTTGCGTGTATTCAATATTTTGACAGCTATTCCAGCTCCGGCTCCGGTTCCGTCTGCGTCACCATTCTGTTCAGCCAGTAAACCTTTTCAACTGCTTAATTTCAAGCATAAGTTTTTTACGTTATAATTCCTAAACAAAAAAAAACAATACAAGAAATTTAAACTTCGATGAAAAAAATAAAAACATTAAGGAAATATTTACAGTCGTAGATACCTATTTATAAACGTTGTCTAACTTTAGAGTCGTCCGGATGATATGGGTATGGGTCCTACATCTGAATGAATTCCACTATTTGAAGTGTACAAAATTTGCCAAATAGAGCAATGTCGTTGACTAAGGAACCAATGAAAGCAAACAATGATAAATATTAATTTTACTTCACTTATTTTTTTTTTAATCTGACATGAGATTAAAACTGTCGATTGCAGTTGGGTTTCTTTCTCGTTACAACTGGACGTCACTTTCGATGAATAGAGAATAGACTCTTGCTGTGAATGAATCAAAAACAGTTCAATGGAAAAAAAAGACACACAAGAACAAGACGGGCGATATCTTATTGGCAAGCACGTGACATATTGTATTGTATATTGTATTGCACACTTACATATTGTTTTCTATATTATTTCGATATGCAAAGATGATATAAGAACAAATTATGTATTCGTAAACAGACTCAAGAATTGAAGCAATTTACAATAAACCAAATACCAAAGCTTAATTTTTTTCATCATTATTTCATAATACCTATTTCTTCAGTGTACCTATTGCTGATTTTCTGGCCATAGGCAGATACAATTCAAAATGTTATTTGTTGTTTCGCAATACATAATTAAAGGGAATTGTTCATTGCTGGCCAAGAGTGTACGTACACGAACGAATTTGGTATCAAATGAAAGGTGACGTAGAGCTTGTTATATGAGTGAAATATTTTTCAAAATTGTTCATGGGATAACCGAGATATTTGAGATTGAAGTTGCCGATTGCCAAATAAAGATTTAAGGCTTTTTTCCAAGTAATTGTTCATAACGTGCGAAATAAATGACGTAGAAGAATGATTCAGGTATCATAAAGGTATTTTCCTTGTTTTTAAAATAATAGGTTCTAACAATGATTTTCTATTTTAAATACATTTTGAGGTATTAAGTTTGTAGCGTAGGACTTTGCTTGTATCGCAATAATCAATTTTTATTATAGAGAAGATCCTACCTTCCTACCAAAACCATTGACGTATACATACCCAAAGATGAAAAAGTTTAGCCAACAAGTGCATAGTACAGGAATGTTCGTCAACTTTCCTTTATTAACGATGTACGTTAATAAATAATCATATATTCATCCATCCATAATATTGGGAGCACTAGATAGGAACAATATCCACGACTAGGCTCAACCGTTTGATAATCATGCACTAGTCTACACACTAAAGATAAAACATGCATCTATCTACAGACAAAGCTTACCAATCACTAAACTCCCTGTACATTAACGTGAAAGATTTTCACGTACTATTCCTACCTGGCCTGGGATAATTTAAAAGGGGTCATTGACGTGTGACCTCATCTGCATTGGCCAAATGCCTGAAAGTAAAGAAAAAGGTTACTCCCAAATGACTATTGGATGTATGTCGCTGGAGTATGAATCTACGATAGCAGTTAAGTTTATTCCGAGATATCGAGAAACAATCTCGGCGACAAAAGTCACTTTTATCGTTTCGGGATTGGATCGTTGTTTCTTAGGCTCCAATGCAGTGACCATTGAAAGTTATGAGCTAGGTTAGAGAATGGAAATTGTAATAAGGAGGGTGACGGGATTTAGGGAAAATATATCTTACCTCTCTGGAATATGTTGTGCGTAGGATTGTCTTTTAACAATCTATGTACAACATATATTGATTTTTTTTTGATATTCATTTAAAATTTTCCCATCTACAAGTAAAACATTTTTTTTTGTTTTCACAAAATAATTACGAAGATAGAGAAACGTCAAAGGCCACATTGGAATAAAGGTTACAGCGCCGATCGATCCCCAGGTGTGAAATCTAGTAGTAAGGAACGAAAGTAAGCAAAAAGAACGTAAAGATTTGATCAGTTAAAGACCGTTGCGATTCAAATTTAAGATTTTATTGTGATATTTTAGTGCAATATTTTAGTAATTAGTCATGAAATATGAAAGTAAAAGACGGTCTTATTAAATTTTAATGCAATCTGAGGCAATAGCATAATACTTTAAGTAAATTGGTGCAATATTATGAATTAGTATTAGATATTACTAAAGGAATTCAGGGGTAACACTCATACATATATAGTTACAGAAGAAGATGATTAATAGAAGGAAAGACAAAAGCATGGAATTAGAAATAGGAGAACCTGAACTTTATAACTACTTCCAGTTTGAGAAAGAGGAAAATGGGAAAAAAACGAAAGGAGGGCAATAGGCCAATGTCCAATGCAATTTTTTTCAGCGTCATACGAAAAGTGCAAGTTGAAGTGCGAGCATTATAATACTGTCAGTATCTCTCACAGTCGTGTGCAAAAGTTTCCGTTTAACACGGTAAAAATTAGTGATACATATATATTTTATATATGTGTTTTATGGATGATTTTTTTTTTTGGCGGTTGAATTGCTATATCTTTAATCGTAAAGTGGAAAAAAAAAAAGGTGAATAAATTATTATTTCCTTGAGATTATAAAACGTTAGAGTAACGAAAAATTAATTTCTATAAATTTTATAGAAATCTTTGTGAGAGGGCAAATTGCTAACCTACACATAGTACCTACCTGAAAGGTATCTATACACGTACCTACATATAGGTATCCAGTAGTAATAGAAAAGGGCACTATCTTGAAGCGGAGGTATGTTAAGTGAAAATTGTGCTACTTTCAGTGAAAGATACCTAATTTGGGTAAATGCTACTTAGGTTTAGAGCTAAAACAACAAAATTCTTCTAGACTGGTCTGAAGATATACATATATATGTGTGATTAGATATGCACATAATAAACACGTGATTTAATCATATTCGAATTGCTATATCTACAAATAGATATCTATCACGTAAGCCAACGAAGACCGATCTCTAAGCCTCTGCATATTTGTTTTTGTGAGCTCGACAGGAAGCCCCAGAGAAATACCTCGGTACCTACCTTAGGGGGCAAACTGCGACAGGGTGTTCCGCCGGACACAGTAAACGCCATCGATACTCACCGCCTTAGAGAACAAGGACATTTCAAGGACAAACAGCAAGTCAAGCGATTTTTCTGATTTTTTTTATTAACGTTATTTTTCTATTTTACTATTATTTTTTTTGCTAATTTTTGCTAATTTTATCATTTTTTTTCTTTTAAATTTTTTTTTTGAATTGATTTTAATTTTGTCTTACTCTTAATTTTTGAATTTATAAAGTGTGAAGTAAAAGGAAGGAAAAGTTGAAGAGGTTAAAGTAAGGTGATCCATTTAACTCCGTGTTTTGACACATATAGAACATATGAACTTACCTAGGTATAGATTATAGACATATAATAAAGTGCGCGAACTCAAAGACTAAAAGCTCGAGTTTCGGAGCTTAAACATACTTACCGTCATCCAGGAACGTGCTGCCGGCAGGACTTCGTGGGACGAGGAAACCGTAAGTCGTGAGTCCAAATTTGTGGTTATATCTAGTTATATGATTATATCTATACTTATCTTAATTCATATCCAAAAAGAAAATATCTGTTTAGTGCGGTTATTGTAGGGTTTTGAAGAAGGGGGGTAGAGAAAGAAAATCCTCCCTTAGTAAATCGTACGCAATTACCATATAAAAAAAAAAAAAAAAAAAAAAAAAAAATCAACTTCCAACTTTTTTTTTTACTTTTACTAATTTTTTTATAATTATTAAAACTTAACGTAAAGATAATTTCCATTTTATAATTTATTGAATTTTTTTTTGTTGTAAGAAACGGCCTATGGCCACATGATAGAAATAACCTTTTGGTGTAAAGTATATGCGAGTTGAGAATTTTCTTTGAAGATGGATTGCTAGATACGGATGCGATGGTGTGTGGAATTCTCGTGAAGCCATCAGTTGGAAAAGGATGACATTTAACATGAGAGGACGCTACGTACGTATTGACTAGGGATGAAATGATTATACACATGAACGAGACATAGTTTGTGATTGGGAGGTCGAGTTCGGGGTCACCTCCTAATACACGGCCATGGAGGTGACAAAGGTTGCATCTCCAGATGCAAGGGTGGGTAGGCCAACTTTTGACGATTACACCTGTCAAAGCCATTTGTGTTTGGGCGAACCACTGTCTGGGTGAGACATTGGGTCCTGGATGGATTGGTAGGGATTAATATAGTTTTAGGTTTAGTTAAGGGAAATTTGATCTAATTTTTATTTATATGTGTATACATATAAACAAAAAGAAAAAAAAAAAAAAAAAAAAATATACATAAAATACATTATGTATATACTACTAGATTTCTAAGTTTGATATAGATTTAGTTATATCTGAAGAGATATAAGTTTTGGAGAGTAAGGGGGTATTTAAGGCTAGGTTTAGTTTGAATCCTAACAATATGCCGATCCAGGGCCCAACCTTTTTCTTGGGCAGTGGCATAAGTACCTAGACATGTACTTTTCCTTTCATGTTAATCATATTCCTCTTCCAACATCGCCATATCCAGATCCCTTTTCCCATCCCTATATTTTTCCTGGCACGATATTTTTGTTTGCTGAGTCTGAGATGTCCGAAGAGAGGACAAGAACCACCCCACATCCCTCGAGCTAGGCCGAGCCAGAGCAAGCGTGCCATGTCTCTCTTCAGCATCAAAGAACACCTCCGTGGTAGACCGTGACCCACAACAAGTTTTAACTTGAAGTGAAGCAACTATTTGTATGCGGTCTTTGGCACATCGATATATCAAAAAATTCAGTCCTGACATGTATTTTTTTTAGTGCCAGTGTAAAGCTTAATTGGTCATCTTTAATTCTATATAAAATTAAGTCTTCTTCATCAAATTAATCTATACTATTATATAAAAGAGTAACTTTTTTTGGTTGTCAGTCTGGCTGAATGTATGCACTAAACTCACAAACAAACAAAAAAACTCTTTTAAAAAATAGATATAATACAAATTTCACTTATCTGGTATGCTATAGGATACAGCAGAAAAGAAAATTTTTGTTAAATACCGAATAATAAACAAATTAAAAACTTACCACAAAAAAAATCGTATGGAAATTTTCTAAAATCAAGCATGTAGGTATTTTCCTTGCAAAATACTGCTTTATAGATTTTCAACTCACATTTACTTCAAGCTCAATTATTTATAAGGAGGAGTTGTTTTGCCATGGAAAATTGCCTTTTGTGGCATGTGGATTTGACGATAAATCGTCAAATTCCATATTTTTGGTGGGCTGATTCCTGGAATCGGCTCAAAAAAAGAGTTGTTTTTTTTTTTAGGTAGGGTAGTATTTTTGTTTTTTTTCTTTTTTTATTTTTAGGGAACATTTTTGGTGAAAATTATGTGGTGGGTAGTAAAAAATCTTCATCGAAAAAAAAAAAACGATTCAAGCCATGTGCAGTATAATGTGCCTTGGTAGGTGGGAGCGAGAAGTGAGTTTTGTTTTCACCGGCGACGAATTGTGTTGATGTTTTTGTGTAATAGGGAAAAGTTCAAATAAAAAAAAAAAAAAAACATCAACGGTAGGGATTTTCTCTTTAGTAAGAAATAGTGGTATGTGAGAGGTAGGTATAATATTTGCAGCAAAAATAAATGTTTACTACTGAAATTGTTTGGTTTGGTGGTGAGTGTTTGCTGGATATGGTAAATGGAAACGAACTATAGGCAAGGGCGTGCACAAGGAGGGGTAATGGGCATTTAATGCACCCCTAATAAAAATTATTTTTAATTTTTTTTCTGAGTAAATTAAACGATCTCAAGAGCGCACGTAAATAGGATGGGGGATGCTTATATTACATGTAAATCGGCTTAGTTAATTCACAACTTGAGTTCAATTTTTGGATTTTAAGGTAAGACTGAAATTGGTTGGTTTGGCGGTGGGTGGTTGGTTTTTTAATACTTTATTTAGGTTAGGTACAAATTTTTTCATGAGAATAAGTGATGGTGGGGTGGTAAAAATATGTATGCAGGTTTTTTGGCAGTGAATTATTCTTCATCGTCAAGAAATAAAAAAAAAAAACAAATCAAACCATGTGCAATGTGCCTTGGTAGGTGGGAGCGAGATAGTGAGTAGAGTTGACTGTTTTCGCGTTTCGCCGTCGACGAATCGTGGTGATATTTTTGTGTATAGGAAGGTATGGTAAAACAAAACAAAACATAAACAGTCGGTAGGTATTCTCTATAGTGTAGTAAGAAATGATTGGAGTAGGTATAGGTATGAGTAGGTAGGTATAATAGGTATTTGCAGCAGAAAAAAAATGTTGGTTTATTAGCGGTGGGTGGTTGGTGATGGTGAATAGAATCGAACTTATTTAGAGGCAAAGGCGTGAACAGGGAGGGGTAAGGGGGCATTTGCACCCCTTATACAAATTATTTTCATTTTTTTTTTCTGAGTAATTACACAATCAAGGACGCACGTAAATAGGATAGGGGGATGCTTATTACATGAAAATCGACTAAATTTACAACGTGAGTTCTAATTGTTGGATTTTATGGTAAGACAGAAATTAGTTGGTTTGGCGGTGGGTATTGGTGAAGTTAAATGGAAACGAACCTATTTAGAGGCCAATGTGTGCGCAAGGAGGGGTAAGGGGACACTTGAATCACTAATACATTTGTTTTTCTAATTCATTTTGTTGAGTAACTACACAGTCAAGGGCGTAGGTAAGCAAAGGTGATGTGGGGGTGCTTATTACATTCAAATCAGCAAAATTTACACCTTGAGTTCTAATCATCGGATTTTCAAGGTTCGAGATTTTAAACGAAGATTAAATGTAATGTGGGAACACAAGAAGACAAAAACGTGCGCAAGGAGGGATCTGGTTTCCAGAATCGGCTCAAAATTTTTTTTTTTAGGTAATACCTACCTACCTAAATATGTATTTTTATTTTAATAGGTAGGTACCTACTTTATTTAGGTAGTACAAGTGGTAAAATTTTTTTGATGTTGATAAGTGGTTGGTGGGGTGGTAAAAAATGTATTCCGGTTTTTTGGCACGGAATTATTCTTCATAGACGGCAATAACCCTTGCTGGGAAAAAATGCTTCGTTTTAAGAATATGATAGGTATATGGTAGAGAAGAAGAAAAAATTTATCTTTTCATTGATAAATTATTAATTTCTTTGTCAAGTGGTTACTAACAAAATTCACGGTCGTTCGTTCCTTAGAGGGTAATGGGAGGTAGGTATAACATAACATACAAATAGTCTGATTTTCAAAGTTGTCTTAAAATTACACTATAGGCAGGCAGGTAGGTTCATAATTAGGTGCATTACATTTTTATTCAAATGCAAGCCCACACAACCCACACACATAATTTTAGGAAAATAATTGTCAATGTTCATTGATACGTGTGGAGGCTTATTTTCAATGTTACCTGACAAAAAAAACGTCAATGCTACCTGACAAGTAACATGGATGGTGTGTAGCGCTCTTTAAGCTGAACATTTTTCGAGTGCTGATTTTAAATCATCTTTTTGGTCGATATTTGGTTGTCAAAGGTTTTACTAAAGAAGACCCGGGCAACGCCGGGTTTTATCGGCTAGTACCTTATACATAATAAAAGTCCAGTGCAATTAGTTTTTGACCCAGACAACATTTTTTTACAAGCCAAAATTTAGTGGATATTGTTCAGGACAATGCCTTTAATTATATCTGAAAGTTCCCAAGCATGCCGAGGTGGCGTTTGGCCACCATCTTGAAAAACCCGTCGCCATCTTGAACTATCGGGTTTTTGCTGTAATTTTGGAAGCAATTGCCCTAGACAGTTTATTTAAGTGTCAAATTGATGGGTTTCTACTGCCGAAACTAAGTAAACTTAAATTAAATAAGTTATATGTCGTAAACAGCTATTATTTTTAATAAAATTACTTTAACAAAGGAAAAGTTAAATTTAAAGAAAAACAAAACATAAGGTTCATTAATATTAATATGCATATAAAGCATAGTAAAACAAACTCAAATAATATACTTGACAGTAAGTTCACAATTCAAAATACCATTCTTATCTACATTATGACAGACAAGTTAACATCTATGTATGTATGTACAAGTTTGTGCAATTTTATCGAAATTTTTCGGCTGGATGTATTGGATGCTCATCAACATCTTCAGATAAAAAAAAAGAACATCCAGTGTCACATGCATATTTTACAGTCAATTAAATTTATATTAAAACTAGCTGACCCGGCAAACTTTGTTCCGCCTATAATTGATTAAATTATTAGTGTTCCTCTCGAAAGTCCGACTTTTCCGGCCTAATCTTCCAATTTTTATCTCCTTATTGTGTTTATCCGGTTCAATACAAATCCAACAAAAAAAAAACCCCATCCAATTGGGATGATGTTCAGCCGAGTTATTCGCGTAAGAAAAAAAAAACTAATTCAGAAAGTTTTAAAATTTCGAAATGTTTTTACGATTTTCTGACTTTGCCGTTCAAATTTTCGGCTCCATTTTGTTTTAATCTGGTTCAAAACAAATCCAACAAAAAAAAAACCCCCAAATCGGATGATGTTTAGCCGAGTTAGGCTATGCGAAAAATCGCCGAAAAACAAAACGCCCAAAACCTAAACATCAGAAATCGCCCAAAATTATTGGGTGAACTTGCATAATGGAAGAAGACCCAAAAAATGAATGCAAAATCGCCCAAAAATTTAAATGAATAATCGCCCAATTTTTTTTTTTTTTTTTAAATAATAACAAAACGCAAGATCGCCCAAATGTAAAAATGAAAAATTACCCAAAAACCGATTTGGGCGATTCTTCATTTATTTTTGGGCGATTTTTCATTTTTGTTTTTGGGTGATTTTTCACCGCGCGAGCAGCGCGGTCGGCACGGGCGTGTGCGGCTGGCGCAGTCACGTCACGACACGCCCGCGCCGTACGCGCTTCACCCGCACACGCCCGCGTCGGGTGATTTTTCATTAAAAAAATAGCTGTTTTGGGCGATTTTGCAATTAAAATTTTTGGACGATCTTTCATTATGAAAAATCACCCAAATAGTGTAAAAAAAAGATTCGCCCAAGAATAATTTTGGGCGATTTCTGATTTTTAGGTTCTGGGCGTTTTGTTTTTGAGCGATTTTTCGCATAGCGCCGAGTTATGCGCGTACGAACATAGCAAGGGATTCATATGTTTTCACGATTTTCTGACTTTGCCGGTCGAATTTTAAAATTTTTTAATTTTGGGCTCCTTTTTGTATTAATCTGCTTTAATACAAATCCAGCAGAAAAATCCTCACCCATATCGGATGATGCTTAGTCGAGTTATGCGCGTTCGAACACAAAAAGGGATTCATTTTTATATATAGATTAAATGCCTAAACGGAATACAATGCTGGAACCGGAGCTGTCAAAAAGTGTCGTACGTTATTTTTTTTACGTGCCCACAATGCAGCTCTACAGCTTTGAAAGTATTTTGAAGAAAAACAAAACAATATTCTTACTTTTCCTTTTAATAAATAATTTTTTCGCGATACAAATAACCACAATATTTTTTTCCGACCCAAAAAGTAGTTTTTTTTTCTTCATACAAATTGAAACGTCAAAAATGCCGTACGTGAAAAGTTAAAAGTTGGTGAACTCTTCCGTC
The DNA here is from genome assembly GCA_947049315.1 of Epistrophella euchroma. Taxonomy (NCBI): domain Eukaryota; kingdom Metazoa; phylum Arthropoda; class Insecta; order Diptera; family Syrphidae; genus Epistrophella; species Epistrophella euchroma. The sequence continues at coordinate 109,197,566 of OX346245.1, read as the reverse complement.
TGCGGCTGCAACTCCGTATGCACCTACGTTCCGTTGTGTTCACAACATTGAATTTGTGTGTATTCAATATTTTGACAGCTATTCCAGCTCCGTCTCCGTCCCCATTCTGTTCAGGCAGTAAATAATATCTTTCAGGGTCGTCTTCATCGATAACCACACATCGCTTTGCAGCTAAGCCCATTTTGTAGGTAAGTGCATTTACGCTCGCATCCGGATTTGCAGTGAATATGAAACAGGGGCAACTGGCTACAAAAATATAAAGCAAATATCCGAAAAATTCAAGATCGAAGCCAAACTCCACCTCGGAATGCTTGGGAACTTACAGATATATAATAAAAGGCATTGTCCTGAACAACATCCACTAAATTTTGGCTTGTAAACATTTTTGTCTGGATCAAGGGTCTTTTTTGTCTACTTGCACTGGACTATAAACAAAAGATTCTTCGAAATAATTTAATTATGCTTTAGGTTTAATGAATGTTGGGAATGCGCGATAAATAAAATATATAGATACATTATATGTGTCTGAAATCGAAAGAAACAAATTTAATCTTACATACATTACATAATATTATGTACATACAGTGCTGCCAAAAACATTCCGGATTTTTTCCCATAGTAATGATTTTCTTAATACCAAGTAGAAAACTAACAACTTTCCATAAGTTTTTTAATAATTTGTAAAGAGTATGAGACAAGTTAATTATAACCTTAAAAATTTTATTTAAATTTACAAGAACAATAAAAAAAAAAATTATTTTATAAAGTTACTCAGTAACATGCCTGTGCAAAACTAACCGGATTTCAAGAAAATTGCAAGTCTCGATGTTAAAGTAACGGTTTCTTCGAGTCTTTTGACTCAAGCCGTAGATTAAAACGTTTTTACAAGTTGAGAGCTGTGTAAGTTGAAATAATATAGTGCATAAAATGGCTAAAACACCTTATAGCAACGCGATTCGATACGAAATAATATAAAAGTTCCAAGCCGGTATAAAACAAAAAGTAAACGCTGAAATCTTAAAAATTCCAACGTCAACGGTTTGCGACACCATTAAAAAATTTAAAAGTGGAAAATCAGTAGAAGCAGATCATTTTGGTGGACGCCCTCGCAAAACAACAATTAACACTGATAGGCGCATAAAGAATTTCGTGCTTAAAGACCCTTTTGCGACTTCAAAGACAATTTGTGATGGACTTAATCTACCCATAGGGCCAAGTACGGTCAGGAAGCGTTTAAGAGATTTCGGTCTTTTTGCATTTCGACCAGCTAAAAAACCTCTTCTTACTGCTAAACATCGTAACAAAAAGGTAATCCGTAAAAGGTATTTGGGAAAGACTTAAAATTCCTAATCAATACATTTAAGCCAGGGTTTAATTTGCAAAAAATCATCTTAACCGGTCTTTAAGCAAATGGAGGAGTGTGCTTTTCAGTGATGAAAGCAAATTCAACTTATTTTACTTCGATGATGCAAGGACAGTGAGGCGCTCAAAAGGTACGCGATTAAAGCCTGCAAATGTACTCCCTACAGTAAAGCACGGTGGAGCCTCGGTGAATGGTTTGGGGCTGTTTTTCAGGAGCAGGCTGCAGTCCTATACACCAAATCACAGGAATTATGGACCGTTTCCAATATAGAGACATTTTGGAGTCAGTAATGCTTCCATACGCAGAGGAAGAAATGTCTCTGCGTTGGGTTTTTCAGCAGGATAATGACCCCAAACATTCTTCAAAGCTGCTAAACTAAAAATATTCGTGTTTTAGAATGGCCATCTCAATCACCCGATTTAAACCCAATAGAAAACTTGTGGGCCATTTTAAAAAGGCGGGTTGGGAAAAAAAAGCACACGTCAACAACTTCTCTTTTTGCAGCTTTGAAAAATGAATGGGAGAATATTCCTGCTTCTGTTTTCGAGAATTTAATCCAGTCAATGCCTCGTCGATGCCGAGCTGTGATAAAAAACAGGGGTTACTGGACAAAATATTAAATAAATAATAAAAGTTATCTGCAAAAAAATAAAATCCGGTTAGTTTTTCACATTAAAATTTTGAATTAACTTTAATTTTTTGAATTCTTTTTTGTTTTGATGGATAAAGTTCCATGGTTTTTGTTTCAAATAATAAAATTTATTCAATAAAAATGGGAAAAAATTGCAAACATTTGATTTTTTAATTTTTATATCACAAACCAACAATCAATGCAGTTTACCAAAAAAATCCGGAATGTTTTTCACACCACTGTACATAGTAAAATAATTGATTTATAATTAATAAAGACTTGTTATCGAAAATCCATTCAACCTGCTTACTATATTTCAAATAAAAGTTAGCTTTTAAAAACACCCCTATTTTTTGTTTTTGTTTTTGAAAAAAAGATTATTCAAGCAGAAACATATCCGGCCATTTTTTAAAACTGCATGAACAGAATCAATTATTTTGCTCTCAATAAAAGAGTAAAACTGCGTAGAGTTGTTGAAATTTTGCATTGTTGCATGGGACTTTTTATGCGAGACCTAGGTTGAGGACGCGATGACATAAAGAAAAAAACTCTCTTTTATTTTATTTGGGAACGTTCTCATTCATTTTGTCGAAATGCAATGTCAAGCTATGGCAAAAAAAAAAAAACAACAGATAGCTGATTGAAAAAATAATGATGTGTTTCCCCGACAACCAGCAGCACCTCATATAGTAGGTATACAAGAGCCAGGAAGCAGCATCTGTAAAAATCTACATCCTATATAATTTGTTTTGTCACACAATACTTATTTGCTGAAAACATAAGTTGAAGTACAAGAGCAGTATGGGTAGGTAGGTATACAAGTTGCTCGCATAATGTTTGACGTACAGGAGCGGATTAGAAGCTTTTGATTCCTATTTTCTATTGAAAATATTATGAACTAGGTATGTATATGATTTTGGATCGGGCGGCGGCGCGCGACGCACGGCAATACTAAATTCCCGTTTATCGACATAAAGAAAATTTAAATTCTGTAGCGTTAAACATCTGCTCAGGATATGAGATCGACGGACAAGCTTTTCTTTGTCATCTGGTCATCTAGTGAATATTTAACTCCGAGGAAAAAAAAATTGGATTCGCTCCTCACTGACATTTTATGACGTGAAGAAATCTTCGAGATTTCATTTTCCTGACCACGCCAATTATAAATTGGAAGATGAGTGTCAACTTAGCGAAACAACATTCACCGATCGAAAAATTAATAAATAGTCCTGAATTAGTTGTGACAATTTTGAATTTGTCACTCGATGTTTTCTATGTTTTTTCTGCAAAATTGTGAAATAGGTGTCAACTTAGCGAAGCAGCCTCTGGAAAACGTATAAAAACTTCTTATTGTGAATGTTTTACTGCTCTACAATTAGCCGTCAATTTGTTGTGAACTATTTTTGACAATTTTGAATTTGTCGCCTGATGTTTTCTATGTTTTTTTTTTTTTTTTGCGAAATTGTCAAATTGGTAAAAAAAACTAAGCGAAGAACGCCAGGAAAAGAGGTAAAATCCTCTTACATTGAATGGCTTATTGCTTATTAACTTACCATAAGTCAGTCCTGAATTAGTTGTGAAAATTTCAATTTTGTCGTGCGATGTTTTCTATATTTTTTTAATTAAATTCATATAAAGTTCGAGAAGCGCTCATCGAAAAGGGGTTAAAACTTGTGCAATTGAAATGTTTATTGCTTAGCAATTTGCCGTGTTCGTGCAATGTTTTATTATGTTTTTTCCAAAATAAAAAAAAAACATAGAAAACATCGCAAGACAGGATTAAAATTGTCACAATTAATTTAGGATTTCTGAACGGCATATTATTAAACAATAAGTCTTTGCAAAAAACAAAAAAAAAAAAAAAACATAGAAAAAAAAAATCTAAACTGTCACAACAATTCAGAACTGATGAATAGCAATAAACCATTCAATACAAGAAGTTTTTAACCTTTTTCCAAGGGGGAATTCGCTAACTTGATACCAATTATACAATTTTGCAAAAAAAAAAAAAAACATCGATTGACAAATTCGAAACTGTCACAACTTCAGCATCAATTAACGGCAAATTATAAAGAAGCAAAACATTTACAATAAGAAGTTTTCAGTCCATTAATCCTGATTCTCATGCAACCTACTACTGGTTTAATGAAACAAGGTGTCAGATAAGCTACACAGGTGAGCATTGTTAATTTTACATCTTACCATGTTAATTCAACATGTTTTCCCCGAGAAAAGGCAACTGGTTTACATGCCAACTGGTTTTATATAACATTGAGTCCTGTGAGTTAGAAAAGAATAATCAATTGCGCATTGGATTCGATGGATTTTAAAAATATCTAAAAAGTGCTCAAAATCATTAATCTAAAAAGGGCCTTAAAATATCGCACCAGTATTTATTTTGAGAAAAGTAAACCTAAGTTTAAATAATATAAGTTCTTCAGGGACTGTGCAATTTTACCTTGGTGGGCCATTATTGTTCAGATTCCCTTGGCTTGGAATTATGTCTGTTTAGTAGTATCGAGTCATTTCCGCTAAATTATTGTAAGCGATATTTTGTTTTTTGTTTGCTTAGCCACGAAACCAATTTGGCAAAATTTAAGCATTTAACATTATTAACAATATTGTTAAAAAATGAAATAATTAACTTTATGTGACAATATGAAAATGTCGCTGACGATCATTTGGCGGAAAGGGGACGGTATGAGATAGCAATAGAATAATATGTTGACGTAACAAGATTATATGTTTTTGATAGTGTTAAGATTACAAGGTGAAATATATATATTTTAGAATTTATGAGTTTGTGTTAATTCAACAAAACGTTGAAATATGGTATCTTATTCAACATTTAACATGATCTGCTCATGCGTCTCGAGCTAATGACTTTGTAAGTTTATAAAAGGAGTATTTCAAACACTCTCTGTCGTAGCTGTGGAGACCAGCAGGAAAAGGAAACTGTCAATCATTTCCTCTGCATATATTTCAATTTTGCAAAAACGTGGTCACAATCATTGGGAAAAGCATTTTTTAATGACCTCGACGAACTTTCCGAACTAAAGATCAGAGACCTGATCTCCGTTATCAACGCAACGAAATGGCTTTAAGCCATACTCGGTCGCGTCTGCACCGTCTTCTTAGTCAGTCTCCTGAGACTACGAGCAGGTGGCTATAGATTACTGAAGCCTACAAGTTGTCTAGCCTGATATTTCGTCTGACAAGTTACTCTTAAAAATCGTTTTCTTTACAGGTCATGGGAGTTATGGTATTAGAATGGAGCACTTCAGCTCTAATTGGGGCTCTAAGCTAGGTTTTGCTCGGGGCCGCAACTTCTACCAACCAACCAACCAACCAAAAAAATTGTTCTCAATGTAATTGACATGTACGAATGTTTATGGTATCGTTAAAATGCTGGAACCATAAGCCTTAAATCAAGGTTAAAAACATAACAAACACTTCTTGATTTTAAAAGATAATCGTCATAATTGAAGCATGTAAGAAAAAATAAAGTGAAATTAAAACAGGTAGAAGCTGGAAAATTAAACATTTACGACAAAATTGTTCCTCGTGCAGTGTTATCTTGCTTTTAGTACGAAATCTTTGGCAATACATCCAAAATAAGGAACGACGTGATGCAGCAAAATATAAGAGATGTACTGATCCGCAGTTGAACCTCGCCTCGACCACCACCATTCACGAAAACCAGGGGCCTATTTCACCAAACACTTTTCACTTTTCACTCTGCAACTTTTCACTTTTACTTTGCAAATTTCGTTTCACCAAACGTAAATTTGCAAATAAGAAATTATTGAAATGAAAAGTTTTCCTCATTGCAAATTACGTTTCACCAAATGCAAATTTGCAAAGTGAAAAGTTCTTTTCTGCAAAGTGAAAAGTTTTATTAATTTTAAAAAAATATTGTTCTTTTCGTTTCACCAAACAAATAAACTTTGCAATTATATTTAGAATTTTGAAAAGTTTTTCAGTAATATGCAAAGAGAAATTTTCATTTGCAAATAAGCGTTTTTTATGAAAAGTTGTCGGAAAATAATAATAAAAAAAAAAATTACCATTTTGAGAACGAAGAAGTAAATAATAGTGACCAAAGAGTAGTTAAGTTAAGAATTATCTTTGATATCGGAAATAATTGTTCGAAAAAAGAGAGTTTCTTTTTAAATTGGAAATAAACTACAATTAGACAGTCAAAGGAATATGGGTTTAAGTCACTTCCAACAATTTTTGTGTGCATGACATTGAGCCGGTAATGAAGCCAATATCACGGTGTTCCATCTGTGCAACACCATTTGCTGGACAAAAAATTTTCTTGGAGGATTTCTTTGTGTAGACTGTAGCGGGATGTTTTGACGGTACAATTCACCCATTATGAAAACAACATTATGTCAGCAGGCATAGAAAGCATGCTTTGATGGTTTGTGGGGTCAATGGCAATGATTTTTTTTTTTTTGAATGCATGATTGATACAAATGTATCAATTTGGATCAAGTTTTACTTTGCAACTTTGCAAAATACGAATTTAAATGCAAAGTTATTGGTGAAACATTTTTACTTTTCACTTTTCAAAAATAGTCTGAAAAATTGAAAAGTTAAAAGTCTTTTCACTTTGCAAATTTTGTGAAACACTCGCACTTTTACTTAGCAGGAATTTTTTTTTTCAAAGTTGCAAAGTGAAAAGTGTTTGGTGAAATAGGCCCCAGCTCACTTTTCCTTTAATTGAAATGCCTGCCTGTACCATACAAAGCACTCCCCCGTAAGTCACGGTTTAGACAAAACAGCTTTGTTCAAATCGTTCGCCAGGTCGTCTGTGTATTCTGCCCCTACGATCACTTCCATGCAGGCTTATTTTGCACTCATCCCAGAACATAACTCGCCACCGTTGCTCGACTTCCCAATCGTAGTGCACTAGAGAAAATCGTAGTCAACATTGTCGGTGGTTTGCAGTCATTTTCGATCCCCTGACAGGTCGTTTCGGGGTAAGGTCTGTTTCACTTTTAGCAGCACATCTATAAACAAAAACCAATAATAGGCGCGTATATTGCGTATCAATGTTTCCTACTCGTGGTACCTTTTTTAGGATAACTTTTTATTTTTGTTATTTTGGCGAATAACGCAAAAACTATCCAATGGATTTTTATAATTTAACCTCTAATTTTAAGTTTGAAGTTTAAGCTTTAAAATGAGACCATTGACAATTAAGCACAAATATTGTATCCATATGGATTGTTGCTTTTAAAAGGCGAAACGTAGTGATTCCATTTTTTTTGCTCGCAAGTGTAGTATAAAAAACCGTCAATATAGGTTGCTTTTTTTATTTTTTGGTCTCAAAGTACCAGGAGCGGCTGATGGGTGGCCTGACGGGCGCCCCAAAAGCTACTCAATATTTAAGTTAACTTTCTATGCATTATGGTTAATCCAACACCGGGTTGTCGTTGTGTATATTCAAGTTCCGAGTCGAAAAGGGGGTGATGCTGATGCTGCCAGTAGGTACTTTATTTGAAGGTAGGTATAGAGCTCTACGTCAAGTAACAGTCAAGTATATGATGGCAAAATCAAGAGCCAGGGAAAACTCCTATCAGGCTACTTATACATATATAACTACATATAGATACATTTATACTGTTTCCATTATAAGAACTCTGGAATCAAAGACTCTTTTTCTCTATTTTCTGCACACTACATCAAAGGAATCCAGAGGAAAACATGGTTCTTCCTTTTATTATCCCTTCCTAATTTTGTTGTTTTCTTTTTATTTTGTATTTTTATTCAGGGTTTTTTTTTTTTTTTTTTGGCTGTAGTATACTTTCACCCTCTGTGATTGCCATATTTGTGGTATTTTATATCTCAAGCCCAATAAGTTAATTTCAGGGGGTTGTTTTTGCTGGGGCGTGTTGTCATAGCTGCAAGTGGGCGCATCATGCTTCTTATTTTTCCCGCTTAGTATATTTTAAAAGGTTTCTAAATGATGTATTCCTGATGTTGAAGAGTTTTATAGGTACCGCGGCGCCAGCGGAGGGCGTATAAATTAAAATGAATAATTTGATGATGCTGCCGCAAATAATAACATCAGGTATAAGAGTTAACATACCTATATACTTATAAGGTAAAGAAGAAGGCCTTTTCGCTGCGCAAACATTAGAACTCGACTTTGGCTTTCGACTTTTCGGTGTTTTGAATGTTTTATTCTACTTAATTACGTTTCCCCTAAATATGCTACCTCTACAGAGCCACTTTTCTGCAATTGTTGAACCGCTAGCGCCGGAGAAAAAAAATTCAATGTTACTATTATACGGGTACGGGCTCATAGGAATTCGCGTGATGGTGGAGAAGGGGTAGGTTTTTTCCTCGAGTTGTTTTCTAAAGATGCAAATTTACGTAAGCTTATTTTTCTTTTTTTTTTCCAATTTTTATTTCTAAATGGAAGATGGTTTCCTTTGGATATTTTTTTTGTATGGTAAAATGTAGGTAATGTTTGTCTTTAATTAGTCCTCAATATTGATGGAATGTCATTTGCTTAGCGATACAAAGTAATTTGACTAATTTGGGATTAAAGATTGTGGAATGCTTTTTTGTAGCCTAAAAAAAAAAAAAAAGTCAAAAATAATATAAAAATATTAAATTGCAGAGGGTGCAGTTGCCTGGATTCGATATGATGGCAGTCATTACCTTTCCACAATGAACGATGTGACATTGTGATTTTAAGGGCATTTTTATGTGCTGTTTGTAGAAGATATAAAATGAAAATTGAAATATAAAGGTTGTTACTTTAATGGAGTCTTAATAAACTCTAATGAAAGAAATGCTCAACTTTGTATGCTGCGCAGGTAGAATTTACAAATTAAATCGGCATGGTTTTCCCATAATTTAAAATTTGTCAACTTTATTTGTGAAAAAAATACAAAAATTAATAATTTATTATACCGAACCAACAAAAATTTCGAGAACATCATAACCAATATTTTTCAAAGGCATATCGTCTGATAAGCACAGTGATAACTGATTAATAACTCTTACATCATTCTTGTTTTCAGCGATGAAGAGGACCTACAATGTTCTACCGAATTCGAAAATATGGCTAAGACGAGTAAAGTATACTTCTTCGTGATAAAAGAAACTCTTGGCAGATTTGTCGCTTCCTCACAAGATGCAATAAGTAGCCCTGACAGGCGGAGAGCCGACCGTCTTCGTATCACTTAAATCATCAGGTAAAAGGTTCTAATACCACATAATCAATAGATATTTCCAAAACAAACTCAACGCACATGGGTTGCCTAGCAGTATTTGGGTGCGTGGCGTCGAAAATGAGCCTTTTCCGGTGCACTTTTTTGACTCAAACTTATCTCGTCGAGTAAAAGGTTCAAACTACACTCAAACAATGTGGCTTGACGAGATAGAAAAAAAATGTAGGGTTGCCTAATTTAAAATGGGTGCGTGATCTTGGCAACCCTATTTCCGTATCACTTTTTTTTTTGCCTCAAACTTATCTCATCGAGTAAAAGGTTGAAACTAATATCAACTTAAAGATTACATCGTACTGCAAATAAAATAATAGGGTTGCCACTTTTAAAATGGGTGCATGAATGTGGCAACCCTATTTGAAAAAAAAAAAGTGTAATAAACATGTTATTGCTTTCAACTAATTTATTTTGTTTAATTGAACCATGTATTATACATCAAATGAGAGCTGACAATCTGTAGAAAAATTTGAAAATAAATTAAAGTTTTGAAAAAATTTCTTGAAAAGGTTAAAAAAATATTTCATTACAAACTTTTTTTTTTCTATAGACTCAACTGAAACCGAGACTAGTATATTAAAGCGTAATTCTCATTCTATATGAAAGCGTACGTTTAGCACTTGCAGCAAATCTTAAAAGTAAATGGCAACCCTGCTAATTATAAGTATATACCGAAATTACTAGTTTTTTAGATCAAATGCTTGAAATTTCATAATGTACAAGCTTAAAACATGTATCAAATTAAAGCTTAGACTCTAATCTATAAACAAGAGTTAGGCTGCCTGATCTTAACTAGGTGCATGACCTTGCCAACCCTGATTTAATCCAAAAATATACCCAAACCAGGTCTGTAGCAATGTCTGTCAGCTTTAACACACTCGGTCTGAGAAAGTAGCGATAAATTAGTTGAAAGCAATAACGTGTTTATTACACTATTTTCCTTCAAATAGGGTTGTCACATTCATGCACCCATTTTAAAAGTGGCAACCCTATTTTTGACACTTTATCTTTCATTTGACACTAGTTTCAACCTTTTACCCGATGAGATAAGTTTGAGTAAAAAAACATAAACAAACGGAAATAGGGTTGCCAAGATCACACACCCATTTTAAATTAGGCAACCCTAAATTTTTGTTCTATCTCGTTAAGCCATATTGTTTGAGTGTAGTTTGAACCTTTTACTCGACGAGATAAGTTTGAGTCAAAAAAATGCACCGGAAATGGCTCATTTTCGACGCCACGCACCCAAATACTGCTAGGCAACCCATGTGCGTTGAGTTTGTTTTGGAAATATCTATTGATTATGTGGTATTAGAACCTTTTACCCGATGAGATAAGTGATCCGTCGGTCGGCTCTTGGACTATGAATGAAGATGGAGCAAGTTTAATTTTCGGTTTTTCGCAAAAAAAAATTTTAAGGGTAAACGTTAAAGAAAAGGACTTCATACAAAAGCTTGTAGACCATGCATTTTTCTACAAAATAGGTCAAAACACTTTTTTTCTCCTATCGATGGCCATTTTACAAAACGTAAAAGTCAGTTTTTGCATATATATTAGGATGGCACTTATTTTGGCAATGTTCGAATTTTTTTCGCCACCAAAGTGATGAGAGGATGACTTAAAAAAAAAAAATTTTCGCCACCAAAGTGATGAGGCTGACTTAAAAAAATTCTGTGCAAAATTTCATTGAAATCGGTTAACGTTAACACGTGCCACCAAGCACTTGAAATTTCCCATACAAATTACAGGTAGATTTTTAGTATTTTACTAAAAAATTCCGCAAAATTGTAATTGTTGATGAATAAAAATGAAACTTGGCAAAAATCTTAACAACATAGTAGAGTATAAAAAAAATATTAATTTTCAAACTCGAAATTTTGAAAAAAAATTTTCAAATAAATTTTTTTCAAAATTTTATGAATAATATTTTTTTTCAAAATTTAAATGCTTTTATTAGTTTTTAGTCAAAAACATAAATTAATTAAATAACTTTTTGTTTTCTGTTTTAAGTAATTTTTTTAGAAAATTGCCCCTCCCGCCTAAGCTGGGGGAAATAGACCTCCTCCCTTCCGATTTTGTTCTTGAATGCTAAAATGTCTTTGAATTGACTTAATACAGAAAAAAAAATTATTAAAAAACAAGGGTAATGGCTACAACGGCATGCTATACTTTTTTGTAAAGTCAAAAATATCTGCTTTTATTTTGTTAGTAATTTTAAATGAAGTTGTTTTAGTGAACAGAGTTTTTCAAAACTAATGTTAAAACTTAAATTTTTGAAAAAAAATTAAAAAATTGTGTTCAAACTAATTTTGTTCAAAATTTTAAGTTACTAAGTTGTATTTTTGTTTTTAGCATTCAATGCTGTCTTCAATTTTTAGTAAAATAATAAAAACCAGATTTCAAAATTTATTCAAGGTTTTGAGAAAATTTAAAATAACAAAAGTAAGTTTTCCTTAAATTCGACTTCCATCCGTTATTTTGTTGCTCCAAAGATCCAATTTCTACTAATTTTGTAGTAGATAAAGTAGATTTCGTTATTTTAAATTTTCTCAAAAACTAAAATACATTTGAGCATCCGGTTTGAGAATTAATAAGAGCATTAAAAAATTATACTAAAATTTTGAAAAAAAATAGTTTGAATTTTTTTTTCGAAATTTCGAGTTTGAAAATTAATTTTTTTAAAAATCATTCACTAACACAACTTAATTTAAAATGAAAATTAAAGAAGAGATTTCTGGCTTTCCAAAAAGGTATAGCACGGCATTGTAAGTTTTACCGTTGTTTTTAAATAACTTTTTGTTTTCTGTTTTAAGTCAATTTTTTAGAAAATTGCCCCTCCCGCCTAAGCTGGGGGAAATAGACCTCCTCCCTTCCGATTTTTTTCTTGTCTTAACCCAACCTACTCGCTTAACCTTTTTGGTGCACCTTATACCCATCACCCTGTATAGTAACGCTGCCTCATTTGCAGTGGCATAATATTAATTTGCATATCATTACTTATCCCTTATACCAATGCACCTACTTAATAAAATAATTACCAAACAATTAGGAAGTGCGAATTCAAGTACTTCTACATTTACATAACCAATGAAATGTAATACTCTCACCCCATCAGTCAGGAGTCATAATCCGAACGCAACTAATTACGTTGATTGCCATCACAGGATTTTAATTGAAACAAATAAAAATAATAACGACACCTTTGGATTTTTCGTTCGCAGCTAAACGAAAACAAGCATCGTCTTAAGCATTTCTTGAATCTTTTTAAATCCTACTACCATAGCAAAAAAAAAAAAAAAAAAAAAAAAAGAAACAACAATATTATCAAAACGAATAAGGCTTAGGAATTTAAAATCTTCCCTCTTGTGGAGAATATGCGAAGAAGAATTCAAAAATATCATTTGGCTTATTAGCTATTCTTTGAATTCGCCATAGTATCGTAAAGGAACTTGCAAGGAGAATTAATATTTTGAAGGACTCGTTGAAACGCGGATTTAAATACGAATTGAAACAATTAAGCAGAAATTAGCAGCATCATAAGGAATAGAAAGAAACACACAACACAACCATCAGAAAGCCAAACAAATACATCTCCGTCAGAAGTCGCGGCTTACGCTTACTTCAAAGTTTTGAAGGACTTTATTTTCATTTTCTAATTGCCTTATAAGTTTTCTGTTTTGTTCCAATTGAATGAAATGTTTTATTTTTTTTGTGCACTTACCTAAGCCAGTGGCGTTTTGTAATGCTGGTATGGCAACAAATAGCATCATATTGATCTGCCACCCAAACAATTAAAATTATATAAAAAGCGGTGGAGGTGTCATTGAAGAACTCCGACATTATGGCTTCCATTCCTGCAAGTAAAAAAAAAAACAATTGTTTAATATAAAATTATGTTATATTGATTACATTGAGTCGGAAAATTATGTATTTGTTAATTTAATTCAGTAGCATTTATACCTACACTAATAAGAAGATTAATTAAACACCCTGCATCATACTATTGTAGTGGAAGATCTTTTTAAAGTACCATGGGACATTTTGTATGGACTTTGGGCAAACTTTTAACATTGTTCAACAGTGACGAAAGTTATGTTAAATGAAAGCCTATGAAGAGTGCTGTATTTTATTATATGTCGGCTTTATCGAAATCGAGCTCGAAAATAGTGTTTTGGCGCATTTTAAAATAAAAAGTATTTAAAATGGAAACAAATTATTTAAAAAAAAAATGTCAATTGTCAATTCAAATTTTTTTTATTCAATTTTAACTTAAAAACTACATAATAAAAATGTTTTTTATAAGTACAAACAAATAAGTTTAAATAGAATAAAAATTTAAGCCATTCAGTAACATATGTAATGTAGGTGCGTTGAGTGACCGGCAAGAAAATTTAAACATACTTGCAATAGAATAACTGACGTGGGGTACTTTCAGTTGTTCTTTTGTGTAAATTAACCTTAAATTAATTTGGATTCAAAAAACAAAAACAAAAAGATATTCAAATTAATATTAAAAAAATTGATACAAAAAATTGATACAAAAAATTTAAGAATTAAAGAATCTTCTTGCATTTCATTGTCTTACTTTATAAACCGATTCAATACTGTTCAAGTCCATGGTGAAAAGCCATTCTTTTATTTTTTTTTTTCAGAAGGAGTTGAAATTGTTTGTTCTTCTTATTACAATTGGAAGATTGGTGTAGATAATTCGCAATGTCATGTGCTGACAAGTTCTAAGTTGTTAACCCGTAAATTATATATTGAAGAATTTCTGCTGGGAATGTTACCACTTATTCGATAAAATTCTTTTAAGACCTTGAAAACATACAGATGACGCAATGGAAGTACCTTTAGTTCGCAAAAAAGAGGCCAGCTGTGTGTACGTTGATTTTTACTACAAATTATTCGAATTATATGCTTTTGGGCAGTCAAAATGGGTCTTAAAGTGGTCATAAAAGTACCCCCCCCCCCCCTGGACTGGATAAGTCCGTAGTAGATCACAATAGTTAAAACTTTCTTAGAACAAAATGGTCTTAGTAAATAAGTCTTACGAGTAACAAGATTCAAATAATTTTTAAGTGAATTTACATGATCTTTCCAGTTAAGTTTACTGTTAAGTGTACAGCAAATTTTTTACAATCATGTGAGTGAAAAAACAACTTATAGTCTCTAGGAAAATCATCTGAAAGCTTGAAACACAAAACTTTAGTTTTTTCACTAATAAATAATTTGTGATATGCAAACCGAGTTCTTAGTATTTCTAAATCCTAATTTAAGTTGGCATTACATTGAAAATAAGTTAAATCGGTATAAGTAAACGCTATATCGTCTGCAAAGGCTACACGATTTCCAGAGAAATCTTGAAAGAACAAAGAATTAATGTAGATTAGGAAAAGTAATGGACTTAAAACAGAGCCCTGTGGTACACCATTTGTTAGTTTTTGCACATTACTGAAAACACCATTTATTGACACTCTTTGTTTTCTTCCAATCAAATACGATTTAAACCATTCGTATATTATTCCTCTAAAACCAGTTTTATATAGCTTGTCTAAAAGTATTTCGTGGTCGACCATGTCAAACGCCTTTGTCATATGTCATGTCAAGGCAACACTTACTAAAAAGTGTCTGTTCTGTCATTACTTTTTTAAATGATCTTATTTCTGTTTATTTTTTGAAAAAAATACTTTAAAATTCAAAAAATGTTAAAAAACAAAAAATTGAATATCGATTTTTTTCTAAATTTTAAATACTAGTTTCTAAATCCGCTTTTGTATTAACAACCTCATAGGCTTACAAAATTCTGCTCTTCAAAATTCAGTTTTTCAGTAATCTGCTTTTAAAATTTCTTTTTAACAAAATTCTGCGAATAATTAGAAAAAAAAATTGAAAAATTATTATTATAATTATTATTATTATTTGCAGAATTTTTTAAAATAGTGTTCAATTTTAAAAATTATATTATATATTTGTTAATAGAGATAATGTCGCTTAAAAGTACTGGTTGCACGGAGTCATGTAATTAAGTTTTTTTAAATCTCAACAAAGAAAACCTTTATTTACTTTCAAAGTTGGATAGCAGATGGAATGGAGTCATAAAATGGAAAATTAGAAAATAGGCGCTAAGCCTAAGCCAAATGTGGTTTTTAAAAGAAAATTTAACTAAAAATTAAATTTAAAAAAAATAAATTTGATGGCACAACAGCTCATGAAGAACTAGGGCCTAGTGACTTACAACTTTCAACCATTCCTGTGTGCGTGTCTGCAGGAATGGAGGGGACCTACAGTTTATTGCCGAAACCGAACGGCTAACGAGCGGCACTTTTCTGTGACAGGAGATACTCTTGGAGGATTTGTCAATTCCTCGCAAGAGGCAGTAGCCGTTTTTCTTTTAAATAAATAGGTGGCGAGGCTGGGGATCGAACCTTAGACCTCTGGCATGACAGTCCATCGCACTAACCATCACGCCACGGCTACTAGAAAATTTAACTATTTTCTTTAAAAAATCTATATCCTTTAGTTTTTTTTTCCACTAATTATTGTAATTTGTACCGGTTTGATTGTTCAAAAAAATATAATGAAATGTGAATGCTTGCCTAGGGCTTATCCGAGGGAAAATAACTTTGGCCCAAGATCTCACTTATAAGGAGCTAGCAGGGAGAACAGTAGGAATCTGACAATCCGATTCCAGCCCGAGCTAATGTGAGGAAAACTACTGCGGAATTGTTAGTACGTTTCAAGACGGTACAGACTGCGGTACTAGTGATGGGCGAATTCGAATGATTTAATCGATTATAATCGATTCAGGCAACATCTCGAGATATCTTGATTCTTCACTTGAATCATTCGAATGATTTTCCATACCGATTCTGCCTTCCTCTGATAACTCGAGAACTGAGAAATGAGAACGCAAGACATGTAAGAAAAAGAGAAACACAAATAACCGAGACGTGGTGATCGAGAAGACATTGAGTGTTTGTGTATGTGTATTCAATCACTCGAGTCAACGCAGTGAGACTTTGGAATCGGAAGCCGTCAGTTAGAAAATAAGGAGAAACAAATAATTGAGAACTCAGGAGGGAGGGACGCCACTCTCACTGTTTATGTACGAGTCAATCAAACAAGCACAACTGCTACTTCAAGCACCAGTTTTCGTTGCATTCGCTCGAGTGTTGAATACACGTACACAAACAATCAATTTCGCCTCGATTACGAGTTCTCGATTATGTGTGTTTCTCTTGCTTGTCATTCGTTCTCAGTTCTCGGCTTTCGAGTTCTCGAGCTCTCATTTACAGCCCTATTCTGCTATTCAACCCGATCGAAAATTTCGATTCACGTGAAAGTTTCATTCAATTTGCCGTAAGTTATTTTTTGGAATCTTTAATATTTAGAGTGCAAATCTTAACTGATATTTAGTTTTGAAATTAATTGTTTAAATCCTATTTTTATCGAAATTTATACAAAATTTGGAGCAATTCTTTTCCTCCGAGGGATAGCAGAATTCAAACTTTCACGCATGTATATTTAGCAGAATAGGGATGTTATTTTGTACAATTTCATATTTCGAATGATCATTCGATTATTATGATCACTCGAATACTAATATCTCGATTATTGAAATCATTCGATTATGCCCATCATTATGCGGTACACGAATCCAATCAAAGTAACCTAAAGCGACCAAAAGTTTCTACAAACTTAGTACAGCTGCAACCTTAATCCTCAGTATTTCCAAACTACGAGTCGATAAGCTTCGAATCGAATTATTCGGGTTTTCATACATTCTGTTGTTGAATTTCTTATCAAGAGGAAGTGTGAACTCTAAAACTCACAAAAAAAATATATATTTGAATTATGACATCGCAGTCGCACTACTCGGTATTCGTGATCAGTGATGTGCACGATGCTCTGCTGTTGATGATGATGATGAGTTAGTACATATTATGTTGGTTGGATGGTAGTAGGGTACTGGTGTGCGGTTTTTTTACAGATGTAGGGTGCTGGCTTATGTAAAATTAATATTTTCGGTTGGCGATGGCGGTAAATTTCTGTATTGGATTCCGGTAGGTGAGGGCAAAAGGGTAACGCTTCAATACCTACAACATATTTCAGCCAAACTTTTGGTTTTTCTTTTGAGCTGTTCAGAACCTTTTTATCATAATTCTCTATCTGCAATTTATTAAAGGAACTGCTGGCTTGGCTGGTTGAAACAGAAATGTCTTTAAGATAGACAAAACTCTAAAAGAGGCAAATAGTTCTCGTTGATGCCGGAAGTTGTAGTAAGTGCACATTCGTAAAAAATGACTCAACATCAAAGCTCACCATCATTTTATTATATTCGAGTCTAAAACCATTTAAAATCGACACAAAATGTGGGGAATCTTTTACATGCAACCCAATTCTGAATATTCCTCAGGAAAGAAACTCTCCTGGAGACGTATTCTTTCGGGAGTAGAATACTCATTTTCCGAATTCCTCGGTAGAATAATTTTAACTTCGAGAGCGGTTTTTTTTTAGTTGCAGTATTTGACATATAAATCAATTTGTAGAAAACAAATAATTTATTCGCAAGAAAACATTTCTCCAAGGAATTTTTAATACTTCACATTACGATCTGTCCATCCGATCATGTCGATATCGTCGGCGTATGCGACTAATTGGACGGAGCTTCGAAAGATTGTACCTCCAGTGTTGAAGGCAGATTCTTTCACCATTTTTTCAAGGATGATTTTGAAGACATGCGCATGACAGTGCATTGCCTTGTGTTAATCCTCATCCTGCACAAACAGATGAGTTTAGCCATTGATGCCAAAACAAGACATTGCCCTATAATGTAGAGGTCTTCTGGTGTCTTATGCGGCCTTGAAATCAGTGAAAAGAGTGAGTATGGAATTGAAGTTCCTGGGTTTTTTCTAAAGTCTGCTGTAATGTGAATATTCAGTCGTGTACTGCTCTCAGTCGTGTATACTACTAATATCTGCTACTGTTTTCCAATATGGACAAGTGTTCAAAGTGCAAGCTATATACATCTGATTTTGATTTGATTAATTGTGGTTATTGCCTTTTGCCTTTTCATTTGCAATGTGGAAAACTCAGTGAATCAAATCAAGCCGCACTAAAATCTAATGATAACTTGGTTTGGAGATGTGATACATGCAAAAGTATTCCATTATTAAATTGTATGCTTAAAATTAAAGAGTTCTATCGCTTCTTTGTTGATCATAAACTTGAATTTGAGAAGCCCTTCACAGATTATTCTAGTGTAGTGAAGCCCCCCCGCGTTACTCGCTCTCAAACTAAACAAATGGATAGTGAACCTAATAAAAAATTTTTAAAGGTTACAAAAGAGAGTAATATTTCTTCTTCTCCTCGTCAGTTATCATTATCATCGCCCTCGATTCCGAAAAACATTAAAAATACCCCCTTATCGCCTCGTGCTTCAAAAAGTGGTGGTAAGAAACCTCTCTCTCATAATAAAAAAACTGTTTCTTTGTCTAAGCCTACCGTAAAAACTAATATCAAACCCGACTCTTCCAAAAAGAGTGACGTTATTGATATAGCCGCGAGTAATGGTGTTGCTAGGACTGATGGAAATGGTTTTATCATGGATGATGTCTCGTATGAAGCTATAACTTCATCTTCTCTATCTGCTGGTTCAGACAAGAATGATGAAAATGTACGTATAAAGCCTAACGCGGAAGACGTCATTACAAAAGAGATTGATGTTACCATTGCTCATGATGTAGCTGACTCCGAAAAGCATGATGCAAGTAAAATTGTTGATAATGGTGGTATCGAAGATATGGGTAAACTTGTTGATGTTGTTGCTGTTGCTGCTGGTGTTGCCATATCGGGAGATGTTGCTTCTAAAGATGATGATGAAGGTGTTGGCAAAATTCCTATCTACAATGTTCACAATGGTGTATCTGCTCATTGTTCTTCTCTTGTTGCTGTAAACTTTGTTGCTAGTGAAAAAGATTCTGGCAATAAATCTTCGAATGCTGATGCTGCTGTTATTGCTGAAGTTTCTAATGTTTCTACTGCTACTTCTCCAGTGAATGGTCAAATGAATATGGAAAAAAATGCATCGAATAATAAATTGAGGAAACCCATTCATAGACCACCAGGCATTACTGGAAACAGGGGTCAATGTGGGAAGCTAAGAGTAATGAGGAGACTTAAATGTTTTCACATCTCTAGTTTTCATTCAGAAACTCAAACTGATGACATAATAAACTACATAGTTTCTAATTTGACTAATGTCATTAATCCATCAGGATTTTCTTGCTTTTTGCTGAAAAAGAAGAAAGATAAAGAGAAGAAAAAGGATAGCCGTATAAAAACCGTTAATTTTAAAATATGTGTTCCGAATGAATATGTTAGCTCCATCTACGACGCTGAGTTTTGGCCAAATGGAGTGACAATAAGACCTTTCTTATTCATTCCAAAAAACTAATAAGCGCTAGTTCTCAGCGGACTGAGAACAACGTCCATAATACATTCAATGAATCTACAACAAAATCTCTTACTGACGATGTTTTAGTGTCGGTTACTGTTGATGCTGATCTTGACACAAATGTTACTAGTTCTATCCAGTCGGATTGGAGTACCTACGATGCTATCTTAGTTTACTACCAAAATGTGGGAGGAATGCGATCCAAACTAGGAACATTTCATAATGCTTTAGTCGATTGTTCTTACGCTGTCATTGCTCTCACTGAGACTTGGTTGAGTGACGATATCTCTAATGCTGAAATATGCAATAACGATTATGATGTCTATAGAACGGATAGAAATAAAATCTGTACAGAATTAACTAGAGGGGGTGGCGTTCTACTTGCAGTTAAGAGTAACTTTAAGAGTAGGCAAATATCTCTTTTAAACTCCTCAGGTTTGATTGAACAATTATGTGTAGTTGTTGATTTTCCACATAACTCTAGCAAAATAAGCATTTATTTCTTTGTTTCTTATATTCCCCCGAAATCAAACATTGATATTTATACTGCTCATGTTAATAACGTTTATAATATTGTTAGCGAATTAGATAGTAATTCTTACGTTGTAATTTTAGGTGACTTTAACACCTTAGTACTGTAAATTGGATTTATTCCCTAGATGATAAAGCACTTCTACCATATAATGTTGTAAATGATATTGATACTGTTGTTTTAGACACTATGTCAGCTCTAAATTGCATACAAATTAATAATGTTGTTAACTCGATAGGTAGAATTTTAGACCTTATATTTGTACAAGAAGATTTTGAAACATATTTATCAGAAGAGGCCTTTCCCCTCTTAAATAATAGTATTCATCATAGAGCATTGTGCATAACTTTAAAATGTATTTCGTTTAAAAGCTGTTGTTCAAAATATGATTCAATTTTTAAATATGACTTTAACAAGGCCGATTACATCGGCATAAATAATTTTTTGAATAGTATGGAATAGTTAAGGAGACTGATGCCTATATAGCTTGCGCAGTCTAGAATCGGGCAAACGATACTGAGGTTCCATTATGATTGATAATCATTATTAACCATGTATTCCTCTGACATTGTTTTGTTTACTCCAAGTCAAGTCTTCTTCTGCCGCTTTGTAAAGCTCGGCAGCAACGCCTTCAACTCCATCAAATGCGTTGTTACTTCTTAATTGCTTCAATCCATAGAGATCGTGTTAACGGGTTGGTGTGTGTATTCTAGGTTAAATGGTGCCTAACAACGAATTTCGATTCATCATCGACACGAGCCGCCGCCGTCATAAGTATGTTTCTAGAATTGATTTTTCAGTATCCACAGAATCGACTGCGATTTAGAGCTGTGTCATTCGTTCATTTTCGAAGATCGAATCAATCAATGATTGATTGCTTCAAAGATTCGGTCTTTTCAATCAATCAATATTTCAATCATTATGGTCAAAGATTAAATCGTTCACTTTATCAATCAGATTGATTCGGTCTTTGTGATTGTGATACGTTATAAACATGAGTTTTTTGCAAATATCTCAGAAACGGTTCGTGCTAAACAAAAATTTCATTCCACAATCTTATAGCTGAAGCAATTTCCAACAAAAATTGTATACTATTTTTTTCGTAGCATAAACCGTTAAAAAGTTACAGCAAATCGAAAAGTCAAAAAATCACTTAAAAGAGGCCAAAGATCATGAAAATGTGCTGTAACTTTTAAACGGTTAATGCTATGAAAAAAATTATATATATACCATTTTTATGGGAAATTGCCCCAGCTACAAAATTGTTGAATAAAGTTTTTCCTTAAAAGAGGCCAAAGGTCATGAAAATGTGCTGTAACTTTTAAACGGTTAATGCTGCGAAAAAAATTATATGCACCATTTTTGTGGAAAATGCCTTCAGCTATAATATTGTGGAATAAAATTTTTATCTAGCACAAACCGTTTCTGAGATATTTGCAAAAAACTCATTTTTATGACTTTTGACCCCTTATACCTAGCTGTCATCGGATCGGTGAGAAACTCTCTCATTGTTTTTCTTTAATGTTTTTTTTTATTTTGATGTGATTGAGAATGAGTGGAATGAACGAAACATATATGCGTGCTTCGGTCGTTTATTGAAAAACTGAAATGATTGACGTTGAGATTGATTGTGTCGGTTTACTGTGATTGCAATCAATCATTCATTTTGATGAACGGGTCACAAAGACCGAATCAATCACGATTGACACAGCTCTACTGCGATTGTGCTACGATGTTTCCTTGATCTTCCTTGCAAGCCGGTTCGGGACTTTTTGTAATCTTAAGAGGTTCTGTTAACCTTTTCGTAAAACTACCGAACTTGGTACCTGCTACGAAATTTCTCTTTTTCTTCGATCGCTCGCTTCTTTTTCTCTTTTCTTCTGAGAAGCCGGTAATTGCTTCTCATCTTCTGCACACACAGGGTTCACGAGCGGTTCTTCTTCTTCTTTTATGCTCCGGGTTGAGTATAAAGGAAGATATTAATTAATTTATCTGCAAAATTGGACAAGAACATTTCAATAGTATTTAAAATAAGGAACTCTAAAAGCCCGAAGTATGCCCATCTGCCACTGCAGGGCCACAAAAACAATACTTTTGTTAACAAAACTGAATTGGCATTTATTTAGTCACTACCTTATTATGAATTCGTAACCAAATCCGAATCCAATGAAGCTGATTAATCCCCTATAGGTATATTTCATTTGAGATTATCTTGTTTAAGGATAACAAGGATGCACCTCTTTATACACTAAATTGGATAACAATTTTAATCTTTGTAATTATATATAGTATCAAGACAAAACAACTTATGGAGAAACTCATCTAATTAATTCTAATGAATGGAATTAAGAAGAATTTGTGATAACTTCGTATCTTATCTCGAAGAATCATCATTCTGAAAGTTCTGTTATACTGAATTAAAATCTATTTTGAAGCAAAAGAAAAAACATCGTTGTTTTCTTAAAATAAAAAAAAAAATAAAAAAAACCTTGAAAAATATTTCAGGATTTTTATTTTTAATTTATTTCAGTTATGTGTCTTAGACAGTGTAAATGAACATAAATTGAGTTTGTACACGCAGAGAGAGAAGATTAAAATTTTGTATCCATTTATCATGAAGGGAAGTAAACTTAAAATTGTCAGGCCACAGTAAGTTACTAGACTTTGAATACGATTTACGAGTAGGTAATGGTATCATAAAACCTATTGGTACTGTGTGTATAGGTACCTAGGTATCTTTTTTTAAAGATTAAATAAAAGGCTAGAAGGATAATAGAAACGGAAGTCTGAAATGAAATTGTATTTTTTTTTTGTTTTTTTTTTACTATATGGACATGTATGTATGTAATACATATTTATGTATTTGATGTCTTAAATAGTCCAGTCAACGAAGAAAAAAATATGACTTAACCTGGAAATAAATCCAACAGTTTTGAAACGTGGCACACTACGTATTAAGAGCGGCCCCATGAATCCGAGGTGAGCTCTAGCGGCAGGAAAGTGTAACATGTTGCCTTTTTCGGTTTTTCGTGTTTAGCTTATAAACTGTTTGCCATTTCAAAAAATAATCTGAGACCCAAAAATAGCTTATAAAATTCTCTACAAAATTGATTATGAACAAACTTTTCATATCTGCCGTATTTTTAAAGTTATTTGACGCCTAAAATGGATATTTTTTTTAAATTTCCTAAAAACAGCTACATTTTATATAGACTAGCAAATTTTGGGAGTGGAGGCATAAACAAAATTTTATATGCATGTAATGTTTAGGTAAACGCGTTATTATATCAAATTCAACCGCCTGGCAGTTTTTTTTGTTAGCCGGGGGTGGGGTGGGCGTTCAAAAAAAACGTCTGGGACCTAAGTATATGTACTCAGTGCAAAATCCTTTATTGTTTATATAAACAGGGTGATTCGCACCAGGTGTGACAGAAAGCTCGAGCGTAGACATAGTTTGGGTCAAGACAAAAAAAATCACAAGGGGGGGGTCTATTCCTCCCCTTTTACCCAGGAGGGGCAATTTAAAAAAAAAATTACTTAAAACAGAGAAAAATATTAAAAAACAACGACAACACTTATAGTGCTATACCTCTTTTGTAGAGAAATTTCTTTTTGACAATTGTTTTTAAAAAAAGTAGTTTTAGTGAAAATAAGATCTTTGGAGCACCAAAATAAGGGATTGAATTTCGAATTTAAGGAAAACTTACTTTTGTTACTTTCAATTTTCTCAAAAACTAAAAAAACATTTTGACATGACATATTGGATATTAAAAACAATAATTTAATTTAATGACGTAAAATTTTGAACACATTTTATTCATTTATTTTTTTAAATTTTGAGTTCAAAAATTTATTTTTCAAAAACTTTTCACTAAATCAACAGGTGCCAAATAACTTAATAAATATAATAGATGAGAAATATTTGGTCATAATCAATTTTGTAGAGATATAATTTTTTGATAGGACAAACAGTTTTTAAGTTAAACACGAAAAACCGAAAAAGGAAACATGTTACACTTTCCTGCCGCTAGAGCTCGCCTCGGATTATTGGGGACTATTGTATACTTCATCATTAGGCCACTCTTAATAAGTGTGTTAAGTTTCAAAACTGTTGGATTTTTTCCAGGTGAAAAC
Organism: Epistrophella euchroma; assembly: GCA_947049315.1. Lineage (NCBI taxonomy): Eukaryota > Metazoa > Arthropoda > Insecta > Diptera > Syrphidae > Epistrophella > Epistrophella euchroma. The sequence goes on along the minus strand of OX346245.1, from coordinate 109,173,203 downwards.
CTTTATTGACTGGACTGATAAGGAATATTGCATTAGTACATCTACATAAACACTAATTTTTAGGTAACATCGTTTTTTTATTAAAATAAATTTGATGGCACAACAGCTCATGAAGAACTAGGGACCAGTGACTTACAACTCTCAACCATTCCTGTGTGCGTGTCTGCAGGAATGGAGGGGACCTACAGTTTATTGCCGAATCCGAACGGCTAACGAGCGGCACTTTTCTGTTGCAGGAGATACTCTTGGAGGATTTGTCAATTCCTCGCAAGAGGCAGTAGCCGTTTTTTCTTTTAATTAAATTGGTGGCGAGGCTGGGGATCGAACCTTAGACCTCCGGCATGACAGTCCATCGCACTAACCATCACGCCACGGCTACTACTAACTTAGGACAACGGAATCGATTGTCTTAGCCTTGACAAATGTAATATATTTTTTTTTATTAAAGAAAGCATATTTCTGTCTGTTTTGAAATGCTTAGACACAGTAGTCCAAAATCTAATAAATACGACCAATTTTGTTTTATGTCGATGTAGATCCGGTACTTCTGATTTTTTGTTAAAATGTTTCTGATATTGGCCTGATAAAAACCAGGTCTTAGAACTCGCCAAACGCAACATGACAAAAAATCTAAAAAAAACTGCGAAGTTTTCACCTTTTCTCAGTTATTGGCGCAATAGAAAAGGACCCTTTTAAATCATAAAGTCATAAACCTTTTCTAAAAGCCAGAATTTCATTCTTGATTTTTTTTTTTTAATACTTACAATTTTTTAAAAAATAAATTTCAAGCTAAACATGTTTTTTTTTTGGTTTAATTTTTTTTTTTTTCAATTTACTTTGCTAAGTAATGTTCAATGCTCTTATTAATTTTTCGTCAAGTACTAAAAACCACACGCTTGAATATTTTCTAATTTTTGAGAAATCTGAATAAAAAATATCAAAACTACTTTACCACTTCCAATCCGGTAGACGAAATTTTCGAACTTTTTTCAGCTTTTGGTGATTTTTTGGTTATAACTTTACTAATCTGTTTCGAAAAAATACAAAATTTCTTTAAATAAAATTCAGAACCATCTCTATAGCCCTAGTAGTTTCAAAAATACAGCTTATCAAATTTTATTAATATTACTAAACTCGAAACTTTGTATTGTTTTGTGGATTTTTTATTAATATTACTAAACTCGAAAAAATTAAAAAATTTGTAAGAAATGCGCATTCTTGGTAACATTATATTCTTTGCTTTAAGATATTTTCGCGTTTTGATATGTATAAGGTTTCTTTAGGGCGTTCCTCGAAAAAAAAATTCTTATACAAGTTATGATTTCAATAAAATTGTTTGAAAGCTAGATGAAGAAACTCAATCGAGGTTAGTAGCTGTTTTCGAATAGACCTCTATAAATGAAGTTACAGCAGGTTAATGAGGTCTTAACCTGCTGTAACTTCATTTATAGAGGTCTATTCGAATTTGTATAAAAATTGTATAATTTTTATTATATTAAGTTACTGTCATTCAGTATTTATAAGGCTTCTGTTACACTTTTAAGGAAGCTTTATCGAATACTTCGCTGAGATATGTCACATTTTCTGTGGAGTAATCCCACAGATCAACCGTGGTAAACAGAACTTTAAACCAGATAGACATTTATGTGTCTTACTTATATGATATTTGTCGACAATAAAATTGAAATCTAAAATTAATCTTGAACTGAATTAATTTTAAATAAATCGTCATGAAATCTTCTACAGTTAGTTACCTGGCATCAATGAAAAAAAAAAAAAAATTATCGAAGCTTGGGTTTGTATAAAAAACCATTTTGAAGTTTCTAAAAAGACTGATCAAGTTTTTGCATCTTCACAATTATTATATCCAAAATGGTTGAGTGTATAGAGTGGTGGAATATTACCCTGGAGTTCCGAGTTCGATCCCTAGACAGTTATAAAAATCTTTGTGTTTTAAAATAATTTCCAATACATTAATTAATAAATAATCGTATGTGATACATAGTTTCATATTAAAAATGGAATAAATACAATAAAAAATCAAATTCAAAGAAATTAAAAATAAGAAATAACTTTTTTTTTATTTTTTTTCAACCTCTTTAAGGGTTGTATAATCGGCTTCTTATAAACCGTACAAAGATTTTTATAAGGGCCTCAATAATGTTCTCCTTTTTATGCTGAAAAAGTTTTTACAAATGTCTTTTCGAAATCAGAAGGCCTATTCAGTTAGGCCTAACCGAAGCTGAATTGTTAGTTGGGTACAGAGCTGTAAAATAATTAAAAATATTGGTACTTGAGTACAAGTTAAGTACAATTACCTTGTATTTTAAAATTTTAAGTACAAGTACAATTCCATGGTAATTGTACTTCAAATTTTCAAGTACCAGTACCGGTACTTGTACTTGTAATTATAATTCCACAAAAGAATTAAAAATTTTGTACTCATTACTTTAGTACTTAAAATTGTTGTACTTTAAAACTCTTCAAATACTTTTAATTCCTTAAGTATTTTTAAAATGAATTACAAGTTATTAAGGAATAAAAAGTATAAAAGAACGAACTTCTGGCTTTTTTAAAGAAAAAGTATAACATGATATTGTAAGTGCTGCCGTTGTTTTTTACTATTTTTTTTTTCTATTTTAAGTCTATTATTTAGAAAATTGCCCCTACCGCCTAAACGGGGGGAAATAGAGCCCCATACAATTTTTTTTCTTGTCTCGACTCAACCTACACGCTCTAGCTTTTTGTCACACCTAAGGTGAATCACCCTGTATATTTCATATAAATGATTTTCAAAATATTAAAATTAAACATGTACTTAAATACATAGTTGGAGTTTGCTTCGTTTTGACAAGCTTAATATACAATACTATACGAATGAACACTTATAAGGTACTCCTTATTCCTGGCGACCACACTATTAAGCAGACAAAATTACACACATTTCAAGTACATGATAGTTTAAGTGAAGCAAATATTGCCGTGTTCTTCTTTTTTTTTTTTAATGGCTCTTTAAACGAATCGCTTTCAAAACATTCAGATCATAAGCATCGTTAAGAGGACAATGTTCATCAAGATTTTTACATTTTCCGATTGACTTGTGGAACCAAAAAGGATACAAAAAAAAAAAAAAAAAAAACGATGCAATCCGACCTTCTACTCAATACACTATGACTGGAAGCTTAAATAGACCTGAGTCTGAACAAAGCTAAGCATGTTGAAGAATTGCTTGTTTGCATGTTTACCCGGGTCTCGGTAGTTCGTATATAGTAAATAAGATAAAACCAGGATTTTCCAGTGGCTGTATAAATTAATAGTGTGCAAAGTAAGTTGATAAAGATGACTGTCAGTACACATAAACATCTCTCTCTACAACATTCAACAACGGAATGGAATAGAAAGAAGCAGACATCCCATTCGGGTTGAGTTTGGGTGATGGGCGTTGGGCGTTGGGGAATGACTATAGAGCACTTCTCCTGACTGGGCTTTGGAAACTTTCAAAGAATATTGCCGGTGAAAATTATAATTTAAAGTCGGTAATTTGTTATTCAAGTTGGATGGGTCCTGCTGCTGCTGCTATTTCTTTTTTTTTTTTTTATATATACATTAAAGTACCTCAAGGGGAGGAGTAGAGAGGAAGAAGCAGTGGTTGCCAAGGTGGGCGGCTTTTGATGAGAACAAAGACAACAAAGTATGAATAGAGCCCATTGGCATTCATCCGAGGTGAAAGAATGAGGGTGCCAGAAAAGATCAAAAGCGTGCACTCAATTTAACTTTGCGCTCACTTTTGCTATTTTACCCAAGTGGATTTGCCGCACCGCAAGGTTCCTTCTTGCATTTTGCCATATAAACTTGTTGTTGTTGTTTTTTTTATGTAAAACTTGAAGTAAGGAGCTAGCAGAGCAGATGGTTCTTTTACTTTCATTTCGTTTGTAAAGATGATCTCTGATTCGAAGACAAACGAAGGGATAAGGAATTTTATGAGAAAAAAGAAAAAAAATGTGTTTCTTACGGTTTGGTTGATCCAAATACTGAAGATATAAATGGTTGACAAGGATAATAACTACAAGAGGAACAATAGTAACTACAGATAAAGATTTGAAAGCATTTGACCAAAATATCAATGATTGAATTTAAGTCGACAGCATTCGTTGTACAGGGTGATTTGCATAAGGTGTCGTTAGACAAAAAGCTAGAGCGTGTAGGTTGAGTCAATACAAGAAAAAAATTTTAGGTATTTCCTGTATTGTAAGGCAGGAGGGGCAATTTTCTTAGAAATCAACTTGCAATTAAAAAAAAAAATATATTAAAAAACAACGGCAACTCTTACAATGTCACGCTATAATTTTTTTTAGAGCCAGAAGCTTTTTATTTTATTTTATTTTATTTTATTTTATTTTATTTTATTTTATTTTATTTTATTTTATTTTATTTTATTTTATTTTATTTTATTTTATTTTATTTTATTTTATTTTATTTTATTTTATTTTATTTTATTTTATTTTATTTTATTTTATTTTATTTTATTTTATTTTATTTTATTTTATTTTATTTTATTTTATTTTATTTTATTTTATTTTATTTTATTTTATTTTATTTTATTTTATTTTATTTTATTTTATTTTATTTTATTTTATTTTATTTTATTTTATATTCAATATTAAAAACAAAACTCTTTATTAATTGCGTAAAATGTGAAAAAAATTAGTTTAAACACAATTTGTTTCATTATTTTTTCAAAATTATGAGTTTAAAAATTAATTTTTCAAAAACTGTTCTCTCTAGTAACTCGAATTAAAAACAAAATAATAGATTTTTAACGGAATTTTTTAAAAAGGGCTCGAAAAATCTTCATACAAACTCTGCTAATTTCCCAAAAATAAAAATTAAAGTTTTTCTTAAAGCATAAAATTGCCAAATTTTGGAAGAACATAGAACATCTATACAGGGTGTGCGGTATAAGGTGCACCAAAGAGCTACAGCGAGTAGGTTGGGTTAAGACAAGAAAAAAATCGTATAAAAGGGGGGGTCTCTTTCCCCCCGTTTAGGCAGGAGGGGCAATTTTCTAAAAAATCGACTTGAAATAGAAGACAAATTATTATAAAACAATGATAACACTTACAATTTCATGTTATACTTTTTTATAAAGCGGTCGTGATCAGTCGCCAGGCGCCAATTTACCTCTGGACAGTTTACCACCGCCGGTTTACTTCGAGAGCAGGTTAGGTAGTGTGTAATTTTGAAACTATCTTCCCTTTTTTTGATTTTTTAGAACTGGCACTTCTTAGATCACGAACATGCATTTTTGAAGTCGCTTATAGTTTAGGCGCAAGTAAAATTTAAAGGTGTAAACTTTAATGCCTCTAGCACGTCTAGTTTAACCGCAAATCGCGTTTAAAGATAAAGATCGATTTTTCATATAATACGATGCATCAATTGAAAGGTGGCACTTCCTGGATTTTAAGCGTAATTTTTTTTTTTCAACATTTTAACGAGTTTTTGCATTTTTTCCGTGGCCCTGGTCATTTCTTTGGATTGGTCAAAAATATTTTCAAAAAAATCAATATTTTTCCTCTCGAACTTCATAAAAACTCTTAGAATGTTATTTAACGTAAACAAATTTTCTTATACATTAAGGCATTTTGCAAAATTAAAAAAAAAAATTCCAGCTCAAAATGCGTTTTCTTGAAATTTTGAATAACTAAAAAATAATTTAATAAAATTAAATACTTTGTCAAAAAATATTAGGTAATTTAGAAATATTTTTTAAAAAGTACAAAATAATACTTTAAAAAGTGTAAGTAGTGAAAATCCCGTCAAATATTAATAAAAATATCTTTCGGAGGGATTTTTTTTTTTTTTTTTTCGGTGGGATTTCGTGTTTCGGGATTTCGTTACGCTCCCATTTGTACATCCATTACTAAATTCGCTGTCCGCTAATAGACCTATATAGTATATATGTCATCTTTATTTTCATTTTTTTTTTTGTGAATTTTATACATTTTTTTTTTAAATTTTAAAAATAAAGAAAATAATCGCAGACCAAGACCAAACAAAATTGGCGAATGAAATATCTCTCAGACAGAAACCTATTCAAAATAAATGGTTGACGGTTATTTTCGATCATTAGTGTAGTACCTATTTGTGTTTCAAAACGAATGATAACATTGTAAATTTCAGATCAGACAAATTTTCATGATTCGTTTTTCTGATCGCTACATCTGACCCCATAGAAATAGAAGGTCTAGATACATACCTACTAGGCCCATATTAACAGTCGAAGAAAAAAGCACTTAAATGCCCAATACTGTAGACAAAGGCTCAGTTTCTCAGCGCACACAAATCTGAATAGTATAGGTCCTCGGTTCCTAAACTGTTTGCCGCGGAACCCTTGGGTTCCGTGAAAGAGTTTTCAGGGTTCTGCGATTTTAAATATTTTTTTGTAAGTTAATAGAGTTTTCAGGGTTCTGCGATTTTAAATATTTTTTTGTAAGTTAATATCAAATATTTTTGCGCAAAAGAAATATTTGACGTTTGTATTTTTTTAATCAAAGTATGACCCATATTTAAAAAAAAAATGATACTACTTCCTCTTTCCAAAGAAAATTTCGAGCCACCCGTGTGAGTATAGATCGCGCATACTCTTTAATAAGGTTCAGCACACTATTCCACAAAGAATGAACATTTTACACAAAAATACATGCGTGTGCGTATCGTGCATACACAGCTGTTACTGCATAACTGCTTAACTACATTTAAAACTTTTTTAAAAAGTATGTCAAAAAGTGAAAACCGAAAAAGATTGACCGATTTCGATAAATTTTATATGGTTGGAAAGTCACGATTGCGGAGATGTGCAGAAAATACTAACTTGTGACACCCATTTACACACTGTGGGTCATTCTTGTTTTTGTACTGTCGAACACTATGCATATTAAAAAAAACTAAAATAAAAAAAATGTTTTTTTCCTTCAATATTTTCAAACAAATTTTTTGCGAGGTGCCCAATTTCGACACAGGGCGATACTAGTACACAAAAATATGTTTATGACCGCGTGTGCAAAAAAATTGTTTTTGGTCTTTGAAAATCAAACACAATTTTCGTAAGCTTTTTCGCACACAGATATTTCTACTACATGTCTCCCTTTTTCACTTTTGAGCTTTTTGCAAAAAGTTTTGAGCCTTAATACCTCACAACAATGAAAATATAGTCAGAATTAAATTGAAATGAACTTCCAAATTTGCGTCTTATTCCCTTTAATATTGCTCGAGAGTCGTGAATACCTCAATTTGTTTTCGTTTTATTTCTTTATCAAAATATGAACATATTTGATCCTGTATAATTAAACAAATTTTAGGTTGGCATTCAGTCTGTTTGGTAACGTCAATTTTTCTGCAAGTTTTCACATTTTCTGTCAAACCTCATAGCTAAAAAAAAAACCCAAGTGTGGGAAACTTTGTGAAAAAAAAAAATACCCTTGGTAGATCGCCCTTGTGGCACCTACCGAACATGGATTACATGTCTTATGTGCTATAACGTGAATTAACGGTATGGGAAATACACGTAGGGATGCGCTTTTTGAAACCCTTTCGAATGAGATATCAATGACGTCAGTGGCACTTTTATATCCGAAGAAATTGAGCTCAAATTAGTTTGAGTACTCCTTATTTAGATGCAATTTACCCCAAACGCGATGACTCATCACCTGAAACTATCAGGCGATAGCTATAAAACAATTCCTCTATAATCTTTGCGCAATCTTTATCTATCGATTGGTATATCTAGGATGTCTGTAGTGCAAACAGTCACTTAGCAGTAGGGCGCGAGCGGTACATGTTTTCGTGACGGTCCTCTTTTCGCTACATCACACCCAACCGTCCGAGAAAGACATGTAATCCATGTCAATATCACGTTACCAAACATAGAAATAGATTGTACGCTGCCCCAGATATGCGAATAAAGCTTTCTGATATAGAAGTCAGTTTTTAAAACAGTTATTTATAAATCAAACAATGAAACAGTTTCATTCTTTAAACTAACCTTGAAAAACTATTTTAAATAAAAAAAAATTGATTGTGAAATGTATTATTTTTCATTTTTGTTATTGTTAAGAAAGAGTTGGGGTTTCAAAATATATTTGGAAATTATTTAGGGTTCCATCTATGTTTAGGAACAGCTGCCATAGATGGTCCATATTCACCTATCTATATATTGACCATCATTTTCTCTTGGTTATTTAATTATTTTAAATTTACTATTTAGCAAATTAAGAGCTGAAGATTCTGATTTTACATTGATTGATACTTTATGTATGTATATGAAGCCCTTATACCAAATCAGATTGCAAATATTTGTATACACATTTATGTTATACATACGAGTAGCTTGTACAATGTTCATCAAATCTTTTGTACTACAATGTAACAACTTCAATCGGAATATATCTCTTTTATGAAAGGGGTCAATTCAGTAAAATCGTAACTGCATTATTTTTAGATTCTGTTATGTTCTGCCCCAGCGCAGCATTTAACAACATATAGAAAGAGAGACGATATCATTTCACATTCATGCATACATATTTATGTTTATGCTGTGCTTGATTCAACCAATTGTTCAGACAATACATTTATGAAATTAAACAAAGGTCCAAAATTCAATCAAACTGTTCGAAAATATTATTTCCATCCTAATTACGTATTCGCAGTGAATCTTTGTCCATCATGAATGGCACCCAAATTCCCATATGGTAATATAAAATGAAATGACAAAACGTATACATGTATGTATTTGGTACATATTTGTAGGTCGGTTGTGGGGGGGGGGGGGGGATTTTAGGGTAATGCGGTGTTTGGACTAAAATCTGATATCAGACATGGTATCACGTGACATCGAAAACATCTATTGAACAATTGTATTCAGCTTTTCATTGAAACAACAAGCATATCCACAAATACCGCAGCCTCACATAAATACATGATTGTAAGTTAAATTTATAGAGGTTCCATCATCACATACACTCTAGGTCATTTGAATAGGTTTAACGTTTTGGGAATTAAACGTTCCATCGTGGATTGGTAAATTTATAATTTATCCATACTATTTTTAGAATAAGAGTTTGGTTTAGAGGTGGGTGAGGATTCATTAACGTAGGATTAAAGTCTATCCAATATTAATTGGCAGTACACGTCTTATGGGAGAGCTTTTTCAAAATCAGTAGCGCGCCATATTTTTGCACCATACTAAATTGAAAGAACTCCTTCATAAAAAATGTTTGCCCGCCCGCGCACTGCGCACTGAAATGAATTGATGTGGCCTGTGCTGTGTATGGCTGCTGCTGCTGCTTTTCAACTTCAACCCCTATTATATTAATGTGCATTCAGGGTTACCCATGTCCATTTGGTAACTCGTTCAGTTTTTTTTCCTTGGATTTCTGTAGAGGTGCTTTTGATTTTAGAGCTTTAAAAAAAGTTTTTAATGATGAGAGTTACCGTAGAGTGTTTTCATCTTTTGCATTTCTTTTAATGTGTGGAAAATACGTTAAAATGCAGTTACAAAATTTTAAGCTGTTTTCTTTTAAGATGAACACTATTTGCGTAGATTTTCGTAGCGCGCGGTCAGTTAATGTGAAATAAATTATTTTTATGTAAATTGTATGTTTAAAGGGTGTATTTTATATTTTAAGTTTTGTACAATTTGTGTTTTTTAAGAATCGTTGGTAAATTTTTTTAAAAATGTGTGTGCAATAAATTTTTATTCAAGTTATAGCTATTTAGAAAGGTAAAAAAAGAATACAAATTTAACCAAAGTGTACCAATATGTAAAATAAATCTAAGAATATACCAGACTTCTTTTCTTTAATAATAATTTTATGATTGAAATAAGTATGTAGGCTGTTTCACAATGCGACGAGGAAACAAGACGTGAACGTGACGAGAGCTCGTCGTAGCTGTCAAACCAATTTCAAGCAATGAGAATATACCAGAGTATTCACAATAAAGCGTTTCTCGTCGTCCCGTCACGCCATGATTTCGAAAAATTGAAAAAAAGACGCGACGAGACGACGATTTTCATTTTGACAATTGAGAAGAGGACACCGAGCGTATCTGTATTTGTATTTATATATATTAATTGTGTAGATACATTAATAAAATACCGAAAATGGCGAGCAAATATGTGTTTTTATTTTGCGACTAATTAGTTTCTACGCTGTCTCTGTGACTAACTCGCTGCATTGTGAATTGAGGAACGATGTTATAACGAGAAAAAGATGAAAGCGTTTCTCGTCACGCTGACGTCTCGTTTTCTCGTCGCATTGTGAAACAGCCTTGTGTGTTGTTTTTGAGTATAAAAAAAAAAAAAGGGCGCGGATGTAGGTGTTGTGTGTCGGCCACCATTTAAAAAAAAGTGTTGTAACCAATATCTTGAAATAGGAAATTTAATTATCTTTCTTTTCTTCACAGTAAATTTTTTTATAGGACTTATTTTTTCAGAGTCGAGGCACCTTAAAGTACACTACTGGAGACACCCTTACAAAAACGCACCTATTATCTTACCATGGTGGTGTGGAAAAAGATAAATCATTTTTTTGTTTTGTTTTTCAAAATCCTAATTGTGCAATTTTACCTACTAGGTGGTAACGCTGGTCAATTTCAAATAAACTTGAAATGATTTATTATGCAAACTACGGCATCGCGATAAGAGCTTTTACATGCGATAGACTTATGCAGTACGCTGCAACCAAACTGAGATGCAAACGTTCTATCTTCCCTGTACTGACAAGAATAATTGGATAAACTATAGTTAATGAAGGATGGGCAAGGGTTAATGTTGAAGGAGAGCTTTGAGAATTCAGCGGGGCAGGATTAAACTTAGAAGTAGAAGGATGGGAAAAGTTTGGGAAGAGGTTAGTTTTAAAACTCCAATTATTTGGCGGGTTTATGGAAACATGTGGGTTAGAGATACTGTCACTTAACTTAGCCTTATTACAATGATTAGACGCTTTAGGTCCTGGTGACTGCATATTACGGGGAGGTTATCGAATCTGATGCGCTTTTGCGCATCTTAGGTTTGTCAATCCATTTATTGAGAACCATGGAATCCAGTTGAAGATGTCTCTTGGAGGAGTTAAAGATCCATTCATATTTTTTGGGTATAAGAACTTTAAATCAACATCTTGAATTGAGAATCTCCGGTTAAAAAAGGAACAAATCCATGTTTCGTCTGCGTCTTGAGGAGCATTTTTAATATAAAAAGCTGATTTATTACTTGCATCAAGCTTATTTAATCGAAGGGTCCATTCAGATGAGGTCCAGGAGGTCCCAAATTGATGGATTATTGGTTCTTCAAATGGGGGAGTAGTATAGCAGGTGGTAAGAGGGTTGAATCAGGAACGTTACTATGTGATGAGACAGTGATGGATTCTGAAGCAGGAGCAGGTGCATTAATACTGGCGAGATTCGTATTGGGAACGTGAGGAGAAGGATCGATTTGTTGATCTGAGTTGATGGTACGGAATTCGTCGAGGAGAGAAATGTTGCCTTGTAGGTTTGTAATGTTTTCAAATTTAGAGCTGAGATAATGAATTTCTTGAATTACATCTTCAAAAGAAGCAGTCGAAACAGCGTTATGATTTTTTAAAGGCCCCAACATCCGATTCGATCGACAGCAACTTCCGGTCATACGCAGATAAGACAGTTTTTATCGATGATATATATAGCTAAAGATCCTTTGGACAGCAATTCCTTAAGGTCATCCAGGTCGGACTTTAGTGTACTCTTAAGGGTAGTGATCTTATTTAAGATCTCCGTGGGGATCGCAGAGGAGTCATTTCGTTTCGTTTTGGTGGTGCTTCAGTTATTTTGTCAAGTATGCTATTAATTGCATCTGAATTCTCCTCGATCGACCGTACACAGCTTTTATGGCTATGTCGCATTTCAGACTTAAAGTCCGAAATGGAATCGTTAATTGAATTAAAGAGATCATTGTTGCATTTAATTGCACGCATGATGTGAGCGAGTGATATCGACTTGCAATCATCGCAAACATAGGAGAAGATACTCCGAATTTCCGCCAAGAATGGTTAAGCGCTACGGCTAACTCCAATGCAAAGGGGATGAAATTGCATGTTGTATATTCCATTACATGCAACAAGATCAGCAGCAGAAGAGGAAACGGAACAATTTGGAGCAGCACACTTCGATGACATAATTTGCACGGATAAGCACAGTGAGTAGAACAAGGTAAAAGTGCGAAGGTATTCAGTTATTTTTAAAAGTTATTTATTAATTGTTTGACGGACTTCTGTATGACACAATACTCGATTGGTAACAAACAGAAAAAAAAGTGCAGGGGTATTCACAATTTATTAATTAAAGTGGGTAAGATTTCTGTTTGTATATTGATTTTATTTATTTTTGTTTTTTTTTTTTCTTTTTTTTTTATTAATTGGGTGAGCACTTATGTACAGAAAACTTGGTAAATTATGCAAAGATTATGCAAAGTTTATTTTCATAGTTTTTCAGAAAGTGCATTTTAAATTTACAAATTTTTTTTTAAACAAATTAAGAGGGTTACGAAGATACTACTTTTAATATTGTTGACTTTATATATATATATATGAACCAAAACTGTTAGCCAACTAAAGTATTAACTGTATTTGTTTATGTTTTTTAAACTTAAATGGTTTTACCGAAACAACAAATCAAAATATTAATTGACTTTAATTTTAAGTCAACTTAGGTTGTTTTACCTTTTTTAAGAAATGAAAATGCAAGAAAGTTTTTTTTGATAAAACCTCTTAAGTGGACATAATTGATTTTACTTAATTGTATAATATCTAAAATAAAAACAACGTAAGATGTTTTACTAAAATTATTCTGTTCTATTCTTATGAAAAACTAAATTATTTGATACATAAGATGTATCGACATTTACTTAAGTTATTTTACCTTTTGCATAACCATACAAGTTTTACTTAAGCTATTTTACAACTATTAATAACTTTTTTGTTTGTAAAGATTTATCAACGGGGGTAAGAGAGAAAAATAGATTTCAGAGAGGATTATATTCGATAAGGATAAAAAGCTAAAACCACTTAAGTCGACTTAAGAGCTTTTACCTTTTGAGCACAGAATTAACTTTCATTGCCTTTTTTTTTTTTCGTTAATTTCTCAAGAACTACATAAGTAAGATTTTTACATCTGGTTTTTAGTATATTTGACTCAAAATTTACAAGAACATTAAATACATATTAAAAAAAAAGAAAACAATGGCACTTAGTTATAGACAAATTATAAAATGTAAATGTAGGCATTTGTGAAATAATCAGAAATTCAAATGTGATTTTCGTGGTAAAAATGTTGAAGGTGAAAAATAAAGAAGAAACGAAAGCATTCAGCAAATTTTTCGTTCTGTGCGATTCAATTTTTTTTCACTTAGTAGAGTTTTTTTTTTTTTCAATGAAAAATTGAACTGAAAACATGTTTCAAGTATCCGGATTTTTCACTTAAGCGAGTTTCGCTTAATCGGAGAGTTTAAAAGGTAATTGGTCGAAAAATACTCGGGGATGAAAAAAGTGTTTCAGATAAGCGGATTTTTCTTTTAAGCGGGTTTCTCTTAAGCGGGTTTTATATGTGCTTTCATTGATTTATTAATAAATTTTTTACCATTTTAAGTATATTTTTTTGGAATAAACCCTCATCCACAGCCGGAGAAGATAAAGAATTTTTGCATTAGTCTTTTCTTAGAATCTACTTACTTACTTTACTTTAGATGGCGCTCACAGCCCAGGATGGACTTCGGCCTCAACCAACAAGCCCCTCCGGCCAGCTCGGTCCCTAGCTAGCTGCCTCCAGTTACGCACTCCAAGTTGTTTGAGGTCGTTCTCCACTTGTGTGCGCCACCTAAGGTGGGGTCTTCCTCTGCTGCGCAGACTGTCAGGGGTAGATTCGAAGACTCGTCGGGCTGGTGCGTTGGTGTTCATACGCTCCACGTGTCCCAGCCATCTTAGCCGCTGTATTTTAAGCTTTTTGACCAGGTCGACGTCGCTGTAAAGCCTGTAAAGCTCGTTGTTGAATCTTCTCCTCCATACTCCATCGATACATACTGGACCGAAGATCACCCGAAGAATCTTCCTTTCAAAGCACCAAGTAGATTCTCATCCGTTTTTGTCAGGGTCCATGCTTCTGCCCCATACAGCAGGACCGGGATGATAAGGGTCTTATATAAGGTCTCCTTGGTTCTTTGAGAGAGGGCTTTATTACTCAAATGCCTTCTTAGCCCGAAGAAACAGCGATTGGCAAGAGTAATTCTTCGTTTGATCTCTGCGCTGATGTCATTTTGCGATGTTACAGTGGAGCCCAGGTAGACAAAGTCCTTGACGACTTCGAAGTTGTATCTATCCATCGTGACGTTTTGCCCGAGCCGACGATGTTGAGATTCCTTTCTCGATGATAGCATATACTTCGTCTTGTCCTCATTAACAGGCAAACCCATCTTCGCCGCCTCCGATTCAATACTTGCAAACGCACCAGTGACAGCTCGCTTCGTTCTTCCAATGATGTCAATATCATCTGCATAAGCAAGTAGTTGAACAGACTTTTGAAAAATTGTACCTCTGTTGTTGACTTGCGAGTTGCGTACAATTGCTTCAAGAACAATGTTAAACAGGTTGCATGATAACGCGTCGCCTTGCCTCAAACCTTTCTCGACATCAAAGGGTTCGGTGGTGTTCTTGCCGACTTTGACGGAGCAGCGAGATTTCTCCACCGTCATCCTGCACAAACGGACGAGTTTGGCAGGGATGCCGAGATGCGCCATGGCTCTGAATAGCTCGTCTCTGTCTACGCTATCATATGCGACTTTAAAATCGATAAAGAGGTGGTGTGTATCGATTTGAAACTCCTGGGTTTTTTCCAAAATCTGTCGGATTGTTTTTTGATTGACGGTTGATTTGCCGGGCCTAAAACCACACTTATAGGGGCCGATCAGACCGTTGACAAACGGTTTTAAGCGATCACACAGTACAGATGGCAAGGTTTTGTATGCGAGACGTTGAGGAGACTTATACCTCTGTAGTTGGAACAGGTCAGAGCATCTCCTTTCTTGTGGATGGGGCACACTATACCGAGGTTCCATTCATCGGGCATACTTTCCTCCGACCAAATTTTGGAGATAAGCTGGTGTATACTCCCTACCAAGTCATCTCCCCCTGCTTTGAATAGCTCGGCTGGCAGGCCATCCGCACCAGCAGCCTTGTACGTTTTAAGCTTGGCTATCGCTAACCGCACTTCATTTAGGTCGGGTGGACGGAAATTTTGACCATCATCGTCCAGGTTGAATGGAGTGTTCTGTCTTACAGCGGAATTTTGGCCATCTTCGCCGTTTAGCAGTCTAGAAAAGTGTTGTTTCCAGATCCTCAGCACCGACTGTGTGTCTACCACCATATTCCCACTCTCATCTCGGCAGGCTTCCGTTCTGGCCTTGTAACCCTGGGTAGTTTGCCTCACCCTTCGGTAGAACTTTCGAACATCCCCCTGCCGCTAGACTCGACCGCCCGCTTCGCATGCTCTCTCTTTTTCCCCCTGAGAAGTCGGCGTTCCTCCCTTCGCTTTTGCCCGTAGAGCTCCCGGGCTGCTCTCTCAGCAGCTCTGGTTCTAGTCTGCAGCATTGCTTGGTAGGCCTCGTTCTTTGCTTCATGCGCCAGTCTGCATTCTTCATCGAACCAGTGCCGAGATTTAGCTATTTCATCGAGTGAAGTGAGATGACTCGCCTTACTCGCCGACTCATCTCACTTCACTCGCAAAAGTGATTTAGCTATTAAAGTGAAATAAGTAATTTCGAATTTAGTTTCGAACACATGAAATGTCATAACCAAAGACTATATTTTATTTTGTTGTCTTTGGTTTGTTTTCTTTTTGTGATTTGAGGTTTCAATTTTATCAAATTTAACAAAAATAGTGTATCATAGCAATTAAATAGACAACAAAATTGAAAAATAAAATAAAATAGGAAAACTAAACTAAATAAATGTGTGATTTTAGTGTAAAGTGTCTTCTAAATCTTTTTCCAATGTTTTGTAATTGGAACTTCCTAGTATGTCGATGAGGTTCTCATTTCGATGGCGATACTTAATTTTTTTTTAAATTGAAATAAACAAAAATATAAACAACAAATTAAAAAAATGTTCATGAAGTATTTTGTACTAAATGTGTATATTTATATATAAATAAATCTAGTGCATACATGTACATTTTTAACTATACATTGTTGTCTTGCAATTTCATTTCACAAACGTGCGTAGGATGTGTAACAATTCCTTTAGAAAAGAACAAATACTAATGCAAAAGTATAAATTTACCAACACATACATCAAGTCACCGCTGAAATATCCGGCGAGTAATCTGACATTTCATTTCACTCGCTCACTCACTCACTTTTGCTAGCTAAATCGATTTTCAGTGAAAAGTGACTCATCTCACTCACTCGCTGCGGTTTCGAATTAGCTAAATCTCTGCACAGGGGTTTCGTTGTGGTGGCCTAGTGAAACCCAGCACATCAGTAGCGGCACTTTTGATGGCATTTTGGCAGTGCTTCCACTGGTCCTCTTAAGATGATGCTTGTGGCGGGCTTGTTGAGAGTTTAAGAGAGACGTGGTCTGCAAAAGTCCTGGCTATCTCTTGCGATTTTAGCTTCGCGACGTTAAATCGTTTTACAGCATTCGCTCGTCGTTGTGGCGTCATGGATATCCGCATACGTACTTGCGCTACCACTAGGTAGTGATCCGAGTCTATGTTGGTACCTCGGAACGTTCGGACATCCAGGATACTGGAAGCATGTCTGGCGTCTATCGCAACATGATCATTCTGGTTGACGGTTCGTTGATCCGGAGACCGCCAGGTCCCTTTGTGTATATTGAGGTGTGGGAATAGAGTGCTTGCTTTGATGACATTTCGCCCCGCCGCGAAATCAAGCCTGAGTCCGTTACCGGAAGTGTTGTCGTGCAGGCTGTGTCCTCCGACTATCGAACCAAAGATGCCCTCCTTTCCGATCTTGGCGTTGAAGTCGCCAAGAATAATCTTGACGTCGTACTTGGGGCACCTATCATACGTATCCTCGAGGAGATCGTAGAATTCTTCTTTGGTTGAGTCATCCTTTTCTTCCGTTGGGGCATGGGCACCGATCAACGTGATGTTTTTGAACTTTGCTTTGATGCGGATTGTGACCAGGCGCTCGCTTACATTTCTGAAGCCCAAGACTTCTTGCCTAAGTCTTCCCCTTACCACAAAACCACAACCAAAGACCCGCTGACCCTGCTCCTTGCAGCACTCGCCGAAGTAGATTTCACACGATTGCATCCTTAGTATGCACTCTCCATCCCATCGCACTCCCTGGATGGCTGTTACATCAGCCTTTAGCCTATCCAGGTTCTCCACTAATTGTTCGGCTAAACGTGGCCTGTTTAAGGTCCGGACATTCCACGTGCAGAACCGAAATTCATTGTCCTTGTTTCGTTTGCTGGGGTCGTCAACATTGAAATCATCCATATCCGAGGCTTGTTGTTGTTTCGGAACCGAAGTTTTTTTACGTGGTAGGGAAGTCACCCCGACGCACAACCCCCTAGCCTGGAGGACCAGATCCTTATTATAACTCCAAGGACGGGGAGCCGGATAAACCGCTCCTTATAGGCCTGAGCTACGAATACGTCGTAGTAGCCCATATAAGGTGTTCACTAAGTAGTTCACCTGACTGTAGACGCCACCGTTGATTCCATCTGGGGAATTCTTCCGCTGCCGCCTGGATAAAGGAGAAGTGCCTTAGTGGGAACACTCCTCCCCCCCTCTCTCATTTGCTGCCACCTAAACCGTCCACAGGGATTGGAACCCCATCTTCAGTTAAGGTACTAGGCACCCGACGTTCACCACGGGGAGGTCGAGAGTAGAAGTTGATAGACAGAGGTTATAGAGGACACATATCTACCCATTTCTTAGAATCATTCCCCAAAATATAATGCACGAATTAGGGGATTTAAGCAATTTAGAGTTAAAAGTGAAAGAAACTAAGACTGATTGGTGGCTGTAATGCCAATAATCTTGAACACAAAATTGGCTAAAATTTGAATTTGTTCGATTCTTGTTCTCTTTTTTTCTCAATATTAATTTTAACTTGAGATATAAATAGGTTAGGTACATAGGTATTATAAGGCAAGTTATGGATTTGTTAAAAAGATTTGAACTCAAAATTTTGATAAATCTTGAAAAACCGGTATTTTTGACTTTTCACCAATTTTTTGTAATACAAATATTTTGTAAAAGATTGCCATAAGAAAAAACATATTAATGCTTTTTGTAGAGGGTAACATAGGAAATACATTTTGTAATACCAAAAGTATGTACCTCATTACCTCTTAAGAGATGCATTTGAAAAACCTATATTTTTGCCATTTTTGTCGCTCGTATGGACAAAAATTACTAGATTTTTATGTAGAAAATATTATTTCCTACAAAATTAGTATAAATCATTTCTTTAAAAACCTCGCAATAAGTGAATATTGCAATTTGATAGCAAGTAGTGGCACATGTGGCTACGATAACTTGTGTAGAACCAGGTGTGCGTTGTCATATTATACTAAGCATTAGAAATATAGAAAGAAATAACTTTCTACTGAAGCTGAACTTCTAAGGCTTTCTGCACACGAAACGTCTCGTCATATTCACGAACTATGAGGCTAACGTCACACAAGCGTCTTTTCTGCGCGTCCATTTGGAAGTACGTCCTGAGAACCAAGAAAAAACAAAACAGGAATGGACACACGAGCGTCCACTTATCTATTGGTTTGATCCACGCCTTCAACTTTGTCGATTGTTTGACTCTCATGCTGCGCAGATTGTAAAACTGTCGTAAATAAGTATGGTCGCACGAGCGTCCAAATGGACGCGCTCTCAGATAATTTTCAGATGACTTTTTTTTGTGTTTTTTTTACTTTTATCTTTTTAGTGTTTACATTGCTGAAATTTTCACAGATAATAGAAATAAAATGCACGACTGGTTCGCACGAACTTGCTCTTGTGGTATAATAGTTTCATCGAATTTTGAAGATTGAGTGTAATATAAATCATATAATTAATAAGTATATATGTATTTATGCATTTAATAAATTGAAGAATGGAAATTTTAATATGGAAAAAAAGCATAAAACACGTTCTTTAAATTGATAAAACAAGTACTTAAAATGTTTTAATCTCGGAATGAAAAAAAAACTATCTTGATTCTTAAAAAAAAAATGTGAATTTATGCAGAAAAAATTTTTAAAATCGTTGGTTTTCTTAAAAAATAATTTTTTATAAACCTATAACATTTCTTGAAAGTTTTTAGAAAAAAAATTGGGTATGCCATTTTTATGAATATGTATAATAATAAACAGCTAAAATCATAATTTAAAAAAAAATTCATCAACCCGTTTTCAAAAAAATGATTTTTCAAAAAAAAAAAATTGAACTTTTTTTTAAAAATCAAAAAAACTTGTTTTTGAAAATATTTGTATGAAGTATTATTCACACTTGATAGGACCTCCTTAGTAAAAATTTTGATCAAAATCAATTGAGCCGTTAACGAGAAAATCGAAAATAAAAAAAAAACAGGTACCGTTAATACCGGTTTTTGGTAAATTTTTTTTCACCAAAATATAGACCATACCACTACTAGTACACATAAAAAATTTAAAAAAAAATCGTTAGAGCACGTCTATGTATAACATGACGATTCATGTGCAGAAGGCCTAAGATGACAACCACTTTTTCATGACAAAAGATACATACATAAGTAATCTTAAAAGATTTTTCACTTTCTTGAAAGAGGTTGTATACCCCTGAAAAAAATATTTTTTTGATTTTAGGTGGAATAAGATGGGAATCTATCCCCAGACTTTCGGCAAGAGAATCAAACGCACTAACCATTACGGCATGGGGGAAAGTTGTTCTTCCAGCATTGAATATGGAGGATTAGGTCAGGAACAAATCAAACGTAAATTAAGCTCTTTTATAGTTGAACTTATTCATTAGACCGAGAGTGTAAGGCGGCGCGGCGTTCGCTCAGCATTTTCTGACTGCCCGACAAAATCGATTTTCGATACTATGTACGTACATACAGCACAATGGCTTTGAATATATTTTAACAAATAATTAATTAACCAAGCAAGCATTTAAACATGAAACAGTCTATCTATGTATAAATGTTAATAATATTCAAAAAGACATTGCCACCGTACCTATACATATTTCTATTTGATCTCATTATTTTAGACAAGATAGAAGCGCGGTGGAGGGCGTCGGTCGCGTCGTCGTCGGCGACAATGGGTGAAAATAGAGTTGTGGGATAGTTGAACGTTACTGATTAAAGAACTCTTTTTCAAAACAAAAACCATAAGCTCTACCAGTACCGATTAATTTTGAGTAATCAGCCATTAGAATTAGCAAAGGTTTCTCTGTGATACGCATTACTCTTTTATTGAGAATAAAATCCCCCAACTCTACTTTGTAATATGGAAATCTGGAGGGCAAAGGTGCAATCTGATTAGCACATGGCTTTAATTAAAATAAATTATAACAATAATTAAGCGTGTAAATTCGCTCATTTAATTGGCACCAGCTAATATTTTCATTAAACTGATTATTATAGTCCTTGCTGCTTTTGAAATTTAACTTAACCCATTCCATATGTAATGTAGGTATGGCTTGGGACGGGGTCGACTTTCATATGTCAGAATAATGATTCCCCCAATTCTGCAATGAGTGATTGAACAGCCCAGCTGGGTTGGCATAATTCGTAAAACTGGAATCGGTAGCTGGAGTGACAATTTGAAATAAATCGCAAATTAGTATTGCAAATTGAATCAATATTCTGAAATTATATTGGGAATTTAAATTACAAAATTCAAAATTAAATTCCATGCTTCAATTATTATTACTGCAAACACATTTTTTGCTTTTATAGTAAGTATTTTATTATAACATAATTATAATACATACATATTTCTGTTCGTTCAGATAGAAAAAGTTGTTTTTTTTTTAATAAGGGTGGACAGGACATTTTTGAAGGACTTGCTCTAATTGTATGAAATTTACAAAAACCACAATGGAGTCATAACAAAAGGGATAACAATAGCATTGTATCTATTATTCCCCTGAATAAGCTCTTTTAATTCTATTTTAAATTAATGCGTATAGACGGATCATGTAACTATTGTCTTTTTATGAATTTCAATAATAAATTTGTAATCGGCTCATCAGAAGGTTACAACCATATTATGTACTAAGTAATAAAAAAAATTACGAATTAAGAATTTGATATTATTATAATCAAACAAATTTAGACTTCTCGAATATACTCGCAGGAATTATTATTGTTATTTTTGTTATCGTTTTGTGAATTCTTTACTTAAATATGCACAAGATTAGATATACAGGGTGATCGGTATAAGATGCACCAAACTGCTGGAGCGAGTTGGTTGGGTTAAGACAAGAAAAGAATCGTATGGGAAGGGGGGTCTATTTCCCCCCTTTTAGGCAGGAGGGCAATTCTCTAAAAAATTGACTTAAAACAGAAAAAAAAAATATTTAAAAACAACGGTACAATCTAAAATGCCATGCTATACATGCCAGAAATCTTTTCTTTGATTTTCATTTTATATTAAGTTGTGTTAGTGAATAGTTTTTGAAAAATTAATTTTCAAACTCGAAATTTTGAAAAAAATAAAAAAAACTTTCAAATTAATTTTTTTCACAATTTTATGTAATTAATTATAATTTTTTATTTTAAAAATTTAATGCTCTTATTAATTTTCAATAAAAAACAGAAAACCGCCCGCCTGGAAAAATGGCAAGTTTTTGGCAGGGTTAGGCAAGGCCCTGGCAAGATTTCGGTAAGGAAAACCTAGACGAGGAAAACATGACAGACCACTATAAGTGCCTCGCTGAAAACATTTAAAATACTGGTGAGGCTATTGATAGGAACTAACTATGTAAGTGTAGTGAAGTCATTTTATGAAAATTAATAAAAGTGGGATCTTATCGTAATAAAAATTTATGTGTCACTGTTAATTACTGTGCGAATTTCAAATAATGAAATTGGTGTGTCAAATAGTAAAATCTTAGCTGCAGACAGTCTTTTATGAAAAGACAATAAAACATTTAATTTAATAATCTTCTGAAGTATTTTCTCTTTTAAATAAAATTACCATATAAAGTAAATAAACGAAATACGAATTTTAATACAAAATATGTATACCTATACATACTTTTTGGAGGTCACGTTAATCTTTTTTCAGATTTCGTCTTCCATTCAACCAAAAAAGATGACAGACTAAAAGCAAATCAGAACAGTTAAAAACAGAACGTTTCTCACAGAACAGCAAAAACTTTTTCTTTTTTGTTCTAAACTGTTTGAAGCTGTTCCGTACAGCCTCACTGAACATACCTACAGTGCTTCACACACACCAAAGTAAATGACATTTAAATAAACGCCAGTTCAGTTTGAATATTTAATTTTTCCATATGCGCAAGAAGTTTTTAGTTGTCCGTGTTTTTTTAGTAAAATAAAAATAAAAACTTAAATAAAATAGATTCGCGGTTAATTATTGAATAAAGTGAATTTTTGCGATTTTTATCAAGAATAAACGTGTTTTGAATACCTCCCGATCTCCTAATAAGTAACAGAAAGCGCAACCCTTCAGAAGCACAAATTATGACACTACCGGGCGTTGCACTCGTTTAAACTGACGTGAATTCACACAAACGGCATGAATATTGGGGCTATAAGTGCTTTGTAGCAGACAGGTACAACCAGGACGACCATCAGTTTATCGGCAAGCTGGAACGTGATAAATACACTGAAGTCTTCGAAGCAACCAACATAATAAACAACGAGAAGTGCCTCTTAAATTAAAAATCATGGAGAATTTTCGTGGAGGCACGAACTGTATCATTCTACTGTCCGTCATCAAGGAATTGTGTCCCGTCAACAATACAGACTAAAAGCAACTGTAGGTATTAGACACTGCCTGAAATATTTTTACTAGTCAGAGCTTAGGCAGAACTTAACTGACGAGGCAAAAAGGTACATAACTGGCGAGGGCCTAGCGAATTCCTATAGTAACCCTTGCTAGACCCTTGTTGGTAACTATGACAAACTGTCCAGGGCCTTATTGAAAACTATGTTGTTTTTCCAGGCGGGCGGATATTTTAGCATCCGGTCTTTTAGTTTTTGAGAAAATTGAAAATAACGAAATCTACTTTACTACATATTTTGTAGAAATAGGATCTTTTGAACAACAAAATAACGGATGGAAGTCGAATTTAAGGAAAACTTACTACTTTTGTTATTTTTAATTTTCTCAAAAAACTACATTACATTTTGACATCTGGTTTTCAATGTTTGACTAAAAATTGATGGGAGTATTGAATATTAAAAATAAAAATACTACTAAATAACGTAAAATTTTGAACAAAATCAGTTTGAACACAATTTTTTAATTTTTTTTTCAAAAATTTAAGTTTGAAAATTAATTTTTAAAAAACTGTTCACTTAAAGAACTTAATTTATAAACAAAATGGAAGCACATATTTCTGGCTTAACAAAAAAGTATAGCACGTCTTTTTGACCGTTACCGTTGTTTTTTAATAATTTTTTTTCTGTATTAAGTAAATTATTTTAGAAAATTGCTCCTCCTGTTATTTTCAATTTTTTCAAAAACTAAAAGACGTTTTGGCATCCGGTTTTCTGTTTTTGACTAAAAACTAATAAAAGCATTGAATTTTGAAAACAAAAATTATACATTACATAAAATTTTGAAAAAAATTAGTTTTAAACTTATTAGTTTGAAAATTTATTGACCAAAAAAATTTATTCCGAGGTCATTAACCCGTGCTTCTAAAGGCATACATTTCCCATACAAATTTGAGGTTTTGCACTTTCTCAGTTTAGCTCAATTTTTTTTTTCTGATTATTGTTTTTTACTATTCCTTTAAAAAACCACATCCAAAAATGTATGTACTTTTCACCTTTTTTACCTTTTATTTTTTTTTCTCTGAAATGACTAATAAGTTTTTTATCTATAAAATATGAATTAAAATGATATGGCAACACTAAAAAAAAGATTAGAAATCGTTAAGTATCAAGAAAGGTAAAAAGTAAACATATATGATATTTTTTAAAAAATCGAAATAAATAAAAATAAATTTTTTTAAATACATTTTTGAATGTGTTTTTTTAAAAGAACTATTAATATTCAAAAATCAATAAAAAAAAATTAAAATAACTGCCGTAGTTAAAAAAAAAAATATTGGATGTAGTTTTTTAGAGGAATAATTTCAAAACAATAATAAAAAAAAATTAAGAAAAAAGCCAAATTAGTCCGAGAAAAAAAAATACAAGGTAAAAAGTGCATAATTTCCATACAAATTTGTATGGGAAAAGTATGGCCTTAGAGGCACAGGTAAACGACCTCGGACAAAATTTTTTTTTGTAAATACATTTTTCGTGTGCATACACACTTTCGATTTAAGGGTGAGGTCGTTTCAACGATATACTAATAAATTGAATGCCCCTCCACTTATTTAAAATTTAAAAACGGGCTAAAAGGTCTGTTTTCTTACCGTTAAAGTTGAGATCATATTTAAGAAATCCTCCTATACATTTTTACAAATGATTTAAAATTGGAGGCCTCACAGCTGTACCGAACCAAGTCATAAAATAAATTCTTAACCTCTTAATAACTCCGAATTCCCCTTTTGTGACGGTGAATAAATCCTGGTCAGGAGTAAATGTAAATAGGACACTTACTTATACAAATAATGATTTAAAATTGGAGGCCTCACAGCTGTACCGAACCAAGTCATAAAATAAATTCTTAACCTCTTAATAACTCCGAATTCCCCTTTTGTGACGGTGAATAAATCCTGGTCAGGAGTAAATGTAAATAGGACACTTACTTATACAAATAATTTTAAAGAAAAATTATGGAGTTTTGTGTAAATTTCCCTCGAAAAAAATTCTATTAAAATGACAGCCAAATTCACTTTGAAATTTAATTCACGATACCAAAAAATTCCGAGGGAAACTATGGAGTATTTTCATGTTCCCAATTTATGAAAGTTTCCCTCTTCCCAGCGAAATTTATATTCACGATAACCTCATTTTGCAAAGAAAAAAAAAAAATGCAAATGACAGAAACCGCAATAGATAAAATTAACATTTGAGAACAATTGTATAGGCAATCATCTCAACTACAGTATTTCTTAAATTTTTATTCGGCACTTAGATTTTTCTTTTTGTCATTATTAACGACTAACATCTCTGCATTTCTGTACAGTCTATTGACTAATTAAACGACAAATATAAAAATACAGTTCATATGAAAATAAATATACCATAATTCTAACACACTTACCGACTAACGCCAAGATAACTGTCAATAAAGGAGCTATTGGAAATCTTGCTGTCACATTAAACTCCAACATTTGAAGTAAATCAACTAAAACAAAAAATATTCAAAAAAGCATGAATCAATAAAAATTGCATGACAAAACATCATTTTTAAACCTACCGATGAAAACAAAAATCTGATGATGTGAAAAACGCAATAGCATTGAGATCGAGAATGTCTGAAACAAGTTTAATTAGAATTGAATATTTTTTTTCTTTGAGATTAGATAAGATTATACTTACGAAGAGCAACATAACACAGAATGCTGTTGGATATGAACTCCATGCAGCCCACCACATTGAAACAAAACGATAATGCTCTCCTGTAATTACGTTCCTTAAATAGCCTTTATTATCCTCTTGCTCGGCAATTACACGAACAGAAGCCATCAGTAGATCATCGTATCTGCGTGCAATAATTGAACTTTTTAAATTCACAAACATATAAATGGTTTAATTAATCAGCACTTACCCTAAAAATTCTTTAAGAAGGAATTTACTGAATGAGTCACCAAAGCATTTATTATTCATTGGATCTAATTGCACGACTCGAACTGGAATTTTGAGTCGTTGACGTGTTGCTTGAGAGAGTCTTAAATGACCATATTCTAAGGAATACTCCACAATGTATTGATCTTCTACAAAAATATTAAATTAGATGAGATTTATATTTATTTTATTATATCTATCTTACCATCATATTCAGTGTTTTCTGTTGGAGTGGTTTTTTCATTTGATGCAGTTTCTGTTAATAAATTAGGAGTGCCGTATTCAAAATATTGCACTGTTGTATCATTTGCAGCAATTGTACCAGCAGCGAAGTATCTTTGACGTAATTGGCCAGATGTTCTTTTAAGGAGTTCTTTGTACTTACTATAATAAACCTGTGATTGAGGCCCAATGCCGTAGTAGCTAGAAAATTTAATTATTATGAATAACAAACGTGAAATCCAATTTAGTTCATAAATGCTTTTCAAGGAGGTTTTGGATTAGTCCGAATGTTATCCAAATGAAAAGAGAAATTCGTAACTGAAAAAATTCTATGAATTATATTCTGACTATAAGACTTGCAAGTGAAATTGAAATTGAGTAGACATAAAGTCAGTTGTAGGTATTCAAGGTCTCTTTTATAGCTTAAAAGGTGAAAAATAGGAGTAGATAATTCTTTTCTATAAACCGTATGCCTGGTACAGTTCAAGTATCTAAATGAGATCTTAATCTTGAGAAGCCTCTGAAAAAATTGAACTAATCGGTATTTTTGTAGGTGCATGTAAATGGAAGTTTGCTGTCAACAAACTCGATTTTTTCGAGAATTTTTTGTTGGCTTTTTAAAAATTCAAAGAACTCAAGGAATGAACTTTTTTATGTTAAACAACCCGACGTACAGGAGGTCTCTAACCGTCTCAATGCCATACGGTCGCTTAATCGGTGGACATTTTGTTAATTAAAAGAACACTATCTCTATGAGTGTTCAGCACAAAAGTGCCTGGCCATTTTCTGTGCAGTTCGTTTTTGAAAAGCTTTTTTTTTTAAGCATATTCAACCCATCGTTTGTTTGCAGTAACTGTATTTTCTCCCCATGAATGAATCTTTTTGCCGGTAACTTAATTAGTCAAAAGCTAATTATTTAATATCATACGACGACTCTTTGATGCAATAAACTTCGTGGAAGCTTTCTTTCGAAGATCGAAAGGTGATAAAATTGAACAAATAAACGCATTCGATGCCCTGGGCTGATGAGTAAATTAAAAATATTTATAAAGAGTACTATTTTATTGTAGTAGCCGTGACATGATGGTTAGTGCGATGGACGGTCACGCTGGAGGTATAGGTTCGTCCCCAGCCTCGTCCAACTAATAATAATTTAAAAAAACGGCTACTTCCGTTTACGTGGTCCTACAAGGCCAAAACACCCTTCCAGATTTGCTCAGTGTAGCACAGTTGAATTATTTTATTATTGATTGACTGGATTTTAAGCCGCTACTGATGTGCTGGGTTTCACTAGGCCACCACAAAGAAATCCCTGGTTCGATGAAGAATGCAGGCTGACGCATGCAGCAAAGAATGAGGCCTACCGAGCAATGCTGCAGACTAGAACCAGAGCTGCTGAGAGAGCCGTCCGGGAGCTCTACGGGAAGAAAACGTAGGGAGGAACGTCGACTTCTCAGGAGGAAAAAGAGAGAGCATGCGAAGCGGGCGGTCGAGTCTATTAAGGACTGTAGCGGGAGGGGGGATGTTCGGAAGTTCTATTGAAGGGTGAGGCAAACTACCCAGGGTTACAAGGCCAGAACGGAAGCCTGCCGAAATGAGAATGGGAATATGGTGGTAGACACACAATCGATGCTGAGGATCTGGAAACAACACTTTTCAAAGACTGCTGAACGGCGAAGATGGCCAAAATTCCGCTGCTAGACAGAACCATTCAACCACCCGACCTAAATGAAGTGCGGTTAGCGATAGCCAAGCTTAAAGCGTACAAGGCTCCTGGTGCGGATGGCCTGCCAGCCGAGCTATTCAAAGCAGGGGGAGATGACTTGGTAGGGAGTATACACCAGCTTATCTCCAAAGTTTGGTCGGAGGAAAGTATGCCCGATGAATGGAACCTCGGTATAGTGTGCCCTATCCACAAAAAAGGACATGCTCTGACCTGTTCCAACTACAGAGGTATAAGTTTCCTCAACGTCGCATACAAAACCTTGTCATCTGTACTGTGTTATCGCTTAAAACCGTTTGTCAACGATCTGATCGGCCCCTATAAGTGTGGTTTTAGGCCTGGCAAATCAACCGTCGATCAAATGTTCACACTCCGACAGATTTTGGAAAAAACCCAGGAGTTTCAAATCGATACACACCACCTCTTTATCGATTTTAAAATCGCATATGATAGCGTATTCAGAGACGAGCTATACAGAGCCATGGCGCATCTCGGCATCCCTGCCAAACTCGTCCGCTTGTGCAGGATGACAATGGAGAAATCTCGCTGCTCCATCAAAGTCGGCAAGAACATAACCGAACCCTTTGATGTTGAGAAAGGTTTGATGCAAGGCGACGCGTTATCATGCAACCTGTTTAACATCGTTCTTGAAGCAATTGTACGCAACTCGCAAGTCAACAACAGAGGTAACATTTTTCAAAAGTCTGTTCAATCACTTGCTTATGCAGATGATATTAACATCATTGGGAGAATGAAGAGAGCTGTTACCGGCGCGTTTATAAAAATATTGAATCGGAGGCGGCATAAATGGGCTTGGCTGTTAATGAGGACAAGATGAAGTATATGCTATCTTCAGAGAAAGGAATCTCAACATCGTCGACTCGGGCAGAACGTCATAGACTTTGTCTACCTGGGCTCCACTATAACATCGCAAAATGACATCAGTGCCGAGATCAAACAAGGAATTACTCTTGCCAATCGCTGTTTCTTCGGGCTAAGAAGGCATTTGAGTAATAAAGCCTTCTCTCAGATAACCAAGGAGACCTTACATATGACCCTAATCATCCCGGTCCTGCTATATGGGGCAGAAGCATGGACCCTTTCAAAAACATCTGCTTGGGTGCTGTTTTTTTTTTCAAAAGTATTTTATTCAGTTTTTCCAAATATTATCTGAATATAATCATTTAATGATATGCTTGCTGTTTGTTTATGATGTTGCAAAAAAAAAATATAAGAAAGATTTTTTAAAAACCACTACTTTTTCTCTAACTCCCTTGCAAATGAAAAAATGAAGTTTTCTTTTTACGTCAACTGAATAGGTACAAATTATGAAATCTCGAAAAGTAGTCAATGGAAAGAAATAAATGAGTTTTTTTAAAAAAAAAAAGCTTTTAACTTGTTAATTCTCGCAAGGGGTACACGTACAGCCCCTTTAAATCACAATTATGTACTTCATAAATTCGGTTCGGCATAGAATCGAAAAGTCCCTTTATGTAATCGAGCGAAATAGCTCTCCAGCTTAATTTAGTTTTGGCAATCACTGGATTTTTTTTTTCGTAAATATTTCGTACCAGCCATCCCAAAATCGGGTTCAAGATCAGCGAGTATGGTATTTATTGAAGCAATCGTCACAAATTACGGCTTTTAGTACAAATAATAACTATGCTCATAAAATGATACCTGTACCATTAGGAACTAAAAATTTCAAATTCTTAATATTCATTCTCATAAATTAAGGGATCAGACAATAATATAAAAATAAAAAAATTAACACAAAATAAAAACTTTAACAAAATTGCAGCCTCTCAACATTCACAATTTTCATGGAAGTTACCATACATTTTTTTATTCATACAGCGCGGTCACATCAGATTCCACGTCGCTACAATCCCTCTCTGGCATATTACTATCATTAGACATCTCTTGCTGTAGCAATATTTCAATATTTTTGTCGCTGTTTTTATTTTGACACTAAAAAAAACTACTAAATAAATTAAACAAAAAAAAAAAACTCACAGAACCACCTACGTGCAGTCCCGAAGACCGCTGGCGAAATATTTTTACTAACCTAGGCCAAGCGCGTGCACGTTTTGACTTTGTCAGCACATGGAACGATATTTGTTGATCAGTAAAAAAGGTACACGCACACATGAAGTATTTCGATTTGAAAATTCCTTGCGGTCTCTGAGACCGGTGCGGTGGTAGGTGGTTAAGGGTTAATATAATTTTTGACTGTGAACACACTGTGGATGGCGGTGTTATTTTGCTAGAGAGTCTAGTTTATGTGGACAAACATCAAACAAAAATTTAAGAAAACTCTTTCCTGTAAGTGTTTGTAGTTACTGAGGTTAATGGGGTTTAAATAAATAAATTCGTCAGTGCCAAAGGCGATTGCTCCCCATACCCACCTTCTCGACTATAATATCGAGCTAAACAACATTCGTCTTTGTTCAAATCGTGAAGGTGATAGTTAAACCCATTAGGGTAATCAAAATAAAAACTTTTTTGTTGAATTTCACTGAGAAAACTCTACCAAAATTTATAAGAAATAACCTAAATTTGTATCAATCAGGCCGAGATTTCTGTGATGATTTCTTATGTCGTATATTATAGTTCCTCAAAGTTTCATCAAAATCAGTTGGTTGTTTCAGATTTGAAATATGTACATACATAATTAAAACCGCCGTTCCATACAAACTTAACCACCATGCAAATAATAATTTTATAAACAAAATCTCCCAGACTATTTATAAAGGAGTTATGTTTTAAACCGAAATGTTAATTGAGCATTCGTTAAAAAAAAGAATAATTTTTAAACACCTGAAAAACACGATTTTGACACTTGTTTCGAAGGTACATACATAATAAAAAATTAAAATTTTAACAAATTAATCAACTTATTTAAAATGAAACCAATGTTTTCAATTTAATTTAATATTTAAAAAATAAACGAATTTTTATCTTAATTTATTTTTAAACTTAAAGGTTGTTGGTCAAACGTTTTGGAGTTATTTAAATGATGGTAACTCCGAAACATGTCCACAACATTGTTTATCAATTCAAAATTAAAATCGTTTTGCTTTAATATTTTAGGATTTTTAAAGTAAAGTAGTATTAACTTACAAATTCTCTTGCAGACTCCTCATAAGCATTCGGTCTATCCTGGCTGCCTCTAATTGAGCTTTGTGTTTGTCTAGATTTGGCAGAACTTCCACGCTAAATTGATATTTTTGAGTAAATTTGTTTAGTTAAGAAATAATTTAAAAAGACAAAAACAAATACCGGAGAACACCGTCTCGAGGCCAATCCTTAACATCCATCAGGCATGTAGCTGGATTTTTAATAAATGTCACATGAATATAGACCAACGCAAAGAAGAATCCCAACGCCTTCAGAAGGATTATTAGTTCTAAAGCTCGTTGCATTGGCCTAAGAAAAACATAAGTTAGCATTCATAAAAATCTACGACTATTGTAAAACTGTATTTCAAATACTTGGGAAATATCTGAGCGTAGAGCAATGCGGCCTTGAAGTAAATGGCATGAAATAGCCTGTCCCGCACGTTAATCAAAGCATTCTGGAAATTAACGAAACGGTGGTAAGTAGGTACTTCTTCAATGAAAAAATGTATACAACTTACTTGAGTGTTCCTGTTTCGATTGTTAGCATTATTAACGGGAGGTGAAATAATAACATCCGGATTGTTGCCATTGCCATTCTCTGGGCGAGGCATATTAATGTTGGCTGCTGGTTCGGTCATTTTGTTTTTATTTTCTTGTATGTAATCCCTGAGTTGGATTTCGCAAAGTGTTGTATGATGATTTATGTGAATATCTTCATGCGCAACATTTTAGTCTCCTTTTCGAACTTAATATAAAAACAAAATATCTTAATGAACTTCCAATTTAAAATGCAAGCATCTATTTATATAAAGAGCAAGCAGCAAGATGAATATAATAATAACATCAAAAAGCTTTTGCTAATTCCAGAGACAGGTGATTCAAGAACAACTTATAACTTCTGCCAATTATCACATTAAATTACTGCTTGTATCGTTTTTATTTTTGGAATTTTTATGGATTAAGGTAGATATGACGCAATTGGTTTCTTTACCAACCTTTAGCTTAAAATCTAGTCTAGAGCCTTACACTTAAGTGGTAGGTAAAATGTTTGAATTGTTTTTCTACAACTTCGAAATTCAATTTTTTTCTTCAAAACAATTTAGAAGGAACAGACAATTTTTTGGCAAAAAGGCAACTTCTATTCTGACGTTCTGACTAGAAGTCAGAACAACTAGACTAGCTGAAAAATTAATGACAGCTGTCACTCGAGTATTTTGTTTCGTGGAAGACAAAACAAATAAAAACACAGGGATGATGTTGAGAATGTTTGTGCTAGTTACCACTAGATGGTACTAGGCTAGCTTTTTACCAAGCCCGTATCGGGGAATCGTAAATCAGTTTGCATGAATGTTTTTATTTTATGTCGTTTTCCGTTGGTCACTCCTAGTACTCTTTTTTCACTCCATCCACACTCCCAACACTCCAAAAACCTTCCATTGGCTGTTCGGAGTGATGATTTAGGAGTGTTTTTTCACTCCGGATTTCATTAAGGAGTGCTAGGAGTGCACTCTGAAAACACACATATTTTTAAAAGTATGTGTTGGATTAATTGCCAAAATAGTAAATGCTTCTTTTTGAGATGTTCTGAAATTGAAATTATTGAAGAATTCATTTTAGTTCTTACTTCTACATAGATACACATATTACGGAAAAGAGATTTTCATATTCCATTGGAATCAAAAAAGAGTGAAACACTCTGAAAATCCAATCGAAAACGACATTATTTTCAAATTTCGGACATAATCTCTCTTATGTTCGGTCACACTGTGGTTTTAGAATTTCTTATCTGCTCAATTAGCGCATGCTATATATCTACCTACTAATTAACGGAAAGGAAAGTGTATATTAGCCGTGTTTTGATACCTATCGCTGATGATTTTTTTTAATAACTTCAATGTCTGAAAAATTAAAGTCGGTCGTTCGACTTGTGTTCTCGTTCACTAGTAGCTACAACGGTCGTCCGACCGAGCAAAATATTAAAAATTGAACTACGAAAAAAATCTATTGACACGATACATATTGATCAAAATGTCGTTTAATGTGAAACCCCCTATAGAATTACTTCCCACTGCCAAATTTGTGTGAAGAAAATGATTTTCATATTTTGCTTCCACACTTGCATACAAACAAATCAATTCACATTAACCTCAAACCCCCAAGTGGGATAGAATGTGTGATTGTTTTAGAACCAATACTAAAAATTTTCATGTATTAACACAATCATGTCAATTGTGTGGAATGCGCTGTCGAGTCGTGTTATGTGCTAAAATGTCATTATTTTTGTCATAAAATTACAAAAATAATGATATTCTGAAAGACTAAAGATATACTTTTAATAAAGAGACCAGTACGTAAGCATTTTTTGGTACACGCATTTTCTCTGACAAAACATAATTGTTGTAATAAATTAGTAGAGTAGAACCAAAATGTTTGCATCTTTGGTATTTAATATTGTTTTACCTATTTTTATTATACTTAGGCCGTGTGCGAATTCGTCTAGCAGCATAAATTGAACGTGCCCCGAACCATGTTAAATTTTGAAGTCTTATATTCACCTCAATAGTGTCAAAATTTAATCTTGGGATCAAATTTAATCCAATTCACACACGGCCTTATTGCAACAAAATGCCAATTTTTTAATATTAATTAATAATTTTTTTATTTCCATAAAGAATTTTTTTTTAATAATGTAGGTACGCCAAAAACCCGCTTGGAAAAGTGGTAAGTTTTACCAAGTTTAACCAAAGGGTCCCATATCAGAATAGCTTTAGAAAGAAAAATTGAGTCAGAGAAAATTTAGAAAATTTACCTACTCGTAAAGCCCTTGCTAGTAAATACTTGTTGGGCAAGTTTTGCTATACCATCAGAAATACGCCATTTAGCTTAAGAGTTATGCATTGTCAATTAACCCAGTGAAGTGGTTAGCTCAGAATAGTAAGCGAAAACTCCCAGCATCTCAAATGAAATAATTTCTACGTTTTACGAATTACGATAATCGTTCAAAATCCCTCGTTATCGTTTATTTGCGATTACATTTTACGATAGTCGTTTTTTTTTAAACGATACTCATTTTCTCTTACTACTGATGCTTTTGGCGGTCGTATTTTATAGTTTTGTGACTTCTGACTGACTTAGGATTATTATATATTTCTCGCATGTTTATTTAAAAAAAAAATAGATTTTTTGATTTAATCTACCAATATGTCATGGCTATCGATTTAGGTATCGTTTGTTTTGCCTTTCGTTTCGTAATACGGGGCCTGTGTAAAACTTTCTAGAGGCTCATCAAAAACTAAATTGTTTTTCCAGTAGGGAGGATTTTTTTTTTTACTGAAGCCTAGTTTATTTTGTAGATCGAAGCGAAGTGAAATTTTCATACCAAAAAATTTTTTGTTTTCTTTCCAAGCGTGAAAAGTGCAACAAAATTAAAAGCAATTATTTAAGCGACAAGGAAAATAAATTTGATTGAAAGTACATAAAATTCAACAGACTTATTTAAACGAAATAAAAAACAAAATTTCTTTCTAAACCTTTCGACGCGAATTTATTGATGTTTTATTTCGATTTGGATTTTACTTCGCGTTGAACTAGGCTTAAGCTTTCGAATTGAAAAAATAAAACAAACTTTATCAACCCATATTTAATTTTAGTTTTATTTACTTTTAGACTAAGAGGTGTGAGGTATAGCAAAAATTCAATGATGCAATATGATAGGTCTTTGCTTTCTAATCACAAATATGCAAGTCTTGCACGCTGTGTTTGGGGCGTTGCTGCAATAAAAATGCATTTCTTTCTTAAAGCCCAGATGAAATGTATACCCTTAAAAAAAAACTATATTTAATAGAAGCGCTGAATACCATAGACATGAATATGGGGGTCCTAGACCTCTTAGGT
Source organism: Epistrophella euchroma (assembly GCA_947049315.1). Classification (NCBI taxonomy): domain Eukaryota; kingdom Metazoa; phylum Arthropoda; class Insecta; order Diptera; family Syrphidae; genus Epistrophella; species Epistrophella euchroma. The sequence continues at coordinate 109,138,276 of OX346245.1, read as the reverse complement.
GGGCCTTCTGTATGCAAGACGCACTATAAAAAGGAATTTTCAAGTGCGTCTTGCATACAGAAGGCCTCACCTAAGAAGTCTTGGACCCTCATGAATATAATTAAATATAATTTTTTAAGTGCTATATCTTTTATCCTGGCTTTTAGAAAAAAATGCATTTTCAATGCAATATTATTTGCAAACGCCCCAACTACGGCTTGCACGACTTGCATATTTGCAAATAAAAAGTAAAGACCTATCTTATTGCATTATTGAATTTTTGCTATACTTCACACCCAAAAATTGCTGTGGGCTCTCGGTCTATTTGAAAAATTGTGTCCTCCTTCCGTTTCGAAGAAAGTTGGGAACCCTAGTTATAACTCAGTGGGATAGTGTGGAAGAGCTTTTAGAAAAAGCATAACATTCCGTAAAAGTGAACCCAGAGGAATATGTAAGCATTATTTTAAAAGCTTACCGAACAAGTAGGTTTAAAAACTGGTGTTTTCAAATTCACCATTTATAATTTAAAGCCATAATTGCACAAAAGTTTTCTGAATGCACCAACCTCTAATTTTAATATGGTTTAAAAATGTATCCACTTCTCGTTTTCTGCATACCTAAATATTTTAACTTTGAATATAGCTCTCACGTCAAATTTTAAAGATTCAAGGATATACATATTTAAAATTAGCTGAAAAAAAACAAAGATCAATAAAATGCCTAGGTAATATTTAATTTTATTTTATTCGGTTAAAAATAAAAAGTTTAGACTTGAGCCATTATTTCTCGAAAGACGTCAAGTTTACCGAAAAAAATGTTTCTGCTTATGAAAGAGACGACAATCTTCACAAAATTTATATCAAAAAAGGAAAAAGTAAACCCAAGATCAGAATTTTCCATTGTTTTTTTAAACCTTGAATTTCAACTATTTAAATGACACGATTTTAATCCACTCTAATACCGAGTTCACAAAATGCTGTCGGATAGAAAATAACTTAAAATTGTGTTATTTTATTATCTTTAATGTTCTTTTATTTTTTAAATAACATTTTCAAAAGCGATTAATATTTTAAATTTATATTTTATTCTTCCATTATTTCAGTTGCTCTTATTATAACTGTGTGCACATAAACTTGCAATTAAAATTATTGCAATGCAAATATTAAATAAATAAAAACATAAAATTGTCCGTTTAACTGAAGGTTCGTTGCATTCACACAAGTTTGGATTTTCAAGTAGCACGTCACCAATAGGTACTGGGTTTTGTCCTTCCTCAATCAACCTTTGCTGCATATCTACAAATTAAAAAAAAATTAAACTAAGCACCAAAAACAATTAAATTTAGTTAATTCACCATTCATTTTTTAATACTTGACTACACGCTACACGTTTGGTACATATAGCAAAAATATTTGATTGTAACTGACAACTCACTGAGAAACTAAATATCAGAATGGCTTGAATTTGTATCGAAGCATTCAAGAAACCATCAAGAGTCCAAGACACACATCAAGAACGGTGGAAATTAAAAAAAAAAGGTAAACAACTGAGTCGCACATACCTACTTGTTCATCTTGGCTGAAAAAAATTAAAAAGAATATTGTTTTAAGCAATAGACCAGCCAAATAAGAAATCGTAGGCCAGACAATAAAGACAAAAAATTCTCGCGTTAGGTCGCAAAAACTAGCCCAACTCTGATTTTGTCGGAAGCTGTTAAGATAATGTAATAGATACCATAGTCTTAAACCAATTTTTCAGCTTCGAAAGACCTGAGCTAACTGCGTGGTGGTCGAAAAAATTTTAAATTTTTGGCCTGCGTATTTTAAGGAGAAATATTTTAAAAGTTTTAGGCCAAAAACTGAAAAAAATGCAGAAAATTTCGACAGTTTTCGAGTACCACGCAGTTAACAAAGATCTTTCGACTATGTATCCATCCTAACCATGAATGAAAGAATACAAGATTGCGCCATTTGTTATCTCATTGGTGACAAATGATATGTAAACAAATATGGCCGCCAGTAGTTTGTTTAGTTAATCGATTGTTCGGTTGTGTATTTTCCTTTCGTGCGCATTTATTAGTTTAAAAAATCAAAGTTTTCGTTTAGAAATACGATTATAAATACCGAATTAATATTTTTCATTTGAAATAAATGTTTTTTCATTTAAAATAAATCGCCAAAAAGCAAATAAAGCGCCAATGTGTAAAGTAGAATAGATAATTCAGAACTTGTGCACTTTTATTACACAACACTTCACTTTTTATTAATTCAAATTAGAACAATGAAATAAAAATTCAAGTAAAAAACTTTTCCCGGCCTTATCTAGTAGGAAAAAATCATATTTTTGTCACCGATTGCGCCATACGTGCTGTCAAAAATTACAACAACAAAGCGAAAAAAATGAAATGGCGTAATCTTGTATTCTTTCATTCATGCATCCTAACAACTTCCCAAAAAATCAGAGTTGGGTTATTTTTTGCGACCTACGATGACCTCGAAAACAGCGAAAAAAAAAAAGAATTTTAATCATTTTCAAACGGGAATGTCTCAAAAACATTACGTGATAGAATATTTCTGTCTTCAGATTTCAGCCCACCAAAAAAACTTTGGAAAAGTATACCTACTTTGTTTCTTCGGCAACAAAATAATACTAAAATTTTTTGACCAGACAATAGTGTTATTTCGTCTCTTCCTAACGGAACTCTTATTCCGTTTATGTTTAAACTAAAGCTATGTAATTGATCTACAATCATCGCCCTATGACTAACTTCGTAGGCTGAGTATTTTAGCTAAAATTTTTCTCCGAAAACGGCTAGAACTGCAATTTCGGCCTTTTCAAGCAAAAATTTCCCATTTTTTAAGTACTCTATTTGAAGATCAATTCAACCTACAAAGCTAATTTTGTCTTCTTAAAAATTTTAGAAGGTATTTTTTTTTCTAAAATAAACATTTTAAAAGTTATTTAAGCCAAAAACTTAAAAAAATCCAATCCGAAAATTTCGAGGTTTTTCGAGAACTACGAAGTTAGCAACAGCAAAACTAAAAACTGAACGAATTTTTTCGTTTATATTTCGTTGTGTCATTTTTGTATGTGTTTTTTTTCGCTGTAATAGCAGCGTAGGTTAGCTACTAGGCTTTATCATAAAATCTCAGAAGTTGTTCGAGCTCCCAATGATCACAATTTTATATTTTTGATGAAACTTCGGAGCTCCATTTTTCTATGAATGCATAACTTTGACCTTAAATATACATAAAACATTAATATTGTTTAGCTTTCAAAGATACAAGCGAAGATAAATACGTTGGTTTGAAGAGGAGGATAGTGAAGTATTATAAACATTGACAAAACTCAAATGTCCAACTCGATAGCAAAATTGTCAACGTAGCCATTTCTGAGAGAAAAAAAGCAATAAATATCTAAACATTGTGAGGGCTTTGGATTTTAAAAGAAGAAAAAAAAGAAGGTACCTATACCTACATATACATTATGTGCCATAAAATCTTTTCATACACATATCTTTAATGTTACAGTTACAATCGAGTTGCGTGGGTGATGATCTAAAAAATAAATCGAGCAGACTTCGACAATCATAATTTCTATATACAGGGTGGGTGCCCATAGTAAATAGTGTGCAGAATATACTTGAGACACGCATTTACACACTGTGGGTCATTTTTGTGTTTGTATTGTCGAACACTGTGCATATTAAAAAAAAATTAAATTAAAAAAAAAAAAATGTTTTTTTTCCTTCAATATTGGCTAAAATGCAATGCAAACTTGATGCTTTGTAGAAATATTACATTGCATAAGTCTGACGTATCGGAATGCAAAAACAAAAAATTTAAATCGAAGCAGCTAAAAAAATTTTGGATACGCAGTTTGCACAGTAAATGCGCATCTGATTAATTTTGGAACTCAGCTATTTTCAAACAAATTGTTTGCCAAATTGAAAGTGTCAAATTTCGACACAGGACGATACTAGTAGGTATAATTGTGTAAATAAACATATGACAGAAGCGAAGACTTGTGATTGTGATTACTAGCGTACTTTTGGACTAGCATAGCACTATTACCTTAAAACATTGATCAATTTGGCTTATACATGTTGCAACTAACTACCTAGTCCTGGAGACCACCGTAAGATTACCTATCTCTGGTCGGACAAGCTTTTCGTGATGGATTGTTAAGAAATGCACTTTTTAACTTGCATGTTTTACCTAACCCAATATATTTCTATGAATGGGTTCAAAAGGAAAAAACATGTGATTAAGAATCATTTTTCCTTTTTACTTGCGATATACATATAGGTACTATTAATAGGGCAAGTTATGAATTCGTGCAAAAAATCGAACTCGAGATAACAATCAAACTTGACATTACGATGATTGAGAACATGAAAAAAGTGGGTCCCTCGAACTAAAGTCTAAACCCCTGAAGCGATTTTCTTCAAACTAGGAGCATACGATTTTTGGGTGTTTCCCTAGAGTGGAAATCGAGATTTTTTTTAGCTCAAAAAATAACGGTACTTGCCATATGACCATTTTAAATAAAGTTATTTATCTCAAAAACGGCTCTAACGATTTTTCAAAAAATTATTGCGTGTACTACCGTCTATGTTTGGTGAAAAAAAAATTTACCAAAAACAGTTGTTAACGGTACCTGCCATAGAACCGTTTTTTTTTTATTTTCGATTTTCTCGTTAACGGCTTAACCGATTTTGATGGAAATTTTAACTAAGGAGGTCCTATCAAGTGTTAATAATACTGCATAAAATCATTTTCAAAACTAAATTTTTTGGATTTAAAAAAAAAAAGTTCAAATTTTTTTTTTTTGAAAAATCATTTCTTTAAAAACGGGTTGATGAATTTTTTATTGAAATTATGGTTTTAGTTGCATATTATTACATTTTTAAAAAAAGCATACCAATTTTTTTTTCTAAAAAATTTCAAGAAATTTTATATATAAAAAAATATTTTTTTTTAGAAAACCGCTCCAACGATTTTTAAAAATTTTTTCTCCATTAATTCACATTTTTTCAAGAATTGAAATGGCGTTTTTCATTCAATTTAAAGAACGTGTTTCATGCTTTTTTCCATATTCAAATTTCCATTCTTCAATTTATTAAATGTATAAATACACTCAATCTTTAAACTTCCAAGAAATTTTTACTACAATAGCAAGTTCGTGAGACCCAGTCGTAAATTTTATTTATTTTGAAAACCCAATTTTCAAGAATCGGTTGCAGTTTGGCAAAGTTAGAACTACACTTAAAGAAACTAATAATAACTAATAATTTTGTTCGAGTTATAAAAAAATCGGGTTTTCGAAGTTTGACTGTACCTACATAAGGGGGCCCCTGGCTGCTGGTAGTCACGCTACGCCACTGATATATGGGATATGCTAAAAAGCCTTCCACACTATCCCACTGAGTATTAACACATGTCAAAAAAGTGGGAAAAGTGAATCCTGTATAATAGTGTGAAAACAAAACATGAAATTTCATCCCACACGACTTTGGCAGCCCATCTCACACAATTTGACATGTGTTAATACACGAAAATTTTAAGGATTGGTTCTAAAACCATCACACATTCTATCCCACTTTGGTTTGAGGTTATGGTGAATTGTTTTGTTTGGACGCAAGTGTGGAAGCAAAATATGAAAACATTTTTTCACAAAAATTTGGCAGTCGTAAGTAATTCTATCACACTTTTTTTTTGACTTGTATTAATACTCGATGGGATAGTGTGGAAGGGCTATAAGATCCTTCAGCCAGATTCGAAAAACTGGTTCTTCTTTGAGAAGAACGTGTTTTCTAAGTTTCTTTAAAAAAAATGATAGGAAAACTTAAGTTTATCTTGGAAAACTTATGTTTTCCATTTTTGCCCGCAATTCACAATAAGGCAGTGGGTCAAATTTATGGTAATTTTAAGATACACTCAAATCGTGAAAACAAAGATCTATATCAAAATTTTGTTTAAAGTATGGCCATGCCAATTTTTTGGGCTATTTAAAAATAAATTAGATGAAAGAATAATAATCAAAGAAAATTCGAAGAATTTTTTTCTTATACTATTAGAGCTTTTCTTACATGAGCTGTAATTAACATATAACTTTGTGGGTGTATGAGATGTATGTCTTCTGCCAGCGTTGCCAAACTTTCTCGTTTTCGAGGAAATGTTCTTTTTTTTTCACTTCAGCGCGCCCTCTATAGTTTTAAAATGTTGTCTTCATTTTTTTGCTCTAATTTTCCATTGATAAATTTTTCAATTAATATTATGTATAATTTTTCTCAATTTTAATCTAACTGAATTTAAAAGAAAAAACATAGCCAATAGAATGTTCAAAGAATGAATCGAACGGTTCTTGACGAAATTTTTTGCTCACAACTGTACATAATGGTAGTGCCAAGTAGATTTTAATCTATTAAAATTCCCCCAAAATTTTAATTTTGACTTTGACCAGGATTACAGATTCTTATTAGATATCAAAAATTATTTTTGGGTAAAATTTAAAGTGATTTTAATTTAACAGGAAATTTGGTCTTAAATTATGCATTTTATTGTTTTTTGTTATTTTATTGTTTATTTTATTGTATTGCAGTTTTCCAAGCAAATACAAAATAAAATAAAATTTATATTATTAGGCGTTCTGGTCCAGTAACCTTGTCGTCTCATAGGAGGGCGTGTTTGTGTTAGATCCGGTACTTCTGATTTTTTGCTGAGTAGTTAATAATAATGACCTCATAAAAACCCCCCGTTTTCGAACTCGATTGCCGAAAGCATCATGGTCAAAAATAAAAAAATGCCGCGAAATGTTCGTCCTTTTTGTAGTTATTTTCAATTTTTAACCCAACAGGATTAGTTTTTCGACTATAACTTCGCTCTACAATTTTAAAGTAATTGAATTTTCTTTAAATTTAAGCCCAGAATCATCTGTGTAGACCTTACAGTTACAGCTATTCAAAATTTAGCAATAATAAATTTATAACAACAAGTAGTTACCTATAATTTTCATTATAATAAAAAAACAAAATCTACTTCACTAATTTTTAGTTACTTTAAATATTAAAGCGTTCTTAAAGTAGAAAGGGACTACTTCAGGGTTAAAATCGGCAGTAAGTAAAAATAATGCGAAAATTTCGCTGATGCATAAAGTTACTGGAGACTATTCAGTAAGTTGTAAAAAACAACAAATCATTTTTTTTTTTATTTTTAAAATTATTTTCTGTTTGGGTATTATCCTCTATTTAAGGTAGATGGTGTCCTCTAAAGCCCTGTATTTTAACACATTTTGTGTTTGTCCTAGGTAAGCTTAAGTCGCCATGACAACCGCCTATCTTATGCAAGTTTTCCATATAAATATGAGATTTTCTTTTATCCCTCCTCTGTAAAAGATGAGAAGAAGACTAATGTTATAGTAAAGAAAAATACAAAAATCACAAATTTAAAATAAATTTATTCAGCCATAAAAATTGTAAAATAATAATAGGTATCATTTATTCTTGAATGACTTTTTTGCTTGTGTTGCATATATATGTGGAGAACTTATTACATAATAATAATGATAATAAATCAATTTTTACAATCAGTTGTTTTTTACAGCGTTTTCTTTGCTTTTTTTTAGGAATTGACATATATTTACTCTTTGCATAAATAGATAACAGCATTAGTAATTGTGATTTGTTTTATATTTTTTTTTGTTAGAGTTTTGTTTTACTTTTCTTAAGGTTTTTTTTCAATATTTTTTTCATAATAATATTCGATAAGAATGGGACAATATTTATGGTTAAGTGGACTTTTTGGGTGATGTGGGGGGAGGGATTCACACAAACAAAAACTTGGTGTTGAGTGTTTGATTTGATTTGTGTTTTGTTTCTTGTGAAATCGGTGTACAATAATTGATATTATTATTTTTAATTATGAAGTTGGATAGTTTAACAGAGGGGCAGTTTAAATATACACATACTCACATAATGAAGGTGTTTACATATAAATTGACATTATCTACTTTATATTGATTTTAGTTTACAATTACACTCATCAATCGCTGAATTTTTGAATGCTTTGCAGTGAATTTATTATTAAAATTGTTTCTGAGGTTGAAAATTTTGAAAAAAAGTAATGGGGCTTAGAATAACATACATACATATGTATCTACAAAATGGGAAATTCCAAATTTCCTTAAATAAGCTTACAATATGAAAAATTGGATACAAAACTCTTGGTATACATACATACGAGTATTACATACCTATAACTATAATCTGTTCAGAATAAATTGTCATCACAACTTAAGATTTATGAAGTTTGCCATAAAACCTTATTTCTCTTTAAGGCTCTCACGGAGTTTCCGTATTTTGCTTTATAAAAACGAACAAATTGGAGATTTCTCAAAAACCAACCAAACCCGACCGAAAGCTCTTTGACAAAACAAAAATTGGGAGCGGTAGATAAATCGATTTTTCTACCTTGGGCTCTGTGACTGGTTATCGTGGCAGAACTATACAACATACGTCTGTGGTTTGATATTTTTTTTTCAACAGCAATTTTTTGGTTCAATGTCGTGATTATTGTAAAAATAGGCACCACTGTTTTGAAAGAAAAAGAATCTCCTATTTATAGATCTTATGCTTGTACATTTCTGTCAAGTTATAAAGAAAAATTCCATGCAATATGTCAATAGATTAAGAAAACCTATAAAATCTAAGAAGAAATATCAATATATTAAAATTTTAGGTATTTAAATTAAACACTATAATAATAATACCTAAGGCCCTGTTTTTCAGTGCGAGATAAAAGTTAAAACCGAGTTAATTCACCAAAGTTTGATGAATTAACTCTGGATTTACTAAACAAATGCTTTTGATGTTTTATCCTCCAATTTTTTTTTTGGTCAATCTAAATGAATTTTTGTCTGAAAAAACTGCTTCTTAAATTTTAAATGATTCTACATAAGGTTTAACTCACCACTGAAAAACTCGACCATAATTTATTTAATAAATAGTGGTAAAAACAAATATCACAGCACACAGCGCAATATATTCAAAATAAGACTTATTTCACACGACAAATCACTGTAAATTTTTGTATCATCATCGATTTTAACCGAAAAAAAGTACGGTATTAATCCGATAAATATTGATTCGTTTGAAAATAGAATAACGCCACCGCAGCATAATCGAAAATTTATTCATTTTTATTATTGTTCATCTCCTTATGCTCTTGGTGGCTGTCCTGTTCGATTAATCTTCTAAATACAACGCTCCAATACACAACGCAAGGATCATTAAAAGTTGGACATCCGAGAAAAATGTTACCTTGCTTTAATGGCCACCGTACTCTCCGGACCTAAACATTATCGGTAACGTATGGGGATGGGTGCTTCGTAGGGTGTAGATATGATTCTGGACGTCAATATGAGGACAATGAATATGAGGACAATGAATCACTTACTGCAATCAAAGAAGCACAGAGTGCAATTTCTTTACTGCCTGAACAGAATAGAATGACGGAACTGGAGCCGCAGACCGAAAAGTGTCGTACGTTATTTTTTTTACCTGTCCACAATGCAGCTGAATGTATTTTGAAGAAATACAAAAGAATATTCTTGTGTACAAGCTCAGAATTCATATTTTTTGTTTCAAATAATTTTCCTTTTAATAAACAATTTTTTTCGCGATACAAATAACCACAATATTTTCTTCCGACCCAAAAAGTTGTTTTTTTCCTTCATACAATTCGAAACGTCAAAAGTGCCGTACGTGAAAAGATAAAAGTTGGTGAAGTCTTCCGTCTGCGCCTGCAGCTCCGTATACGGCTACGCTCCGTTGTGTTCGCAACATTGTCCCCTTTCACACAGGGCAACTGAGTTGCCGGCAACAATTAGTTCATAGGCGAGAAGGGCAGGAAGAAAGAGGGGGAAATGAAATCTCCCCGGTCAACAAATTCAGGAGATTTTTTTGACGTTTCTCTTCACATTACGTTTGTGTGCGTTCAACCAAGGTAGTTTAAAAGGAAAATAAAGAAAATCTCCGGTTTTTTGTTGCTTGCGTGTGAAAGGTACAAGAAATTGTTAAGGAGATTTAAAGAAAACGTCAAAAAAATCACCAGCAACTAGTATCTTCATGTGAAAGGGGACATTGGATTTGCGTGTATTCAATATTTTGACAGCTATTCCAGCTCCGGCTCCAGTTCCGTCTCCGTCGTCATTCTGTTCAGCCAGTAAATTATATAAAACAACTGTACAACTTTCCTTCATGGTTCAAAAACCAAATGAATTATTTAAACAAATTATTAAAATATTATTATAAATACAAAACTACCCTCTTTTATTTTTATTTTTTTTCCTTATTTAAGAGAGTGTTTCTATTCAAGTGTTTTTGATGAAGTAATTAGAAAAGTGGTAAAAAATAACCGAATGGTATTTTTCTGTCCATGCAATTTTATTCGCAATAGATCCCTCTTAAAAGAACATAAACAAAAAGGTGGATTTATAAATTTACCAAAGCGCTACACGCTCTGATAATAAAAAAAAAGTTTGTTTCTATTCAAGTGGAGCGGAGTGTATGTTTGCTTTTGGTACAGTTTTGTTTTAAATTATTATTAGGTATGTATAAGGTATCGATTCACTGCATCGCATTTAATAATAATCAGCTAAAATTCTTCTGTCTATTTTTAAGATATACATAGGTACAAATCAAGTTTATATTTTGATACATACTAGTTTTCGTAATTATTCTAATCTTCGTTTGCATGCATTACTCGTAGACACCACCACAAACTTTATGTTACATAAGAGTATGTTTGCTTTTATTTATTATGTTTTGATTTTGTTTTCTTATTAAACTTCGTACAAAAATGTCGTCTATACATATTTTTATTTAGTATATTATATATTTATTTATATATATTTCTTTATAAATTAATATATTTGTTACATTATACTTTTCCTTTTCTTATGTTATTCGCATCTGTTAACACCGGTATCGGCGATTTGTAATAATTGGTCGGGTTCAACGCAAGTTATTTTATTTAGTTGACTATTCTATGGCCTCTGGTTGGTACACGGTAAAAAAAAAACGATCTTTTAGTTGATATTGAAAGCTAATCACTAATCAGAGCCATTGAAAAAAATATAGTGTTCTAAGAATTCAACTTGTATTGAACACGGCCATTGTTTTCCGATAGTAAAAGTGCGTTTTGTTTATACAAAGACATCGATTACATAAGAATATATTTTTTTTTTGTTCAACTCCTTTCACTTTTCTTTTAATTTACTTTAGCGTTGCATTTAAATCTGTTATATTTAATTTTTTTTTTATATATAAATAAGCTACATTAGAGTTTGTTTTTTATTTTACTTTGTTCTAAATTGTTGGTGGTTGATCAGTGTTTATCATTATTATTTGTTTTCGTCTGTATACATTTACAAATGATATTTTTTTACGCATTGTATTATTCTATCGTTATATTTATTCATTTTTTTTTTTGTTTTATTAATTTTTACATTATTTTTATATATTTTTTTCCTTTGTATAAATATCTCTAAAAAACAATTATTATAATAATTTTTAATTTATTTGACTAATTGAAGAAAATGATATAGGTTTTCTGTTTTTTAGATCACAAATAGCGTTATATATCTTTTTTTTTTTTTAAATGATGAAATTACGTTCATGTAAAGGTAAAGTAAGCTTAATAAAGTAAGCTTAACCTATCATGCAAAAAACCAAAACATATTGCGGATTAAAAAAAAAATTAGAATTATTAAAAATTAAAAGGGAACTTATATGTAGCACTTTATTTCTTTGATTTCTCATTTAAGTTTTTTTTTTTCTTGTTTTATTGCGGCTAGTTTTAGTTTTTTGCTTGTTTTTTTTTTGTTTTGTTTTTTTTTTTTTTTGTTATTCCAAAATTGAATAAGTTATTTAGTTGAAAAATTAAACAATAATTAAGTATATTTCTGGTATTATACAAACTTAATACAATAAAACAATAATATTGTACTAACGTCAAGTGTTTTGACTATTTATGCTTTTTCAGAGGATTCCAGTTTCGACGTTGTGCGCTGTTCCCAGAGTTGCCGGATCAAAATTGAGTTGAAGTTCACCTGCGAGTATTATTTCTGATATACAGCCAACTATTCCCGTAGAGTATCTTCTTCTTGTAAAATATGAGACATCAGACATGCCACCTTAACAAAAACAAGTAAATAATTTTTGTTTTTTATTTTAGTTTTTTAAGTATTATTATTTATTATTATTTCAAAAACCGCTGAATGCGGGAGATCACTCGAAAACGGTTTTTTATCAATAAATTGAGATTAAAATTTTTAAAATTTTTAAAATTTTTTATAGGAAAGTTTTCAAGTATAGGTTCGTGATGTACTCGAATAGGCCTACAACCTCTACTAGGTCACTTCAAAATTTCGTGCAATTTTTTTCATTTTATAGCACAGTGTTATTAGTCCATTGAAATGTTACAAAATTTTGACCAAACCTTGGATTTAGTACAGGACAAATTTTTTTCATAGATCTGTAGGTGGGATCAGTGTGAGTGTAAAAACGAGTTTTCGCAATTAAAAGCCCCCCCATTCGGCCACCATTTTGGAAAGGTAGGTAGGTAGGTAGAAATGGCGGTCCCGAGCAGCCTAAGCTCGGTTACCCAATTAGCGTTGAGGAGCGCCGTTTTGATACCATGACTCGTGTGACCGGTGTTATAAGAGGGATTCACGGGTCAAAATGCCAGGCTAGGCAGATTGTTGGTTTCAGAAGTCCATTTACCACCTGCTTTTAGTCTATGAATTCTGACGGGGGGAAATGGTGTAGTAGTAGTAGCTACTTGAAGAATCATCATAGAGCCATTTCGACCCGTTGAGAAAAGAGATAAAGTCTTTGATCTTCAGTTGGGAGAGTTCATTGAGAACGTCGAAAAAGGCCTTAACGAGCCTGGCTTTGTCTCGCCTGGGACTGCATAAGAGGTCAGTTGTTCGGTTTTGCTATAGATGGGCCACGTCTTTCTGGATATGACGCAATCAGCTAAACTGCAAAAATTGAGAATATATTAGCCTTCATAACCCCAAGAGAAATGTTGACTCTTTCCGCAAGAGAGTCATGAAGGGCTGATCCTTGCCTGGCCAGTTCGTCTGCCCGCTCGTTACCCTCAATGCCACGATGACTTGGAACCCAGATAAGATAGACCCTGAGGTTCCTATCTAGGCTTGCGAGCTCATCACGACATTGTCGAACCAATTTGGAAGACGAAAGTGGCGAAGTAATAGCTTTAACGGCTGCCTGACTGTCTGTCAGGATGGCAGTATTGCGGTTCTTGTTAGGGTCTTGTTTAAGCATCCTACATGCTTCCCTGATTGCCAGCAGTTCCGCCTGGAAAACACTAGAGAAGTTGGGAAGCCGATAAAATTTGGAAATGTTCAGAGATTCGAAAAAGACACCCGAACCAACTCCACACTCCATCTTTGAACCATCAGTGAAGATAGTTGTATCGAAGCCTCTCGTCACGAGGTCATCTTTCCATTCCTCCCTGATAGAAAAAATATCTTTAAAATCTGAACTGAGGTCCAGAGTAGGAGTGCAGTAGTTAGTGGCTGTTCAGAACATGTCCATGGGGATCAGTTTTGTAATATTGCTATGACCATAAGGTCTGGCAACCCAACGACTCTTTTAGTCTTACCGCGCTGCAGGATACTAGATATTTTATATGTAAGTCGGGTGGTAGAAGGTGCAGAAAAACGCTTAAGGCATCATCTGTTGGGCATGTTCGTAAGGCCACTGTAGTGCCAACGCTAGCTGTTCTTTGTACTTTTTTTTAGCTTGTCTATGTTGTAGGCTTTATTAAGCGCGGGCCACCATACAATTGAACCGTACGTGAGGATTGGTCGTACCACGGCTGTGTACGTCCACAGTATCATTTTCGACTGGAGGCCCCACTTTTTACCGAATGTTTTGCTGCAGGCATAGAAGGCTATGCAGGCTTTCTTTAACCGTTCTTCAATATTTATTTTCCAGTTTAATTTAGGGTCGAGAACTACGCCCAGGTATTTCGCACTGGAGGAAAATGAGAGAGTTTGGCCGATTAATCGAGGTAGAGTAAAGGGTGGTATTTTAGTTCTGGTAGTAAAGAGCATCAGTTCAGTTTTAATTTAGTTAACTCCTAGTCCACAACTTGTAGCCCAGTTACTAACCTTGTTCAATGCCATCTCTGTGATCTCACGGGCGGGAACTTTCCTGACACCAACTACCTTCACCCCACAATTTTCCAACTTAGCGAGAATTTTGTTCATGAATAAAAGCCATAGGAGAGGGGACAGAACACCACCCTGGGGTGTTCCTCTAATATATTTGGTCGATTTTAAATTACCTAACGAAGCTTGAATCCTTCTATCGTTGAGCATGGATATAATCCACTCCCTGATGTAGTCCACCACAGCAAAAACAACGAGAGATTCCCAGATGGATTCGGTTAGGACGTTGTTGAAAGCACCTTTAACGTCTAGGAAGGTGGCAAAGGTGTATTCTTTAAAATGTATTGTTTTCTCAATTGAGCGCACTACTTCATGGAGAGCCCATCTCCGTAGACTTACCCTTGAGGTATGCGTGTTGAGCGTTTACAAGAGGGCATTCAACTAGGATGTCCCTGATATGGTTGTGGAGGATTCCCTCCAAAGTTTTAAGCACAAAAGTGGTAAGACTTATTGGACGAAAATCCTTCGCATATCCATGCCCTCTCCTATCAATTTTTGGTATAAAAACCACTCTTACATGTCTCCATGACTTGGGTACATGATTAAGTTGAAGACATCCCCTGAAGATTGTCTCCAGTCACGGGACTGCCACAGTTTCCAGCTTTTGTAGCATAATTGGCAAGATGCCGTCTAGGCCCGGAGACTTGAATGGTGAGGAAGTATTAATTGCCCAGGCAATAATTTCTCAATAATTTCTTTCAGCCCGGAAAATGAGTCGCCATCAGTAGTTCCAGGGACTCAGCTGGAGAAGCCGTCCAAGATCCATCTGGTCTTTTTAAGAAGGAAGGATTAGAATGCTCCTTCGATAGCACTTTGCTAAGCCTTGCCGAATCTTTTATGTTTTCGATGGACTGACAGTATTCTCTCCAGCCTAGTTGCTTGGCTGATGCGAGCGCTCGCTTGTAGACTCTGAGACAATCTTTATAAGGCTGGTAAAACTAATGTTTGTGGCAGATATTGAAAATTATTCTAGTCAACTTCCTGAGGTTCGACAGATCTTCGTTCCACCATGGGGGTAGGGTTTTGCGGCTATATTTCACTGGACAAGAGACCTTAAAGGCTGTGCTCATTGATGTCTCAAAGATTTTCACCTTTGATTCTAGGTCTACAAGCGAGTCAGTACTCAGATTCGGTTTGTTGCGGAGTTTAGAATTAACAATTTGACTGAATCTCTGCCAGTCAATTCTTTTAGGATTTCTATACGGAGGAGGTGTTTCGGTCTCGAAATTTATATTGAAGAGAATCCATCTGTGATCCGAAAAAGAATTCACCAGGGACACTCTCCAATTCTCCACCGATGGCTTACAATTGCTGTTAGTAATGGTAACATCCAACACATTCCATTCCCATCCCTCATAGTTTTCCGAACTTGGAAACACGAAGGTAGGAGTAGTGCCTCTGTTATAAATGGTTAGGTTGTTTTCAACAATAAAATCAAAAAGTGACTCACCTCGTTCATTGATTTCGGAGCTGCCCCAGAGGATATGCCGTGCATTGGCGTCGCACCCAATAACGAGGTTTAGACCCTTAGATTTGGCGTTAATAGCTCTTCGCAATATCTTGAATAGGAGGAATCTGACAGCGTCGAATTAAACGAAAACTTTTTTTTTTAGTGAGCTCACAAAAGAAGTGTCGTTGAAGACGAGCGTTGAAAACGAAAACGAAATAGAATTTTTTAATGTCATCCTTTCAAAGGATTTGAATTTTGAATACCATGTTATTTTTCTCAGAAATCTACATGAACAAGATTCCTCAGAAAAGTTTCATATTTTGTCTGTGAAAATACTGAGGAAAAAAATCTTCGGATTCACTTGCTCACTATTTTGTTATAGTTGTGTTTGTTTTCTTAAGATGCATGATAAAATTTGGAACTAACTCAAGCAATTATTTTAGAATAAGGAATTTAAAGTATTTTATGTCAATGAAGTACTTTGAAACTTAATAAATATTTAGGCATTCACAGCTCAACATTGTGTAGCACTATTTTTGCAAAAATAATAATTTAAACACTTAAATCATTGCAAACATATTGAACACAAATTGCCTCCTGTTTCCTCGACGATATGTACATGTACATACACAGCAAAAGCCAGCCAAACGGAAATTTAAAACGAATTATTTCCTCCCCAAGTCAATACAAAATCGATGGCTTTCTATATGACTGTCATTACTGACACTGGCAAGTCTCTCCACACCCTAAAAAATGTTTGCTTTGCCGGTGCGATATATATAGAGGCAATATGGATTCATTACCGCCCCAACTCTAATGTATTTTCAACTTCACTTAACAAACAACCCTTTGCCGGTAGCTGGAGCTGTTGATGGTTTGGTTTGTCTATGCTATAGTATTGACAACGAACCGGCATGCAACTTACCAACATAGAGTCCAGTGTCTGTGTTCAACTGTCTTAGCTTCCCTGGTGACCTATGCACAATGGACTTCCGGCCATCTACCTCCAAGAAGCCTTCTTGAGAATTCCTGTTTTTGTATATAAACAAAGATTACATAAGAATGCACTTCAAGCACACCGAATTAAACAAGCTTCTTCCAATCCACCTACCTTATTGCTCGCACCCTGTGCCAAAGCCCATCGCTAACTCTGGTTACATTGAACTGGACATTGGCCTCGCCGGATCCTAAATTGTAACGCAGATGTAGATATCTATAAAAAAAGAACCACATAGATAGAAGTTATATACCCATGTTAACATAAATAAAGAATGACTAAATGGACATACCCGTTTTCAATACCCAACGATAGGTAATCATCAGTGTCGAGAGCACTCTGCCGACCAGTCCAGAGGATGACCCCATTCCTCGAGTGGGTTTTGATCCGCAGATTCAAATCAATTTTATAGCTGATTATCTGGCTCATGGTTTCGGCGTCATTGTAGTGAAAATAGCTATCGGTGCCGGTGAAACATGCCCCCAGACTTTTTCTAATTACGGGCCCCTGCTCCGAGGACGATGATGCGAAAGAGGGGTCATAATTTGCGCCTGTTTTTGTCTCTACTATGTTGGCTGGGATGGTAGTCATTGTGAGGTCATCGACGCTGTTCTTCATTATGCGTTCCATGTCCTGAAACAGTTCTTTTGTATGATAATTCCCTTCATCCACGTTTAGAGAATATCCAGTGATGATCCCATTGTCGGCCGTTTGGCCTTTGGTTGTCGATGATGGAGGCTCGTGAAGGGGCCTCCTGCTTTCATCAAAGTAATTGTTATGCTTTTTATGGTACTTCCACCTATGAGACGACGGTCTTTTGTGCAATCTTTTTCTAGGCTTGCCTGTTGCCGACACTTGTTCTTCCTGAAGCACATTCGAATCTGCTTGGAAATTATGCTTACTATGTTCTTCATGCTGAGGCTGACCCTTTTGAAGCGCCACATCCAAGTCGCTATTGTATCGAGACCTTTGATGCTGCTTGTGGGGTTTCGCATAATGTGAATCGGTTGGGGGCACTTGTGGGTATTCCTTTGCTGGGGGCTTAGAGTCTATGGGTTGCTGAAAGTGTGTAACAGACACATCTAGTTGCTGCAAATTGTTTTTACCGAAGTGGAAGTCCTTCTTTGGAGGTGTTTCAGCTTCGGTTTCTAAATGTTGGTGGCTGTCAGGAAAATGGAAATCATGACTGCTGGGGGCATCGTCGATATACAGGTCGACAGGTGAATCCTTCGATTCGGCTTCTAAGTAGAACATTTCCGGTGTTATGTGTTCACTCCATTTTGTTTTATAGACGAGTGGTTTGCTGGCAGGCACTGCTGTTGGTTTGGGGGTCTTCCGGTTCCTTTTGGATTTGGAATTGTGCGACAGATTGTCTAGTGAATTTGCTCTAGAAAATTGTGTTGATTGACGTTGTGGGTAATGACTTTTATTGTGTTTGGAGGAATAGTGCTTGTTGGGCTGCTGATGTTGGTGGTGGTAGTGGTGATGGTGTTGATTATTTCCAATTGGCGGACTATTATAGGTATGTGTTGGCGTTATGCTTGTAGTGCTTGGAATGTTGCTGCTGATGGACGTCGTATTGCATTCTGGGTTGAACTGACCGCACCGGCATTCATAGTTTTCTAACAAAGGTAGGCACTCTGAAAGCGGCCCGCATGGTTGGGCATTGCATGCATGAGGGCAATTGTCAACATTTGTGCCTCCAAGTGCTTCACCAACAATGGACATAGTTCTGCTATTTATCTTGACCTGCGGAAGGAAAATGTTGTTCACCATTTAAAAAAAAAAGCTTCCACCTGTATTTTGAAAAGTATAAAACGTATGTTAAAGGAAAAAGTGATAGTTTTTTAACGGCTGACTGAATAGAAAACATTAACAAGATGAAAACAAAATTTGTTTTTAAATATTTTTGGATAATTGCTGTGATTGCGTTTTGAAGGTAATACTTCTGTTGAATTGAAAACTCAAGGAACAACTAGATAAACATTCATCATATTGATGCGTACCGTTTGCAGGAGTTCAGTGCTCTGATTAATTATTAAGTTTTCGTTTGAAATCGCTTTTTTTTGTACTGGCATTTCTGAATTTATCGCAGCTTTTATAGGCGTTTTGGCAAGAGTCAGAAAAATGTCAGTAATTGATCGAACTTTTAGAGATGGCGTCAGTTAAAATGACATATATTTTTACTTGTGATATAGGTACTATAGGGCAAGTTATGGATTCGTGCGAAAAATCGAACTCGAGATAACAATCAAACTGACATTACGATGATAGGGAAGACGAAAAAAGTGGGTCTCGCAATTCTGTCCATCTGTCTGTCTGTCTGTGGACTCACCTACAGCCTAAACCCATGGGCCGATTTTTTTTCTTTTATTTTTAGGACCAAAAATAACGGTACCCGCCATATAATTTTTTTTAGCCTTTTTGAAAAATCTTATTTTTCTCAAAAATGGCTCGACAGATTTTTCTCAAAAATGGCTCGACAGATTTTTCCAAAAAAAAAATCAATAAATTTTTTTGGGTATATGCTACCTTTTTGTAAAAATTAAATTTCCAAAAAATGTTGTTGAATGGTACCTCCCATAGAACCATTTTTTTTATTTTCGTTTTTCTAGAAAAAGAATGCACTGAATTTGATAATTTTTTTTATGGAGAATCTCCTAAATTTTTTAAAAAGTTTTGTCCACCAAAATTTTCCAAAAACTTTTTTTTGGATTTTAAAAAAAAGTTTCAAAATTTTTTTTTGAAAAGGGTTTTTTTAACATTTTTGAATAAAAACTTTTCCTTATAGTCAAAATTAACAGTACCTCTTCCATATAAATGTTAAAAAACCGTTACAGAAAATAAAAATTTTCTCGAAAACGACTCCTACGATTTTGATTAAAATCAATATGAATACTAATATTAGTATGGTCTACGATCTGCCAAAAACAAATTTAAAGTTAGCCATTATTAACGGTACGTACCTCTCGTAGAACCATTTTCTTTATTTTGGACTATCTCATTATGTGTCCAACCGATTTAAATTAAATTTTTTATACAAAAGCTTCCCAAAAGTTGAAATCATACTGCATATCAAAATTTTCAAAAAAAAAAAACAAATTTTCAATTTAAAAAAAAAATTAAATTTTTTTTTTTGAAAATTCGATATTTCCAAAACGGGTGGATAATTTTTTTCGAAATTTAATTTTTAAGTCGACATAAATAAATACTACATTGACTTCCTTCAAAGCTTGTTTTACGGAAAAACTAGTTTTAAAGGGGTTTCAAGTTTTAATTTTCTCAAAAATTATTATTACTTTGATATCTAAATCAAAATATTTGTACATATTTTGACATCTAAATCAATTTAATAATTGTTTTTGAAAAACTAAAATCTCGAAACCTTTAAGGCTGATTTCCAATGGCGCGTTCGCGTTAGAGACGCTTACGTATACGTTTACAAGCTTTACGAACGCGTCGACATGACAGACGACTTGAAGAGAACCTGAAAATCAAAATGAACCTACGTACATAACTGTAATTTTGAATTTCTTTTAACAAACTATTCCATTCTTTTTAAAACAAAATCGATTTTTTTCTTTCAATAAAAGGAATTTGTCCAGAAAAACCGATTTTTTCTTTTAAATAAATCGATTTTTTTTGTTGAAAGGAATTTGGACATTAATTTATCTGTCAAAACGCACACTGAAGTTGTTTTTTTTCAACTTTAACGTTGAGGTAGCTTATGTTACGTTGGTTTGTGTGCATGCTAATAGGAGCCAAATCGTAACATAATACCCAACGCGTCATTGTAAACAATTTGCTTAAATTGCTATGTGTGAGCTTTCGCGTTGAAAGAAAAATCTGTCAAAGCGACGCCCAACGCGGCATTGGAAATCAGCCTTTATAGAACTATTTTTTCAGTTTTTTGTGTACCAATTTTTTCTCTTAAAAATGTTTAAAAATTTTATATATAAAAAACTAATTTAAAAAAAAAAAACCGCTCCTACGATTTTATTTTTTTTTCTCCAAAACTAAGGTAAGTTAAAGAAATCAGATGGTTTACTTTTTTTAGCCCTCGAAACAATTTAAGAAGACTTTTTTAATAAATTTATTTCGAATTATGTTGATTTTTAATAATTTTTTAATATAAGTTTTAAGTTACATAAAATATAATAATACTAGTTTCAACTTAAGGCTCTTATAAAAAATTATTTACTTTTAATACACTCAATCTTTAAAATTCGAAGGAACTTTTACTATAAGAGCAAGTTTGTGCGATCCAGTCGTGCGTTTTATTAAAAGTGTTTGACGTTTTAATTTTAATCAAAGCTAAAATTGGAATGAAAAAAGTGGCTTGGGAGTCTTATCGTCAGTTGTTACCAGGAAAATTTGACTTTTAGTTCGAAAAAAAATCCGATAAAGCTGAATATTGAGGTATTTATTTCTTAAATGTTATTTCGTAAATGCGTAATGGTTAGTGCGTTGGACTGTCATGCCAGAGGTCTGGAGTTCAATACCAGCCGCTTCCACCTTAAGTTTTTTTCGGAGCTACTACCTCTTGCGAGAAAGTGGCAAATCTTTTAAGAGTTTCTCTTGTCATAGAAAAGTGCCGCTCACTTTAGCCGTTCGGATTCGGCAATAAGCTGTAGGTCCCCTCCATTCCTGCATACACGCACACAGGAATGGTTGAGAGTTGTAAGTCACTAGGCCCTGGTTCTCATGAGCCGTTTGTGCCACCAAAAAATATTATTGAAAAAAATCGCTTCAGTGGTTTAGGCTGTAGGCCGAGGTACAGACAGACGGAATTGCGGGACCCACTTTTTTTCGTATTCTCTATCATCGTAATGTCAAGTCAAGAATTTTTGTCCTGTGGATTTAAGAAAGACCTTCTATAACTATTAAAATGAGATTCATAAAAATGTTTTCCCCAAAATGTACTTATTAATTCAACAATGATCTCAATGTGGACAGGTGTCCACAAAGTTGCATGCATTCGCTCCACGTTTTTCGTTTCAAATGTTTGAGGATAGGAAAAATTATGTTATAATATCAACGCTACTTATATTCAACATTTAATTTTCATATATTTAGACATATTTAATTATAATTCAAAATTTAGATTTTGCATGAATAATAATGTTACCTATGCTTTTTGGGCTTGTGTGTATAAATTTTTGCAATTAATATTTTTTTTTTCCTTCTTTCAGTTTTTTCTCTCTCCGCACTTTTTAGTTTCTCAAGTTTTAAGTTTCGAATCTCCAGACCAGATCATTATTTAGTTTAGAATCGATTAAAATTCTTTTTACCTAACAGACAACAGGCCAGACCAGGGACGGACTGGGAGTCAAAGGGCCTACCGGAACTTTTAGGAAAAGGGCCCCAAAATACATAATTATTCTCAAAATGGTTAAAAATAAAAGTTTATATGCATAAATTGTTTCTTGATATTTCATTCTTTCATGTTTATTAATGTTCAATTCATTGAGTGTATAGGTTCGTAATTATTTTTTAGTTTTTAGCAGTTTCAACTGGCAGATTAATTTACTTGAGTTTTTGAACATAAATATAAATAGCAAAAAAGGTTTTACAGGGCTTAGTTATTTGACATTAAAAGGGTGTGACTTTCAGTTTAATAAAAACAAAATTACGCTAGTCAAAAAAATAAATGGAAATTTTTTTTCAATTTTTATTAGTTTTTTTTTTTGGAAGAGCTGTATATTTGTGAAAAAATGGTCGTATTGAGATGAAACAGAAGCTATTCGAAATATTCATATATAAGTTATTTCAATTAGTAGAAATAATTTTATATCGCTATATCGAATATGGGGAAGGAATTGAAAGATATGCATTGAAATAAAATAAATGTTTGATATGTAGGTAAGTATAGTTTGGGATAACTAAGTTGACTTTTTAATTTATTTTTTTACAGATAGGCAGGAAAATAGTAATTTCAACGAAAAACAAGGAAAATTGGTACCTACCAATTGCATACCTACTGGTTGAAGGTTTTTCTTTCAACGAGATCTATGTACATAAGGTATTGACTAAAAGGTACACAACTAGAATTCTCTGGGCATCGAAAATTCCTAAAGATCTACATTAACTAAAATGGGCACAAACATAAATCTGTGGGCCTCTAAAGATCCATAGGGGGCCCACATATAAAATTCGGTGGGCTTCTAAAGATCCATAGGGGCCTAAATTGACAAGAAGTGGGCCACAAACATAGTTCTGTGAGCCTCGAAAAATCCATAGGGGGCCCACAAACAGAGTCTGATGGGCCTCCAAAGATCCATAGGAGGCCTACATTGACTAAAATGACCACAAACATAATTCTTTAAGCCTCAAAAGATCCAGAGGGGGCCTACATTGACTAAAATGACCACAAACATAATTCTTTGGGCCTCAAAAGATTTAGAGGGGGCCCACAAACATAATTATGTGGGCCGCGAAAGATTCATAGGGGGCCCACACACATAATTCTGAGGGCCTCGAAAAATACATAGGGGGCCACAACAGATATATTGACTAAAGGGGCCTGCAACCCAGTTGTGGCACCATACCCTAGTGGGTTTCGAATTATTGATCAAGAATTCATAAAAAAACACTATAAACCTTATAGTAAGGTCTCTCGTGAGTGAGTTTTATGAAAAAGTTTTCTTTTAAAAAATGGAATTTCAAGTGCTCTTAAGAAATTTTTTCTTATCCAAGGGCCTACCGGAAAAAATCCAGACTGCCCAGTGGGCCAGTCCGTCCCTGGGTCAGACAAGAAAGAGGTTTGATAAAAAAAAAAACTTGAATTTTAAGTAGAAAACTTTTGAATTGATTATGCTCTTAACACAATGGAAAAGAATCATCTCAGTACCCAAAGAGTACATCTGAGTTGTGTGTTAAAAAGCTGGTTGCGCTGGACTTTTATTGAATACTTAACACGTCCCACCGAGTAGTTCCATATAAAAAACTTTGTTTTTTATTCGCTTAGTAAAAATTTCCGTGAAAACTTCGTGATGGTTTATGATAAATCATTAAACTCTTTTATCTTGCGAAATATGAGAATATAAAAAAATAAGCCAATCAAAAACTTTAACAGTGGTTGATAAGTCAAACGCTTTGACGCTATCTATTAAATGCTTAAGTTTAAACAAACCTTTTGTATGCATCCTGCAAAGTATCCTCTGTATCGTATAACTGATGGCAGGACATCAGAATTAGGAACACCCCCAAGATAGACAGCGTGCGGTAAGGATAAGTGCCAGAAGCCATTAGATGATATGGTCATTACTTCCGGTAGTTGGTCCACCTGTAAAATGAACAAAATTGACTTCTTAAATCATAACAGTTCCACCTTAAAACAACTAACAAAACACAATTTTAAACAAAGCTCAAAAAAAAAGAAAAAAATAAACTGTCATTTACATACCTTAAGCACAGCTAACCTTGCAGTCCTAGACACTTTTATCGTATGCCACTGGCCAGTTGTAATGGGGTAGTCACTCCTGTGTTGCAATAAAATTTAAATACGAATTAATTGATGCGTGTAGTAGGCAAATTAAGAACGTTATTCTTTCATGAAAATAGTTGTAGGTAGAAGTACGTATATTTACATACATATTTATTTACCTACACACTATTTTAACAAGTAAAAATGTTAATGTAAACATTTTCCATGTTTTTTTTTGGTTTAAATATAATTTAATTTAACTATAAATCAGCAAAGGCTTTGCCACTAAAATATGGGTCACTGCACAAAGGAGAGTGGAGAATTACATTTCTGATATGACTTACACAGCCAAAGGTATACAAGTTTGTTAGGCACACATATATAGATATAAATATGTACATTCGAATTTCAACTGACTTGAGTATGTACTATGTGAGAAGCTAGATTCTACCTGACCTAAGCTTATCAAAGATTAAAAAAAAAAAAATTCAAATTGGCACATACGAATGCAAAACCACATTTAGTTGAATTTCTTTGCATAAATTATAACAAAAATATTCATTTCCGCAATGTTAGAAAAGTATATGTTCAAGGCAGCATGGGTATAAGGTAACCTGCCTGCCTAGCTGCATAATCTGATTACAAAAATGATTTCCAGACGAATTCTATTTTTGTGAAAATTAAATTCTGCACAAAATATTTAAACAAATTGTTAGTTCACACAAAGTAATGATTTTGAAGTTTTTGGATAAAGGAGAGATGAATGTGTTGCTCTTTGGTAAAGAGCTCTTAACGAAAGAAAAATTAGGTCGGGAACTTGACGGAAAAAATTAAGTTGGCGCTAAACTGTTTACATATTAATAGGTACAACATACAGACATGTTGTTTTGTCTATCCCTGAGGAAATAGTTTCTTTTATTACGTCAAAATATTTTTGAGTTATTTATTAAAACAATATTAATTACATATAACGATTTACGAACTCACGACCACTATAGTCGAGTCAACGAAGACTCAAAATCATAAAATAAATGAAATAAATCGTGTAGTCTGGATTATTTTTTTAAGTGGTAGGGGTGACCCCCAGGTACAACATACTAAAAGCCTCCAGCCCAGGCCCGCGAGCTTTAGACAGGAGGGGGGGGTCAAAGGTCCCCTTTTGTACTATTTCGTAAATATTTTGAAAACCAAGAGTGTTAGCGGAAAGTTTACACTACAATATGAAAGTAAATTAAATTTTCTTCAAAATAGGTTTTATTCATATTTTTGCTAGGAGCAATACTAAGAGAGATATGGGGGGTACAAATGTCAGAAAATCTGTAAACCATGTTAATGCGTTAAAAATTTAACGTTTTTTGATGAATTAACCCTGAAATTATAGAAATGGTAAATACGTATCGATTCATGATAATTCCATTGAATTGATGAGAAAGTAGGTATGCGGTTAAAGAAGGTGGCGAGAGTTAAAATATCCTTATTTAATACAGTGTTCTTTGTGATATGAAAAACACTGTATCTTCAAATGTAAACAGTATGCAATGTATTTCCAAGTTATTGACCAATACTTTGTGAAATAGTTTAAAGAGATATATTAAGAAAAAACTTGCTAAAGAGGAGGGTCTAGTTGCCCCCACTTATACGGGAGGGACCATTTTCTGAAAAAATTGGATCAAAGTGCATAAATAATCATTTGAAAACAACGGAAACATCTGTAATGCTATACTGTAGCTTTTTGAAAATGTAAAAACCTATTTTATTATTTCATTGCTAAAGCAAGTAATTTTAGTTAAAAGTTTTTGAAAAAATTGACTTTAAATCAAAAATAAAAAAAAAAAAAGTTAACTTATGATAATTTTTTTTTTTAATTTTTTGTTACGAGAATCTAGTACTGTTTTCGTTTAGTATTGATACTGTTTTTAATCCGCTAAAAACTAGATGGCTATAAGTCTTTTAGTTTAAGAGAAAATTGAAAATTATGAAAGCTACAACATTTTTTTGAAACAGTCAATGTTGTAACGAATAAAAAATAAGTTAAAAAAATCAGGTAGTCTGGATTATTTTTTTAAGTGGTTGAGGTGACCCCCAGGTACAACATTCTAAAAGTCCACAGACCAGGCCCGCGAGATTTAGCCAGGAGAGGCGTGGTAAAGGTCCCCTTTTGTACTATTTCGTAAATATTTCGAAAACCAAGCGTTTAAGAAAAGTGTAAAACACAAAATGAAAGTAAATTAAATTTGCTAATCTTCTAGCGAAAATATAAACAAACCTTTTCTTTAGCAAATTTAATTTACTTTCATTTTGTGTTGTACACTTTTCTTAGGTCATCGATTTTTGGGGACTTATTTCATTGGGGGGGTAATTTCATGACGATATAAGTGAAGTCCCCAATTTAAACTATGGAATAAGTTCGTAAATTTGGGGAATAAGGCCGAAATAATGAAATTCTAGAATTTACCGGAAAGTCTTAGATAACCCAAATCTTGTAGTGAGCCAAGCAGGATGGTTGCAGGGGGGGGGGGGGCAGCATACCGCCCATACATACCACACTGTTTACACGCCGTAATTTTGTTATTTCTTTGGGTACTTATTTAATTTTTTGTTTGGGGACTTTAGGGGCTTAAACAAAAAACATTTTGGGGAGTTATTTCATTTTTGGATTGGAGGGTTATTTCTACGGAGTTATTTCACGGAGCCTTATTTTATGTCTAGATTATTGACATGTCGTGAAATTTATAGTTGCTTTGAAATGTCAAGATATATAGAGTAAGTACTTAGTGCAAAATGTAATCGGAAAATACTTAAATCGCCTCCAGCCCCCAGTCCCCCATAGCCAAATCATAGATCCGCTACAGGTGGCTTCTACGACTTTTGAAAAATTGTGACTCAAAAATAAAATTTGGTGTCACAACAGCTAATGAAGAACTAGGGCCTAGTGACTTATACAAAACTCTCAACCATTCCTATATGCGTGTCTGCAGGAATGGAGGGGACCTACAGTTTATTGCTGAATCCAAACGGGTAATATGAGTGGCACTTTTCTATGACAGGAGACCTCTGGCGTGACAGTCCAACGCACTAACCATTACGCTACGGGCTGAAATATTTGTCTATTGTTATACAAGGCTTATGTCAAATAAGGGAGCGAAAATGGGAAATCTAATTCGTTTATCTCCCACAACCTGACGACAATATAAGCTTAGCTGTTCGTTAAAAATCAAAAAAAAAAATCTACTATTTTAATTCTATTCCTTTCTTTTTAATTTCGTTTAATATTAATCTTTTTTTTGTTTGGCTTTTGTGTTAAAAAATAAAAATTTGTGTTTAGTATTTTATTGAAAGTAATACGCAACGCATCTATTAGGGTGGCGCTTATTTTGGCATTGCTTGAAATTAATATGCTCAGAAACCATTAAATTTAGCATACTTAGGCCGATTTTTTTCACTCAAAGTTGAACATAACTTGAGGAGTTTTATTCTCAACTTGTGAATTTGTTTTTATTCACACAAAGTTGACGTTTTTAACTTTCGATTTTCAACTCTAGAGTTGATCAGCTTTAGATTTCCTAACTCCCGGAGAAAGTAGAAGTTGACCGAGCAATCTTGAGAGTTTACATAAAAATGTTGCTTTGTCATTTAAATTGTGTAACAAAAGCAGATTGCGGACAACAAAAGGTAAAAAATAAATCAGGAAATGCTCCGAAGCAATTCTTTTTGGAAATTTGCCATCAATTTCTTTGGGCAGTAAATGCATTCGCGATTTTCTCCGACGATTTGTCCATGTTTTGTTTCGTGGTATAATGTCACAATACACAATTTAACACTAAATAACACACAAATAATATTGAAAAACTTCAAATTAATAACACAATAAATCAAAATTAAAATTGAAAATGACAGTTCTGTTTTATTTTCACAAATATCCCAGAGATATTATTCAACTGAGAAGTTGAGAAAAAAACAAGTGAATAAAATGAAATTCAAATTTGTGTTTCAACTCTCGAGTTATAGTAAACTCTCGAGTTGATCAACTTGAGAGTTTGCCTCAAGTTGAGCAATAGTGAAAAAAATGGCCCTAAGTTCTTAATTTTATACTATAATAAAAAGTGTCAAATAATAATTCTTCGGAGGATAGGTAGTACAAAAATATTTTTATTTTTAGGTGGCAAAGGTTGGGATTCGATTCCTAGACCTTTGGCGCCAACCTTATATCTATAACAAAATCAAAGTGGAAGTGGTTCGCCTTTTCAACGTTTTGAAATGTACACCATTGTGTAGTGCATGTTTAAAAACTTATTGAAAATTATTTAAAATACCTACAGACCTAAAAAAAAACATAAAATGAAAATTTTTTGCTTACCTCACTAGAGCTGGACCGCTTCCTAAGTCAAAAGAAAACTCCACAAACCCCATATCCAAGGACAAGCCAATAAAGTCTCCATGATGTTCATGGCCAGTGTATAAGATAATACCGTCCGTTTCCAGGGGCTTAATTACAACCTTTAAATAATCAAAATAAAACAATAGCATCACGGTAAGACGTGTGTGTGTTTGTGTATGATGTGTATGCAGAAATGTGAAAAGAACTTCCAAATCAGCTAATTAGCACGAAAGAACAAATTACCAACCTGAAGTTCAAGCCAAATAAGAGCACTGTCTCCCAAGGGTGCATAACGCAGGTAAGACGATCCATTAAATGAGGGCACCTGCAAAAAAAAAAAAAAATTGAGAATATTTAATGCACCATACTTACGGGTAATTATTGTAGTGATGACTTCAGCATCGTTTTGTGCACCCTTAACACCCTTCTGCATGTTATTTTTTTATTTTTTTTATTTTTTTTTTTTTTACAACAACCCTTCACTCGCTCTCTCTATGATAATCTCTTTAGGATTTAGATGATAGGCTGACATTCATGCAAAAGGGGTTATGGAAACCCTCTCCCCCCAAGTGGGTATAAGAAAAGTTCTATCCGTATGTTTATTTTGTATTTACTTGCAAGTCTAGTCTAAGTTCACAGAGATCTCCGACAAAGCCCATTGGACAGAGGCAAATTGCACCTTGATCAGATGGCAAACATTTTCCTTCGTGCTGACATGGGTATTTGAAGCATTTGTCCGTTGTGCAGTCCTCTGGAAATACAACAAGAAAAAAAAAACAAAGGTTGATATAATGTTGGCTTGGCTGTTTGTGTATATGAGGCGGATGTATAGTCCTCCCACTGTTTCATTTTTAATTATATAGGTTTGCATTAAACAATACGTCATTATAGTGTTTGCAAATGCATGAATTTTCCGTGTGATAAGCTTCTTTGACAGAGGGTATTTGTATTGGGGATTGTGTGATGAAATTTAATGGGTAACCTAAGCTTAGTGTGAAATGCTTTTGAATGGTTTCTTACCCCCGATATTATGGTTTTTATATTATGGACAACTTGGATTTCGCCTGTTTATAAAAAACAGGCAAATGGTTTTCTTAAGGTCCTCAAATCCTTGAAGACGATAAAGAACTTGATACTTGAATAGTATACAAACATATATGAAAGGCTGATAAGAATATTATACTAGACGGAGAGCTGGCTACAAAAAAAAATGTTGTCATCGGCAAACGATTAATTTTTATTGGAAAGACTCATTTAGAGTAATCTGAACGTCTGCCAGCGCAATTCTGAGGCTAAAAGTGGAGGCGGGGGTCAAAGTTGACAAAAATTTTGGTGGAAAAAAAAAGTTATAAGGTACATGGATTCCGATTACGCAAATATCTTCTATAGAAAGAAACGCATATATCTTTTTAACGGTAAAAGCTAGAGAAAAGTTTTTCATACGAATTTTGTAGAACATAAAATTTTCTACAAAATAGATTGTAAAATTTTTCTTCCCCCGACTTACGGTTTAGAAGATATTGCCATAAAAAAAAACTTCAATTTTTTGCATATAAATTCTGAAAGGTATGTGTTTTTGAAAACATTTCCAAATTTACATGTAAAATTTGTTCGTTATGTATCTAACCATCTACAAGAAAGCATTAACATTTCTCATTTCATTGACTATTTAAAAAATATAATTTTAAAAAATTGTTCAGAAGTCAAAAATACTGGTTTTTTGCTTTTAACTGTGAAATGTCGAAGTATTTGGAAAATATTTTAAGCTTATTTTATAGAATACAAATTTTCTATCAAAACATTTTATGAAGTTTTTTTCCATACGAGCTATCAGTTATACAAGATATTGCTCTCTAAAAATAGTCCAGTAACCTTGTCGTCTCATAGAAGGGCGTTCTTGCGTTAGCTCAAGTAGTTCTGATTTTTTGCTGAATCGTTTATGATATTGGCCTCATGAAAGCCCCAAGTTTTCAAACTCAAGCGCCGAACGCATCATAAAAAAAAACCGCGAATTTTTCGCGCTTTTCTTAGCTATTGGCAATTTTGACCCCAAAGGATTAGTTTTTCGACTAACTTCGCTCTACGATTTCAAAGTAATTGAATATTCTTCAATTTGAGTCAAGAACCATCTGTATAGGCCCAACAGTTTGGAAAATACAGATATTCAAAATTTAGCAATAATAAATTTTTAACAAGTATAACAATTTTCCGGACTCAAACTAAAAGCAATTCTTTAAAGCTCCATTTGAGCCTGGAAAATTCTTTTGTCTATGGTGTTGTTACCCTGAACACAAGAGATGAAATATCCATTTTTTGTTTATAAATAAGGCAGCTTATTTTTATTTTATAAGTAGTAGAGTATTTTATGTTATTTTCAATTTTCTCAAAAACTTTGAGTCATTTAGGCATCTTGCTTTGACTTAAAATTGATAATAGCGTTGAATTTTGAAAACAAAATAAGTGCTCAATAACGTAAAATTTTATAAAAAAAATAGTGTTTATAAAAAACGGTATTTTTTTTTTGCAAAATTTTGAGTTTAGAAATGAATTTTTCAAAGATTAATGGATTCCTGGCTTTGACAAAAGGTATTTTATTTTATTCCAAATAATGTCGTTGGATTTTTATGAGTTTTTTTCTATTTTAAGTCAATTTTTTAAAAAATTTCCCCTCCCAATTAAACGGGGGGATATAGACCACCCTTTCCAAAGGTTTTTTTCTTCTTTTGATCTAAATTATACGCTCTAGTACTTTTATGTATCTTGTGCCAAGAACCATTTCTTTTTATTATACTGAAAATTTGACTACTTGTTGTTATAAATTTATTATTGCTAAATTTTGAATAAATATCTGTATTTTCGAAACTGTTAGATCTACACAGATGGTTATGGGCTCAAATTGAAGAATATTTAATTACTTTGAAGTCGTAGAGCGAAGTTATATTTGGAAAATTAATCCTTTGGGGTTAAAATTGCCAATAACTTAAAAAAGCCAATGTCATAAACGACTCAGCAAAAAATCAGAACTACCGGATCTAACGCAAGCGCTGCTGTAAATATAAAGTGACTGGGCTAAAAAGGCAAAGCGTCAAACATATTAGTTTTTCGCACACAATTTTTAAAAATGGTAAATTATATCAATTTTTTTTAACAAAATTTATGAACTGTGTAATCCACTTGCTATAATAAAACATGAAATTTTTTTAGAAAATAATTTTTTTCTAAAAACTTAAAGCTGTGCTGTTTTGTGCTCAAAAAATGATACTCAGAAAGAAAAAAATAAAAAATCGCATATTTGCAACTTTTTAGAAAAAACGCAAATATTGCGAAGCACCTTAGAGTTAAGTTAGCACCGCTAATTTTCAAAAAAAAAAAATTAAGATTTTGCTGTAGTGTGCTCAACATGTGCTGCGTTGTGACTTAAATATTTTTTCACTTTCGCAAATTCGAAAAATTTATCACTTTTAGCCTCAGAATCGCGCTGGCAGACATGTTCAAATTTTTACTCAGCTTCTCTGAATGTTCCTCTCCAGTAAAAATCAATCGTGTACCAATGAAAGTTTTTTTTTTTGTAGCCAGCTTTAATTAACTTAGGACAAAAATATAAAACGTCTGGTCATAATTTTTTTTTTATTTTAAGCTTTTAGCTTTTGTTAAAGCTTGCTACACACCACACGATCTTCCTGCTTTTATCACGAACATCAGAACTTAGTTCATATATTATATGAAAATAAGTCGGTTGATTTTAACCATCGTATAAAATTATTTAGCTGATATATTTTTTTAATTCTCAGTACCAAACATGTAGGTACCATGAACATCGTAGATGTTTGCTTAAACAATGTTGTCCACAAGTGACATCATTTTTGACTGTGAGGACTAAGCTCTAGAAATTAAAAATTATTGTATAATTTCGTGGGTTCTTTTGATGTTCAGTGTTCGTTCCAATTTTATTGACGGAAATTGTATCACGAACACGAGTAAAAACATCGTTTTGTTTGTAATCATAAAGTATTTAATATCGTGTGCATTTCATGCATGAATTTCGGGTTATTTTTTCACATAATTAAACTTACGAATATCAAATCCTTTGGTTACGTCACCAAGTGGATGTTCACTAAAGCCATATTCATGTTCGTTAGCAACAAATCTTCGTATACAGCCAACCATTCCTTCGTAAACGGGAAGGCGTTTCGCTAAGCCGGTTATGTTACCAGTCCCACCAAGAAATACGGGCTCCCTAAATGTAATCCTTGAGAATAGACCCTGAAATTAGAAATGTATAATAAACGTTAATTGATATGCTTTTAAATGGGTAGTGTTTATGTTTATATATATGAAAAATATGAAATAGATTTGACCTTTAGAATTCATTTAGATTTAACCTCTGCTTTAAATACATACTGCTACATTATTGATGGCTACACAACCGTTGACATTTTAGTAAAATTGAAATGTGACAACAGTAAAGTTCAGTATTTTTTTTTTTTTTTTAACTTTGAAATTTGTATTTGGTTTTGCATTTTGAAAAAAAAAAACTAAAATCAAATTGATTTCTTGTTGACAGTCAATGAGCGCCTAGCCGGCAAGAAAGATTTGTCACTTTTTCGCAAGTAACAATTATCCAGTTCAGGTTTCTCAAGCTCACTGAGATCTCAGAGAACTCAGCAATCTCAGGAATTTAAACGTAATTCCTCAGTGAGATTCCTCACCTCACTATTGCTGTCAAAACCCGAAACTGATATAATTTTTAGATTCGCTTGCTCAATTATTTTTGTCGCAGTTGATTAATTAATAAAAACGAGATGAAAATTGGTTTTCAATTCTGGCAGAAAAATTTTGTTCAGGTTTCTCCTTCTGCTCACTGGAGCTGACAGAGCTTGCCCAGTGAGATCTCAGAATCGTGAACTGGCTAAATATCTCTAAATTTACTTCTACAATGTACATATGGCTGAGTTCCAAAATGTAGAAAATGTTTTGATGTGAAAGTAATGCCTACATTTTTCATACGCATCAGCAACGCAAACTTGATCCTTCGTAGAAATGTTACCTTGCATAAGTCTGACGTTTCGGAATGCAAAAAAAAAAAAATTGAAGCAGCTAAAAAATTTTTAGATGCGCAGTTTGCGCAGTAAATACGAATCTGTTGAATTTTGAAACCCAGCCTATTTTACTTCAAAAGAGTTGGCTGCGGGCATTTATTTTTTTCATTTTGATGCTACAACGATTTACATAAATAAATCATATAACTGCCTGAAGAGAATAGAATGCTGCAATTGGACCTGTAGACGGAGCTGCAAAAAGTGTCGTACGTTCCATTTTTTAAGAGCCCACAATACAGCTGTACAGCTTTTTAAGTATTTTGGAGAAAAACAAAATAATATAATTGTGTAAGGGATCAGAATCCATATTTTTTATTTTCCGATTTTATTTCTTCTATTTTATAACATTTCGCGACAAAAATAAGCACAATTTTTTTCCGACACAAACAATTGTTCTTTTTTTCTTCATACAATTTGAAACGTCAAAAGTGGTGCACGTAAAAAGTTAAAAGTTTGTCTGTATATTTAATATTTTGACAGATGTTTCGACTGCTACTCTGGCTGTGGCTCCGTTGCATTGTGTTAAGCCAGTAAATCTTACGTGTAACTGTTTGTTTTATCAGCCCGATTCTCTCCTTGTGAGGATTTACAAGCTCTTGTGACTATTCTTTGTGAGGATTGTTGTGACTCGGTAACAATTTTGGAATTCTCCCATTATCCTCGCAAGAAACCTCACAAAAAAAACTCACCACATCAAAGATTAGTTTTGTACTGTTATTACTGAAACAGCTGATAATTAAAAAAAAAATAAATTGGGCCGCACAAAATTTATTTGAAACTTAAAATGCAAAGTTCTACTTATTTTTTAGCAGTAATTAAGTGATTAAACAAATACGCTGACATACATACATATATATTTTCAAAACGGAAGTGAAAAAAACTATAATAATGCTATTTTGGAGAGCGAATGCATCTTTTGTGTCCCTTAAAAAAAAAAATTGTCCAATCGGGAAAATTTCATGATTCATTTTCGGATGAATCAAATCCATATTTCCATTTTACTTTATTTTACGCCTAAAAATCTTAAAAATATGCATTTTGTTGCAAAAGGTATAATATTAGGTACGTTTTATTCGTAATTCATAGCTAGCGCAGCAATACAAGTTCAATAAAACGCTATACGAACTTTTATGTCCATTTTTTATTCTCTGGATGTGTTCATACCCTTTTTTGAGTGAAAAACAAACTACGGTACCGGCATTTAAGGTTCAAGTCCACACTATTTATCCACTTTTAGTATATTCACTAATTTACTGGCTAATTTATCGGCACTTTTGGTTTTGTTATTGTTCACCAAGGGAAATTTTATTGCGCTAGCTATAAAATTGCAAATAAAACGCACCTATTGTCACATCAAAATGACAAAACACATGTAATTTGTGAGTAATGACCTGCTCTGAAGGAGATCACAATTTCGATAGTTTTTGTGACTTGCACCTCTTTTTATTGTGACTTGTGAGGTATCAGTGATGTTGGGGAGAATCAGGCTGTAAGTATCTCAATTTCAAGTCTTTTATTTAAACAACAAGATAAGAAGCGGAAAGTTTCTTAGGAATTTTGAAACACTATATAGAATGCCAATGCAATAAATTTTGAATTTTTGTCCGCCTAAGGGAGTTGTCCGTCCAAAAGGAAAAAAAATTTTTTTTGATACATATATTTTTTTATGTTATCTACATTTTTTTGTCTTTTTCAAAACAAAAGAAATAAATCAGCTACTTAATTCGAACAGTTATAACAAATACAGTTAAAGCTCCCTTAGCCGGACAGCGACGGTCGCAACACTTTTGTCCGTCTAAGGGAGTTGTCCGTCCAAGGGAAAAAATAAAAAATAGTTATGTAAGGAAATGTATAATATAGAGTAGCATCATGAAACATTTTTGCACCTAAAAGCCATGAAATTCATTCAAACTAAAAATGAACATGAAGATACAAGAAAAAAGATACAAAAACAGACTACAGCTGCAGAAATAAAATCCGTTATGAATTTGATCACAGACAGTAATTTGGTGAAATCGCATCTATGTCGCTGTAAACCAGGGGAACCGTTTTTAATGCAGAATAAATTTATGTAAAAGTATTACTAAAAATAATGATTGATAAAAAAGTTTTTGTCCGCCTAAGGGAATTTAATTTAATAAATCGCGGCTAATATTCTTGTCCGCGTCCGGGTAAGGGAGTGTCCGCTTAAGGGATCATAAAATGTATGGAATTTACATTCAAGATCCACGGTCGTGAGAATTTGTCCGTCTAAAGGGATTGTCCGCTTAAGGGAGTTGTCCGCAATAGGAGATTTCACTGTAATAGAACCAAAAAAACAGAACACACATTTTTAATTCATTAAAGTATGAACACGAGTTTTCCCAAAATTTCATAGACAGTGTTAAATAATTGATTTTATTATGATTTAATTTATTTTCCAATCAACAGATTTTGTGAAGGAAAATTAAAAAAAACTCGCTTTGAAGCTACGAAAGATTTTTTATTTTATCCGCCTCAGGGAATAAAATTAATTAATTTGCCGCGTGTCGTCCGGGCAAGGGAGTGTATGCAGTCTGAAGTCTTAAAGCTCGGTTAGAAAAATGTATCAGTCTAAGGGATCCAACCGCCTAAGGAAGTTGTCTGTAACGGGAAATTTTACTGTACTCGAAGCTAGTACTTGTACAGAAAAGGTGTTTAAAGAAAGTAACTTTTTGAAAAATTTGGAAAACCCCTGGTCTCAATCTCGTCCTTGGAAGACTGAGACAATACCGAATTATTTGGTTTAAAATACAACGAAAGTTTGGGCCGAAAAGATTAACAACAAATATTTTTAAATTATAAAATTAAATTTTCAATTTAAATATGTATATTAAACAGCTTCTTGATTCAAACTCTAATTAAATATGTCTTCTTCAAAGAACATCGAACATGACGATATCGTAGACTAGTCCAAAAATAAGACTGGTCTTTTTTTAACGTCTCTTTACCAGCCCTAAAAATCAGTACACTGGGGCGTATGCGTACTTTTTTATTTTAATACATTTTAACACTTCTTGTATAATTTTTTTTCGCACACGTTTTGCTATTGTCACTGCAATTTTATTATTTAAAATAACCTGACAATTGCTTGGAAGTGATTTAACTTAACATTAAGTAAAAGACTGACTTTAAAAAAAAAAGCATACAAACACTACTATCTCCGATAATGGAGGAATAAATAATTATAAGCTGAATATTGATAGTAGCCGTGGCGTGATGGTTAGTGCGATGGACTGTCATGCCGGAGGTCTAAGGTTCGATCCCCAGCCTCGCCACCTATTTATTTAAAAAAGAAAAAACGGCTACTGCCTCTTGCGAGGAATTGACAAATCCTCCAAGAGTATCTCCTGTCACAGAAAAGTGCCGCTCATTAGCCGTTCGGATTCGGCAATAAACTGTAGGTCCCCTCCATTCCTGCAGACACGCACACAGGAATGGTTGAGAGTTGTAAGTCACTAGGCCTTAGTTCTTCATGAGCTGTTGTGCCATCAAATTTATTTTTTTTTAATCAGCTGAATATTGGTGCTACCTTAATTTAACATATTTTTATTTTACAAAATCCTCTTTCAAAGAGTTCCACCATAAATAAATGTAACCCGCTTTTAATATTAAACACAATCTTTAATGTTTTTTATTTGTTTTAATTAAAAAAAAAAAGATTTCATCTAAAAAAACATTTTTTTTTTGTTTAAATAAGCTTGTAAGCCTTTACATTTTTCATTCCATCAAAAGTCAAGTTATTCATTAAGTCAACATTCACCAATGGCTTTGTGCTGACAACCAAGTAAGCAATTACTTTATTTATACTAATTGGATTTTCATTAATTTAATTTAAAGTATATACTTATTGTTGGCACATTGTATAGGAAAATAGCATCTACCTGAACTCTGCTTTACTAAGTTTGTTTGGTATTATACTATCTTGCCCTCGAAATTGAAAAGAATTCAAAAGTTAACAACAACTAC
Source organism: Epistrophella euchroma (assembly GCA_947049315.1). Lineage (NCBI taxonomy): Eukaryota > Metazoa > Arthropoda > Insecta > Diptera > Syrphidae > Epistrophella > Epistrophella euchroma. The sequence goes on along the minus strand of OX346245.1, from coordinate 109,100,698 downwards.
GTTCGTACATGTAGGGAGAGGTATAGTATGTTATATACGTGCATATTTTTATTTGCATCTAACCATCCTAGAAATAAGTATACATATGTATACACATATGTACCTATAAGATACATAATACATACATAAATGAATGGGAAGTTCATTTTAACATTGTTCTTAAGTAGATCCTTAAGTTGGCGAGGGGGAAAAGTATCATGTAGACGAGAATTGACTATATTCAGTTGTTATAAAGAAAAGCACAAATTGTCCCCTATATGTTTAAAATGTTGCTTTTAGTCTCAATTTTGAAGACTAAAATATTTGAAAATTGTTGTCAAAGCACAAAATATTTTATGAAAGAATAGAACCTTCAGTCCTTAAGTGATGTTCTTCTTTTGACCGGGAAATTTAAAAGTGATGGATAGGATGTAGAGCTCCCCTTTTATTTTTTCGAGGTTATTTTAAGTGGTAAATACGTTAAAACGAATCAATCATTTGGCAATTTGCCCCTTTTGTGCTTAATATCATCTTTCAACGAAAATGTAATAATATTTTGGAAATTCATAGAATGTTAGTATTTTATTATTATACATTAAAAAAGTTAGGCAGTTAAAAAATTGGGTAAAACAAATTTCCAATTAATCATGTTGGGTAATAAGATAAAATAAAATTATTGTTTAATTTATAAGTTTTTCTTTATTTTATGTATTATTTACATACATTTTAAAGAATACCTACACAAAACAAAAATAAAAATTTTGCATAGATTTACATAGGTTTGTTCAATTTAGCATTTCCCTTCCTCTTCAAACTGGGAGATTTTTTGTCGTGCTCGTAACCATTCATCTTTCATTACTCGTAGAGCAAAAAAAAGATTCTTTATGTCTAAGCTAAGCACCCATCAGTCCTCTCGAAAACTTTGGAGTAGCTTTCGTTCTATTGGGGTTTGCAGAAAGGAGATTGTTGATAATTTCCCTGACCCAAATGATCTAAGCTACGCTTTTACATCAGGTAACGTACAGGCTTCGAACTTTTCACCTAATCCCAACATTTTATACGGAGATTCTAGTGAGTTTGATTTTGAAATCGTCTCTGAGAGTGATTTGATTATGTGCATTCATTCTCTTAAGTCTAACTCCATAGGTGAGGATGGTGTTCCCATTAAATTTATAAAAATGATAATGCCTCAAATTATATCCAGTTTTACCCACATAATAAATTTCTGTATAACAAGCTCATCTTTCCCTGATTGCTGGAAACTTGGCAAAGTTTTTCCTGTACCCAAAAAGTCCCATCCTTCATGTTGTGCCGACTTCAGACCCATCAGCATCTTACCCTGCCTGTCAAAGGTCTTTGAAAAGGTCTTATCGGAGCAAATATCGAATCACATTTGCCACCATAACTTATTCGCGTCAGTACAATCGGGTTTTCGCCCTAATCATAGCTGTTCCACAGCTATTGTTAAGGTACTTGATGATATAAGAATTCCCTATGATCTGGATAAATTGACTATATTATGTCTGCTTGATTTTTCAAAGGCCTTTGACAGAGTTAACCACGACATTTTGTGTACTAAACTAAATTTGTACTTTAGCTTCAGTAGAAGATCGGTACGCTTAATTAAAAACTACTTAGTAAATCGAAGTCAGAGGGTAAAAGTTGGAGTAAACTTCTCCGATTCAATGAATCTGCTTGCTGGTGTTCCGCAAGGCTCGATTTTGGGCCCTATGCTTTTTTGCATGTTCATTAATGACCTCCCTCAAGTTTGCCATAGTGTCACTTTACATCTTTATGCTGATGATGTTCAATTGTACCTTTCTCGACCATTTAACTTGCTGGAGGACCTTATCTGCAGAATTAATGAAGATCTTTTAGAAATTCACAATTGGTCCTTGTGCAATGGCTTAACGCTAAATCCGACAAAATCACAGATCATTGCTATCTCTAAAAAGAAATTCGATGTAACAAACCTTCCACCTGTCTTCTTGTCAAGTTTTCAACTTGAATTTGTGGAGTCTGTCAGTAATATAGGCTTCAAAATAAATCGGACCCTCTCAGCTAGTGACCATGTAAATCTCTCCATTGGCCGCATTTATGGTGGTCTCCGTAAGTTAAATCTCTTTTCTGCCTTGACTCCTGTAGATACTAAGCTGCGGCTTATTAAATCTTTATTACTACCTATCATTGATTATAGTGCAGTGGTTTACTGTAGTCTTGATTCACACTCTATGCAAAAACTAGTTGTTGCTTTCAACGACATGGTGAGATATGTTTATGGTTTGCGAAGATTTGACCACGTCTCCCAATATCATCAGCTTGTCCTTGGATGTACGTTCAAGCAATTTCTTGATTCAAGATGTTGCTTGTTTCTGCATAAGATTATAAATAGTAAAACACCACCGTATCTGTTTGACAAGCTCCGTTTCGCGCGTTCTGTCCGAACTTTGAACCACATAACTCATTCCTCAAATTATTTAAATTCTTCCAGACTTTTCTTTGTTTGTGCCATCCAGGCTATGGAACTCCCTGCCCATAATGGTAAGGCAAATTATAGGAACAACCAAGTTCAAAAAAGCATTATTTTTGAATTTTCTTTAAAATACAATCTCAACAGCATTTAGAAAATTAAAACTAAAACTATTACATAATCAATTTAGCTTCTTCTTAAGTACAAAAAAAAATACCGTTTAAATGCTTAAATCCATTTTCCTTTTGTTTATCTCTTATTTTTAAGTTATTTTTTTCTTAAATTCAAACTTGTTATTTTTAAGTTATTTTTAACTTGTAAATATTTTTATCTTCATTCATCCGCCGTATACTGTATTATCTTAGGTACTATAAAAGACTATGTCTTACTTGTACACCATTTTTAATAAATTGAATTGAATTGAATTGAATTGAATTAATTGTTATTTATTATTTTTTTTTTAATAGATATTATTTGATTTCGAGGGATGAACTAAGGAAGGGTAGTTAACGAATATATTTTGACTTGCAATACAGAGGTTGATCAATTTAATGTCTTGGCTCTCTGATCCTCTGATGAACGCCAACGCACATTTTTCGTTCAAAATTAATTTAAAATACATTTTTTTGTGTTTTTTCCCTTTTGTTTTGGAAAAATATACTAAGAACTTGTTTTGGAAAAATATACTAACATCCAATTTCTTCACCGAGTCCTAACGCTAGTACCGGTACTAGTTCTAAAGTTAGTACTCAAATCGGTATCAACTAATTTCTTGACGCAAATACTAAGCCCTAGTCCTGTCAAATTGGTACCGAGTACTAGTTAGGACTTGGGTTAAACTAGGACCTCGCAATCGACAGTCTAGCAGGTTAATACTCAAATCAAAGCAATTAATTGCATTTGGTTTCATCATTTCTTGCCTGTTGTTCTGAAGAAATAGGTAATAAGTGCGTTTTTCTGTTAACATTGTTAATTTTAATTCTAGTTTTTTTTTTTTTTTTTTTCAATTTTGTATAATCGGTGATGTTCTTGTGTAGAAAATGGATTTAGTTTTTGGTGGTGACAATTTTTTTTTCGCAATTTCGAAGAAGGAGAGGAAGTTCGTTCCGAGAGATATTGCTCATTGGTTTTTTTTTTTTAATAAATGTAAGATAAGAGCGTTTTTTTCTAATTTTATTGGTTTTTAGATTTTCAACTTTTTTAAAAATAGTCAAGACTTTCGATTCCATATAGCGGTTGCCGATTTTAAATATTGGCAACCAAAGGTTTTGCATTGCATAAAAGCCAGCAAATAAAGAATATGAAGTGGCTGCTTATGCATTTTACCGATTACTTGACCCTTGACGTAACTGGAAAATATCGTTGGCGGACTAAACGTTGTTAAAAAATGGAATTGATGATCGGTCAAATATTTCACCTATAAATCGTGCGCATACATTGTGAAGCCGGCGAAATTGGTAATCTCATTAGTAGGTCCGTGATTAAACGCGAACACAAAAATTTAATTCAATAAAATACTACGAAAATTCACAAATTCGGCGAAATCATTACCACAAACACACACGAAAAAATATGTAAATTTTATATTCATCTTTTAATATAAAATGTATTTTATTTATTTAACAATTTGACAAACAGAAATCATAATAAATAAATCAATGACAGGCTGATTCTGTTGAAAATTAATAAAAAAAACTTCACAAAAACTGATATAAATGTTGAATAAATATCAAAATAATTTTAAAATGCCAAAATGTTATCAAAATCAAGATAAGACCAGTTTTAGACGTACTTAGTTCCTAGTACCGCTGCGTGAACTTAGATCGGGTACTAGGGATGTGAAGAAATGCTCAGGTACTAACTTTTCGTTAGGACCCAGTTCCAGAGCTAGTACCTGGTCCAGCTAGACCGGGTTCTAAGCTAGCTTAGTACCTATGTGAAGAAATTAGGCGTAAGAAAATTGTAAGTAATTAGTTTTTGAGCGTTTTCATTTTATTCCTCTGGTAGCGTTTATCAAAAAGTGTGCCGTCATGTTATGCGACGCAATAACGCGAAATATTAGTTGATTGTTTGGGTCTTGTGAATAAAAAAAAGGAAAAGCTTTTTTTGTAAGTAGCTAAAGTTAACGGGAACGTTACTTTATCCCGCCAAACAAAATCCCGCGTAACGAAATCCCGCCAATTATAAATATATTCTTCAGATAAGTCTGTGACATGAAAAAAGTAAAAGTAACGAAATCCCGCCGATTTTCCGCGGGATTTTTTTACTCCTTTTCGGCGGGATTTCTAATACTTTTTGGAAAGTAGGATTTTGTACTATGGAAAAAATATTTTATAAAGTTGATATTTTTAGTTTTTTTGTGAGTCATTTTTAGGGTGAGGGGAAATTTTGTTTGGAGGGGGGGAGGTAATTTTTTAAATTTTTTTTTGGGTTAGATTTTTTAATTTTTTTTTTTTAACGCTTGAAAACCACTAACCAGGCGTTTTAGATTTTTTTAGCGTTTTGGTAATTTCTTATTCAATTTCAGCTTGAAAAGAAATTTTTTTCGAAAAAAACTTTGCTACACCCAACCTCGCACATACCCCAAATCCTATAGTGGGCCAAGCAGAGGGGCAGCATGCCCCCCCTTACATGCCGATCTTTTTACACGGGATGTCTCTTTGTATTAAAAAAAGGAGTGAAACGGTGGGATTTCGTTACTGCGGGATTTTGTTACACGGGATTTTGTTT